>JASJZC010000006.1:7482500-8773406 GCA_037178855.1 Oscheius sp. JU75 | reverse complement strand
AATACCTTAATCCGGTAGTCACTAGTAGCGCACCAACTCTAAATTACGGAATTTAATAGTGCAATACGAACCACCTGTCGCCTATTGGCCTCTATGGATAAGATTTGCAACCAGATTCAGGAATGAGCTAAATTACCGTATTCCCATGGCCAATCCGATTCGAAGATCTGGCTGCGTATCAACGGTCATGGTTAGGAGTTGGTGCCTTGTAGAATTGTGGGGTAGTACAGTCCTTCAAAGTCATGCTGCGCACCAACTCCAACCTACAGGCTTTGATACGCAAGCTCGAAAAAAGCTGCGTATCGTGACGTCTATAATCAAGAGTAAGTGCGCAGTATTCTTAAAAAAAAGCTTCAAAGTTTCCAAAGTACTGAAGCACACTTAAATTGCTCCTCATTTTCAGCGCGACTTGAAAGCTGTCCGCCTGGAATTCGACGTGGCCGTGCGAACCAAAAAAGGCGCCATGTTTTTTGCAGTCTGTCGAGGCAAGGTGAGCGAGGGAATCGACTTTGCCGACGCGGATTCGCGAGCCGTGGCCGTCGTCGGAATTCCTTACCCGCCACTGATGGATCCGCGCGTCAAGCTCAAAAAAGTCTACCTGGATGAGAAACGATTGAAGGATAAGAATGTAAGAATTTCCATATTTTTGAATTAAATAATAAAATTAGGTGCACAGTGGCGAGGAATGGTACAGAATGGAGGCTTTCAGGGCCGTGAATCAAGCCATAGGACGCGTCCTCAGACATGTGGACGACTTTGGGATTGTGACCCTTCTCGATACGCGGTTGGTCATTCTCAGTTGATATACCAGACTGCGCACCAACTCTCGAAGCCAGACCGGGTCGAGTTGAATCCGACTCGGGATCGAGTTGAGTCGAATAGGTATAGTGCGCAGCATGGAGAAAGTGGCGCGCCAACTCTCTAACCGTAACATTCGAATTTCGGTGCGAACAAAAAGTGACTGGTTTCAACTTAATTTCGGTATAACAGATGCTCTAAACATGTTTTCCAGTGTTTCACAAGATGGCAAAAACGTTTGCCACACGTGGGGAACCCATCCCTGTTTAGATTCGCGGGCAAGTTAGCTGTTTCAGAAAATACATGAGCATAGATATTCCCAAACGTCTTAAGCTCGCTTAAAACAAACGGCAGCGAATCGAAGTCCGTGGTTAAAGAGTTGGTGCGCCAATAGCAACCATTGTCTGCACTTACGCAAAAGTCTGCTGCGCACCAACTCTTGACTATATATGCGATATGCTGTATATTTATGAGGAAATCCTCAAAAAAAACGGAATCCATGGTTGTGTATCAAACCTATATAAATAAGAATTGGTGCGCAGCTGAATTTCAAAAATGTTCATTTTTAATCTCATTAGTAATTAGCAGTTGTTTTTCCAGATTCTCCACCGTCCCGCACGCCATGTTCTCCTCCTGGCTGCGGCCCTCAATGCGTGTCTTCGACCAGATGAAAGACTTCAACAAGGTCGCCGAGCGATTTTTTGGCGAGCGCGGCCACGAAATCGAGGAGTCTGAGAGCAAGATGAAGCTGATGGGAACTGGAAATAATCCGATGAGAGCGGCGAAAAAACGACTGGTTGAAAATACAGAGTAGGCTTATATTTTCGGTACTTTGATGGTACAGTATATATCAAAAATGGCTTCGCCGCTCCCAAAACAATAAATTTACCGCGGGCGGGAGTCGGACCCGGGTTGTGCGGTTCGAATTGGCGCCTCTTACCAATACACCAACGGTTTCGCTAAACCTTTGAAGGGCTACAATTACCACAATTAATTTTATGCCTATTTGGAGACCATAAACACCAAAATATGATTGCATATTCTTACACAGCTCAAAATTCTCTACAAAATGGTACTTTACAAAAATTTCGACCCCGTGCGGGATCGAACCCCTGGTCTCTCGCGTCCCTATCCTTAGGGTCTACAATAGGTCACATGTCGACAAAACAGTCAGACAGACACCGTTGCGCTTTATAAAAAAAACTAAGCTTAGACCATAAGAACATTAAGGAACTACGAGGTGAATTTCTTGGCGGGAAGCTACGAGATTCAAGACAGATCGCCGGCCGACCACGAGAATGTGGCAGTTGTGGAGTCGATTGCCGTCTTGGGCGAGGTACTTTCACCAAGTTTTCACTTAAAAAAATGGTTGCTTTAGAAAGAAGATATGTCAGTTCAAAAACGTCCCGAGAAGGTCGTTGTCTCGACAGGATTTGGAGCAGTCAAGAGCACGAACGGCACTCAGCAGCCGGCCAGGAAGAAGATACGACTGCAGGCCCCACCAAAACTCTTCGAAGATGTCCCTCTTCCAGTCAAACAAGCGGCTATAGTTCAGCCGACGAGCAGCAAGAAGCCCGAAGAAGTAGTCTATCTGAGCAGTAGAGACGTCTACCCGCCGGAGATACAGAGAATTTTGCAGCAGGATGACAAAGAGGTCAAGGCTATGGTTAGTGTTTTCCAAAACCCTCCAAATGCTGCGGTTTTTTATACGGCGAGCTCGAATCCCAGCTGCGCACCAACTGGTAAACGCCAAACTTCGATACGCAAGTCTTTTTTTCCTGAGTCTCGCTGCGTATCGAAGACAGTAGACAAGAGTTGGTGTGCTACCTTAGACTCTCTGATGACGGTACTTCTGCAAATCTTCGCTGTGCACCATCTTCAACACGCAGCTCATTGCTTGAATCACGCAAAGTATCAGAGGCTGTGGTTTAGTGTTGGAGCGCTACAGTAGACTTACGGTACATCTACCCCCTACAGAGTCCTTTTCGAACATCAAAAATATTAATTTTCAGCTCAAAGACCTCGGAAGCACTGTCTACAAGCGGGTCATGGGCGTGATGAAGGCTCTCAACACGGGTCTGCCGCAAGAGGATGCCCTCAGAAACCTCAAAAAACTGCTCCTGCCCACGAATCCCCAGCATCTCATCGCCGTCAGCCGATACTTCAGCAACACTACTTTGAGAAAGGAGATTGTCAAAGAGTGTCATCCCTTACTAGTCTAATCTTTTATTTTTCTGTATATTCATAAAATTTACCCATCTACCGAATTTATATTGTTCTCTGTCTGTTTGCTTGTGCCCGATCGTAGGTACTGTGAGAGTTTTAGACGCGAGGGACCAGGTGTTCGAACCCGCCCTAAAAATTTGCAACCAGATTTAGGGCGTTTCTGGCCAGCAAACAATCTAAAAAAAATAAAGGTTATGCCCTCCAAAGCTGTCTAACTGGTGGTTGTGGCCGAAACCTCAGCGCTCAGGGTGTGTAACAGAAATCAGCCATTCGGGGGTCAAGATTATAATTTTTTTGCTTTGCAATGTTGTAGAACAGAAGAAATATTACAACATTGCAGAACATCATAAAATTAAAAACTGCACTCGTGACCCCGAATTGTCTGATTTCTGTTGCGCACCGTGAGCGCTGAAAATTGACCCACTGACTTTTTCCGGACCTAAGACACAAAGGTACAGCTGTAAAGCGAAAAAATCGGTGTCTTGCTGGTTTCTTTCTAACTCTAAGTGAGACGCGAATAGAAAAGCAGCACCATCATAATGCCGCTTTCAAACGCAGCCGCGACATTTTCCTCCGCACGGCAAGCGCTCATTTTCGAAGGATCGACTACTTTTTTTTTTACCATTCTTCTCCTCAACTCAATTTTCCGGCAAAATATACAAAAATAGCGCAGATGAGTGCCCCAGCCTCGCCAGATCAGGAATGGACAGGAGATCAGGACAATCAACAGCAAGCGGAGGAGTCTTTCGACCAAAATAGGTGAGTCAAGCTCTGAAAATATCGATCTAGAGGGAAAATCTGGTTCTGTCACTTTTGTACGTAATTCGAAATTAAAATGTCAAGCTTCAAACGATTGAAATTGACAAGCCTTCTTTGGACTGACTAACAGTTTTGACCAATGACCAGCTTGACAAACAGGGACACATTGAGAGAAATAGAGGAAGGGAAATGACACTCTAGATAGAATACGACAGGATGACAGTGGCAGATGAATACCAGATTGGCCAACAATCCAAAGCCTATACAGATCGCAAGCAGAGAGTCTGGCGAGCTCGGTTCAACGGAATGGCTAACAGACAGAGGCTGGTCAAAAAGAAAACGATTAAGACAAGTAGTAAAAGTTGGATCACAGTAACCGCGTGATATGGGCATATGGAGAGTATTTGAACAAAAACACTAGCAAACACTACTTTCAGAGCTGAGGAAGAGGAGACTCCCGACGAGAATGCTCCCCACTCTCCAGAATATGCCCCATCGCCGGATGGTCCGGCCTCTCCGGACAACGGTAATGACTATCCGGGATCTCCAGAAGAAACCCAGGAAGTGAGTAATCAGATGGCAGCAGAGAAGGAGACTCGCGATGAGGACGAAAGACGAGAGGAAGTACAGCAAAATCCCGCTGGATCCGACAAGGATTCAGACGACGAGCTGAACATAAGGAGGAAGCGGATTCTGGACTCAGGTAGGATGAGAAAACTGAAAGTGGACCATCTAATTTTGACAGACGACGAAGAAGGAGAGACGAAGGTATCCCCGTCGAAGAAGAAGATAACCGTCTCGTCCGATGAGGACAGTGACAGTGAGAGGGCCAAGCCGAAGGGGAAACTGCTTTCGGATCAGTCAGACGATTCCGGCAATGAGGGCAGGAAGGGAGGAGAGGAGGTTGGTTTAGTGGCAGACCTAGGAAAAGTTTCCTTAGGTCGGAGAACTGATGGCCAACATTTTCGGAGAGGATTCCGATGAGGATGAGGACAATGAATTCAAAGAGAAGCCGGTGAATGATGAAGAGGAAGACGAGGACAGGAATGAGAGACCGCCCAGAGATGATGATGAGGATGACAGGCCCAGTCGTGATCCGTAAGTTGCAGAGATTTGAAGGGGATACCTTTGGGACATGATTCAGGAACCGATCAATTAAATGATCAGAGAGTCATGTACTGTCTCTTGATAGTCTAATAGATACCAATGACTACCTCTTATCGGACTCTCAATTTGACTATTTTGACTTCTGTTCGTTTCTTGACCATCTGACACCCTTGGTGGGGTCAAGAGGTTTTAGTGGTCAAAAGTCAGAGAGACTAACAATCTGTAAGTTTTCGATTCTGCCTGTCTGACTACCCAGTACTTGTTCCTCGACTCACACTCTCTGATCCACTACTATTTTAACGTGATTTGAGTCGAGGTACACCAGCCGTATGGAGGGTTAGAGGGCCCTCTGTCTCTTGTTAGTCTCATGGTTTTTAATTACTGCTTTTTCCGAAAACAGCTGCCAACGGCAGCTTTGCAGCCTTTTAGTCTTGTTTTACCATTGATAACAGGCGGCTTCGCCGCTTCAACAGCAACAGAAGTTTCCTTCACAGCTGACTTGTCCCCTTGTCTCTTGACATGAAAAGACTTGTCAGCTTTTATGGGTATTAGTTTTGACATGGAATTGCGCGGACGGACAGACAGACAGGCGGGCACCGCTGCGCTTTAGTAAAGAAAGTTCTCCTTTTGACTCTCATTTTGACTATAATGGCTTCTGGTCGTCTCTTGACCATCACATCTCTATGATCTGATTTAGCTAGTCTATTGGTCAAGAGTCCTAGCAGAGAGACTAGCGCTCCCAATTCTCACCTAGTCTGACTACCTCATTCTTGTTCCTCGACTTATACTACCAGACAGATATGTTGTAAAGGTTTCGTCTCTTACAGACTTCAAAAGCTGATTTCACATCCGTGTCCTATTCTTATCCTTTCAGCGGTCATGAATGGGACTTTGACGAGATGATGAAACGAAAGAAGGCTGAGAGAAAGAGACAGAGGAAAAGACGTGGAGATGGGGTGGATATCATCAATGACGACGACGGCCGGATTGCTCTGATGGTCGAAAAGATGAAGGCAGCGACCAAGGACGACCGGATCGCCAATCAGAACAGGATGCCGGCTCTGAAGAAGAGAAAGATGCTGGCCGAGGTCAAGATGATGCTCTTAAGAGTGAGTGATACCACAAAGCCACCACTACAAAGAGATTTTTAGACCGAAATGTATGAGGCCATCATCGAGAACGGCATGATGAGTGCTGTCTCGGATTGGCTTGCTCCCTTGCCGGATAAGAGTCTTCCAGCCCTCGAGATTCGTACGGATCTTCTCAAACTTCTATGTGACTCCTTCTCGCGGTTGGACCAAGGCGTTTTGAAGCAGTCCGGCCTCGGACGAGCCGTCATGATGCTTTACAAGCACCCCAAAGAGCTCAAGCCTAATAAGGAGATGGCCTCGAAGCTGATTCGCGAGTGGTCACGTCCAATCTTTCAGCTGGATACAGATTTTCGTTCGGTGACTCGTGAGGAGCGGGAAAGCCGCGATCAGGAGCGAATGCCTGAGGCGAAGAGGCGAAGACTGAGTGTCGAAGGAGCCACGAGCTCGAAAAAGGCCGAGGAGGCTGCGAAAGAGCCCCAGATCAATCGTGCTCGTGTTCCCAGAGTCTCCACGAAAGATTACGTCGTTAGACCGAAGCATTTGGTCGAGGGAGAGTTCAAGGTGGGTGAATGAAATGAAAAAAAAATGGTAAAAATTGCAGGGAGAGAAGAAAGGACGAGCCTACGACCGCCTAAACAAGGCCCAGCGTGATTTCCAGGAGCGTACGAAGAAGATGAAGGTCAAACGAGCCGTACAAGTCAGTCTAGAGGGGAGAAACATGGCTATTTGATGTGTTCAATGTCTTTTTGTGAAATAAACCGATCAAAATCCATGTTTTGTCGACAGAACTGGCCTGTCCGAAGATCTACTTCATTCCCTCGGTTCACAGCGTTTCCCTAGCTCTTCAGTGTCTCACAAAACAATGGGAAATCCGTCATGTGCAGACCCAGACAGAGGCGGATCTCCGTCAGCCGCAGCAAGTAATTGTTTCCCTTTCATATTCAGCATGGAGCAGCTGCAATTGACGACTTCTTATCTCTCTCCAGCCTTTATTGCCTTTTGTTCATTCTAACAAGCTCTGTTGTAGCGTAGAGCACAGCTGGCTACAGTTCCTTTGGCGTTTTCTTCCAAGTTTTCCTCAAAATGTTTGGACTTCATCCCGCCATGGAATTTGTAAACATGCCTGGGCGGCATGTTGAATCGTGAAAAACTCCCAATATTTTTGAGGAAAAGTTGCTATATTCCCCGTTTCCCTCATACAAAACTTTCTTTTCCTCATTTCGCAGTGTTAACCAGATGTTTGATCCCCTTTTACTCCTATGTGATCCCACAAAATGTTGCTACATGCACGATTATAGCGAGATAACGCAATATTTGCTTTCAATTTCACACGAACAGCCTCGCTCTATTCTTTTACTCGACCTTCCATGAACAAACATTCAGCAGTAGTCTATGGAGCAGCCAGTAGAAGACGTCTCGGCGCCGTTAGCCGTCCCCGAATCACTATCTCCTACCCGCCGGAAATCACAACGGACCAAGTTTTGCCATGATTTCAAGTAATTTTAGCCACATTTTCCTATAAATAACTTCATTTAAGTCGCTATGAAATCACCGTCATGGTCATAACACAGCTATCGTATTTCCCTGTGACCGCATCGATGTTGAGCACATCTTTTTTCGAGCCGAGCAGCGATTTCTGTAAGAATTTCAACTCCACTCTTGACTACCCTACCGAATCGGTCAGTTTCTTTGAATTTCAGTTAGAAATGCACATTTAGAGCGAGTTCCACTCGCTACTCTTCGACTGGAAACTGGCATGTAAAGACAGCAGCTTGCTGCCGCTCTCCATCGCGGCTATCATGACCGGAGCTCTTGTTGGCTCTTTTATAGCTGGTTTTTTGGCGGATCGGTGTGGAAGATGTCCTGTTATGAGAGGTTTATTGCCACTTTTGCGATTAGAGAGTCTCTTGGTCGATTTTGAGTGACTTTTACAAGTAGACTTCAGTCTGTTCAGCTATTAAATTGAAAGCGCAGTCTATGGCCTATCACAGTTTAAGATCTCCAAATCTTCTTGTGAACAACATCATTTTTTCCGTCATCTTGGCTGGTTCGGCCATTTTGCGAAGACTAATTCCAGTTTTTCTAACTTTTATGATATACTTCCGAAACGCAATGCGACAGACACATCTTTCGCTTTAAAAATAACTAGCGCGTGTCGTTGTGGGCATGGATCGTCCAAGAGTAAAAATACACGTAAGACGATCGGGCGGAGTCGAACCCGGCCGAAAACGAGCGTTTTAGCAATACACCACTGTTGAAAGACACGGCCGGGGTTCGCATTTAATTGACTAGTTTCCAGGGACACTCTTCATGCTAGCCGTCTCCAACCTGTTCATTACCCTCATTGCTTCAGTCTCTCCCTACCTCAGCCTGCTGCTCTTCTTCACAATGGGAATAGCCTGTGGCGGCTACATGGTCGTCAATCTCATCCTTTTCGTGGAATGCCTCGAATTGCCGGAGTCGCGTCTCTTTGCCGTCTCCGTGAACGGCTGGAGCTTTTCGATGATTTTCACAGCCCTACTGGCAAATTTCACCCTAAACTGGCGCATTTATCACAGCGTGATCTGTGTCGCCGCCACCGTAGCCTTCTTTGCCTGTGTAAGCGGTTTTAGCTGCTCTATCAAAAAAGATTTAGCAATTTTCGCTGGTAGAAAGCTGTCGCTGGCTTGATAGTGCCCAGAGATCTGGAGACGCGCATAGGAATGCACTCTTCGTGGCCAAGAAAAACAGATATTTTGTGCATCCAGGTAAATTGGTTTTTACTATACGGTACCTGTGCTATTTTATAACCGCAACATTGTATAGTCTGTTCACAAAAAACAACCAAACGACCAGGCATCGCGGGCTTTTTTTTGGTGCGGATTCAAACAGCTCAAAATTCGTTAGTTTCAATAAGTTCATCTTTTCAATCATTTTTCTTCGTCTTTTACATTGTTTTTCTCCATTTTCGCTTGTTTTAACCGGAATATTCTGTTTTAACAAAAAACAAAACGGAAAAATAGCTAAAAAATACGGGAAAAGATGAAATTGTTTGATGAACGAAATACTTGAAGCTAATTTTTAGCCCTTTGAATTCGCGCCAAAAAAAAGCCCGCGATGCCTGGTCGTTTGGTTGTTTTTTGTGAACAGACTATATAGTCTGTTCGAAAATAATAGCATTCTTCAAACGCGAAAATTTACAATTTACAATTTACAATTTATTGTCGGAATCAAGGGGTTGCTATCATGTCAGGGCTCCCTTGCCGCTCCCATAGCGCGAACCCATTCTTCGCCTCCCTCTCTTGCCTGTCGCATCCACGTGGTTGGAGTTTTTTGACGATTCGAAAAATACTCTTTTTTTAACAGGCTATTCCAGAGCCTAGACTAGAATTTAGTCCTCCATCTCCTTTCAATACCCTTACTGTAAAAAGGTTGAGTCATAGAGAAAGAACTATAGATTTTCCCTGAAGCCATCCAAGCCGTTCTTCCTAGAGAAATAATCTGTTCAAAAATTGGACGGCTATCCCTTTTCTACATTCATAGAGCTCGGTTGACTTCTGATTTCGATGCATATGCTTCCTGATTTCCAATTTTTGGCACAGTTTATAGTCACGGATCCTGATTTTTGATTGTACACATGACGGAGTGTCTCCTGTCTCCGTACTATTCTTCCTATTTGTGTCACAGTCGTGGTCAAAAACGCTGACGTACAGACAAATATTTTTCAGACTGGTCCTGGTGGGAGATTCTGCGCTTCTCCTCCTCGGCAGCTCATCGCACGACCACTGACGAGGACTCGACGGCATCCAATACACCCAATTACGTGGATATGTTTAGGTAGGATTCACATTTTTAGCCGCATTACCAAAACATCTTCCAGGTACTCGCCTATGTACATTCTGGCCCTTGTCTACTGTTTTTCCGCGACATCTTTTGTGTCTTTCGGGTCAGAAAATCTGCTCTTTTCCCACGGCAATTTTATCTTTTTAGAGGCTATTCGACACTGGATATTCTCCCCGGGAATCGCTACTACAATATGGCGGCCATGGGAGGCTTGAAATTCGGACTAGGTATGTTTGAGTGTTGTAAACCTGTCAAATTCTGACTTTATGAGCCCCTCCCATGCCTTTTGCGACCAAAAGTAGCTTGTTCAAACAGTTTGTGACCCAGTGGGATCGAATCCGGGTCGTGTGATTCGTAGCGGCGCCACTTAGCAATACACCAAGTATATATTTCGATGGGCTGTAATGGTCACATGTACAACACTTAGACAGCTCTAAGGCCACAACCGCCTTTTTTTTAGACCGTTTTGAGTCAGTAAATCCTTAAATCTGACTACATATTTCACTTCGCTCAAAAAACTATAAAATAGTATTCTACAGGAAATTTGTCCTCGGGCGGGATCGGACCTCTGGTTCCTCCGTTCTATACTCTTAGAAACTGCTTTAGGCAGCAGAGAGACGCGTGGAAAATCTGAAAAATCTAAAGGCAGCATTCTAGCATTTATTTACAGGCTGGATCCCCTATCTGCTCCGCCGATTCGGTAGGAAGACCGTCGTCACTTTCTCCGTCGGAATAGCCGCCTGTTGCGGTTGGGCCGATTTCTTTTTGTCAGTTTTTTTTAGCTCTTACCCTGATTGTTGACTGAATGTTTTAGACACGGGGCCTTTGGTGACAGTTTCGTTCATACCGTGTTATTTGTCCTGATGAGCTCCACTCTGGATCCGACGTGGAAGATTCTCCATCTTTACAGTGCCGAGCTGTTCCCAACCTCAATCAGAAACATGGCCAGAGGTGTCTGTAATTTAGGAGCCAGACTGGGAAGCATTTTGGCCTCGTCGGTATGTTTAGCCTGGTTTTTTGGTTTGAATTTTTCCGTTAAAAACTCCTTTCTGTTAGTACAGTCCCAATTAGCGACTGAAATCGGTTAAAATCCGAGAATCACCCTCAAAATAATCCTTTCTTGTGGTCTTAGCTCGCAAAATCTTCTAGGCGAGAATTGTGAATTCCCGCTCAAAGTTTTTTGGGCACTAATCGTGTGATTTCAAATTTTTCTCCGAATTTCCTCAGTTTCCAGTGTTGTTACATAACTATTTTGTTATTTTGAACTCATCTTTTTTTTTTACTCTTCAACTTGAAGAACCTACATGGCAACATTTACAGAAAAAATAAGGCAAAACTGAGCTTTTGTCGACCGAAACGATCTAAAAATCGAGCCTTTTGGTCCAAACCTACTTCTGCTATTTTTCATTCTGTCACTTACAGTGTAGTCATTTCGCTTTGGTACGCCGGCGGTTCTAGGAGACTATTTATCCAATAAACTACGAAAAATGGACCCGTAGCTTTATCTTGAAAAATTTTCTGAAAGTTACGGGTCCGGTAAAATACCTCCAAAGACATTTTTTCTTCCAAACAGCCCAAATTCCAGACAATTCTCATCCGCGGAATCCATGCCCAAGCCCCGCTACTGGTCTTTACCGTCTTCCTGTCCATCCAATTTTTCGTCGTCCTCAAATGTCTACCGGAGACGAAGGACAAGCCGCTGCCCTCGGAACTCCAGCCAAGAGAGTCCAAGGACGAGCGGGAGGTCTCCTAATTTATTGTATTTACTGTTATCCTGTTATGTACCCTCTCTCACCTCGATCTCATTTTCACATTTCTGGTCCTTTTCTGTCTGTGATACGTTTTTATCTTCATTTCTGTTTTTGTTTAATAAACTTTTTTCTATTTTGTGGTGGTATAGCACATTAGTTTGATCTCGGGTGTCTATTTTTCCCGCATTTATTGCCCCCCGAAAAAAAGCGGTTAAAGCGAGCCTAAGGCGATTGCATGTTATCTCCTCAAAACCACTCTCAGAAAGTTTTTGGCACCAGTTATTGGTTAAAGAATCATGATTTTTGACAATTTCCTTTCCCGCGCATCTTTCTGGTTTGCGCATCGAATTTAGCATATAGAAAAGTCTCCAGAAGGTTGAAAATCTCATAATTTTATGGATATAGACTGGTTCGTAAAAAACAAAAATTGGTCGTATTTCTGTCAATTTTTTGATGGTTTTCTATCATATAGACTCTTTCAAATGCCGCTTTCAGTACAAGCAGCCATGAAAGGAGGAAATGGCAGTTAGATATGTGGTCTGTTTAGGAAAAAGCATAATTTGAAATTCGCGCATGCGTTTTCGGCGTATCGAAGATTTGCATTGGAAAAGTTGGTGCGCAGCCAAAACCCTTGAGCGGACCTATTTGAAAAATTCTCTTTTTTCCTTGAACAGACTACACGTCCAGGCACGCTGACTGACATGCGGAGGTCCGAATCGAAACACGGAAATTGCGAGTTTCGGATTGAAAACGAGATTTTATTATTTTTCGCTGCTTTGCAAAGTTATAGCTGTCATTTCTTTGCTTATTTTCAAAGTTCAGACCGTCCTGGACTGAATTTTTGATCAGGATCGGTCAGGAACGACCTCTTTCGTCTTGAACAGAAATGCACGAGCAGAACTTTTGAAAGAATCGGGCCTCCTACCAAAACTAACAGAATTGATTCAGGATGGATCCGGAAGCAGGAGGAGAAGAGGACAAGGCGATGTCTTTGTCGATCAGCTCTGACACGAAATCCAATTCGGGGAGAAAAGATTGGCTGCCGTACAAGAGTTGGTCCTTTTTTGTGTACAAAAAAGACAAAATTTATTGAGTGTCATGTCAGTTTGTGGGGGCAAGAGAACTGTTGAGATTGACCGCGATTTTGTGTGTGTACGAGTTTTGAAGAAAGAAGCTCGTGAAGAAGAGTGGAGGTTTTCACATCTCGTAAATAGTGTGCAAGATCACTGGACCCGTTGTTGGAACTTTTTTTTGTTGTTGCTGCTGTGAAATAGAGCTCACGATGTGGCCGATTGGGCTTTTGAGGTACCTGAAAATGGAAAGAATTAGCATCTGTTGGAGTTCTCTGTGTCTGCATTTTGTTACTGCTAAAATTCTGACTCGGTACAAGCCTTTTTTTAAGATTTTTCGATCAAATAATCCACTGTTTGGTTTCATTTTGAAGAACAAGATAATAGGCGGAAAAGAGAAGATGGTGTAAGTGCGTTGGCAAGTTCTGGCTGCAATATACTTCCCCTTCGAGTCGTGCTTTGCGTCAGATTTGTATTGCTGTCTCTCAGTACAAAAAAGGTTGGTCGGATTGTCTAGCCATGTTCAGGACAGGGATATAGCCTAAGCATTGGAGCGGGCAGGGCTTGGACCCGAAAATTTTAAAGAAAATCACCGTTATATCACCAAATAAGTAGGATTTTTAATAAAACATAGCGAAAAATGAGATGTTTTACACGCTATTAGGTCCGCTCAACAATTTTGGCTGCGCACTAACTTTTCTCATGCAAGTCCTCGATACGCAAGAAAACGCATGCAAATAATGCTCTTTTTCTTGAACAGACTATAGCCGAAAACTGGTTGGTGAGCATTTGCCTGTGATTGTCCATATCTTCGAGCATACGAGTCGGTTCGTAGCTGTGTGCAACCTGTCCCAGATTTCATGCTTACCCCGATTTCCTTGGCCGTTCAAGGAGGGCGCTTATCAACTCCTCGTTAAACGCGTCACCCTGCCTGATAGCGTTTGCTACGGGGTTTCCCTCTCGTATGTTCCAGTCACTCGAGCGTGTCATCATAGTACCAAAACATGTCTTATTCACCCCACAATTACTACGTGTAGAGATAGAGAGTGAAACACTATCAAAAGATTCCATTCTTTACACCAACAACAAAAAAAGGTCTGACGATCTATGTGCATCGCACTCGAACCTACGTCAGCCCGTGATAGATGTCCCTGATCAAACAAAAGAGACGTTCTGCTACGTGCTCGTTTGCACACACATTTAATTTGCGTGGCAACCCTCTTTGACACATCCTGGGATTTGAAGAGTGCTTATTGATGCATATACCCACCACCAATCGAGAAAATGAGGAGCTGACCACGTATATAAATCTGCCAATTATCCGGCTTGTGTAGGACGTTGCTAATCTTTAGGCAGTGTTTATTGAAAAGGGGATGTTTAGAAGGAGAAGCAGGGCTGTCGGAAATTGTGTTTACTGCTCTTGAACGTTTCATCTTATGACCTCACTACCGGTTATTTTGCGAAAATTATGGAAGGGGTACGACCAAAAACATGTGTGTGAAAGTAGCTATCAATTGTTTCGCGGAGTCTTTCGTGTTCTCCGCCCTACTTGGCCACAAATGAACTCACTCCAAAAGGAATCAACAGGGCCCTTCTATCAAAATTTGTGTCTTCTCAACCCTTATTTTCTCACCTAAAGGTCCTCCTTTGTAGAACTCAATTTATAATGTTTCCTTCACTTTGGGCAACTTCCTGGTAACTAAAGTATTAATGGTTATCTAGAATCTCAGCAGCTTGCACCTGGTTCTCGTTCTCCCCCAAATATACGTCAGTTTTGACCTATTTTAAGTCCACAAAAAACAGGGAATAAAGGCACTTTACAAAAGCCTACAACTAGCTGAACTGTCGTCACTGACTGTTCCTTCGTGACATTGTTCTTCGAGCGTGTCCTCTCCCCCAGGGCACACAGCTGTTGCGAGAGCGCGTAGTTTACACGCGGCCTGTGACGTAACAGGCCGCGGCGGCGGTTGACTGCACGGAACAAAGAGAGAGCTCGCGGAAAGGGGAAGACCTTCCCTCCCTTAAAAATTGTCTCTCCCATACTCACTCGGTTGGTCATTCCTCGTTGTGCTCGGCGTCTCGCAATGGGCCGTCATATCGCTGAGACGGTCCGCGAGCTTGGCCGCATCCGGGTCGTGGATTTGTACCTGAAATCTTGGGGTAAACAATCGTGTTTTTGGCAGGATTTCTCAAGGGACTCGGCATAATCTATAATTCTGGCCCCCTCCTGTGTCCGATTTCACCTAGGAGACGTCCACGAAACAGCGCAGCGTCATCTGTTTTCCGTGAGATCCCCCCGGTGGATTAGCCCCGCTTCCGGAGCGGCAATCACGAAAATATGCAAAGGATCTTTGATTCTCCTCCCCTTCTATTTGAAATCGCCCAGATCTCTAGTCAATTAGTTGCCCCGACCCTTGTGACCCCACCACTGGAGAGGAAGAAAAAAAAGCTTTATAGAACTCGTTTCTAACATATTGATTTTCCGATTTGGAGAGGCGACACAATGTCACGCAAAGATTTTTGGTGCTGAACCCTCGAAGAGGACTCGATCAACGAGGGGGTAATGAGGGTCGTGACCTCAACTCTGTTTTTAGGGGCTGAATAGAGACAATACGACGGTTTTTGGTCACTTATTTTGGGGGACAGTTTTGAATTTGAGTGCTGGGGACTCCTTAGCCCTAGAGGAAAGGTATTTTAACGCTCAAGTAGCATTATTTGGGGCTCCAGGCGAGCGGGAATGGTAAAATGAGGGTCCTAAGCTGTCTAGTTAGTGTTCTTTCAATGTTTGGCCACTAAAATTGGGGGAAAGATAGAAATTTGGGAAAGGCATCTTATCGCTTAAGTAGCATAATTTGGAGCGTCATGCGAGCTGGAATGGTAAAATAGAGGTTCTGATGGCTCAATCACTGCAATTTTTGTCCTTTTTTCGAGGAAAACTATGAAATTCGAAGGGTAGGGGGCCCGTTTTTGGCCTAATACGAATCCCGACGAGTAAGGATGAAATTTTCAAACTCACTTCAATCTCCGGGAGCGCATTGCGCCGACCCATTCTTCCGGAGGCGGCGAACATTTGAAGGGCGTCGGGTTCCGTCTCGAGCTCTCCCATTAGGGGCGGAATCCGCGGCGGCTGCTGTCACGTCGCGGGAAATCAACTGCCGTTGCCGCGTGCGGCAGCAGGCTCCCCGCCCTCTTATCGACCCCCCAGCGAACGACGACGAGTTGTGAGAAAACCACGCCCCCTTAGGCGTCTTTTGTCGAAAAATGGCAGATTTTTGAAAGGCGTAAATGCCCAGGTAAAATTGTAGGATATTCTGTTTTGTGTGTCGTCCTGAAGCCGCCCGCCCGCGGCATCGTGTAGACGGAGAGACAAGAGGTTTGATCGCGCCCGAGGTCTAACTTTTTGTAAAGAGCTATTCTGTAGAGTTTTTGAGCTGAGTAAGATTCGGCAAATCATATCTAGAATCTTCCGAAGTCAAAACAAGACGTTGAAAGTTGAAAGTTGTAGTGAACGGCAAATGTATTACTAAGAAGTGCCACCTCCAAACCTGACGACCCGGGTCCGGTCCCCTTAGGTAAACTAATTTTTTGAACGAGCTTTTTTTGAGAAGAAAAAGGGATGTGAAGGGCGCCAAGGTGTCACAAGTAATTCGGTTTACAGGATTGTTAGTTTTCTACCAACCTAGAGAGGGACTGTCATTAAATTTGTATGCTGCTTTTATTGGACAAATCGCCGATTGTCGGTCCTATTCTTAGCCTATTCAGCCCACCAGACCCCCAATTACTGCTCCTTTTGGTCTCGGAAACTGGCCCACAAACCAATTCGGAGACATTAGAAATGCAAGTGGCCCCTTTTTTCAATTACTAGGAACTCTCAAACTCAGAATTCGCGATGAAACTTTGCTCTCAACCCTGATTCGATTAAGATGCAGAATCATGATACGCGTGTGTCTCCTCATCGTTTATTCCTACCTCATCATCAAAAAGTGTGCCCCCTAAGCGGATCGAGTCTGCTGCTGATGCTCTGTGAAAAACAGCGACTGGACAAGGACCAGATGCGTCAGCACTGCAATCGCTGTATGGAAATCTACGATGAAAATAGGGTTTTGTGGTTTGGAGGGAGGGGAGAGGTCAAATGGTCGACAAGAACAATTTCAGGCACAATCGGCCGCGTTAACAACCATATCTGTCAGGGAAATGTGAACTGGGGTAGGAAATAATCACAAGTTTGGTACAAACATCGTATCTCAACTGACAAAACCCCGGGATTCGATCCCGGGTCGTTCGGACACTAAACGAGCTCCCTACCATTACGCCACGGGTACAAAGTCGACTTGAAGGGATAAAGTCGCTTCAAATCAAAGCCCCAGCTATAGCCAACTTGAACCTCCAAAATCGAATATATGAAGCCAGATGACAAAATTTCCCATAAATGTGGTCAGACGTAGGAAAGACGGTAACCGACACTCAGGATTCGAACTCGGGTCATTCGATCACCAAACGAGTACTATGCCAATACACCGAGCGCGCGTTATGGCTATACCAATTTACACTGCCTGCAGTAGGCAATCAACTGCGGACATCTTTCAATTCATGTGATCGAGTTTCCCTCCCAATCCATTACAGTATCCAAAGTTTAGGAAAACCGACGCTCAAAGTTAGACTGGTCCATCGAGACGAGGCAGACTACCGACAGCTGTGCCAGGTCCGAATCACCGTCTTTGTCGAGGAGCAGGAAGTGCCGCTGGAGAGCGAGTTCATTGAGGAGGAGGAACACCTGTCCCACAATTTTGGGCTCTTTCTCGACGAGGCCGAATGCGTTGGAACCTGTCGTCTGCGATTAATCGAGCCCTTTGTGAAGCTGGAGCGAGTGGCTATTTTGAAAGAGCACCGAGGGCAAGGATACGGAGAAATACTGCTGAAGCACGTGATTGAGACGGTGAAGAAGAGATGGCCCAGGTCCGTGCTCGCCGCTCACGCCCAAACCAGCTCTCTGGAGTTCTATCGCAAACTTGGGTTAGTTTCTTTTTTTTGTTAGATAACGGATTCTATACAGTACATTCAGCGTAAAATGGGTTCCGGATAGAATTGTAGAAGCACAGGGTACTGGTTAAGCGGTACCGCTGGTTGAATAACAAAAATACTAATGATTAGTCGAGTAGTGCGAATGGACAAGTTCCCAATACAGAATCCATAAATTCCTATATTGCAAATCGCTTTGATTGGCATAACCAATAATGTGCTCGGAGAGTTTGATCGATTGCGGCCAGCCGGTAGTATTATCGCCCCTGATGCAATTGAACTATAAGATGGTACGGGTGGATCATAAATGTGCTTTAGGCCCGGAAAAGGTTAGGCCGGGCCGATTTTCAGCGCTCTGCGAATCTGCTTTCAGCGTTAGGTTGCGGGACAGAAATCAGCCAGTTTGGGGTAAAGGTTGCATTTTTTCATTCTGCGAGGTTCTGCAAAGTTGTAGCAGTTTTTCTGCTCTACAACTTTGCCCAGCGTTGCGAAGCTTAACCAGTGCGAAGTTTGTTCTATCCAAACCTTATTGTATCAGACCGAAATACATTCAAATTTTTCAGAGCTTTCGTCGTCGGACCCCGATTCTGGGAGGAGGGAATCGAGCACAGATCTATCACCTTCCAATGGTACCAAGCTGATGAAGATGGAATGAGAGAGTAGTCATTTATACTGTACTTTCCAAGATCTGCGCGGTTCAGATGGATTCTCTGCGGAGACCCCGAGAAGTTCGCGGTCACTGGGGCTCACGTTGGCGAGCTCTTCGATATCAAAGTCCTGCAAAATGTGAGGGCGATTGCCGAGGATATTGAGGTAAAATATCCGTTTTTTGTTTTGGAATAGCTTAATTTTAAGTCAGCCCGAATACTTTCTCCTTTGAATATAATCCGTGCCATTGACAGCAAAACGAAGGAGCTTGGACTCGTCTACAACGCGCTTCGCATCCTCATTAGCCGAGCGTATGCCGTAGATGAGGACTTTTTTGATCGTAAGTACCTATTTTTAACTATGTTAAAACCAACTGGCTATCGCTCCTCTAGAGCTGTCCAGAAGTCTACGACGGCCTCGCCTCCATTTTTCGGAAACCCGAAATTCATATAATAGGATCAAACCTCGAAAAGTGATTGCTTATTTTTAGTCAGCTTAAAATATCTTCAAAGTGGAACTATAAAAAAAGTCGTGATCTCGGGCGGGATCGAACCTTGGTCCCGTCCAACCTCTTACAGTGTCTGTGATCGGCTTAAGACAGACGCGAGGATATAAAATTTGGATTTTAGAAAACGAGCCCTCGCTCCGAAAAACCTACGAGGAAGTGCGCAAGATGGCCGATCATAAGCTGAATGTGGGGGTGTATGCCGAGATCGAGGACCACTGGAGGCTACTGTACGCGGCTGTCGACATCACCGGATCCGTCTTCTTCTTCCCGAACAACGGCTCGCGCACCAAGCTCTCAACGGAAAATAGCTACCGGGAGGTGTGTTTTTGATTGACCTATTACTGTAGTGGGAGTTTTGTGATTTCTCAGTTGAAAAAAAGTTAGAAGTCACGAAAATGTGTAAAGCAGCGAAAATGTGAAGAACTGGTTCAGAGACGTCGCGGGACCCAATTACAAAAGTTGTGCCCGGGGACACTCATACACCGGTAATGTTACCGTCTCTTTAGAAAATTGCTGCGTATCAACGCCTTTTACAAGCTGGTGCACAAATTGCCGCATTTTCGACTTTCGGATGTACGGTACTTTAGCACAGTCGTGTCGCAGACTACCAAAAATGACTTTGACTGGCGAGGTAAAGACGAGTCACTCGCTTAAAAGATGTTTGACCTGTTTGTTTTATGATAAATTGCCCGGATTCGGGCCCGAAACAAATGCTTCCCTCGAGGTCTAATACCTTGCGTCAGTATTGGGGAAACTTTTGGTCATCAATGGTTGAACATCAAACTTCAAATTTTAGTAATCCTAGTTGAGCAAATCCTATGAAAATCTTATTCCAGCTCTCTCTAAAGGCGCTGGACAGTTCCGTGCTCAAGGGACGACACATTTTCTCCAAGAAATGGCTCAAAGACCGAGTGACTGTCCTCAAGGAGAATCTCCCACCCTTGGACGACTACCATATTCCCTCCCAAGTAAAATCCTTAAATTTGCATCAAAAGTACTGTTTTTAGTCGCCAGACCCAGTGCCCCCATCCCTGCCGAACTCGTTTCCCGTAGATTCGGTGGATATCGCGGATTTCGACACTGAGGAAGAGTTCACGAGCTACGTCTACAGTAATGTTCTCGGAGGCTCAAAGCCGATACATTTGAAAAATTTCCTACGGTGTCCGAACGAGAAATGGGGGTTAGTATTTCTATTTTTTTCAATTAGAATCAAAATTTAGCCACACCCGGTTGCACAAGCTGCTGGCCTATCGGAGTCTGCCCGTCGAGGTGGGATTCAA
The DNA here is from genome assembly GCA_037178855.1 of Oscheius sp. JU75. Classification (NCBI taxonomy): domain Eukaryota; kingdom Metazoa; phylum Nematoda; class Chromadorea; order Rhabditida; family Rhabditidae; genus Oscheius; species Oscheius sp. JU75. The sequence goes on along the minus strand of JASJZC010000006.1, from coordinate 8,753,327 downwards.
GTACACAGACGACCGTTGGCGGCAGATGATCTGCACGGGGCAGGAGTTTTTCGAGATGATGAAGAATCCGTCGGTGGTACGTACTTTTCAAACGAGCACGGGTCAAACACCAGTGCAAGACAAAAAGGCGAGGTAGACCGCCGGCCGAAGTCGATCCCGGGTTGCTCACGCCGAAAGCGCGCACTTTAGCAATATACCAACAAAAGGCTTCAGACGAACCGGGCGCGCGTTTATATAGAATGGATTGCCTCGTTAGGCATCATCTCGAGTAGAAAACAAATGAGAGGCGTGTTCGACCTCCCACAGTCGACAAATGTTTTAACAGACAGGATTTCAGGAAGGCCCTGCCTACATGGCACAGTACGGTCTCCAGAATGTCATCCCGGAGCTGGCAGAGCAAATCAACGCCCCGGAGTTTGTGAGGATTGTTGCCGAGCCGGAGGTAAGAGCTTCGTTCATTTCTATGGCAAAAACTTCTTTAAAACTACTAGATCCACTTTTTAGGCAATTGAAATCAACTTATGGATTGGTCCCCAAGGCACCGTCTCGCCCCTCCATCGAGATCCCAAAGACAACGTCTTCTGTCAGGTCCCTCTTTTCTCTTATTTTCAACATTTCTCATTTTCAGCACGTAGGCTCGAAATTTATTCGCCTAATTAGCCCGGAAGACGAGAAAAAGGCCGGCTATCGTCAGTTTGGGATTCACAAGAACACTAGTTCGGTGAGATTTTTTATGCTTTTTGGTATACAAAGTTGGCGATCACATCTTTGTGGAACTTGAATCTTGGAAATCTGTAAATTTCTCCCACGTACTGTTCTTCTCAGAATAGTTTGTTCAAAAAGTTTGTTACAGAAGGGGATCAAATCCGGGTCGTGCGGCTCGTAGCGGTGCCGCTTAGCAATACACCAACTGTTTCATTAAAAATTTTGAAGGGCTCTAACTTCGTGAGGTCGTAACCATCGTAGTTAGACAGCTTTGGAAGCTACGAACACCTGGTTTCTCGCGTCGAAAATTTTAGTGTCTACAATAGGCTACAAGCAGGCATAGACAGAGACGCGCGAACTATCTAAGCTCGATAAGAATAAAGTTTCAGATTGACGTGGAACAGCCCGATCTTAATTTGCATGCGAGTTTCGCTGATGTGGCCTGCTACGACACCATCATCAAGGAAGGAGACGGTCTTTTCATCCCACGCGGATGGTTCCACCACGTCCGGTCATTGGAGCCCTCCACCTCGATCAACTACTGGCTGCCCAGTCCCGAAGAGGACGAAGATATGTACAAGGCGTCGAGTTCGGACTCGGACAGCTCCCTTCCCTCTTCAACAAGCTCAAAGAAGAGCCAGAAGGAAGAAGACGAGGATATGGACAATGAAGAGGAAGAGGAAAGTGATTCGGAACCGGAAGTAATTGAATAAATTCTGTTTTATGACAAATATGGCTTCATGCGCTCTCTTACGAGGCCTCATCTTTCGCACTGTTTGCCTATCTTCGCAAGTTTGACTATGTTCCATGGAGCGGGGAAATGAAACAGCAGTTTCGATTTGTCAAGTTTTGTAACGAAGTGCCAGCTTGGATCAAATGCAAAGTACGATGATATTGGATTCCTTTATGAAAAGGCTCCGGATATCGTATCAAGGTGGTCTTGTCGTCTCTATCAGACTCTGTAGTATATGCTTGCGCCCGTTCTTCCTTCCTTGGATCACAGAGGAGTTTAGCGCAGTCCAGCAAAGTTTTCGTTGAGTATCTCTCTGTCTCTATCTCTTGATATTGCTTTATCTTGATGACGCTACAACTTCTTTTACAAGCTATACAACATACACTTGTAAAATTTTCGAACTTCGTAAAATTAAAATGAGCTGCAAGGAAAAAAAAGTGACATTTAACACAAGCTGAATCGCTTGGAATTCAGTCGAGAAGCGCACATCTCAATGAAGATCCACGAATCTGAGTATCGCATCGCATTCACTCCACTGATACATTTACAAATAAAGCTACTAAAGAAGCAAGGGAGCCATAGTGTTTGTAGCGCATATCCAAAAATAACTGCGGACCATGGTGACTTTGCTCGTGCTTCCACTCAATCTTATCAGTTCTTGGTGCTGTATGGTGCACGGCTACTTCGACTTATACTTGTCTCACCATCTCTTTTTAGAAACATGATCATCAAGAAAAAGCTCTTCTCCTTTCGAGAGTCAGAAGATTTCAACCATGTCACCTTTTATAGTAACGCACATTTTTCCGATTTGACGTGTCTTGGTGAAGGAGGTGAAGCAGTAGTATTGAAGGGGATATTTGACACCAAGTAAGCTTTTTCTTGGGATAAAAATTATTGCAGAATCGTATGCATAAAAACATTCAAAGGATGTCTTCTGAGCAACAGAAATAGGAAGGAGATTAATTTACTCTTGCAACATTCGTATAACACATTTCATGAGAACGTGGTTCGCCTTCTTGGTGTTTATGAAGATGACTCTTCTTCATATACTAGGAATTACGGATATGTTATGGAGTTTATGGAAGACGGGAATTTGTACAATCGTAAACTATTTTTTCATATTTTGGGACATGAAAAGTGACAGTGATTCATTCCGAAGCGTCGTATACAAACGAAGACTGCTACAAATGGATTTTACAAGCAACACACGGGTTAGGATACTTGCACAAGAGAGGTGTTCTTCATAAAGATGTGAAGCCTTCAAACATGCTGCTTGACCAAGGTCGAAAAATTTTGAAGTTATGCGATTTTGGATCGGCTAAACGATTGCTAAACAACACTGAATTTACTTTTGGGTGAGTTTTCAGTTTCTTCTTTGTAGATCGTTTCCAGCGGCATAACTGATCGGTACTCTGCTCCGGAGATTTTGTTTGGTGATAACGACACATACACATACGCCGCTGATGTCTACTCTTTCGGTATCTCAGTCTGGGAAATATTTCATCGAATAGAGCCGTTTAACGGAGTTGCAAAAATGCAACTTTGTACAAACGTAAAAAGTGGCAAGCGGCCGCCTATAGACAATTTCCTCGAACCTCCACTGAAAAGTATAATCAGAAGGTAGGAGCATCTACTTGAGGAAACTGTTATTTTAGAATGTGGGATAACGATGAAAAACAAAGGCCTACACTGTCTGATCTACTAAACAGTTTTGAAAGGCTCCTTTCAAATTGCAATTCCTGCGAAATTGTTCGCCCTATTTCGCAAGAGTTTTTGCTCGAAACCAGAAGTTTAAAATCTCATAATGCTTCTAAAGAGCTTTATGACAAACACAACGGAGACTACAACGAGGATGAAAAAAGAATAGCGGAACTTCGAGAGCGTTTGGTAGACCTTGATACGCGCCGTTATTTGACACCCGAAGAAATTTGCTTATTGAAGGGAGTTCTGAAACAAGAAAGCTTTTTGCAAACGAAGATTTCTCACACCTACCCTTTTCAATTCATCGAACCATTTCTAGTTTCCCCGCCTCCAAGAGGGGGATACCCGCTGTAACGTATTGTGTGCAACCCTTTATCTCTCCATCTATCTACTCAATCATTATATACTATGCAATAGCACTAATAACAGAACTGTTAGAGAACGGTAATATATCGTAGAATAGACACAGACTCTCAATCCACAATAGATCACTGATCAAAGGCGAAAATCTAGTGTCGAGCAAATATTTCGAAGTTACATTTGGCTAGCTGTCGAGGAGACAATTTGGGGAAAAATAGCAAACTGTTTTGCCCTAGGCAGTATTGCGTGCCCCAGGCCGACGTCATCTTCATTCAGTACCACAACGAGCTCGAGGACTTCTGGAGCATCAGTCTGATCGAGGTAGAAATACATTTCCGTCTTTGGCTCGGAGCCGAAAATTGACATATGTTCACCTACGAGCACTCGGTCCTGATGCCGTGCGACTCGTTCATGCACAAGAACAGTCTGTACCAGATTGGTCCTAGAATCGGAATGTTTCTGGGACTGGAAAAGGCTCCCACTCCGGGACAGTGAAACTCGACTGGAAGTGATCGGGAAGGATTTGATGAATAAAAATCAGAGCAAGTGCTTGTATTTTTCAGTCCTGTGATTCTTGTCTCTTGCCCAAACCCACTTCTGACTTTTTCAAATCTACGGAGAGACAGTGAGACAAGAGGCAACCATCCAGAGCAAGCAGCAAGCATCCAACTGGGCGTTAGCTGTAGCTTCCGTCCTGTCTTGTCTTGTCAGAACTAATCTCCCGGCATGTCTGTAGATGGCGGGGACTTAGAATAATCGCTTTTCGAGATTTCTTTTCGATGTGCTGGTATCGCCTGGTCTTCCTGTCCTTCGATTAATCTGTCCACCCTGCACAAACCAAGTGTCAACAGACACACTCGTAAAAACCTTTTTATTTACACGATAACCCAGTCTTCAAAAACCCGCTTCTTGACCCGTCTCTTTTCCTTCCTAACAGGAAGCTCTCCCAAGACTGAATGTAGTCTGTGGAGTACCGTATTTGTCTTCTGTGTCTTCATCACTGTATTCCAAATCTTCTAGCTCCGCATCTAAAAAGAATCGTCCAGTTCTAACATCTCTCCAAATGTATCCGCCAAAGTTCACATCTCTTCCGACCCTGTGGCCCTCCATTTCTGGCTTTTTGCGTCTATGAAAATGACAGCAGGAGCATTCCCATCTGGAAATTGGGAAATTTTAAAAAATCAAAAATTCTGACTGACTTTCTACTGTTATGAAGGCCAGGAATGGTCTCTAACTCGAGAGCAGCATAGTTGAAATGTAACCGCTTCACATCGGACTTCTCGTCTCCGACCAAAAACTGGTTGACCGAGGTATAGGCTCCTTCATGGGTCACACTCGTACCGTCTTGTCGATCCTGATACTCTTCAAAAAATTAGAGAGTATGAGATTCGTAAATTTGTATGTAGTCTTCGAATGTCCAGAAATCTTTGAAGTTTTCGGAAGTACAATCATGAAAGTCACTGGTCATTACCCTGAAGAATACTGTATAAGAGAATTTAAATTAAAAAGGTTTGTATAAAGCGGCGAAACAGAGAGGCTGATAGGCAGAAATATATATATAATATTAAAAAAACTTCTCCGTGATTCAAGAAAGGAAGATCGGGCGCAAGCATATACTACTGTTTGAATAAGAATTTTTTTCAGAAAGCGCTTCCCTTCTCGGTTAAATAGGCCGAGTGTCAACAGAGATAGCAATATTGCGAAACCTCTCTCCAGAGCGTCTATGATAACAAGGTAGTCCCTGATATGCGATCATTTCAGACTCTCGCCATAATATGTCGTCGTTGGGGCTCGAGGTAGATGCTACTCTAGTCGAGCTATCGTGACAGGAGCAACGTACTCCAAGAGTCTCCCAAGCTGACTTGACTTGCAAAGAATAACTGCTGTCACAAATTAACTGACAATATAGCTTCAGACAGATACACAGAGACTTTTGAGCATTTTGAACTAGACTATCTAAAGATGTAGCTTTCTGAAGATTTTGGTTGTCTTACCAAGAGAGACAGTCTCCAACTTGCTCCACTTTCTCTCGGTCCTTAGGTTTCTCTGTTTCTTGGTCTCCCCATCCCTCTCTCTGATTTTCTGTCTCTATGTCGTTCTGACAGTGGCTAATGCTGTCCGTCAGCTCCTGCCAAACTGGTAACTTCGACGTAGCTTGACAAAATTTCTTGGTCTTCCCGTGCCTCTGTCTCTCTGGTTTTCTGTCTCTGGTAACTTCAATATTGCCTAGGTCATAGCCTGACAAAAATTCATTTTTATAAAACAAGCGGGATTACTGTGTCATCCTCACAGGGCTACAACAAGAGAGAGAGACTGGTTCAATTATACACTGGAATTTTCACTGAGCTGTAGCTTCTGTGAAAAGTCTGACGAACTCGTCTGTCAGTTCACTGGATCCAAACTTGGCTGAGTACTGCTCGTGGGCCAATTCTCCTTCAGAGTAGTCATTGCAGATCCATTGGGTAGCTTTGTTGTTCTTGGACATCTTGTTGACTGACATGCCCTTGGTCAAATTAAAGTTGGCGCAGAGCCTGTGGGTCTGGAACAGTTTGATGATACAGAGAGACAGAAAGACAGGAATACAGGAAGACTGCGACAGAGACAGGGAGACAAAGAGATAGAGACATTACTAACCTGTTCCCTCCTCATAACTACTCTCTGTGTATTCGTCTGCGGATTCTTCAGGATCTTGATCTCTCCAGTTCCACGCTCCCTCCACTCCTTTGTCTTTGTGACGTAGCGGTACAGTTTGCAGCGCTCTTTAAACAAAACAGTCTCGTCTTCTTCGCCAGTCTTGACATCAATTAGGTCCGGAAGCGGAATAACAGGCTTGAACTCGACTTCAGGCTCATACTCTTCCTCATCCTCATCATCTTGACTCTCCTCATCATGTTCTTTCTTGACTACTGTCTTGTCCACTCCGAACAGACAGAGGGAAAGTGAGACGGAGAGACAGAGAGACGACAGGGAGAACATGCTCTTTCCTGAAGCCGAGACCGGCTTGAACGTGAAGCTCGAAGGATTGGCAGTAGTAGGCACTTGAGTTTGGAAAAGAGAAAAAGAACTGTCTGATACTGAAGTGGTCTTTTTTAAGGAACAGCCTTTTTGGTGTAAACAAACTCATATGAAACACAGGCGATAAGCCAAGAGCTAGATAAATACACCATTGCGAGCTAGGACACCGTATCATTGCGAAATGGTGCGGTATAAACATTCCGTTTTCAGATCTTTAACCAAAACTCCGGAACCAGCGGGTTCTCATTCAAAGGATCTGACAGCTTTTTCAACAATGATGCTGTGCTCAAGGCCCAAGCTGAATTGGCCAAGCAGAAGCAGAGCAAGTTCGGAATTGACAAGACAGTAGCCAAGAAAGAACATGATGAGGAGGGTCTCTCTGTTTTTTTTTGTCTCTCTGTCTCTCTGTATCATCAAACTGTTCCAGACCCACAAGCTCTGCGCCAACTTTAATTTGATCATGGGCATGTCAGTCAACAAGATGTTCAAGAACAACAAGGCTACTCAATGGAGGTTTATTATATCCAAACATAGCCCTCTGTCTAGCTTGATTGTTTTTCATTTAGTGCTGGACAGCCTTGTCCAAATGCGAAACGACGACCTTGAAGATGCTGTCGACAGTGCCCTCGGCGTTGATCTGAATTTTTTGGTTAACTACGCACCAGCTCTTTTGCGCAGCTGTTTTTAAAAACTGTATGGAAACCCATAGTTTAGAATTGATGTACTGCCTTCGATTCTTTGGATTACGGTACTTTGTCGACTCACCCTAGCCAATTTGCCCTTCTTCTCATAGTGCTCAACCACGGGAGCTGTGGCTGTCACAAAGGTGTGGAGACGCTTCTTGATGGTCTCGGCGTTGTCGTCGGCTCGGCCGCTAAACTTTTTTGGTGTTTCATACAACGAAAGGGGAAAAATTCAAGTCCGGGAGTTGAACTCTCGCGGACACTGGCTGCGCCACCTGGCAAGGAGCCATTGGAGGGCAAGCCGCCGCCCGAGGTTAGTTTGGGCTATAATTCGATGGCCGGGTCTACTATAACTTCGTGACGGGATACTTAAAAAAGACAGTTTGTTTTAGTGTCCTAATTCGTCCGGAAGAGACTATACCTAGTCTCAGCCCTTTTTAGCAGCCTGTTGACCAGAGTCTCCTCGACGACATCGAAGAAAATGACCAGCTTGGCCTCTTGGATCTCCCGCTCAAACTGTTCTCCCTGGGCCACCTCTCTCGGATAACCGTCAATCAAGAAGCCCTTGCTTCCCTTGGCCACCTCTTTCAACATGGCCTCCTTGATGCTGAAGTTCGGGTTACAAAGTTCAGCAAAAATTGATACAGATCGAGGACGACCTCCAAAGGAACCAGCTGGCCAGCTTCCATGATAGCAGTCAGCTCTTTTCCACGGTGGGAGCCGGATTTGACTTCGTCTCTGAAAGACTCTTTCTACTTAAACGTAATGAACAAATAGAATGCTGCGCACTGAGAGATAGAGAGACTCGATACGCAGCGGGGAATTCGGAAACAGCTGCGTATCGAAACCTGTAGACACTTCGGCTTTCTCATAAATCAGGCTACCTGAGCAGATCTCCAGACGAGAGATGGGAGAGACCGTACTTCTCGACAATCTTCTCACATTGGGTACCCTTGCCCGAGCCGGGTCCTCCTAAAATAACCATGCATAGTTTGGCGCCAATTTTACATTGATGTGCGTACCAACTCATACAACATACAAGCTACTGTAGGCAACTTGGATACGTATTTTCTTGGCTGTAAGAGTCGGTCGCGCACGTCGGTCTGTCGAAAAGAACGTACCAACAATGAAGAAGATGGGCACATTGGCCTTTTTCAACGGTGCCAGGTCGATCTTCTTCCTCTCGACCGTGGGAGCCTGTAGATGTAGGAATGGGAGGACAAGGAATTCGACTTACCATTTCCGTCTAGGGTCTGAAAAATAGTGATCATTACAGTGTTCACGAACAGAGAGATTCAAAGAGATTCCTTTAACAACCCCGCTACTTCACAGTCAATGTTCGGGTCAATAATGTCATTTTCATGCTTCGTCGTTTTCTACAAAATTGTAGAGCATCAAGGGTAACAACTTTGCAGAAGATCGTAAAGCTGAATGGTCATGAGTTTCGCTTGGAAAATGGCCCAAAAGATGCGCGATGTTTCAACCTGCAGCCGGCTTGTCTCGCCCGTACCATCTTACTAGCTCTTGCTTTGAGCTGCCGAGACAATACGGGCGCGACAGCATGTTCGATCAGCAGGCTCTTCTAGACTTTTTTCCTGGTCCAAAACGACATTGTCAGGCCTTTTTCTTTTAGGCTCCGCAACAACGATTGGAAGTGGTGGGGTCTTTACTAGAGGGTAAAATGAATTGTTGTTCGGTCAAGTTCAATAAGTACAAAAATGTGATAAGGCGCGCCAAAACAACACGAGCGGTTCAGTGGACAAGATCAACCAAGAGCCCCGTGTACGTGTGGAATCTGACGGGGGCTCTTGAGAAGTTTTTTTTGTGATGGGCGCCTCCCGAGTTTACAACGCAAATCGAGAGGGGAGAGGGCATGGAACGGAAGCGGGGAGGACACTTTTATAAAGGGGAATCGGAAAGGCCGATTATGACGGGAAAAGGCAGCCAGTCTTTGAATTTCATAACAGTTTGACGTAGTTTATAGATGCCCTTTGTTTATCCGAACGTCTGTTCCCAAGCAAAAATGGATGTTCTTTGGTAGAGAAAAGAGAAGGAAAAACAGCTGTTTGGCGCCAGAAAACAGCGCAATTTAACACACAGACACTCCCAGGAACTGGCGCCTTGGATCAATGCCAGAGCCAGGACAGCCCCATTCCCCTGCCAACCTAGGGGGTAATTGCTCGGGCGATCTACTGCATATCATTCTATGAGGTCATGTCGGGCAGTCGCAATAAAAAGTTGTAGAGCTAGTCAAGGGTTACAACTTTATTAAACATCAAAAAGCTGAAAAATGTGTTGAGCCTGAAGTAGTCGGGTTTATATCTAGATTGTTAGGACATACTGAGAGCAGTTATATGGTAGCGCTTTGAGGTCGCCATCTTTGCCCATAGCTCAGTCGGTTATAGTCTATTTCCAACGTCCAGCGGCACCTGGATTTGAACGCTGACGGCACAGTATTTGCGCGCGAGCAAAAAATTCCAAATCTTTGAATTTTCTTCATTTTCCGCATACTTTTTACAAATTCTGACTGTGTAACCAAATTCTAGACATGCATAAACCTACTTGACAACAAATTTAGGGGAAATATCTAATAAAAGCGTTGAAAATGGCCAAAATATGTGAGCAGAGCCCCATTTTCGGCTTCCACACTTTTTTAGGCGTTTTTCTGGCAGATTTTTCTACAAAATCGGTGCCAAGTTGATTTACTTAGGCCTCGAATCCAATGCCAATGTTAAAACAAATAAAAAATGGCTGTAAACACTCAAAAATAGCGAAACTGACAGTCTGATCCCGGGCTACTGTAATTTCCTCGCAAGACCTTTCGCACCCTACCTTTAAAGAATTCGTAAGTGCCGTTGGAGGTTGGAAAAAGACTATAGCGCTCGGGCTAAGAATCTGTACGTCGCGGTAGGTTCGAATCCTATGACTCACAACAGTTTGTCTTTCCTGTAAAATGGCGTAAAAAAAATAATAGTTTCTATGAGACAACAAAGTAAATTTTGTGCTTTTTTTACACCAAACTGTCCACTCTGTCTCTGTTGCATCGGCTCTAATGTTCGTCAATTTCAAACTGTGTCTCACAGTCTTACCTAAAAGCGATCCAATAACAAATAAAAGAGTACAGTTTGAGCAATAAAAAAGTTGAAAAAGTCGAGAGTGTGAGACAGTAACTGGATGGACGCGAGCGACAGAGTGACCTCGGATCTGCGAAGTCTCGTCTCGAGGGCCATCGACTGGGCAGCCGTGGCGAGCAGCAGCGCTTCCGTCTCGACAGCCGACTCCACGGCCGACCGTCTTCTGGACAGAATAGCCTACAGCATGGCCATGCAGATAACCGACAAGATTCTGACCCGTGTCTGGCCCGAAGAACCGAAGCAGCAGCAACAGCAGTAGTTCCATAAGGGAATTCTCTAATGAAATGTTTGCATATATGATGTGTATTTGTGAGTCAGTAATAGTACAACATCTCTATTTTGATGCGTCGAAACAGTTGGACGCCGAGGATGATCGCTGCCGACTGAAAAGACAGATTTTAGATGCTGAGCAGGGAGTGAAGATGTCATTTTCTGACCTTGAAGTGCGCACCAACTCGTGTAGAACACAGGCTGCGTATGGTGAAGGTACCGTAGTCAAACTCGGTATAGAATCAGTATGAGTTGTTGCGCACCAACCGATAACAGTTAATGTCTCTGTGTCTCTCTGTCTATCTGCCTTTTTGCCTCACTGCCTCTCTGTCTCGGTATCTCGGTGTCTCTGTGTCTCTCTGCCTCTGTGTCTCTTAAAATTCCTGCCATTTTTGAAGGTCCTACCTGAAGGAAGACGAGAACGAAAAGAATACCAAAAATGGCTGAAAAGTGCAGGCGGTTGCGGTAGAACATGTGAACAATGCAGCCCTGGAAAGATACTTATTCTGATGTCAATCAATCCGTACCAAACATAGTACAACATCAATAATAATCGTCGTCCGTGGTGATGGAATCACAGAGCCAGAAGCCGAAAATGATGCCGAAAGCCTGTATACAAAACGACATAAAGAGCTGGAAGGAGATTTGGAACCTGGAGGAAGGCGACCATAACAAGAGCCCAGGATACGAGAGTAAAATGAGAGACGACCTCATGGAACGATTCGGCTACTTTTTCGTAACAGCCCTACAACACGACGATAAGTTCAAGCCAAGACTGCTCCAATAGAAGCCCACGAGCTTCCAGGTGCGCAATTGCGTAAACGGGTGTTTCGGGTGCAAGACGGCATTTTTGGACTTTTTGATGCTCTGCAAAATTATAGGACGGGTTAAGGTCTACAACTTTTCTTTTTATCAAAAAGCTGGAAAATGCGTCCTTGAGCCTATTTCGAAGTTGCCTAGACGCGCACGAGGCGTGACTTGGTTGGCCAATGTGTGGGCCCAAAATGGCATTTTCGAACTTTCTGATACCCCACAAATCTGTAGCCTTTGATCGTCCTCAACTTTGCAGAACATCGGAAAGCTCAAAATACTGTCTTGACCCCGAAAACAGCGTACGCAATTACGTATCTTCGGCTTTGGATAGGCTACCGTATTGGAGCTTCTACGGTATTCATAACGTGCAGACTTAGGAGTGCGCACCAACTTGTACCAGCTTGCAGTCTGCGTCGAGAATTTACCGTAGTATCGATATTCCGTCTGTATATTATGCGAGTTGGTGCGCAGTCCAAAGCCACTATGGTGCGGCTACGACTCAAGCATCGAGCTGGGAACTCACGTCTCCGAAACGAGATATTACGGGACAGAAGCGGAGGAGACGCCCATGTTCATCTGGAGGACAGCAGGCTGGCGGGAAGGGATGTTTGCCTCGGGTCATAGCGAACCATCCTGACGCGTTGAACTCTCCGACCTTGGAATCCACTCCGCAGCAGGATTTCTGTGATTTCTATATACTTTTCTCAAAGTAAGCCTACCTCCTGCATAATCTTATCCCAGGCGGCCTTCACCAGCTGTCCCCCGTCGTCCTTCTTTCCCACATCTGTCCCATTGTACATCTTGAGCGACGACTTTAGTATTTCTCGGAAGTCATTTTCGAACTGAAAAAAATTCAACTCGGCTCAACTGAAAGTGTTCCTGGGACTTTTGAGAATAGACAAATAAATTCTACTAAGCCCCGAATCGAACACGACCTCTTCAATTTTCTAGTCGGAGCGCTAACCGACGGAGCCATGAGGGCTAAGCCTTCGCCGATTTAACCAATAGAATTAGAGTCATTTTAATTGAGATAGAGGACAAGCTTTCTTACCATGTTACTGTGCATGGCTGCATAGATGCCGGCAGCGATTTCGATGGCCAGGATGACCATGAGGCAGGTGGCATACTGAATATTTGTCCGATGACCGATTGGGTGACAACCTACACAGCAGAGGAGAGGCCTCCATTCTTTGGCTGCGCCACAGCAACCTAGAAAAGCTACGACGATAACGACGAGACCACCTCCCAGAAGAAGATGACCGATCTGGCGGACGGCTGTAGGTTTCGTGGCCTGAAAGACATCACTAAATTCTTGTTTCATGACCTTCCACGGCCCCTTCAATGGTAACATGTCTTCTAGTGATTTTCTGAACTCGAGCCATTCTCATTCTCCCGACTGGAGTTGTCCCTAATATTGTCCTGTCACTGACCCCTCCTCTGGAACAGGCTCAAATACCGAGTGATTAGTCGCAACCGGCTCTGTACTAACCGCGCTTTCCATAAGCTTGCTTCGTGACCGCGGAGAGACAAACATCCAAACGGGCAGAACTACAGATATCGAGTATATCAGTATTATACTCGTTCTCACACACTGAGCCTATCTAACCGTAACTGACCAGATCCCTGAGGCCGGCATTCTCCTCATAGCCGGCTACCTGTGCTGTGGCGGCAGACAGTGCATCAATCGCGTACTTGTCCAAAATGAGCCATGATCCGATTCCGACACAGACCAGACCGCAGATCTGGAAGCTTGCTCGATTAAATTTGGACAAGGGTCAAGTTACTTGTACGCTCGCGTCAAACATGGGCTCTGGTGACTTACCAAAAATATCAGGTTGAAGAGGGTCAGCGTGAGCTTCAGAGCTCTGGCTGTACAGCTGAGAGGCATTGTGTCACCGCATCTCTGGAAGATTGGTGGGAGTTCAAGAATCCGCCCGCAAGAAAATACGTCGAGGTCACAATCAGTCAAAATGTGTCAGAGAGAGAGAGAGAGAGACAGAGATATCTCATCACGCTAATAGACTATCAAATAGCTCCTGGCCCGATTTCGACCTGTCTCAAAATCTCAAGTAGCGACTCTGTGAGATCTTACGGGCGAAACATGCAGATGTCGGGGATGAAACCTCGTGACTGTTTGAAGTTCCTTTTCCAAGGTTAAGACGACATTTTTGTCTTTACCTTTTTTGGGCCCACGTGATTAATTTTGACATAAAAAGGAGGTGTAGGAGCCAAAAAATTGAAGAGAAATATAAAAGAGGAATGTGTTATTGATGTGTCAGTGATCTGGGTGTTGTTGTGTAAAAGAGAGACAGAGGTAGAGTAGACAGCCGTGAGGGCGCGCCTGCCCAGGACATGTGGGAGAAGAAGAACATTAGAGAGAAACCCAATCCAGGCTCTGGTAGTATTAGCCCCATGCTCTGACGCCTCCCGGAGAGGCGACTAAAAACCGAATTAGCGCCGTCGCAACATGTCCCACCAAATGAGCCACTGGGTCACGCAATCTCTCTAGCTGGCTCGTTGTTGTTTTCGAAATTACGAAGTATTCCTGTCTATTGAATACTATGCGATGTCATATCCCAAATGCTCTTAACTCCTATTTACTGACAGTTTACACCTATTTTGAGGCTTTCTACCTACTTTTCTCGAACTGGGGGTGTGAAATAACCTACTAGATGGTAAAAGGCAGCAAAATTGACTAAAACACCACCTTTCCCCGAAGTAATTTTGGCCTTTTGAACCGCCGCATTTGGCGCCGATTCTTACTCCGCGTAGGCTCCGTCACGGGTCTGCGACAGTTTTGAACAAATCGATTCCCCCGCGCTCGAATTCGCCGCAGTCGGTTTCGCAGCAAGTCGATTTTGAACAAATCGATTTCGAAATGTTCGATTTCGACCAAATTTGTACGCAATCACGTACAAATCGTTTTTATCGTATTCTCAGCTTGTTTTTATTCTATTTTTGGCCGTTTTTCAAGTAATTTTCTTGCTAACAGATGATGACGATCGCTGCAAGCAGGGGCTAGACGACAACTGTAGTCACTTGATAAAGATAAAACTGCGTTTTCCCCCCAAGAAAACCGGTAAAGATAACCATCAAGACAAATTTATTGAGATTCAAGGCAAGATATTATGACACTAGAAAAAGCTTTGTGCCAGGAAAAAGAGCAGTGGCTTCATTGAAAGTAGCGAAGTTGGTCGGCCACCTTGTCGATATCCTCCAGATCAGGCGTGTAGTCATCTTTTCCTCCATTTTTTTTCTTTGACGATCTCAAAATGCTGTCAAGGATGTTATTTTTTCTTTCTTCTTTTAACTTGCGGCCAGGTATCACCTAAGCAAACCGTTTTAAAAAAAAAGGATTTGGATACCTTCAAGTTTGGCGAGTTTGCCAGCACTTCTCCGTATTTCTCGGTTTTGGCCTCTTCATCAATGAGCTTCTGGACTAGTTTCGAAAGACGAGGGCACTCGTGACTAGTAACTTTCTGCAAAAATACTGATGTGCATCAGAAAAAAAAAACTTGCGTTCAACTGCTGATGCCAAGACTCAACGCAGTTTGTAGTTCGTGGAATTCCGTCCGTAGGGCAGCCAAACATTGTCCACTCGCTCGGTGGGAAACGGGGCGTGAGAATTCCAGATCCCATGATGTAATTTTTTTCTAGATATGAACAAAAGTCTAAAAAGAAACCCTCGAAAATTATGAATCAGAAGCTACATACTCAAAAGGCTGGCAGTTATCGTAGCCTCTTCTTCTGCAAAAATCTTCTGAAACAACTTTGCCGTTTTCTGTTGCGGGAAAAATGGGAGAGCTCGTATTCTCAGCCAGAACCTATGATACTTTGCGCCTATATAGAACAATTATTTAAGCAAAAAAAACAGCACACCTGGTTTTATATCCGCCCGGAGATCCTTTTCTTGTGTCAATCGCTCTCGCCAGCTTGATATGAGGTGAAAGTAGCAGATATGCAGCCTGCATCCGGGAATTGCGGCCTTTATTGAATTTTTCAGGGCTGGTTCCATATCTAAAAACTTGTTTGACAATAGCAATAAACGATAAATAGCCAACTAACCTGATATTGCGTAGCGGACAACTATATTCCGGCCAGAAAACAGTTCTTTGAACGCGGCTTGGTAACACGATTCTTTCTTTGATTGCAGTAAAATGTAACTAACGGGCCTCGTAATGGTTTTTGCGATCTGATAGCGCAGAAATAAGCTTGAAATTAAAAACTTACAAATACATGTATGCTGACAAGCTGGAGAAATGGTTTTGGGACTGTTCGGAACGTTCCATCGACCAAAACAGTATCGGTTTTTTCCAAGAGCTGCAGGTCGTTTTCAGAGGCGTAAACGACGATCCTCTGTCCATAGCAAGATAATTCCTTCAGTAGAAATCGTTTTCCGTCTATAAACTCAACTTTACAGACTGCTTGAACACGTAGCTGTACCTGACGTAGTTGTCGTCGCTCCTTGAAATACTGGGACAGGGAGATCCAGCAACTTGAAATCAGCCGATTTTTGCTCTCGTGCACGGTATATCCTCTGCCGCTGGCTATCATAGCTTCCTAAACGATGTTAGATTACGAAGTAAACATGAAAACCTAGAAGCCTCATTACTTCTGCCGAATGGGAGCGTTGAGATTCTTCAATGATGTCTTTCGAAGACGTTTTAGGCTGACTTCTTGCTTTAAAACGTTGTTCTACTTTCTCGGTTTCAGCCTTTAAAAAAATGAGAAAAGAATGCAGTACGCTTACAATATTCAGTACCTCGTCGGCCGGATGATTGTGGGCAACTTTGATGGTAGATTGACCTGTCACACTTCTTTTGATTATTGCTGCACAGGAAGAGTACATTCTATCCCTGTAAATGTCAGAAAATGACGAAAACAATGAGGCATACTGGTAATAACAGCTGTAGATACGAGATCCGTCCTTGTTCGTCCTTTTCAGCCTCATCAAATGATGATCTATCGTCTCGGGCTTCCTAATTGGCTTCATAATTCTGCGAAAATATGCAGATTGACAAAAAAAGCAAGAAAGAAAACACAAAAACTGTAATAAAACGTAAAAGAAAACAATTATGAAGCACAGTAGAAAAACGTGTACGTGATTACGTACAAATTTGGTCGAAACCGAACATGTTGAAATCGATCTGTTCAAAATCATAACAGCGCGAAATCGAATTTTGGCGGAAATCGTTACAGTTCGAAATCGATTTCGGTCAAACCGAATCAGACCCTCCGTCACGACTCAAGTCCTTTTTGGCGCCATTACTCAAGGCTAAATTGTTGTCCTTTTTTTAATATTTGAGCTTAAAAAAGTAGCCCTTCTCAATACGTCTAAACATATAACAGAAAATAAAACTTTTATTGTCATTTGCCCATAAGACTAGTAAGAAAAAATAGTGTGTATCAGATAGCCGTGTAAGGTCCCCCGCCGGTTAGTATGTACATGCCCCGTTCAGCGCTGGGCCTCGTTGATAATCTGGAGGATTCGGATGAACAGATTGATTATGTCCATATAGAGCGTGATGCAGGCCAAGATGTAGTCTTCCGGGGAGAGATGGTGCATGATCATGTCCAGATCGATCACCAGCAGGAAGCTGAAGACCGCCGCACCGAAAACATTGATCAGGAAGTTGAAGGCCGAGGAGACGAAGAAGACTTGAAGAATGCTGGCCAGAAGGAGGATTCCGACCAAACTAAATTCATTTTTTTGGGGCAAATTTTGTTGGAAAAAGTACCTGAATCCCATGGCATAGCTCTTGACAAAGTCCCTCTTTGACTGGAGCGTGTAGAGGAACAAGGAGAAGACGATCACCGAGGTGAGGACGACAGCCTCAATGATGACCTGGAGCTCGAAGAGGGAGACTGGATAATTCTTCATTAGGGCTATTTAAGTATGAATTCTGGTCAATTTATAAGCTCAATTACTCTACGAAAGAAGCCAGCTAGTTTTTTCTAAATGGCGCAATCGGTTAGTGCTCCGAATACGGAGAAAACTTCTTGAGTTCGATCCCCACGTCGGACAAATAGTTCTGCCCTTTCAAGAAACAGTTGCGAGCGCCACCCGGGGTCAACTATCATGGTTAGCAATGTTTTTCCAGGGATCGATCCCCGTTCTTAATAAATGCTTGCTGTCGTCAGGATACAATCGAGAACAGTTTTAAGGGACTCAAATTAGCCATAACCACCAATTTTGCAACGCAACTGAACACAATTTAGTGCGCAAGGTTCAAAAGCAGGCTTGAAGACAAGCTTACCAACACATCCCAGAGTCAGAGCCTGCACCGTTGTGAAGCTGCAGAGCAGAATGTAATTCAAAGGCACGTTTCGGGCATGGAAATGCATGGCCACCAGGAGTCCCATTGAGGCAAGAAGGGACGGGAAGACGACCCATGATCTGAAACAAACATTTTATGTAAGGAGCAAGCCGGGTTTTTCTATTTTTTTTTTGCTTCCGTACCCATGGACAACATGCCCCCTTGATGCCCATACGACCAGGGTTCGATTCCGCAACGATATTAAGCTTCTACATTGGTTGTGTGTTTGTTTGGTAATCGACCGGCTCTGGGTTCGATCCCGCTGCCCACTTTTAAGTTTTTTCTTACCATTTTTCAAGCTAAAGTTAGAATATTTTGGGGCCTGCTATTCCATTAAAAGCTGTCATAGCGTCATTTTTCATCCATTAGCCGAACATCTTCTAATGCAACCTCCCTTCCTGTCTAATGGCAGCAATATGCCTACAAACAGGCTCACTCCCTCTCTTCAAGTTAAGGTGGTTGTTTCTAGAGCCCTAATCGAGTTTCACGTTTCCTATAATTGGGAGAGCGGAGAGAAGGGATTACTCGGACCTATTTGTGCCCTATCAGCTGCTCTTCTTTCGTTTTTACGGCTAAATGTATGTCCCGCTATCAGCGATATAGCATGCCGGAATATTCAATGCTTGGCTCATGGGATCCAGGGCAATAAGGATCCTTCGGGCATTCGTGCCGCCTGAGGCACTCTTCTTGACATCTGGTTTCCATCTTTTTTGAGCTATTTTGAGCGGAGCCTTTCCGAAACCGTGTTTTTAATATTGGCGAAGCCGTTTCCACGATGCCGAGTCTTTTTTTTATCGAGCTTAGCATAACAATGACCCATTACAGTCTCGGAACAAACAAAAATTGACAGAATTTGACCGTAGAAAAAAGGAAAACTCGACAGAGACGGCTATTTTCTGCCATTTTTCGTCTTTCCTTTACTTTAATACAGCTTTGTTTCCGTTATTTTTCGAAGTTTGTTGTTTGCTTTCGGTAAAGGCTACAAATAGCCACGTTTTAGATACGAAAGATATGAAAAAGAACGAAAAAGCAAGCTGCTAGACAGAAAACAAAAAAGAGCGAAAATTAGTTGTTGTAACACGGGAGAGCGAAGGCAACAGTAGTTTTATTCGAGTCCAAATCTTGAAGTACCTAAAGCGCACTTCTATTAAACAATAATCTTTCTTTACTAAAGCGCATTGGTGTTCGTCCCTCCGTCACGGTGTCCGCACAATTGTGTCAACACCAATACCTAAAACAGCTGACGAGCCATTTCATGTCAACAGAAAAGGGAACGAGTTAACTGAGGGGGAACTCCTGTTACTAAGGAAGCGGCGAAGCAACCTGTTATCAAACTTTAAGCCAAGACTAAACGGGCTGCGAAGCTGCTGTCGGCAGCTGGTAGAATACAAACATCAATAGGTAACAGAAGCTATTCCCGCTTCTCAAGAAGTTCTATTTGAAATCTCGAGCGTCAAGGACTCCTGGACTAAATCGAGTTAATTCTCACTTTTTTGTTTTCAGTCTAGCAGTTTGCTCTTTGGTTCTTTCGTTCCTTTTGTATCTAAAACGTCGCTATTTGTAGCCTTTACCGGAAGCAAATTACTGACTTCGAAAAATAATAAAAACGAAGACTGTACGTTGATTTAAAAAATCTCAGAAAATTGCTAAATTCGAATACAATAGTTCTCTAATCCGCTCTGCTCAATAAAAGTGGCATGAAAATAGTTGTAACATGATACAAAAAGCATGTAGGAGCCACATTTTTTGGACGAACAGGGACTTCCACCGATATTTTAAACATCTTTCAGACCAATATGCGTTCAGCCAAGGTCGGTGTGGCGAGACAGATAGAAAAGAGGGATGGGAAACCGACGACGGGAAGGAAGACGTCCACGTCTTCGAGAGGAACCCTTCCCTCGGTCAGGAGCATGGAGGACAAGGACAAGGAGACGAGCTACACGAGAAAAGAGCTCAAGGAATACCGCCAGCTCTTTTCCATGTTTGACACCGATGGTTCCGGGGTTTTTTTGGTCCAAAAATGGGGGAGTTACACATTTTAGGCTATCGGAAACGAGGAGCTCAAGCAGGCAATGCTCAGCATAGGAAGCATGCAAATGAGTCAGAAATTGACAATGTTATACGGGAGGCAAGTGTTTTCTAGCAGCAAAAAATGAACAGATTTTAGGTCGATGCCGACGGGAACGGGGAGATCGGTGAGTCTGTTTATGTAGCATAAAAAATATGGCTTTTCCAGACTTTGATGAGGCAATTTAAGATTTTTTTTCATGCAGTGATCCTTTTAGTTCTGTGCCTGCATGAAAAAGTCGCAAAACATCGTGAAAACGAGCAATGAGGAGCTGATTAAGGAGTGTTTCGACATTTTTGACCAGGACAGAAATGGGATCATCACGGAAGAAGAGTTCAAGGTTTGTGGCCATAAATTGTGACATTTTTAAACGATTTTCCAGTACATTGCCAAAGAATTTGGTGATTTTAATGATGAGTTAGCTGAGAAAGTGTTTCGGGAACTGGATGTCAGTGCAAATGGGCATCTTTCTATGGACCAATTCTCGACAATCGTTGAAGATTATCTGCTATCGGACCCACTAACCAAAACTGAGGATCAGCTGGTGAGTTAAGGATCAGTTTGGAATTGCGCACCAACTCGTATAAAATTTCTGGCTGCGTATCGACAATTTCTGTAGCCCGAAAATGTGTTGGTGCGCACTTTTAAGTCGAAATAACACATTCTGCTCGCTCACGTGCACGAACCCTTGAGCATTGTTTTCGATACATAGCGAGATCAGATCTGCCCGAACTCAGTGATTTGGTGCGCAAGTCTGTACTCAGAATGACGCCAAGTTCTTTTCAAACTGCGCACCAATTGGACTTACGCACCTGGCTGCAGGACGAATTGGTGTGCAGAGGTACATCAAAACTGCGGAAAATCTTTTATGTTGTGTCTCAAAAACACTTTCAGCTGATACGTAGCCAGCAGCAAAAGGAAGAGAAGGATACTCCGGCCACGGTCACCTTTCACTTTGACGAAGAAACAGAAGACACGGCTCTTTGAACTTTTTTTGTCAGAAAAATGAAACTCGAGAATTGTCAGTCCCCTATTTTTTACCCATATTTTACGAGGTTAGGGTGTAAAATAAAACCATACAGTGCGCAAAAATGTCCCCTACAATTTTCTAAACCCTAACATATATGCGGTATACATAGGGATGGCGTGGTTTACATTTAGTGTAAGTGTTTTGTCGTCATTAGGAAAAATTGGGAAAACCCCTCGTGAAATGGTCGAAGTAACTGAAAACTATTGGCAAATTACCATATTTATGGGCATTTTTGGAGATTCTTGACCGGTAACAGTGCCTCAAACCTCACGGGGCTGCTCTTTAGCCATTCCTTTCTCTCTACTTCCAAAAATTCTCGGTTTTTGAATTAAACTGGCAGCATTTTTCTTAGAAATTTCCGTATACTGGTCACAAATTCAACACTAAATGCAAGTTCAGTTCATCCCTGAGTAAACATTTGGTTCATTTCGTATTCTAGGGCTATGTTAAACACTGAAAAGTGGGAGAAAACAACCGAAAATCTAGAAAGACCTGTGTTGACAGCATTTTGATCCCTTTTACCAAAAATATTGAATACTCACTGCTGTTGAATGAATTCCTTCGTCCCGGGAGCAGCATACAGAGCCGTACAAATCTAAAAAAAAATTCAGTTTTGCAAATATCAAAAAACAAATTACGGCAGTTGTCAGGACAATCTGGAAGCTGAGAATGCCGAAGACTTTGCGAAGGAAGGCCATTCGGATGGAGACCTTCTCGCCGGCCACGCTGCCCATCTTTGCGCTCATATTCCGGCCGATCATGTCGCGAGGCCACATCTGCGGGGCAGATTGACTAAAAATTGCACAATTTTTGAAGGAAAAGCCACAAAAATACCTCGAGGACGTGGAACGGACATGACTCTCATCGTCGCTGTCCTCAGCATGGAGGAGACCGACTTCGGCGTCGTCCTGACGACGACTGAAGCCCAGAGTCGTCATCCTGATCTATCTAGAAATGATAGTTAGCAAGGGTTTTATGGGCCGATTGGCCAGAAGATGAAAAAAAGGCAAAGAACAAGGAATAAGGTTGGCTGTCGCACTTTTAGGGGCTAAGAGACTTGTAATCCTGTAAGCTCTTGATGCTGGGAGCCTTTCCCATGCCTTTTTTATCCTCAAAATAACGTGTTGAAAAAGTGTCATCCACGAGGATCGAATCCGCGTCGTCTGGTTTTTTTTTTTGCGGCGCCTCTTACCAATACATCAACTTGTTCGCTAAAATTTTTAAAAAGAAAACTCCTTAATATGATTGCATATCTGTACTTATCTAAAAAAAGTGCAAAATGGTACCATACAAAAAAAAATTTCGGTCTCGGGTGGGATCGAGCCCTAGAGCCGTAACCCTCAGTATCTGCAAAAGGAAATGGAGAAACGGCTTCAGACAGACAGAGACGCAAGGGCAGTTTAAATTAGAAGGATAGAGGAAAATGGGGTGATATCAGCCTAGTGAGAAAGGAAATTGCCCCGTTTCAGCGCGACAGCCAAATGGATCAATAACACTCCCCTGCATGAGTCAGCTGGAAACCGTTCCACCTCACGAACAGGTTTTTTCCTCTTTCGGATTGCCAAAGATATAAAATTATGGTAGTCCGGGGCAAAATAAATTCTTGACAAAAAGACACGGTTTATATCGGAAAATGACATAACTAGTGGGAAAAATGAGAGTAATTATGGAGGATATTGGGAGAATTGGATAAGAGATCAAATTGGGAATAAATAGTTGAGGAGGGCTCATTCGTCTTCGTCATCAGCAGATTCGGCATAAAGCACACGTCGGGCGACTGGGCGACCGGACTTCCTAGCCGGCTCGGATTTTGGTGTATCTACGCTGACAGCTTGTCTCATGGCACCGCTGGCCATTTCTGGAACATGTATTTTTTTTTTTGAAAAATAGAATATAATGTCTTTCTTCGTCTGTTTTGTCAGATTCGAGCCCGTGGCGTGGTGGCAGAGTGCTCGTTTAGTGTCAAAACGTCGTGAATTCTTCTCCACGCGTCTGTTTTCCGTTTTTCTAACAAGACTACGCAAAATTGGATCATTTTTTTCACATGTCTGATAATTTGAGATGGACCATATCCAAGATACAGGCCGTAGAGTTGATCTCAGTAACGAGGAAACGACGAAAATTTTCAACAAACCGAGGGGAGAACAACTAACAGCTGAGCTGGGCCTACTCCAAGAAAAAAAAACTTGACAAAACGAGCCGTATTCGACCCAGCTCAGTGATCTAACGCCGGAAAACATTGGGCAAGAGTTGGCCAAGCCGCTGCATATGCCCGAGCCTGTCTGGTCAGGACGCCATTCTTGTATCCATTGTTTGGAAGAAAAAATAGGAGACAAACTTTGTGCTTCCCGCTCCGAGATGTTGATTGGCGGCGGCGAGGGCTCTCTGTGCGGAGGGAACAGTTTTTCCTGGTCGATTACTGATCCAAGGGGGAGGCGTCTGAGCTCTTCCGGCGAGAATCTGAGCAAAATTCACCTACAAAAGAAAGAAAGGAAGGACCAACTTTTTGTAGTAGTGCTGGTACTGTCCCATGAGTAGACCGACCGGGTATGGGCCTACCCGCGTGGCATGAGCCGGCAGTTTCTTCCACTTGTTCGTCGAGGATTGTATTACCTGAATTCGGAGGGTTTCACTACACAAATGGTTAAATTACAGAGGTCTGAACATCCCAAAAGTGCTTTCTTTCCGCCGTTTTTGTCTGCTGGAGGTCCTTGTTGAATTCGGAGGCGCTCTTCAAGGCCTTTGCCCTCAGTTCGGCCAGCTTCTTCGAGTCGTTTTTGATCTGAATTTCCGTGTAATTAAGGCGTAAAGGAAGACAATTACGGCCTCCATTTCCTTGGCCTGTTCCACCATGAGCTTCTTCAGTCGCTCACTGGCCACGCGTTGGAATTCTTGGTAGATCAGAGGATATTCCGTGGCCATCAGGTCGTGTATCTCGATCGAGCGCATGGCGCACAGATCCCGCATGTCTGAAAAAGTGATTATAGTGCTATCGCCCATTTCATACTGAAGATCTTAGAAAACTGTTCACTTCCCGCGTATTCCTGTTTTTCTTACAAAATAGCCTGTTCAAGTTTGTCACCTACGCGGATCGATGCCGGGTGGTACGGTTCGTAGCAGCGCCGCTTACCAATACACCAACCGGTTCACTAAAATTTTGAGGGACTGTAATTTTGTGAGGCCGTTAGACAGCTTTGGAGGAGACCCGATATTTTTAGACTGTTTAGTGACCGGTAACCCCCTAAATACGATCTTACAATTTTATTCAACTCAAAGATCTCTAGAAAATGGTAGTTTACAAAATTTAAGACCACGGGCGGGATTGAATCTCTGGACCCTTGTGTCCAAATCCTTAGTGTCTACAATCGGCAACGCTCAGGCGGTCTCGGACAGACGCGCGGACAATTTAGCATAGATCAAAACATACGAGTTTCGCTCATGATAGTCTGAATCTTGTGAATCGTGATCAGAAAATCCCGCTCCTCCATCTCAATTTTGCGACGACTCAGGTCCGGGAACTTTCTGGAGAATGATTTTATGTCTAGCAGCTCCCCGACTTGTTCCTGAATGACTTTTTCAGAAGTAGATAGAGAAAATGCACCTGTAGGAACCATTTCTCGTTGCTCTTCGGTGGCCATTCGTACTCTATGACATCCTTGGCCTCTACCGGAATGTGAAGTGTATCGTCGGCCATGAACATCGGGTTGCGGCGTTGTGATTGTGTAGAAGCAGCTACAATTTTTTTTAATTTGGAGAGAAAATGAGCTTACAAGGAGTAACAGGAGCTGGTGCCTCTTGGGCAAAGGTGACGCTGTCGGCCGAGCTCATACTGTCCTCCTGGACAATGCTGTCTTCCAGCACGATGCTATCTTCTTGTATTATGCTGTTGTCGCCTTCCATTATATACTGAGAAGAACAAATTATAATTGCAAACGGATTGAAGAAGAATGGCTGGGAGTTTGAACGAATGCAGCTGCTTTTTTGACGTAAATTTGCGTATCCGAACGGAGAGAGGTCACAAAGTGTTGGAACCTGTATCTAGCAGTTGCAGGCGTTATAATCCGAGGTTTTATAGTAGGAGGAAACCAGGAAAAATCAGGAAAGAATGGAGAAAACGAGAAAAACAGAGTCAGAGAAATTTTGAATTTGCCTTGTTGCCGCGCAACATGTGAATACAAACTTTTTTTTTACGGCGCCACTGTTCTTCTGCCTCGCCGGAAATCGAGCTCTTTTTTTTCCTACTTCTTTCCATCAAGTTTCGCCCAGTTTTCGATCTTTTTTTCGTTTTTCCAAAGCTGAATGTACTGTAAACAAATGACAACCATTCCCCTTTTCAGTGCGACGAGAAATCGATTTGAATTTTCTCTTAAAAAAAAGTTCGTTTGATACGCCATCATTTCAGTTTTTCTCGAAATCCGGTTAAGTATCGGCTTCAGAATGAATCTGGCCCTTTTATTCGTAATCGGCGTGGCATCTGCACTTCGTTTCAACGTCGGGCCTAACGACAAACGATGCCTCAAGGAGGAAATTCACAAGGACATTGTCGTGACTGGCGAATACGAGTTCAGCGAGGGAGTTGGTTACAGCGGAACTGTTGCGGTGAGTCCTGTTTTGTGATTTTGTTTATCTAACTTTTAGGTAACTGATACCCGAGGACATACTCTCTATAAGCGAGAAAATTTCAACGATCTCAAGGGCAAATTCGCCTTCACTGCCGACCAGTACGATATCTTCGAAGTTTGCTTTTCAAGTCATGCCCCTTACGGTCAAACCATCTCATTTTTGTAGCACAAAATTGATTGCAGGCCAGTCAGGCAAGAGAGAAGTCTCGCTCACGATGAAACACGGCGTCGAGGCCAAGAATTACGAGGACATTGGTAAGGCCGAAAAGTTGAAACCGCTCGAGATCGAGCTACGCCGTCTGGAAGACGTCTCCGACGCAATTGTCAAGGATTTCACCTACATGCGTCAGCGGGAGGAGGAGATGCGTAATACTAATGGTACTTTTTGCTGTTTTGACTACAAATTTTTATTTTAGAGTCCACAAATAGCCGCGTCCTCTACCTGTCCATCTTCTCCATGCTCGTCTTGCTCGGCCTGGCTGGCTGGCAGGTTCTCTTCCTCCGAAACTACTTCAAATCCAAGAAACTTATCGAATAATTTGTATGTATCGTTATTTTTTCGGTCCCAACGGGTTCGGTTGTCTTATCTGTGATTTGTAACGCCTATAAATTCTATTTATAGTGTTTTTCAGCTTACGTTCTGCTAAATCTTTCGCTCAACCTACCTCTAAAACCTTCCTGTCAATATATTTCATTTTTAGCATGCCAGACGAGAATGGGCCAGACTCGTCCCCAAATAAGGTTTTTGTTATCTAACAAGGTTTAATTCATGTTCAGCGAGGAATAAAGCGCTCATTTCAAGAAGACTCGGAGGATTCCTTTGATGCTCCCGTCGAATTTGTGACCATTTCGCCCATGCCGAAAATGGCTAAAGTCTCGCCGCTGAAGCCCTCACAAATAGCCAATTCGCCCAGGAAACGATCCCCGAAAATTGTCCTCCCGACGCCGGAGTTTGTCGTGTCTGATTGGGACGATTCGCCGGAGAACAGTCTCATCGAACCGCCCAGTTTGTCTCATTTTCTTCCGAAAAAACGAGGAAATCCCAGAGCCGGTGATCAAAAATGAATCTGTCGCACCCTCGTCACAATGCTCACAGAAAACCGACGCGGTTCGAGCATCTCCTAAAAAGTTTCGGGACGAAAAAGTCGAGAAGCGCAAACCCACTTTAGAATATTACCTGGACAGGCTATTGCGTCAAAAGGCAGCATCTTCTCAGGGTATGAGCCTATCTAGTCATGGGAAATGCTCGGTTTAGGTCAAGGTTCGGACTTTGGCCACGAACAGATCCCTCTGAAGGTCGTCGAAATTGTCAAGTCTGAGCTGGAAACGTATCGTCTTCTATGCAAACGACTCGATGAGAGTGATGCAGTTGTTTACATTCAGGTATGTGGCCATTACAAGCAAGGAAAATATGCAATATCCTGACAGAGCCCTGCCAACTGGCTCCGATAAAACAAATAACCGAATTAGGGTCGAAAGTGCGCGTCCCAGCTTTTATAAAAGGCGATAAACATGCTGAGACCACTTGCCCATGTTTCTGAAAACAAATACGAAATAGCGACTAGAAAGAAATAAATATGATCAGTTTCCAGGGCATCTGGGAAGAGACTCTCGTCGATGTCGGCATGGAAATACGTCTCATCAATGCGGAGCCCTGGGGGGATAAGGTGACACCTACCATAATTGTTGCCTATCAAATACTTTTTTAGGACTTTTTGGTCACGTCGGAGAAAGGCTATCTCATAGTCGAGCCCGACCTCTTGCTTACCTCTACTGCGATTTCCGGCACGAGCTGGTGTCCGCGCAAAATCGTCCTCAATCATCGCTTTAAGGGCGGCGAAGGAGCCAACAGGTCCATGCTGATCGGATGTATTATGCACGAGCTCTTTCAGGTACTTCCCTCTCTCTTTGCGTTGTTTTTAAAGCCCAAATTCCAGATTTCAGTCAAGCACATGGACCCCTCGAGCGTGACCAAAGACTGGCTGCTGACGCAGTGGCGAGAAAGTATCAGCTCACATGTGATGGAGGCCTTCGTCGCCTTGAACTTCTCGCCGAAAGCCTTCGAGACGGAACTTGTTCCCTATGCTGAGGTAACCCCCCGATTGAATTTGGCCCGGAAAGCTGTGACTCGTGGAAAACCAAAAAGGCTTGCGGAGCCTTGGGAACTGAACCCGACGTATATAGATCTGTGATCGGCGCACTAACCGACTGAACCATGCGGGCAATTCAGAAGGGGTGTAAGATTCGAAATTGCAGGTTATCGTTTCCTGGGTCCAGTCTCATCTTGGTCCTAATCGCCTTTCAAAGATGCCCACGGGAAGCTTCGTCAGCGAGGTGCATGACATCGAGGAGAACATCTGGGATCCGATTCTTGGGCTGAAGGGAAAGATTGACACTACGCTGAAGGTAGGCTAGAATTTTCTAGGCTCTTATAAGCATCGGCAGGTCTACACAATTGCTGACAAGTAGCTAACTAGTCGGAGCATCGTTTTATTTGGAGTACCTCTAACTCATCGACGATACTGTTACCCAGGGTTGCTTGCAACGGGCCGGGTCTTTTTCAAAACTTGTGCGAACGAGCTGCAGCCTCCTAACGTTTTCATCAACTACCTTGGTGTAATGCTGAGGCTTCACACTTTGAGCAATCGAGGCTGGTGCGATTGAAATGGGGTAGGAGGAGCACGTAGATCTTTTTACGGGTGCTGTTCAAAAAATGAGCACAAGACGAGCTGACTTCTTTGTAGTCTTTGTTACCAGACGCAATCCGTTGCTTTTGAAAACAATCAAATGGCAAATTTTAAAATTTTCTCTTGCCAATCTTTTGTGGATCGGCCATCTTCATTTTTGAACCATTTTGCAGGTCACCAAGTCCGGCCAACTCCTCATGGAACCACTGGAGCTGAAAACGGGCAAGAGCGGACAGTCCGTAGAGCACAGCTGTCAGGTTCTGCTCTACAATCTGATGCTATCCACCCGCTACGATCAGCCCATCAGCTCCGGCTCCCTGCTGTATCTCAAAGATGGCACTGAGAGGGCTGTTATGCCGAAACCGGCTGAAATAGCCGGAATTATACATCAGAGAAATTCGCTGGCCTATTATCTCCTTCAAAAAGACCACAAAATCTTGCCCGAGCCACGTGCTGAGCCGATGTTTTGTGGAAAATGTGAACAGGCCCTCACCTGCTCCCTGTATCAGGTATTTTTCTACTTTTTACTATAAAAATCGAGCCCCTAGTCCCGATCCAACCAGGAAAAAACCAGTCTTCAATTCAAGGAATTCGCTAGAGGATACACGTCGCATTTGACTGAGGAGGAAAAGGCATATTTCAATCGTTGGACAGACGGCCTCTATAATGAGTACTTGGCAGAGAGGAATAGTAATGGGAAACCGAGTCAGTCGGATCTCTGGAAGGTGGATCCTGATGATCGGTTGGTTTTAGCTTCTTCTCCTATTAACAATTGCTATATCTGCTTTTGTTTTAATCACGTTGTGCTAGTGCCAAGCTATCTGTCCCATATTTGTCAGAGCCCGGAACTTTGCTTTGGCCTTATGCCTTAGTCGGTTAGCGCTCCGACTACAAACCTAAATTGATTTGGTTCGAATCCCGGGTCTGTGTTATCTTGTCCAGGACTACGAAATAATAATCAGTTCTCCCAAAAGATCAACACGAAGGACTTTGCAGTTTTGACGAGAGAAAGAATGATTGTGTGACAAGCAAAAGAGACTAGATAAGACAGAATATCATGACAACTTGGAGAAGATATGCGGAAGAAAACAGAATAACCGAGACCAGTGTAAGATTCAACAGAGATGAAAAGTGTATAGGATTGATAGCTGAAAAATAGAATGAGAAACTGCGTAACACATGTATAACTTGGTATCCTTTTTATTATAGCAATGGCAATGGTAAGACAATGTGTTTTCCGCAGTAAATCGTATCACATTTTTGTCATCTCGTACGATGGATGTCCTCGATTGGCAATTAAGGAAGTGGTACGCTGCAGAGGGATGCGCAGAGCTGTGGTCTTCCGAGCCAATGGCGTATGCAGTCGGAAAAAGGCGGAAGGGAGGAGCGCGAGCATTACACCGAAATTCGCATTGGGACAAGCAAAGATTTCAGTTAAAAAAATGTACCGGTTTGCCTAAACACCGTATCGGTTCCGTCGGTCATCATTGGTCTGATGCACAGACGATGCGGGCATACTGAATGCGGACGACTTGGAGGCAGGCTGGACAGTAGTGCAGGAGTATTATTATACTCCTCTACTGTTCAACTGTTGATTTTTATTTCATAGTCCTGGACAAGGGGACATTGCAGCCAGAAGAGCTTTAATGTTAAAACCCTCTTTTTCAGAGAACGCTTCGGCCAATGCCTCGCCTCAATGAGACTAAAATTAATCGAATCCATGAAAGACGGAAGCGTGAAACTGACATTTGATCGGAAGTTTCCCTTCGATGAGACCGTTCTCCAGCCGGGATCCATCTGTACCGTCTCGCAAGGTGACAAGTTTGCTATTGCGATCTGTAGTGTTCTGGAGACGAAAGGTGAGTCTCTTCTGTTAACTTTTCCAACAAAAAAAAAATGTGTTAGACAATCACTTCACAGCCCGCTGTGAGAGATCCTTCCAGTTTCTGAAGCCCGGCCGACTGTACGAGCTGGATGCGTACAGTAGTTTCTCGTCGTTTGCCAACGCCATGGGCAGCCTGCTTCTTTTGATGGGAAATGACGAGATCAGGTGAGTTTTATGGTTTGTATGACTTGTCCTCTCAGTTTGGAAAATGGTACTATTTCGGAGACAATTCGACAGGAAATCGAACCTTTGTTTCTCGTAACTGGCACTGGGGAATATACTTGGGCACCCGACTCGATAGCGCCATCTTGGTGCAGCGTTCTTCTCGAAAATCTATCCATACCCTTGACGTCGTTTTTGTCCAAATTCGGCATGCAATCAAAGAACTTCCAGCAAAAATAACGGGTGTACTAGCTTATGGTTGCAGCAATGTTTGCGGCTGTCGTTTCCGCAATCACAGCACATTGACCAGGCCGAGGTGATGAGGAGTAGAAGAAGAGTCGGAAGAGTTTTTGTTTTGCTCATCAATCCGAGCAGGGCATTTTTTTTTTATAGTGAAGACGGACAAACAGTCACAAAAGTGTTGCCGAGCATACTTAGCTCTGATTCTGATCTCGATGGTCATAAGTAGGATGTTTTCCAAACTTTTGATAAAAATTATAACTCATGTCATGCGTTATTTCGATAATCAATTTGTTACCTGTATCCTGGCAAAACGTCATGCTCGAAGCCCGCATGTAATGGTTGTGTATTAAATGGAATGTCTGTATACTAAAATTCAGGATGGCAGAATTACGCAGTGGCAGTTGACGCCAGTGCTTATAAAAAAGAGTCCCATGTTCGATCCCCGCCGCAGCCCAACCAAGACCTCCACCCTCTCGTAGATCGGCTAATTGGTAGTAACTTGCTACGAAGGTGAAGCTGTTACTAGAAAAGGTTGGGCAGCTCGAGCAAAAGTTCGATTCCTAATCGAATTGGCTTCAAAATGATAACAAATTTTGGAGGCATGTAATAGGCACTAGAGCTCAAACCCAATTCCGTAACTATCATGTTTACAGTAATCGACTCCGCTCACTAATCGTGAAACTGTCCGAGCCCAAGTTCCTCACCCCAGCTGATCTGAAACTCCCGCGAAAAGTTCGGAATCGTCTGACCTCCAGCGGCCTGAATAGTGGAC
Source organism: Oscheius sp. JU75 (assembly GCA_037178855.1). Classification (NCBI taxonomy): domain Eukaryota; kingdom Metazoa; phylum Nematoda; class Chromadorea; order Rhabditida; family Rhabditidae; genus Oscheius; species Oscheius sp. JU75. The sequence goes on along the minus strand of JASJZC010000006.1, from coordinate 8,722,127 downwards.
AACAGGCAGCTATTGAGCTGGCGATTCGGGCTCAAGACTATTCCCTGATCGAGGGGCTTCCCGGAGCAGGTTTTACCATTTTTTTCTCGCCTCCAAAAACATGCATTTTGCAGGAAAAACGACGACGATCGCGGTCCTGATTCAATGCCTAGTGGATATGGGTCAGTCTGTCCTTCTCACCTCGTACACCAACTCTGCTGTCGACACAGTCTTGCTAAAAGTTCTTGGCACGACGAGCAGGAACCAAATACTGCGTCTGGGACGAAAAAGTGGGCATCCGGGAATTTCGGAATGTAGCATGGACTCGAAACTGGAGACTCTTCAAAGCGATGATTCTAACCAGCTGTATCAGAACACGCGGAGGATTTTGAGGGAGACGGTAAGGGTTTCTGCGTCCAAATCGCTCTTACAGGCCGTGAGCACTTCTTTTCAAAAGAATTAATTGTGCAAATTATACGATATAGCTATGTAGATAGGCAGTATTTTTTTTTCTGCCAGAAAAGAAACAGGCAAGGAATCAAGGCACAGTGGGAAGGTAGACTCTTTGAAAAAATACGAGTAGAGGGAAGAGACAATTCTTAACTCTGGTAGCGCCTTAGGCTCACTTAGGCTATTTACAGTCTCATTTCAGCCCATCGTCGCCTGTACATGCTACCATTCCTCTCGAGAAGTTCTTCTCTCCTGGCGACGCTTCGATGTGTGCATAGTCGACGAGGCCTCGATGGTCATGGAACCGCATGTACTCCCGGCTCTTGCCGCCTCAAAGAAGTTCATCATGGTCGGCGACACGAAGCAGCTGGCTCCGCTCGTTCTTCACAAAGAGTCCAGGTGCTTTCTTCCCTGACATTTAGTCCAAAATTGGTAGAAACTACGGCCTGCACGTGTCCCTCTTCGAACGACTACAGCAACACCAGATGGCTGTCAGCGCACTGACCGAACAGTTCCGAATGAACAGCGAAATCGCCCGAATTTCCAGTCAGCTTTTCTACCAGAATCGCCTCGTCTGTGCCAATGAGACGGTAGCCCGAGCCACGATCAGCTCCGAAGAAATCATAGGTTCCGTTTGCTGATTTTGTCTTCTTAATAAAGTTTTTAGAACCCATAACATCTTCCAAAATTGAGCATTCGCTCGTCTGGGTGGATGTGCCGCCCGAGCCATTCGAGGAGACACACACCATCAATAGAAAAGAGATGGATGCCGTCGTGCAGATTGTGGACAGGCTCAAACAAGTAGTTTTTGACAGTTTGCACCGATTTAACGAAATTTATAGATTGGGATCGAAGCAGGAGACATTGGAATCATGTGCACCTACAATTCTCAAGTGGAGCTATTCCGAGGCGCCTGTTCCGATATTCAGGTATGCAATAGGTGTTTTCATTGGATCAAAATCTATTCTTAACTGTCCCTGCGTCTGTCTATGTGTCGATAAAGCGGGCAGAAATCGACGAAACTGATTTTACCTTGTACGGACCTTTTCTTCATTTTCTCAATAACTTTTTGACAACGTAGATTATTCTAGGGTAGAATTTGGTTCCCGTAATTGGCAAACCATGCCGGGTTGCCCAATCCTGTTACGGTCCCTTTAACCTCTTTAAAAAAATACAGGTTTTTAGTTTTTCGAGTTGAGTAAGAATATGCGGCCCTATTTAGGGGTTCTTTAGCTCCAAAGAGGTAACCGCCAATCTTGTAACTTACCACTTTATTTCAGGTAAACACAGTAGACCAGTACCAGGGTCGCGACAAAAAGATCATCATCTGGAGCCCTGTCTGGACGTGTCAATCCAGAAATCGCTGTGAACTACTCCACGACGAGCGACGCGTCAACGTCGCGCTGACTCGGGCTAAGCAGAAACTCATAATCGTGGGCTGTGCCCGCAGCATGAAGGAGATTCCCATCATGTCGAGAGTCGTATCTCTCTTTCAAAATCTCATTCACACCGCTACTCGTGATCTACTGTAACATTCGGGTAAATTTTATATATTTGTACTAATCCCTTTTTCTGTATTAATAAATCTGCAACTGTAGGCTTGTAAAATCCGTTATCGGACTTTAGCGGTTTTTAGAATGGATTTATCTCAACAATCTCTTAAAGGTTTTACTCTTAAACCCATCCAAAAACCCTTGCTCTCTCTACTGACCTGTGGCAGTTGTTCTCCTCCCGTGGTGGAACCATGGCATTTTGAGGGCAGCTGTCTTGGCCAACTGTCGTCAGGGAAAAAGATGACCAACGTGGTCTCTGCAGCTTTGATCTTCCCTTTCTTTTTTGTGATTTCCATCTTCAAAATTGTTAAAACTGGCAGTAAAAGCAAAAAAAGACGAAGAGGAATTTCAGAGAAGTTTGAAAAACTCAAAAAGGCGCAATTTTTTCGCCGCGCCCATTCGAAAAATGCACTACTATTTTTAAGCAGATTATACAAGAGGTTTATTAGACCATGTATTACAATGAGAAGAGAAGAATTGAGAGGGGTTTGGTGTGCTACAAATAGCGAGGGCGTGCTAGAGAGAAATCTAACCGGTTAAAAGAGTCTCTGGGGTCCCGAGTTTAGGCCTTCTTCTCGAGCTCGATGAGGTGCTTCACACCGTCGTACATCTTCTTGACGGCCTCGTACTCGGTCAGACCGAGACGAGCCTTGTTGGAGATGTCGTAGACGCCGCCGACGCTTTCCGAGTGCTCACCGTGGATTCCGCGGATCTGGAGACCAAGCTTGTCGCAGATCGACTTGAAGTCGGGCTTGGCGGAGATCTGAACACGTTTTTTTGAATCCGATAACCAAAAAAGAATTACCTTAGGCAGACGAATGTGGACGGAGGCACGGACGGTGGTTCCGAGGTTGGTGGGGCAGAAGGTAAGCCAGCCGAGACGGTCGCTGCGGCTGAAGGGAGCCTGAGCTCCGATGGTCTTGACTCCCTTGATCAGACGCTCGAGGACCTGGCCGACGTTTCCTCCCTGAAAATCATACATTGGGTTACTGTAGGTATAGGCAGGGAAGATATCGTGCGGCTGTTGGAAACAAAACATTTTCTTTTTTCAAACAAAACAAACTTTTATGCTTTCGAGGCCTTCCCAAGCCGGTTTGTTAGAATTTGAACGTAATTTAGAGTTCTCGTAGGTTCTTATTCGTAGACAAAGGAAGGCATGAGAATAAAATCCGACGAGAGGCACAAAATTACGCTCAATTTTAGGGCATGTGGGTCTCGCAACGATTGCAACGGCTGATTGAATTTAACAAAAAAAAAATTACATCTTGCATGGAGATGATGCGGAGATGGTCCTCCTCGTTGCACCAGATGAGGAAGGTCTTCTGCTTGTTGTGGAAGATTCCGCGTCCCTTGGGCCAGTAGCGGCAGGCGTTAGCGGTCTGCAGGAAGCGGTCTCCCTCCTTGAAGAGGAAGTGATCGGCGATGAGCTGCGTCTGGACTTCCTTGGTCATTCCATCGAGGGGATAGTAGGTACCGGCAAGATCGGCGTCTAGAAATCAACACATGTATTAAAGTGACAGCTTGACTGTCTGTAGCCCATTTTGAAGACTGAAAATGCTTTTTGACGCAAGCATCCGGGTTCACTCCGGGCCGAGGTCTTATAGGTATAAAGTACCATTATGAAGTTTTCAAGCTGAGACTCGAAACAGTCTAAAATAGAGGCTGCGGCATCAGAGCTGTCTAATTTTGGTATTTGTGACCTTACAAAGTTGCAGGCCTTCTAATATTTAGCGAAAACGTTAGTGTTTTGGTAAGAGGCGCAATCTCGAGTCACACGACCCGGTTTCGATCCCCATGGCTGACAAGCTCTGTCAACAAGTTTTTTTTTTGAGAAGAAAAACACATGAGAAATGTTTCCAAAATGAGAATTTGACACATTTCGAGAACATTAACTTTAACTGGGCGGTAGAAGGGGGCTACGCTTGAAAAAAATTAAAAGGACAAACCAGTGATAGACTCGAAGATCTTCTTAACCTTGCCCTCCATCTCGAGGTAGTTGGCCTCGGTCAAGCATGGGTTGAAGGGATATCCCTCGAGGGAGCGTCCGCAGCGGATACGAACACTGTTGATGTACTTGCCCTCGGGGTCCAAGTCGACCAGGGCGGCAGTCTTGCCCTCACCGAGGTCGGTAGCGGGCTGCTTGTCGGTAGGCTTGAAGCCGTGGTACTCCTGAACGAATTCCCGTTGGAAAGGCTTCAAAAGTTAAGATTTACCTCGATCAGGGGGTCGAAGAGTCCCTTGAAGAGGGTGTAGGACTCGGCGTCGGGGGCATAGACTCCGCAGCCAGAGTCGAGGTTGGCAACTCCTGAAAAAAGCACAAAATTAGCTTGGATTTTGTGGGAGAATTATTCCAGATGGCCAGATAAGAGCACGCCAGTACACAAACTAAAGTAGCGCCAGCAATAATTTTAGGGCCCCAAGTTCAATCCTTGTCTCGGCTCATACGGTATTCGATTCTCTTCTGGGTCGGTACAAGTGATAGGCTGGCTTCTCAGAGCTTCTCAGAGCCCTGTAAGCAGCTCGTTACTAAGAAGGCGGCGTTCCTAGACAAGAATTGACAGTTAGAACGTAAAAACGCAGGCTAGCATCTCAGAGTCCTGGCTGTGACGGCAAGAGACCTTGTTATAGTCAGCTAGGGTTGGCCGACGGGCCCGTGAACATAAACGCGGCATAGAGTAACTAGCTTACGTACAAAATGGGTGCCAAGGTTTTTATCTTTCCCTAAGAATGCGCACTGCTGACACGGGCCCGGTGGCCAAGGTCCCTTAGTATTACTCCTATGGAGCCACGAAGTCAAATTATGTACCTGATGGGTTAACGTCGTGCCCACTGAATTCGAGACAGATGCACCAATGCCTCTAAAAGACACACTGACTCATTATGCCCTCTAAACAATCAACTCCATAAACATGGCTGATTTGTTCCTTCCCCAAGACTGCAAATTCCCAAGGGTCATTGGCCTTTGGACTTATTTCCGGAGGGCAAGATTACACTCTCTTCGAGAGAGGCACCACATGGCTATTGGAAATGCATCCGCGGGATGAAAAGAAAGAGGAACCAACCGGACTGGATGACATCGAGAAGAGTAGCTCCGAGCTTGGTCTTCTTGTTCTTCAGGTCCTCGACGACCTCCTTGGTGAGGTGCTTCTTGACCAGAGAGTGACAATCCTTGGCGTTCTGGAAATTGGGGATGTCGATACGTCAAGCCCTTTTTACTCGGGAACAGCCTAAGAAATTTGGTCTCGGCTCCCACCCAACAAATTGGCGGAATCGATGCCGTGCGCGAGCAAACAAAGCAGGAAGCTAAAGCTGCCGACCGAAAGTAACAAACTTTTTGGTCAACAGTCAGCCCTCACGTAGGCTCCCGTCTGCACGTTTTTCTTGCAGCAAGAGGAGGCTCAAAATGGCTAATACCACTTGGCAAATTGAGACATGCGCATTAGCGCACGCTCAAATGGGATCTGGCGCCAGTATTCTGTCTCAAAATGATCTACTATCAGACATAGAAAAATGAGAATAGGACCAACCTGGAGGGTCTGGTAGCCCTCTTCGATCTTCTTGACGACTTCAGGAGCGACGGACATGCTTGCCGAGAGACTGCGGACGCAATGAAGCTGAGTTGCGGGATAGTTGGCGCGGAACATAAGCTCCGCCCAACTAGAGAGCAGAGGCGCAGAAGCGTTCAAAAACAACAGCTTAGATCTCATGCAGGATGGTGAGGAGAGGCCAAGGGAGACGCAAAAAGTGAGGAAGTGGGGCGGAGGACTACTCATTCTCTGATTTTTTGTCAAACCTTGCCAGTTTCATCATAATGCGGCTGATTACAAGCTACTTTTTCAAGAAAGGAAATCGTGCAAACCTCTAAGAGTGATGGACGATTCTTTATCAATAGCTTCCAACAATTCTCGAAATTGCAGCGATTATCCAAGTTAGCTGCTGCTACATATGATTATATGGACTTTGTGCTACTCATACGGGAAGGCCAATGCAAAAGAAATGCTCAACAGAGGCAAATTAACAGAACGTATTATCTATGAATTTAGCAAAGCACAGAAAAGAGATTAAAGTTAGCAAGTAAGCTATTTTATTAGTAACCGTGCTGCCTATAGTTGAACTGACTACGTTTAGGGGATATTATGCGTTTCTAGGAGCCAAAGAAAAAGAGAAATGCTTAGGAAATTGCTAAAGTTTTGGAAAAAAAAGCCGTTAGAATATGCGCGCAAAACATTTCTTTACGCAATCTCGCATCTTGCGTGTACATTTTTACAAATCTCGTTTCTTCTCTCACTTCCCAAAGATCTGTTAGATAGAGGTAAGTGAATGTAAATTATAGGCCGACATAATAAATGAAAGATGAAGGATAATAGGCAAACCTCGAGCCAATTTCCTATTGTAAATGTCCCCGTCTGGCTCATCAAATGATAGAATGTTGTGAGAACTTATCGACTGGCACATACAGAATGAAATCATACTGTGAATCAATAGTGAATCAGATGCCACGTTCTGTGGGAATGTTTTGTGTGAAAAGCATAGGGGGACAGTGTTTGTAATATGTAAGTAACCCCTTTCCCGGAGCTGCGGCTATGCACCTGTGTCTCTTTCTACGAACGGATTAATCAACAGATGGTCGCCTTTTTCTTATGTTCGAGACAAAAGACGAGAATGGAGCGAGAGACTCGGACTCTGATCTCCTCCCTCCGTTTCCATGGCTTCCCCTTCTCTTCTGATAACTTTGTGGCCAGAAGATCTGAACTCACCACGTATCCGCTCTCACATTTCAAGAGCTTTGCGGAGTTTTTGAGTTGACCGAAAGGTGGCAAGAGCGACACACGCGGTTGCAGCTGCGTGAGGGTTCAATTTCGGGCAGAGGGAGAAGGCTTTGGCACGTAATTTCATCTTTTCTGAGCACTTTTATCAATCTAGGCGTGTGAAAAAGCATCTAGGACCTTGGCATAGCTGAAAATTAATAGAAAACGGCCGTATGACCAGGTATAATTGATATGGTTTACTCTAGAAAAAGAACGACTACAGCGTCCCGATATGCTTATGTGGTGCGACTCCTGGGAGGGCGGGAATTCAAATTCAGCAATTTTTGTGATTTCTTTTTTATCAGCGTACAGCCTTCTTTTTCATTATTTTTTGGAGTTTTTTCGTTGTTTCCAGTGAAGGCTGCTTGTATGCACGAATTAATACACCAAAAACGGAAGAGAACGAAAAACAAGCTGCAGGACTGAAACAGAGCGAAAATCAGTTTGATTTGAAATCCTGCGGGTCTTGGGTTCCCGCCACAAACGTATTTCCATGTTCGTAGTCATTTTTTTAAACAAACCATAAAGACGGCTCTTTTCAGTCAAATTTACTCTCCTCTTGCAGATTTTTAGACAAGCTAAATACGATTAAAAAAAGTAGCTGGTACCCGTGAGAATGGTCTCCTGGGAAAACTAATAAGCTTGAGAGCATATTAGCCTCGTCAAACAATGGGAAAATCTCCTATCTTTTCAGTTTGCATGCTTCTTTCTTTGAATCCTGGTCAACAAGGCGCTTTTTTTTTTTCTCCGAGAGGCAATGGATATCCATCGACCTCTTATTACACTGGGAGCTGCGATGTAAGGGGGAAGTTGGTAATCAGGGACAGCTGCGATCAATGGCAGATGCCCCGAACTGTTCCGAGCGAGGAGGAGAAGAGAGAGTTATTTGATCCAAACCACTTATTGATGGATGAACAGGAAGATACTATCGATTCAAAGGGGAGATTATCGTTGGAGGAGACCTGTAGAAGGCGTTTACGGAGCAGGAATTGTCCTTCTGAGATGGTCAAAGAAGTGAGGGAGGCCGTATTTCACGGCTTTTTTTTGCCATGTTCGGCTCGTGGTAAACTTTACTCCATCGTACAACGAATAGGGTCCGGAAAAATGTCAAGACACTCTCCGTGTAGATCGTAACATGTAGTATCCTTGCTTCTCTGCTGACACGAAAAATGTACAGACCGAGGAGGATGGAACACTAAGTTTGTGTAACTGCAGAAGGTATAACTTGTGGTCTTCGGATGATGGGGCCTCTCATCAACCTGTGCTTCTAAAAAATTTTCCTCCTTACTTGGCGGGCATTGTTTGCAGCCCAAAACTTGGATGAGTATTAACTTTCACCGACAGCTTTCATCTGTATCTTCAATCCAACTTTGCTTAATATTTTGCAGAGATGGTGGTTGCAGAATTTTAAAACGCTAACGATCTTTGAATTATGACTCCGCTGCCAGACATCCTGGACCTGGCTTGGAGAAGAAAGCTGAGTACTAGGCGAAAAGAGCGGCTCTGATGAACGGAAGGCGTTGGTCGAAAGCCACAACTGAATGATTCCTCTGGATCATCGACGCGTCGTGAGAGGGTGAGAAGGGAGGATGATCTGAGAAGAGCATCCGAGAATGAGAGGAGCCGACATGGATGAGAGCAGCAAGGCTGGACGGCGGTTCAAGCATTGGGAGCGGCGTGGGACTCAATCTAGGGAATTCCTTAGATACCGTCAATCTAACCTATGAAAGCGCGATGGTGTCTGTGTTAGACTCTGTTTGAATGTTTGTTTGTTTGGCAATTTGTTTGTCCGATGCCCCGAAACAAAATCGAAAATATATTGTCAGTATTTATTGCCAAAAGACGGCATGTCAACTTTGGGCTGTCTCTCGAGCTTTGACATTGGCTCTCCTGACAGCATAGAAGACGGCGAAGTCGTGGTAGACGACCGGCAAACTGTAAAGCGCTAAACCTGTATGATCTCATCGACAAAAGAGAAGCTGGGGGTAAGATATTGTTGCTGTTGCTTCCATACATTCATTCCAACTTTGTTTTATAGTTTTTCCCTTGTAGGCTGTAGACCGGATTCAAAATGCAAAACGGGTTTTTAAAACTCTAAAAGTGAAAAATAGTGAGAATATTTATTAATTTCTTTTTACTGAGCGCTGTCAGAAGGAGTCCTGTTCAGTCCCTTCTTCACCACCTCGATGACCTTCTGCGAGATAGGGCCTTTCAGAACACAACACTTCTTCGGGTTCAGGCAACAGTTGTCAACCTTCCTGCAAAATTTTTCCACATTTTTGGTACCAAAGGCTTGACTCACATTTCGATGACAGTCGATACAAGTCCCTTTTTGGGTTCTTCAAGTGTCTTGGTCTCTTCGGCAGCGTTGTTCTCGTTCTCGTCGACCATCTTCTCGTAGCTGACGTCTTCGGCCTTCTTGCCAGCGGAGCGGTACGGGAGAGGCATTTTGAGAGTAGAGGGAGAGGGAAAGAGACTACAGCTGATTGGGGGACAGTTGAAAGCCAAGAAGCTTTTATGCGGGCAGTGAGACCGGGTGTACTTCAAACCAGATTGCGGCTGTATGGTCTTTCTCTCTTAGCTTCGTCTTCGCACCTATGACTCACGTCCAAACGGGAATTTTGCCCCGACTGACATTGATGTCACTTCGTAACAGTGATAGTGATGAGTCACAGCTTATTCTCAGCTTTGGAATTTCCAATTTTTGGTCCTAGAAAACTGTAGGTTTTTTCAAAAATTTCGCCTCCTAGTACCACTCCTCGCAACTTTACAGGACAACAATTTGCGAGTTACCGTAGCAGGTGAAAAGATGCTCGCGAATTTCTTTACTCTTCAAAATTGTCATCGTTCCTCTACTAGTAGTCTTTTTGTGCCGAAAAGACAGAGGAATCCATCGAAGACAGCACCCGTAGCCCGGAAATTCGGCTGTTCCAGAGCACTGCTTCTTCTTCTCTACTGCTGGTAAAAGATCTACTATTTCAGAGATGGGCAGCCTAGCAGGTGTTTGCAACGGCTCTATCACACGGACTCGATAGGATGAAAAGGTCACGTTGGCTATCTCAAGAATGTCAGTAGTCTACCATGAGTAAAATCGTTTCAGCCCGATTCAAGTCATTTCTGCAGCAAGGATTGACGTGTAACAGAAAGGCAGAGAGACTGAGTTGTAGAGATAGTATGACAGAGACTGAGAGACTGAGTGATTGAGAGACAGAGTGACAGAATGACAAAGAGACTGAGAGACTAAGAGATTGAGAGACTGAGTGACAAGGAGACAGGGAGACAGAGACCGAGAGGCTGGCTAGACAGAGAGGCAGAGACCCTGATTGTCTCTGGGATATGTGATTCTTTGAAAAGACAGTGCGCATGTCAGGGTCAGACGAACAAAATACTAGGCACTGACCTTGTTCTGAATCTTATTAACGATCTGTTCTCTAGATCCAATCGCGAATCCACTTGCCGGGAGTGGGAGCCTCGTCCAACTTGATGAACAATCCGTTCCTGGGTCCAATTTGATAGAGAGCAGTCTCCTCCATCCACGAAATGCACGGCTTCATGACCTCATGTTGATACTTCCAGAGGTAGTAGTTGTCGTTGCCTCTCCACAGTCGGAACTGGACGTCGATCTCGATGCTCGCGATGCTCCACGAGTCCTCCGGCTCATTGTGGTACTGTATGAAAATGACGTCGGCGGCCGGCACGCAGTCCTCTCTCCCACTGGCAAAGCATTCTTCCGGCAAGTTGGTCGGGTCTCTTGTGATCTCAAACTCCCATATCCCGTCCACTCTGACTCCCTCCACGGACGGAATCGCAAACCAGCTGAGGAACTCATTCTCGTAGGACATGCTGCCGAGGTAGACAACGAAGGACGACTCGGTCGAGGCTGAGAAGCACTCCGCCTCTTGGATCTTCATTGAAATGTGGATCTTGTTGTCGTAGGTCACGTCGTCTTCCACAGCATGCCAGACATCGTGCGATCGCGACGAATGCACGCGGTTGAAGTAGTCCGACGCGGCAGCTGAGTACTAGTAAAAAAAGAGAGGCAAAGAGACAGAGTGCTTGGGTAGACTACCTACCGAGGTGGAGGAAAACAGTCGCACAGAGTAGAAGACGAGGCATCACTGACTGGAGTCTAGGCTCTGAACTTGCCATTTTCTGTCAAGAGTAATCTAGTTCAAAATGCCAAAAGTCTCCCTATGCGTATCTGTCTATTGCCAATTAGAGACAGTTACTTTGTGCGCACCTTAATTATTTTCAAGTCAAGTCAAATCGAGGTGGGGGAACGTTGCTCCTGTCACGGTAGCTCGACTATAACAGCATCTTCTGTCACGAGCCACAACGAGGTATCGGCCAAGATAGAGACAGAAGAAGGAAACATTGAAAGAGACGGGCTCTACATGGGACAGAAGCAGCGAGATTGATGGAACCACGGAAGTTGGAATGAATAGCAGAATTTTTTCCCTGGTAGTTCAGGTAGACTAGGATTGGTTCCGGAAACGAAACTTACTTACAGTCAATAAAGTCTTCTTTGGTCTAGACTCTAGAGTCATTCTACACTCGGCCAAAAGCTGGCAAGGGTCTCGTGTCCAAACAGACGCTAACATGGTTACACCGGCTGTGAGTCAGTCTGCCAGAGCAGGGAACTTTTCAGATTAATAGCTCTCACAGACAGAAACCTTGCGGAACACTTTTCTCTATTTCAAAATCCTTCTGGTTTACGGACTGCGCATTTGTTAACTCAGCCATTGCAACTTTCCAAATCTTGGCAACGATGATGTGTTACTCCCTGCATCTTCTCGACTTCCAATAAAAGCGGCGCGAATAACACAGGACAGCTCAGTTTATCTTACGTTTCTTAGAAAGTGCCATGAGAAAACCTAAATAGATTCTAATTCTACGCAGACCCATTCTCGTTCAAGAATGAGCACAGTCTCAGCCAATCTACCACAGTTTTACCTACCCCCATCTCCCAGACAAACCCTCTCTCAGGCACCTAGATTGGGGATGAGTCACGAAGCTCGATTAATAGCGTCTCGGATTGTGTCGTTTTTGAGTGTAACAGCTGCCGATCCGAGCCGTTGGTTGACCTGCAGGATCGCGCCTGCCCAAACGGCAACTTTCTATTTTTGAACCAGTTGCTCTCTTTGACTGTCTCTCACTGTCTTTCTGACAGTTCCCATAGGGTCAAAGAGCCTCATAATCACTGTTCCAGACCCTGACCAATGGTAAGCAGACGGAACCGGCACCTGTGTGCCGTCTGGCGGCCCACAAGTTGCGCAACCCGGAGCACAGAGACCCCTCCCCTTTAATAAAAATCGATTGGCGTCACTTCTCTTGTACCTACTAAACTTGTCCCTCTTTCTCCTAATGCGGTAGGCCTAATTGCGGTGTGGGCCCCCCTTCTTGGTTGCGTTATCTCCCATGCGGTAGAGGTCAGGGGTCGGACTGTTTGCCCCTCCTTGTCTCCCAGTTCTACTTTTTTTTTTGGGTAGAATCCTCGGTGCCGGTCCGTAGAACAGTCTCCGCTGCAGCACAGATGTGCTCACTTTTTGCAGCCGCAGCTGTGATACTTTTTGAGTCTCCGTCCTCCCCTCTATCTCCCCAATTTTACATTCCTCAGATCATTCAATCGTAATCCTTTCTGTAGACACTATCCTTTCCCTTTTTTGAATTTGGTGCTTTAACTTTGGTCATTCCCGTAGGAAAGACGGCAGAGAGATAGGGAGATAGAGAAATAGAAAGACAGAAAACTGAGAGACACAGATATAGGATGTGAAAAAATGTGATTCCATGTGACCTATAAAATTACAAATAGATTTGTTTTGGTCGGGAATCAAACCCGGTACCTTTTGATTCACAGTCGGAGCTTTAACTGATTACGCTATGCGGTAAAGGCCGCGGCCATTTTTGGCCGAGTACAAGATTACAACCTTGTGGCATAGTGAGGCCAGGTTTGACCCTTTCTTTTCTGCCTATTCCGTTCTATGTTTTGGACTTCATACCCATTCTGGGCCTCTAGAGACCCTCTCAGAAAGCTCCAAAGCCTCTTGTACCTGGACGGCAGTCCTTCACACTCGCCGCGTGCCCTTCTCTAGCCCAATGCCTTCGGTCAGCCTGTGCTATTTGGTCAAGCGTGCCGTACAAGCCTCGTCTATTGACTCATAAGACAAGTCATTATTATTGATCGGGGGCCCCGACACACAACTTTTCGTCTTCTGACCCCGGCGTACGATGTTCATGACAGCTGGCTGCCATCCTTTCCATTAGTCCCGGGTCTGACCCACACGCGCATTTCCTCCCGACTTGTACTATCCGACGCGATACCGACTGACCCCTCTGATAACCGCAATCGATCAAAGGGACCCTTTTCTTTCTGCTGCTGTGATAAGTCTCTCGCCTCCTTTTATGTCCATCCATAACTTTTTGGGGCTCTCAGTGTCCTGACCATTCATTGGGACTTGACTCATACGACAAGAGTCTCTCTATCTCTCTCCGTCTCTCTGCCTCTATGTCTTGCTTTCTCTGTCTCTCTGTGTCTGTCTCTCTGTCTCTCTATAACTATGTCTCTGTCTCCATATCTCTTTGTCTATCTGTCTTTCTCGAAAAGGGCATTCAGTTTTCAAGAGCCCATATGTTTGAGATTGGCGCTAAAACTCGGCTGCTAGGATACTGAGGCTTCTACCCATATCCATTAGATAATAGACCTCCAAAGGATGTTTCTCAGTATTTCATTTCAAATTAAAAAAGTTTTTGCAAGCCCAGGGATCGAACCTGGACCTTTGCTTCACAGTCGGCTCTCATACCGACTGCGCCAATCGGGAGGAGCTGAGCCTTTGTAGTTTTAGAGAAACTGGTATGCTGTAGAGAGCAATGAAGTTCGAACACCTGTCAAGGTTACTTTCACGGGTCGAGTGACCGTTCCGATGCCCTTATCAACTTGGCATGTTTATGTCCCCTCTTTTCTCACCCTGTTTTTTCTTTTATTCAAAAACTTGTTTTAGGTTTCCCATTCTTGGCCCATTCTTAGTTTTTCTAATCCAGCCCGATCACACTTCGAACAGATCGGTTAGATGAGTATAGTATGAGGAGTTGGCTCCTTATTTTCCTGGCCCTGGTGGGCTCTACAACAGCCCAGCCCGCTGAACTTTATCCCTCCGTCGATCCCAACCATTATGGAGCAGGTTGGTGTTATTCTCAGAGTCTCAAAACACCTTAATTTAGACGGAAATCCGTGCTATGATCGTGACACCAGAGCACCTCAACGGTGTGTGCCGGACTTCATCAATGCAGTCTTTAACCTTCTGGTCCAGGTGACCAACACCTGCGGAGAGAAGCGACCCACCACATACTGTTCGCAGACCGGCCACTCCGGAATGCGGAGTGTCTGTGAGACTTGCGATGCCCGAACCACGCAGACGGCTCATCCGGCCTCCTTCTTGACCGACTTCCACTTCAACACCAACGAGACCTGGTGGCAGTCCGACACCATGCTCGAGGGCATGCAGCACCCGGAGAGTGTCAACCTGACCCTGAGTCTGGGCAAGAGGTTCGACATTACCTACGTCCGCATCAAATTCAAGTCTCCCCGTCCCGAATCCTTCGCTATTTACAAGAAGACCTCTCCCGATGGGACTTGGGTACCATGGCAGTACTATTCGTGAGTTCTCTTATCAAAACTTTAGTGGAAAATCCAGAAGTTTCGAGGTGAAGACAACATTTTATGACTTTTCTCTGAAAAAATGGAAAACAGGTCAAGCCCTACACAGCTTTGAAAAACATTGCAAAGCAACATTCTGTCTTGACCATGAAATGACCAGCGCCCTGAGTTTCGGACTGCGCGCACATGCCGCACTGCTCCTAGGCTCCTTTATGTGTCAAGATTAGCTTTTTCATGTTTTGTTGTAAAGCAAATAAGGGCTGCGACTTTGCGGAATATTTCAAAGCTCAAAAATTCTGTCTTGACCTCGAAATGGGCAATTTTAAACCGTGCTCTGTTCTGCTACGATTTCTTAAGTGAACAAACCTTTTTTAGCGGATCCTGTCGTGCTACCTACGGACTGCCAGACAAGGCTCCCATCCTACCAGGAAATGAAGCCATTGCCCAGTGTACTCGCGAGTTCTCTGACATCTCTCCGATCACTGGCGGTAACATTGCCTTCTCGACGCTCGAAGGACGTCCCTCGGCCCATATCTTCGAAGACAGTGATGTTCTTCAGGAGTGGGTGAGTGTGGTTTCACTATTTGAACACATCGATTGTCCGTTACGAAGTTTCTTGGTCATGATTCTGTCAGCATGTTCATCTCCATCCTGTTGTGCCCAACATGGCTTTGAGATGATTCAGTTCTAATCCTATCCTGTCAATCTTCTGTCAGTCTCTGTCTCTTTTCTTTTCAAAAACATGTTCAGCACCTGTCAAAAAACCAAACATATCACTTTCACTCTGTTTATCTCTTGTCTCATTTATATTCACTTATTCTCTCCTTACTTCCGGTATCTGTCAGACCTGCATCACCGCTTGCGTCCTACTTGTCTCTGTCAATATGCTCCGGATCTACTGGTTCTAACAGACCCTCATTCTCTCACATCTACTTACATGACCAGCTGCCAGCTATTTCTTTTGAGCCATTTAGTTCGACATGCTCGCCAAGTTTGGCTGTTTGTGCCCAAGGTTTTTCTACGCAGCGAAAGTTGATAACTGTGACTAGATTTATAAGAAAGTAGATTTCCTAAAACTAACTTTCTTTCAAAAACAAGCTTTTATCAGGTTTGGGAATTGAACCCAAATTCTTTCGTTCAGCATACAGTGCGCTAACTGCCTGGGCCATGGTGTCAAAGCGTGCGGCAGTTTTCTGACGGACTCACATTTTGCAGTGCACTCTCTCAACATGCTCTTTTCAGGTCACAGCTCACGAGATCAAGATCGTCCTGAACCGCATGAACACTTTCGGAGACGAGGTCTACGGAGACCACCAAGTTCTCAGGAGTTACTTCTACGCCATCACTGATATCGCTGTCGGAGGACGGTAGGGAATGCACCTAATGAGTGAGCAATCCAGTTCAGATGCAAATGTAACGGACATGCTTCCGAATGCGTTCGTTCTTCATCCGTCGACGGGGACAACAAGCTCGTCTGTCGCTGTGAGCACTTCACCATGGGCGAGGACTGCGACCAGTGTCTGCCCTTCTACAACGACCGTCCCTGGAAGCCGGGAACCTCGAACGAGGCCAACGAGTGTGTCGGTGGGTGTCATCCCTTCACAAAACTAAAGAGATCTTAAGCTTGCAACTGCTCCCAGCTCTCCAATCGGTGCTACTTTGACCAGAAGCTGTTCGAGGAGACCGGACACGGAGGACACTGCATCGACTGTCAAGGCAACACGCAGGGAGTTCATTGCGAGGAATGCGTCCAGCATCATTGGCGTAGACAGGGAGACAACTACTGCGTGGCTTGTGGGTGTAATGAGGTAGGTACCGTATTTCAAGAGTCGACAGTAGTGCACCTACCGTAATTCTAATGTAACTCTTTTGGAAGTCTGAACTTTCCACGATCAGTAGTCTCTACATTCCCAAGTTCAGATCGGCTCCATTTCCCAGCAGTGCGACAGCAATGGCCAATGCCAGTGCAAGCCCGGAGTCGGAGGACGCTTCTGTGACCAGTGTTTGGACGGCTTCTACGATTTTGGTCCCAATGGGTGCAAGTGAGTAGAAGTCCGCAGATTTTGAAGCCTCGGTGCTCGAATGGTATACCAATTCGGATGGCATACAGACTGCGTATCGACAAGCCACCTCATTCACTCATGTCAGAGACAAAGAGATAAAGAGAGAGAAAGAGCGACACGCAGTTTGTATACTATAAGAGTTGGTGTGCATTCTGAGTTTACAATGATCCATTTCCAACTACAGGGACTGCGGCTGCGAGCCCGCTGGCTCCTCCGACAACCAGCCCCTCTGTGACCCGAAGGGCGGTGTCTGTACCTGCAAAGCGAATGTGGAAGGCCGACAATGTAACAAGTGCAAGCCTGGCTACTTTGATCTTTCCCTGGACAACCAGTTCGGATGTACTCCGTGCTTTTGCTACGGTCACTCTTCGATCTGTTCGACCAGTGAGGGCTACTACGCCACGAACATTTCTAGCGATTTCCTGACAGGTTTCTCTGGGAATTAGGCATCAAAACACGAGTTTAGACAAGCAGAAATGGTCTGCCGCTTCCCATTTGGGCCCGAAAGACGTCCAACTGGCTCAGGAGGAGCATGCTATCGCTGTGGATGACCGTGAAAACGGCGGACCAGTCTACTTTGTCGCCCCGGAAGAGTTCACAGGAGACATGCGTAGCTCCTACAACCAGGATCTGCTCTTCTCGCTCCGTGTCACAGTCCAGGGAGCTCGTCCCAGCGTTCGGGACATTGTCATTGTCGGAGGCGGTGGTCAGGAACTCTCACTACCAATCTTCGCCCAGGAGAACCCCACTCCCAGCCAGGATGTCCGCCACTACAGGTTCCGAATCCATGCCGATCCGCAGTTCCAATGGCATCCGCGTCTCAATGAGCTCGACTTTATTGGAGTCTTGTCCAACGTGACAGCTGTGAAGATCCGAGCCACCTACGCCCACAACGATGTCGGATTTCTGTCCAATATTCATTTGGGCACTGCCGGATTGACTGCCTCACCAGACGATATTAGAGAGGCCAAATGGGTGGAGCAGTGTGAATGCCTGGAAGGGTCAGTTATTTCCTCTTATATTTACCCAAAAAATACAATTGCGTGACAAAACATGCGAAACTGACAAAACTGAATTGCGAGGAGAAGTCAAAGGCTTGTCTCTTATCTTGTTACCCTGGAGAGTCGGTGAGCGCGATTTTTGTTCCCATAGTGCAGTCGGTTAGAGCTCCGACTGTGATGCCAAACAAGCCGGGTTCCCCGGGCTTGCCAAAAGTTTTTTCCTTCTCGTAAATCACTTGGAGACAGCTCCAGTAATTTTATTTCGCGATTAAATTGGTCAAAATGTCTTCCCTATTCAAAATCTTTCAAGTTTGGGCACCAAGTTTCAACTTTGGGCTCGCTAAAGAGATAAAAGTTCGCGGCCCACCACGATTTGTCAGAATTTCATGACAGTCTTTTTCAGATTCGTCGGTCAGTTCTGTGAATCCTGTGCTCCTGGCTTCCGTCGTGAGAAGAAGTTCGGCGGGCCTTTCGACCGCTGTATTCAGTGCGACTGTCACGGACACTCGGATAGCTGCGACGCCGAGAGCGGAGCCTGTATCTGCAATCACAACACGGCCGGCGACACCTGTGAGCGCTGCGCCCACGGCTACTACGGAAATGCCTTGGCTGGAACCGAGGACGACTGCGAGAAGTGTCCTTGTCCAGAGGACGGTCCTTGTATCCTTCACACCGATGGGGATGTCATCTGTACTGCCTGTCCTCAAGGATACACTGGAAGACGGTATAGCTCCTTATTTTCGGGTTAAGACAAAGAGTTCAGATGCGACGAGTGCGCTGACGGTTTCTATGGCTACCCGAAGAATGGGACGGAGTGCAAGGAGTGCGAGTGCAGTGGAAACATTGATCTTAACTCTATTGGAAACTGTGACAAGTACGTCTGTTTGAGAACCAGAGGCAGGGACAGGGACAGAGCGACTCAGGAACGCCAACAAAGTCAGCAGAAACTCGCACGAGTCAGAACACCGTAACAGAACAGAAATTCAGTCTTCTTGAAAATTATAACTGCTTCCATTGAGTAGTTCTCCCCAATACGCAGTAGTACAGCTAGCCTACTCGCTCTTCATCCTTTGGCCAGAAGGATCCTGGAAACTACGAACAACAACCAAAATGAAAAAATGTGTCTTCTTCTTTCAGTCTCTGTACGAAAATTGAATTTGAGCGCTGGATCAGAGCACTCAATTTCCAGTCAATTTCCGCGTTTTGTCAAGGTGAAGAGCCTGCAATGTGACAGCTACTCGTGAGTCCGCCACGGGTAACAACCATTTGTCAAAGATGGTGTCAAGCTCGCTCTTCCTGATCCAGAAGGCGTACCACTGGTGTTTAGTATAGTTCTGGGAACGCCTCAGGGCCATTAGGGATGACTGATAGTGCTCTGATCCAGCGCTCAAATTCAATTTTCGTACAGAGACTGACAGAAGAAGAGAGACTTTTTCATTTTGGATGTTGTTCGAAGCTTCCAGGATCATTTCCAAGGATCTATCAATAAAAGCAGTTGAAATGTTCAAGGAGACTGAATGTTTGTTCTGTTACGGCATTCTCGTAGTTCTGCCTCATGCGGTTTTCAGCTGACTTTGTTGGTGTTCCCGAGACCAATATCCAGCAAGCCGAATCCATTTGTCTCTGTCTTTCTGTTCTTGTCGCTCTGTCCCTGTTTCTCTGTCCGTGTTCCTGTACTCTTTAAATTCAAATTTCAACAAAGGGGCGTATCTTTCGGGTTACGGTTGTTGGTCTATCAAAACATTCATTTCCAGGATCACTGGTGAGTGCAAGAAGTGCATCTTCAACACGAATGGACCTCACTGTGAGAACTGTCGAGCCGGCTACTGGGGAAACGCTCTCTTGGAGCCCAAGGGCGATTGCGCTGCCTGCTTGTGTCATCCTCCCGGAACCCGACGTCCTGACAACGACTACACCGTGCTCGAGTGCAGTCAGAACGACGGCCAGTGTGACTGTCTCCCGCACGTCGTCGGTCATCGCTGTGACGAATGTGCCTCCGGCTACTTCAACATCACTTCTGGAACGGGCTGTCAAGAGTGCGGATGTGATCCGCTCGGCTCCGTCGATTCTGCCTGTGACGTGGCCACCGGCCAGTGTAACTGCAAGCCTGGAGTCACTGGCCGGCAGTGTGACCAGTGCGTTCCCTACCATTTCGGCTTCGGCGTCGCCGGATGTCAGCCCTGTGATTGCGAGCCGATCGGGTCCGAGAGCCGTCAGTGTGACGTCAAGACGGGCCAGTGTCTCTGCAAGGACCACATCGAGGGCAGACGCTGTGACCAGTGTGTGGAGAATCGCTACGATATCCGAGGCGGCTGTCTGCAGTGCGATGACTGCTATACACTGATCCAGACCCGAGTGAATGCCTTCCGAGCCAGTGTCAAGAATCTGGATAACACGCTGAGAGAAATCATTGAGAATCCTGCTCCGGTCAATGACTCCAGTTTTGACAGCAAGGTCAAGGAAGTGGCTGAGGAGGTGAAGAAGCTCGCCGAGGTCGTCACTCAGAAATTGGGTAAGTTCTGAGGGACAGAAATGGAAGCAATGGCCAATTGACAGACATCAGTAATTGGAACAGCCTGACATGAACAGTTTGACATAACTTTCCCTCTGACATGGAAGCCTTGTCAGGGACATGTGGACAGAAATAGGATACTAAGAGCCGCAGTTTCATATCGACAGGGTGCTGCAGAAAATTGCGATAGCTTTATAGGACCGAAGATTTCGGCAGCCGGCTTGCACCAGATAACTCTGTGACAAGTGGTGCGGCATTGAGCCCACAGGGTTCGGGGTTCGGATCCCAGCACTAAAATTGATACAATAAAGTTGTCTTTAGAATCGGACGACTCTGCCCTGGTCGGTCAGGTCTCCCAGCTGAAGAAGGACATCGCCGGCGCTTTGTCCAATGTAAAGAAGGTCGACGAGATGATTGCCGGAGCCAAGAGCAAGACTGAGGAGACTGAGACGGGGCTCAAGAGATGGAAGATCATCAATGGTTCGTTTAGATTCATTTTGTGCTCCAACTGATTGCGTATCGACAGAGTTGATGCGCATTATGACTTTCTACGATTCTAACAGTACGAGGTTTCAGAGCAGGCCAGAAACGAGCTGAAGAACGCCATCCATTTCTTGGAGACCGAGGGACAGACTCAGTTGGAGGCTGCTCAGGACGCGTCGAAGAAGTACGGAGAACAGAGTCAGCAGATGACCAATCTGGCCCAGAAGACCAAGGAGGAGGCCGAGAAGCACCAGAAGTACGCCAACGAGGTCGAGGATTTCGCCAAGAAGACGAAGGAGCAATCGGAGCAGGCGAGCCGCGAGGCACAGGAGGCCATCTACGGCGGGGAGCAAGTCTCCAAGCAGATTGATGAGATCCAAACCCGGCAGAAGCAGCTGAACGAGACACTCCAAAGAACCCTGGAGCTGGCCGAGGAGCAGAAGAAGGCCGCAGCCGCAGCAAACGAGGCCGCAGCCGAACAGCTGGCTACCGTCGAGGGCGTCCGTCTGCCCAATGTCGACCCACCTCTGCTCAAGAACGAAGCCACCGCCATCTCCGAGGAGGCTAAGATTGCCATTGAGAACACCCGCAAGGAGCTGGAGAACAACCAGCCTACACTGGATCAGGCCCGCAGGAGTATCGAGGAAGCTAGGAATGAGTTCATGGGCGTGAAGGACCAGCAGAAGGTCTCGGATGACCTGCTGGCCGAGGTCGATGAGGCCCGCGCGAAGGCCACAGAAGCTCTTCGGGTAGCTGAAGACATCTTAAAGGATGCAGAGAGCACGCTGAAGACCCTGGATGAGTTCAATGAGCGCGTGGAAAACTCCAAGACGGCCGCTGTGGAGCAGCTGAATCAGCTGAAGGACATCGAGACCAATATCCAGCAAGCCGAGGAAACCGCCGCCGAGGCCGAACGTGCCATCGGATCGGCTGCCGAGGACGCGAACTCGGCCAAGGAACTGGCCGGAAAAGCTGGAGAAGACGCCAAGACTGTCACGGATGCCGCTGACCAGTTGAGAGAGAACACCACCAGTACGAGAAAGTCCGCCGAGACGCTGAAAAGCGAAGTCGATCAGCTCGTGGACGATCTGAAGGAGACAAACAGCACTCTGGAGACGTACAGAAGTCAGGCGGAGACGGATCGACAGATGGCATCGGAAGCGGTCAAAAAGGCCTCCTTGGCTGAGAAAGCCGCCCGAGATGCCAATGCCACAATTGCCACCGAGGGAGATTCGATCAAGAGGATCATCGATCGATTGAGTGAGTCAGAGTCTGGGGAAAACCGTAACCCATTTGCTTTCGTGACGGAACCCTTTGTTCAAGCCGATGTGAGCCAGGTCTTTACGACCAAGACTTGGCTGAGTATGCAATGTTTGCGTGCTAAACGGGTCCCGCCACGAAAACAAACAGGTTATGGTATTTTTACCTTTTATTTTTTAACGAACCGTAAACCTGCATCTAAAGAGCGCCGAGATCAAAACTGACAGGTACAGTCCTATCAAGAGACTAGACTATAAGCCAACTTCAGAGTTTCAATTCTTATAACGACATGGTAGTTTTGACAGAAACAACTTGGAAAGATTGACAGAGAATAAGATAGGAGGCTGGAACAGATTCATGTGCCAAGTTGACATAAGCATGACTTTGGGGGAAGTGTAGGTAAGAGGCTGGATTAGACAAAGACATTCTGACAGTGACACGGTTCGAGTATGACAGAGACAGTCAGGAGGAAGTTGAAAGATACCGGTTGACACGGTCACGTTGACAGAAACAGTATAAGAAGATAGATCGACGAAGCAAGTTGACAGAGACGCGTAGAACGGTCCATGTTAGAGACAGGATGAAAACAGCGACCGTTAGTGGCAATTGAAAGACATTAACTGACCCCTATAAGGAGATCCAGTCTAACCGTGACTGGTGGATGGAAAAATTGAACCGTTTACTGTCATATTGGTAGAATTAGTTACCGTAGCACTAGAAGAGGCGATATCCTTATGAGTTCCCCAAAAGTCGGGTGCTGGCTTGCACCAGATAGCGCAGTGCCCTGTGGCGCGGCATCAAGATCACGACGTTCGCGGTTCGGATACTGATCTCGAAATTCTTGTTGGAAAACGCCTTTTTTCAGACGCTCTCGAAGCCGTGAACACGGCAGAATTGGACGAATTGGAACAGGAGCTCGATTCCATTGATCAGCAGCTCAGCAAGGCTGATTTAGAGCAACAGGTATCATTTCTCCCGATATTTCTTGACAAAAAAATCTCTAGGTTCCGAGCCACAAGACCTCCAAAGTGGACGACGATCGTCGTATCAAGGCTCTCAATATGGAAATTGATGAGCTGACCCTGGAAGTCCAAAACCTGGAGAGCATCCGCGATGCCCTTCCGACCAAATGCTTCAATGTCATCCGTCTCGAGCAGGAGGGCCAGAAATGATCGTCGGCTTTTCGCCACACCGCCCGCCTCTCAATTTTTGGTGCTAACTTTGTTATTTCTTGATAATCTCGCCCCTATAATGGGGCTATCCCACAAAAGTGTGCTATCTCATCTGCAATCCTGCCTTCTCTCCCTCTTTAATAATAATATGTTACTATTTAAGTCTTGTCAATTGACAATAAACCTGTTCGTGCATATTTAGAAGGATAATTCACTTGTAAGCCAGTCAACTTTTAGACTGGGTCCCTTTTTAACGGGAATCGTACCCGGGTCGTCTGGTTTATAGCGGCACCTTTTTTTTGCAGTTTTAGCCACTTTTCCGGAATTTTTTTCGTTGTTATCAAGTTCTACTATCGAAAAGAGCTGTTTGTGTGGCCACAGTCACCATAGTGAGACAACTTTAACAACGGCCCACAGAAAAGTTTTAATCGTCATCTTCGTCGCGAAAAGTGCGATTTTAGGTGCGCTGAATTCGGGCCGAACGAGACTAGACCGCATCGAAGCGCTGGGGGCGAATTTTGGTCCGGCCTGGCCTCATCTGATTCGCGTGCATCTGCCTGACCACAAATGCTATTTTTAGGCAGTTTAGAGGCCACAACCATCACAGCTAGACAGCTTTGAGGCTGTATGACCCTGGACGAACCCCTGGTCCCTCGCGGCCAAACCCTTAGTGTCTACAACAGCCTACAGGCAGACGGCTTTAGTCAGAATGTAAAATATCTTTAGTACATTTTCGGGCGGACACACACACGAATAACACCTGTATATCAACTACAAATGGGGCTAGCTGTTTCTATTTCGGCGGGCTCAGGTCGTGCTTCTTCTGGGCGGGTTCAGGAGCTGAATTTTGGACATGATATTGCATAAAAAGGACTGCTTACATTGCTGAAACTCGTGCCATTTCTGCTCTCCATGGGCGACGCCCGTTCGCAGAATATCAATCGTCTCATTCGGGTAGCAGAACGCGGCCATGGTCAGGAAGCCGGTGGTTGTGGTCAAGAGACGTCCGAAACCTCCTCTGGAACTCAATTTTTGATGGAAAGAAGCGACTAAGAACCCACTTTTTAAGCCCGAGAACAAATCCAGCCATTCCTCCGACAGTGATGGCGCCGGCTTTCGGCAAAACAGTCCATTCTTCCTGCACGTACGAGTTAATCTTCGTGGCAGCGTTGCAGGTCTTCTTCGTGACCTTGTCCACGAACGAGAAGCGGCTCTGAAACGATCAATTTGCGAAGATTAAAACGAGCCTGAGGCGCTATCCCGTTTGAAATTGTCGCGCAAAATTGTAAGGTGATCAGGTCGGGCCGGGCCCAAAATTTCGGGCATGGGGCAAAGCCGACCTGCTGGCATGCCTAGTGAGCAGCAGTAAAAACTGATAGTCGTGGACAAACTAATGCAAAAACTATCAGTCAGGAAGCGTTTCATGACAACGAGCAGGACCGGGTACCCATATTTTAGTGTCGGAACCAGGGTTGATCCAACCGACAAGATCGTATGAACACTAACTTTTGAATGACTAACTTAAAAAAATAACTGTTTTATGTTCGTGCTCGGCGAGCAATCGAAGACGCGAGCGCACGTACTCGCACGGAAATGCATAGGTCTGGTCATGATCGCGCTCCTCTTATTCTGGTCAGAACGGCTGACCGGGACAAAGAGGCATGCAAGAGTAGAAAAAAACAGACCACGACGCGGTCGTACTCGTTGTTGAAAGCCTTTCTGACAGTCGAAAATTCTCTCTGAAGAGGCAGAGGTTCTTCTGGCTGGAAGCAGTATTGGGTGGAAGGATGGTCTTCCGAGTACAGAGGCAGCTGAAGCAATTTTTTGATGTCTGGACATGAAAAAACTCACATCTTTGACCGAGACCATGTTTTTCGGGTCAGCTTTCGGTCTTTTCTCGGCCGTTGTCAGTCGCCACCAGTCGGCGAACACGTTCGATGCCTAAAACAGAATTTCCCTGGATGAGTCATTAGAGATGAACTACCTTCTCGCTAGCATCAGTGATTTTCTCTACAACCGGCTTGTCGTCGACTGTCATCTCCTGCAAACTTTGATTTTTAATCAAATAATGAACGAAGTAGTGAAAGGAAAACCATTGAGCCATAAAGACAAAGAGTTAGGCCAAAAACTTCATACAACGAGTCTCGGCATGCAAATCTCTACAATTAATACAGCAATATCGGGCCCCGCAGCGAATACACGTATATTTGGAGGGGAAGCCGCACGAGGTACAGTAGCGTTTTGGAGGATATTTGGACGGCGGGGCTGCTGCTGCCACGTAGGCGTCTCGAAGGAAGGGGTCATCCTTGTTGGCCAGGCTCTCCTCTTCGACCTGCACCGCGAAGCTCTTTTTGAAGCGCTGCTTCGTGAACTCCGTCCTCAGTTTTTTCTTCTTCTTCGGTGGCTCATCCGAGGCGATGGCAATCTCTCGCTTGCGTCCGCGCTGGGCTCCGGCTCCCGCCGTCGCGATCATCACATTATCATCGAACTTCGGTATCGCCTTGTGCCAGACGATATTCGCATGGGGATCCTCATGTGCATTGTCCTGATCCAGGGCTTCGAGACGGGCTTTGAGCCGGCGAATGCGAGTGGCTTCGTCTATGACGCGTGTGGATTCCGTCTTCTCAATTCGGGCCGAATGTCGAGCCACGGCTAGCGTTTTTGGTGGCATTCTGCAAGGGGAAAAGTTAGTAAGTGCGCATATTAGGAAAACAAGATGTTAGGGTCAAAGTTCGGTTATAAAAGGGACCTTCTTAGGGTTAGCAGCAAGTTACAGGCAAAATTGCTCGAGTCTCCGTGGCAATTTGGAGAGGAAAAGTCGGCGAGAAGCATACTGAGAGATTGATAAGCTTCCAGGGTAAAATTGTGTCTTTTTATGAGTTTCCAGTGACATTCTGGGTAGGAAAAATGAGTAAACTTGAATAACAAGAAATATAGGAGAATACGAACTAAAAGACAATACCACCGCTTGAATTTAGCGGCATCCTGCCGAGAAGAAGTTACTCAAAGTGTATAGGAAGATTAGCAATAGGTTATAGGCAAGTAATGCTGAAAATATAGGCTTTTGGCAGCATTTTGATGGCATTCAGGACGGAAAAAATGGATAGTTTGTCCAGTTTCCTATTTACATGTTTAGAGGTAAGCTTAGCCAAAAATATCTAGCAAGATTAACCAAAAAATAGTAAACAAAACATACTTCGTTACAGAATTGTTTGGAACGCGCAATGCTTGCGTAAACAGCGCGCTGGTTAAGATGGAAACCACAACTTGCACCGTTCCTTAAAAAACCGAGAGGTCTTGCTTGCTCCTACCCATCAATATTCATCGGAACTACGTTTATCGATTTTGACGTGTTAGAAAACCTTTTGGGACGTGAGAAGTTTCAAAAAATAGATACACGTAGACCATGATCCGTGATAAACGCAAAGTCGATTGAGATGGTCTTTCAGAACAATTTCTGACGCATTTTACAAGCTACAAGCATCTTTCTGAACGAGTGTTAGCTACTACAGAAGTATAAAAGTTTTCTAGGTAAAATCTGATGCAAACACAGGAGAACAGTAAGCAAGGAGAAAAAAGTAGGGTTTATTACAGCGGCAGATAATTTGTATGTTTTCACAGCTCTGAACTCTTTCTCAATCTTCTACGGCCTCTCGGCTCCTCAAGACAGCTCTAGCAGCCAAAATGTGTTTGTGGTGCCTTCTCAGCATACTCAAAAACTGAATCCAGACTTTTTCACCAAAAAATAGTGGAACAGACCGATTCTTTGGAGGCAATTCGCTCGCTGATGGGATCCTCAACTTTGCTTTCTGTTCGAGCCATCTCAATCTGATCGCTCATCCTCGTGGTCCGTAGAATTTATGGCATGCCGAAGCTCCTGCAAAGCTCCAGCTGTAGTTTCACCGTACTTTTAGGTGGGTAGATAACAGCTGGCAGCGGCTTCTGAAAACTTTGTGAGAAAAATCGACAAAAAACCTAACCTCTATGAACGGGAGAGTTTGACCCTCGAATGTGGCGGCGGAATCAGCCAGAATAGGCACTCGCTGGTCAAATGAGACGGATGTATTTCACATCGACAATGAAAATGAGAGAAATGTAAAGAGGAGATCGAAAAGCTGAATAGATAGGAGCAATGTTGGTTGTATGTAAAATTTAGGTGATGTACGAAAATTTCAAACTGCGCGCCCGTTTTTTAGGGCGGAATATTTCCTTTGATCCAACGTAACTTAGATTTTGTCAGCTATGAGCTATTTTCTCGAGGTTTCTCTTCTTTCAGCCGAAGGAATAGTGACTAAATTCAGAAAAGGCAGAAAGACATAGAAAGTGGAGATCTGAAAAGAAAGATTCGAGTGTCAAAGAATAGTTTCTGGGCAAGTGTAGAGACAGAAAACTACCGACTGACAATGAGAGGAAATTGGACATAGAGCAGCCGTCTGTCACGGTGTCCGCACAATTGCATGACAATACTAATACCGAAAAACGTTGACATATCATTTCGTGTCAAGAGACAAGAGGACAAGACAGCTGCGAAGGAAACTGCTACTAGAGATGCGGCGCAGCCGCCTATGATCAATACTAAGCCATGAGCAAAGTGCCGTCAACAGCTGGTAATGAACAGTAGCATGGAGAAAGTCAAGTTTATTCGAGAAAAAGTAGCCAATGCTCAGCTTGGATCACATCTCTTGTCCGAACAGTCACGTTTTGACAAAACATTTCGAAGAAGAAGAGTCGGTCTGATAGAGATGGATCTGGACGGTGAAAATCCTACCAGCAGAGCCATTCGATACACTATGTTGTATCTTGAGGTTTCCCGACCGGATAGCTTGCACCCTGGCAGACGTTTTTTCTCGAGCGGACCCCAATGTGGGGGACTGGCCTCTATGCCGGCTCTGTGTCTCATTGGCTGGACGGTGTCAGTCTGTTTGCACGCCGGTGCTCGTGTTTTCATTAAGGATCGCCCCTCAATCAGGTGGCTTCCACGAGTCTTTGAATCCTGTCCTTATCTGGTAGTCCCATCCCATGGCCTGAGGACATGTACTCTGATCCGGCCTCTTCGCCCCTGCCCTCGCCGCCACCTGATGGTCTCCCGCCAATTGCCGAGCATGGCTCCGATATGTCTCTCGGACCGGATTCTGAAGGTATCCTTGTTTCTGAAAACAGTACAGTTAGAGGATTCAGAGATGCGACATGCTCAGGGGGTCATCCCGCCCGACGACAGTATTCTAGAGGTCAGGGCAGTCCCGGCCGAAGCCTTCTCCGAACATACGCCTACCGAGACCCCGAAGCAACTCTCTCCCAGAAGGATTCCATTTCCTACACCTCCATTCAGCTACAGAAGAGTCGGGTGGGTACTTTCGGAAATTGGAAACAGTCATAGTTTGAGAGAATACGTTGAATACGCGAGCGCCTTCCCAAAAACATTTGTCTTCTACGCTATTTTTCGGAGCCAAGACGGCTTTTTTGAGCTTTTCAATGTCCTACAAAGATGTAGCGCTGAACAAGGGCTAAAACTTTGCAGAACATCGAAAAGCTGGAAAATGCGTTTTTGGACCCGAAAATTGGCAAGTGCGCGTCGAAACATCTTTAGCGCAGCGAACCCCGACTTGGGTCCCAAAACATTTTTTCGGGCTTTTCAATATTCTGCAAAGTTGTAGCTCTTGATCTGTTCTGCAACTTGGCAAAATCTAAAAAGTTCAAATAGGCTGTTTTGGACCCAAAAAGGTCTCTGTTTCCTCACCCAATAGTTTGCGCCCATATTGTCTCGGCAGACTGAAATTTTAGACTTGCAACACTGAGATCTACCCTTGAAACCATTTGGATAAGTCTATGCATACGGTAGACAGGGATGAATTTGGTCGTGTGTCCATCCGTCCATTAGTACTATTTGCCCACTTGTGTCTAATCGTGCACCGTAATCCGCCGACTGGCCATGGACCCCTCCTGACCGAAGGTAGATTTTCAGGGGATGTTCTCGATGCACAATGTGGCTGGCCCTGCTTTTCGTGGTTTTTCTGATGCTCTCCATAGCCTTGTTCATCGTGTGGGCCGTCACCTCAGACGGATTCTCGAATCTGGGCAAACAGCCGCATGTCTGTAGCAGTAAGCAGTGCATTCACACAGGTAATCCGAATAAGACCGATGAAAAATCTTGACAGCATTTCGAATGTCTTCCTACATGGACGACACCATTCCGCCGTGTGACAACTTCTATCGCTATGCGTGTGGCAAATTCCATAGTATGACCAAGGACAAGCAGCAGAACTTTTTGGATCAGCAGCGAGAAGCCGTCTCTCGCTCAGTATACGGTTAGTTCTGTCTCTGTCTCTTTCTATCTCTCTGTCGCTATTGCTCTATCTCCCTCTCTCTATATCTCTGTCTCTCTGTCTCTGTCTCTCTCTCTCTCTTTCGCTGTCTTTGTGTATCTATAGTCTAGCCACCCTTTCCGTTCCCATTTCCTTCCCTTTCCATCGTTGAATCACCCCTACTATAACTCCCTTCTCGCTTCCGCCCTTGGGCTGTCTCATGCTATATCATCTGTCTCCTTATCCACGAATGGCATGAAGTAAGTTCGGAGAAAGTGCGTCATTTTCAGGCGGCGATTGCGTGCAAACTCTGTTTCTATATCTCTCTGTCTCTCACCTTACAACAACATTCTAGGTCTTCTCTCAAACTCACCAGATGTCGGCTTGAGGAGTGAACGACTAGCCAAGGCTGTCTTCTCGGCCTGTATGGACGCTCCAGCTCGAGCTAATGTTGGCGGCTACCCACTGCTCGATCTCCTCCGAAACTTTCCCTGTGGGCCGATCATAACAGGATGCGACTTTCGACCCGAGAGTTACAAGTGAGTTGGATTACTGTAGGCCACACATAAGTGGCTACGCGGAGATAAACACTTTGAGTGATTAATCCGTTTGCAGTTGGGAGAGGCATAATGGGATTTTGGACTGGTTTGGGGGAGACTACCCTCTGGTCGTTTACGGGAGAGACGTCGATCCGAATGACAAGAGCAAGCTCATTCTTCAGGTACAGTCCATAGTCCCATCAGTAAAAACCACTCAGCTCCGATCACCGAACCTCCGTCCCCTGCTGGATCCTCTCCGGGAGGAACTGATCCGTCTGGCCAATCCGAGCCCAAACGAAATCGATGCACTTCTTCAGCTGTCCATCCGGCAGAATCTTTTGAATGACATGGTCTCACGTCAGATCATGAGGGACCCGAAAGAGGTTGAGGACCAGCTGGATGAGGTGGCATTCCTCTTCGTCGAGATCGACAGGGTAAGGATAGATGCCTGTTGGACTGGCCTTGTACTTCTGTGCGTAACTTTGAATCAAAAGTGGCATGCCACGTCCTGTCAAAAGATGCGACTCTTCCATCCGAAGGCATCCGACGAGCCTTGACAAAATGTCTATTTATGCTGCTTGAAAAGAGACCTAAGTAACCCAGCAAAGAAGGAGCTGGTAAGATGACAATCATCAATATACTTTGTCTCTCTTGTGATTCGTTTTCTGATGCAAGTTTCTGAATTCAGTTCGAGTAGCGAGTAGGAAACCCCCACGCAGCCTTTGTCGCGTGGCGCAGTCGGCTACATATAGGTCGGATATATGTAGAGGTCCGAATACGGAACCAGACAAGTCGGAATCTGTATGAGCGGCTATATGAATTCTTGCCTAATGAAAGTTGAGAGAAGCAGTTGACATAGAAAAACGGAAAAAAAGCAGTTGACACAGGTAATGATTGCGGATTTCAATGAGACCGCTTGGCTGGAACAAGTAGAAAAGTTGTAGAGGTCGACTGGGAGTGCAGACATTTTCATTCAGATAACTCGCTCGACACTTCCTGTCAATGTCACCTACATGACCATCGGAGAGCTGTCTTCGACTATCTCACAGATCAACTTCCTCGAGATGTTCAATGCCCATTTGACTAGTCTCTTCCGATGGACGAATGATGATCTTGTTGCTATTGAGGTTCACATTCATATTTCTTTCAAAAATCCAATTCAGAACATGGAATACCTGCTGCAACTTGTACAGATTCTGTCTGTGACAACTCCCAGAGCCTTGGCAAATTACCTGGTCTCCATTACAGCGCTCAATCTCCGTCGATACTCCTACGACCCCCGCACCCAGTTCAGGTATCAGAAATCCCGCTTCCTCTTAGCTATCGCTTCTCTCTAAAGTCCCGAAAACTCTTTGGATATCAGCTGGAGGGACTGTGTTAGCGACATTTCTGGCCTAACACCGGTGGAAAAGATGTACATCGCTCAACAGACTGTTCCCGTCTCGAAGGCTCGAATCTTTTGTTTCGAATTCAAAAATTCCTTCAGGTCCAAAAGTTCTTGGACGCATCGAAGAAAGACTTCTTGGCCAGTCATAGGCAGTACGCTCCGTCGACATTGGTAGAGGTCAACCGACTGTCCTTCTTGGTAGGATACCCGTCTCGAAAGACGAAGGAGGATCTTGTTTGGAGGCCGTTTTCTGATGTAAGTTTATCGAAAAAAAAATGCACCCTGCCTTTATCGCGTGGCGCAGTCGGTGAGAGGTCTGACTACGGAAGCAAACGAAACGGGTTCGGATCCCGAGCGCGGCAAAACTTTTTCTTAGAGATTTAGTATGTTTTTAGCTCCGAATCAACCAGAGCGACTACTTCTACTCGATTACGAGCTCGTTTAAAGCCCAACGGGACTACGACATGAGTCAGCTGGGTACCCATCTGGACAAGGATGACGCTCCAGACTTCTTGATCCTGATACCCACGATAGTCTACCAACCCAGGAGTTCGACTCTTCTCTACCCACTCTCTTTTCTGCAGGAACCACTGGTCTATCCGGGCGAGCAGGTGCCTTGGGATGTGGTTTACGGCACTCTGGGCACTGTCAGTCAGCAGATGATGTCGAAGGTTCGAACTCTGTCAATTACTGTACAAGTGTTTCAGATTTTCTGGGACCATATGGACCAAAGATCTCCGCAACAGTGCTTCGAGGACACCTACAGGTCTTTCCTGAACCCGGATTTGAGAAATAACGTGAACATTGTGGTAAGAGAAACAGTTAAATTCCTGCGCTAAAAATAGCAGTTTTCGAGATCAAGACAGCATACCGATGTTCTGCAAAGTTGTAGCTCCTGCACCTGCTCTACTACTTTGCAGAACATCGGAAAGCTAATCAATATCTTCTTGAACAGCACTTTTTTGGCAGAGGATGTGTTTCAATTAAAGCCTTGCCAAATCATTTTTTTTAGAGAGACCTAACCTATACGGTTGAAATGGCTGACGGTCTAAAGACTGCTCTCTATGGCTATCAGAAATGGCAGACGGACAATCATAACTTTGACGAAAAGGCCCTTCCCGCCTTCGAGGCTCTTGACAATGTTCAGACCATGCTCGCAGCCTTCGGAACACTTTTCTGTAATACGGAAGCAGAGATTCCGGGATCGGAATATGAGGCGATGTGGGTTTTCTTAATGTTCGCGATGAGACAGCTTGAGTTCGGACTGCGTGCACACTCTTATAGTACACAGACTGACAGCGGAAGACAGAGAGACGCAGAGACAGAGAAACAGAACGAGCGGTATAGTGATCTAGAGACGAATTTAGGATGAACTCCGTGGTCTCGAACGCGAAACTCTTCTCGATGCACTATCACTGCACCAACACCTCCGCAATCTATAGTCGTCGTCTTTGTGTATAGCCCTCTGTTATTGAAACTGCTTCAGGTCGTCCGATGTCTTTCCAATCCATATCACACAATAAACTATTTGTAAACAATCGAGCCAAAAACACCTGACGCCCATCAATCGAGCGTCTCCTCCCAGTCTCTTTCCAAGCCTAGTGACCTTCCCACAATCTTGACCAATTGTTGATTTTTCCGATGCGTCTCCTTCTCTTTCTTCTCTTGACCATTGTGGTAGCGACTACTGCCCCGAGCAGCGGAAAGCATGCCGTCGGAGCGAAGGGAATCCTGCTCTGTGGAGCCAAGCCTGCCGAGAATGTACGGGTTCGACTCTTCCGGGTGAAGCAGGAGAAGAAAGACAGTGAGTGAAAAGAAAGAGAGAGAGAGAGTGGTACAGGACTGAGTGACAGAGAGACAAAAAGACTGAGTCAGTGACGGAAAGACTGAGTGGCAGAGAGTGAGAGAGAGACCGTTAAACCTTATAGGACTGGACCAGATCATCGACGAGGGCTTCAGCGGACCTTCTGGTCTCTTCCACCTCGAAGGAAACACGAACGGATTCCCCTTAAACGAGACCGATATGAAACCTGTTCTGACTTTCTACCACTCCTGTGATGAAGATGCAAGCAAGGTTGACAAGGTAATTTAGCTGGTCACTTCGAATATTGAGCAATGTTTGCAGAACGGCTACAGGAAGTTCTCCTACAACGTCCCTGAAGATTATGTCGTTCTAGGAGCCAAGGCCAAGAAGACCTACGACATGGGCTCGCTCAACATTCAGATCGAGTTCCCTGGTGAGAAGCACGACAAGAAGTTCGAGGCTAGGAAGCCCTAGGCTGATTGTGAGAGTACTCTAATAAACTGATCAGAGAGTCAATGTCTAAGTGCTGATGGCTCTGTCTTGCAATGATGGTAATGTGTCTGCCTGTTGTGTTCGAGAAATTCAAAACTACTGTCTTGACAACGAAAACTGCGTGCCCAAGAGGATATGGTACCGGGAAAGCTCTCCTAGTAGTCTACCCAGAGGTAAAGCTTTTACTGTGGTCTACCGTCGGTAGATCACACCCAAACATACAAGGAAGAAGGTGTCAACGAATATAGATAAGGGGACCTGCCTTGCTCAGAGCCGAGTCCAGGAATGTGGGCGGGCGAGAGGCAGATTGCAGAGCTCCGTGCATTTCTTGTGGAAACTCTCCTTCGAATAGCTAGCCGCCTTCACATTGAACTTGTTCAGTTTGGACGCGATCTGCTCCGTCTGAACGAGGAAGGGCTTCGATATGCGGTCCCGTCCTCCGCGATCTGCTCGTGCTCCTCGACCATCGTGGCCCCTCGAAGATCTTCCATTTCTTCCGGATGTCCAGCTCCTCGTTTATGTCCGAGTGGCACTGCGAGACGGTATCCTGCGTGTACTTCTGACTCGGCTTCTTCCTGAACTGCTTCTTCTTCGCCGTCATTGGCTTTGTCATCGCCTTCTCAGCATCCGACGTCTTCTTCTTGGTCGGATTCGTATCATGCATCTGGCGTCGTCCGAGTGGCTAGAACTGAATTGGATTGACTTGCGATGGTAAGTCGAGAGATTAATTGCTACAGCTTGTTTCTTCTAGAAAGTTGGTTAAGTTTTATAGTAATGAACTCTAATTAGGGATTACAATTAGAAGCTGGGAGCACGCCTTGGGGGAGCTACAGTTTCAAGACATCTCCCTTTGAAGTTTACAGCAGTAAGTCACTGTCACTGTCCAGGTAAAACCCCGAATTTTATTCATAAACTCTGACACACTGGTCTCCGTAACATTGATCGACACGTTTTCTTAGACGTTGTTCTTCAACTCGGTGATGTGCTTGGCTCGGAACAGGTTCATTAGCTCGTCCTGAAATCACAACCAATTTTTTGAGAGTAAGATTAACTGACAACTAAAGCCTCGTGACGGAAAGAGATTCGAGTATCCGGGACATTGGTTCTCAGCGGGTCATTGCCCAGGACTCCCTCCTCCTTGTAGTTTGGTCCAAGCCAGTGAATCTTGACCTTGTCCTCGAAACCACTCTGGAGAACACTATTCCTGGCCAGCTCGCACATGTCGCAGGAGCTCAGCTTCCAGACCTGGGCTGCGATACTGTATTCTTCCATCAGGGCTTCCTTGGTGTAGTGGAATTGAAGGGGATCGTCGGTCGAGAGCGACACATTGAGTCCCTTCTGAAGGTATTCCGGGAGTGGATTGCGCTGGTAGCTAATGAAGAGGGAGTTGTTGGACAGTGGGGACATGGCAATGCCCATTTGGGTCAGGTAGAAGAGGTACTGAAGAACAGGGACCTTGCGCAGCAGGATTCCGTGGGCGATGCTCTCACTGGTCAGGAATCTGAAGAAGCACAGTTAGCCGAGCTGATCTGTAGTGGGCCCGGTAAAATTCGGAGGCACTTTAAGAGTTTAGGGCAACAGGATTTCATCTCTGTCTCTCTCAAAAACAGACATACCCAGTGAGAAGATGATTGACGTGACCGGCCTCTCCACAGTGAGGGCGAAGAGAGAAGGTGTGCAGTCCACGGTCTCTGGAAATTTGTACTCTTACAGACCCACAAAAGAACGAACCTTCTGAAAGCATTCAGTACACAGATGTTGGCATACATGTAGAAGAGATAGTAGTTGTAGGGAGGGTTCTCGGCATCTTTGTACTCATCGGGGGCAGGGGTCGAGCGATCGAACTGAAAGAGACATATGACAGAGTTTTAGATCATGAACAAACGTGAACAAACTCGTGCTTCGACTCGTCGTCCACGGAATCGATCCCAGAGACCTGGCTGAGGAAGCGATGAAGATCGGGATGCGAAGAGGGATCATTGGTGACCTCGAAGAGTGGCATGAAAATGTTGTCCAGGATTTCGTCAAAGTTCTTGATGCCTCCCTTGATACGGTAGATGTCACTGAAAAGGACGTTCCAGTTTCTTGACTGTCACTACCACTGCCACTGCCACTGTCACTCTGGGAAACTCACTAGAGACGAGGAATCTGGATGAGCCAGCGGACGTTCTGACTCCAGACATCGTGACTCAGAGCCCATTTGGCCAGCTTGTCCCATTCGTCCCGGCTCCTGCCGTAGATCGAGAGACGTGGCTCGGCATGTTGGTATTTGGAGTCCTCCAGGTCGAAAATGACCTCTCGGAGCAGTTCGGCAAAATACTTCCCTCCGACAAAGTTGTCGGTTTTGATGAAGATCTCACGAAGGTCAGACTCTCCTAACGGGTTGTACTTGGTATTGAACTTGTCAAATCTGTGAAATGTGTTGCGGTCAGCGTGTACGTCGAGCATGTCAACACTCAGATCATAGGCTGAGATCTTCATCTTCTTGAAGACTTCCTTCATGGTTAGGGCGTTACCGTCCCGGTCCTTCAGGACCTCAGTCTCGGCCTCCGTCTTCATCTTCTTCTTTATGAAACGGAGGAGGTGCTTCTGATTCATTGAAGAGGCAGCGTGGATGTGAGTGTCTACCTGAACGAGACTTTGATAACCGTCCATACCGCAAAACTTGAAGCCAGCCCCTTGCTAGAAGTACGGAATTTTCGGGGTCAAGACGTCAATTTTTGAGCTTACTGAGGCTCTATAATGTTGTAGCGTAAATCAAGAACTACAACTTTGCAGAACATCAGAAATCGCAGAAATGCTGTCTTGGAGCCGAAAAAGCATCTATTTTTTTTAGCGCACAATGTCCTGACACTTCCCCTCCGTACAATCTCGGCAGGTCGAAATACGAGTTAATAAGGCGGTACGGGCGAGAACAGCCTAGCACTATACATAACCTTGCGCCTGTTTGGAAGCATTTTACATTATCAAGACATGAATTTTGAGCTTTCCGATGTTTTGGGAAATTGTAGTCCTTGATCTACTCTATAGCTTTGCTGAGCATCGCAAAGCTGTAAAACGCTTTCTAGATATTAAGATAGCGTATTTTATTTTATCGACTTATTAAAGAGTTTACTCTATGCTCCTACCTTACGGATATTGTAAAAGTCCCTGTGAGAGACGGCTTTCTGCTCATGTAGCTCTCTAAGCTCGTTCAACAGGACATGCAGCTGGAACTTGTTCTGCAGATAGCTCAGTCGACGGAAGCAGAACGACTTCAGCGGACCGTCGACGATCATTTGTGTCAGTTTTTCCGTGTCAGAGAGGAACTTTTCCTTCTTCATATAGTACTTTTCAAATTTGGGATCGACCTTGCCGTCCTCGTTGCAGATTTCGACCTGAAAAAGCTCATTTTTCCAGATTTTTCCAGCGGACAAACAATTCCATGGTTCCTCTTCAGAGTGTACTTCGTTTCATACTTGGGCAGCTCTTGTTCGAGCTCCCAATGATCAGCCGGAGGCTCGGGCGGGTGAAAGGAGGTGTTGGCACCTAAAGAAGATTTGTTTTGTACCGAAAATAGAAAATTGGACATGCTGGTGCGGCTTGTGAAGGCGGGAAGACGAGTTAGAGACATGCTTCTCCTTTAGGGGGTAACGACGCGCTGTTAGAGCAAAAGAAGAGCAAACGGTTGGAAGAATTATATAGTTACGGAATATCGGGGATGTACAAAAGTTCAGTTTCCCATTGCGCACCAACTCTTACAGATATGAGCATCGATACGCAACCAAACAACAGTCTCCACTGGCCTTATTCTTCCCATCCGTACTGTCTTGGCAGTTCATATGGTCTCTCGGTAAGATGGTACGGGCGAGAGCAAATGAAAAGCAAGCCCCATAGAGCATAATCAGTGTTTTTGAGACTACCAGCGTATCGACGCCCCTTGATTCAGAGTTGGTGCGCTGGATCACGGTAGTGTTGCACACCCATTGCAAAGGGCAATTAGTCACTCGTCTTTACCGATTCCAAAGAAAGAGGAATCCCTTCGCGGAGGAGGCAGATCTGAACGAACACGAGACTCTCTGTGAAAATAGAGGACAGGAGTAGAAGGTGCGCGGAAAGAGGCACTGATCTCTCAAACTGTGTGTGCGTGACCGAGAAGAACCTACTGATTTGTCTGTCTGAAGAGAGATAGAGAGAAAACACAAAGTCGGCGCTTAAAGCAAAGCAGAAAGAATCTCTTGGAACTCACTCATTTCGGTATTCTTTCGCCGATATTTTGGCAGATTGGTCGGATAATCGCCCGAGAGGAATAGTTCCGTCGTCTTGGGGAAAAAGTTCCCAATTCTGTTCATATACTCGCATCTCAACTTCAAGGCTTCGATAATGTGCCTGGCTGCCGATTGCAGGTCTTCCAGAGGCACCTGAAATCTGACTCATTGCTTTTAATCAGTGGTAGGTGGTGAGTGTTGTAATCCGGATTTCGCGCACCAACTCTTAACCAGGGGCTTTCCGCTAGATTAGAAAACGGCTGCGTATCGATTCTCTCAGTATCTCTCTGTCTCTCTGTCTCTATCTCTGTATCTCTTTCTGTGTCTCTGTCTCTTTGTCTCTCTGTCTGTCTATCTGTCTCTCTCTCTTTCGGTTTCTCTGTCTCTCTGTATCTCCGTCTGGTCGGGAACCGTCCCAATCTTCCCCATCAGTGCTTGTAAATCAGTCGATTGGGAGCGCCCATAAACTTTTATGTTCCCTCTTGTGAAACGGTCTTGTTCAAGAGACTGACACCAACTCACCCCACTGAGTTCCTCTCCCGTGATGGCCATTCGCTGATAGTTGACATCCACAGCATCCCTGAACTCTGTCATACCCAGTCAAATAAGAAAAACTACCTGAAGGTGTGCATCTCCACAGTCTGCGGACTCTTGCACCGGGGCACGGATTCCTCGGACATCGGCGAGAGACACTGATCATTCTGACTCTCCAGACGAGCTCTGAATTGATGAGTACTGGGCGGCAAGGTGGTTCTATCCACATGGAATAGAAGAGTAGCTGTGGCAGGGAGGTCATAGTCGGGAATGAAGAAGCCGAATTGTGATTAGAGACACGCTAAGCCGGAGGGGAAAACACGGCTACGACTACAATTTAGGGCCTCCTCACCTGTTGTTAATCTCCAGAGCCCGATGCTTCCGGCTTTCGTTCACCTCGATCGGGGTCGTGGAGATCTCGAACGGATTGCCGACATGATGGTCGGCGGAATAGCTGCCGACCGCGTAGCCGTGCTGGAAGGGGCCGACTTGGAAGACCTCACTGTCGACCGACTCTGAAGACGAAGTCATTTGACAGTGATCAGAGATGAGGGCCTACTGTCAACATCAACAAATTTTGTTTGCGCTCGAGTCAAAAACTGTCACAACAATTCGTAGAAATGGACATCATAACTGTGGAGCTGTCGCAATTAGAAGTGTGTGCACCAACTCTTGTCTATCGGCTTCGATACGCAGCTACTGTTATGTATTCCGCAGCATATCGACATGGTGGTGAGCAGGAAATAGCTGTAGCCTAGTCAGTCCCCTGGTTGTACGCGTTGAAAGCAGCGCCCCCAACTCCTATCCACATGTTTCGTCACTCAACTGAATTTTCGGATTTTGCTGCGTGTCGAGGCCTATATGCAAGAGTTGGTATGCAGCCTCCGACTTTCGGAATGTGGAAACTTGAAACACAATTTTTAGGTGTTCCACTATAAGCATGCGACAAGAGTACGCATTTGTATACAAGGTGATTTCGCCATCAAGACGACATTTTGAATTTTGTGATGTTCTGCAAAGTTGTAGATAAATGGAATCAGGGATTCAACTTTGCAAAACATAGGAAAGCTC
The DNA here is from genome assembly GCA_037178855.1 of Oscheius sp. JU75. NCBI lineage: Eukaryota > Metazoa > Nematoda > Chromadorea > Rhabditida > Rhabditidae > Oscheius > Oscheius sp. JU75. Next base: position 8,682,816 of record JASJZC010000006.1, on the reverse strand, counting down.
AATAATGAGATCTTAAGTCCAAGAAGCCTTGACGCGTCCGGAACGTGATTTATTTTGCGAGGTTTCGGTTCCAGGAACACATTTTTCAACTTTTCGATGTTCTGCAAAGTTGTACCACTTTATCTTTGTAAAACATCGAAAAGGTCATAAATGATGTCTTGGTGCCAAAAATGCTAATAGGAACATGACAAATTTCACAACCACTACACAATATCGCCCTCACCCATATTAGCCAATCGGGTATCGCCTGAAAAGACAGAATACCAAGAGTCGGTCTGCTGCTACAGAACTATAGGACTCACTGATGGTACAGTTCCGAAGCTGTTCCAGCGGATCCATCGAATGCTGTGGACGAGTTGGAGGCGAGTTTTGAGGAGACTCGTGAGGGGACGGATTGAAGAATGAGACTCCGTCCGGCATCTGAAACCAAGGGGGGAAATGCCAATCGGAAGTGTCGAGACAAACAAGAAAGACGATCGATGGAGACGATTTCGAAACGAATGGTTTGTGCGGGGCGATGTTTATGAGCTAGACGGGCCATTGACTCTCAAAGAGAGACCGAAAATGAGTTAAGGTGCCCAGTCACGCAATGTATTCCCGTCTGGGACAAATAGTACACTTCATGAGGGGTGGGGGTCTGATCCGACGAACAAATTGACTGATCGAGTAGGAGAGAAAGAGAGAGTCAAAACGCCATAGGAAAAGAAAGGCAGAAATGAAGAGACGTAGAGATAGATACACTGACGTGAAAGATATATAGAAAGGAAAGACAGTGAGGCAGAGAGAACGACTTTGGCCAAAAATACTGCTTATGACCAAGTTATTGTAATAGTAACTAGCAAAAGATGGACGGATGGAAAAAAAGTCTCTCATGCGTGAAGATTGTACCTGACTGCTTTTGCTCGGGCCTCTTACAGAGTGCGCTATGAAGTAAGGGTGTCGCGCAATTATGCCAGGGTATTCAATGGAGAGACATAGATACAGAGAGACACAGAGAGACACAGAGAGGGAGAGAGAGAGAGAGAGAGAGAGAGAGAGAGAGAGAGAGAGAGACTATTCTGCAAAATGTCACACACACGGACTGTTTTGATGGTGTCGGCTGTGGGCACACCACTGCCAAGTGAATAAACAGTTATATGAACGGATGTGACAGGCACACAGTTGAATGAATCCTGGTTAATAATGGCGTAAATAAGAGGAAAAAAACAGAAAGAGCAATGAGACCTTTCTACTTTACCTTCGTCTAGACAAAAACCGAAAAAATGTGGCGCCTAGAAGGAGATAAGCCGATTGATAGCACGGGCGGGACTACTGGAAGAAGATAAGACTGGGGGAGGGGAGAGAGACAGGCTAGGTGGGAAAAGTAAACGAGGCTGATGGTTATTAGGACAGAGACCCGTCCCGGACAGAATGAAAGGCAGACGAGACAGAGTCGCGGAGGCAAAAAGTAAATTGTTAGGGTGAGATTGAATTACCCGACTTTGTCTATGGATTACTGGCCAAACATCCAAGTGAAAGAGTTATTTCTTGGGAGGAGAGACCGCTGTTTTCTCAGGAAAACCCTGTCTAGATCGCAGGGGAGAGACTATGTGCCAAAAGCTTTGCTGAAAATGATCTCTTTTTACAATTCGGTTAAGGAAAATCTTTCTGGGCCGACATAAACCTTAGGCCCGGCCGATTTCCAGCGTCCTGAGATTCGGGCCGAACCATATTCAGCGCTCAGGGAGCGCAACAGAAATCAGCCAGTTCGGAGTCACGGTTGCATTTTTTCATTTTGTAATGTTCTACAAAGTTGTAGAATTTCTTTCGGCTCTACAACTTTGCAAAACATTGCAAAGCTAAAAATGTAACATTGACCTTCTATGACTGTTTTCTGTTGCACACCGTGAGCGCTGAAAAAGGTTTCGGCCCGGCCGGGAGTTTTCCAGACCTACGGAGCATATCTGCTTCTGGAGGACCAAGAAAATCGAGTAATCGCCACCCAGCTTCTCTAAAATAGTATCCTGTCTCAAAATATATGAAGTATGGTCTTTCTGAATTGTCTGGTAGACAATTTTGCTGGTTGATTGCTTGAAACCGAGACAGTTTAATACCTCTGACACAAAAGCAAGGTTTTTTTCCCTCCTCAAACTTAGTGATAAACTTTTCTCTTCACTTTTTTTTCCACAGAAACCTCGGTTTCCGGTAAGTACATGAAGAAGATACAGCGATAAACAAGCCCGGACAGATCGATTTGAAAGGAAACATCATGAAAGTTGTGAAAAATATCTTCTTTGGATACCCGGGGAAGAATTTTTTTGCATAACTCTTGCTCGAAATCATGTTTTATCTATGAAAAAAAACCCGTAAAAACACCTCCGAATTCTTGTCGATAAGAAAAGAAAACCCCACGAGAGATGGCGTTATACAAGTGAGATCAACAAAGACGGGAGTCAATTCGAAACTATCAACAACAGCTGTCCAATGAAACGAGAAACGGGTCTTTCTCAGCAACATTTTTCTCTCAAAAATGCGGACAGGGTTCGAAATAAAAAGGTACAATCAACCTTGAACACTCTCCCAAAAGTTCCCGTCAAACTTTTTCATCTACAATTCGAAAAAAGCTTCCGATTAGTGAAAACTAATGTTTCGGCTATATTCCCCCACTATACAGACCCAGAAAAATCTCGTCTCCTGTGCAAACAGTTCCTCGAAATCGGCATTGAAACCAGGGATGGTACGGGGGTCCGAGAAGAAGAAATAGCCTCAGGGGGGCTAGCTAGAGCTTCGATCGATATTTGTCCGCCGCAGCTGGCCAGTCTTATTCAAATCCCGTATTATTTTAGACGTAGAGGGAGATAACAGAGTTTATGGTCAACAACAGCAACAACAACAGTTTTTAGCAGAAAACAGGAACAATTTTATATGAATAAAACAAACTACTTCTTGCTCTTGCGCGAGTTGCCAGGATTTCTTTTCTTGTCGGCCTTCTTGTTCTTGAACCAGGTCTGACGATGGATTTGGCTCTTCTGACGAATCTGCTTTGGCTTTCCCACACGCTCCTTCTTCTCCCTGAATCATATTTTGCAAGTGAACAAGGTCGGTTATCGTCCTGTTGGACTAACGATATTGTAAGCTTGTCAACTTCCCGGCTAGGTAGCCTCACCCGTGTCTTTCTTCTCAAAATCACTTATTGAAAAGTATGTCATTTACAGGGATCGTGGTTCAAGATGGAGGCTCTTAGCAGTGTACTAGCTTTGGCGCTACAATTTTGAATGACTGTAACTTTGTGAGGCAATAATCACCACCGTTAGACAGCTCGATAGCCAATAGACTCAAAAAGGTCAGCACAAAAAGCTCTACACAATGGTGCTTTTCAAAATAGCGTACTTTTTCTAATATCCCTTTCATAAGAAATACCCAATTACGTATTCGTGTTTTTCGCTATCAAGATGTTTTTTTCCTGTTTTTTCCGATGTTCCGCAAAGTTGTAAGGCTGATGACGGGTTACAACTGTGCAGAGCATTAGAAAATCAGAAAAATTCATCTTGACCGCGAAAAATGCGGATACGTATTTTTTTTAACGTAAAGAAGTGTTCATATTAGAGCTTTTACGGTATATGACCTGGAATCGAACCCCAGGTCTATCAAGTCCAAGTCCTCGGTTTCTACAATCGGCCAGGGGCATAGACGCAAGGGCAATGCAAAAATGGTTAAAACCCTACTTCTTTTCAGCTCCGGCGACTGATGCCACTTTCTCGTCGATGATTTTGGCCTTCTTGGCCTTGAGCCGGTTCAGAATATCCAACCCGCGTTGTTTTTCCCCGGCTCCGCCAGCCTCATTCGCCTCGAACTTTCTCTTCTTGCCCGTCTTCACGTTCTCTTTCTCCCCCTTTTCCATCTTCTGGAATTTTCCGACGGAGGCTGTGGCTGCCTTGGCACGATCCACGGCAAAACGGAGCTGAAGTTAGTTTTTTGAATGCAGCGAATTTTATAACGGTTACCTGTTGTTTGGATTTGTCTTCTGGTGCAACTCCAACCCCGATGTTGGCATCAAGTGATGGTCCACTCTTCATCTGAAAAGGACAGTTACTTTTCAAGAGAAACGCCTTAATTTCGATTCGGATCTAGTCTCGACTGCCAGTCGACTAGTAAGCGCCGTACAGAAACCTTATAGAATTAGCAGTTCTGACGTTTTCTTACGAGATCACCTACATCTGCCAAAGATCTACACCAAAAAATTCTCGACACACTCGAGACCTATGCTGCGCCAGATATGTGCGTTTTGGCTCGCTTATCCAATGACAAAAGATACTAACCTTGGTTTTCAGCTGTTTAGCAAGATTCTTCATTCGCTGCATCTCGTTCTTCGCCACACGCTCCTTTTTCTTTTCCTTGCGCTCGGCGAAGTAGTCCTTGTTTGGATCTGAAAACCTTACGTACAAAAACTTTGGAAACGCTCTCAATACCTTGTCCCTCAGGAATTTCAATGAGCCAGTCCTTTGTGTCGTCATTGCCACGACGGTAGCCGTAGGTCGGCTTCCATTCCTTCGTGGCCTCATCGAATACCTTCTTGTCCTTCTTCCTCTTCTGGATTCCCTTCTTCTCGGCGTACTGCTCCCATTTCGTCTTTTCCTTCTTCTCAGGGAGCTAAACCGTGAAGGATTAGACCAAAAAAACTTGATACAACATACACGTTTGCTTCTAGGAACTCTAAATGTGGGATCGGGAAGGACGGCAAGAATTGCGGAGTCTACTTGCTTGCGATCCAGTTCCCAGATGCGATTGAACAGCAGCTGCGTGTTGTTTCTAGCTCTCTCGATCAAATTATCTCTGCAAAATTCGAATCATAAAGGTTTTGGGGACGAAACATTACGTCAGGTCCTCTTGAATTGGGTCCTTGTCCATCAGGAGAAGGTTACCTGGATCGACAAATGGATCCACGACTTTCTGGACATTCGTCGAGGGCAAATTCAGCTGCTCCAGGTCCACAACCATCTTAAAATCGCAGAATTTAGTCGAAAAATGCGTAAATAGCTCGAGAATAAGACTTTTCGCAGCAGTATTAAACTGCAGTTGCTCGGAACTCTTCTTCATCGTCTCCCAAAGATTTTTAGGACTTTTCTAACAAAAAAATAACCATAAGGAAAGCATAGAAAAAAAAAGGAAAAGCAAGAGAAAAAAAATCAACGACTGTGCACAAAATTAGCGCCAGTAGTTTGAAAACGCGCCGATAAGGCAAGGCGCATTTGCTGTGTCAAGTTCAAACGGGACTGGAATCACGGCCGAGAGAAGTTTGTGAGCTGATTCTGCTAATGAAGACGAACTGCTAAAATTAGAGAATCGGTCTACTGATTGAATGAAAAGAAGGAAATTTGCATGGAATCAAGAGAAAAATTGGGAGGTAGAAGGGAAGTCCCAGCTGTCAATTTGGCTTCTATGTGCCTATCTGTAATTTTTTTTTACTGTGTCTAGCTATTTTCCTGTCCCAATTCACTTGTCATTTTACCATACTCTGCCCCCGAATCTTTTTGTAAGCTTGTCCATTCTTCATTTTGATCCTAGCCAACCATGTATTAGTTCTTTACCTCTCACTCTGTCAAACATCTTGATGCTCCATTCAACAAGTTCCCCTCACCCTTCTATTGAGTCAGCCTCGTTCAGCTGTTTCCTCCTACCTGTTTAAGTCAACTCGTCGTGCCAACCTGTCCTCCTCTCAGTCTCACATTCTCTGTGTCACTCTCTTGCTTCTCGCGAAAAAATGAAAAAGCCAAATAGCCTCTACCCAAAGTTGCTGGTGGCTGTTATCCTTTCCTACCTTTACAATTTGCAAGAGGCGTCCGTCTGACACAAGTCAGCTCTAACCTGGAATAACATTTGACAATGTTTGTGTACTTTTTCTACCAAGACAAGTCAAGCTAATGCAAGAAGAAACTTTTTTGAATTGGCAAGTTACTGTTTTGATTGCTTTAATTGTAAAAAGAAAGTTATTGCTTTTGCTCTTTGGGGAGTTTTCTGGCAATGGACGACACGGAGCTCAATAAAACCGCCATCCAGGCGGCATAGCCAACTGGTATAGGTACAAGCAAACAAAGCAACTTTTTGCAAAAACTTCTGTTGAAAAATCTCTTCTTTGCTTTTACAAAGATGGCAATTAGAACATGCTCAATTGGAGGAAGTTATTCGAAAATTCTTCGCCTGTTCTGATTGTCTGCTACTTGCTCTCAGCTTAGGTCTTTCTACTTTCCCCAAATTTCTGTCCTCTTTCGCTCTAGTTCTCACAAAACTCCTACCCAAACCATTGTTTCGCTCTATCTCTCAGTAACCTTTCTCTGTCCACCTTGACTAGAATCTGGGCTGGTCCCGAGCGATCTGAAAGTTCCCTTATTATTATGCCCTACTCTCCTCTTCTTACTTTCCAGCAACCTGGTTCTAAAAATCGCGACCATTAGATCCTGTCTGTGAGCAGGAAACCGAAGCTACTGAGAGTCCCGTCCCGGCCGCAGTCGTTTTGCATCCTCCGTTGATACAGAAGGCTCTCAATATTGCCTGGACTCCGCTGGAAGCATGGGCAATTTCACCACCCGCAGCTAAAATGGCTTGAACTGAGAACGAGCTGGGCTAAAAATTTGAATTTTATGGTTTGAAGAACAAACAGGCCGAAGAAATTTGTCTCAGGATGGAACACTGCTCATAGTTGGTCAGCGAGTACAACGTACTGAAAATATCTGATCTCTCTGTATCTGTCTGTCCATCTCGATTTTCCAATATTCCCTCCGAGTCCGACCTTGACAGTGAGTGGTCACAAGCCTCGTGGCCATTAGTCAGTTAGAGAATCAAACAGGTGGTCATCTTAGAACTGAACTGTCGGTTCGAGTCAAAGCTACCAGCTGGCGGAAGACTCTTCTAATTAGAGATCCGAAGTTCAGAGAAGGACAACTCTCCTCAACTGTTGATCCCCCAGCACTACATAATTATGGACTTCTGTCGGCAGTTGGCCTCATTAGCTCCGTCTTATCTCGGGCAACTGACACCCTAGGTGGTCGATTATTTATCTCGCATGACATTCACACTTACGCAAACTCTGTGCACAGTCATCTCTACCTAATCCAATTAACTCGTCTTCCTCAACTATTAGATAATGAGAGTAATTTATGTGTCAACATAGACTCTCACACTATAATAGCTTGTTTTTCTTGACAGTTCCCTGAATTCATCGGCTGTAGAAGATGTTTTGTTCGACAGTTTGTTTGAAAATCCTGTCTTCTTTTTGCTAACAACATTCTTTCGGATCTATAGAGATGCCACATACCATGAGAGAGAGACAGATCGCCCTGAACCCTCTTATAGTCATCTGAACGATCAATTCAATTCTGCGACTGGTAGCATAGTCTTTAGCAGCCGACATGTCAATATTTCCAATTTGTGGAAATCACAATACATTGGAATCATGAAGATTGAGGATGTGATTCTTTCAATTAAAAAAAACAGTCCTATGTTCAAACCCAGTCTCCACATAGACAGGAAAACAAACGAATTCAAACAGTTCCAAACTCGTCTCTCTTGGCTGTCCGTCACACGGCTGCTAGCTCTGTCTGATTTATGCCTCCCCCGTACCGCAACATGTGCACGCCTTACAAGGCCATCCCCCACCGGCATACGGTAGAGGCTGGTGACAGTGACCCCGCCCCCTCTATCTCCAATTGAAAGCCTGTCCAGATGACGTCTTGGGACAGTTATCAGATGTATTTCCCTACAGCCTCCGGCCTTCCCTACGGCTATCCGACCCCCTTCGGAACGCCGCTCCACAGTCCTTCAACTTTTCCTCCTTGGTAAGAGAGAGTGAGAGTTGGGAGGTCTTACCGTATCCGGTTCCAGCTTTTCCGCCCCGTCAGTCACTTCAACTACAGGTAGCGATGAGTCGTCGAAGAAGAAGAGCCGTCGCTACAAGACACCGTCTCCGCAAGTCCTGAGAGTCAGGTTGGTTCAGGGTTATATCTCTCTGTTCCTTCGTTTCTCTGACTTTCTATCTCTCTGTCGACCGTCTGTCTATACATTTCCTGTCAGCCAGCCAGTCTCTTGGCTTTTGAAATGTTCATATCAACCTGTCAATCGTCTCCCCATCTTTTCCCTGTCAGTCTGTCTCTCTTCTCTTCTGAAGGCTCACTTGTCCAATACTCATCTTGTTCCTGCCAATCTGTTCTCTATTCGATCCTTCTTGGTCTACCGAAACAAAAGCAAAGTGACCATACTTTCTAGACATATCACCTAGTCTCTTGACAGGACATAATCTGTTGAAGCCAACCTCTTGCAAATTTTAAAGGTAGGATGTAAAAGTAGGATAGTTACTGTCGTCGAACACTCCTGGTCCTTTTGAGTTCGGCCCTCAAACTTGGAAGGCTTGAAATGAGGAAACTGTCGATTCGGACCAATAAGACGTGAATAAGAGTTTGGCAGGAGAGAAGATTCCGGGGAAGAGTTTATAAAAGTGCACCTTGTGCTGCAAAAGGGCCTAAATAAAATTAAAAAGTCCCTGTCACACCTGTCTCCCTCTCAAGGCATCCACGTTCTATATCAGTCTGTTTCCATGATGTTCCGTTAGTTCCCCTGTCAAAGAACCAAATAACTCAAGTCTTTCAGAAGAACAGCCGCCAACGAGCGTGAGCGAAGGAGAATGAACACGCTGAATGTTGCCTACGACCAGGTGAGTACCTTTAACCAGTCAATCTTAATAGCATTCTTTTTCTTTCCAGTTGAGAACAGTTCTGCCTGAGACTGATGCGGGTCGTCGACTATCCAAGTTCGAAACCCTTCAAATGGCCCAAGAGTACATTGCCAACTTGGCCAAGATCCTCAATTCGGCTTCGACTCCGACCAAGAAATAACTTTTGTATGTTTTGTCGAAATCACTCACCGTCTTTTTTGTCAACTTATGGGTATTTTCAATGATCTTCTGCTATGAATTCTTCCATTCAAATTTAGATTCTTGGGTGCGATAAGGGGGAGTCCGCTGGATCTGTCTGTAGACCCCCCACACGCGTCTATTATCGTACTTTTTCAGGCCGCTATAAAGCGCCTTTTTTCTGTGTCGCGAACAGGATTTACGTCGTATGCTGTGCGCGCAAATTGGCGCGTGCGAGATAGTTATCCCAATGGACAGCAAGAGGCAAAAAATGTATGGGACCCCGATGGGACGGAGAGATACGGTACTGCTGGGAGATTCTCAGTTGATTACATGGTACAGGTAACGCAAACCTGGCTGACGCGAGCATTTCACCCCCAGGTTTGCGATACATGCGCGGTATCATATAGGTGCTCTCGGAAAAAGGATGCATTTTTCAAGATCAAGCAATGACTTGCACAGTTGTAGCCCTTGATCTGATATACAACTTTACAGAACATCAGAAAACTAGTAAATGGTCGCAAAAAGACGATTTTCCATGCGTTGAATCTTGGATGAACTTATACCGAGCTGAACGCTCACATAGACTCGTTATTTGGAGTCAGAGGTCAACAAAAGTCGACTCGGCGGTCATCAAAGGTCTCTTCGAACAATTATCACCTTAAATGAGGCAATAAGCCGGGCCAACAGGCTGCCAAATGCCGTACAAAGGCACGCGTTGCGCAATTCGCAAAGACGCCGCAAGCAGGTGCGCACGGCTGGTAATTGCCGCATACCGTCGTGGTTCTTATCTAATCGGAGTCATTCTGGTTGAAACTGCTCGGGAATGGATTTTTTCTCCAAGGAACGGGGGACAAGAATGCTTCGGTAGCACAAAATGTCTGTCCGAATCGGGCTGAAACTCATTACGTACGGAAAAGCAGTGTTTTTCCATTAAAACAGAAATTCCTGGCTCTTAACAGCCCTCTCCAGCCTTCTTCGACGTGCTCATGTTTTCTCCCAGCGTATGTTGACGTGGCCCAGATGAGGGAACATTGATTGGCATCGGATTCATAGCCAGAAACATGAAGAATGGCAATAAGACGGCTAGAAGATCTTTTTAATATTGGGTGAGCAAATCCCGAAGCCTAGGACCACATTTCTTTTGAGTTTCTCCAAAGTTCTGGTATAGCATTTGAGAGAAAAAAAAAGATAAACAAAGAGACAGAATGGGAAATCCGAGAAATTCAAAATCGCCTTGAAAATATTTGAATCCTCGCACTTTTAAAATTACAGTCAACTCTCGATATAGTAGACACCCGATATAATAGAATTCACCAAATAGTAGACTTTTTTCGTGCAAAACGCGTGTCTACTATGGTTTGTTCAAAAAAAAGAAGGACTACAGTGTCCCGAAATGCTTACGTGGCGGGACCCCTGGGAGGGCGGGAATTCAAATTCAGCAATTTTTGAAATTCTTTTCATCATTGTACAGCCTTCATTCTCTTTGTTTTCCGGAGTTTTTCGTTTGCTTCCGGTAAAGGCTGCTAATAGACACGCTTTAGAAATAAAAGGAACGGAAGAGAACCCGAAAACAAGCTGCTAGACTGAAAACCAAAAAGAGCGAAATTAACTCGATTTGAAAAGTACTCTAGACGCGCGGGATTTCAGATAGACTTAATATTTTGGTTTTCAGTCTAGCAGCTTGTTTTCGGGTTCTCATTCGTTTCTTTTATTTCTAAAGCGTGTCTACTAGCAGCCTTTACCGGAAGCAAACGAAAAACTCCGGAAAACAAAGAGAATGAAGGCTGTACATTGATGAAAAGAAATTTCAAAAATTGCTAAATTTGAATTTCCGCCCTCCCAGGAGTCCCGCCACGTAAGCATTTCGGGACACTGTAGTCCTTCTTTTTTTTGAACAAACCATATATCGAGAGTTGTCTGTATTAACGCCCCTAAGATACGGTATCCCAAAGCTCATTCTCATTGCCTTTCTACTTTCTCCGTTTCAGTTCATTTTCTCACCTGTTTGTTTTTTCTTAACGAAAAAGTGAAATTCGTGGCTGTTTTTTTGCCAAAGACAAAAAAAGTTTTAGACCCTGTTTCATTGAGTTTACGTACAGAGTTTCAGTGCAAATTTTAAATCTTCACCTTATTCGTTACCTGCTTCGTCTTTTTTCCCTTAGCAAGGTGTTTCCAGCCCAAAAGTTTCCCTGTTTTATATCAATTGCCAGCCGGAAAGGACTTGTTTTTCGTTAAAACAGGTTGTAAGCTCCCAAATCTCATAATAATAGCTGAATAACTAGTGAAATGGCATCCAAGCAGCGTTATTAGATGCTAAGTTTCACAACTGCACGTCAACTGTACTCTTCCCCACTTTTTGCCTGTTTTACACCAAAATTCCGATTTTAGAATGGAGACAGCCCCGCCGTCGAGAACGATTACGGAAAAGGTATCCTTCTCAGTCGATTTCTCGAAATTATTTGCCTAGATAGCGTTGATAAAGGCCCAAATCAAGGCTATCAATGATTACAAGGCTAAGCTCGAGGCAGAGAAGGCGGAATGGGAGGCTGTCGTGACAAAGCATAGGGAGAGGCAAAGCGCCATGGAAGCGCGCAGGTATACACAACTTTCCTTGAAAATTTTCGAATCCTTCACATTTCAGCAAAGAGAAGAATATGCAGAAAATCGAGGCCAAAGTGAGCCATCTGCTGGATGACATCGGACACCGCCCCGAGCACATCCTTATGAAGACCTTCAACGAATTCCAAGTGTCTATGGGAAACAGTGCCGACAAGCTGGTAAATTTTGGTTGTTTTGCCGTCTAATTTGAGCCTTCAGAGAAGGGAAATTGCTGCTCTAAAGGCCGATTGCTTCAGAGAAAAGCAGAGCATCGAGATCGTGGAGACGAGACAGCAAAATCTCGTCGATATTATCAACGAAAGGTGCGAGGAGGATTTCGCGAAGAAGGTCGATCTTTGGACGAAGGCTCGAGCATTCAGCCAGAAGAACCTCGTCGAGACGGCCAAGTTCATTGAAGCAGCTGAAATGATGGAGAAAGAAATCGACGCTCTTCACTGATATCAAACTAAGGTCATTGTATGTATTTTTTAGTCTTTAGCTAGTAAACTAATGTATTCAGAAGACTAATAGGGGGGCCCTTTGCGTTCGAAAATCGTGTCCTCAGGTGCTTTCCAATTCAACTTCTGAAGCGTATCTAAGCTTGACTTGGCATACAAAATTGGCATCGACAATTGGACTCGACAAAAAAGGCTACAACCATTGTCAAGTGTTATCCCAGTTTCGAGTGTCGCAGAAGTTCATCTCTAAGGAAAATTTACGTCCATTTTTTTAGACTATTAACGATCTATTAGGTTCTCTATTAGGTTTTCTGCTTATTCTCACTGCTGGAAAGTGAGAATAAGCAGAATATACCATAAAATACTACAAGGATGCCTTGTACATTTTCTGCGGTAACATCTCGTTTTTCAAGAATAACGACCGAGTGGAGTCGAACCTGGGTCATTTGGGCTAAAATCGCCCGTTTTTGATATACACCGACTTCGAAGGGCCACACACGAACAGGAAAAAACTGCTTGCCTTTCATGAAATGCATCCTCGAATGAGCAAAGCCACCTAACCAAGTATTACCGATTATCGGAGGCAGATCTTGCTTTGGATCTCCCCGATTGGTATCAAAGAAAGCTGAGAAATAGGTAGATAATGAATCCCAGCATCCCAGCACGCCTTTTTGGATTTTGCACCCAAAATTTGTAATCTGCCATTTTCTCGGGCCGGAGTGGCTACTTGAGTGGCCCGACAGACGGAGATGAAGACGTTCATTTGTTACACCACTTGTCAGTGGTGTAACCCCTCCCAAAGATCCTCAGCTGACTATTGGGCAGTTTTAGCAACAAAAACACAAGTCTCTTGGCGCCCGGGCTTTTTGATGTCCTAATCGCGCCGTTGCAGTCGGCCGGACACGCGACCTTTCTGGAGTCGGTGACCATGTGAAACATGCTGTCTTTTCTGCTCTTTCTTGTCTTTTTGAGGACAGTTTTTGGTGGGTTTGGATGTGTTTTTGACAAGATATCGTTCAGGGAGGTACACAGCTGAAACCCCCATCCATTATAACGTTGCCAATGAGATTTTCAAAAGGTTTCAGTTTTTTCGGCCCTCGGGACCCAATTTTTTTTTAGGTACGACCGTGGATTTCTACCCAAAAGGCTTAGTGACAAGCCTATTATGGTCAATTTCTCCATGGAACTCTATCAGATCATTGAGATTGTGGGTGGAATTTGAAAATGGGTTTTGGAACGCTTTTGGGTACCGCCACAAACTTCTCTCAAAAACCAGTTGTGCATTTTTCTGTGGTTTACACTTAATTTTTTTGTCTTCTAAGTGTGTTTGTGTGTACATAGGTCTGCCAACTTTATCCATTCTTCGGTTTATTTACACGTCAAAATAAATTAAACTTGTGTAGTTTTTGACCCGAGTCGATTAAACACACTTAGAAGGCAAGAAAATGTGTGAACAGCACCGAAAAAGGAAAAAATACTTTGGTAAGTATGTTCATGACGGTTATAAGCGATAATAAGTAAGCGTAAACCCAATAAGCGCGCTTTTTCCCGAGCAATTCAAGCACATTCAGAACGAGCCCCAAAAATTCCTCTCGATAAACGCGTGGACAGTGGAGCGCTGGGTGGATAACCTCATTGGCTGGGACAGTGAGGAACACGCCAACTTGACCGAGATACTCATCCCTTCGGACAAAATCTGGCTCCCGGACACGACTCTCTATAACTCCTTGGTCATGGACGACAGTGAGTCGAAACGGCTGATGAGTGCCAAGCTCATAACACACGGGAAGGGAAAGGGAGCCTTGGTGGAGCTACTGTACCCGGCCATCTACAAACAGACTTGTAGTCTGGATCTCCGATTCTTCCCCTTTGATCTTCAGGTTTTTTTTCTTCCATTCTGTGACTAGATTCTATGTTTCCGAGCCGGAATCAAGTGAAAAAAATTGGCGAAAGGAAAGGAAGTAATTGATTAAAAAGCGTTTATACGGCAGAAATTGCGCAAAATTCTGTCATTTCGGTGCGACTGGCTCATTTCCATATATGGGCGCGCTTGTGTCGCACAAGAGGGCGCTTCAACAATTCATCTCCGGAATCGTATTCAAATTCGTACCGAGAGCACTTGATCGATTCTATAGGTCTCTGCCTATTCAGGTAGACAAATTGAGAGATCCAGTAGGGCAGATTTGCGGGATATTAGCCGGGAAGCCTCATTTCTAGTAAAACTTCTCCGAAACGAAAAAAGAAAAAAATTGTATCTGATCACTGTAACATCTGCTCTGTTTCAGAGATGTTCTCTTATCTTCGGAAGTTGGACGCATGACAACACTTTGATAGACTACGTACCACATAATCCAGTGTTTGGTATAGGAATCGGGAGCTGTATAGAGAACGAGGGCTGGGAAATCATCACTACCTCAGGTTTGGAACTGAGATAGACTGAAACAGAATCGTTTGAGTGGAAAGACAGGAGCATAAGTACGAGTGCTGTCCGAACAACTACACGCTGCTCGAGTTCCGTCTGTATGTCCAGCGAAAACCTCTCTATTACATCATTTCTCTTATTCTTCCTACTTCCCTCATTACTTTCACTGCGATTTTGGGCTTCTTCAGGTGAGTCCGAACAGCTGAGCTTCTACGCTACTTTGTTCAGCTCGCCCTCGGTGAACGATCTTCGCGAGGAGAAGATCACTCTCGGCATCACGACACTCCTTAGCTTCAGCATTCTGGTCTTTATGGTCTCCGACAAAATCCCCTCAACTTCATCCTTCATTCTCATAGGTACTCTATTACTATTCTTCAAAACAAAAAGGCTTGAGGCTGGTTCTACACCTCAATGATTCTCCTTATTAGTCTCGGTAAAAAAATTCTATATTTTTTCGTTTCTCTGTCTCACTATCTCTCGGTATATTGGCTCTCAGTCTCCTTGTTTCTCTAACTCTCTGTTTTCTTGTCCCTGTCTCTGTGTCTCTGTTCCCCTGTCTCTTGTTCTAGGTACCACTATTTTCTAGGTACCATATGCTCCTCCTTGGTCATCTTCATCCAGAAGAAAGGTCTCATAGGGAAATTCCCAAACCCGAAAATTATGACCTGGGCCCAGCTCGTGGCCAAAATTATTCAGATGGAAATGCCGCTATTGATGCGGCAAGCCTACGCTCGAAAAGCTTATGTATTTTGCTGTTTGTTGTCTTTACAAACGGGTTTAGGAAGAAAAACAGAAGAAGGCTCAACAGAGTCGGTCGAGACGAACTCTCTGGTACAAACTGGTGGATGCGGCCAAGGAACAGGCCAAAAAGACGGAGGAGACTGAAAAGAAAACATCGATTTCCAACTACTACGCCACAGGTTCGTCTTGAATACAGTACTGTGAAGGTAAAAGCTGTCACCTGCTGAGAATAGCTGATAGTTAATCCAGCTGGACTGCCGTGTAGACAGTCCTTTAAAAATTTTGTTGCGGGACCCATTGACTCACGCTCTAAAAAAAATAGTCCGCCATGCTTTTGAAACGTTGAACTCGTGGCGGGGCTCACCAAGTAAAACCTGTGGCGAACTGAAACATTTTGAAACTTGAAGTCTCCGCGCTTAGGTCTTTCTCCGATTTCTGTTTATAGACGGGACCCATTCATAGCAGACAGTCCTTTAGTTAAGCTCGGCAAATTGTGGCAGAGCAGATCAGATCTGCAAGGGTTATACTAGACAGCCTTCCTTTTCCGATTGAATCCATGAAACCGTCTTGCAGAAAACTTTTGAAAAGAGTTAAAAATTTTGTGACAGTGTAGTCTGTCTCCAAATGCAGTTTTCTAGGATCAAGATCGGACAAATCTCCTAACCCTTCTCAACAGAGAGACAGTATCGACAGTCTGGAACCACCATCCCCGTCGAATCTCAGAACTCTGGCCCAACTCGAATTCGACTGGCTTGCAGCTGTTGTAGAGCGAATTTTTCTCATCCTGTTTATACTCTTATTCCTTTTCTTCTCTTTTGGAATCAATTTTATCGGGTTTTTGAAGTGGAAATACGCGACTGTCAATAAATAGTTTACTGTTTCCAGGTGATGCGAAGTGCCGGCGCCGTATTGGCTCGCAGCAGGGCCTCTCTCTTTTTTCTGCCGAAACCCCCGAATCCGCCACCGAAGCCGAATCCTCCTCCGAATCCAAAGCCGCCCATTCCGCCGCAGCCACAGCCTCTGAAGATGGTTTCTTCCTTACGCATCATTTTCGGATTTCAAGACAACTTTTTCCAGCCTTCGATGTTTTGCAAAGCTGTTGAGCAGATCAAGGATTACAACTTTGCAAAAGATCAAAGATCAAAATTGAGTTGTTAGACCCAAATTGGGCGTCGCTGCACTGAAGAAGCTTCGGCGCGCCCGAAAGTTTCATGTCCAAGAACTTTCGGGCTCACTTTTGAGCTTTTTGATGTTTCAAAAGTTGTAGCCCTTGATCCGTTCTATAACTTTGCAAAACATCAGAAAGCGCGAAAATGTTGTCTTGATCCCGGAAATTGGGTGTTTCTGGCGCGAGTTGCGATAAGATCTTACCCTCTCATACACATCGGCATACAAACAGGCAGGCAGCAGCCGCAGCAAGAGGGCATGATAATTGGAGGTGGAATCGGTGGAGGTAGGATCTAGATAGGGGTTTTTTGACCCAAATCAAACTTTGAGAACAGTACCATAGGTGCGGCACAGCACATGGACATGACCATTCCACAGCATCCTCCCCATTGTCTTTTGGCCCGAACGTGTGTGGACACGGCCTGAAATTTACTTTCTTTCTCTCTCTCTCTCTCTATCTCTATCTCTCTCTGTCTCCAACTTGAAAGACAGTGGATAAACATGTTCTACACAACCTACGGCAGGCGCGGAGCCCGGGGATCAAGTGTTCTCTTCCGGCATATCTCGCCGAGGGGGGATATCCGGCCTGTAGAGTCGATCAGGAAGAGACCTACTCTCTCTCTCTCTTGCAAGAGGCGGCAAATACTGGGGAGATACTCACTCTCCCTCCCTCGTTCACGTAAACGGACCGGACATTGTTGACAGTCGCCCCGTGGGGGCAAGGCTGTTCCCGCACTTACAGTTGTGGTGATTTCATCGCCTTCCGTCTGATTGAGGGTGACAATGAAGAGAAAGACGAGATATCGCATCGAGAATTAAGCGCGTGATGACGGCTTCGGAAGGATTTAAAGCTGGATCTGGGTCAAGCTTTTGCTTATTTGCTCAAGCCTATTCTTGTGGGACCCCTAACCAGTTGGTAGACACTTTCGTTTTGGAGATGGAGAAACAGACAGGCTGGTTCCAATTGCGACACTAATCTGTTTGCTCGACTCTGTTGCAGACCTCCGGTAGTCAATAGAGACGACTAGGGTCGAGGCTGTGAAGTGATTAGGAAACAGGATGAGCCCTACTGTAAACTTACACATGGATATTCAAAGCAAAGTTTCGGGATCATGATACCTCATTCGAACTTTTCGATGTTTTACAAAGTTGTAGAGCGCATCAAGAGCTACAACTTTGCAATACACCAAAAACCTGAATTTTGTTTGTGCACGAAACATGCCTCCGAAACTGGCACGAAGTTCTATTTCGTAATCCTCTGGTCTCACCCGTACCATCTCACAGAGTCGCATTGGAGCTGCCGAGGCAGCACGGGTGGGAAGTCTACGGACATTATGAGCTGGAAATTGTCCTTTTTTCTTTTTTTCGGGTCTAAGCAAGCATTTTACATCCTTCCGATGTTCCACAAAGTTCTAGCCCCTGGTCTGCTCTACAGCTTTGCAATACATCGGAAACTTCAAAGATGGTATTTTGGCCTAGAAAGATCCGTATTTCCGAGAGCATCTATACGATACCACGCACGTATCGCAAACCTGGCTGAAATGATCGCGTCAGCCAGCTTTGCAATGCCTGTACCACGTAATAAAAACTGAGAATCCTCTAGCAGTACCTTATTTCTCGCCAAGAACAATCTCGAACTCTCAACAAAGCTTTAGAATGCAATATCCCCGGTTTGCACTCTTGAATACCCAATTTTTTTGCTACAGGGATGACGCGCGGTTTGTTGTCCTCGGGGGTTCCGCGCCCAGGTCACGTAAGAAGCTGCCGCGTGTGTTTTCCGGTTGGCGGATAGCCTATATAACACGCGGTGTGTGCCGCTTGCTCAGGCAGCATCAGCAGCAGCATGTTCCGCAAGACTCTCCTCGTAGCCGCTTTGGCAGCTTTGGTTAGGACTCTTTGTAATTTAATAATTCCTGTTTGAAGGCCCTGAGTGTTCCTCTTCGTGAGAAGCGTCAGGCCTGCTGTCCTCAGGTCCAACAGCAGTCTCCGTGCTGTCCTCAGGTACTCCACAACATTCGACACTCAAATTCAAAGGGTTCAGGCTGCACCAGCCCCCTCTTGCCCATGCATTTCGGTCGAAGTCGTCCAACTCCAGGACTGTCCCTGTCCTCAGGTCCAGCAGCCGGCCTGTAATCCCTGCCCCCAGCCCGCTTGTGACTGTCAGCCCGTGCAACAGAACCCATGCCCATGCGTTCAGGTGAGAATCAGAGAGACCTTTTACTCTTGCTTTTAGGCCGCTCCAGCCTGTCCTTGCCCTCAGCAAGCGCCAGCCTGCGACTGCCAGCCAGTTCAGCAGAACCCCTGTTGCCAGGCTGCTCAGCCGGCCTGTGATCCGTGCCCCCAGCCCGTTCAGCAGGCTCCTTGCTGCCAACAAGGTATGTTCTCTTGGTTCTTCCAAGGCGGATGCCCTACAGGGCACCAGAAAAATATGGTGCACTGCTTGTTACCATGGCTGAGTGCCAAGCGGCGCGGTCATTATGCTGAAAGCTTGGGGTTCAGATTGCGACCCCAAGTTCTCTTTACCTGTTGCAAAAAATTATATTTTAGCTGCTCCCCAGCCGGGCTGCACCATCTGTGTCGATGTTCAGATGACTGTCCAGCAGCAGCAGCCCGCTTGCTGTCCTCAAGCTCAACCAGCCTGTGATCCCTGTCCCCAGCCCATCCAACAGGCCCCGTGCTGTCCCCAGGCTCAGCCAGCCTGTGATCCCTGTCCTCAGCCTGTCCAGCAGTCTCCCTGCTGTCAACAAGCCCCCACTCCTTCTCCAATTGGATGCTCCAGCTGTCAGATGGCCCCGGTCACTGCCCCAGCTCCGGTCTACCAGCCTCCCGTGCAGTGCGCTCCAGCCTGTCAGCCGAGCTGTTCCCCCACCTGCCAGGCTTCCGCCTCGGCCCAGATGACCGCTTACGGCCCTGCCACAATCAGCTGCTCCTCCACGGCCAGCTCTCCATGTGCCTGTCCATCAACCCACAGACAGTGTGCCTCTGGAACTTGCTGTCTGAAGTACCGTTACCTGAAAAAGTCCAAGAGATCCGTCTAGAGAGAACGACTCGATCGCCCTTCAGTTGCTTGCTGTTTGTATATTTGCTTATATAAAGAGATTTTACGAATACATCTACACAGAGAGACATAGAGATTGAGAGAGAGAACAACAGAAAGACAGAGAGGTCGAGAGGCAGAGAGACAGAATGAGAGAGACTGACTAGGGAAGAGTTTTAGTTGGCCGCGGGATATCGAAACGAGGTAAGTGCCATTCGAAAGGGCATTGAAAATGATGGTGTTTCCCAAATTTTCAGTTGCGGAATGGATGTCTGCTGTTCTCTGGAGCTTTTTCCGTTTCCAGATTTTGAGCTGAATTTGCGCTCTTGGACTTGGATATCCAATGTTTCTTCCAGCGCGGGTGACCGAGTTGTGCAGAGCCAATGCGCTCCGCTGGAAGCTTTTGGTTTTTGGTTCGAATCCTTTCTTCGGAAAACATTTTTATTTACTTATTTAAAGCGTATTTAGCTTCTATTGTTGCCAGCAGACATCCATTCCACAGCTGAAAATTTGGGAAACACCATCATTTTCAATGCCCTTTCGAATGGCACCTACCTCGTTTCGATATCCCGCGGGCAACTAAAACTCTTCCCTAGTTAGACGTAAGGTTTTTAAGTGAGTCCGTCTTAGAGGAAAGACATGAATTTGACTTTTGTACGAAGTATTGCTAACTTTTTGTCGCGTTCTGTCTTTGGCTTGTTCGGTTGACTTTATACCGATCTCAAGGGAAAGTCAAATCCCTTTACTTTAAATCCACTTTTCACAAATCCAGATTCTAATTATCTGGTTCACTGCGTATCCAAAGAAGTTTTTGGTTTGTCGTATTTTGCTATCTTTAGAAATAGCTTTGAAACAATTCCGTAACTTTTTCAAAACTTAGTTGCCAATTCTTCTTCTTCTCATGTATTTGGTGAAATATGAACTATTTACCGCCCAATGTTCAATACCTCTCTGACATTCTGTCTCTCTATCTCTGTCTCTCTGTCTGCCTTTATGTCTCTCTGTCACCTACTTTAATTTCCTCTGTCTCTCTGTTAGATTGCAAATGTCAGTGTCCCTTAAGTGGGGATATAGTCCGCGACAAAAGTTTTGGTACACCTGGATTTTTATGATAATCAAATGCATGCAACCTGTAACTACGGCAGCAAACTAGTATTCAAGGGAGAATAACATCATAAGTTTCGAACAAAACGATGAAGTAGAAGGTTTTTTATTTCAAAGTATCCAAAATACCCGCGACAAAAGTATTGGTACACATATGAGAGTGGTCATACTTCGGCTCCTTTTTTCTCCACAACTGCCAGAAGACGCTTTTTTATGCTTATATACAGAGCCCTGACCACAGATTCGTCGATAGTTTTTGAAGACTTCTTGATTTGCGTCCACAATTCTTCTTTGTTGCTGAACTGGCGGCTTTCGTAAACTTTATCTTGGAGAACGGCCCAGATGTTTTCCATAATGTTCAAATCCGGACTTCTTGCAGGCCACTGGATCGCTCTCACTCCCTCTTCTTCCATACAGTCAGCAGTGAGCTTAGAAGTGTGGATTTTGACGTTGTCTTGCTGCCAGTATCATTGTTGACGGCCCATTTCTTTCCTGCACCACGGAAATAGCTCAGTGCGAAGATCCTTATCATAGCCGGCGCTTTTGTAGTGATCACTGACTCGCTGAACTCGATGTATCAACACTTAAAAAAGGTACAAAACGTACTTTGATGATCAGATGCCCTTTACTGCTGATAGCTCCAAGAATCATGATAGATCCGTCACCCATCTGATGCTTTACGCGCTCCAATTTGACTGTACTCGTGTTGTAAGAGCCCATATTGTCCGGGCCGTCCAAATTGAAGCGCTTTTCGTCGCTGAAAATCCATTAGAGAAATCCGTACCATTGATGATATGAAGGCGGGCAAAGTTCAGCCGTCTTGTCTTGTCAACGTCACTGAGAGGCAACTTTTTCTGATGAAGCTCGTAGAGAATATTGTTGTCCTTCAGCACGCGTTGAATGGTACGTCTATCACAATCCACACCCAAGCTGCGCTGAATGGAACGCGATGTTAGACGACGACCGGCTCTAGTTTCGGAGATAATGTGACGCTTCAGCCTTCGTACGTCACGTGGTTTGAACTTTTTAGGTCTTCCCATCCTTTTAGACTTCTTTTTCTTGATAACGGACATCACAGTCGACTTGCTGATCCCGAAGATTTGAGTTATGCGGCGATACGATTTCACATCCGCGTAACTATTGATAATAAGTTGTTTCGTGTTTTCACTGAGCATTCTTGTTCCTGAAATTTACACAATGACCAATAAAGTGTAAATGAAAAGGATAAATAGCAAAACAAAAACGTTGAAAAACTCCGCGCACGCAAACTGTACCAATACTTTTGTCGCGGGTATTTTGGAAATTTTGAAATAAAAAACATCCTACTTCATCGTTTTGTTCGAAATTTATGTGATGTTATTCTCCCTTGAATACTAGTTTGCTGCCGTAGTTACAGGTTGCATGCATTTCATTATCATAAAAATCCACGTGTACCAAAACTTTTGTCGCGGACTATAATTGTTGTTCTTCTGTAGCTAACAAAACTTCAAAACAATACTTTTGATCTTTATTGACAGAGCAGTTGATACCATTCCGACTGTGGCTCATTATTCTTTCAAAGTGACCGAAGATCCATGTTGGAGAAGAAACTTGGCCATGTCAACATGACCATATTTATTCAAAGGAATTATGGGTTTTATTGGCTTTTGTTCTTCGAAGTGACCGAAGCTCCATGTTGGAGGAGCAACTTGACCATGTCACCATGATCATCTCGAGCAGCCAACTGTAAAGGAGTCCACCCATAATTATCCGTTGAAGTGACCGAAGCTCCATGTTGGAGGAACAACTTGACCATATCAACATGGCCATTTTGTGCAGCAGAATGAAGAGGAGTACACCCATCATTATTCGTTGAAGTGGCCGAAGCTCCATGTTGGAGGAGAAACTTGGCCATGTCAACATGGCCATTTTGAGCAGCAGCATGAAGAGGAGTCCACCCATTATTATTCATTAAAGTGACCGAAGCTCCATGTTGGAGGAGAAACTTGCCCATGTCAACATGACCATTTTTAGCAACAGCATGAAGAGGAGTCCACCCATTATTATTCATTAAAGTAACCGAAGCTCCATGTTGGAGGAGCAACTTGACCATATCAACATGGCCATTTTGTGCAGCAGAATGAAGAGGAGTCCACCCATTAATATTCATTAAAGTGACCGAAGCTCCATGTTGGAGGAGCAACTTGACCATATCAACATGGCCATTTTGTGCAGCAGAATGAAGAGGAGTCCACCCATTAATATTCATTAAAGTGACCGAAGCTCCATGTTGGAGGAGCAACTTGACCATATCAACATGGCCATCTTGAGCAGCAACATGAAGAGGTGTCCACCCATCATTATTTGTTGAAGTGACGGAAGCTCCATGTTGGAGGAACAACTTGACCATATCAACATGGCCATTTTGTGCAGCAGAATGAAGAGGAGTCCACCCATTATTATTCGATGAAGTGACCGAAGCTCCATGTTGGAGGAGCAACTTGACCATATTAACATGGCCATTTTGTGCAGCAGAATGAAGAGGAGTCCACCCATTAATATTCATTAAAGTGACCGAAGCTCCATGTTGGAGGAGCAACTTGACCATATCAACATGGCCATTTTGTGCAGCAGAATGAAGAGGAGTCCACCCATTAATATTCATTAAAGTGACCGGAGCTCCATGTTGGAGGAGCAACTTGACCATATCAACGTGGCCATTTTGAGTAGCAGCATGAAGAGGTGTCCACCCATTATTATTCGATGAAGTGACCGAAGCCCCATGTTGGAGGAGCAGCTTGACCATATCAACATGGCCATTTTGTGCAGCAGAATGAAGAGGAGTCCACCGATCTTTTTCCTTCAAAGTGACCGAAGCTCCATTTTGGAGGAGCAACTTGACCATATCAACATGGCCATTTTGTGCAGCAGAATGAAGAGGAGTCCACCGATCTTTTTCCTTCAAAGTGACCGAAGCTCCATTTTGGAGGAGCAACTTGACCATATCAACATGGCCATTTTGTGCAGCAGCATGAAGAGGAGTCCATCCATTATTTTTCGTTAAAGTGACCGAAGCTCCATGTTGGAGGAGCAACTTGACCATGTCAACATGATCATCTCGAGCAGCCAACTGTAAAGGAGTCCACCCATAATTATCCGTTGAAGTGACCGAAGCTCCATGTTGGAGGAACAACTTGACCATATCAACATGGCCATTTTGTGCAGCAGAATGAAGAGGAGTCCACCCATCATTATTCGTTGAAGTGGCCGAAGCTCCATGTTGGAGGAGAAACTTGGCCATGTCAACATGACCATTTTGAGCAGCAGCATGAAGAGGAGTCCACCCATTATTATTCGTTGAAGTGACCGAAGCTCCATGTTGGAGGAGAAACTTGGCCATATCAACATGCCTATTTCGCACAGCCAAATGTAAAGCAGTGAAGTTAAACTCGGTCTCTATGCTATTTACATCTACTCCTCTATCAATTAGCGTTTGAATCAGTTTCACATCTCCATTAAGAACGGCAATGTGAAGATCAACAATGTCGGAAATAGTGAACTGGCTGTCATCTTTTGTGTCCTCTTTCTTCACATCGTTTGTCTCATTGACCACCTCCAACTGCACTAACTGGTTAGCTAACCTTTCGATAGCAGGCGATAGCTGTGGAGATCGAATCGAAGCATGGTCACCGCTCTGAAAGAGACAGTCCAGTTATGGGTTAACGGGTAAACGTTTTTTTTAACGTTTTTTTTTTCAAACGGGTCCCGCAACAAATTTCTCTCTCAAAGAATCTTTTTCATATTTTTCGGTACTTTACACACGTTTTCAACATTTTTAAGTGTACTCAACCGATTCACTGTGAAATTTCCCTTAGACTCATCTATTTTGACCGAATAATAACCGAGAAAAATAGAGGAAATTAGTGACGGGACCCGTTTGAAAAAAGCGTTTCACCGGGCGCTCACACCCTCGTCTCTATGAATTAAATCACCTGTTGAACAGTAAGCAAAGTATAAATGTAGTCCTGGAGGGAGCAACGCGCATAAGGTTTACCTATCCAAGATCTGAAAAAGTAAATTTCCGAAAACAACCCAGGAGATGTTATCAGGCAGTCCCAAAACGAAATGAACTTATATACTTTTCAATCAGTTGGCGAATCTCTTTTTCCCAAATGAAGTTATCCATGCTCGGACGCTTTCCTGTTACTACTTTTTGGCATATTTGAGCTTGTGACAAACCGTCGAAAGGCGGTCTTAATGCATTATTAAACGAGAGAGTAAAAATCATACTTTCGATAAAGGATTTCCCAAAATGTCACACCAAGAGAGTAAACATCGGCCTGGTGCAAGTTTAGCTGCTGAAGATGGATGTTTTCATCAAAGAGCTCTGGAGCCATATAAGGGTACGTCGCTCTTCTGAAATTTGTCTTTTGCAGAAGGGAGACTGATCCAAACCTGGCAGTCAGTTTGGAAAACATCAAGTTTTTGGACAGTCCGAAATCTCCAATCTTCACGCGAGTTCCCGTAACATCAAGTAGCATGCTAAAGAGTTACTGCTTCTCTGTTTTGTCGAACTCGCTTTAAAGGCTTCAAATCGAGATGGGCGATTTTCTTTAGGTGCATATAGATCACAGCATGAGATATTTGGTACATCCAATAGTATGCTTGTTTGGGTACATAGGGCTTGTCGGAGTAAATTGCTAAATAACGTTAGATAAGTCTTGAGGCTTACACAGGGACAGAAAGACTGACAGGCAGAGGTCAGTTACCTTCATCAAGGCTTCCTCCAACCATAAACTCCATTACATAGCCTCGATCGATTTTTTGCGGAGCATGTGGATTGAAGCCTTCGTAAGTGCCAAATATTTCCAGTATATTCGGATGCTTTCCTCTCTAAAGCTGTGAGAAAATATTAAATGAAGCCTACCAATTTCACTAACTTGTCCACTTCCTTTTGCTCACTTTTACCAAATTTGTGAAAGACTTTAACACAAACGGCTCTATAACTGATGAATTGCAACTGACTCACACTTACCCTTTGTCCGTGGTTTGGGCCGTGTAAACAACTCCTTCACCTCCCTGCGACAGTTTATTTAAATCAAAAATGTTCTCTCCATGCTTGAATAAAGGAATTTGGAAGCCATCCACGTCACTCTTATCGATGACTCCGAGCTTTCTAAAGGAGTATCTTAGTCTCACTTCTGAGGTTGATTACAGTTCATCTAAATGTGAAAAGTCCAAAAATTGGCTGTTTGAGAAGGTTCCTTGCTCATCCGATGTAACAAGCTGCACTGTCTGTTTTTTCACTATAAATCTAGTGGAAGTAAAGCTGATCGAGAACAGCACTTACGTTTTGAGTTTTCCAATCCCATAACGAACAAAAATTAGAACAGACGGTTGAACAGAGTTGTTTGGCAAAGCTGATAAGACGCTATAATCGATCGAGTTAGTCGCCCGAGTATTCACAGAAGGGTCGAAAATTGGAGAACTTGCTCTCTATCTCTCAGTCTCTCTGTTTCTGTGTCTCTTTGTCTCTCTGTCGTTGCCTGTCTATATCTCTAAGTATAGAGGTATCTTCTAGTTGGGTCAGTTCTGGCTGCCAGAGAGGGTATGTACTTATACATTGACCGAGAACAATCAGATTCTAGAGTACAGACCATGTGGTAATGGCTAGACAGAGTTCAATGGGAACTGCTACAATTACCGAGACGAAGCGCGAGTGAAGACACAGTACGGGTCTCTATCTCTCTGCTTCATCACCGAAGATCATATTACTTTTCAGCTCTTCCTCCTCGTCACTCTCACTCTCTCTCAAGGTCCCTTCCACTTTCCCTGTCCTTCCGGAGATCAATGTGTCAACGAGAACTGTATGTCCCGCTTGAGAAGAGTGAAGAGAATCTACTACGACTAGTCTCTACGAGATGAGCAATACTCCGGTCAGATCAAATGTAGATGGAAGGATGATCAAAGTGTTACTGTGAACATTGTAGTAAAGTAAATCTTGTAACGTGTTCTTTTGCGAATAGCTTGTTACAAACCCTGTATGTTTCACAGCTACCATAATGCCGCCTACCTTGTTAAATATCTTACTCAGCCTTGTGCCCATCAGACAATATGAATTCTCTTAATTTCGCAAAAGGCATTGGATAAGGGGGACTGGAACATCGACAAACAAAGGAGAGAAGAGGGTCAAAAATTATCGAGAAAGCTGTACTCGTAAGGGTGTGGATGTGTTGGGGATTTTTCTGACTGTGTACAATATATTTTTCACAGAAGTTTGGACAAGGTGGTGGTTTTGGTGCTGAGATCGGGTACAAATCAATATGGGGGATATGGCAGGGACTGGAAGAGAATCAGCCTCTCTCTTCTTCAGAAAGCTCCTCGACGTAGGTGAGAGGGAAGAAACCGACCTGAAAAGGGTAATGTTTGAAATTTTTCAGAAATTTTTGAATCTTCAGGAATACCACACACCCATCGCAATCATTTTGAGCAGCCAAATGTAAAGGAGTCCACCCATCATTATCCGTTGAAGTAACCGAAGCTCCATGTTGGAGGAGAAACTTGGCCATATCAACATGACCTTTTCGGACAGCAGGATGTAAAGGAGTGAAGTTAAACTCGGCTTCTTTGCCATTTACATCAACTCCTTTATCAATTAGCGATTGAACCAGTTTCACATCTCCCTTAATAACGGCAATGTGAAGATCAACAATGTCGGAAATAGTGAACTTGCTGTCATCCTTTGTGTGCAGAAAATGAGAGCCAAAACCAGGGTTGAAAAAAATTAAAACCAGAAAGAAAGAGAGAGAGGCCAAAACCAAATCCAGGGATGATGTCCTCGAGGGTTAGTCATTTTCACTGTCGACGATAGCTCCGCTCTTAAAACAACCCTTCCCTAGTGAGATACATGAGGCAGGAGACGTCAGGAATACATCTTCATTTGTCATTCTTTCGAGATCAATCTTCAGATTTTCACAAGACCTTCTTCACTTCGGCATAGAAGGCAAAGACCAGAGCCGAGCCCATTCCTCGGAAGACATTCGAGAGGGCTCCCTTGTAGAAGGCTCTGAAGCCGCCCTCATCCAGGTAGACTCTCTTCCAGCAGTCGAGCGTGTTCTTATAGAGGGTATCCGATCTGCCCGACTGCATCATCATTCTCCTCCTGACCGTGTCCCACGGGTAGCAGACGAGGCCACTGCTCACGACAACAAACTGTCCGATGACCCAGTTGGCGAGGAAATTGAGTTTCTTCTTGTCGTCCACGATGGTGCCAGTGATTGTGTCGAAGAGACCAAAGTAGCAGCCACGGTAGATGAAGATGCCCTGGACGGAACTGCCAAAGCCTCTGTACAGTCCGCTCACACCGTCACTCTTGACAATCTTCCTGAATTTGAGTTCTGTAATCGAATAAGGGTGTTTCTCACTTTGTGCAATCGATGAAGCCAGTGAACTCGCGATTCACAAGGTCTTTTCCGATGTCGGTAGCCAGTCGAGTACGGGCAAAGTCGAGCGGGTAGATGATCATGAGAGACGTGGCTCCGGCCATTCCGCCAGAGAGCAAATTGCCGGCAAAATAGCGCATAAACTGCTTGTCTTTGTCCACTCCTGACAGGAAGAACTTCTGGTACGAGTCCTGAAACATTCAGTCTGCTTGTCTGTCTGTCTCTCTCTCTCTCACCTTGAAAGCAAAGTTGAAAGCCTGTTGCGGAGCGATTCTCAGACAGTTAATCCCATTGCCTCGAAAGAAAGACAGCAAGCCTTGCTCTTTGAAGACTCTGACGAAACAGTCGACGATTCCATTGTATCGTTTGTCGACAGCTATCGTCTGCTGGGCGTGTTGCAGCTGAAGGAGCAGTTTGACTCGGTCGATTGGAGCAGTGATCGTACGAGCCAAAGCAGCAGAGCCTCCGCCAGCGAAGAACTCTGTCGTGAATTTGCCCACTCCTCCGTGCTTCTCCTCCTGCATCTGAAGCAGACTCGGCTAGAAGATTGTGAGTAGACTACTGACCATCCAATGGCACTGTCGACTGTCACTAATGACTCTGCGAACTCTACTGTCTACGAAGAAATGCTTTCTGCAAAAACTTTGTTCCAAAACCAAATTGAAAGGCAAAAAGTTGCGTTTTCGAGTTGTTTGAAAAGATTACAGCGGTAAGCTATAGCTGCCAGGAACCGGATAAGGTTGCTACAGACTAATAGACACAGGACAAGAGTATGGTCGATTAGCAGGGATGTCTAACAGCCAAAAGTTCAAAGTCTCTGTGCAGAAACCAAAGTATTGGGTTATAACCGTCCCTTTTTCCATAAAAAAGTGATAATGACTCGGACCTCAATAAGACAGAAAGACAGAGAGACAGAGGAACAGAGAGACAGAGAGGTGGTCAGTAACAGTAGCATTACTATCTCGTCACCAAAAGTCTCTTCCGTACTCTTTTGTCCGGGTGTATCAGTCCAAAAGTTTGGGCTGTGTTGTGGGCACTATAACCAAAGGCAAGAGCGCGGAGCGAAGTATATGGCTGGCGGGACATTTGAACTGAATTGACAGCCCCCTTTCCCCACGTCCATTCGAGAGAAAAAAAAGCTGAATCTTTTCACAAGATGGCGTAAGCTAAAGTAGCGAAGCAGTCCTGGTCAGACAGAAGCCTGTCGCTGTAACAAAGAGACGTGAAAGTGCAATAGGGGAAAAGTGAGGCGACCCGACCCGTGTACTCTGGTCTCTCAGCTGATACGTCCGGGGGTCACACACGCGTGTTCAAACGACTCTCTCTTTATTGTCAGACAAGAGTCGAACGAAAGTTGGATCTTCCCCGACGGAATCCCTTGACCTCTTCGAAGAGGAGCTCCTTCCACTCTTGAAGAGACTTGTCGTTGGTCTCGATTTCCTCATCGTAGCGGTTCCCAGATGCTGGAAGGTTGACTTCTTCCTAGAATGACACACTTTTTGGTTTGACACTGACACAAACCTCTTTGAACCAGACCTTGATGTACGGGTGCTTCAGGCAGTCGACTACTGTGTATCTCTCATTCGGATTGATACACAACATGTGAGTCAGGAGATCACGACAGGATTCGGCTGAAAGCAGTTTTTAGGGAATACTCTCTGTCACTCTGTCTCTCTGTTTCTATGTCGCTCTGTCTATAAACCTGTAAGCTTTGGTCCAATCTCCGTATCCTTCAGGAAGGCTTTGTCCGGAATAATTTCTTCCATTGATCTGCGAGGGAAATTGGGCAGATTCCTCAGGAATCTAAACCTTATATATGAATGGATCCAATAACAGTCTTACGCTGCCACATGTACTGGAAGGAGGTTGAAAAAGTCGGCCGGTGGAGTTCCAAGTCCCCCAACAATCTTCGTCCATTGGTCTATGCTCGAATTGCCGGGGAAGAGGACCTTGTGGAGAAGGAGCTCAGCCACGATGCAACCAATACTCCAGATGTCGACTGAAATTTATGTAGTCGCCTCAAAAAATCGGAAGTACCTACCTTTCTCGTCGTAGGGAATCTCGAAGATGACCTCGGGAGCACGGTAGTAACGAGTCACGACGTAGTTAGACATGCGCATTGCCGGATCGTAGGTTCGTTTTCTGAAATCGGAAGGGTGCTGAAGCTTAATAGAGATCAAAGAGGATACAAAGGTGCTGACGCTGTGAGTCTAAGTTACGCTTCAGTATCGAACACTTCTGACAATCGACCCTCATATTCTATGTCTGTCTGTCTAATTGAAGAGTGTTGTCTACTATCTCCTCGAAGAGACACATTGACAGAGAAGGAGAAGTGGGTCGATTGGAGGACCTATAGAAAAGAGAACGTTTAGGATAAGGTGAGAGAGACAGAGGGACGCGAAGACAAAGAGAAAGAGAAGCAAATGAGACAGAGAGGTAGTGACAAAGAGACAGAAAGACAACGACAGAAATAGTACCTGGCCAATCCAAAGTCCAGTACCTTCAAAGTAAAGTCTTCGTTGATCACGACTAAACCTTCTGTTAGTTCATCAAGCTCCCAAAACTGACCATTAGACGGTTTTAGGTCTCTGTGTATAATCCCACTGTTATGCAGGTGGTTCACGGCACAAAGCAGCTGATAGACGGTGAACGAGAGCTCCCGGTGACTCAGTCTGAATGGTTAGGAGTTGGTGCGCACATTTTGTTACCTCTTGACTTGCAGCACCTTGTGCAGGCTGTAATCCATGAGCTCCATGACAAGATACAATTCCTCGAAGTTGTCAATTGTCGTGTTTGGTGTAAAGGCATCGATGAGTCTGATGATGTTCGGATGGTTGATCGATGTCAATCTGAAGACTTTTCAAGGTGTTTCCGAGTGTCTCCTGAGAAGTAAAAAAGGATTGAACCAATGCGGGCGCTTGAACTTTTTTTCCTGATCGCTACTTACAGTATGAACTCCCTGAAGGCCAGCTTGGCGATCCTCTTCTCACAGCACGGCCGATGCATTTTCTTGATTGCCACATTTGTCTTTGTCACATCGTCGAATGCTTTTCTGGATTGACAGTGCTGGCAGAAAAAAGGTAACTTACACGACCGAGCCCTGGGCTCCAGAAGACAGATACTGGATGTTTTGATACCTCCGTGGGATGGTATAGGTCACGGGCTGTCTGTTTCCAGAATCCTGGAAATATACTTTGTGGTTAGAACTGATTACTATAGCTTAGGCTTTTGAATATTTGATGAGCAGACAAAACGGTTGGACTGGAGTCGAACCCGGCTGGTTACTGTTTTGTAATCGGAGCGCTATTGTCCATTTCCAACGAAGAGCGTCACCTTGAAGGACCGTTGCTTTTCCCACCAAAAGACTCCCGTCACGGATTTTGAAAATCTGGCGCAAGTTTCTCGATTTTTCGCTATTTTTAACCTATTTGCGACCATTATTTTTTGACTTTATAATTGAATTCCGCGGTCAAGAAAACCTACCTGACAACAAATTTAGGAGAACAACTGCGGAAAATACGTCCCAAAAGCTTGAAACATGAAAACGGGCTCAGCCTCTCTGTTTTGCTAATTTCCACGTTTTTCTTCCAAATTTGTTGTCAAGTAGGTTAATACATGCCTATGTGATATGTGATCAAAATCTTGACAAAGTGGGTAAAAATGGTAAAAATTTGGAAATTTCCTCTTTGCGCGCAAACACTGAGCATTTAAACTCTGGTGCCGCTCTTCGTTGGAAACAGACTTACCGATTGAGCCATCTGGGAGAGGCTCACTGTGCAGCAGGGATGGAGGGAAATTTTCTTTCCGTCCATCCTTGCTATGTAGCCTACAATAACAGTTTGCAGTTCGGCACAGGGGGGCCGCCTAACTTCTTGGCGGTTTCTATCGCTCTATACTACGCAAGCAGCTGATTCTCTCCTTAGACTCACATAAATATCGACGGCATAGTACTCTTCCATTCGATCATGCCAGACTTTTCCTTCTTTTGTGGCTTCGGCCATTCTGAAAAAAGGGGGAAATGATGAATATTGAGGTGATAAGAAGACACAGGCTCTCTCTCGCTTTACTCGCTGTTTGTTGACTTTAGAGTGCAAATAGAAATCATCAAAACGTGGATTGAAATACCATGCATCTATATAAAAAGGCGAGAAAACTGGCAATAGACTATTGCTTTAATCGGCTCGAAACAACAAAGAAACGGAGAAAGAAAGGAATGACGAAGACTGCGGACATTTCTGATAAGGGCGGGAATCAATCGAAGCTGTGTCTGTGTGGGGGTGGGGGTTGAAAGTAGAGAGGATTGAGAGAGGGGACAGTCATCAGCTGTAGGGAAGCGAATCCCCGGAAGCAACAGACCTTCTCGTGACACGACCCGTTTAGCACCCAAGCATTGAATACTCAGCCAAGTTTTGGTTAAAGTACCGCCTCACTCACTGTCTTTCTGTCTTTCTGTCTCTCTGTCTCTGTTTCTTGGTCTCTCTGTATCTTTTTTCTGGAACTATATGATCCCGAAATAGCGCGCGAAGTGTATCTCTTTCCTCCCGCGACTTGTTGCCCTTCTGTTGTTTTAGGTGCCCAAATAAGGCTGCTGCTACGGCTCGGCTCATGTTTGCCTGACCCGCCTTTACTCGCCAGTCGCATCGTTCAGCCTGATGACCGCCACCTTTCTCGTGTTCCTCCTAATCGGTATCGGCACTTTTCCTATCCCAGGTCATTTTTTTCTCAGGAGGCACGACGGCTCTGATCCAGCCGGGTGAAGTTGGAGGAGACTGTCTCCAAGGCACGAGGCCATGCCAACGGAACAATTCCGAGTGCATCGAGGGCAGGTGTCTCTGTGCCAACTTCTATAGATTCGCCAATGGCAGCTGTATTACTGATAAAAATCAAAGTGAGTCGATTGATTTTTTCGAAATGTGCTGTCCAAATAGGAGGAACAAAGAGTTCCGCATTTAGAGCTTTGTTCGGGGACTAGAAAGAACAGCTCTAGTTTAGGGACTGAGAACAAATACGGTGTTCAATAAAAAAAAACTGTGACTACCGTAATCAATTTGTTTTCTTGACGGGTCTCTAGTTCAAACCAAAATGAGGCAGTCTTTCCACCAAAACCTTGGATGAGTATTCCATGTTTGAGGGCTAAACGGGTCGTGCCAGGAAAAACCCTTTTTATAAGTAGCCTGAAGATGCAGGAACTGCCACCGACACAGACCTCTTCATTGGCACAACTAGACAGGGGAGCTACTTGTGTGGCTGCCCGGCACAGTCCACCGGAGGCAATGAGGCCGGCAGGACATTGACAGGTTCCGTTTTTGTTCCTTCACGTTCCGGTTCCAAAATTTTCCGATTCTGTCAATTAGTTGGTCCTCACAGAACATTTGTTTTATGTTCAACCTTCGTTTCCCCGAGGTTCACGAACAGAGACAAATGGTTCATCATTCTAGCAATCGAACCCGACATCTTTAGTTCTGTAGTTTGGACGCTAACCGACTGAGCCACGAGGGCAAAGTCCGAATCCTCTCGAGGTATTCAAATCCTCCTAATGTAATTAACCATTGGTAGTTTTGCAAAGAGAAATTCTATTAGTTTTCGATAGAAGAAGTTCACCAGTCGTACGCTCTTGACGGAGCGACTCTCTGTCAGTACTCCTTTTGTAACTTGAACTCTCCTGAAACGATTTGCCAATTATAACCTAGGATAATACTTGACAGAAAAGGCTACAAACATTGTCAAGTGTTATGCCAGATTAGAGTTGACATGTGTTACAGACAAACATCATACGCCAGTTGTAAAGGTAAGCCTCTAAAGAAAAATTTTACGGCTAACTTCCTTTTTTACTGGCGGTAAGAAAACTTCACAGACCTTGCTTGACTGTACCGTTAGATCAGTATAGTATAATTGCCCTCGAGGCATGTAGGGCCGTGACCGCCACGCCACACAACATCGCAGCTGAATAAACTCAGTCCTGATCCGGATATTCCCCTCTCACGGTATGGGGGTACTTACAGAATGAGTCAGATACACATAAAAGCAAGTTCAGGTAGTTCTCTCGGGAAGACATGTCGAGGCGGAGGCGACTGCCGCGAACACGGCGAGTACTGCTCATCATATTCCGTCTGTATGTGTCTCGCTACCTTCGTCGAGATTGACAAGCGCTGCCGTCCCGGTGAGTTATCTCTCCCCAAGTGTTTATGTTGGCAGCCGGTGCTTAAGCCCCCCTTACCTATTTGGGTGACCCTCTCCAGTTTGTTTGATATCTCTTAGGGTAAGCGGCAAGTAACTGTAGTCGGCTACTTTTTGATTCTTCTCTTTCAGTCGTCTACCCCGGACAGTTTGGGTGTGAGGACTCGCTGCAGTGCAACAAGGGCTTCCCTGGATCGGACTGCTCGGTTCAGAGAGTCTGTGTCTGTCCGGTTGGAATGGATGCAGTAGGAGGAACCTGCATTCCGGGTAGGTTGCTTTCAGCTATTTTACCGTTAGCACTGGACATGAGAAAAAGTATGGTCACTGTCATTGCCACAGAAGTCAAATTCGTAGAACCACAGCAATTTTCTTTCCGAAACTCTCACTTCCCCTCTGTCTCCCCTCCTTTGCGTATTTTGCTTGACAGTTGTCTTTGCGAGCAGGCCAGCAGCAGCATGCTAATATTTTGGGTCCTCTGCTATGGTAAGACTTTCACATTTGCTTTATTCTCTTGAGCTAAACCTTTTTCAGCTTTCCACTCGACCAACGTCATTCTCTCAGACAATATTCGTCGCTCGTCGGGCAACTTTTTCAGTCGACGACGCTACCAGCAGCCTTCAAACCAAGCTGGGGGTCTTTCCCCGGACGCCATCTGCTCTGCCGATGCCGACTGCTCTGGCTATCCCTTGGCATTTTGTGATGGTGTTTGTCGTTGTATTCCCGGCGCTCTGAATGCCGGATCGACATGTATTTCCTCGGGAAAAGGTGAGATACAGAGAGGCATAGAGACAGAAAGACAGATACAGTGACAGACACTGTTTTCTTTCTAAATCTCCGTTTCAGCCATTCAACCAGCCGGATCATGTGCAACTGGACAGACTTACGTGACGGAGGCCGGATCATGCATGACAGGTGAAAGAGAGAGACAGTTGTCGAAAGATGACTGACATCCGAGTATGACTCATCCCAAAATCTTTCAGTTCAACAGCCGGGAGAGCCTTGTCAGTACTCGCAGCAGTGTGCAGCCTCGGAACCAGGAGCTTTCTGTCTCCGTCTGAAATGTGAATGTGTCTACGGGATGAAACAGGCTGGGACTGGAGGTGGATGCACCTTCGTCAATACCGAATGTCCTCGGAGGGGCTACATTTGGATTCAGGAACTGGGAGAATGCAAAGAGGGTTTGTGCGACGAGTTAAACTATCAAAAAGACAAAGAGACAGCGAGACAAAGTGACACAGTGACAGAGATACAGAGAGACAGCGAGGCAGAGAAAAGAATACTTTAGTTCTCCCTCCCGGAGGCAGAGGCTGTTCCCATAGTCTGCAGTGCACACAGGCATATCCGGACGCCACCTGCTTCCTTCAGACCTGTACTTGTCCCCAGAGTTTCCCCATCGCTATCGATGGCACCTGTGGAAGAAACTGTTCAGCCGGGGAGGCATATTCTGGAGTTACTGGACAATGTCTACCAAGTATGTTGTCTCTTTTCTTCTATTTGAGTAGGGCGTTTCAAAGTCGAAAGTATAGTAAACCAGATGATACTTCACCGTGTGACAACTTTCCTAACCGCTACAAAAACACTCTTTAGCCGTCAAACCAGGAAACCAGTGTCTCTACTCGTCCCAATGCCACGCTATCAATCCAGGCATGATCTGTGACCGGAATGCCTGTCGCTGTCCCTCAGGAATGGTACATTCCATTCGTTCACCAGTATTTATTGACTCAGGTCTACTCGGGTACGAAATGTACGCAGCAGTGTCCAATCGGCTACATTGTCAACAATAAGGGTGTCTGCTCGCCCGGATGTCGTAATAATCAGGTCGAGTTCGAAGGAGAGTGTCTGGACCAGGTCGGACCGGGAGCCCTGTGCAGTGTCAACGCCCAATGTATGGGTGGTGCTAGTTGCCAGAGTGGGAGCTGCGTCTGTCCCCGAGGCATGATCCCTCGCGGATCTGTCTGTGTATACTGTAAGATTTGACTTTGCGGCAAGTGACAAAACTTTAGTGGAATCCCCACCGGGTGGAATCTGCGGCGATGGGCAGCAATGTAGTGGTGGATCCTTCTGTTCCAACGGCAACTGCACCTGTCCGGCCGGACGACAAATCGTGAATGGAGTCTGTCTGACCCCGACCACAGGTGAGAGACAAAGAGACAGCGACGAAGAGAAAAAGAAAGAGAGAGAGAGAAGGACAGAAGTACAGAGAGACAGACAGAAATACAGTGAGAGAGAGAGAGTCAGAGAGAGAGAGACAGACAGACAAACAGAGGGACATAGAGAAAGAGAGACAAAAAGACAGAATTGCTCCTTCCTACTAACCCTTACCCCCGTCAGTTCCTCCTAACAGTCCCTGTAACCCATCCGTAACCTGTGGCGGAGGCTCGACCTGTCTCGGAGGGACATGTGCCTGTCCCATCAACCAGTCGCCGGTGGATGGACGCTGTCAGATCCCGGCAGCCGTCCCCCCAGGAAGTCCATGTCCAACCGGTAATGAGCGCTGTCTCGGAGAGTCCATCTGTACCGGGGGCGTCTGTCAATGTCCGTTTGGGACCTATGCCGATCAGAACAAATGTACAGCCATTCAAGCCTCGAGAGCTGGAGCTCCGTGTAACGCCAACATGCCATGTACAGGTAGGTTGAAATGATGTCAAAAATCTACCGGAATCAGCAAAAATCTAATTTGAAAGAAGAAACTAAGTTTTTTTTTTGAGGGGATCCGAATCCCGGACCCTCTCGACATCAAACGAATGCTTAAACCGCTTGGTCATGGAGATGGGGGCAAGAATTTTGAACGTGTGATGAGCTCTAGTTACCAAGAGGGTACGGGAAGAGTTCCTAAACCAGAATTTTCTGCTGATTCCGATGATGTTTCTTGATGTTTGGCCTACCGCTCAAACCCTTCCCATCCTAGGAATGGCCGTCTGCATTGACGGAACCTGTCAATGTCCTGCCGGCCTCATTGCCTCCGGTGGACTGTGCCGGGCAGCCACACAAGTAGCTCCCCTGTCTAGTTGTGCCAATGGAGAGGTCTGTGTCGGTGGCAGCTCCTGCATCTCCAACATCTGTACCTGCCCTTCGAACACCCGACCATCGAATGGCGCCTGCCTTGCTTTCGCCTCAGCCAACCCCGGGCAGTCCTGCTCCGGAGGAGAAGCCTGTGTCGGCGGCTCCAACTGTCAGAGCGGTGTCTGTGTCTGTCCACTCGGCTCTGTCAACTTCCAAGGAAGCTGTCAATCCACGGCCGGGACACTTGGGCAGTGCGATGCCAGCTTCAACTGTCCTGGAGGGGCATACTGTGACCGGACTCGGAATCAGTGTGCCTGTCCGGCCAGTACGGTTCTGGTCGGGAGTCTCTGTATTCCACCGACGAGATTTGCTCTGGCTCCTCAGGAATCAATGTGCAGCTATGATGGAGACTGTAGCGATGGGAGAGTCTGTGTCCTAATGAAGTAAGTACAGACATTTCCCAGAAGGCCCCAATGCTGCGCAGGGAGCACCAACTCTGACGACATAACAGCTCAATCGTATCGATACTCGTGAACAAGAGTTGGTGTGCAGCATTGGCGTTCGAAACTTCCCGAAAGGCACCAAACGCTGGGAACCAACTCTTAGCCATAGACGTCGATGTGTAGCTGATTACGAACCTACCTGCGTATCGGAGCCTATGGTTAGGAGTTGGCGCGCTCTGGATTACCATACTTTCGCACCACCCGACTGCGCACCAACTCTCATTCATAGATGCCAATATGGTTTTGAATCTCGCTGCGTTTCGAAGACTACCATTAAGAGTTGGTACGCTTCAGTTAACCGTCCTACCGCTCCCTTGATCATATAAAGTAGTACTGTCATTACAGATGTCGCTGCCTGTTTGGGGAGCTCTCCGACGGGACCTGTCGCAATCTCTGGACCCGAAGACAATCAGTCTACTCAAGACATGAACCACTGGTAAGACCGTCTCTTTCCCAAACGAATCAGGTTCAGAGACAGTTCAACAGCCTCGTCACAGCGACTACTAAACCAATCGGTCAATATTAACGGCATGATCCTTTGCATGACTCTTAGTTTCTTTTTCTTTCTTTCCCCCAAAGGGTATCATCCTTAGTTGACATCGGCGGAGCCTGTGTACGAGTCGGAGTCGCCTGTGGCGGAGGAAGTATCTGTGTTGCTGGAATCTGTGTCTGTCCGCTCGGACAGACCCCATGGAACAACATTTGTGTGGATCATCGGACTGGTAAGGGTCATTCTAAGGAAAAGTAACAGAGACACAGAGACAGAAACAATATATGTTTCGTACCGTAGAATTTCAGCTCTGCCCGGAGAGTCCTGTTCCCGCGGGGAAGAATGCACTGGAGGAAGTTCTTGTGACTCTTCAACTAGAAAATGTGAATGCATCAGATCGACACAAATGGTAGGGCAAACTTCTGAAAGTATGGAGAAAAAGAATAGGTGATTGGAAACAGCTGTCAGGAAAGACTCCGTTCCCACCCGGGCTACCCCTGCTCAAACGGTGAGATATGTGTTGGCGGATCGAGCTGTCAAGATGGAAGATGTTCCTGTCCTGAAGGAAAAATTGAGGTCCATAAGCAGTGTGTCAACAGGCCTACAGGTAAACAACTTTTTCCCTAGGGGGAAATCAGCAGTTAGTGGGTTTTACTCAGAATCATGTATCTATCGGAAATAGGAACCACCTTTGCCGTGTAGCGCAGTCGGTTAGGGCTCCGACTTCTGAGCTAGACATTACGGGTCCGATCCCCAGGTTCGACAAAAGTTTTTGGCTTTTCATATTCAATTCAAACAGGGGCTAACGCGGTCGGAACTCATACCGCCTAAAGTAAACCATAATTTTAGTTGGAGCCGGCGACGTCTGCGGCAATGGAGAGATTTGCGGGGGAGGCTCAGAATGTGACTACATGCAGAAGAAGTGTGCTTGCAAGAGAGGACAACAGATCATCAACAATGTAAATTCCCTGTCTCTCTATCTATCTATGTCTCTGTGTCTCTCTGTCTGTCTGTGTTTCTGTCTCTCTGTCTTCCTGTCTCTGTAACCGATAATGTTCAGCAATGCGTGGATGTGACCGTCGTTCCTCCGGGAGATATCTGTTCCGGAGCGCTTGTCCGTTGCGGGGGAGGAGCCTACTGTGCCAGGGGACGATGTGAATGTCCGAGCAAACAGGTTCCCTTGGCGGGAAGATGTACTATACAGAAGCAAGGTAATAAAGTTTTGTTGTTGAGCACAACTTATTGCAGCCCCACCTGGAAGATCCTGTACCTCGGCCGAGATCTGTATGGGACGCTCCGTCTGTCGAGACGGCGTCTGTCAATGCACTTCGGACATGGTTCTAGTCGGAACCTCGTGTGAAGTTCGCAGAAAAGTCCGTCCAATGGAGAGCTGTCGGCCAACGGATGAATGTCTGGGAGGGTCGAAATGCAACGGACACATCTGCGAATGTCCTCCGGGACAGATTGTGCAAGATTCTATCTGTCAGCAGAGGCAAACAAGTAAGTGACTTTTGAGAACACAGAGACAAAGATACAGAGAGACAGAGACCTCTTATAAAACCCCTCTTTCAGAAAGACCCGGCGTACGCTGTAATGTCGAAGACATCTGTATTGGCCAGTCAATCTGTGTCCAGGGAAAATGCCAGTGTCGGCCGGGAGAGAAGCCGATCAACGGTGTCTGCACCAAGACACCGCAGGGTATGCCCCCGGGTCTCACCCCCTTCTTTCAGTTTTGCATGATTTTAATTTGTGCACTGAAAAGCTAATCCAAATAGTTTCAGTGATTCCCGGAGGCTCGTGTGCCGCTAACGACGAGTGTATCGGAGGCGCCAGTTGTCGAGGCGGCATCTGTATGTGTCCCACAGGACAGACGATCATCGCCCACGTCTGCAAGCCTGTGAACAAGGCAATGCCCGGAAACACATGTGCCAATGGAGAGGTAAGAGATATTTTGCGGCCTTGGTGCTTTTAATGTTACTTCTTCCCGCCCATTGAGTCTATTGACTTCATGAAACACGGAGTCTGTGTTTTTGGTCCTGAAGCGACTTGCGTCTGTGCCAATTCATATCGCAAAAACTCTTTTCAAATGTTCCATGAGAGGACGAAAAAACGTAATCCCACGGGAATCGGACCCGACAAGTTAGGTTTCGAAGTCAGAGGGCTAATGACGGCCAAGAATGTAGATAAAACGTCTGCACTGTATTATTCTGCAGGCCGTGTCTAAACGATTTGAGTTTTAGTCCCGTCACGAACTTCTGATAATGTGTTAGGGAAGTACAAGGCAGGACCGCAAAGAAGCCCAAACTGTCCCTCTGTGACTAAATTGTTCAGACCTGCGACGGCGGCTCGTTCTGTCACCAGCCAACTAAGTATTGTCGTTGTCAGCCAGGATACATGGTCGCCCATGGCCGTTGTCAGCCCGTGGACAAGAGTCTTCCTACCCTGGGTGAGTTTGCCGGACTCTGCTTCTCTATGTTGTGTGCTGTGATGCTAGCATGGTTTTGTTTAGTGCCCCTCTCGCGTCCTACCACCATACGTCCCCTGACCCAGACGATTCTGTGTCGGAGCAACAACGACTGTCTGCGAGGAGCCATCTGTCGAGGAGGCGTCTGCTCCTGCCCCCTCCACCTGGTCATGAAACACGGAGCCTGTGTCTCACCGGCCGTGGTTGAGATGAAGCGTCGACGTGGGGAACAAGCCCCCTTTTGGTTTATGCATTTTTCAGCCGGGCTCTTGAAGGAAGCTTGCGAGAGCGACTCTCACTGTGCCGTCATCAACTCCTACTGTACTTCAATCGGGGTCTGTGGCTGTCAGAACGGGTACAGAATCTTCGGATCGACGCAGTGCATCCGCATTCATTCGAGCATAACCAAGTCTCGACCCACCTCGACTACCCCCATCACGACCACCACCGCGGCCACGACTACCGCCTTCACAAGCACCACCTCAGCCTCCCAGCTACCGACGACTCCCTTCCCGGAAGAAGTCACTCCCTCGATTGAACTTCGTCTACCCGGAACTCCCTGTGACATGAGGAGTCTCTGTACCCAGGGATCCGTCTGTATTGAGGGCCTGTGTCGCTGTCCAGCCGGATTCACTATGCTTCTCAACAGCTGCATCAGAAGGAGACCTAACAAACATGGTTAGTCTAGTTTAGAGAAATGGATGCGTGGATCGGTTGGCCTAGAATTCAGCGAGAATCCTATCTGGCTTGGGCAGTTTTTTTTTAAAACTACAGTTTGAGACCATGAAGAAATTGACCATGACTGCCTCCGGTACTATTGTTTGGACTGACTGATCCCGAATCGGGCCGCGAGAAGACTAACTGACTGTCCGGTCCACCGTTTCTCTCTGTCTCTCTTATAATCTCGTTGTCAGTTCCTCCTCTCTCCTCCTGTGCCACTGGAGAGATCTGCGGCGGGAACAGTATCTGTACCTTCCATATCTGCTTCTGTCCCGACGACCGAACGCTCTACCATGGGGAATGCAAGACGCTGAAAGAGAGTAAGGGAACCGGAGAATCTATTGACCGTGAATTGTTCAGTTGACGAGATTCGGGAGCGAGAGATCGGTGAAATGACTACCAAAACCTCGACGCGGTTCCAAAGGATCATGAGCACGCTTCCGATGTCTACTACTCCTTCTACGACTACGGAACAAG
This sequence comes from Oscheius sp. JU75, assembly GCA_037178855.1. Classification (NCBI taxonomy): domain Eukaryota; kingdom Metazoa; phylum Nematoda; class Chromadorea; order Rhabditida; family Rhabditidae; genus Oscheius; species Oscheius sp. JU75. The sequence goes on along the minus strand of JASJZC010000006.1, from coordinate 8,641,150 downwards.
CTACGACTACAACCACCACGATTACTGTTCCTACCACGACCACCACCAGACGGACATCCCATTACACAAAATCGCGTCCCTTAATCGAGATCGTCCCCTCTTCGACCACGACAACGTCTCCGACTTCTAGAAGACCTAGCATTTGGTTCAAAGGTGTCTATCGGTGACAGGAATCCGCCAATTTGGATTCAGAGTGCTGGCTGCGTATCGCAAAGTCACCACATACGCAGCCTGTATGCTATATGAGTCGGTGCGCACTCTGAACTCAGCTTGGCGCATTCCGAACTCACCTACCAGTTCCTATGGTTCCCAATTTATGTTTTTTTAAGTTGCCCGCCCTGGGTTCGCATGTGACGACAGTACATTCTGCACGAATTGTTCCGTGTGTGTTGACGGCTTCTGTTCCTGTCCTGATGGCTTGGAATTGGCTATGGAACGTTGTGTTAGTCCCATCGATGGTTTTGTTGCTTCACACTATCGGCTTAATGTGTTTTTGTTTAGCGCGCAGCTGTCTGGCTTCTAACCAATGTCCTTCGGGTGCCGAGTGTGTCAACGGGGAGTGTCGCTGCTCTCCGGGTTTAGCCTTAAGTCGCTATGGCTTCTGCATGCCCCAGACTTATGGTAGGAGTATTTCATATACCAGTGAGACGCAGTACTGCGCACCAACTCTTACCCAGTCTCCATGTCTCTCTGTGTCTCTGTTTCTTATTGTAAGAGTTGGTGCGCGCCTTTGGTATGCGGTAACTTTGCATACCCTTGTCCCCTATATGAAAACTTGAGCAATGAAAACTTTCAGTCGACCCTGGAATGTCGTGCCGGGAAGGAGAGCAATGTAGAGGAGCCAGTGAGTGCCGAGAAGGAATGTGTGTCTGTCCCGACGGACTGTTCATTCGGGACAACAAATGTCTCCCATCGGCATCAGGTAGGTAGTGCTTGATAGCTAACAGAGCATGAATCTAACTGCATGAGACGCGCATTTAACAGAGCCCAAGAGAAAGAAGAGAGCCATCACTGGGACCGACGACAACACCTTCCTCAAACTCGTCACTCAGGTGAGTAGTATAGAGGGGGATGGAAAACGGGTGGCAGAATGCGCCGTTTTTAAAAATCTAAACTTTCCGAAAGAGAACGTACTAGAAAGACGGAGAGAGAGAGAGCTGTCTATATTATAAGAGTTGGTGGGAAGCCAAAAGTAAAGTAGCGCCATTCACCTCCCGTTTTCCGTTTATTCCTAGTCTCCTGTGTAGCCTTAGAAATCCGCTTTAGGCAGAAAAACTATCCTCAAACGGGAAGACGTCTCTGTCTCTTGGAGACAGATGTTCTCCTCAGTCAACCTGTGCTACTGGCTTCCAATGCATCAACGGATTCTGTCGTTGTTCCAGTGCTGAAGTCCAAGCCGGAACCTCTTGTCTGCCCCGGAACTCGAGTAAGTTGACAGGCCATAGCAAAACATAAAAGCCTAGTTGGTGCCACGATCGTCCAGCCGGGGCAAGACTGTCAGACCGGATTCTTCTGCGATGGAGGGGCCTCCTGTGTCTCCTTCATCTGCCGCTGTTCTTCTGGCTACGAGCCGAGTTCCGGAGTTTGCACTCCAATTCTGGCCAAGGCTTCGGATGATTGCAGTGCTGGACAACGATGCAGTGCTGGATCCCTATGTGTTCAAGGAAAATGCATCTGTCCGAAAGGCTTCACCAATGTGGATGGAAACTGTGTAGCAATTGGCAATGTTGCAAGTAAGTCCGACTGGTGCAGCCGTGTAACTAATCAAAAGAGTGCGCCGTCTTGGTCGTATGTCAGTTAGAGCTCCGACTATGGATTCAGACAAGCAGGATTCGATCCCCATGCTGACAAACGGTAATGACCTGGAAGTTTTTGCAGCCGTTGCTTCGCTCTAGTCTCAGTGTCTCTCTGTCTCTCTATCAAATTCAAGTCTCTCTCCAAATGCAAACCGTACTTTCAGAATCTCCGGGTCTAAACTGTTTCACCAACCCGTTCATCTGTAGCGGAGGCTCCACCTGTATAAACGGAATCTGCACCTGTCCCACGGGAACAATAGCGATTGGAGGGCTTTGTACGAGCACGACCGGAATCACCTCATACTGTAATTTTATTCCTAGAAATTTACACAAAGTTTAGCCCCACCCGGCGGTCCATGTGTCCCGAATCAGGTCGAATGTACCGGAAACGCTGTCTGTGCCAATGGCTTCTGTGTCTGCCCCGGAGGCGAGCAAATCCGGAACGGAGCCTGCGTCTCGACTGACTCTCAAGCTGATCCGGGACAGATCTGTCAGGAGGGAGTCACAGTCTGCACCGGGAACTCTGTCTGTACCAATGGGCTTTGCACTTGCCCTGTCGGACAGGCTTCTTTGGGAGGCCAGTGTGTCCGAGTCATCACTTCGTGCAATCCTCCATGTGGAGGAAATTCGGCCTGTGTTCAGGGCAGCTGCCAGTGCAATCAGGTACTGCAAATACGCCAACTCCGCGCCGAAAATACCTTTTAAGGGGTTTACGAAGGTATTTTCGAGGTTTCTGATGTTTTGCAAAGTTGTAGAGCGGATCAAGGACTATAACTTTGTAAAACATTAGGAAGCTGGAAACTGTAGTCTTGTCCTTGCGAAAAGGCTCCAAAGTAGCGCATAGTTTCAAAGCAGAGATCGACTAGTCTCGCCCGTACAATCTCACCAAAACGCTTATCGACCTGCCGAGCCAGTAAAGAACGCGCTGGAAAGAGAGCCTTTTCCGGGCCTAAGACAGCATTTTTCAGCTTTCTGATGTCCTGCCAGCTCGTAGAACAGGAAGTGGGCTATAACTTTGTAGAACAAGTTCAAAAAACCTGCCTTGACCCCGAAAACAGCGTGTGTACTATGGACGGATCCAATTTCAGGGCTTCTCTTACGTCAATGGACAATGTCTGCCACAGTGCACCCCCTCCTGCCAGCAGAACTCGGCCTGTCAGCAGGGCGTCTGTCAATGTAATCCGGGCTACAGTTACAGCAATGGGAACTGTCAGCCATCCTGCACGAACCAGTGTACAAACGGAATATGTAACAATGGCGTCTGTCAGTGCAATCCGGTAGGTCTTTCTGACCCTAAGTCACCGACTCTTGTCGAAGAAAAACCATAAATATTCCGTACAGCTTCTTCAAACGACAAAGTTTTTGAAATCCGAGAATCGAACCCTTAGCCATAAGCTTCGCTACGCAGCTGTTTTTCGCTCCGCAGCCTGCGCTCTTACCGACTGCGCCATGCGAAGCAAACTCCTGTTGTGTACTAGACTGTTGGATGTCTTTCAGGGCTATGTCTTCTCCAACGGTCAGTGTACTCCACAATGCTTCACGACGCAGCAATGCACCCCCAACTCTTCCTGTCAACAAGGCACTTGCATTTGTAATACGGTAGCATCTGAAACTGTCGAAGGGTACAAATCCTTTTAGGGCTACGTTCTCCGCCAAGACCAATGCACTCCCCAATGCTATTCGACAAGCCAATGTACTCCCAACTCTTCCTGTCAACAAGGAACTTGTGTTTGCAATACGGTAGCTCTATCTGCTCATAGTTTCATGCATACTGCCCACCAAGTCTTGACCTTGTAGTATGTTTCCAGGGCTACACCTACTCAAACGGCCAGTGTACTCCCCAATGCTACTCGACAGCTCAATGCAATCCGAATGCCTCTTGTCAACAGGGCAGCTGCTCGTGTAATACTGTAAGAGAATCCAACCAATCTGAAATTGGAAATATTTCAGGGGTACGTCTACTATCAGGGTCAATGCACTCCCCAATGCTATTCGACAAGCCAATGTACTCCCAACTCGTCCTGTCAGCAGAACACTTGTGTTTGTAACACGGTAGGTAGCCGGACAGTTTTTTCTAATGATCTGATTAGGGATATACGTATTCGAACGGACTGTGTACTCCTCAATGTTACTCGAACACTCAATGTACTCCGAACTCTTCTTGTCAACAAGGAACTTGTGTTTGTAATACGGTAAGTACAAAAGGTGTCATGATTTCTGATAAAATTGACAAGTTAGGTCCGGTCGAGATGTAAGTGAAGTTTGAATGAAACGGTCCCGAGGCAGAGTAAAAGTGCTGACACTGTCAAACGTGGCCGGTTTGTTCAAAAAGTATGAGGAAAAGGTCATTTGTTTTCGTGGCAGGATCCGTTTAGCACGAAAACATTGGATACTCAGCCAAGTTTTGGAATTAAAGGACCGCCTCACTTTGGCTACAGCGTGGGTTTCGTCAAGGCAACAAATGGGTTACGGCATTCTTTGTATTCAATACAAATTAGTTGAAAGGAAAAATTTATAGAACGGTAAGAAGAGGATTAGTTAACAAAGGTCGTGCGGGCAGACATCGCAAGCCAAAAATGTCCGAGTCGGCAAGATTCGGTCAGGTCAGGCAAGCTTGAGTTGTCGCGGAGGAATCCGTAGTACGGCCCTGAGTCCCGCCACGACCTCAGCCTAGAATATCAGGGCCTTCTACTCCTGGTGCAGGAAAGATAGCGCATGTACCTGGTAAAACCGAAGCTCGGAAGGCGAGCCAGAACGACTTGACCTCGAATAGTGTTTCGTCGAAAAAAACAAGATGTTTCGGGGTCTAGTTAAAGATTAACTGCAAGGTCTTCAGGGCTACACCTACTCCCAAGGCCAGTGCACTCCACAATGCTACTCCAACACTCAATGTACTCCCAATTCTTCTTGTCAACAAGGAACTTGTGTCTGTAATACGGTACAAACTTAAAACTGCTACTAAAGTGACTGTCGTTTAGGGCTACAGCTACTCTAATGGACAGTGCTATCAGCAATGTGCGACTACCTACCAATGTACTCCTAACTCATCCTGTCAGAGTGGGATATGTACTTGTAATACGGTTAGTGGGGACTATTATACTGCGCACCAACTCTTAGCTATAGACTTCGCTACGCAGCTGTTTTTCGAACATGGTTGCGTATCGAAGCCCATGGTTGAGAGTTGGCGCGCAGCGTAAAAGCTCGGGGGAACTCGTATATCTATTTTTAGGGCTACGTCTACTCGAACAGTCAGTGCACTCCGCAGTGTCTTTCCAATGCCCAATGTAATCCGAACTCGAATTGCCAACAGGGTACCTGTACTTGTAACACTGTAAGTTTGTTTTCGATGCAAACAGGACATCAAACTGCTCACCAACTCTTGGTTTTGAAATGTAGGGAAACCATCTGTGTATCGACGTCTAGGCTCAACAGTTCATGCGCAGCTTTACCAGCAAACTTTTGACATCGTTTCTTCAACAAAAAAAAGTTTATCAAGGGCGGGGATCGTTCCCGGGATACATTCCTCCAAAGTTCGAATACACTGGGACTAGACAAGTCTTTCAGGGCTACGTCTATTCTAACGGACAGTGTACTCCCCAATGCTACACGACTAGCCAATGTTCTCCCAACTCCTATTGTCAGCAGGGCACATGTACCTGTAACACGGTAAGGGCTACCATTTGACCGAACTGACAGTGATTTAGGGCTACTACTATTCGAATGGACAGTGTACTCCTCAGTGCAACTCGAATATCCAGTGCAATCCCAATTCGAGCTGTCAGCAAGGTGCCTGTTCGTGCAATCAGGGCTACTCGTACTCCGATGGACAATGCTATCCCTCCTGTACTTCCAACTATCAGTGTCAGGACAATTCATCCTGTCAGCAGGGTGTCTGCTCTTGTAATGCGGTTAGTAGTCCTCTGAACTCTGTAGAAGTAAATTTAGGGGTATGTCTACTCCCAGGGACAGTGTACTTCCCAATGCACTCCACAGTGTCAGTCCAACTCTGTCTGTCAACAGGGATCATGTCAATGTAACCCCGGATATGTCCCAGGTGGAACTGGTAATTGTCAACCGAACTACAATCCGTCTCTTCCCATCAATCCATGTAAGGGGTTTATCAGGGCTATGGGAACATACAGTAATCTAAAAGTCGAAATACGTTTGAATTCGGCTCAAAACTTGGGAGATGTGGGGAATTTAACTCTAACTCGGAGTTCTAACCGACTACGCTATCGAGGCAAGGCGACAACCACTTTTTAACGAGTACAACACTTGTGGGGCTCCCAAGCGGGATCAAGCGCGCCAACTTTTGAGCCGACATGGAGATTGCGTATCAAAGCCAATGATCGAGAGTTGGTGCGCAGCGGCTTTCATCCGATTAATTGACATTGATTTATAGATTATGGTCTTCCGGGACAGCCATGCGACAATCGCCCAGGGGCTCTACTCTGCCGGAATCGGGCTCTCTGTGTGAACAACCTGTGCATCTGTCCAACGAATCTGATACTGGCCGGGAGAGAATGTATCGAATATTCTGGAGACGCGTATCCGGGACAGAGCTGCAATCCAGCTGTCATCTGTCGAGGTGGAGCATCCTGTTCCCAAGGAACTTGTGTCTGTCAGCCTGGCTACTATCCGAGCGGAAACAACTGCATATCCAACTATCAGTTCACCTTCTCCTTTCAGACGACACCGAATCCTTTTGAGAGTACGTAATTGTCATTTTTGTCAGACTTGAACTTTCTTCAGTAGCGCCTGGTTCAAATTGCGACCCGCTATGCGAGTTCCAGCCGTGTCTTCAGAACTGCGGTGGTGGATCCAGATGTGTCGGAGGAATATGTACCTGTCCTTATGGAACCTATGCGTATAATTCGAGATGTGTTCCTCAGGCCGTCGACCCTCTACCGGTATGAGAATCGTTTGAACGGCGCGCAAAAACGTTTTGAACTTGCGCTCTTTTATTAGTGAAATCCGTATACAATTTCAATTTCGAATTTTGACCGAAAGTTTTCATCATCACGAACGGAACCCGAGACCTGTTGCATCACAGTCGGTGCGCTTATAGTCTATTTCCAACGTCCAGCGGCACCCGAATTTGAACGCTGACGGCACAGTATTTGCGCGCGAACAAAAAAATCCCAAAACTTTGAATTTTCTTCCTTTTCCGCATACTTTTTACAAATTTTGACTGTGTAACCGAATTCTAGACATGCATAAACCTACTTGACAACAAATTTAGGGGGAAATATCTAAGAAAAGCGTTGAAAATGACCAAAATATGTGAGCAGAGCCCCATTTTCGGCTTCCACGCTTTTTTAGGCGTTTTTCTGGCAGATTTTTCTACAAAATGGAGGTCTAGTAGATATTCTTAGGCCCCGAATCCAATGCCAATGTTAAAACAACTAAAAATGGCTGTAAACACTCAAAAATAGCGAATCTGAGCCCGGGCTACTGTAATTTCCTCGCAAGACCTTTCGCATTCTACCTTTAAAGAATTCGTAAGTGCCGCTGGAGGTTGGAAATAGACTATATCCATTGCGCCAAGCAAGCAAGCCGTTCTTCGCTAGGTTAAGTAAATTTGCTAGAAGATCGCGCAGCGTTGCTACCTCAATCTGACTTGTCAGTCTTTTTTCAGACCACCACGACAACTCTGTCCCCTGGACCCTCGGGCCGAACAGCACGACCAGGAGACCAATGCGATTTCAGCATTACCTGTACCGGAGGCTCTTCGTGCATCCTTGGCTCGTGCAGATGTGATGCCGGTTACACGCCAAGCTATGACCGGAATTCGTGTGTTAGGACTGGACTTCCACTATCTCAGAGATCGTATCCGGGAGGGACATGTGTCAAAGACAGTGACTGTCAAGGAAACTCGTACTGTTCGCAGACGGGAATCTGTTCCTGTATGCAGGATGAGGAAGTCAAAGGACAGACCTGTACCAAACGACCGGCCCTAGAGGTCGCCTATCCGGGATCGACTTGTCCAGTTAGTGGAGTTTGTGTGAATGGAGGAACCTGTCAGGTATGCTCCGTAAGGTACTCCCTATGCCAACGAATTCAGAACGGCTACTGTGTCTGTCCAGCCAACATGGCAACCAACTCGACTGGATCGTGTGTCTCTATTCTTGTGACTGATACAGCTTCAGGTAAACCAAAGAGACAGAGAGACAGAGAGACAGTTTCAGCTCTCCCTGGCTCTAGATGCCGTCTTGGTGGTCCATCATGTGAAGGAGGATCCTGGTGTGTGGATGGCTACTGTCTCTGCCGAGACGGCTCCAAGAATCTCGGAGACGGGAAATGTTCTGGTGGCCAGGGACCTGGGCTCGGCACAAATGGTGGATCAGGTCAGCTGCCCACTCCACAAGCACTCACAGGCACTTTTGAACTCTTCCCGAATGTGACCAACCCTTCAGGAAAGAAAAGATGTACCAGTTTCCGAGAGTGTGACGAACCGAGAGTCTGCTCTTCGTCCGGGTATTGTGACTGTCCCTTCACTATGAGTGAGACAGCTTCTGGAGTCTGTGTTTACCGTAACAATCTGGGTAAGACAAGCCACCTGAACTGTCACAAAAACTGTTTTCAGTACCTCCCGGATCCTACTGTGATGGCTCTACTGCACGTTGTCAGCCCCCGTCCACTTGTGTCAGTAACCGCTGCCGCTGTCCGACTGGCTATGTTGAGCAGTCGGGCATCTGTCGTAGCTCCCAGACTGCCTTAACTGGTACTAACCTCTAACTAACAGCCTTCAGACATGTACTCTCATGGTTCGGTTTGGTCTCGGTCTGTCTCTCTATCTGTCTGTCTCTCTGCCTACATGTCTCTTTATATCTCTGTTTCCTTGTCTCCCTGTCTCTCTGTCTCTCTGGTTCCCTGTTTCTCCGCGACCAGACCAGTCTTCCGGTCCAGAGCACATGTCTGACTATCGCTAACTTTCTATTCAGTGCCTCCCGGATCAGCATGTCTGCCAGGAGATACCTGTGTTGAGGGAGCATCTTGTCTTCTCGGAATCTGTGTCTGTTCCAATGGGGCGATGCCCGATAACTCTGCATGCAGACTAATAACCAAACGAGGTCTTATAGCAAGACCTTTTGGACAAACACGATGTTCAGATCTGAGACTGCGACCCCCAGAGGATCGTCTCCGACCCTGTCCCTCAGACGGAAGCTGTCGTCTACCCGATTGTTTCTGTTCGGCGACCGGCACCATTCCTCCGGGTGGCCTGTTGCCGAAACAAGTCCCGCAAATGATCATTCTGACATTCGATGACCCGGTCACGGACAGAACCATCAACATTTACAGGTCCATGTTCGGTGGGAAGGTTGGTAAAGTTTTAGATTATGGAGACCAAAGGTTTAGCACCGAAACCCAAATGGCTGCGCGATCAAGGGAACCTTCTTCGTTTCTCATCAGTTCAACAACTACGATCAGACGCAGTGGCTCTACGCTAGAGGAATGGAGATTGGATTGAACTCGATCACGTAAGTCTGATCGTCATCCGATAGTCTGTATCGTTCAGACACGAGAAGTTGAACAATGCGACGAAGGAGAGGTGGAGACACGAGATGATCGGTCTGAAGGAATCGCTCAAGGCGTTCTCTTACGTTGAACCCGGGCATGTGAAGGGTGTTCGAGCACCACATCTGCTCCTGGGAGGGGACGTACAGTTTGAGATGATGAAGGAAAATGGGCTCATCTATGACAGCAGTATGACTGCTCAAGAGGGACCAGTTTGGCCACAGACACTCGGTAAGCTTTTCTGGTCATCGTAGCAGGATCACGACTGTATGTAATCACGGTGTTTTATCCCAAAAATGTTGGAAACAGATCAAGTAGTGGCCGTATTTACTAGCCAACGATCGCAAAGTACAAAAGGCTTGTCAGGCTGTCGGTATTTCACGCAAGGCTTGCATCGGTAGCGCAGTGCCAAGTCGCGCCGCATATAGTCCCTCTTGAGCTTCGAATCCGTACAGCAAATATTTCTTTGGGCCTGGAACTCCAGATTCATTTTTAGACAGACCAGTTCTGAATTTCAGTTTTGTAGATGTAAAAATGTTAGTTAATCGAGTAAAATAGCCTGTTTCAGACTACCAGTTGGCTTGGGACTGCGGAGAGCAAAAGTGTCCGACCAAGATTCACAAAGGAGTCTGGTCCCTCCCTATGCAATTAATCTCGAGCAATGACGGTATTTGGCACTCGCTACCCAGTACAGCCATCAAGCCCTATGACACCCGGGAGTCGACTCTTCGTCTCCTCCAGCGGAACTTTTATCGCAACTACAACGGCAACCGGGCTCCGTTCGTCTTGAACTTCAACTCGGATTTCCTGACCTACCTGCCAGACAATGGTGTTGTGCACGCGGTGGAAGACTTTTTGGAAGAGGTCTGTCTCTCTTTCTATATCTGTGTCTCTCTGTCTCTCTGACTCTTTGTGAGGCAAAAACCAATGTTCGCGGGCTAACAATTCGCTTTTAGGTTCTGAACAAGACGGATGTCTATGCGATCACAGCCACTCAAGCCATTGAATGGATGAAGAGTCCCACGACTGTTGACATGATCAGTACATTCACTCCGTGGCAATGCAAGTACCGCCTCAATGACCATGTGCAGCCTTGTGATCATCCCTCATTCTGTAGCTACCAGTCCCGAACTGATCCCCCGCGACGACAGTCCTTCCGCGTCTGCGGGAACTGCCCGGAAAATTACAAGTCCTGGCTGGAGGACAGTCTCAGCCAGAGATAGCTCCGCTTCCCGCTTCCTCTCTCTTCTCTTGTAGCTCACTCGTGTTCTCACAGCGTGTTTGCTTGCCACTGCGTGTATCAATCAATGTGTTCTCCGTGCCCCGGATATCTGCCGGCTACGTACTCTTTCTTGGACTCTGTATCCTTGTGTCTGTATAGCTCTGTACTCTCCCCCTCACTCCATCTCTCTCCACCCTTCTAAACGGTTCTCTGTTCAGTTTCTCTCGGCTATAAAGCTTTATTCGCTTCGGAACTCTTCGAAACTAAGACAGAGAGATAGCTGGATCGTCGACCCAGCCCGCCATGCCGACGCTCTTCACTCTTGCCATTTTTGTACTTTCAGGTCAGTCAGGGGTTACGGTAGTCTCTGGTCAAACTGTCACTTTCTGCAGCTCGCTGCAATTTGTAGTTGCAATTTGATCTTGTCTCTTTTTCCTCCAAGATACACTGCTTCCGCCAACAAATTTGAGTGGATTCTACGGACGAGTATCCTCTCCAAACAGGAGATATACTACGTGGCTATTGTGTCTTCCGGGTCTCTTCTCTTGAACCCACCAGTTCCAGACAGATTAGGGGTCCGAGCCAAAAAACATATAATCACTGCTGTCATTGTTCAAATGAAAGCTTTTTGACAGACTCTCGTTCGTCTTGTCCAAACAGTTCCGAGACGGCATTTCTAAGAGCCGTGATTGAGTAGACAAGCCGCTCGGTGGAGGGTCTGGGAAAGCATAAAAAATTGGAGTGGGTGAGAATATGACTCCAGTTATTTTCGGCTCGCGCTTTGTTTTCCTGGCTCGCGGTAGCGCGCTTGCTTCAAACGACCCGGGTTCAAGTCCGCACCGACACTGTTTTTTTTATCCAGCAAAGGCTTCAATTTCAGTTTTATTTTGTTCCTCCAATGAATCACGAGCCAGTGAGAGAGATCTGGTCGAATCCATCTTCAAAGACTACAGCAAAGACATCCGACCGGTCAAAGACTATTTCGAAGTGATCAATGTGACTATCCAGCCTCAGATCTACTCACTGATCGATGTGGATGAACTGAAGGAACAGATCAAAGTGCTGCTTTGGTTCCCTCAAAGTTGGATGGATTCCTACCTGAATTGGGTACGTGTAGAATTCTTAAAGAGATAGTAGTTTCCAGGAACCCAAAGAATGGGGAGGCATAGAGAAAATCAACGTGCCGATCTCGGAAATCTGGCTACCGGATGGCTACATTTTTAACACGTAGGTTCAGATAGAGGGTAGAGATAAAGAACGTCAGAATTTAGGGTCGAGATGTCGGAGCCATTGACCCACCACAATGCACGCATTCGGTATGATGGATACATTGAAGTCGACTTCAATAAGGTACTGTCTCTGTTTCCCCCTAAAGCATATCTTTCAGCTTGTGGACGTGACCTGCCCCATGTCAATTCTCGACTTTCCCTTTGACGAACAGATCTGCTCCCTTCAGTTCGGATCCTGGAGCTACCAGACCCATCAGATCAACTTTACTTCGAAGGAGACCTTCGTCCCGAAAAATGCCCAGAACTCTGAATGGGACATTATTGGATTCGAAGCGGAGAAGGTCGTCTCGAAGTACGAGAACACTGAGGGCGAATACTATGAATACGAGGAGATCTTCTTCCGTTTGCGTCTTCGGCGAAAACCTCTCTACTACTTCGTGGTCATCATAGCCCCCTCTTTCTTCATCGTCACCGTCTCAAACATCGGTATCTTCACGCCCCATGGTGTCGCCGGCGATCGAGAAGAAAAGGTCTCCATTGGACAGACAACCATGCTCACAATGGCCGTGATCTTGGACATGGTGACCAGCGAGATGCCCAAGTCGTCGGAGGGTGTTCCAGTATTGGGGAAGTATGTTCTCATCGAGTTCGTTGTGGCGATTTGGGCAACTCTGGTCTCCGTTCTAATCATCTTCTTGCACGAGCGGAGCAACTACATGCTGTGGCAGCCTCCTCGGTTTCTACTGAGGTTCTTCGACGAGGAGCTGGAGCCCCCTTTTGAGGTAAATATAGAATTTATCAGTGGCATTGCCGGGAATACTCTACGCATTAGAATTATGAGCGCCGCCTAGCCGCAATGATACAGTGGCAACTAATGCATTGCTTTACCCGCGCGGCCGCGGGATCAGGCGTTTGGATCTCGAGCTCGAAAATCATTTTTCCTTTGCTATCTTGTAGTCTTTTAAAACTTTTTGAACACTTCAAACACTGTTTCAGATCGAAGAACACATCCAGTCGAAGACCTGCGAGACAGTTGAAGAGCTCCGGAACTGTATCCAGCTCGTGCGCGGCTACATTGAAGATCAGGAGACGGAGGAAAAAATTCGAATAATCTGGCAACGCGTCTTCTCATGGGCAGATCTCCTCAGCATGGCCTTCTTCACGATAATCAACATCTTCATCACCTGGTACATCTTCAAAGACTACAAAATCCTCTGACTTTATTTTGTCGATATGTGATCTGCGCATAAATCTCTGATTCTTCTTGTCACAATGAGTTCGAGTTCAAGGCGGCCAGAGCCAGTCGTCTCTCCTCGCTCGTGGCCACAGGAACTCGTGTCAATCTCGTCTCGAAGGCTGTCTTCCAGGCCATTTTTGTCTTCTTGTCTGGACAGGAGAAGAGGTATTGCCGATTTGCACTGACCAGCTTGAAGGCATTCTTCACAGACACCCCGAAGGTTGAATCTGGAGAATGAACTGTGATCTGTCTCTCTATCCCTTTTTCTCTGTCTCAATGCTTCTCTGTCTCTCTGTCTCTTTCTCTTTTTGTCTCTCTATCAACCAACCTTTCCCATCTTTGCAATCCACCAAGGACACCGCTTCGAGAGACATTCGGTCCTTGAAAATGTAAAAGTTCTTCTTGAGCAGATCCTTCTTGCAAACGACGATGGCCTGATCGAACATGAACAACTGAACGTCTTTCGCCCATTGGGAACTCCCATTAACCATGTGTCTTCCGAAAACCTCTCCAGACTTGAGCATGGCCGAGTTGTGTTCTAGGAGGTCAGGGCCCTAAAATTACAAAGTCATCTCTGTCTCTCTGCCATAAATCGCAGAAGATAAAAGGCGCTGACTCACCCTCCAGCCATGCACCGATCTCTGCCATCGACAGATATCCTGAAGGGTCTCTATCCTCTTTTTCCTATCATTGATGGCCGCGGCTATCTCTCTCATCTGTCTCTCGGCCGTATCCAGGGTGGGATAGTCCTCATGCCAGCTGGGGGTCGCCTACAAGTTCTATAGTTTTGGTCACTTTGATTGGCATACCTTCAGAAGTTCCGCCAGCTGCAGAGGATAGCGACAGATTCTCTGAACTGGGGTCAATAGGAATCCTTCCAAGGACAGATTCGGCATCCCTCGGAGCAGTCTACAGGCCTCAAAGAACTGCCTGTAGAGGGGCTGGCGAGAGAGTTGAGCCAACTCAGCACATGAGACGGGACGATTGTTGCAGTATTCGGAGTAGATGGAGAAGGAGTGCTTCTAGAAATCATCCTTATTGTAAAAGAGCCAAAAAAAAGAGAGCCAGATAATCAGATAGACAGAGAGACAGTATCATAATGGAAGTTATAAAGCCTTACATTTCTCAAAAAGGCAACTCCAAGATTACTGTTCTCCGGGTTCTGTTGGTCCAGAGCCATTTCCAGCTCCCTCAACAGTTTTGAATGGACCAGGTAGATCTGATGCAGATTCCCAAAGATGTTCCTGACTCTCATCGGACCGAAAAGCTCATTCCGTCGGCGGGTCTGTTCCATGAAGCCCTGAAGCATCTTCTTGTAAAAAAAAAGTGAGATGGTTTTCGGAACAAGCTTGCATTTTTGCACTTTCCGAAGTTCTGCAAACTTGTAGAACATAGGCTTTAAAGTCACATTTTGGACCCAAAAAAGACCCCTCTCGGATGCACTTGTGACGGACAAAACAGCATTTTCCATCTTCTTGATATTCTGCAAAGTTGCAGCTTTTTATCTGCTCTACAACATTGCAGAGCATGATGAAGCTCAAAATTGCCGTCTTGACCACGAAATGTGTGTATTTTGTAAACTGCAACCTCGACCGACTCACATGAACAATGTCCTCCAGAAGCCTATTATAGTCCCTCTCGGTTGTCATCAACTCATCCACGACTCTAATTCTTCGCTGCCTCTGCTGTGGCTCCCAGTTATGAATGGCACTGGTCGATGTGGGGCGCGACTGTTGGGAGCAGGAGAGCAGCCGCACGTGACTGGCCGGAAACCAGCCTTGGGAATCCCCACACGAGCCGAACCACAGGCCCGTTTGGGAGGAAGAATCCAGTACTGAACAAAGAAGAGTTCGTGTTCTATAGGACGTACTTACTCGTGATAACATCGCCAGAAGCAAAGGGGAGCTCATCGGGGAGTAGGGCCACGTGGTCCCAGGATGCTTCGGCCAATACTATCTGAAAACGTACCGTCTCTCTGTCACTGCCTGTGTTCCTCTGATTACAAATCGTTGACACGTCTTGACATTGCAAGTCTAAGGTCCGCAATTTCAAAGTTTGGCAATCTAGTCCTGCGCTTTCGCCCCTATCAGATCCTCTCGCCCCAAAAATTCAGAAGTCTACTTCAGACAAACCGAGCTGCCTTTACGTTCATGAAGCCCTGCCTGTCTTCTGGTCGACTCCGCAATCTTAGCTGCATCAGAAGAGATGAAAGGGAAGGAAAGGAGCTGTACACGATCATCGACCCCAAGGAACCGACTTTTGACAAGATTGGCATCGCTAACAGAGGTAGGCCACTGTCACTGCCTCTTTGTTTCTTTGCTATTTAATCCATGTCGTGTTGTGTTTGAGGATGATCTGGTCGGTCTCGCTTTTGCGTCTGTGTTCATTTGCTGTCCGTCTTCTCTTTTTGTGTCCGAGTTATTCGTTCCGAAACGCGAGGCAAATATTTGTCGGTCATCTCTCCTCCCGCAGACTTATACCTACCCCGCTGTCATTACTCGAGGTCGTACTTCGACTTCCCAAGCTGCTACTGGTACTTTGCAACGAGCAGCGACAGCCCCTGGGCCATGGTGGAGAGTCGCCGCACTCAATCCGGGACACGTGACTGGATCCGGACAAATCTGAAGGGACAGTATGAGACAGTCACTAAACAAAGAACCTACCATACTCGTAGTCTGACTCTTGCGAAGAATTGCTATGGTTCGGTTGACTCTTGGACCGTTTCGTCGTCCTGGACCTGACCAGTCTTGGCATCTCCTGTACCTCCTCGCGGCTATTTTTGACATAGATTCTTGGTACTCGCATTGAGAGACGGCCTCGCTCGGTCAGCAGATCATTGTTCTGAAACCGGCATCATTTACGGTTCCAGAAAAGTTTCTCTCCTCTCCCCGAACACCTTTTTACCTTGCCGGGAAAAGAGCAATTAAGAGGTGACAAAAACAGGGGATCAGTTAACGACTGAAGGTAATAGGTTTGGGAATGAGGACACCGGGGGGAGTTGGGTACACAGAGTAAGAGGAGACTGAACTTACAGAGTGTCTAATTGGAATAACGAGAGTCATTCCACTGCTCTCACGACCTGTTTCGTGGCCCCAGGGGGCGATTAAGTCGACCGGACCGAGGAGGACGAGGGAAGCAAAAGAACAATCGGGAAGCGTCGCCTTTTGGAGGCCGGCCTCGAGGGATTATGTTAGGACGACTGTATGCTAATCAGAGGGAGGTCTGGACAGGGGTCGTCTCTGATAACACACGTACCCTCGGAAGACGAATAGCAATGACACAGGCCGATGAGGATTGAGCCTTTACAATACGGTACGACGGCATTTCATATGTGGCGGGAGAGGCCAAGTCGGAGTGTTTATGGCTAGCGAGGAAATAGAGAGGGTGTGCGCGCCGCCCACAGTTGGAGCAGCAGGACCACAGGCTGGTGGAACATGAGATGGACAAATAACCGACACCTCCAGGTACAAACTAGCGCGTATTATTGGGTAAACAAGGGAAGGGGGTCACTCTCTTTTATCTTTTTCTAAAGAACTTGGAAGCCCGGGATCCGAACCCCGCACCCGTGGACAATAGGTCGCGCCACTTGGCACTGCGCCATAGAAGCAAAGACACCTCGGAATTCTAAGGAGTCTATAGGACGCGTTCCGTTTTGCGACGGATCTTCTACTTTTGTACTTTTGATTGGGTTCAGTCGTTGAAAATCGGGCTATAGAATAGAAATCTTTGTTGTTGAGTAGTCTGTTTGTTAGTCATTGTTAGCTCGTCAATCGATGAACTATGCAAATTTACATGACCTACCCTCTGCAGAACCTGTTTGACGGAGTATATGCGTTCGTCGGTGGAAGGGGAGAAGTCCATTGAGCAGGATGCTGCCATCTGAAAGTGGTTAGAGATAAGCGACACGAGTTAAGTAAGCAAAGGACGAGATGAATGAGAGGTTGCTCTTGAAGAGCGGAACAAGACATCGCGGCCAACAATGAAGTTCACGTGTGAATAGTCGTAGTCGTAGTACTAATTGTTCTGACTAGGGGAAGGAGAGTCGCACACACAAACAAGTATAGCGGGTGGACACAATGCACACTTCCGCGCGGAGCCACACCCAGAAGGGGATCAGCACACCTACTTACTTTGCTCGACGACTCGAACAAACTGCAGTCGTCGTCCTGGATCGAGTTGTTCAGTGCCTCTAGGAGGGATAGACGACGATGTAGGAGGACTGGAGCCGTCTAAAATGTTTAATTTCCGTAAAATATGGAAGTTATGGATTTAGGCAAAAGAAATTTGAAGCCCGGGAACCCACAGATCATGTCATTTAGCATTGTGCCATGGATGTAACCCGGTTTTAGAAAGCTGAGAAGGTTATAATGGTTCGCCCAAATTCTGTGTTTAGTTTAACATTCAGTCATTTGGAGCCAGTTCAGCGTGAAACAACCTATAATATTTCGTACTTTCACTATCTTTCGAAAGTCAGCAAGCAGGTGAGGGGGGAGAGATAAATCCTCTTTGTGGCACAATAGGATACGCCTCAGGAGGCAGCGGCTCAGCTGACTGGGATCTGGTGGAGAGAGAGGGGGATAATTGACAGGGACTGTCAAATCACATAAATTCTCTCGACGAAAAACGTTGCGAGAAACTATGAACAGTATATTCATACGGACTATTGAAGTGGGTGAATGGAATAGTGGACTGTGTGTCCGGGACGCCCTGAGGGCTCTCGAGGAGGAACCCTGTTCCATTTATCTCCCCCAAATCGGAAGTGATGGCGCTAATCCTCGGGATTCGAGATTCTCGACACATCTCCAAACTCGATACAAATCCGTACTGACAGCCAAATTGGCGCCAAGTGCGCCTCATTTTTGGATTTGTGTTCGCTGTGCAAGGTCATGGGTCAGATGGGTGGATTTTTGGTAGATTCTTAGCTGGGAGTAGTCTTAACTTACAATAAGACCTGAGCAGCTGGTTACGGGACCCATGGACATAAAAGATTCTCTCTTTAAGGGGCCTTTTGGCTACTTGACGGAGTACCTAATGACATTTTAGCATTTCAGCGTTGGATAGTCAGGCAAGAAAGTCGCAAACTTCGGTATTTGTACATGCAACACTAGTTGAAACAAAGATGGCAAGTCAAGAGTTATTGAGATTTAGTTGACAAGTCGGTTGTGACTAGAAGATAGGCACGGCGATATTGCTCAATTTGTGGAAGCACCGACTTTCTGGTCTCAGATGACTTTTCAATCTAATAAGTTTGGCTGATGCCCCCTTGAGGCTCGTGACAGGTAGATGATGTTCCAAACAAGCTACCGGAGCAACGTTTTCTCAGAGATGCATCTCCCAAACTATCTCGGGTTGGTTTGACTTGCAAAGAGGCTTTTGCAGTCACAAAGTATATGTGACAAATTGCCAATTAGGGATTCAGACAGACAGACATACAGACTTCTGGGCATTTTGAACTAGATCACCCGATAACTCTCGACTTGCCCTCTTTGGTTCGAGCTTTTATGGCTTATAAGATATTGGCTCAGTGTTGAATGCTGACACGTAAAATTTCTGACCATGAGTTCTGCAACGAAGTTTTGGAGTCTAAAGAGTCATCCTCAGTTCAATGAACCTTTAGGATCGATTAAAGTTTTGAAATGTTTTACGGACCCTACCTGTGTTGAAAAATACATAGATTAATAAGATGAAACAATGGCTTGTTCGCGTTCTCTCGCGCCTCGAACTCCTTCACAATGCATTCCAGAACCTACCATTCTTGAATTGTTGCTGGTCGACTGAAGCATCTGGAATGGCAGACGGAGCTGAATTGAGGCAGCTACGGTCACCGGATCGTATCCTCGGAGGAAGCAAGTCTGAAAGGGGGCACAATTAGCCCGCTATGATCTAGTTCCTGAGACAAAAAAGAGCTCAGAAGACTATAATGCACGGAGCGACTACATGGCAAACAGCAGTGGGGAATGAGATATTGCGCGCGCATTCCATAACACGGGAACACAAATACAATGAGAAGACATGGGAAGAGCAGAACAGTTTTTGTGAAAGGGAGAGAGAGCGAGGATCGCCGCCGGAGGGGTGGAAGACACTCGAACTCATGAGTGCCGCCGACGCCCGGATCACAAATTTGACGAGTCATTAGCTCTGCCAAGGCCGTCTCTCCTTCTTACACTCTGTTCTCTTATGTTCTTAGAAAAGAACCACGTTTGGAGATACGGAAGATCAAAATTCACGAAACCACCGTAAATCAAATAAAACCTCAGGCAAAGCTTTTATAGCATGTTTGGTGTCATTTTGCAGCTCTTAGACTGAGAAAAACGATAAAATAGCTTTTGAGGGGGCAGGACTTCATCACGATGATCTGGAATCTCAGTGCGGCAGGCAACGCTATAGCACGCAACGGAGCCCACCGCATTGAAATCCTAGTTCGTTCTAATAACAATCACGGTATTAGAAAGTTATCCAATCACATTTTTGAGTTCGTCAGCATTAAAATAAGACCAAATATGCTAGAAAATGGATTGATCTGCTCGAATAATTCGCCGGAATGGGCAAGCTTAAGATTTTTGGCTTTGACCCACCTTTGAGACGCCATCTTCATCTAAATCCATGTGTTTGTTTCTTTCCAGACAGTATTGAAAGCTGTGAAACGAAATCTGAAAAGTATCAATTACAAAAAAAAAATGACAAAGATCAAAGCAAATGTTTCAATTATGAAGAGAGAGATAGCTGGAAAAAGGGGTGAGAACCGGGCCACCCCCATCGGCTGCGTGGCCTTGTCGTCGTAATCTTCGGCAACGACGACAAGATTTACGGTCTGACCGACTATCAGGCAGGGGCTTGGATGACGATAGAGGAGGTGGAGAAAAGGAGGTCAGTCGGGAATGAGGAAAAGACAAGAAGCCAATCAGACTGCCACAATACATGTTTGGTCAGGCGTCTCTTTGTGTCGTCTCTTTGTGGTCACAGTTGCATATTGAGAGAGACAAATTCACACGACCTGAATATTATAGCGAGGCTTCTTGTGAAGTGGTTTTAATGACTTGAAGTAAAGCGCGGGCAATTAGGTTGCGAGGCAAGAAGAGCGCTCGGGATCAATCGGCCCTATACTAAGTGGATTGATTGTGGGGTTCAAACTGCTGAAAACGATGAATGGCTCATTGTTCTCGGTAGAATATGATTCGTCTATTCGAACGAGACAGTAATGTCTCAGATGTATACTGAATTAGAGTTATATGGCCCCTTGAGATATAAGCCAAGAAAACCTTGCAAATAAAGACACTGCACTGTGGTATGACGGGTACCTTCCAAAGAAAATAGGCGCGTGCCTCGTTGACAGTTAATAGCAGGATATGACATAAACTGGCCAAGACTAACTGCCTAACTCTCACCCCTGCCTCGAGATATCATGCGATCGGGAAAACTTTGCCTTTATGGCGCAGCGCCAAAATGCTTACTCAATGTCCCAAAAATCCAGGGTTCGATCCCGGGGGCAGTTTTTTTTTTCTATTTTCAAGCTATCCGAACTTGAAACAACGCCTAGAAGAGAAAGAGGGTAAAGCTGTTAGATGAAATAGAGTCGAGATGGGGCGAAGGGAAAAGGAAAAAGCTCGGGGCCGAGAGGTGTGAGAAGAAACACCTGCGAGTGGATGAAAAACAACAAGCACTGGCCGCGCTGCTGACATCCATCAAAACCGAAAGAGGGTTTTATTATGGCTGTGGTCGCACAGGTGTTTGCCTCGAACACTCAATTGGCAGCTCGTTCGAGAGAGAGGCAACTTGATATCTCTCTCCCTTTTTAGTGAGTGCGAGACTTGACCCTGAGATATTATATTATGTGTAACGGAAAAGGACAGAGAGACATAGAGATAGAGAGACAGAGTAACTGCGCTGCAGAGAGTCAGAGAGTTAGAAAGACAGTGTGACAAAGAGAGACAGAAGTAGAGAGCTAGAGAGACAGAGAGATAGAGAGACAGAGCGATTTGACCCTGAGATATAATGCGTAACGGAAAGAAGAGAGAGAGACGTGTGTTCGTATCAATTATGTTTTGATTGCAAGCTTCGTAGGGGCCCAGGGGGAGACTGGTTCCGTCTTTGTGTGTCCGCCGACAACGCCCGAAGGCATACGCGTGTCTACTGCGGTAGTTCCTTTTCCAGGACAAATAGGAACGGCTCGGTGCTGACATGGCAACGCAGCTTATTATTATTAAGCTCGGGGGCACGCGTATCAATGCCCAGCGCCGGTGAAAGTAATTTGCATATTGGAAGCGAGTAGGAAAGGGAGATCGAGACTACTGGAAGTTTGATTACCTGTACAAATATTTGGGAGGAGGATGAGAGCAGGCGCGACAACAAGTCGAGAATGTTAGATATCGTGTAGTTTTAGATGGTTCGCGACAGGTGGCAGTCAGTGACAAGAGATGACTTGAGCAGTCATGAAAGTACAGGTTGTCTACAACTCTCTTTTCACCGACCTGTGAGAGGATGCAACATTGGGTTGGGCCGCGGCGGGGATCGAACTTGGGCTTTTATTAGCGCTGGCGCCACCTGCCATTGCGCTTTCCTGCCGTAGTATAGTGGTGAGTATTCGCGTCTGTCTAGTGGCATGTCTCCTTACCCTGTCATCCTATTATTTTGTCCCTGTCTCTTTCAAGAAGTGACATGTCAGATAAAGTGCTCAGTTTTGGAAGTCAACTTACAGAAAAATGAAAAATAGATCCAAACCCACGAGCACATGAGTACGCTGCGCTCGCCATTCGGCCGACGTATTATACGTTTGCCATCTTGCAGGCGGCACGTTTACCGTTGAGATGGACTGGGGTTGCTGTTTTTTTTTCAAATTTTACATAATCCGGTCCAGGTGCATTATAGCAAAATCAGACGATTGTCTCGAAATACTCATCCAAATGGTTCTCGAGTACTACCATCAGTCGATCAGTCGTCCGCGAGTTCGCAAGTATTCCTTATTAGATTGTTTCTTCCCCTCCTACTCTTCTGACATCATAGAAAACTACTTAAAGGATACAAAGGTTCAAATTGTTTTTCGTGTAAAAAAAACTAATACTTGCCAGCTGTTTCTCTACAGATGTATTATAGTATTATTGGTTACTGTAATCAGTCGTATCTGCTGGTTAAACATCTACCTGTTTCTCTAGAAAGCGAGAGGAAGAAAGAAGAAATGGTGAGAATGGGATAATGAGGGTAATGCAAAACAAACAGCTCGCTTGGTCTCGGGGAGAGGAGAGTGTCCGTTCCGGTTTTCTGCCATGACATGACCGGCGGAAGCGGATCAGAAAATACCGGGGGCCTAATGACAACAAACGACGCTTTTATATTCGAGAGAGAGAGAGAGAGAGACTGACAATTTGTAGCAAAAATTAACGTGGAGGAGGGATCAACGAGATTTCTGGCTCGACTTCTTCCTCTCCGGCAGCCCATAGGCTCTCCAGATCATAGCGCTCCCGTACCTCCTCGCTCATCACATTTACCTAAACGTTTTTTTTTGGTTTATTGTCACAACAAAGTACCTGAATTCGGCCAATATCGACCTGGAACCAGCCGGCGTGGCGACGAAGAGACAACTTCGAGATTTGGGAGGGGACGGAGGCCGTCTTAGTGGCACGACGAAGAATCTCGGCCACGGCGAATCCGTGGCGGCTATTGAACGGGGAGCAGACTATCTGAATCAGAGATGGTAAACATTATACTTGGGGTTCGAGTCGACTCGATTATACCAATATACAGCATTTGGCTCGGCTCAAGGTGAGTCGAATCCGTCTCGGTAACGTGTCGAGTCCAACGAGTATAGTATACATACTTTTTATTATAGTAAAGTCTTGCCACCTATCTCCTATATTTCAGTGCTATCAAAAACGTCCGCCTAATGACAATGTGCTAGGATCGTAGCGAGACAGCATTATGAAATTTACAAGGAGAGCGTCAATCAAGGGATCCCACGTTCGATGTCCATCTTGGCTCAACCAAGGCTTCAATCCCTTCGTAAGTCGGTAAATTGATAGTAGCGTGCTCTAGAAAAGGTTGAGAAAACCAGTCCCTCAATAAAAAATTTACTTTCGCACAGTTCTGGTTCCCAAGATTCCTGGCATTATTTCAGGGAGAAAGTTAACCTTTTGGTGATAATCTATGCGAAAACGAGAGACAAATTTAAAAATAATTTTTTCGACAAATTCGTTTTCCACCGAAAACCTTATGAATAATTGGGCGGTTTTATCATCACTTTTGTTTCCCATCGGAACGTCATTTTATTGATCTCCTAAAGTTTGACGTGTTTTATTCACAATAGAGTGAAAAAAAATGAAGTCTTACCAAAGAAGAAATAATGGAATGAGCTGACGGATCTGTCAGCACGACAATATCTTTAGCGCGCTGCTCTTTCAGCAAGTTGACGACATCTTCGAGACTCTCCACACTAAAAAAAGTAATAAAACCATGGTTAAAACGGCAAAGTTACCTCGGAACAATCTCGACAGGTCTCTGATATTTTACAGCAGGTTCAGTCTCGGCCTCTTCCACATATTCCTCGGCATATTGATCAAAGTATTCTTGCATTTTACGGATTTTTTCTGTGATATCATTTTGATGGTTTTCGACAACGTTTTGTGACAGATTACGGGGGGTAAATCTTAATTTTTTTAAAATAAAAATTATAAAAATTGGACCTACAATGGAAAGGAGTTAGGCTGCAAGAGGATTGGCATGGATTGTAACACTTTTGATCCTAAAACACGTTTTTTTGGGGGTAAAATAAGTAAATCTACCTCTGCTCCACAACCGGACGGTATTTTGCATCAACCTTGGTAGTCTCGAGCTCCTCCAGAGTGTCAAAGCCATCGATTACTCTACAAATTTGGATTTGGGCGAGAGAAACAAAACAGTCAAACCTTCCGAAAACGGTGTGCTTCAAGTCCAGATGCGGCTGCTTGTCGTAGATGATGAAAAACTGACTTCTGTTGCTGTTAGGGCCGTTTGAGGCCATAGACAGGACGCCGCGTGCGTCGTGCTGGAAATGAAAATTTCTTGAATTGTCTCTGTCAGTCTGCCTGTAGTCTATGGTAGACGATAAAGATTGGGAAGCGAGGGATCAGACGTTCAGAACCAGTCCGGGGCCTATTATTCATGTAAAGTAACATTTTGTAGTGTTTCTTCTGCTGAGTAAGCATATGAAATTCTTTTTTAATGAGTTTCTTGGCTCAAAACAGGTTAAAAATCGTGGTTGTGGCCTTAGAGCTGTCTAACTGGTGGTTGCAGCCTCACAAAGCTAGAGACATCCCAAAGTTTTAACGAAACAGTTGATGTATTGGTAAGAGCCGCCGTTTCGACCGCGCAACCCGAGCTCGATCTCCGTGAGTAACTAACTGTATCCACGCGATATTTTCAGTAGAAACAGGCAGGAGGAGGCTGCCAATGCGTGAAACTGGCAGGATTACAAGATTCTCATTTAGTAAGCGGCAGCTTTTTAGCAAAAGTTTAGCAAAATACCTTCAACTCGGGGTTGATTTCGTCCTCGAACGGAGCTCCCCAGATAGATTGTCCTCCTTTTCCGGTGCCAGTCGGGTCACCGGTCTGTACCATAAAATCTTTGATATTTCTCACGATGACGTTGTTCTTGTAGTAGTCGCTGGCACAAAGGGCCAAGAAGTTCTGAAAAAATGGGTTGAGTAGAATTAAAAGTCGTCACCTCGCAAGTTTTGGGGCACTCTTCGCAGTAGAGCTCAATCTTGATGTCCCCGGCTGTTGTGTGCAGGGTCACGGACATACAAAGCTGAAAAAACGTTTAAATTTTGACGGAAAGATTGGAGCGACAGCAGGAATGGGTGAAGGAAGTAAATAAAAGGACATTCGAATGGGAGCGACCCGATTGGAGCGCACAATCGTTTCAGGACCGCAGATTTTCGGGCAACGACTTGAATTTTCCTGTACAACTTCTATTGTAAGGCATTCAGTGAAGCTGGAGAGGACAAACTGCCTCACGGATCGAGAAAACACCAGCCGAAAATAGAGAAAAGGAGTGCAAACCTCTCAATTAGAAATATGGTGAGACAAACACGGGTACTTTATTTTTTATATCTTTCCAGCCTTATAGGGGTTCTTTAGCGGTCTGATCAAATAAAAATATGTGACTGAATGTAAAAAAAACAAGTAGAAACCCTCTGAGTACTTGGCTTTAACGCGCTTTCAAAGAGTAGGACAAACATGTAACGTTGCCAGCTCAACTCATCTTTTTTTCCAACAAAAACGTGCTAAAGATACAATTTTGCAGAAAACACCATATAAGTAGCAGAACATGTTTTGAAAGACTTTATTAAAGTATAGAAGCGGTTGTGGGCTTGTTGAGATTACTGCCTTGTTTAGAGTGAGGATTTGATGAGAAAGCAGCTAAAACTATATGCAGCAAATTAAAAAGATTGGCAATGTATCAATAAAATGTAAGCACAGAAGCGGGGGGTATTCAAATCCGGGAATGGTCGATTAGAGAATGGGAGTAGGTCTTCGAGTCGAATATCATTTCGAGGGTATCGGAGTCGACTCTCTTCCCGCCGTAGCGGTTTTTAAGAATCTGGAAAAACGCAATCAATGTGATTACTGTGCACTAGAGCTGTATTGATGCGATCACGTCCGTCATTGACAATCTGCAGTTCCTCGTCAATCAGACCACCCTCCTATACAACTCGAGCGGCTTCGATCGTTTCCATCATCAGGAAAAATTTGTTGCCATCATGAGACAGATGGCCACCGAATATCAAACTCACATAACCATGGTCGTTCACCCCCGAAAAACTGTTGTAGCAGCCGGAGCTAATCTTATTTTGCATTTTCCGGGGCGAAGACAAATGTTTTGAGCTTTCCCATGTTCTGCAAAGTTGTAGAGCGGGTCCAAGACTACATTTTTGCAGAACACCAAGATGCCGAAAAGAGATCTTATCAATGCAAAAATCAGCTTTCAAACTTTTTAAGTCTGCTGTATCAATCGAAAATTTGACTTTTTAGTTTTGTTACTGGCGTAATCCTATAGGTCTTGATTCGTTGTACAACTTTGCAGAACATCAAAAAGCTATATAACCTCGTTTTCGAGCCGGAAAAGGGTCACAAATACGGTCACAAAGATAGACATAACCACCTGGAGGGTATCGAACCAGTTACTAACCGCGCCTAACATAGCTTGATCTGCCAGATCGGACGAGATCCGAGCAATACAGTGGGTTATGGAATCTGCCTCTCCAAAAAAGGACACTCACATGTAAATACTTCTTGCCATCGCGGCCTTTATCTTTCGGATCCCTTCGTCTCTGTATAGCCAGCACATTATCAGCCTCCTGGGTCACCCGAGCCGAGCCACCGAAATGTTGGATATCGAGATCAGTATCGGCCTTAATTTCGATATATTAGGCGTTAAATAGGGCAAAATTACATCAGTTTTTCGGGGGTGAACGACCATGGTTATGTGAGTTTGATATTCGGTGGCCATCTGCCTCATGATGCCGACAAATCTGTCCTGATGATGGAAGCGATCGAAGCCGCTCGAGTTGTCGTCCGCGAGGGTGGTCTGATTGACGAGGAACTGCAGATTGTCAATGACCACGTGCTGGATTCCGCTGTTCACGACCTGGCTTCGGATTGCCTGGAAATACGAAATGAGACAACAAGAATGGGTAGAGCGAGCGTCTACTGTGCAAAAACTCGTGTCACGCAAACTAATACTTCGTATCTATACCAGTCATTTACGCTTATGGCGGAGCGACTCATGCTGTGAGTGCTCGATTTATAACTAGAACTCAAGTCAAAATTTCTGAGCTCTAATATATCCTAAGGGACTAGAAATTTTGAGGGACTGTAAAAATTTTACTGTCGACCAAAACGGAGGACTATGGGAACAATAAAAAAGAAGGCTTCTAAATTTTTGCCACAGACCCTCATTATTGACGACAGTCCTTCAAAATATCTAAAGTCGCTTAAAATATACTAGAGCTAATTTCTGATCGATACCGATAGCAAAACTGCGTCTTATCGAAATTTGACTACTTTTCGATTCCAAGTAGCATGTAGAAAAACGACACCGATACCGTGGTATTGGCCATTTCGATACCAAAACGATACCGACCCTGTTGCAAACGGGCGTCTCTTGCAAATTGTTAAGGTAGTATATAGCCTATCGTTTTTCAAACTTGTGGTTTAAACTTTGAAAATTCCGATAGCAGATGTCTCAGCTGATACGCTGCCTGTATGTTTGATGAGTTGGTGCGCAGTCAAAAGTGAAAATTGATTCCTATACCTGAGCAATCTGCGTGATGGTCTTATCGTGAAATTCGTCCGACTTCATGATCGTCAGGGGGCCCTTGGTCCGCTCGAACTTGTCCAGCCATTTGTCGATCTCGCTGCTGTATTGGACGCGATGGAGCGGGACTCTAAATTAATTTTTTTGTTACAATAAACGTGATATCAAAATTTGAAAAAAAAAACAGCTAATTCTCAAACAGAAAGCATAGTCACAAAACACGACATGTACCCTCACTTTACACCATTCCTATAGCTGAGGGTACGCGCCAGACTGCGCAGATGGGAGGGACTGAATTCGCGTAGCTGGACACAAAAAAGTTCAGAACTCACCCTGCGTATTGAATCAGCATCCATTTGAGAATCTTTTCCTCGGGCATCTCGAAACTGCAGAAGAGGGTACGGACACCCTGGGTGAACAGATCCATTGCGTATTCGCAGAGAAAGGTCGTTTTGCCGAAGCCGGTTCCGCCTGTGAGGACTGTGAGCTCACCGGGACGAAAACCTTGCAGATACTTATTCAGAGGCGAGAAGCGCTTCCACTGAAAAACGGGGGAATCAGAAGACTCTTCTGGTACTCTCTTTGATCGAGTGACGTACCCAATAACGTCTAATTATTTTCACATTGTTCGCGAGCCTCTTGGAATCCTGCTGAGCAAGAATATATATGCGACGGTGTGTCTGTTTGTCTGTATGTAGCCGAAGTCGCAGGGGCGCTGCAACCCGTCATAGAGGTCAACAGGCGCCACTCGCGAACCACACGACCCAGGTTTGATCCCCGTAGGTAAGAGATAAGCTATTATGAGAAAAGAAAGGCATGGGAAAGATTGGCAAAAGTTGACTGCTTTACAAGATCATTAGCTTTAAATGGGAATATAGCTACCTACTGGTCAAAAATTATAGTGCATAATTTGAATCTTTGTTGCAAAAAAAACGCGAAAGACGCCCTTACCAGTGCGATTCCCTGGAGACGCTGGCTCGAGTGCAGGATATCGGCTTTGACCTCCTCGCGAATATCGGTCATCGAGCGGAATCCCTTGTCCCGAACTCGGACAGCATTCTGACTGATCATGACCTTCACATCCTTATTCCGACGATTGCGAACGAGCTCAATTGGACGGTCGGGGCTCTTGACAAGGTAGCAGCGGCTCCCGTTGAGGGCACAGCCCCAGTCCTTGGCGAAATCGAGATGGCGCGACGGGAACCAGATGAAAATCTGCTCAAATTCCTCCAAGTAGGGAAAAACGGCCGGATCCAGACGCTCACCCTGCGGCAGAGCCAGGGCCAAGGCCCCGTCCGCGGCCTCGTAGACCGCGAGAGCATCGCGCTCATTTGTGGTCAAAATGACCGCCCGATCCGAATTCGACATCATGTGGTAGCCGAACAGGCCCGAAAACTTCTGCGAGCCCCTAAATTAGAAATCGTAATTGGCGGGAGGGACCAAAACTACATGACTTCGTCAGCTAGCGGGTAACTCTCTTTCTCGAGCTTGTCGCCGACTTTCCGAATGACTTTAAGGCCGGCTGGGGGCCGGAGACGACTGGCCATGGTCTTGTAGCGCGGGTAGAGAATGGCCGGCTGGTCGTAGTTGTCCATGTGGGCTCGAACATTATAACGAGAGAGGGTCTCGATTGAGATGCGCTAAAAAAAGAGGGGTTAGAGTCTCGATGTAGTCGAGAAAAAGAGGGAGACTAATTGCTTCCGATTCCGGATGCAGACCTAAATGGATAAGAAAGCAAATGGAAAGCGAGGTCATAATTTCAGCCGTTTAGGTATTTCCGGTCAATTTTCAGACTTTTAATATTTTAGGGAAGAAACTGGTGGAATGCTAAAAGGCGCCAGCTCGAACCAGATGATCCGGGTTCGATCCCCGCGGGAAGGAAAATTTTTAACAAGCTATTTTGTGAAGAAAAAGTCATAGCAAAGGTTTCCCAAGATGAGCAATGAACAGGTTGAGACTCGAGGCCCCTTTCCCCACCTCAATTCCTAGAGCACACCGAAGCTGCAGGACGTCGCTCTGCTCAATCCCGTCCAACTCTCCCACATCGACGCTTCCGTTCCAGAGGTAGCGAATGTTGGGGTCCGGAGCAGTCGAAATAGGCCCAGTTTCCAGGTTTCCGCGTGGCGATGGTGCGTCCGAACTGAAAATTTACACTATAATTTTTTGAAAAAAATGGTCAACCTATGACCCAAGGCATGCCACTCGTCATAACTCGGCCCCTGGACGTAGTTTGAGCCCGAATCCGCGCGAAAAGTTCGCTCAGAGTCTGAATCGAATGGAGTCTCGTCCGGGGAGGGCAGTATTAGGACACTGTCCATGTCAATCCAGCCCTCGTCAGAGCAGGAAGAATCTAAGGTTCGGGTTTTTGACAGAGACAGCGGGACAGACCATAACGACCTCTATTAAGCTTGTGATAGAATGAGGTTGCTCGTTTCATAGGGGAGAGAGGGCGAACTGCGCGCGCCACCACAATTTTCCAGCCACCTATTATTTGGACGGGACGCCTTGATTCATAGCTTTCCAGCCCCCCTCCCCCTTTCTAATAGGCAGCTCCAAAAAAAAGGAGGGGGTTTTGGAAGTAAATTTCGACCAGGAACCTGTTTTACCAGTTTCAGACCTCATTTTTGGTAGCTTTGGAGCAGAAGAAGGTGGGAGAAGAAAGCGGTTAGACACTCGGACTATTATGCCTAGGCGCCCTCACATCCACGACCAAAACAGGAGGAAGCTCCCGCTGTGCTAGATGAATAACCGAAAGCATACATAAGAAGTTTTGGGGGAAAGTGTTCGAAAAAGGCAATAAGCTAACAAAGTTTGAGGGAGGGGGATTTTTAGCCGTCCCAAGAAAGAACAGTGCTCCTGATTTGTTCAGATTGTTTGGACCAGGCATATAAAGCCTAGGCAAAAGATGCAAACATTTCTATCAAGCTTACGATGGTGGGAGAAAAAACTCTAGGCTAGAATCTAAAAATAACTCACTCATCCCTCACACGCATAATCCTCTCCTTCTTCTTGTTCGTCTGATTCTCCTTGAACTGTGACATCAGGTTCAGGTAACTGACCTGATCATGCAGATCCGAATCGAACTAGAATTTTCACATTAGTAGTCAAAAAAGGGTCTACCTCATCAGGACTTTCCATTCTTCTCAGGGTTTCCTCGATACGTTTTTCCTCTTTCCGCTTCACCTGCTCGTCACCGCCGCCTCGGGTCGTTTCACTCTTCCGAACACTGATGCGTTTCTAAAATCAAAATTTGTTACATGAGCTGATCTATGAATTAGGGGGGAGGCCGCACCCGAACCACCACGAGCCCATCAATAGCGTCAGAATCGGGCTTTCTCCTACAGCAGCAGCAGGCCATGATGAGGAGCAGGTAGAGGAGGCTTCCAATTCCCCCTCTCCTACCTCCAACAATGGCCTCTTTTGTTGGGGGAGAAAAAAGGTTAGAGTCAAAGATTTCGGAACAGAGAAACGAGTAAAAGTTCTGCTCTTTCAAGGGGGACAGACAACAAGATACGGCTGCTGCCGGGGAAGTAAGTTGGAGAAGTGGGCCACAATTATGAGGCAAGACAGGAAGCTACCCCCTGACATAAATATGCCGCTACACCAGGTATGATACCCTCGGGGTAATTGTCTTTCAGAGAAAAGCTGCGGAAGTATAGTCAGTGCAATTGGTGGACACAAGTCACCTGTCAACAAAAGTATAGAGTATGGGTAGCCGAGCCTAAAGCTATTTAGTTTTGGGTCGCCTACGTGGTGCAAATTCGTGCTTACTGGGATAGAGAAAAAAAAAACAGAAAAAGTGCCCTGGGATTTTAGGCGTTCAAAGAAACTTTTGTCGTTCTCTTTTCTTCTACAGTCTCTAACCGAGTGCGCCATGCGACCAAAATCTGCATAGCGCGGTCGGATAGAGGCTCAACTGCGGAACAAACGGTTCCGGGTTCGCACCCCTCGCCTTTGAGCGAGCACAAGAGTCGTATCCGACTTGTTTGGTTCCGTATTCGTAATGCTAACCGACTACGCCATATACCAGGCTCTGTTACAGTAATCAAACATGTTCTCTGGTCATCCATGAGATGATAAAAACTTGTCACCGGCGGGATTCGAATCGAAAAGACTGTTGGTTCCATAATCGGGGCCCTAACCGACTACGCCATGCTCCGAAATTCGCGGCAGCCGTTAGCTAGGCACACGAATTTTGGAACACATTGAGGAGGCTTCGGGGGAAAAAGTACAAAATAATTTTGAAACCGGACAGCGGTCTCCCTGAACGCTTCCGCACATTTCTCACAGCTCTTTTCCGCCCGCGAACCCGAAAAGTAGTGTCCCGAGGTGCTATTATTCAGGAACTAGGAGTGGAGATTAACCTGGCTGTCTGAGGCGGACGAGCTGGAGCCGCCGTTGAGCGGGAGAAGATGCTCGCTCGAGACTTCACTCTTCTTTTGACGATCCAGCGAGCATTTTAAGCAGTCTTTCTTCATTTTCCGAATATTATTGAAGGCTAGATTGGATGTAATTTTTGGCAAAAAGAGACGAGGCTAAAGTGGCAAAACAATGGAACGGATTGGTGAAAAAACTTGGCTGGGAGGGCCTGGTACCAAAGCGTCGAAAAATGTGCAGGAAGTTCGCTTGGCTTGGCTGGGTAAGCAGCCAAGCTAGGCGGGCGGCGAGGGTTATAGCGCCTTGTAGAGATCAAAACGGACATGACCTGCCAATTGTCTTGACTTATAGCTGTGCAGAAAATTGGGTTTCTCCATATAATGACCGCGCAATTATTCATCAAGGAACAAACACAACCTATTCCCAAGAAAAGTGGCCCAACTTGCTATACAAGGGAGCTGATCGCCCAATTTGGAGCTAATCTTGTGAATCTATCAACTTCTTACCTTGGCACCCTTTTCCCATGTCTTATACGAATAGAAATAGCTTGTTCAAAAAGTTTAGCACCCAAAAGGATCGAACCCAGATCGTATGGTTCGAGATCCTCGCCTTTTAGCATTTCAGGGAACAATGTGGCGACAGGTAGCAAGGTCATCAGGAATACGGTGGTCAAGAGGCTTCCGGATCGGGGTGAATTTCTCGAGCAGGCGGAAGCCGTCAAAAAGAGGGGAAATACTTTACTCCACGGGACAGCCTTAGCAAGGCTCTGGAAGCCGAAGAAGCGAAAAGAAAATCTCGGCAAGGCGCTCCAGGCGAAACAACAGGAACTCGAGGTGGTCGAGCAGTCACAGAGTGCGGTCGTTCGCAACAAAAAGGACTGTCCGAAGCCCAGATGAGAGCGGACGAGCAGAAGAAGAGCTTTTCTTGACGTGCTCAGAGCGACCAAGAAGATCGAGACAGTCAACTCTCTCGGTCAGGCGCCAGCGTTAATTGGAGGGTCCCAAGTCCAAACCCCGCTTCGGCTCAACCAAGGTTATCATTCTCTCATGGAGGTCGATAAACTGGTAGTAACTTGCTGGCCGAAGCGGGGTTCTTGGATACAGATTTGGCACCTGTCCAGCTTAGAATGTAGACCTACTCGCCCAGTCCCCTCAAGCAGTACCCGCATGCAATTCATCTCGTGGCATAGATTACGGGGCAAACTTTATCTTTATGATTAACCAAACATTTGGCAGTCTCTAAGGCCTTAGTGAAAAAAAAACTTACTATGTAGGTGGAGAAGGGGCCCTCGTGACCACAGACTGAGCAGTTTGTCTCGCCGTTCTCCGTAGAAATGAGGTTGCTGTCGGAGCTATCGCATTCGGGGCATTCGGTCTGGATGAAGAGAAGCGATTTCTGAAAAAAAAACTTTGTTAATGTGTACAAGCCATTCTGATGTACTTCGCGCGCGTAGTGAAGAGGCAACATGCTTGGTTAGTACAGACGACCCGGGTTTGATTACGCGCTACTGTTTTCAAAAGTTTTGTGTCATTCTGACATGTTTGAGGCACAACGCCGCTATTCTCTTATTTGTGAAAGTGATATAGTGGCAGTGTGCTCGCTTAGTGTCCAAACGACCCTGATTCGGTTCCGTACCAAAGTTTTTGTCTTGTTTCGGGCTAACATAGTTCTAAAATAATTTTTATGCCTCGTTTCTAAGCACTTCAAATGAGGAATTCAGCAGCCAGACAGACCATAGTAACAAAAAGACAAACGAACTTTGGAAAAAACGACAGGAGAAAATTTACAAAGGAAAGTTGTATGCGTTATGACGATTGTAGAGTGGGTGCAATACCTTGACTATCCCGGAATTTACGTAACCCAATGGAATTAGTAGTAAAATGGCCTAAAATAAGCAAGTGTACTCACTTTATACTCAGTTTTAAAATTAGCAACCGAGTCAAGTCCGTCCTTCGTCGTTTTGGCAAAAGAAACAACCATTTTAGGCAGAATATAGTTATCAGAATGCATTAAACAGAGCACCGCAATATGGATGGGCTTCGGCGCAAAGTACTTCGGCGGCCGGCTGTCAACAAGAGCAAAAAGACAATTGTAGAGCGGATGACAAGTCGTTTTGCGATTATGCGCAGCTTTTAGGAACGAACTAGAGTGAAAGAATAACTTACAGAGAGCCGAAGATTCACATTATTCTCCTTCAGGGCCTGTATGAAGTCCGTCTTGGTCGGTGGCTCCAATACGGCCCCAATAAGGTCTGCGACTTTGGCTGTACTTGTCTGAAAAGTAAAATTGGGTGGGGAAGTGACGGGAAATACTTTTGTTTGTTGAATTTCTGGAGAAAGAGAACCATCAGAAAAGTGTAGCAGCTGGGAGCAGCGTCGATGTCTAACTAGTCCTAGAAATGGTCTTATTGGTTTGAAAAAGACGGCCAAACCTCGGAGACTTGCTGCGATTATCATCCACCAAGGGGCTTTAGTCGATTTTTTTGCTTTTTCAGCTGAAAGATGCTGGATTTGTGGGAGAAAAACAGGAGAAAGTATAAAGAAACAAGAGCAAAAGAATCGAACGCATACTGGTCCTAATTTCAAATTTCGATTTTTCGCGCCTGAATTCAAGTTGCCGCCAATTTCAAATTTCGTGCTATCTTCTGGAAAAGTGAGAACAGAGTGATAGTAAATACAGATACTCGTCGTACTGTGTTCGATAAATCACAAACATGCTCCCCGGATAATTTATGACCAAAACTAGCTAGAATTATGTTGACAGAGATCACAGGTCCATGGACAGATTGCGATCTTCATCAAACTCGAAGAGTTGCTCTTCCACGACATTATTTCGGGCCGGATAGAAGGTTCGGCTTGGCTCCGTGCTGAACAAATTGCTCATTTTCTCATTCGGAAGTAACTCACGTTGTTGTTCCCAGAAGGGGAGGAATCGGCTCCGAGGGAACTTCATGGGAGTCATGAGCCTTGAAATTCGCCTTGAAGGCAGCCTCGGCGTCCTTGGCCGTCTCCAATTGGACGTGGAGCTCGTTTATTAGCTCCAGGTGCTAAAAAGTTTAAAGTCTCGTCAAAACCCATGAACACTGTTGTGAAAGCCGACCCAGCGAGGTTGTAGAGCAGATCAAGGGCTACAACTCTGCAGAACATTGAAAAAACCCAAAATGCTGTCTTGAAACACAAACCAACTCATGCCTCGGGAGCGCCTAGACATCTTCGCACCCCGAATTAACCCAGGAACCCATTCTTTAGATTTTGGATATTCTGCAACGCTGAATCCCTTGATCAGCTCTACAACTTTGCAGAGCGTCGAAAAGTCCCAAATTTCTGTCTTGCCCCTGAAAAAGACGGAACAACTTGACTGACTTGTTCGTTGACGAGTTGTAGGGTCAAGAAGCGCTGTTCAGCAGCCTCATTCTGTTCTCGGAGTATCTGAAACTGATGCTATGGCCTCCATTTAAGTAAAATTGAAACCTTAGCAGATCTGGCCAAATCGGAGACAAATTTCTCTGCCCTAGCCTGTTCCGTCCTCAAGTCATGCTCCAAGCCAGTGTTCTTCTCCTTCAGTTCTTCCTTGGATAGTCTCTCTGACTCTCTTTCTCTCGTGACCTTATCCAATTCGGCGTACAGAGCCTGTTTCTGCTTCTCCTCAATGTCCGGAGCTCTCAGTCGGTCCGCACACTGTTCCAGAGCCAGAATCTGGTCCTTGAGGGCAGCATTGTCCTCGTGACAGCGTCTCAACTCGCTCTGTCGATCCTTCATCACGACCAGCTCGCCCTCGTGCCGCTTCACAGCTACTTCCAAGTCATCTGCTCTCCTCAGATGCTTCTCCAGATTGAGTCGAGACTCGCGTTCTCGTCTTTCTAGGGTTTGATGGATGTGCTGGAGCTCGGAGAACTGGGTGTCCTTCTTGTAGGCCTCCATTCTCAACTTCTTGTACTCGGCCGTCATCTCGTATTCTCTCCTCTGATGGGCGTTTTTCATCTCGATCATCTCTCGTCTCTTGGCAGTCAGTCCCTTCCTCAAACTCTCGACCTCCTCCCGGATAGTGAAGTTCTTCTGCCGCTCCGAGTGCAACTGGGACTTGAGACTCTAGAACTTTTCCATGTTTATGTTGTCTTCAAGACTTACATTCTCGCCGGTGATTTGGACGAAAAGACGACGGTTACGGAGTGCGTGGAGCAGACGGCAACTCCTCTCGTACATCAGATGCTGATTGACTAGTTGAAGTCGGGCTCGGAGCATGTCTCTCTATAAAAATTCATTTCAGTGAGCCACTATCACGTTATAACTGTCCAATGGTGGACCAAGTCTAGTTGCTCTGGTCTCACTGCCTCGGTCAATCTGTCTTAAACTCATCCTGTCCGTGACAAACTGCTTCTGATCTTTGCTAACATGTTATAGTCATCCAGCCAATCTCTCACACTGTCTCTGTCTCTAAAAGGCACATCGTTTCTACACGTGTGTAAATCTTTTAAAGCGAGTGTTCGGACCTAATCCGTGCTAACTTGTCATGTCAACCTCTCCTAGGAACTTTATCTATACATCTAGTTGTCTCCACAGGAGCCAATTTCTCTTAGCTTGAGCTGTCTTGTCAACTAATCACTTGGCAAAACTCTGTTTGTCGATTTGAGGTCAACTTAGGCCACACAAGCAGCATTAATGTTAGACCCAAGTTTCTTTGTTCGTACCTGTTTGTCGAGAGGAAGGCCCTCAGTAATGTGACTCATATCATCGTAGATCCTTCCAGGCAGTCGGTCCGCGAGTCCGAGATCCTTCAGACAATTATGGTAGACCCGACTGGCTCCCATATACAGATCCAGTTTCTTCTCCTGTCTGGCAGCAAATCTTTCTTCTAACTGATGCACTGAAACTGGACGTGCTATGGAACCTTCCAGAACTCACAGTAAGAGAGATCCAAAGGCTGGTATCGTTTGAGATAAGGGAATCTGTCGAAAAAGTTCTGAGACTTGGGCTCTTCAGGAATCTGGTTAATTAATCTTCGCTGGAACTGATAAGTCTTGCATGGAGCTACCTAAGTAACTGACCGATGTCGAGGCAGGCTCGTCTTGACTCAGATCTGGACAGGAGAAGGTCCTTTCCAGTGTCCGCTGTCTCCCGGAGAGGGGAACCTGCTCCGAGATCGGGATCTCGACTCGTTGAGGACACTCGCTGACGAAGCGTTGCCTAGAAGAAACGTGTTACAAAGTAGTCGTCAGAATTCTTCTAGCAAGACGAAGGTAAAACACGGTTTAGGTGTTTTCATCCTCTTATGTTAGTTTGGCGGTAAGGAGCGGTTTCCACGAGTCAAAGTTTCCCAAAGAGACCTTCACGCACTCAGTTCGAAAAAGACTGGATACCTATTGAGTTTGTTGAAGTAGGAAGTCACAGAGAAACGACTTCGACCATCGGTCGAATCAGGCGCATTCTGTTCCCCACTGTCACTGTCGCCGGCATTTTGAAGGAAGCCGGCATCCATTGTACAGGTTCTTCCGCGATCCGAAGCATGTCCCATTTGAAGTGGCTTCAGGGAAGCCGATCTGAATACATTAGTTTCAAGGAGTCGGAATTCGCTGTCACGGACCTGGATCTGATGCTAGCCAGCGGACTTTCGAGTTCTGCCTCGGCCATCTGTCTCTTTCTCTCCTGAACCGCTCGACGAGCAGCCTTGGCCGCTTCCAGAAGATTTGCCGCGGTCTGCTTGGCCTCATCGACTATGTCTTCCGCTGTCGGACGTCGTGAGATTTCCTCGCTTGGAATAGGAGACAGAGTCTCCTTCTCCTGGGTCTGAACAGGCTCAGCGTTGCTGCTCGAAGGAGCCATGTCATAGAATTTTTGTCTATCCGCGAGCTCTTTGATTCCATGGGTCGGGAGGTCATCCAGAGCGTCTTCGGCCTCATCGAACAGGTTGTCGCTGTCAGCCTGACTGTCCCTTCTTCCAGTCTCATTGCCCCTCTCGATCTCGATGAGAGCGTTTTCAGGAGCGGCTACCGACTTCCTCTCGCCTCGTTTCAGCATAGTAGAGATAGAATTGCTGATGCTTCCGAACCGGGTGGTTCGGACCCCAGACTCTCCGGAAGGCTTCCTTGACCTCGGCTCCGAGGTCAAGACAATTGGACTGTTGGTCTCACTAGCCGGCTTTCTGGATGGACTCCCCGGACGACTACCACCAGGAGTGTTGATCATATCGAGCAGGTCGGCAGATTCGTCCATCCAGGCTACTGAAAGTACGATATTGCAAAGTTGAAGCCGGAAGATGGAATTTCGTAATCAGCATTTCGACTGGAAGACTACTTTTTTGTGCTTTCGGATGTTCTGAACACTTGTAGAACAGATAGAAAGGACTAAAACTTTGCAGAGCATCGAAAAGTAGAAAAATCTCATTTTGAAACCGAAAACCCGATGCTCTGCAAAGCTGTAGCTTCCAACTTTGCAGAGCATTGGAAAGAATGAAAAGCCGTTTTGAGCTCGAAAGAAGGATTCAGCGAATTTGGTTGAACTAAAAGAAGTTAGTGGTCACCTACCTCCAGTCGAAGAAGCCGAATCATGTTCCAGGGCCGGAAAGGTGAAGGTGTATCCTTTAGAGCTCTGGCCCTCGACGGAAGGTGATACCGCATCAGATCCCTCTCCGTCGCTAAAGTCCACCGGGACCGGAATTGTCCCAATGGCGACTTGTCTTATCTGATCGAGGAAATGAGCAGCATCTTCCTTGTTCTCGTAGCGCAATTTGGACTGCTCCCATTCCGGGGTATGCAGAATAAGGTGGGGATGGAGACGAACCCCGTTCATGAGAGCCATCAGGATGTGAACTACGGCACTTTTCTTTTTTTCCGACTTCTCGTTACAGTAGTGTCTAAAGTTGAAGGTTTTCGACCAAAAAGGTTCACTCACTTGAGGAAGGACACGAACTGGATGGGGAAAATGCCGTAGAGCGCTTGGAAGTACTCTCTTAGGGCGACACCACAATGCACGGGTTCGACCTCGTCCTTGATGAGTTTGGCCAGCTTCTCCCTCTGGTTTTGATCCAGTTTTTCTCTAGTCCTTTCCTCTCTTTCGGCAGCAATAAGCTGGAAATGGTTTTCATTCGAAGTAAATGTTTTCTCAGAGGACTATGGCGACACAACCGGCAAAATATATGCACCTCAGTTTTTTTGCCGCGTCTTTGCCTCAATAGCGCAGTGCCAAGTGGCGCAACTTATTTTCCACAGGGTCCAGATTCGGATCCCGGACTTCTAATATCTTTTCCCAATTCATTGTACCTAACCTACCAAGGCAAGAGTCTCACAGCCGTGGAGAAAAAAATGGAAGAAACCCTGGAGGGGAGTATTTGGCACATCGGTACAGAGCGGGAGAAGAATGCTCATGAAAAACATTCCGGAGATAACATCTCGGACCACAATTGGCTTCGTCGTCTGTGGTTTTGAATGAGAACAAAAGGGGAAGACATCTACCTTGAGATGGGTGACGATGTGTGTGAATAGATTGTGTTTGACGATCTGAGAGACCCAGCTGGGCTGTCTCTGGATGATTTGGGCCAAGAGGACCACAACCTCTGGCAGCTTTTTGTCCCTCACCATACCTTTTAGCGTGTCCAGAAGTATCTGTATGGTGTTTAATTACCTTTTCAAATGTTTCCGTCTCTCTGTGTCTCTGGCGGACAGACTCACAATATGGTAAGGATCAGCAACCTTGTACAAGATCTCCAGAGCTCGTTCGGACCTGTTCGTGCAAAAGTAGGCCACCAGCTGCGGAATCCCTTTTCCTAAACCATTCAAATCTAGACGCTACTCGGTAATCCAACCATGTTGAACGAGCATAATGAGACTCTGCTTGGCATCTTCGCAACTCTTAGAGTCTAAAGACTCCAGCAATCGAAGCTGTTTCTGGACATTTAGATTGTCCTTGTGGTCGGTCATGGTCACCCTGAAAACCTCACGTTTAGTACTGAAAAGTGAAGCATCGCAGTCTTACAAACTCGGAGAGGTATATCGATTGGGGCAGGATAAAACCCTGACAAGGCAAATTATAGTGCATGGATAATGCAACACAATGAGAAGAAATCTGAGCAGTTCAATTGATAAAGATTGGATACATATAGCATGACGGCTGTATTCTGCTTTGACCGTCCGGTAATTCGTTACTGTCCGATCCACAATCGGACGGTTATTACGCTTATCGGATGGCAGAAACTAACACGACAGCGGGAGGAGGGATTTGAGATAATTTGGTACATTCTTTACATCCTGTCTCTCAGAGCATTCTTCGGAATCACTGGTGTCGATAGGAAGAAGTTTACTTTTAGTTTTACATTTGTAGTGACAGGATGCAAATGTTACCGGAAGATAGGGACAGGCTCAGAAAACAAAATAAGATCTTGACAGAGGCAAAGTGGGTAGCTCGTCTATGCCAGGTCTATCAATCCTTTACACCTTGTCAGACAGCCAGCAGAATCTCACTCACATTATATCTTTGTTGAGAGACTCATTTACTAATACTTATCGAATTCTTACAGCTTACCAGGAAGAGAATACTGTCAGTCAAGAAAGCTATAGAATCTGACTGAGCATTCAATGGAAACACGTTCTATATCGCCTCAATGGGTTCAGTATACTTTTTCAAAGTACTTTCATGAATCGCTTTATAGAAAAGCAACACAAAAATTTGCAAATTCCGAGAAATCGAGAAAGCGAAGCAAGCGAGAAAGGAACACAACGTACAAAAATATCGATAGTTCAATTGCACTTCCTCTGGAGCAAAAACGTAAGTAATCCCCCCAAAATTTCAACAACAAAATGATAAATGCGGTAAAGCCTGCTTCAAACTGTTTTTGTTCATGTGGTCACCTGGGTCCTGGCACGAACGGCCACTGCCCGGTCTGTCCAAGCCGGCAGGTTTTGATTTCATGCGGACGCACATGCCTCTTTTTTAAATTTCCAGCAGTTATCTCATAACTCTCACTTTTATTATCGTCTTTTTCATAGTGATATAAGTCTTTTAGATGACCGACGAGGCAGTTATCAAAGAGGAGAGTCCGCCCAAAGAGGAAAAGGAGGAAACATCTCTGAAGGAGGAAGAAGTGAGTTCCGGATGATTTTTCCAGAAATAATTGGAGTATTTAGCCTTTGGTGGTAGAGACAGAACAGAAGGAAGAGTCCGTGGACGAGGAGGACGATGAGGAAGAGACTCCGGCCGAAATCAATCTTAAGAGAGAGTCACATGCTCCACAGGTCGATGTGAACCAACTCCATAAGGAACCAGACTTTGCAGTAGTCTGCAGCTTTTTCAATAAGTTCGGATCAATGATTGGTGAGTCATTTAAACTATCTTTTTTTCGTGGTTTTTATGTAAACTCGAATCGAAACTGGTGGGTCAACAAGAGAAAGACAGTGAGACAGAGGAACAGAAAGACAAAGAGAAAGAGACAGAAGGAAGCAGAGAGACAGTGAAGCACATGGTTATGACTATTGATGAAACTTTTTAGGTCTGAAGCCGCTCTCCTTCACTAAACTCGAGTCGCTTCTCACGTCTTTCGAAGCAGATGGACGAGGTTCCCTTTGTCCAGTTACTTTTGTCTAATCAAACTTTTAGTGAACAAAGAACTGATGGACATTCACCTAATGCTGATGAGGAGAATACGCATGCTGTCAGTGAGAGCTGAAACCTGGGAGAACTATCTGAAAAAGTTCCTCTCGATCAGTGAGACCACAGAAGAGCAGCTGCTTCAAGTTGAGAGGTACATTTCTCACGGTCATTTTACTAGAAAAGTTTTTTTAGATACGGTTACGTCAACCTACCAGTTTCGAGCAAAATCCAGATTCTGAAGGCACTGTGTGACGCCCAGTTTGACTATAATCCGAAAATGAAGGAAAATGTGAGTTTGCATGTGCTGTATGTGAAGTTTGTATGTAAAATGTAAAATACTCTACAGCGTAACGGTGTACATCTGCCTGCGCTTAGGCGGCGAGGAATTCTCATTATACTTGGGCAGCTCGAGCCGAGAGTTTCGTCACACTTTTTTCAAAAACAGTACATGTAGTCTTGCTTAGAGCCCATTGAAACACTTATAAACAACGAAGACACTCAAAAACATGCTAGAAAAGCGCGTTTAGAGGAGAGGCATATATTTTTGGACAAACTTATAATTTGGCTCGAGTCGACCCGGTACTGTTG
Source organism: Oscheius sp. JU75 (assembly GCA_037178855.1). Classification (NCBI taxonomy): domain Eukaryota; kingdom Metazoa; phylum Nematoda; class Chromadorea; order Rhabditida; family Rhabditidae; genus Oscheius; species Oscheius sp. JU75. The sequence goes on along the minus strand of JASJZC010000006.1, from coordinate 8,599,318 downwards.
ATCCTTTCGAGCCGGCGCGAAATCAGCTCGAGCCAAAAATGTTCGGCTCGCACCATAGCTCATCGGTTCGCTGAGCAACTCTAGTTCGATCCTGCTTCAAAATTTACGTTCCGAATTCCAGATGACCACGACCTGCAAAGCCAATAACCTCCGTTTGATCCCTCTCGGTATGGACAAGAATGGTCTAATCTACTGGTACCAGCAGGACTGTGAGTATAATATCAGGTTTGAACTTTTCCTTTGGTTACTTACAATGAATTTGGCTCAGGATCTATTCCGAGGAACCTGACGATCAAAGTGGAGTCACATGGACAGTCGTTGTCAGGTAAGAGTCACTCTGTTTCTCTTAGTTCGGGCCTACAAACTCTGACAGTCTAAAGAAGCTTCTCAATTCAGAAATCAAGAAGAGTTGGAGCAGCTGATCGATAGACTCAAAGCCGAAGATCTCGGCTACAAAAAGAAGGAACAAGATACTAAAGAGAAAGAAAAGGAAAAGGAGAAGGCAGCAGCCCTGAACGCCGATCCACAGGCTCAGATGAACATGTCGACCAAGAAGGGCACGTTCATTGATCTCTACCTAGATTCCGAGGCTCTGAAAAGGATGCGAGAGTTCCTGATCAAACAAAAGGAGGAAAAGAGGAGCAAACGGGAGGGAAAGAGCAAGAAGGAGGAGGAATTGAAGGACGAGGAAGTCGAAGAGGAAGAGGAGCATCATGAGGACGACGTGAGTCAGACAGAGGGACAGAAAAACAGAGAGACAGAGAGACGGAATCGCTAAAAATTTTTCAGTTGGACAGAAGGCTTATGCCGCGCCGAAGTGCCGCGAGCAAGGCAGCTTCAAATATCAGGAAGTTTATCACTCCGAAGTCCCACAGAGCTCCAAGGAAGAAGAAGGTTACGGACGAGGAAGAAGGTGAAGACGAGGAAAAAGAGGAAGAGGAGGGTGAGAAGAAGGAGGGATCCGAGGGAACCGTGTCGGATGAGGATGAGGAAGATGAGGACGAGGAAGGTGACTTCTCCGAAGAAGAGAGTGAAGAAGAGGACGATGACGATGAATTCAAGCCTAAATCCGAGAAACCCAAGAAGAGGAGAAGAAAGCGCGGTCCGAGAAAGAAGAAGCAGGTTGTTGATGATGAGGACGATGAGGATTCTGATGAGGAAGAGGTCCAGAAGGAAAGGAAGGTGGCAACCGGAGAGTCGGCCTGTGGTCAGTGTAAGAAGAGCGGTGACTGGGATGTCCTGCTTCTCTGCGATGTTTGTGACGATGCCTGGCACACGTACTGCCTGAAGCCCATGCTATGGTGAGTTTCAGTTTTTTGATCTCTGTTTCTATGTCTCTCTGTCTCTCTTACTCTATCGGTTCAGGTTCGTTCCCGATGGCGACTGGTTCTGTCCCAAGTGCGTACACGGTATGCTCATTGAGCAAATGGAGGAGGTGGCCAAAGTCCTCAATGAAAACTTGTCCAAGAAGACTGCTGAAGAGAAGAAGAAGAAAGCTGCCGCGGATCGTCTTCGCCGAGAGATGGAGTATATTGGCATCTCTCTGAACAATATCGTCCCCTCCAATGTGAGTCCGACTCCGGAATTCTTTCATACCTTTTTCAGTTCAAAGAGACAGCCATTCCCTCGTCCAGCTCCTCCTCGGACGAGGACACGACTCAGAGAAAGTCAAAAAGGAAGGCAGTTAAGTGAGTGGCTCTGTCAAAATCTTGTACCGCATCTTTTAGAAAAATCGCCCCGCGTTCTCGTTTCCAAATGGAGGTCATGAAGACGATTGCCGAGGGCCGCTCACGTAGACGAACCCACCAGGTCGACTACAACTTCAAGGACTACGACGAGGCTATCCAGGACGCCTGTGACGAGTTGGGAGAGCAGAGACCGCCCAGTAGACATGGAGGTTGGGAAAGAGTACATTCCCTTTCAATCAAAGCTTTCCCAGAAGTGGTGCGTCCATCGGGTGGCGCGGGTAGAGGCAAAGACATGGCCAACATCATAGAGGCGGAGAGACGAGCCAGTGTGGATGAGAACGGCGAGCCGATTGAGAGACAGGTCGGAAAACCGGCAAAGATCGCCAAGCCCAAGAAGAAACTCAATGATCTCGATCTGGACAATATGGAGGAGAGCGATTCGGAAGAGTACCAGGCCAATGAGTACGTTTCTTGTATTTACAGTTGGCGAACAATTTTCTTGGCTGAGAAAACTAACCTAAAGCATCAAGCAATAAGCCTTTTGGGGCGTCTCCTAATAGGACAAAAACGTTTGTCGAACTTGGGAATCGAACCCGATTTCCTTGGTTTTAGTCGGAGTTGGAGCTGTAACTGACTGCGCTATGTTGGAAAGACGACCGCGATTTCGGATGCTTTTGAATATACTGACTGCCAGAGTAGAGCAATGGATGAATTTCAGGTCCGATGAGGAAGCAGCCGATGAGGAAGAAGTCATGTCAGGATCGGAATACGTGCCCAGTGATGAAGAGCGACGTACTCGAAGAGGTGGAGGAGGCGGTCGTCGCGGTTTCGATGGACCGACTCAAAGTGACGAGGACTTTGTCGTCTCCGATTCCGATGGTTCCTTTGGCTATAGAAGTGGCAAGGGCCGAACCCCGAAGATCAAGCCGAAGAAGAAGGCTGCCAAATGGGCATCAGATGACGAGACTTCGGCCGAAGAGGCCGAATCGGATCAAAGCTACTATTCGGACGACTCTCGCGATGCCAGGAGGAAGAAGGCGAAGAAGGCTGCCAAGCCACCGCCCAAGCAGAGATGGCAGGCCAGGGACGAGAGTGAAGAAGACGAGGAGGAAGAGGAACAGTACGAGGAGAGTGACGACGATGCTCCAAGGACTCAGAGTGGCCGAAAGATGAGGAAGGTTGTGGCGACGAAGCCAAAGATAGAAAGTGGAGACGAAGAAGAGGAGGAGGAAGAGGAAGAGGAGAAGGAAGTGGACAAGAAGGAGGAGAGACCTGTTGGAGCCCTGGATCGTCTGAAACGGAAGGGATCCGAGTCAGAGAATGAGTTTAAACCGGATGAGGAAGAGGATGAAGAGGAGGAGGAGGATGAGGAAGAGGAGGACGAGCAAGAAGAAGAGAAGCTGAAGAAGGCAAAGAAGAGGAGAATGAGTGATTCGGATGATGAGGACAGTGATGAGGAAGAGGAGGTCGATGACAGTAAGAGACTCGCTCCGAGACCTCCGAAAGTGGCTAAGTCTTCTCCTCCGAAGAAGGAGCTGCCTCCGAAACCGAAAGAGATTCAGAAAGAGGCGGTGGCCAAGCCAGCCGAACCTGTACAGGAAACCAAGCCGCTGGTCAAGGTGAGACAGCTATACGTATCCGCGATTTTCAGGATCAAGAAGACATTTTTGAGCTTTGCCAAGTTTCGCAAAGCTGTAGAACAGTTCAAGGACTACAGCTTTGCAGAACATCAAAAAATCCAATAATGTCGTCTTGGACCCGAAACTGGACAAACTGTGTTGGGCCAAGTTGAATCCACCCCGGCAAGCCACAAAATAGATCCACAAACTCATGAGCTTTTTGATGGTCTGCAAAGTTGTAGCCGTTGATATGTTCTACAACTTTGCAGAACATGACAAACTTAAAAAAATTACGTCTTGAGCACGAATTGTCGCGTACACACTTGCATACGCCCGGTATTGTGCTTCCGTTAGCGCTTTGACCGTACTCAACCCTCATTTTTAGGCAAACGGTGCTGCCAGGGAACAAGTAACGGTCCAGATCAAGCAAGAGCCTGCGGTTTCGGCCCCAGTTGCGACACCGTCTCCTCGAGCAGCAGCAGTTCCGCAGAGAGAAACCAAGCCCATGACGTGAGTATTCATCTCCCTTCCAGAAAAATCTCTTTTTTTCAGGGTGTCAGCTCCAATTCCTTCCGTCCAGACGAAACCGATGGTTCCACCACCGGTTACGTATGCCGGTCCTCCTCCTCATGGCTACCCGCCTCATCCGGGATACTACCAGGGGGGACCTCCAGTCTACCCTCCCCAGCCAGGAGTGCCTCCCTATGCTATGCCACCAGGAGCGTACCCGAATCCGTATGGACCGCCACCTCCAGGCTCGCATTGGCAGCCTCCCGGTCCCTATGGACCCGGAGGGCAGGTTCACAATCCCTACGCTCCAGTTCATAATCCTTATGCTCCACCGTAAGTTACCTTTTTTGGAAGGCTTGCGCTAGAAAAACTGACAATATTGGACAAAGATTGGAGCAAAAACTATAAAGACAAAGACTTTGTCAATCGCAAGAATCGAACCCGCAAACTTTTGCCTCACAGTCAGTACTTCTACTGACTGCGTCATCTGGCGCAAACCGCGGGCTCAGCTAGGCCCATGCGCATGACTCACAAATGTACAACAGTGTCAATTTAGGACTCCAACGAGCAGTGCGAACAACAACTACAACGATCTACAATCCTTATAGTCTCTCCCTGTGAGAAGTTGTTCTCCGTCTCACCGGTGTCCTGCACATTCTTCACGATACTCTGTTGTCTACGGTTCAGTCGCTTCTGTATTCCCCAGATACTCCCCATCTTACTGTATTTATTGCTTCTCCTTTGTGCACTTTATAAACACCTCAACTCTTACATACAGATACAAATGAGCAGGGGGGTCAATAGGTAAACAGTTGCTTGGTATCCTTTTCGGGTTTCAGGGGCGGACCGAAGAATTCTACTGACTTGGGCTGTTGGCTTCCTTTGCTTTCTGAGGTTTGGGCTGTATTCTGATTATGGTAGCGTATGGTTCACTTACGGAATGGGATGATTTTGATCGGCTTGAGTTTGGGTAGAAAACCTGCTTTTTCTTCTGGGTCTACCTCACTGACCTTCTTTTCCTGTTGCTCTTGATCAGCTACGAACTTTTGCAGAGCCTTGTTGAATTCGTTGTTCTCGTTAGGGAGACAAGGTTCGGTCTGAAGTGGCATTAGTGATGAGACAGAGAGTCGGAGAGACAGAGAGACAGAGTGACTACCTCGATGGTCTCCTTGCAGTCAGTACAGAACCGTTCTCTGATCCTGACTCCATTTGAACAAGGAGTCCATTTACTCCATTCGAACTCTACCGATCCTTTTCCCTCGTTCACTGAACAACATTAGAGAAGATGAAGAGACTAACACTGTATCTTCTTTAGCTTATCCAAAGCGAGAGAGTACTTCGACTCGTCGGTGCTGGGCATCGCAGATTGAGAAGCAAGGTGCTCTGGAGTAGCTGAAGATATCATTTAGCAGTTTGGTCCAGCTGCCAGCTGACCTCGCAGTAGGCAGCACTCTATCTCTCTGTCTCTCTATCTTCGTTAACCGGCTGTCTCTTACCGTCAATCTGTTGCTCGGACATCTTCACCACGCAGGTAGGAACTTCCACATAATCCACCTTCATATGCAGCTCTGGAAGGAAGTACTCCGATCTTGTCTGCCTCGAATGCACATTCAGTATGCAATTGTTGAAGGGGACATCCATGTAGTGCAGAATTGAGTGGCAGTCGAGTTTTCTAATCTGGAAGAGGATGTTTTCTGGCTGCAAGTCATCATACTTTTGAGAGAATACACTCTTTGACGCATTCAGCCTGGCTGCTAGTCGTGACAATTTCTGCAGCGTGTCCCAGGAGAATGTGCTGAGGAATTCGGCGGAAGACCTCGTCACAGGACAGTGGAAGAACAGTATCTGTGAGAAAAAACTTTGATCGAAGAAAAAAAAACGAAAAAGCAGAGTAGTCGTCTGAACGACAAGTACAAGCACTTCCTTCTTTCAGTTTCTTCTGCTGTAGACTGGTAGACGAGCGGGCATCCTGCTAGTTTGGGGGGCTACAGTAAAGGAATCCGGCTTTTCAGATGTCGACTGCCGGTGCTAGAAAAGAGCAACCGACAGTAGAGGCAGAACACGTAGTGTCCCTCCACTAGAGCAGTAGAGTAGAGATACACTACCTTGATGTATCCCATTGAAAAATACCACAAAGACATAAAAACAGAAAACCAACGAGTGGTATCTACTGCTAGGCAAACCGATGGGGCAAAAGATTCATAAAGCAAATTCTGCTCGTACTCAAGTAGGCACTAATGTCGCTCTTATAGTCAGAAACACCTACCTGGAAAACACAGTTTCTCCATGTAAAGAACCAAATTATCCGGCTTGTACTCCAGATATCCATTCGGGTTCAGAGCATCCGCAAACACATTGCACTTAGAAGTCCGTCTGTCAAAAGTGGCCGATCTACAGAGCAGAGGCAGTCGGGATCCCGACGGATACTATGAGAATACCCTTCAGTTTCAATATAAACTTACAGTACTCATCCTACAGGCCTCTATGCACTTCTCAGCCAGATCGACACTGAATGAGACTGTGGGCTCAAAAGCTATAGAAACTCCGTCAATGATCTGGACTCGGGCTCGCTCCCCGATGGGACAGTCGGGCACTATTGGGAGCATCTGAACTGGTGGGTACAAACATCTCAAATGAGATAACCATGACATCGGAGAAGGGATTCTTTGGAGGAGGCTCGATGCCAGGCACGGCGACATTGATAACAGGCTCGGCTATTGGGGAAAGACGAAGTTTTGAGCGATCCTGAAAGTTGGTATTAACCAGTGAACTTCGCAGACATTCAAAACTTCATTGCGGGACTCATACACATTGTGTTTTCAACTGAGAAAGTCGACGGGGCAAAACATGACCATATTCTGCGTACACTCAAGTTAGCATTGCACTGAGTCATTCGGTTAAGAATCGAATTGACAGGAAGAAGGGAGATCCAACGACTTGACTGAGTGTTGCATGATTGTGAGTCAATAGGCCCTCGCCACGAAGTTTTTAGAGGACTGAACAGAAGGCATACCTTTGGAAGTAGACACTCTTCCTTCGGAACCAGATAACTGACTCCAATAGTCTGAACAAGATCGCTAGCCAGACATGTCCTTCCCGTAGTTTCCCGCTTGATCAGTCTCATTTTGTACACTTTCTACGACTGTAACATGAAAACAAAAGGAATACCTGGTTCAGATTTCACTGCCACATCGAAAAGCTCACATATTTTCTTATAATAGTTGTAGTTCGCGGAGTGACAGTCCGCAGGGTTAGTCAGACACAATTGTCGACATTCTGCTTCCGTTACTGGGGATCTTCGGATGACGGGGATAGAACAGTCGAGACGCTGACTCTTCTGGACATAGAAACATCCGGAGAGCTCTATAAGGAATGTACAGTCTGTTCAGAGCCAGAGAGACAGACAGAACAGAGACATCCAAAACTACCTGAAAATGCCTCCTCAAAAACTAGTAGTAACAGTACGAGGATTGAAGCACGGGCGTGCATTTGCTGACTACTGACCGGCTCGCTGGCTATTAGGTCAACTACGGTCTCCCTGCCGGATTATCCTGCGATCACACTGCCAGGCTCCGGAAAGGGATTACATAACGGTATCTGGTTCATTTGGATGTGGGTGAAAGTTGCACTCTTTATTGAGATCGGAAACTGCGGGGGAAAAGCTGAGACTGGAATACCCATAGGAAGTAAGAATAGACTACAGTAGTAAGATCACAATCAGTTATCCATGGCTGGAGTGCGTCTCGCGGCGGTGGTTCTGGTGGTCGGGCCGGATCGCGGACGTGTGACAGTTGAGGGAGCTGCCGGTGGCCGGCTGCTCTTCGGAATGGCCGATACTCGGGTTGGAAGAGCCGACTTCTCCTTGCTTGCTGGAGAAGCTGCCGAGCTCTTCGGAATTGAACGAGCAGCCGGACGTTGAGCGGCCGATGCAGCGAGAGGAGGATCCTTCACCATCGGCTTCACCACCGACTTGGGTTTCTCCACAACCTGGAAAGTTTGCTTTCTGCTGTTTCTTTCTATCTCTATGTATTCGTGGGCTATTAGATCTCACATATTCAATCGAAACTGGGCGCTTTTTCGATACCTTCTCCGCTTGGCGCAATCGGTAAGGGGTCGACTGCGGTGCAAAAGATATCGAGTTCGATTCTGGCCCGTGGCCAAATCTTTTATACTATCTCCAAATTTTGCGCAACAATTTCAACCAGGTTCCGTACCTTTGTCGGAGACTGTTCCGGTCCCGGAAGAGAATTCTTCGACTTATCCACCAGCGTCATGATCGTGTGCGTTCCCTGTCTCTCAAGCTTCCCTTCCTCCGTCTCAATTGCTCTCTTCTTGACCGGAGACGGTTTCTTTGTCACCGACTCCACGTTCTTCGCGACCGGCTCGCGATTCTCTTCGCTAACTTTTTCTTTCACAGCGTTTGCCGTCGGAGGAGGGACAGATGGTTTGCTTGGCTCTTTCGGCTTCTTTTCGACCTTCACCGGCTCCTTTTTTTCCTCGATCCGTTCCTTCGACGTGGTTCTCGAAGACGGCTTGGCGATTTTAGAAACCGGAGCAGGTTTTAGATCTGAAATAGAAACCATGAGATTCTGTAGTCTCTCTATGATGTTTTCCACCCGTACTACCTCGGATGATCAATATGGGAGTCGGTGAGTACGAGTGAGACTAGGTGTGCAAGTTCGAAGGCGTTTTACAAGGTCAAGACAACATTTTTTACGTTTCTGATGCCCTGCAAAGTTCTAGAACAAATTAAGGGCTAAAAGTTTGCAGGACATTGTAAAATTCGAAAATACTGGCTTCACCCCCCAATGTGCTTTAGCGTGGCTAACCTGGTAGAGTACATGGCACAGAAGCGGGAACTTTAGCTGGCGGAGGTGCAGGTGATTCCAATTGGTCCTTGCGACTTTTTCTCGGGCTCTCCGTCATATCCGTCTAAAAACATTGCGTCTGGAGCACACCCCCATACTCACTTTTTGTGGGGCTTCCAGAGTCTCTTTGACTTCTGGCTCTGTGACAGGCACTGTCTGCTGGATGGTAGACAGTGGTCTTCCTCTGTCTATCGACCTCGATCTCATAGGTTCCATATCAACTGTGAACTGGACTCCGACTGATGCCGATCTTTTGTAGCTTCTGTTGAAACTAGAGAAGCGCGGGGGAGGTGCCTTTGGCTGACGGAGCTCGACAAAGAGCCCGGCTGAAATAACTGTTAAGGAAGTCTCTCTGTCTGTTTCTCTGTCTCTCTGTCTACCATTCTAACTCTCTGTCTAACTCACTATCTTGAATCCTTTGTTGTTCCATCGACGTCAACATCGACCAGGCGTCTGCCTTTACAACCGAGGCCGCATAATGAAGTAGATGCTTATCAACAATCTCGTAGAGTCGTCGAACTAACGATGCAAATCTCTACAAATCTAACATTCTGAGAATATCCAACACTTACCGCACTATATTCTTCAATTGGGATTGTAAGACTTCGTTTTGTGGACTGCGGGACAGATTGTACCTCGAGAACCAGTTGTCCGAGACCCTGAACATGATCAGTTGGTTCACTAGTGAAACTGCTGCACACCAACTCATAACCATGGGCGTCAATACGCATCTGGTTTTCGGTTCTCATTGCGTATCTACAGTTATAGTGTTGGTGCGCCCCTTCTGTTTCTGGACTTACTTTAAAAGTCTTGATGGCTACGTCAGCTGGCAGAGAGTGGACAATTGTAGGAAGGAGGTCTTCCAAGATTCCCAAGTTTAAAGCCAGGCCTTTGCCATGTTGTTGAAAGGATTTGCTCGTAACCACGAGATGGAAAGAATGGACCAGGAACTGCATAGCCACGTCCAGAATGTCATCAACCAATCCGAGGACAGTGACCGCTGATTCAGACTTGGACCTCGGGAGAGAGGCCTGGAGTCGCTCACAGCCGAGAATTGTGTCGATGACGGTTTCATCGTCCATTTGTTGGATAACAGCCTCGTAGCATTCCTTCTGCCAGCGCTCGTTCAGGTGAACGAAGACTCTTAACAATTCTTATTGTTGATCTCGTAAAGCGCCAAAATACGTAGTTGCTTATGTTGTTTTGAGGGTCAAGACAGCATATTTTGACTTCTCAATGCGCTTTAAAGTTGCGGAGCTCACCAAAGAGCTACAAATGTGCGGAATATCGAAACAAAGAAAAAAAAACAAAGCCCTTTTCAGTATCAAATTTTCAGTTTTCTAGCTTTCCGATGTTCTGTAAAGGTATGCACAACTTTGCAGAACACCAGAAATGTCAATAATGCCGTCTTTACTTCAAAAATTGTGTATTTTGTCGGTAACACCTACCTTCCCTTCCAGATTCTGCAGAAATGCTTGGCTTGCCAGGCCAATGCCTCCTCGTAGAGTGGTCTTAGAGCGCGGATCGAGGCCAACTGGGGCAAGGCGTCAAATACAGAAGATACGCAGCCAGCACATGGCTCAAAAGGCTCTATAGAATGTTTTGGAAAAAGTCATACCCTGTGGAACCAGTGACATCGAGTCGCCTTGAGGTGCAAAATAACGACGTCTACTAGATCCTTGTGGTTGAGATGAGTCGCGAGAGAGATGACCTCCCAAATGTCAACTTCGTCCGGAATTGTGGTGAGACCACCATAGAGGAAGGACAAAAGAAAGTGGACAGAAGTCTTGGAGTAGCCCTTCAGCTCGAGTCTCTTGCTTTTCTGGAGTTGTTGTCGGAAGAAGGGACAGGTCGCAGAGAGGATGCATCTGGAAGAGTTGAATTGGAATCAGAGAGACAGAGAGACAGATAAACATTGTTAAGCTGATTCGCATCAGGGCCACGAAAAACAGGTAAGAAATACAGATTTGGGGTGCGTACCAACTCATCTAACACGCGCACCAACTCGTCTATAACCCAGGCTGTGTATCGACAAGGCTTATTTGATAAACAGTCTGTGCTATACGAGGTGATGCGTACGCCGAAGTCATCCCTCGAAAGGATCGAGCTCTTGAAAACTCACTTGTGGGCGTGAAGATCACCAGTCTCAGTCTGAATAACCACGTCTGTATCTTCATTGGCCAGGTACATTTGCATCAAATCTGCTGCCAGCTTGCTGGCCGGAGTTCGGTCGTTGATCAGAGGCTGGGCGTCCTGTCCGGGAGTCATGTCAATGCTGGTCAATGATGTCAATGAAGCCATGGAAAGTCTTTTTGACATGAGGACTCTCCCTCCTCCTCGCAGAGTGTCCATTGAGCCTCTTTCCATGGATCTATCCATGGCTGGAGAGTCGCTGTCCGAAAGACCGATGAACATGGGGAAGATTTGCTTGGGGCCTGAAGAGTTTCCGTCTCTCTCTCTCTCTGTTTCTCCCTACCTCCACTGCTTCTCTTCCTCTCTAGGTACTCCTTGACCGGGTCTATTGCAGGTTCCACGCTATCCATATCTGGAACCCATTTCGCTCAGTCTTTGCTCTCTTCTGAACTCACGGATGAACTTGCTCATGCTCACTTCCGGTCTGTTTGGATGGCGCTCGGCTGTCGGTTCCTCCTCCTCCGGAATATCGGCTACCTGCAGAATAAGCAACGTCAAATGAAGTGTACTTGGACTAACCTCACTCCTTAGAGAATAGACGGAGCTGTTCATTGGAGATCCTGTCGCGAGATCACGAAAAGATGTCATGACCGGGACGGAAGATTGGAAGGAACTGCTCATGGATCCGTAGGAAAACATCTGCGGATTGTGACCGGAAGATGTGAGCGAGGATGACATCTGAGAGTAAGGAGACGGGGGCTGACGACGGGGAGATGACTGGGTCGAATACTGAACAGGAAACTACGTTTATGCGCTTGCGGAAAAATAAAACTGATTGCGAGGACTCGAAATTGAGTCGCTCGGACACCAAACGGGCGCGTTGCCACTGAGCCAAGAGGGCAAGCCTAGGACGAAAAAGAGCTACCACTGTAATGAGAGTTCAATCCCGGAAAAGAACTCACTCCGGACTGAAGATGAGCATAGGGGAGAGGTGGTCGTCCGGCAGTCGGGGTCTGTTCCTCTAGTAGTCTGTCAGCCGCCTCTCCCTCCGCAAAATCCAATTCCGTGGACTCTTCCATATTGAAGGATCGATTTGAGGACTGCGAGGTCGGACCTGAACCATACCCTGTTGAAAAAATATTGAATTCTGCAGCAGAGGGTAGGTAAACAGAAGCCCCCGAAATCCTCAAGCATCCCCCATTTAGGTGGCAGTAAGCGAGAATGTGCCCTCACCGACAAGATTTGGCAATTTCAATCTGACTTTCTTCGTCGGTTTTCGACAATGTTCACAGACTACAACCTCAAATTACTGTAACTCTTCTAGAACTCACGTTGATCGTCCATGTCGTCAGTCGGGAATTGGGCAATTTCGTCCTCGGTATAGACAGAATGTATGAAGAACTCTAGTCCTGCCGAGTCTATGTCTCCGATGGCCACCTCCCGCAGCCTGCCCTCATGTCTCGGTCCCATTGCGGCCACAGTGGCCTCCACGTGTCTCTGATAGAAGCCCGGAGCTCGGGCTCTCAAAATGCATTCGTGTGCCGGCAGTTTCTTGCCATCGGCTGCCACCAGGAGAAGGTCAGCCGACTCCATGCTCCCGACGAGGGAACTCATCTGTCGTCGAATCTTCTCGGCTATGCGCAGCTGGAGCTGCTCACGAGCAAAATGATATTGCTCCCAGGCGACAGCAGACCGCATCTAACATGGCATCTGAAAGATTCTTGTTACAAGCATTTCCATTAAGTGAGGAATGAGATGTTTGGGAGCAGGCGACTGAAATCTGACTCCCCGCGGTGTTCCTGTTCATAAAAGGAGCTGTTTGACTAACTGTTCGGGGGTCTATTCGGACTCCAAAAGAAAGACAGAGAGACAGAAAGACAGAGAGAAGAGACAGAAGCAGAGAGACAGGGAGACAGAATAAGACGGCCATGGTAGAGAGGACTAATTAGAGCAAGGGAACGGAAGCGAGCACTTCAATTTTAAACAGTTTGCAACTTTTTTTTTTTCAACTTTGTGTAATTGGAAACGGATGCAATGAGGACAACAGTCTCTTCCAGCAAAAGGTTAGTTCGGATCGCCTCACCCCGAGTAGACTCCCTCAGGCTCAAAATGGACTCGGAGAATGCCTACAAGACAATAGTGCGATTGGCAGACGAGGTGATTCGGGGACAGAACGTCTCGCTAATGGTCAGCCAGGAAAAGCTGGAGTCGTTGAAAGTGGCGGCCACCGACTGCCAGCCATCCGACGACTCGGACTTGTTCAACGAAGAGACGAAGAAGCTGTCGCTCAAGGGCGAATGGAGCTGTGACTACCAGGGACGCCGCTACCAGCTCGACTTTCTTGGATTGCTCGGAGCCACGGGAAACGGACAGCTCAAACTCAATGGGAACACCTACAAATTCTAGTCGAATTCTACTGGCAAGAAACCAAGTAATAAAACTTTCTGTGAAGGTTAGTGTTTTTGTTGTTCAGAGTAAAGGAAAGTGACCGCTGAAGACAATAAGACAGAGACAGAGGGGGATGACTTCTAGTCTCCGGATCAATAAGCTCGAGAGACACACATTTTAAGAGAAAAATTGAGGAAGCGCGAGAGCCCTAATCGTCCTGGGAATGATGGCACACTGACACAGAAAGCAACTGGGCAAACACACCCGAAAATCTCTATAATTTCGAGAAAAGAACTCACCGGCGTGCATGGCCGAAGGAAGAGGTTCAATTGTCTCAACTACTAATGCATAGTTTAGACTCTGGATGGCCATGCATCCGGGACGAGTCTTTTTCTCGGACTACTAACTGCCCTCGAGCTCGCGCCCCCAAAGTGAATATGACAGCCAGCAGAGCGAAACCTTGGCTAAAAAAGAGGGGTGGGAGCTATTGAGCCCGAAGACAGATCCGTTTACGGGAGTAGGCGGACATCCATCTCTGAATTGGGAAGTAGGTACAAAACAGTCAGTCAAAAGAGTTATCATTTGTGTGTCCCCCGATGAAGCAAAAATTGTCGCGAAACCCATTCATGAAACAAACCGATTTCTCAAAACTTATTTCTTTACATCAGTTAAATTTTTGCTTAAATAGTACAATCAGACGCGCCAGCCAAAAGAACAGCACAAAAACACGCACATTGTTGCCAATCTATCGAGGCAGATGGCTTGAAGAGGGGGCTTAAACGACTGTCCATTCCTCTAGGGGACCACCCTTTCATCCCCATCGTAAATCGATATACGAGAGAGGAATATACGTCAATTAGAGGAGCAAATACACGTGTGCCGCCGAGGCCTATTGTGGTAAAACTAGTTCACTCGACGGTAAGAGAGGGGGCTGTTTCTTGTTGCAGTTTAATTGAAAAAAGATTGTCAAATAGGCTGACTGGCTACCTCAAAGTGTTATATCGACGGCGGCGACTCATTATGAGAGGAGCCGATCTAATTATGGCAACGGCTCAGTGACTATGTGTTTAGTTGCTTTGGCAGCCTGTCTCTGTCTCTGTCTCTGTCTCTGTCTCTGTCTCTGTCTCTGTCTCTGTCTCTGTCTCTGTCTCTGTCTCTGTCTCTGTCTCTGTCTCTGTCTCTGTCTCTGTCTCTGTTTGGAGAATTTGCAGAGGAGGAATGAGTCAAACTGAGAGTTGGGTCGAAAACAGACGTAATTGAGGGCCAGACGTCGGGGGAGGCTTCAAAATCGATAGAACACCAATCCCGACATGTGGGCACTTTAAAGGCGAGAAAATTCTGGAGCTGGGGAGTAATTAGTGTAGGAATCATCAGAATATTACCATGGAAACGTCTGAGTCCGAACGTAGCAGAAATAAACAGGGACCAGCTGCTCTGGATGTCACGTGCGGTACATTGTTTGCCGAGTATAAAGGACACCGGGATGGTCCAGTAAACTATGAGGGTGAGACATGGAAATGTGCAAATGGCCGAAAAAACTGACTGTCCGTTGTAATCTGCCTATTTCCAGACTGGGAGACTGTTTTTGATTGCGGAGAGAGTCAACAAGTCGCTGTCTATATCTTTCTGTCTTTCTGTCTCTCTGTCTCTCTATCACACAGTTTCTTGTTTCTCTGCCTCTCAGTCTCTCCCTCCCTCTCTCTTTGGCTGTCTGTCTCTGTCTCTTTGTATCCTTGAGCGACAGCTTCTTCGTCTCTTCGTCGAACAAGTCCGAGTCGTCAGATGGCTGGCAGTCGGTGGCCGCCACTTTCAACGGCTCCAGCTTTTCCTGGCTGACCATTGGCGAGACGTTCTGTCCCCGAATCACCTCGTCTGCCAGTCGCACTATCGTCTTGTAGGCATTCTCCGAGTCCATTTTGAGCCTGAGGGAGTCTACTCGAGGTGAGGCGATCCGAACTAGCCTTTTGCTGGAGGAGACTGTTGTCCTAATTGCTTCCAATTACACAAAGTTGAATAAAAAGTTGCAAACTGTTTAAAATTGGAGTGCTCGCTTCCGTTCCCTTGCTCTAATTAGTCCTCTCTATCATGGCCGTCTTGTTGTGTCTCCCTGTCTCCTTGTCTCCGTTTCTCTGACTTCATGTCACTCGGTATCTCTGTCTCTGTTTTCAAAAAGTACACTTCGAGCAGTCGTACAGCTTATCGAAACTTCTTATCTCGAGCTCACAAAGAAACCAGCTGCTGCCCTACTTTCTGCAATGCTCCTACTCTTTGTTCAGCTGTATACTTTCACTATCTTTTAGTGATAAGCCGAGGTCTATAAATCCGTTCAACGATGGAGATTCAACTAATTCGTCATGAAGTTGGTCCTTCTCTTTGTTGGAGGAGTTGTCTCTCTCGGTATGCTCATTCCCGCCTCTGTAACCCGATTCAGCTTCTCGTGGATCCCAACATCTGACTGGAGATGAGCTGGTCAACTACCTCAACACACACCAAGATCATTTCAAGGTATTGTGTTAATATTGTCACTATCACTGTCACTCTAACACACGGAATATTTCTTTAGGCAACCAACTACAAATGGACAGCCGCGGAGATGAAAGCCAAAGCGATGGATAAGAAGTATGTCAGTGCTGGTGACACTCCCATAGCTCCAAAGATTGACTGGATCAGAGACGAAGAGATCCCCGAGAGCTTTGATGCCCGTGACAAGTGGAAGAACTGTGCCTCTGTTGGTCACATCAGAGATCAGTCCCAGTGTGGATCTTGCTGGGCTTTCGGTCAGTTTTCGGTCTCTGCCTCTGTAACCAGATACTTTAGGTGCTGCTCAGGTCATGACAGACCGAACATGCATTCATTCCAAAGGACTTGTCAAGGCTAATGTCAGTGTCGAAGACATCCTGTCCTGCTGCTCCTCTTGGAATCAGGAGTGTGGAAGGTAGGTAGCATCTCACTGTCGCTATCCACTGAGCCTTTTCAGTTGCTCCGGAGGCTGGCCCTACAACGCCTTCAACTACTGGAACTCCGTCGGAGTCGTGACAGGCGGAGATTACGGTACTAACGACGGATGTATGCCCTACGTGATCAGTCCATGCGGCTGGCACAACGGAGTCAACTATGGATCTTGTCCTCCGGACGAGGTTGCCACACCAAAATGTGCACCCCAATGTCGTGACGGCTATTCCAAGACTTATCAAACGGACAAGACTTTCGGTGAGTCTAATACTGACAGTTAGTGACGGTTACAGGCACTCCTGCCTACCGCATTCAACCACAGTCGGCCGTTGACATCCAGAAGGAGATCATGACAAACGGTAAGATTAATCGATGACAGTGTTAACAACTCAATTTGAGGCCCTGTCACCAATTGCTTCGATCTCTACCAAGACTTCTATCATTACAAGAGCGGAGTTTATGTGTACTCGGCCGGAGACTACGTCGGTGGACACTGTGTCAAGATGCTCGGCTGGGGAACCGAGAATGGAATTCCTTACTGGCTAGTGGCAAACAGTTGGGACACTGACTTTGGAGAAAAAGGTGAGCACCAATGGAGAGACAAAGAGACAGAAAATTTCAGGCTTCTTCCGCATCATTCGAGGAATCAACGAGTGCAATTTCGAAGAGTACGTCTTCGGAGCACTGCCACAGTACTGAAAAAAAAACTATCCATGCCCTGTACATACTGTGAATACTCGCATATAAATCTTTGAACATTTTGTGCTGAACTGGTCAAATCAGTGAGATCTTTGTCCCAACTGATACGCACTGATGTTTGTTACGTGTTTTCTCGAAATGATCCGATTGTTTTAAAAGGTAGATACCAGAGAAAACCAGATGTTAAGACGTCTGCGATTCTTACAAAAAAAAAGATGAAATGGTTGCACCAATGGAATTTAATCGAAAGCGGGCACAGTCACGAATCCTAAGACGACGGAAGTTGTGCACGCTAATCTCTCCTTGTCTGCAAGCCGATAGAAAGAATCACGAGAACTCCCTGTGATAGCCCATTGTTTATAAGCCGACCACTGATAGCAGTTTCGTGATAGTTGAGACAATGAAGCTTCTTCTGTTAGCACTCCTAGTGGCTGGATCTCTTGCAGTTGCGGGTGAGTACAGAGTTTTCATTGTCACAATCACTGTTACCTTCAGTTCCGAGAGGGACAGAGCATCTGAGCGGAAAAGACCTTGTCAACTACCTCAACACTCACCAGAAGAGCTTCGTAGCGATTGAACATGGATTGTCTGAGACGGACATGAAGGCCAGAGCCATGCGGAAGGAGTATGTGACTGGTGGCAATGTGCCATTTGCTCCCGAGATCTCAACCATCAATGAGGACTCAATTCCTACTACGTAAGACAATAATCCATGACTATACCCACGTTAGGTTTGACTCCCGAACAGCCTGGAAAAGTTGCTCCTCCATCTCACACATCCGTAACCAGGGCCAATGTGGATCCTGCTGGGCTTTCGGAGCCTCCGCGGTCATCACCGACAGAATCTGTATCCATTCCAATGCTGCCCAGCAGCCAGTCATCTCTTCTGAAGGTATGTCTTCTATACCCAGTTGATAAATCGCAAAAATTACGGAAATCTGATAGTTTTGGACTAAAGCCAAGAAATCATTATTGGCGGAGATCGAACTCGAGCCCTTTGCTCCGCAGTCCGCACTCTTACCGACTGCGCCATTAAGCAAAGGGTGCCAACCTGCTTCCCCCTGATTTATGAATTTCAAGATATTCTGGACTGCTGTAACTCCTACGACAAGACTTGTGGCTCATGTGAAGGAGGATATCCCTTCACTGCTCTGAACTTCTGGGGAGCTAAGGGTGTTGTTACCGGAGGAGACTACGGTAGTAATGTTAGTTTGAATGTGCCTCCCAATTGACCGAAAGCTTCTAGGTCGGCTGCAAGCCGTACTCTGTGAACCCTATGACCAACGGGAAAATTCCTACACCGGCATGTTCCGCCTCTTGCCGGTCTGGCTACGGAGTTTCGTACTCGAATGACAAGCACATTGGAGGAGAAAAGGCCTACAGAGTCACGGCCAAATCTGTGCCTGCTATACAGAAGGAAATCATGACCAACGGGCCTGTAGTGAACTGTTTCGACCTCTATGCCGACTTTTACAACTACAAATCGGGAGTCTATGTAGTACGTGCCCGGTTATCAGCGCTTGGATCAACTTATTTTTTTGCAGCACACCGCTGGCAACTACGTCGGAGGCCATTGTGTCAAGATTATGGGCTGGGGGACAGATAATGGTACGCCTTATTGGTAAGATCATTTTGTTCCTAAAGCGAGTTAAAAAATCCGAACCTTAGCGAGTTCAGGAGAAATCTCTAAATGGTCTTTCGGCTTGATTTTCAATTATGCTTCTTGGGCCATTCTTCTGTCATTTCCGAACACCGATTCAAAATTTCAGGCTGGCCGCCAATTCCTGGGGAACCAGCTTCGGAGAGTCCGGCTTCTTCAGAATTCTTCGAGGAGTCAACGAGAATGGCTTCGAAGAATACGTCTACGGAGCACTGCCCAAGTAAAAATTGGTCTAATAAAGTTTATTCTCGAACACCCCCGTGAACACTTTAATCGTCGCTTATCCTTTTTCGCTCGGAATCCGAATTAAACTTCAATGGCTTCCTTTCGCGAAGTAAATAATCAGTCTCATCATGCGCCTCTTCTTCATCTTCCTACTATTTGGTCTATGCTATTCCCAAAATAGAAGGGTACGTACCCATTCATCTACTGTTCAGATAAAAGTACCAGATACTGCAAGTTGGACTGATGTGTGCCAGAGATGACCCCCAGCTCATTTCTTGGATCGGGTGGCGTAGAGTGGCTGCTGGTGTTGGCGTGGCCTGGGACAAAATTGTCAGCGAAGGGATTCTGACCAATATGGATGTCAAGTGAGACAGAGACTTCTGTTTCGGTTCTCACACCCAACTTCCAGCATCTCTTTCTTCTACAGTGACTGTATAGAAGCCAAGGCTGTCGGATCAGTCATTGAGATGTCTCTCAGCAACGTCGACATAATTCTGGGACCACCCTGTACAGGCTGTTGGTCCTGTTCTTTTCACAAAAAAAGGCGAGGTTTTAGCGGCTGTCGCAGCTGGGAGTGTCGGGAAGAGCTTTAATGTTCCTCTGATCATGTGGGGACCCCAATACAGCCCCTTGCTGCTGGACAAAGAGACCTACCCGACCGTGTTCGCTACATCCTCGGCTGCAATAAAGTACCAAAACAGGGGTAGATAGCTTACAGAGAGACACTTTAGTCAGGCTCGAACCCTGATGAGAATACTGGACCGGTATAATTGGTCGACGGTGGCCGTGGTCTACTACACTGCCAGGAGTGCTCTGATTCCGAGGTGTAATATGGTTCTTGACGGATTGGATGTAAGGATGAAATCGAAAGAAGCTAACTAAAACTTTCAGCAACTGATAACCGATCTGAACTCCAACATCTCCGTCGTGTACAGAAAACGATTCCGGAGTGAAAGTATAGATGACATGCGGACGTCCATCCAGGAGCTGGCTCAAGTTTCGAGAGGTAAAAGGGGCAAAAGATTCTGGGACGAAGGAACAGGGATAGAGAGACATTGAGACAGAGAAACAGAGAGACAGAGATACAGAAAGACAGCGACAGAGAGATACAGAAAATTTCAGTCACCATAAGCTGCTTCGAGTCGGATGGGGCTCGTAGAAGTTGGTTTCTGGCTATAGCTAAGGAGAATGTGGATACGGACGAATTTGTTTGGATACAGGTTTGAATATTGTCGTTTTCAGCAGTTGCAGACAAAAGTAAAAAGAAGTTGCAAGCCTGTGGTTCGAACCCTGGTCCTGCGATTCTTAATTGCGCCATTGATGCAAGGCGTGGCCGAAAATCTGAGGGACCTAAAACACTTGCTTCTTTTTTGCCAGAACAGCAATTTCAAAACATGGTTTGCTATCTCGGTTCAGCCGAAAACGACTGAATACTGTCACCCTATAATCATTTTACAGTTCGAGTGTCGGCGAGCCGGCTACCGAAATGTCTGGAAGGATACGAGTATAGTGCCCGACGGGAACGATGCTCTGGCTCTGCGAGCAGCTAAGAAAGTCTTCATTCTAGATGCGCAGCCCTTGAATTCGACTGATCAGTTCGTGGCTGACACGATAGCAAAGTTCAAACAACCGCCGTTCTACTGCGACAACTGTACTGACATCGATCCAGTAGGGTGCTGAAAAGGAGGCTTAGCCAATAAGTTTAGACTTCATCACAGCTGGGAGAGCTGAGTGATGCCATGCTCTTGTTTGGGAAGGCACTGAACATATCAATAGCGGAAGGAAATCCCGAGCCTACAGCGACACAGCTCGCTGCTGTCACGGCCGGCATGAGCTTTTCAGGTAAGTTCGAATTCTGCTCGCAAATCTGGGTAGAAAAAAAACAGCTGCTTTCCACACAAGAATCACGCAAAAAATTAAGTGTTTCACGAAAAGACAAGGACAAGAAAAGGCAAACGGCAAGCATCGAACCCGCGTTCCTTGGTTTTGTAGTCGGAGCACTAACCGACTGCGCTATCAAAGGAAGGCGGAAGCAGTCTTTCTACCTCGATAAATGAGCATCCAATAACAAGTTCAGGCTTCACGGGAGCAGTGAAAATCAACAAGAACCTCACTCGAAACCCTGTCTTTCTGTTCTGGGGCTTCGACAAAAGTGACACCGCGTCCGCGATGCTCCGAATCACCGAGGACTTGACTATTGACTATACAGTAAACACAGAAAGTTTTCTCTATCTCCGAAGTAGAATAATCGGTTTCAGGTAGAGGTACTTCAACAAGATAGTGTCATCTTTGCCACCAGAGGAGGAATAGTTCCACTGAACTTTCCGACCTGTGGATATGACGGAAGTCTATGTCCGCCGCCCGTATTCCAGCAGTACTTGGGAGCTTTTGTTGGAGGAGCGGCAGCCATCGTGTTCCTCATAATCCTAATCATACTGGCCATCTACTTCGTCTTTAGGTTTGGCCAGAAGCCATAAAGATACAGACAGCTCAGGACAAAGCGACTGGAAGAGGAGAGACTGAACCAGCAGTGGACGATTCCCTTGATGACTCTTGAAAGACCCCAAGAGTTCAATAGGGGACAGTCTCACCGTTCTCTCCAGAGTACTGTAACCACGAGTACGAAGATGACGATTGACAGTAAGAAGGAGACGGAGAGACATGCTTTCTTCATTCTGGATAAGGAGTCTGTTGTGGCTAGGAAACACACGGCACGTGTGGATCTCGGAAGTTATCAGTGCGCTGAACTAAGAAAAGTGAGAGAGACAGAGAAACAGAGACAGAGAGAGTTCAGATGAAGAGTCTCTACCACGATAATCTCTGTCGCTTCGTCGGACTCTGCCTGGACGGCCCCCAATTGATGTCAATCTGGAGATTCTGTGCTCGAGGCTCGTTGAAAGATGTCATCGCGAAGAGTTCCATCCAAATGGATTGGTTCTTCAAGTTCTCCCTGATCAGAGACATCACCGAGGGTCTACACTTTCTGCACAGTCTGTTCGGACCACACGGATGGCTGTCTTCCGGAACCTGCCTGGTCGACGAGAGATGGAGGGTCCAAATCACGTTCTACGCCTTGGACTTTGTCAAGCAGCACAACACTTTCGAGCTCACGGACATGCTTTGGGTCGCCCCGGAACACATTAGAGATCCGTCCATGCCTGCCACTAAGGAAGGAGATGTATATAGGTAAGTGGGACAGACAAAAATCGCTTAAGTTTTCAGTTTTTCCATTGTCTGCTCCGAGATTCTGACGCGCAAGTCGGCCTGGGATCTCGAGAATCAAGATTACGACATTGAAGAGCTAGTTTATAAGCTGAAAAGAGGAGGGCATAACTGTCCTCGCCCTCTTTTGGACTCGGACGAGGAACAGAACACGTCCTTGTGTCTATTGGTCAGAGATTGCTGGGATGAGAGAGCCGAGCATCGGCCGAATTTGGAGCAGGTTTGGTTGAATTTGGCCTGCTAATTTGGATGGTCTAATGGTTTTACATAAATGTACCTTGTAAAATGGATTTCAAGTTATTTGTGAAAGTACGAAACACCTGCCGTGGGTGTCGAACCCGACGTGTTCAGTTTTGTAGTCTGAGCGCTAACCGACTGCGCTATGACGACAAGGCTTCAGCTTGAGGACAACAACGAGGCTCTTGGATAATCACCTTAAATTCAGATCCGCCGTCTACTCCGTGGCCTGAATCACAACAAGTCCTCAAATTTGATGGACCACGTGTTCAAGGTTCTGGAACAATACGCCACCAACTTGGAAGTCGAGGTTGAGAGTCGCATGAAAGAATTGACGGAAGAAAAGAAGAAATCGGACATTCTGCTGTACCGGATGCTACCCAAGTTTGTAGTTCTTTTTCTGCTAGAAATGCCCTTCAGACAAGTGGCGGAGAGATTGAAGCTGGGTCAACCAGTAGAACCGGAGACTTTCGACTGTTGCACACTGTTCTTCTCGGATGTCGTCTCCTTCACCACCCTGGCCAGTCGATGTACTCCTCTCCAAGTCGTCAATCTACTGAACGACCTCTACACGACTTTTGATGCCATCATCGACAATCACGACGTTTATAAGGTAGGTAAGCCACCTTGCAATCACATGCAGTTTTCGAAGTCGAGACGACATTTTATAGCTTTCTAATCTTCAGCAAAATTGTTCAAACAGCTGATTATTCGGGGCTTAAAAGGCATTTTCAGTTTTTCGTTGTTCCACAAAGTTGTACCGTTTGATCTGCTCTACAACTTTGCAGAACATCAAATACCTGGAAAATATCGTATTGAGACCGAAAATAGTATACTATACTTGGCGGAATTCCGTTACAGAATGTACCGTACTCGTTTAGGTCGAAACAATCGGCGACGGCTACCTCTGTGTCTCGGGTCTCCCACACAGAAATGGCAATCAGCATGCGAAGGAGATAGCCGAGATGTCTATGGGTCTGCTCAGAGCCATCAAAGGATTCCGCATTCCACATCTTCCAAAAGAACGAATCAACATTCGTGTCGGGTTGCACACCGGGCCGGTAGTTACCGGAGTTGTGGGCATCACCATGCCACGATATTGTCTCTTCGGTGACAGTGTGAACACGGCCAGTCGGATGGAGTCCAATGGAAAACGTAAGATTTTGAATTTGGCGCCGAATTTCGGCTGTGTATGTATTTGAGTCTTGCTAAGTGTGTATGGGCCATTTCTTCTTTTTTTAAAAAGCAGAACCATTTCTTTTAGCTCTCTTTTAGGAGGCAAAACCATATCTTTTAGCTGGTCGCATCCACATCAGCACCGAGACGATGAACTTTCTGACCAAAGTCATCGGCGGCTACAGAACTGTTCCTCGAGGAGAAGTCATAGTCAAAGTACGTTGCTCCTCGAAATCTGACTCATGAGCTAATTTTCAGGGAAAAGGAGCCGTATCCACTCATTGGCTTCTCACGGACGAAGACCCTGACACTGGTTTCGACGATTAGAAAAAAGAAGCCCCCCAGCGTGATTTCCTCCTCTCTTGGCAGACGTTTCTTTGTTCGATGATAATTTTTCGGCGATTAGCTTCTCAAAAAGAGAGAGAGAGAGAGAGAGACAGTCTGGAAGTCAGATCAGGAGTGCATAGAACGTGGTGTGACAAGTGCTAATTCGATTAGTCGACCTGAAATTGCAGAGAAAAAACGGACGCATCAGATTATGTCAGGTGTGAAAATGGGGTCGTCCACGTCCCCAAGTGGTGGGGGATCCGGGAAAGGACACTCTTGTCAGATCTCATCGAGGCCCTAAAAACCGAAAAGTGAACCGTTTCGCACTTTATAGCAGGCAGGCGCCACGTGCCTGCTGTGTCAAGAAAGAGATTCTGACCACTGATCGGGAGAGTTTTTTTTTTGGCAAGGAGCGGGTTTATTATAGACTGATTTACCGTACAAGTTCAACTAAGACTCCGCCTCTGGTCAAAGAAACCCAGTTGTTCAAATATTTTCGGGCTCAAGACGGCATTTTTTAAACTTTCCGATGTTCTGCAAAGTTATAGAACGGATCGAAGGCTACAAGTTTGCGGAGCATCAGAAATCCGAAAAAAGCTATGTTTACAGTCTCGCCACCCCAAAGGCGGCTTGGTGAAGTGGTACGGGCGAGCCAAAGTACTACGAGGGGAAACTCCTCCAGTTCAGAGACATTTTGCATGCTCAGACGATGATTTTTTGGGTTTTCGATGCTCTGCAAAGTTATAGATTAAGGGCTAGCCCTTGATCTACAACTTTGCGATAGCTCAAAAATGTTGTCTTGTCCCCGAAGTACAAATTTTTGGCGGGCTTTTATTAAAGGTGCTACAGTATTCAAAGAGTCTATTGAAACAGTGCCAAAACGATAAAAGGAGGTCGCAAAAAACTGTTATCTCGAGAGTTGCGACCCGGTTTCGCACTCTTTCTCATCCAGGTGACCATAATCTGATTGACCGTTCGGGTTCAACGCCTCTCGCGAAAAATCATTCGGGCTGACCAATGGGCTGTGGTCCCAGTCCCCATTTTCCACCAAAATCCATTTCTTTTTTTCGACCCAGCCACCCAGTAGCGACAACTTAAGCGATTTGGACACACAGAGGAGGGTCAGGTTATCCGCAACAGCGGATTGGACTCTTGCGCCGGTCCGGGGGATTTGCTGCCCAAGTTTTTTCTCCTAATTTCCAGTCCCAGTACTCTCCGAGACGACTTCCTTGCGTCCCTCCCCCTTCGGGTGTTAGCATTGCCAATTTTGGTCATATCCTTGTCTCCTCTTTTTTTGACTGCCCAGAACTCAGACCTAGGATCTCTTGGTTCCTCAAATGCGCCATCTTCTCCCCCTTACCGCCCTTCTGGGTTTGGCTTTCGCCCAGTATTCTGTAAGTTTTCCTCTCAGGACCCTTGGCAGAAAAACAGAGAGGCAGAGAGGTAGAGACAAAGAGACAGAGCGGTGGGAGATTAACCAACTAGAGTTACAGTATATAGCCAACGATGTAGTCGAAGACTACGCTCACGTCAAGGAACTTCTCCGGGAGTTCTATCGACGCTCGGCTCGACGAATGGGACACGACTATGTAGGTCAATAGAGGCATTGGAGGTACCAGAAGTCTCAGGATCCGACGGCAGTGACTAAGGCGGCATCCCAGAACCCAGATGATGGGACAGAGGCCACAGCGAATAGACACATCTGGCACGAGGTCTTCGAAAATGATATTGTTCTGAATGTTCAACAGGCTGAGGCTCTTTTAGGAGAAAAAAGTGGGTGGTACATTGATGTTGTGATCAGTTCGATGTTTAGGCAGTTTTAGTCGTGGGAAACGACAGGCTCAGCCGACAGCCTCGTCCTTCTGGAAAGAGTACACCATTCCTTACACCTTTGCTGTTAATGACTGTGAGTAACTATCACTGACATTGTCTCTGTTAATTTCTCCTAAACAATCGTTCAGCTACCTGGCAAGGCCTGATCCGTCAAGCTCTTCGTCACCTGGAGTCGCAGACATGTCTTCGATTCGAAGAAAACGGCACTGGAAAAGATGGCCTGAAGTTTTTCCGAGGCAGTGGCTGCTGGTCCAACGTCGGAAGACAGGGTGGCAGACAACTCGTCTCTATTGGATACGGATGCGAAAACGTTGGAATCATCGCTCACGAGACCCTTCACGCTTTGGGTCTCTGGCATGGTAGGTGTCTTTCGCATTGGTAAAAAAAACCTCGACTTACAGAACAGTCAAGAACAGATCGAGACGGCTACGTAAAGATGGCATTCAACTGGATTATCAGGGTACGTCCTCTACTGAACTGCAAGAAATACATGTCTAGGGAACCGAAGGAAATTTTGAGAAGAGGTCAACAGCTAACAGCGACAACATGGGGCAGCCTTACGATATGGGTAAGTGGTTAGCTTCTCACATCCAGCCACGCTCGGACGTTGCGTTTGCCCCAGGGCGCGAGCTTTAGAGCTTCGACTACAGATCCAAAACAGGCGGGTTCGACCTCCGTGGATGTCAAAAAATGTTTTATAGTCTATTTCCAACGAAGAGCGGCATGTTAAAGGACTAACTACTTCCGCGCCATTTTATTCAAATGAAAATGCAAAAAATATTTTGCCTTTTTGACAATTTTAGGCTGTTTGCCGGGATTTTTCCTTGTATTTAAGATATCTACTACCGAAAAGAACTACTTTCCAATAACTTCGAGGAAAAAACTGGGATAAAATGTTGAAAAGTTCGAAACATGAAAAGTGAAGGTTAGTCAACATGTTTTTCCAATATCAGCCATTTCTTCCAGTTTTTTTCTCGTTTTTGTTGTTAAGTAGAGATTGTGGAGGTTTTAAAGAAATATACTGGAAATAGACTATTTGTTCATAGAAAACTGAAATGTTTTCTGAGAGCTATTAGCTCTATAGTTTAACCAATCTCTTTACCGAGAGTTTTGCGCGCCAATTCAAACTGGGTAACTTGATTAAGCTTCCTGTTCCAGGCTCGGTCATGCACTACGGTCCGAAATCTTTCACCACGGATTGGAGCTAGTGAGTTGTCCCTAAAATAAACCAAAAAACTGACCTAGTGATACAATCGTGACCAAGGACAAGAACTTCCAGCAGACTATCGGACAGCGAGAGGGCATCTCCTTTAAGGACGCCAAGATGATCAATCTCCGCTACTGCACAAGTAAGTGACAGTGACAGTGACAGTACCGTATTAATCTGTTTTATCGAACGTGTTCAGAGGTCTGCTCAAGCCGTCTATCCTGCCAGAATGATGGCTACACGGATCCGAATAACTGCAACCAATGTCGCTGTCCCAAGGGTTTCGGTGGTCAGCTCTGTGACCGAGTGGCCGATTCTACTTGTGGAGAGGAGCTGGTAGCTACGACCGAGTTCCAGACACTCAAATCCAAGCCAGTTATGGCCAATGACAATTGTGCCTGGAGGATCAAGACTCCGAATGGGGAAAGAATCGAAATGAACGTCGACTACATCAGCTTCCCATGCACCGACTCGTGTTCGAGCTACGTTGAGATCAAGTACGACAAAGTCAAGACTGCTACAGGTATTTGGAACTCGTATATTTCAATAGTTGATTTTTTTTAGGTGCTCACCTCTGCTGCAATGCCCTGAACAGCTCGATTATCTCCGAAGGAGACGATATCGTTATGATCATGAGGGGAGGACCGAGTCTCTCTACTGGATATCTTGGATTTGTCGTTCGCTACAGAATATGTTCGTTTTAGGGCCGCTTACTCGGGGTGTGGATGAATATAAAAAGACAGAGAGACAAAAGACTTGACGGGAAGGCTGACATGGGCAGATGCAGAGAGTGAGAGATATTTTTCCAGACGGCTACCCAACCCCGCCAGCCACGACCACCACTTCTACCACAACAATCGCGACTACCAGACGACCAACTACCCCCTACCCTGTCGGGAACACTGGCTCCTGGGGACAATGGGGAGCCTGGTCGGCTTGTTCCCGCGCCTGCGGAGGCTGTGGTACCCGAACGAGAGTCAGAGGCTGTTATGGCGGAAACTACAAGTGCGAGTGAGTTCGAAGCCCTCTCGACTTTGAATTTGAACATTTCAGTGGTCAGAACCTCCAGACCCAGTACTGTAATTCCCAGACCTGTAAAGGGAATA
Organism: Oscheius sp. JU75; assembly: GCA_037178855.1. NCBI lineage: Eukaryota > Metazoa > Nematoda > Chromadorea > Rhabditida > Rhabditidae > Oscheius > Oscheius sp. JU75. Next base: position 8,571,468 of record JASJZC010000006.1, on the reverse strand, counting down.
CGGGAATATGTAGTGGTCGTCTCCTCGTTCCCTGTGACCTCGTCCCAAAACTGCAGTTTGGACAGAAAAGAGCCTCAATTGCTCCCTGTCGCTGGAGTCCCGAGGTCAGAAAAGATGGTAACAGACTATCTCTGACATACTATACGAAAATTTAGTTTCTGACAGTCTCCGTGGCAGTGCTTTCTACCGAAACCCAGTGGTCCGCAACGAAATCGTGCGCCGGACGAAGAGACAGTCGGACAGTGCCCTCTGCGAGAAAAAGTTCACATATTCATGTAATTTTCGATCAGAGGCTTCCAGTACGGGTTCCTTTCAGGCCCCACAAATCTTCTAACAATTCACATCGATTGGAAGACTGCTCAACTGGATGCTGCCCAGCAGTCTAACGAATCCGGGGACGTCGTTGATACGGACAAGTTTTACGACGATATGACCGAATGCTGCGTGGGATGGAGGGCGTCTGGAGGACTTTGTTACAAAGTGTAGAGGTTGTTTGTTGACTGATGAGGGTATGGGTTCTAAGTGCAATTTTAGATGCAATAAATTGTTTTGTTTTTGACGAGAAACAGAGAGAGAGCAAAGCGGCCAATAAAAGTCTAATTGATAGAGACGCACCGCCATAACCATAATCAATAATTGTGTCGCTTTATTCATAAGTCAATATCTCTGCAAAAATGGGCTGCATCATCTCCTGCATCGTAGACTGTTTCACTTGTTGTTTCAAGGACGAGTTCGGTTCGATTTTCTCGTTTCCTAGTCAGCCTCTGTTCTAGAAGACTTCAATAGGAACCGGCAATACTACTCCTGCTCTTTACATCCATCTCCCAGACGAGAACATGTCCGGAATGTTCGATCGAGTCGAAGCACTGGATCGACTTGCTCCGTAGACAGCCAGAGGGTGAGTCTATCAGTACAAGCCGCTGGCTCGCATCAATATAGCGGCAGTGAGCCAATTTTTTTTAAAGATTTGACGAAAACGAAAATTCGCGTCCCATCACGGCTCTCGAAAAATGCGGCACGAATTCAAAATTTCTTCGACATTTTCCAACTTTGCTTGTTTCCGTTTCTGATCATTTTTGCTGATATTTTGTGGTTGTTATTTTATCGTTATCCTTTCCAAGCAAAATAGAAATCTCTTTCTTGCATTTTCACTCTCGATCAACGATCGCTACCGATGTCGAAGAAGAAGAAGCTGCAACCAGGGACGAATGGTTCATGGACTGGTCCCCGTTCACATTTTGAGACATTCACTCGTATTGTTTATTATTTGTTGTAGAAAAAAAACACGGTCTACAGATCGCAGCGTCCGGGGTTCGGATCCACGGTTAAAAAATTTATTTGGCTTACTGCCGCTATTCGTTGAAAATGGACTATATAGCGCAGTGCCAAGTGGCGCGAATTGCTTTGAAGATACTTTTCTTTTTGTTCCAAATCCTTGAAAAACGCATTCTCTAGGTGGACGACCTACTGTCCGAGATCACAACGCTCCAGATGGAACAGAATGCCGGTCAAGCTTACCACCAGTCCAAAATCAATCGTCTCCAAGAGGAACTCTACGGCCTGTTCAACCAATTCTGATACACTGTTTTATGCATAAACTGTCACAATCTGTAAGATCTTCTTGTTCATAGCGATGACCTCGGCGACTGCCTGCTGAATCATGTTAACTTTTTTATCCAGATGCTGTTCCAGTTGTTGAGAGAACGGTATGTGGGAGGGGAAAGAGAGAACGGTATCCGGGAAGATTTTCTGGAAAAGTATGACCTATTTCTCTATCTTTCTGTTTCTCTGTTACTCTGTCCCTCTGTATCTCTGTATCCTGTATCTCTGCCTCTCCAATCTCTCTGTCCTTACCTTTCTGAGTCTTAGAATAGTTTCTAATTGCTCATTGAAATGCTTTTCTGATCGTTCTTGGAAGTCAACAATCTTCTTCACAATGTTTCCCTTACTAGCAAAGTAAGCAAGGAGAACGTAGAGTAAGGAGAACGTAGATAGTGATTCATTCAGCTTGTTTATTTTGGCGATCATCTCTTGACTTTTACTGAAAAACTCTTTTTCATCAATCCACAGGACATGACAAAGCCGAGAAATACCGTAACTTCCAGTGCGCACCATCTCTGAGCCTTTGAGAATGGATACGCAGCTGTCTTACAAATCTCAATGTGTATCACCAACTGAGAATTGGTGTGCTACTTTCGAATTCAGGATTACCGTACCTACAGGTACCCCTGGATCATACCTTACAGCTGCATGCATCTCTTTCAACTCTTCTAGTTTAACTCTGACTTCTGACACAGATTGCCGGGTCTTGACATCTGTTTCTATGTCGATTTTCAGCTGAAAGATACTAGAAGTTTTCATACCAAATACTGACCTCTGCCAATTTTTGACAGGCCGACACAAAGACAGACCACTTGATCAGGATTTTACCCTTTTCTTCGCTCATATCTCGAAGAAGCAGCTCGACTGACCTATCGTCTGCCACTGTTCTAAAGATCAATTTTCATTTGGTATACTACTGTGCAGGCTCTTCTTTTTCGTCTTTAAACTTACGCTGCATTGGATAGTTGTCTGCAGAACATTGAGTATGCGTCCAGATCTTTAGCTGTCTCGTCCAGTTTCTTCTGGCAGTCAATTACCAACTCGCTGAAGATTTTGAGTTCTGAGATTCGACAAAGTTCCCACCGGAATCTCTGTTCGATTTGTCTTATAACATTTCTTGCCCCAGATAGTCGATCGTGCAGTTCTCCAAGCGTGTAAATCTGAAATAATCATACTGTTCGTCATAGGCGCAACAGTTCATAATAACATAGTAACAGAGACAGAAAGACAAATGTGACGCATCAACTCCTACAATGAATACACTTACAAGTCATAAAAATGTGTGTACAGCACTGGAAAATGCAAAAAATGCGATTTGAGGGAAGTTCATCGCGGGACCCGATTTGAAAACGCGTTCGGCCGTGCGCCCATTATACCATTGGCAGCTTTTGAAATCCTCAAGACCTACCATAAACATGATTTCGTTTTCCTTCTGCTCCTCCTCTAGCATCTGGAAGATGCTCATGAGTCCGACCAGGTTATCAGCTATTCTAAAGACTCCAATATTTTGGAAAGACTCCAACCAGCAAAATAGGCGTTTGGTGATATCATTGCAACGTTCGGAGAACTTCTGGATCTTTCTGAGAGATATGTTCTTGGCAAAAAGAAGAAGAACATACGACCAACATTTCTTTCGATCCTCGGCAAAATCCAATGTTTCCTGGTGCCATTTGGTCAAGTCACTCCAGTTGAAGGATAGCTTACGACTGAACAGGGATACCTAAATAAGTTACAGTTCCCAGGGATTGACAGGAGGGACAGAGACAGAGACAAACTGACCTCGAACTTTTTTATGCTGTTATAAAGTTCTCTATACTTTCCCTTGTAAACATCTAAAAATTCATCGATACTGAAAACGAGTGGAAATTTGACTGAGCTACTCACTCTTCAAGAGTCACAACTGTCCAAACTTCTTCAATTGTCTTCTTACTGAACTCTTTGAACTGTTCCATAACTGTTTGGCAGATTTTTGTGTACATTTCTTTCACCTCTACATGGGATTCAGCGTCCTAAATTCTCCGTACTCCGTAGGGTATTGAGTGGTCCAACCTTCAAAACAATTCCCCCAGTTTTCACAAATGTGATATTGTCATGAATATAAAGGATCGTAGCTATTGCTTCGTTGATTCTAAGCAGGTTAATTTTGAGGGTGGGATATCTTCCTCACTCTATGTTGGTCGTATCCCATCTGAGAACCATCGAGGCCAGTACCTCTTTGATCTCTGTCAATACCTTTTTTGAATCGCCTCTCACCCTGAAATCAGTGAAGAAAATGGTTTTGAATTTGGAGCTCAAACCCTGGAGATTCAAATAAGCAAAAAGCGATTAATCAACGTTCAGTCGCTGTCTAAAAACTGTTCTCCAGTTTTTATTGAAGAAACAAAAACGTTTGTCAAGCGCGGGTATCGAACGTGCCAAATTCGGTTTCGTAGAAGGAGTTCTAACCGACAGCGCCATCGCGGCAAAGAGAAAGCGATTTGTTCAAGCGGGTACTTGAATTGAAGAAGCTTCCAGTAGCAGGGATCACAAACCTGGCCAGCCAGGCTAGGCCAGGTTGCAGACTAAAAGCTTTTTACAAGCCTGGCCTCTGCGATACACCTGGCAGAACCTGGCCGACGCGAACATTTCGACAGGTTTGTAATGCCTGCCAGTACTAACAAACCTCGGAGCCTCTTCTGTTCCTATCAAAATATGAGCTGTCTCCTTCGGATACTGCTCCTGTTTCACCTCGAAAAGTCTAACGAACTCTTCGATTGGAGGACGTTCTTCCGGAGATCGCGTCCAGCCGCTAGAACATTCGAAACTACTGTGAAAAAGGGCCAAACTTTTCCAGCAATTTCTTCACGTCATCCATTTGAATCAACTCTATCTTTGGACGGAGATGCCCTTCTCCTACCTTCTTGTACAGCTCGGCAAAACTGTTTTTCCCTCCGTAGGGGCGCCTACAAAGCTGTAAAAGGCAAATCAGGAAAACGTACTCTCGGGTAATAATTTGCCAAATGGATATAGAAAAGGAGTAAATGTCTGTGGCGAAAGGATATTTGGTCGTGGTCTCTCCTTTATTTAGTAATTTTTCCGGAGGCATGTACCAGTATGTCCCTAGTCTGATAGACAGTTTAATGAAAGGGGGAAGACTCACGCTCCAGTAGTTATGCTATATGGTTGTGAGTAGTCTTTTGAGAGACCGTAGTCACAAAGTTTCACGGTACGGAAGTGGTTGGCCAGAAGCATGCTGTAATGTGGATTTGTTGTAGAGACAGAGAGGCAGAGTGACAGAGAGACAGAAAGATAGAGAGAGAGTCTGAGCCCCAGACCAAAAGTCAGGGTCTTAATGAACTTACTTCAGAGGCTTGATGTCCCTATGAGCCACTTTTTTCTCGTGCAGATACTGAATCGCGCAGGCGGCCTGTGTAATCCAAGAGATATCGAGTCCGGGTGTGTAAATGAACTTATCATTGTGAATAGCTGCAAAATGATGCCTCTGTGTTTCTCTGTCTCTGGTTCTAGCTCTGAACTGTATTGGACTCACTCTGGGAAAGATCTCCATTCTCCATGAACTCTGTCACATAGCCCACGATACTCTCATCGTCACCGACTGCGATCCCAAAGAAGCGAACAATGTTCTGATGGTGCGAACGCCTCAACAGATTGACTTCCCTGACCTGATCTTTCTTCTGTTGCTGACCTGTTGACCAGAATTTCATGACCACATTTCTAGAGGTATAGTGTACTAAACTAGTGGATATACCCACTTGTGAGTACCGAAGCTTCCTTTGTAAATAATTGCTTGTCCTCCTATTCCTATTATGTTCTTACCAGACATCGAAGACTCTTTGAAACGGGCCACATCTGAAAAAACCTATTTTTTGAAGAAAGCTGTCTGTCCGCTAATAAAAAGGGTCTCAAGTTTGATCCCCGCCCAACCAAAGCTTCCATCCTCTGGTATTTAGGTAAATTGGTAGTTGCTTGCTACGAATGTGAAGGCTTGCCTAGAAAAGGTTGGGCAGCTTTAGAACGTAATGCCCCGCGACTTGGCCCATCGGAAAGGTTCCGCAAGACCCTGCAGGAGCTTGACTCACAGTGCTCTTCAAGGATCTCTGCCGTTGATTCGAATAGAAACTTTACTTTTACCTATTACCTATCTGTCGACTTATCTAATAAGTGACAATCCCCAACTCTTGTACTGTTTCTATCAAACTTCCACCTCTTCTCGTTACCGTCCTGTTAGACAAGGAAAGTATAAACTCTTGTCAATTTCAGTTTGAAACTATGGGCAAACAATAGATGAGAACTGTACTAACCTTTAGGAAAAGTCTCCTCAGGGGGAGTTATCATCTGAAAGTTAAAAAAAAATATTGGTGCAGTTCTGAGAAAGAGGAGGAAGAGAGTTCATAAGGCAGCTGGATCGATTTGTTTCGATATGATCACGATTACACTACGGCACACACATGCGTGCTTTTCGCCCCTTTCGCATTTTTCTTTTCTGGAAAACAGCAGTCATTTTTAGTTAAAAAAAAGTTTTGCAAACTTTTGTCATGGCAGAGACTTATTAAGAAATGGGGAAAGGAAAATGAGCGTAGATTAAACATACTGCTGTTGGCAGTTTGCCCCATCAGTCGACCTTGTCATGTATCATCCAAATCGGCGATTCTGTTACACTTTGCCGCGGGAACGTAGTTTTCTTTCTCACTCTCTCCCAACATTTTGTTTTGCAATTTCTCATTTTCAGTTCGCCAAAAATGCTGTTGGCTGAAATATTGTTAAAGAAAGAGAAAGGTAGATGTCCTGTCTCTCTGTTACCCTGCCTCTCTCTCTTAGGTCAACCAATCTCTCACTTGCTCCCCAGTGAGACACTGCCAACTAATCATTACCACGATCCGACGGTTCTAGCCAAGTTGAAAGGGAAGCCATGGCTTGTTTTCCCCGAAGACTATGGTTCCAGACAAGACATTTAAACAGACTCTCAAATTTAGAAGTTATCTGTCGCAAGTGCTCCGAAGCATTCATTCCCTCGAATCTCGAGCCACCCTTTGCTGTCTGTAGGAATTGCAGCACGAAAAATGTTCTGGAGGAGGCTGGTGCAGGCTATAGGTGCGGAATTTTTCACCTGGCTCCGATCTTTCAGATGGGTTCAAACGACCGGTTGCGACGATATCTTCAAAGTTCGGAACGGAGAATTGGTTGAAATTTGCGGTGCCAAAGTATTTGATGGAAGCAGTATTGAAGGTAAGAACAGCTTTAAATTGTAGCACCGGTTTCTCTGTCTCCAAACCAAAGAAGATTGATAAAGAGGCCGCGTTGCGGGCAAGAATAAGAAAGGAGTACAGAGATTCGCCCTGGCTTGTCATACCGGAGAAATATGGTTAGTGACAGTGACAGTGAAAGTTCCATACCTTTCTTCAGAAGTTGTCTGTTCTTGGAGCCCTTGCCGCCAAAAATTTACACCCTACAATGTGGATTCCCAGTACTGTGTCGAGTGCACTCACTGCCATAGGAAGTGTCCCACTACCGATATTAGCGGCAAAAAGTAGGCAAAACCTTGAAACTGTATAATCTGTTCTTTCCCGATGGGTCTTCTTTAACTGTGCCCATCTGTCTTCTGTTCCCGTGACAGAGGATCTTGCCGAATCCAAGTGTCCCAAGTGTTCCGCCGAGGGACCTGGGAAACGTAAGTTGTGGTTTCCAAACAGATCATTATTTCACTTTCAGCGTCAAGTATAGCTCGACCTAATTACAGAAAGCCTGAACAGAAAGCACAATGATTCCAAGAATGACTTTTGTTCGTGAATGAATGTTATGAATCAGTGTTTCTCCCGATCGGGCTCGCTTATCAGACAGGCCGTGTCAACAGTATTGATTTTAGAAAAAGAGCAGTCCCTTCATTGACAGTCGTTTCTATATCCCTATCTCTCTGTCTATTTCTCTATCAAGCAGTGCTAGTTCAGTCGAGATGCCTCGTGGAATGTTCCTTCTTGACAAGACAAAACCCAAGTATTTCAGTTGCGGTGGGTGTCTCCATTGTAAGGTTGGTTGCCACAGAGAGATAAAGAGACAGAGAGACAGAGGGACAGGAACAGTTCAGGTTGCACTCTTCGTCATCATTCTCCTCACTCTCATTGGAGAAATCTTCGAGCTACTTGCTTACATCTTCAGCGGGAGGATTCCGACTGGCTATGAGATCCTTTTCGAGGTCTGTCCTACAGATTCCTTCCCCAATTCTGTTTCCCAGGTTGTCGAATACTTTGTCACCATCACTCTCGTCTTGGCCTTCTGGAAAGAGTCAGGATTGATGCTGATTCCCTTCATTGGACAGACTGTAAGCCTAAGTATGCAATTCATAAAAATGTCCTGCTTAGTTAGTGGTAGTCATTCTGCTTCTCCTGAACACTTTCTTCATCTTCTATTGCTGCTTCTTCCCTTTCTCCACCTTAGCCGACAACTTCGTCGACATGAGGAGCTACTCATTCTGGCAGAGGGAACAGAAGTGTGGGTTCTTTCTTATCTCGGTTGAATTTGGCGCTGAAAATTTTCAAGCTCAAAACAGATGAATGCAAGTATTCCGAGCAGAAACAAAAAAGGTCGTCAAGGAGGTCGTGATAAACAGGAAGTTTCGATTTTTTGTACTACACAGGACGCACTTGCCTCTATGTACTAATTGCAAATGCAATTGTCTAAAAGGAAATTTTTTAGTGTAACTCACGACAAGTATCTAGTAACTAAGAGAGCCTAGATCGTTTGAAAAACATGTAATTACCAGTACTTTTATGGAACTCTACCTAATGGATTCCGTGTAGTACGAACAGAAGTTTCTTCGTAACTTCGTAGTAAAGAGCATGAAACTGAATGACTATGAAACCCAATGATGAAATCGTCGCTTTATTCAGTCCTTATGACCCTGGCCTTCATGGCAGTCATCACGACGTTTGCCGGCTGGTGTCTACACATAGCCCTGACCTCTTATCAATACTTTGAGGACCGCAACGCGGAGAGGAAGACTCGCGAGAGTCGGGCACCTGATGTCCAGGTATTCTGATAGTTTTGGATAAGAGACAAGAAATTTTCAGTTCGGATCAGGTCGTCCCCCATTGGTTCAGCCCACCTTTGCCAATCCGAACTTTTCCATCGAGGACGACGACGATAAGGTCTTCGATAGCAAAACAACAAATGCCGCCGAACTTGTATGATACCGAGAATAAAAAGCGTGAAACTGAATGAAACAGTAAAGAGATCTGGGATGCGGTGGCGGTCGGTCGACCTTAGAACCGGTCTCGCTCCCAGGGGCGGACAATCCCTGACCCTTTCACCATTGAACCTCCTCCTCTTTCGCCAGTTCGATCAGTTGCGTCATGAATAACAACAATGAGACTTGTAAGTTTCTGTCACACAGTTCTTAACATCCAAACTTTTCCTGTCAATTTGTCCTGTCACAAAATGATCTTCACACAAATCTGATAAGAAAATTTGCCCTAGTGGCCTTGTTAAGGCAAAGACTGGGAGACAGAGAGACAAAGAGACAGAGACAGAGAGATGTCCTGTCAGTGACAGATTGATTCAGTGTCTCTTTCAGTGGTTCTAGTGACAGGAGCCTCCGGCTATATCGGAACCCACTGTGTCAAAGAGCTTCTGAAGGAAGGTTACAGAGTTCGAGGGACTGTCCGCTCTCTCCAGAACGCCAAAAAGGTCAGTTCTCCATGAAATTCCCAAAATTCCGTCCAGACAGACCCTGTCAGAAGACTAGCAGCGAACAAGACTGACAGACTCGAGCTGGTCGAGGCAGATCTCTTGGATTCCTCGTGCTGGGAGGCGGCTGTTGCCGGGTGTGACTATATCCTCCATGTAGCCTCACCCTTCCCGATTGTGGCCGACAAGAAATGCATCGAGACTGCCATCGAAGGCACTTTGAACGTCCTCAAAGCCGCCAATCGTACCGCCTCGGTCCGAAAAGTCGTCCTGACCAGCAGTTGCGCCGCTGTAAATGGTCGGTTTGGCCCCCTCTACCGGTTTGAAAACACGTGTTTTTCAGAAGGTCACCCCCAGGAAAAGGTCTTCGACGAGACCTCTTGGACCAATGTGGACAGAGAGGAGGTCGATGACTACGCAAGAAGTAAGACGTTGGCTGAGAAGGCTGCCTGGGACTTTGTGGAGAACATTTCTAGTGGAAACAAGTTTGCATTGACTACCATCAACCCCACTTTCGTTGTGGGACCGCTGCTGATAGATGAACAAGGAGCCAGTATTACGGTAGGTTCACGTTTCTCTCTCTGCTGTTTTTATGTCTCTTCTGTGTCTCTGCCTCTCTGTATCTCTGTCTTTCTGTCTGTCTTTCTCCCCTTCTCTCTGACAGCCGGACAAAAATTCTTACGTGCTCGCATGGATAGTTGATAAGATTCCAACAATTTAGCTGACTATCTTCCAGGTGATCCGTCGTTTTCTGAACATGGAAATGCCAGCCTGTCCGCCTCTGAATCTAGCCCTGGTCGATGTCCGGGACGTGGCTCGCGCACACATTGAGGCTATGAGAAGACCCGAGTCCGATGGAGAGCGATTCTTGGTAATTCAAATGATCGAAATAACCAAATTTCATCTTCTAGTGCACCGGTCAGCCATCCTTCTGGTTTCTGGATATCGCCAGAGTCATCAGGCGCGAGTTCGGTCCCCAAGGCTACTGGCTGCCCAGATTCCAGGCGCCCTTTTTCATCATGTGGCTCTATTCGTTCTTTGACAGCCAAGCGGCTGCATGTCTGCACAGAACCGGGCAGAAGATGCGCTTTGACAACAGCAAGGCTGAGAAGATTCTTGGTATGCGATTCCGGGATCCTGGACAGGCAATAGTCGACATGGCCTACACCCTCGTCGAGCGAGGAATTGTGAAAAAGACGAGAGGATACAGGGGAGTACCGGAGGAGCTGAAACGAGAACTGTGATCAGTTTAAATAAATGCTTATTCTTTAGCTTGTCTTGGATTTTAAGAATGGGTCTAAAGACGGGTGTATCAATTTTTTAAGCATGTTTGGTCTCGTTCCGATGTTGTTTTAGTAAACACGAAGCCGTCTATTTACCTTCATTTTGCATTGGCGGCTGCACCGCTTCGTAGTAACAAAAGCTTCCAGTGGCTTCATTGGGACAAAAAACAAGCTCTAGAGCGCACCCAAAGTTGACTTGCTAACCAATTTAGGCAATAACTGTTTCTGAGTAACAAAATTTCTGGACAACATAATTGGCTCACTTCTGTTTTGTGGCAAACAAGCAGACAAATAAACAAATAAACAGTCCGCCACAGAAACCACGCTTTAGATAGTAGAGAAGACGTTACAATAGTTTTCCGGGGCGGCGGGGTTAGTCAGAACTATATTGGAACTTCAGGCGGCGGCATTCTATACGCACCTCGAATGCTGAAGAAATGCTGCGCACGCGCGTGCAGTATCCGAGTAGTTAGTGCTCTGGTCTATTATTAATCTGAGCTGCTCAGGTCCGATCCCCGTCAATGTTTTTTTTGGGAGTGGCAAAGTCGTCAAAGACGGCAGGTCCATTCCTGATCATGTGAATCCGCCCCTTCATGGATCGCACTGTCTCTTTATATTCAGTCTAAATCCGAAATTCTCAAGGTTGGATCGATTGATTTCATGGTGGCTCATGAGTTGTCTCACTCGCTGTCCAGCTCTTTGAACATCAACAGTGTGACAGTTCCGGCCAAGATGATCAAGAAATTGGCTGAGGCCGTGACAAAAATCTGCGAGGAACAACTGGAGGCTGTTTTTCCACTTTTATTTTTTTAGTCGTCCATAGTCCATGATCTGTTCTACAACTTTGCAGAACATCGCGAGACGCAAGAGTTTCATTGTGAAACCGAAAAATAGCTAGAAAAGGCGAGGTCGCCTCCAGCTCGTAGTGTCTCGGCTACTTCGAAAGTGAATTGCCGAGATGGTACGGATGAGAACAATGCGCTGATGTCTCAGATGAGTTCAGAAGCATTTTACAGGATCAGACGTTAACTTTACAGCTCAGCAGTGTTCTGCAAAGCTGAAGATTTGGGGTTGGGCTACAACTTTGTAAAATATCGCAAAGCTGGAAAATAAATTATTTGACCCAAAAGAGGCTTGGGAGAAGAAAGACTGACATCGTACGGGTGTGACGCATAAAATATTTATATGCTACAACGGAACCTACACCAGGAGTGAGGACGTGGCGGACTGGTTCGCTATCCGAATGGGATACCTCAGATCACTTCCAGGAGCCGCTTCCCAACGAACTCAATCTGAATCAGAAAAAGATTTTCTTCTACGCCGCGATCATGTGCATGATCACCCACTTGTCCCGCCCAATTTCTAGCGAATACGAATCCGCTCTATGGTCATGAACCATTCCGACTTCGCCAAAGCCTTCAATTGTCGACCTGTTTGGTGACGAATACCAATGAAATTAAAGAAAAGCATTAAACCGAGAGACAGAGAGATGCCTCGACAGAATATGACTTTTATTGGGTTGGCAACAAAGTCTTATCGTTTTTTTGTAAAAATGTCCTTTGTCTTGTGTACGACAACGTCCGAGCTATTGATATAGTACCTCGTGTAGCTCACTCAGTCCTCTACCACCACCATGCAAGACACTACCTCTCTTCTTCTTATTCTCTATTCGTTTTGATCCGGACTACTGCCACCCTACCATCTGCGACATGAGTTCCTCAAAGGTACGAATGGAGTCCAAACGGCGGCTAACATCAACGATGTTTATGGCCAAGGGACGACGTCTACGAGGGTATGCCAGTCGTGGTTCCGTCGCTTTCGGTCTGGGGACAAAAGCGTCGAAGATGAGCCAAGGTCAGGTCGGCCAAGAAGTTTTGATGAATCGCTGCTGCAGCAGCTCGTGATTGAGAACAATCGGCAGACTACCCGTGAACTAGCAGAGGCACTGTCTGTCAGTCATGCCGCAGTGGAACATCATTTGATGCAAATGAGATTTATGAAAAAACTAGGCACTTGGTTGCCGCATGACCTGAGTGACACCCAGAAGTGGCAGCGCATGTCCGTCGCCCATCTCTCTTGTCCAGGTATGAGAGGAAATCCTTTTTACCATGCCTGATGATGAGGAATGAGAAGTGGGTAACGTAGGTAAACTTCCAACGGAAGCGTCAATGGGTGGATCCAGGGCAGACACCAAGTCCTGATGTGAAACCTGACATCCATCAAAAGAAGATTATGCTCTGTGTTTTCTGGGAAATCGAAGAAGTGGTGCACTGGGAACTGCTGGATGCTGGAACTACCCTTACGGCTGCCATATACAGCCAGCAACTTGAAAAGGTTACCGTTGCACTTCGTCGGAAACGGCCGCGGAAGTCGAAAGTCATCCTGCAGATGAACAACGCGCACCCCCATGTCGCCAAACTCACTCGCTCCAGGATCCACGACCTTGGTTGGGAGATTCTATCCCATCCTCCTTATAGCCCGGACCTTGCCCCTTCCGACTATTATCTGTTCCTGACTCTCAACAACGAGATTGGAGGAAAACAGGTCGATTCCGACGGCGCACCCAAAACCTAGTTGACAAACTTCTTCGCATCGAAACCCAAGGTGTTCTACGAGCGTGGCATCCGTAATCTACCCGTGAAATTAGCAGACGTGGTCCATCATAATAGTGATTACAACGAATGAAAAAGTTGTTTGGAAGTCAATAATGCATTTTGCATTTGAAAAAGTGATAAGACTTAGTTACCAACCCAATATTTTTCACATGCAATCACTGGGTAAATCGACGTTCGGTTTTCTTCTTGGTGCAGAGATTCCCGATTGCCGCGCCACTGACTCAAGACCACAGCTCGGGCAGTTCCTCGGTACATGCCCCAGTTTGACGGATTGAATGTGGCTACAGCGATTGTAGAATACATATCTGAATAGAGTGTTTATGCCGGTGATGCTGACGCAATTAACATTGCCAACGGAAAGGCGCACCTATTTTTTTCGATTCCAGCGGGAGACAAATGGTGCTTTTTACTTTTTTCCAACTTTGAATGATAAGACGTCAAACAAGGTAGAACTCACATAGATCCAGGCTCTCCAAAATCTATCGGGACCTCTTTTGAACAATGTGAACAGCGAGCCTTCTCTCCTTCGATATCATAGGGAGTGAACATTTTCTGACAGCCCTCCCAGACACATCGGCATTCTAAATTTGTCTTTATTTAATCGCAAGTTCTAGTGTTTACCAAAAAGTTCGGGAAAGAGTTTGTAAGGCTTTCTCTTCAGCTTTTGCATAATTTCTCTGTGTTTCTCATCCTCCAGATTCCTTCGCAGGCGCGGCCTTTGAATTCGGGTTTCGACTGAAAGACATCTCAAAAAGTATTCGCAGTTTACTTACCGTTAAAAGTATGTTTGCTCTCAACCAACAGTTCGAGACAACTGGGACAGTCTTCAGGATCCTCCGTCTGACTAACCATGGTCACATGTTTGTTGTTACAGTCAAAACGGATCCATCTGAAGGAAATCATGATCAGAAAAACTGTTTGCTCTCCGCGGTATTCGAACCAGGTTCCTTTTTGTTTCGTAGACGGAGCGCTAACCGACTGAACCAAGCGGACAAAGACAAGCCACGACTACTTGCCATTGAGAAACTAGAAACCTGCGACTTCTGACTAATATTTCGGATAGACCACTACACCCTTGAGCCTTGCGATATTTTGCGAAGTTTTAGCGCAGATCAAGCACTACAATGAAGAAAAAATTAAAATTCTCACCGGAAGTTGGCCACCGGAAGCTGTGTAACATTGTCACATCCACAATGACTACAAGTAGTCACTCCAAAACTATAGCTTGTTGCAAGAGTTGACATTTTTGAACAAGAAGAACACTCAATTTCTGTAGAAAACTTTAAAAGTTGACTTCTAAAATTTACCATAGTCGCTAGGATTCTTGAGATGGGGAGACGTGTAGAACAGGCGAAGAAAATGTGATAGATGATCAGGGAGAGAGAGCAGTACGGATTCTGCTTTTCGCTTTCGGCCTAGAGACACCATCTTGGCAAAGGGGTGAGAAAGTAGGGGAAAAGGAAACAGCCAGCCTATATACTGAAGACAATTTCTCACACATTTCTCACCAAAAAAAAAACGATAGTGAAATTCGAGACAAGGACTTCCTCTGAAACCATTTCTCCCTCTTATCATCTCGAAGACGTGGGAGCTTTCTTGCTGCGAAATCTTCGGGAAATATTAGGATTCATCAGGCTCTCATAGACAAGAACGGAACCTTGCCAGAATGATACTTCAAGCGGAGAGAGTTCGTCTCTGAGGACATTTTTAGGCACTCAGTTCATGACCAATACCCACATTTGTTGAAAAAATTTTGCATGGAATTTTGCAATGCTTTAGTCATCAGGGACTGTTTGCCCGCGCAGCCGGTTATTTCACCAGCCGTCTGCGACGTCTAGGGACGTCGCTCTGTATAAAACTGGGAGTTTCGAAGTGTCGAAACTGAGGACAATAAAAAGAATTTGTTAGAAATTTGACTGACACTTTTATGTGGTAGACAGACTCATCTTTCATTTGATCGACTGTTATACTCGCTGCTAATCCCCCGAAGTCCTTTTTATTTTTTTCCACATCAACAAAGAGTTCTCATCTACTGAGCCAATTGACTCAATTCGATGAAAGCTTGTATCGCTATCCTTCCCCTTCTTTGAGGATCCTCCGACTTTTTTTACTACCGTTATATCTCCTTCCCACGGCCGTTTTTGAGTCTGACTACGGGGTCCCTACGTCGATTTTAATCGCTACTCTCTTTTAATCGCTATCTCTGCTATAGTCAAAATCAGCTTAATACCGTCTATATCGCTCTCACGGGGGAACGAATGGTCATAGGAGAACATTAATCGTTGCAATGCATCATATTTTCTAACTTTTTTACAGGTATTAGTCGAAATTCCTTTGCAACGCGTTGTAGAACTCTGCGATTATCTTGCTTTGGCACCCAACGATGCAATTTTGCGAAAACTATCCAAAGAAAGTTTGTAGTGCTATCTCCCCTCCCTCCCCACAATGGCTCTCCTCCTAAATACCGTCAATACTGCGAAATCTTTCTCCGCAGCGTCAATGATAACAGGGCAGTCCCTGATGACTAAAGCATTTCCATGCAAAATTTTTTTAACAAATGTGGGTATTGGTCATGTACCGAGTGCCTAAAAATGCCCTCAGAGACGAACTCTCTCCGCTTGAAGTATCATTCTGGCAAGGTTCCGTTCTTGTCTATGAGAGCCTGATGAATCCTAATATTTCCCGAAGATTTTGCAGCAAGAAAGCTCCTTTATACTTCTATTCGACAGAATTCCTCATTTCCTCAGTATATAAACAGGCTTAGCAGCTGGCAGATTGACAGAGCCAGACAATCTTTACAGTGAAAATGACAGAAACAAAATACAAAATAAAATAAAAATACTTGATTTTAGGTAAGAAGCAGTTACGGGTTTGCATTGGTTAGAGGCGCGACGATGGTAGTTGATGAAAGTGTAATCTCTACAGATTTCTCATTGTTTTCACATGAGATTTCCTCAGAATACAGCTGCTGTTCACACAGTCAATTTCCGGGGAGAAATTGACTGTGTGAACATAAAGAGAGTGAGAAAAAACCAAACCAAGGTGTTAGATCTTCAATACATGCTCAAGCCACTCTGCATTTCGGCCTTACTCGGCTCTTCATGCCGTATCGCCGCGTCGTCGAGATGATAGGAATCCGTACTGCTCTCTCTCCCTGATTATCTATCACATTGTCTTCGCCTGTTCTACTCGTCTCCCCATCTCAAGAATCCGGTTTCAGAGGCCCTGGGAGAAAATGAACTAAAATGTTTAAAAGGACGACCGCTTCACCGTTCACTTTCAAGCCTGCCTCTTCTCCGGTCTCGACTTCAAGAAAGAGCCGCTTCCGGACCTAATTGATGTCAAGGCTGGCGAAGAAGACGAGACTGTTCTGTTCAAAGAGCGCTGCAAACTGTACCGCTACGTCACAGAGACAAAGGAGTGGAAAGAGCGTGGAACTGGAGAGATCCTGAAGAATCCGCAGTCAAATACACAGAGAGTAGTTATTAGAAACCTAAGGACCGAGAGACAGAGAGACAGGCGACAGAGAAACAGAAAGATAGGGAGAGACAGAGGTAAAGACAGAGAGACAGTTGTCATCGAGGACTGCCCTGTTATCATAGACGCTCTGGAGAGGGATTTCGCAATATTGCCATCTCTGTTGACACTCGGCCTATTTAACCGAGGAGGGAAGCGCTTTCTCTCAATTCCTTTGATTTTTCTCTTTTAAAATCATGCATCCGTCTCTGTCTCCCTGTCTTTCTGCCTTTCTGCCTATCAGCCTCTCTGTTTCGCCGCTTTATACAAACCTTTATAATTTAAATTTTCTTATACAGTATTCTTCAGGGTAATGACCAGTGACTTTCATGATTGTACTTCCGAAAACTTCAAAGATTTCTGGACATTCGAAGACTACATACAAATTTACGAATCTCATACTCTCTCATTTTTTGAAGAGTATCAGGAATTGTTTCGGGAGAATCAACCAAGGAGGAAATACAAGAGGACACTATTCAGAACTCGTAATGTTTGGAAGGGGGATGGGTTCTTGCTGAAGGTTAGTCAAAGTTTGTCCCAATGACCATATGTGACAGGCGATTCTTCTGGAAGGAAAGCGGGTAGAACAAGTCTCAAATTACGAGGAACTTGCTACAGAGACAGTCTTTGACGAGGATTGGACGGAGATGAAAACTAACGTTCTGTACTCTATGAAGAAGAAAAAGCGATGGCTTCTTCCCGAGATCCTTCAAAAGGATTTGCCGAAATTTGACGTGGGTTTTTTTGAGAGTCAGTGACAGTGACAGTTTTCAGGACTTCCACCTCCCCCACACCCTGAAGACAGTCTCCTTGAACCGAATCCGTCGTGATCGAGCCGAAATCTACTTCCCCGTCCGCTGCTTTTTCGGCTCCTACCATAATCAAGATTTCCGAAAGGCCGGAGGCAAGACGAAGCTGCTCAAGGTGGATCGACAAGACGGTACGAGTGTGACCCATGAAGGTGCCTATACCTCGGTCAACCAGTTTTTGGTCGGAGACGAGAAGTCCGATGTGAAGCGGTTACATTTCAACTATGCTGCTCTCGAGTTAGAGACCATTCCTGGCCTTCATAACAGTAGAAAGTCAGTCAGAATTTTGGGTTTTTTTTTAAATTTGCAATTTTCAGATGGGAGTGCTCCTGCTGTCATTTTCATAGGCGCAAAATGCCAGAAATGGAAGGCCACAGGCTCGGAAGAGATGTGAACTTTGGCGGATACATTTGGAGAGATGTTAGAACTGGAGGATTCTTTTTAGATACGGAGCTAGAAGATTTGGAATACAGTGATGAAGACACAGAAGACAATTACGGTACTCCACAGACTACATTCAGTCTGGGAGAGCTTCCTGTTAGGAAGGAAAAGAGACGGGTCAAGAAGCGGGTTTTTGAAGACTGGGTTATCGTGTAAATAAAAAGGTTTTTACGAGTGTGTCTGTTGACACTTGGTTTGTGCAGGGTGGACAGATTAATCGAAGGACAGGAAGACCGGGCGATACCAGCACATCGGAAAGAAATCTCGAAAAGCGATTATTCTAAGTTCCCGCCATCTACAGACCTGCCGGGAGATTAGTTCTGACAAGAGAAGACAGAAGCGACAGCTAACGCCCAGTTGGATGCTTGCTTGCTCTGGATAGTTGCCTCTTGTCTCTCTGTCTCTCCGTGAATTCGGAAAAGTCAAAAGTAGGTTTGGCTTCAATGGGCAAGAGACAACAATTCAAGAATTCGCGAACTCACTGTCCCGGAATGGGAGCCTTTTCCAGTTCCAGGAACATTCCGATTCTATGACCAACCTAGTACAGACTGTTCCTGTGCATGAACGAGTCGCACGACATCAGGACCGAGTGCTCGTAGGTGAAAAAATGTTAGTGTTTCGCCCCGAGCCAAAGACGGAAATGTATTCCTACCTCGATCTGACTGATGCTTCAGAAGTCCTCGGGCTCGTTGTAGTACTGAATGAGGATGATGTCGGCCTGCGGCATGCAATACTCCCTGCCTAGGGTAAAACAGTTTGCTATTTTTCCCCAAAGCGGCTGAATATGAAGCCATATCGAAAACAACAAGCTCACTTGCATATGGAAAGAATGATGAAGATACGCGTGGAGAGAAGCAAGAAGTTGCTCGCGCGCTTCAGGAATGACACGCACCTGCACAATCTCTTCAGTGATGAGAAACTCTTCGGCATTGAGCCTATTCTCAATCGTCAAAATGACCGAGTAATTGCCGAAAACATGAAACAAGCTGTTGCCAAAGGAAAAATCGTCGGAAGAAGTGCCCATCCAGCTTCGCTCATGGTTTGGGGAGTCATCACATCGGATGGGAAAAGTCCTTTGGTATTCGTCGATGCTGGAGGCGTACCCTGTAGTAACAAAGAGAGTCCCCGTGGCTTCACTGCGACATAAGCAAAGTTCTAGAGCGCCAAAGTTGACTGGCTCTCTTGGACCATCACCGGTCCAAAGAAAAGCCGGTTCATTCAAAGAGGCTAGAACTTTTAATTTCTGTAATTTTTTGGTACAAAAACAGGAACTAAACTGTGGGTCAGGTAATGACGTGGGCATACTAAACCTTTAAAAATATGGGATCACTCTCGCTTCTGGTTGAAAGCCCTCTACTTTGGGTGACTTACCATCCAATATTGGCAATAATTGTTTCATTGACAAAACATTTTTAGACAACATAATTTGCTTGCTTTCGTTTTGGTGACGCACAGACGTAAAGATAGACACTATTGCGCTTTAGTAGAGAGATGAAAAACAGTAATATAACACGAAGTGCAAAACAAAAAATGTTCTCTCATTGTTATCCTAGTTATATCAACTGCTCTTTAAACTGAAAACATCAGATGTAAAAATGGGAAAGCGACAATTTATTCCAACAAGTTGTCATTCAACATTTCTTAAAGCACCGCTATTCTTTTTCATCCTCGTCGTTATCTCCGTTGTGTTTGTCATAATAACTTTAAAGTGCTTCCGCTTGCAGTTTCTCAACAAAGTCAATGATTTCAGATGGGCGTGGTCGTTTAGCTGGATTTACATCCCAGCCTCTCAAAACAAAAACTAAGACGTTTTTTCTATGTACAAACCTTTCAATCAATGATTGCAACCCATTTGTAGCCATACGTTCATTATCAAGTGAAGGTCTGGCTCCATCCACAACTGCGTTAAACATTTGAAATTCTGTTTTTTCTTCATCCACGTATGGATGTCTGAACGTATTGAAACCTCAGCAAAAATATTGAAGCCAACCTGCGATGGATTATCTCGAATAGTGTGATTGAAAATGAGAAAATATCTACGGCGAAATCATACGTTCCAAACCCAAAAAGTTCAGGAGCCATATATATCTTTGTGCCAATTCTTAATGCACTCAAATGATTGTAATTATTCAGATTACGTTTCTGTCAATGATGGAGATATTTCCCGGGAAATGTGAAACCCACCAAGTTTCACGTGATTCGCAGTCAGATAAATGCTGCAAAACATAAACGGATACTAGAATAAAAACTTGCTAGGCTTGACGTCTCGGTGTATAATTTTATTTTCGTGTAGAAACATCAGTGCTCTCGATATTTCACAGGTCCATGAGTAAATATTGTCCGTGGTGAATTCTGTTTTTTCTTCGTAGATCACTGTAAAATTGCAACCCTTGGATTGTTCGAAAAGGAGGAAGAGGTATTTCTATAATTCAAATGACACATCGAAATAAGGAGAAATGAAAATTTATATCCAAATTGTAGTAAACAGGTACCAAACTTTAAAATCGGATTACCTTGGGACAAACTTTTGTGAATGGATTCAATAATGTATCCTTCAACTTTGGAGCGACGTGATACAAGCGCTAATGGATGTATGACGTTTGGATGGCGTAGTTTCTAAATACATATTAGTTTTAGTGATAGCGTAAAACGTACGGTTAAAATAGTAACGGCATTATCATGGAAAGACGTGAACTGAAAGAAGGGTATTACAAGCGTGACTTTTCTGAAGGAGAGGTTGTCTTTGTTTCGAGATACGCTACCCAAACTTTCCCGACAGTACCGTGTACATAATATTCTCACCATCACTAAGTAATTTAATCATTTTGTAATCGTGCGGATCAATCATTGGCAAGGCTATAGAACTGATTGAAAGGCTAGCAACTAAAATGGTACCATTGTTCGCGGTGGGCCGCTCTGTAGCAGCATTACGGGCTTCTGAGCTTCTGGTTTCGAACAAAAATTCCTGCGAAATAGGGCGAACAATTTCGCAGGAATTGCAATTTGAAAGGAGCCTTTCAAAACTGTTTAGAAGATCAGACAGTGTAGGCCTTTGTTTTTCATCGTTATCCCACATTCTAAAATAACAGTTTTCTCAAGTAGATGCTCCTACCTTCTGATTATACTTTTCAGTGGAGGTTCGAGGGAATTGTCTATAGGCGGCCGCTTGCCACTTTTTAGGTTCTCATAAAGTTGCACTTTTGCTCCGTTAAACGGCTCCAGTCGATGAAAGATTTCCCAGACTGAGATACCAAAAGAGTAGACGTCAGCGGCGTATGTGTAAATGTTGTTATCACCAAACAGAATCTCCGGAGCAGAGTATCGTTCAGTTATACCGCTGGGAACAATCTACAAAGAAGAAACTGAAAACTCACCCAAAAGTAAATTCAGTGTGGTCCAATCGTTTAGCCGAACCGAAATCGCTTAACTTCAAAATTTTTCGATCTTTGTCAAGAAGCATGTTTGAAGGCTTCACATCTTTATGAAGAACACCTTTCTTGTGCAAGTACTCTAATCCGCGTGTTGCTTGTAAAATCCATTTGTAGCAGTCTTCGTTTGTATACGACGCTTCGGAATGAATCACTGTCACATTTCATGTCCCAAAATATGAAAAACAGCTTACGATTGTACAAACTTCCGTTTTCCATAAACTCCATAATATATCCGTATCTCCTAGCATTTAAAGAGTCGTCTTCATAAACACCAAGAAGGCAAACCACGTTCTCATGAAATGTGGTATACGAATGTTGTAAGAGTAAATTAATCTCCTTCCTATTTCTCTTTCTCAGAGCAAATCCGTTGAATATTTTTATGCATACGATCCTGCAATAATTTTTATCCCAAGTAAAAGCTTACTTGGTGTCAAATATCCCCTTCCATACTACTGCTTCACCTCCTTCACCAAGACACGTCATATCGGGAAAATGTGCGTTACTATAAAAGGTGACATGGTTGAAATCTTCTGACTCTCGAAAGGAGAAGAGCTTTTGCTTGATGATCATGTTTCTAAAAAGAGATGGTGAGACAAGTAAAAATCGAAGTAGTCGTGCACCATACAGCACCAAGAACTGATAAGATTGAGTGGAAGCACGAGCAAAGTCACCGGTCCGCAGTTATTTGTGGATATGCGCTACAAACACTATGACTCCCTTGCTTCTTTGGTAGCTTAATTTTGCAGGTGTATCAATGAAGTAAATGCGATACGATACTCGGATTCGTGGATATTCATGGAAGTTCGAAAATTTTACAAGTTTATATTGAATAGTTTGCAAAAGAAGTTGTAGCGTCTCTAAGAAAAAGCAATACCGAGAAATAAAGACAAAGAGATACTCAACGAAAAGTTTATTGCAAAAAAGACTTGTGTACAAATGAGCACGGGGATAAAAGGCTCTGAAAGCGCCAAGGGAGAAGAGTTCCCAATGTACCCAGGGTTGGAGAGGAGATCATGAAAGGCATGGGAGAGGAAGTGAGAGTCGGTTTCAAACTTGAATCTCTTCTAAGGGAGGTGGTTGTGACGATCCCGCCGAGGCAACACTGTTCCCCCGACTGCTATGAACAGCCAGAGCGGCTCTTCCATGCCGAGGGCACGTTGGTGAGACGCCCGGTCGGGCCACTACTCCCTTCTGAGTCCCGGCTAGCAGCGGTTCCTGGAACTGTACTGACTTATTCCTTCTACTGTTTTGATCTAGTAGCAAGCCAAGAAGAGTTAAAGGAAACATGCACGAGCCTGTTCTTGGAAGGAATGACGGGGCAGACTGCCGCAAGACTGCGGCACACCCATGAAGAGTGGTCGGTCGAACATGTCAATCTCGTGAGACATTCCATGGGTCACCGAGGGTGGAGGTGGGGGCATCAGGGACAGCTAGAAGAGGTTAGTAGGAAAGCTAACAGAGCCATGCTGAGAGTCAAATTGTCGATAACTTACTGGAGAGTTCATATTATTGTAAGGGTCGGGATTGGCTGCATGGTTGGCATCGTAGGTCTGATACTGAAGCTCCAGTTTGTGCTTCATCTGCTTCTCTCGGTTGTTGTTACACTAAAGTTTCCGTTTCAGTATTTGAGGGACAGTAAGAAACAGAGAGACAGAGTGAGACAGAAAGACAGATTGATAAAGAGACAGAGAGACAAAGAGAGAGAGAGAGAGAAACAAAGAGACAGAGAGTCAAAGAAGCAGAGAGACAGAGTTTATGAGCAACAACTTACGCTCCGTTTCAGACCACAAAAGACGCATATATTAAGTAGAAGAAGGCCAACTCCGATGACGATTGTTACAGTCAGAATCGTACTGCTCGTGTTCCCGTGACTGACCGAAGTCGCCTCGACTGACGGTGCACTGGGCGACGGGGGTCGAGCTGAATGAGAACTTCCGTATCGTAGAGTCAAAACTTACGCGTGCTGGCCTTCTTCAGATGCTCGGGAGGAGGAGAAGGAGGCATCGGTGGTGGAGGGAACGGATCATTCATATGGGAGGCGAACGGCCGCACCCGACCGAAAAAGCTGTCTCTTTTCATGTGATCCGAAAGAAAGTGGTGTTCTCTGGGGACTGAAACTCCTTCGGCCTCTCCGGCATTTAGAGCAGGCACGAAGCTGGTCCAGAAGGCTACTTGAGCATTTCGGTAGTAGTTTTTGACCCGAGGGCGGTCAGCTGAAGACTCTTTGTTGTGAAAGATCATACTCACTGATTTCCAAATACGCTTCTCGGTTCTTCTCATCATATTGAGGCCAAGCTGTAGAGTGATAGGCATCTCCTACGGGAAAATTCTTCGGCATAGCTTGTGGCTTCGACGGGTCCCTGTAAATTTACCATTTTCGGACAACTTGAATAATTCACCCAGATTTGACAAAGTTCGAGACGTAGTGCATCATGACGCGAGAAACACCCTTGTCATCGGTATTGAATCCGGAATAAATCTTGTCCTCCTTATCGGATATGCCCAGTGGGTAGCCGAGAATGTACGGAAGATGGTCACCCGAGAGAGCACCTCGGACACCGCTGTTTGGTTGCTCACTCATCCAGGCTCGAGTCTCGTGGGCAAAGACAAACCTGAAAGCTTGTCAGGACATGTCAGTGAGTTTCTTACATATAAGTACTGGACTGTTTTCTTGACTCATCCGAGCTGTGAAGACGAAGAGTCTCGACAAGAGGACTTGTGTAGAGAACATCTCCAAGAGCTGCCAAAACCCCGTTTCGTATAGACTTCGGGTGGTCTTTCGGATTCTCCCAGTCCGTGTACTCGTTGTTAATTGCTGACAGCAGCTCGGAGCGGTGATAGTCGTAGAGGTTCCTGACCAGAGTCCTGACAAGTGTTTTTGAATCCAGTTTTCTTTGCCTTCAGGCTATGCTAATACCAGCGGTATAGGCGCGCGATCTTCACCAATGGCGCAGTCTGTTCGCGCTTCGACAACCGAGCAATGGTCTAGAGTAATATCCCCACCGTTTGGTAAAGGTTTGTCTTACGACAGTTGACATTTTAGAATAGTCAATGCTTTCGTAAGTGTCAGCTTTCGCAACTTCAGAACTTTCGAACTGGTGCGCCTGGGTATCAAGTTATTTTTAACACCCACTTAGACAGCCTAAGGGAATTGGCTTAATTCGCGAACCTGAAGACTTTCTCCCTCCGATCGCGACTAATCCCATGAAGAAGATCCTCGTTTGAGAGTAGATGATGAGCTGGATTGGCTGCTGTCCCGACCAGGAGGTCAATCTCCCGAAACAGGGATCCATATTGGGCCGAGAAGGAGAGTCTTGGACGGTTGGGAATCAACTGAATTGGTTTTTAGTCCCTTCAGACTGATGGCCCACCTGTCCGTCGACGATGGGAGCAAAGGCTGACAGAAACGAAGGGACATCAATCTTTTGAGCAGCTTTGGTAACATTCTGAGAGCTGTGTTCTTGGAGACAGCGGACGATGACATCGACACTTTCTCCGAACGACGTTTTGTTCCGATTGGCACACTGAAAAAAATGAAAGTCACCGTCACTGTCTCTGTTTCTGTCACTGTCAATGTCCACCCTCGAATTTCAAACAAACCCCTAGATTATCAGCCAGTTGGAGGAAATACGACTGTGGGTCATGAGACATGGCCCACGGGGCAAGAGCAGTCCCGTCTAGGAGGATAGCTCGTCGGAAAAGACGTTTTCCAGGCTGGGTGAGAGGAGAAGCCATGAGGAGAGAGACCAAGGAGGCTCCAGAACCCCATCCCATGAGAGTCACAGAACGGGGATCGCCACCGAACGAGGGGAGCACGACGTTGAGCATGGTCAAGGCACTGACGAGATCAGAGATACCAGAGTTGCCTGCGCAGGAGGAGGATTCACAGCGGCCGAGAAAACCTGAAAGAAGTTCTTAACTTTGTCCCATTCGATACCGGACAAAATTACGGTAACCCTTACCATAGACCCCGAGACGATAGTTGAGAGTCACGACTATGATTTGCCCGTGAGCTGCCAGAAAAGTTCCATTGTAGGGATTGGCACCTCCCCAGCCGTAGTCATCTCCATGAACGAGAACTAGGACAGGAAGAGGAGACTCCCTCTGAGAAGATTCCAGTCGTTCCGGAACGAAGAGGTTCATGTAAAGGCAGTCTTCCGATTGTTGTTTCAGCTTGGGAAGAAGACGATGGATCAGATCGAAGCGCTGGGCAGATGTGTGTTTGAAGGCTCTGAACTTTTCCACTAGAGACTGAGTGGTCAGATAGACGGAGTGACGGTAAGACAGAGAAACATAGAGCTATAGGGTCAGAGAGACAGAGAGACTTACCTAGTTTCTGACAATTCCGGCAACTGTGTCTGTAAACATGAGTTCGGTAGTCTTCTCGTCTCTTTGGGCATGTGGGTCCATTTGGCTGCCGAGATGGCCATGTTGAAACGGAACTGACCACTCGGGGCCACCCCATACGGAATCCCGACAAACTGAGCAACTGGCGGCAAGTCATCTCCCGGCTGGACCAGGTCCCCTTGAACGACACCCCACGAAGTACTGACAGATCTCTGCTCGGCACTGAAACTCGGCTATCAATTCGCGCAGATGGCTCCAGCAAAAAGCTTGACGACTATGAGATCCCGGTGGACCCCAAGCAGATGCTCAACTTACCTGACTAGGCCATAGAACAGGAGCACGAAAAGACTGGAGGAGGTTGTCATCGCAGCAGCATGGGCCTGAAGAGTGTGAAAAGAATAAAAGGAACTCGAGAGGGGTACATAGAGACACCGTATGAAAGAGAGACAACGGGGGCAGGCGGCGGAAAAATTAACTGGAATCCGATTCAAGGCGCCAAAGTTTATGGTCCAGAGGATCTTAATTTTACGGAGGGGAGAGAAAGAGCTCATGTCGAAAGCCATTTTACAGCCAGTTTTCTCCTCGGTTAATGACTGGCCGAGTCGAAACGAATGAGTCCTAAAGTGAGTCTCCTGCGTTCTGTCACCTACGAGTAGCCTTCGCAAAAACGTGCGACGGATGGCGCAGTCAGAGTTCCGACTAGGGGGCAAACAGTCATGGGTTCGATCTCACGCATGATAAGACATTTTTTCAGAGTTTTTGTCGCTTTCTTGTGGCCATAGCACGCCGAATACAATTCAAGACTGCTCTTCCTTTGTCGTAAACAGCTTTGAAAAAGAAGGGGGGTCAGTAACGAAGTTCCGGGTTCAGATTCTCACGATAAGAGAGACAAGTCTGAAAGGATCCCCACTAAATTGGGGGTAGGTGGCAGACTGAGGGCGCCAATTGTGGGTCCCTCTGGCTAACGAACACTCAATTGGCCCGAAGTTCTTCCCTTTCGGAAGCGGTGATGGCCAACGGCGACTTATGCAAATTCTACGCGCGTGCCCGCTTCGTGATTAGCAACATGTGAGGCTTTAGCAGGTCTCCTCATTCAATCAGAAGTTTCAAAATTGAAGTGTGGAAAAAGTGACAGAGCCAGGAAATGATGGTCTGTCTCGGATGATTTGTGACCGCTGGGACTTGGGAACTCACGCCAAATATCGCTGACAAAGTGCTCGATTAGGATGTGTGTTGCTCGAGAGAAGAACTCAGTTCCAATTCAAAAAGTGCAATGCTATCTTTTCCAGAGGCTCTTCCTAATATTACATACTACCAGTTGATATTCCGTATCTAGACTACCTTCGATACTATATCAGTACAGAGAAACAGAAAGACAGAGACAGAGAGATAGTGAGGCAGAGAGACTGAAAATGAGACCTTCTACCACCTTGTTTTCGGATCCAGTGATACAAAGTCTGTCCGGACAGGAAGTCGATTGACAGATAGTGGCAAGGAGAGTGTAGCGAGGTGGACGTATGTGGGAGTTTTGAGAGCGAACCAGCTTCGAGCTTCTTACTTGGCAACTTTGACAGACTGACAGACGAAAAACAGACAAAGACTGAAAGATCAAAATTGAACATAAGAGAATATGACTCAAAATGGCTGGGACATGGAACAGTAAAGACAAAAGACGAGTCAGTCCCTGTCAGATGATCAGACATCTTTGAACTCCCGATCCCAAACAGAACTCTGCTTTAACATGGTAGTGTTGACAGACTAACAGGACAGGAGAAAGCGAACCAGTGCTAGATGGGATGCAAATTTTGAGGTAACATTTGGAAGTCAAAGTCCTCTTCACTGGATATGTTAAAGGTATGACAGAGGCGAAACTTCTGGCAGATCACTGGAATGAATCCGGTTATGCTAATGAGCTGATGGACAGACTGAGAGACGAGTGCGCGATAATTGCCATATGTAGACGGGAGAGATGGTCCTCAGGGAGTTCCGCTTCGAATTACGAACGTGGAAGAAAGCATTGTCAGCCTAATATAGATGGACTGGATTATTCGAACTACCCGATAAACAAGATATGGTAGGCAGATGAGTTCTCGGAGAGAAAAAGGGCAGATATACCTTTGCCCAGAAGAAAACAAGGTCTGAATGGGTCGCTCTCGAGCCTTCTTTCAAAGAGGCCGTAATTCCATTTGGAGGTTAGGGAGGAGGGCCGGAGGCCCTCCGAATTCCGGGACACAGGATCGTCACTAAAGTCGTCATAGGATGGTGAAGAGGGAGAGACAAGTGAGACATTGAGAGAGAGTAACACAAACAGAGCTGTCGGGGGCGACCGAGACTCAGAAGGGACACTTGTTCACGACGGTCACATTGATCGAGCAGGATTTGAGGAGGGGGGTGTAAAGCGAGGAGAGCAGCAGCCGCAAAACGCCAAGAGGAGGAAGACGTCACTTGCATGTGACAGAGACTGACTCCCAGACTCTGTGCTCAGTAAATGGCGGAGTACAGCTTTTAGATATACTCCGTTTTAAATCTGGCGCGTAAATTGGGATCACTCGGAAGCCTAAACTGCTTTAACAAAACGATATGTCCTCAAAAATATGTTCCAGACTATTTAGAAAAAGCTTTAGCTAACGTGGGGATCGAATCCGAGACCTTTTGCGCCGCAATCCGAGCTCTTACCGGCTGAGCCAAACTACTAAAGTGGCCGGCGCTGTCCCGTTATATAGGTGAAGCTGAGCAAATTTCCATTACGTGAAAGGACTCGTTCGCTAAATTTTGTAAAGCTGGTCAATCGAGGCAAGCCTTCGTCTAAGGAGAGGATAATAGAGACGGTCTGTTCGTCAACAAACAATGTGCGATCTGTTTGTTCTGTGCTCTGTTCCGCCGGAAAACAAACTTTTTGGACGGTAATTTGCCATAGATTTAAACCAGAGAGTTCTGAACAATAATGAGAGTAAAAAACGTAAAAACTGGCAGGAAATGGGAGATGACCGATTGTAAAGTTAAACAGCGTGTTTGCGGCTTGTCGAGACTCAAGGGGGATCTGGCTGTAATCCGTCAGAAGGTGTCATTAACTAGGTTGTCCGACATGAGGCCAGTCAGGACAACAGGCCAATTAGATTGGACAAAAGAGACTGGGAAGTGACTCTCTTTCTCTCTCTGCCACTCAAGTATCAGAGCTGAGCTGAATGTCGCAATTAGGTTTTCGGCGCCTGCTGGCCAGAGCCAAATATGGACAAGAAGTCTACTCGCGCTCTTCTCCTCATCCTCACCACCCTCACGTATCTTCTCATTGGAGCAGCAGTATTTGACCAGTTGGAGAGCGGAGAAGACTACAAGCTTCGAGAAGAACTGGCAGCCGTACGATCTCGGCTGCAGAAAAAGTACAACTTTAGTCAGAAGTGGGTTCTTTTGATTCATTTTCGAAGGCTCATTTTCCAGAGACATCGATCTTTTCGAAGCTATCGCAGTTTCGGCTGTTCCTCACAAGGCCGGACTGCAATGGCAAGCATCTTCGGGTGCCCTGTATTTTGCTGTTTCTGTCGTCTCAACTGTTGGTCAGTCTGTTTTTCATACCGTTCCAGAAGAGATGCAGAGACACCCAGAACAACTATCTAAGTCCACTTCAGGATTTGGCCATGCAACTCCCCAGACCTCTTCCGGCAAACTCTTCTGTATGCTTTTTGCCCTCTTGGGCATTCCGATGGGTCTCATCATGTTCCAGTCCATCGGCGAACGAGTCAACACCTTCATTGCTTACATCGTAGGCACAGTGAGACCGAATTGTACGAAACTTTCAGCTGCACAAGTTGAGAGACGGTCTACAGGCACGAGGCATCAGTTTTCTGGAAGAGATCACGCCAAAGCATCTAATATCTGTCTCACTCTCCATCGGAACCTCTATTATTCTACTGGGTATGTTCAAGAGAAAAAGCAGTGGAATCCTTTAGGAACCTGGGTCTTTCATCGAGAAGAACAATGGAGCATCTTCGATGCCTATTACTACTGTTTTATAACTCTTTCCACAGTCGGTTTCGGGGATTTCTTGCCTCTTCAGCAGCGAGGCGATCTCCAAGAGAGACCTGGATATGTCGTCTTCAATCTACTGTTCATTATCGTTGGTCTAGCCGTTTTCTCGGCTTGTGTCAATCTACTGGTTTTGGGGTAAGTTACTCTGTCTCTCTCTGTCTATTTGTCTCCAGCGATCACTTTCCTCTACTCTAAACAACAAAAACACAAACCTTCACAGAAAGTTTTATTACTTGGTTTCTAGCCAGTAGAATTCGACTAGAATTTGTAGGTGTTCCCATTGAGTTTGAGCTGTCCGTTTCCCGTGGCTCCAAGCAATCCAAGAAAGTCGAGCTGGTAGCGGCGTCCCTGGTAGTCACAGCTCCATTCACCCTTGAGCGACACCTTTTTCGTCTCTTTGTCGAACGAGTCCGAGTCGTCAGATGGCTGGCAGTCGGTGGCCGCCACTTTCAACGGCTCCAGCTTTTCCTGGCTGACCATTGGCGAGACGTTCTGTCCCCGAATCACCTCGTCTGCCAGTCGCACTATCGTCTTGTAGGCATTCTCCGAGTCCATTTTGAGCCTAAGGGAGTCTACTCGGGGTGAGGCGATCCGAACTAACCTTTTGCTGGAGGAGACTGTTGTCCTAACTGCTTCCGTTTCCAATTACACAAAGTTGAAAAAAAAAAGTTGCAAACTGTTTAAAATTGAAGTGCTCGCTTCCGTTCCCTTGCTCTAATTAGTCCTCTCTACCATGGCCGTCTTGTTCTGTCTCCCTGTCTCTTCCCTCTGTCTTTCTGTCTCTTTGTCTCTCTTGCATTCTTTGTCGTTTCAGATTCATGGCTCCGAACGCCGACGAAGTGACAGCCAGCGAGAGAGAACCCAGAAGTACCATTGTCTTTGAGAGATTCGCGAGGTCTTCGAGTCTAGTCGACTCTCAACTCCTGACAGTCAGGAGGCAGAGTCAGCCGCCTAGAATGGTCCCAAAGGCTAGTTTTCAGTTTGGAAAAAAGCGACAAAAGATTGCAGCTGTCAACAGCCCGGCACCCTCCCCTATTCGAAGAAAACTACCACATTCCGGAGAGACAAGGTTGTCTACGCTGTCGAGGACCGAGAAAACGGGGTGAAGATAAACAACCCAAGTTCTCCTTTGTCCGTCCTCCAACCCAAAACATTCGGCATCTAATTGACAGAGAGATCAGTGAGGAAGAGACAACATTTTTGTGAAAGACATGAAAAATGTTCAAGGAACTTATGGTCTTTAGGGGTTATCACTGTACGGGAGCAAGGGGGACGTGGCATAAAGGTTAGAATAAACATAAATCAGAGAAGGTTGTGGATCGAAAGTAGAAAGAAGAGAGAACAGTGAGTGATCTCTGATCACGATGACGCCTTATCAAGAAGACCAACTTTGATAATACACATTTTTAAGCAGAAACGGGGTTGCTTCAGTATGTCGGCTGTCAGGAAGGTCTGTTAACTCAGTTCAAAGACGAGCTGCAGCTTTGTCCGCATGGCGCAGTTGGTAAGAGCGCCGACGAGGAAAAATGCAAGAAAAGCGTTGAAAATGACCAAAACAGTTAAGCTGAATCCCATTTTCGGCTTTCACACTTTCAGGCGATTTTCAGGCAGGTTTCTTTTTACAAATTTGTAGGTTTTCTTGGGTCCTGAATTCGATGCCAATGTCAAAGCAGCTGAAAAACGACTGTAAACACGCTAAAATAGTTAAAAACCCTGAGTCCAAGTTACTGTAATTTCCTTGCGAGACCTTTCGCACTTCACCAGTAAAGAATTAGCTCACTGCCGCTCTCCGTCGGAAATGGGCTATACTTGACAATTAGGCCTGTAGCCGACCGCTCGGGGGACTGACGTAGCCTCCGATAAGACACAGTCAGCGGGTCGATGCGTCGCAAGACTCACGGGCTACCGAACGGGCTCAGTCATCAGCTACTTCAATGGATTGCCGACAAGGTCGCTCTCGACGACCCCATCCGCATTCAGTCTCTTGAACATCACAAATTCATCCAGGTTCTCGGGAATGGCCGATTCGGAGATGTGAGTTTCAAACCTTCCTGTATAATGTTCTGTCTCCCAGGTTCGGAAATATGTTAACGAGAAGACGATGGTCAACGAGGCAGTCAAGATGGTCAAGATGGAAGTCTTCGACCATGGCTTTCAGGACGAGTTCCGCCTGTTGAGTCGTCTAGAAAACTTTCTAAAGGAACTCCGCCATCTCTGTCAGATCTCTAATGCGAACAATCGTATAGCCAATTTCTTGGGGTTCTATGCCGACAACAAGCAGCTCCTAATCGTCACCGAATTCCTACCAAATGGTTCTGTGAAGGATCGATTGGTCAAGGAGCCTATTCCGGAACTTTTGGCCCTGAAATATTTGAAGGAAGCAGCCAAAGGGCTTAATTATCTACACACCCTTGATCCTTCGATCGTTCATTCCGACATAAAAGGTTTGTGGCTAGCTCTCTCTCTCTCTCTCTCTCTCTCTCCCGATAGTAATCAGTCTCTCGGTAGTAAAACTGCCGTTGAACTTTGAGCGATAGCAGCTGACGTAAACTGCTTTTGCACAGTTCTTATGCGAGCATGCCTAGCTGCATTTGGCTCCGAAGATTAAATTCGGGAAACAGAACAGAGGTGTTTTCAGAGCCAAAGCAAAAATGTTTGAAATGCGCGGGGCTCGAACCCGAGACCTTTTGCACCGCCGACGGACCTCTAACCAACTGCCTCACGTGTTAGAAGCGGCGCGCTTGCAGGCAAATTATTCGCAGGGTAAGCCTAACACAGCCAGGCAGATCCTTTCAAACGGTTACAGAAT
This sequence comes from Oscheius sp. JU75, assembly GCA_037178855.1. Classification (NCBI taxonomy): domain Eukaryota; kingdom Metazoa; phylum Nematoda; class Chromadorea; order Rhabditida; family Rhabditidae; genus Oscheius; species Oscheius sp. JU75. The sequence goes on along the minus strand of JASJZC010000006.1, from coordinate 8,538,909 downwards.
CAATAATCCTCTTGGGTGCGTACTCCTCCCTCTCTGATAGCACTAATCCGGTTGTGGCTTACGAACTTTGAGCCGGAGATGACAATAAGCCCTACCGGAAAAAAAAGTCTTTTGAGAAATCTGGCTATTTCAGCTGCGAACCTTCTGATCACCATATCCGATAGTATCAAGTTGACCAATTTTGGACTGGTTCGTGACTTGGCCATTGACGGATTTGGGAGCAATGTAGCCTCGGATATTGCCTTTGATTTTCGCGGGACTCTTCTATATGCTGCACCTGAAGTTCTAAGGAGCAAACTGGGTCCGGGAAATCGAAAAGCCTATGGGAAACCCGCAGATATTTGGGCACTTGGATGCACTTTTGTAGAGTGAGTCTCTGTCTCTCCCTCTCTGTCGTTCTTTCTCTGTCTCTTTCTGTCTCTCTGTCTTTCTCCCTCTGTGTCTTTGTTTCTATGTCTCTCTGTCTCCCTGTCCCCTGTCATTCTATATTTTTGTTTTTCTGTCTCTTTTTCTCTGTCTCAGTGTCTATGTACATCTGTGTCTTTGTGTCTCTCTGTTTCAAACCCAGTTTACAGAATGCTAGTAAAATATCCTCCTCACTTCGAGTATTTCGGACTTGTCAAAGAAGTTTTGACTGAGGTTATTGACAGAGCAACTGGACCGGAAGAGAATGTAGGCTTTTGACAATATTTCTGTTCATTTTTCCGCTTACAGTGGCTTCCATACGAATCGGAAGTTCTAATACCGACCTGCTCTGACAGAGCTGCCCGTCTTGTTGACCATATGCTAGAAAGAGACGTGGACGATCGGCCCACTTCGAGAGCTCTTCTGAGCATAATCGATGAGGAAATGGAACCATCCACCAGCGCCAATGGTCCCACCATCCCCACCCTAGTTGTGAACCAATTTGATGAGGAAGAGGGAGACATGCGGAGAGATTCCTCCCGAATTCCGAACCTGAGAAATCTCTATGTGGATCCCAGAGAGGAGGAGACAGAACTGATCCCGGATGACATGAGATACGTTCCTATGGAAACACTGGAGAATGGGGCTATCCGACGGAAACGGACTATCCATGTTCGGAAAAGGAGGAAAATACAGCCGTCGAGTGCGAGACTCTTGGCTGCTCTACGCTATTACTTTTCGAGGATACTGTACTTTTTCAGTAGGTCCTTCTTTTGTTGGAGACAAAGAGACACAGAACAGAGAGGCCGAGAGACATTGAGACAGAGAGGCAGAGAGATAGAGATACAGTTAGATTGACCGAGAGGCAGAGACTGAGAAACCGAGAGACAAAGAGACAGAAGAACAGAGAGACGGAGAGATAGGATAGACAGAGACTGAGAGGAAGCCATAAGTCTCAAATACAGGCCTCCTATCCCGATCAGTCCTCTACGTGCTAGTCTTTCTTATTATCGGCCTCGGCACATTGTCCACCTTCCTCTTCCTCAGCTACTGCATCGTTCTCTTCTTCCGCTATCTCATTCAGCTTAAATGCGAGTGTGACCTCTCGCAGCCACAGTATCTCATCATAAGTGGTATCCTCCTGATTCTACTCTTTGCTCTACTATTCAGGTACACTTTACCCAATCGCAACCCCGAAATTCTTCTTTAGTTGTTGCATGGTGGCTCTCGGAGAGTACAAGTACCGGATGGCCAACAAGGGGCTTCGAGACTCTCGCTTTTTCGTGCCAAGACCAGAAAGAGACTTCAAGCTGTGTGGAGTTGTACTGTTGCAAGGCAAGACACCAGATCTGCCAGACAACATTCAGAAGCTGGAGGATGCGGAGATGCAAAACTTTTACAATTAAGGGTAGACGCATAATAAACTGTTCAATCTGAACCAGGAGGCAGCCGCATTCCTTATTTTCTCAGACCGTACACAATTCTATGGCTGGGTACACTTGATTCCGTATTAAAGGGACACCAGCCACCACCTGAGCGTTAATATTGTGCCTTTTTGGCAAATTTAGCCTGTTTGCCGGAGTTTTTACCATGTTTTGACGTTGTTTTCGAATTCTACTACAGAGAAGACCCACTGCTACATATTTGAAGGAAAAACCTGAAAAGATTTTTTTAAACAGCCGGATGCACGAAAAATTGAGCCAACCAGTTTATATTAAGGCAGATACTCAGTTTTCTTCAAATTTGTTGACAAGTTTTCTTACACTCAGAGTTCAACTACACGATCAGAAAATCAAAAAAAGGCGTGGAAATGGTCAAAAAGGCGAAAACTGGAAAATCCCTCTTCGCGCGCAAACACTGAGCGCTGAACGTTCAAAGTGGTACGGACTCCAGATCCTCTTCGTCAGAAACAGAGTTACAGAGAGAAAAGGCAAGTACTACCGTCTCCTTCAAAACAATGTTATGACACACAAATTTTTATTTTCAGATCGTACACAATTTTATGGCTGGGGAAGACCCGATTCTGTATTAAAATTTTGGGGGGAGGGGAAAAGGAAAGGAAAGGAAAGGAAGGAGGGAGGAATATGAACATGGAGTTTTTCTCTCTAGAGCTCATTGAGCGGGACACCTTCTTCTCGATAACGGCGACCTCTGGCCCGGGACATGGTCATCAACTCCTCGAAATCCTGTCCCTGACGCCTTTTGGTGTGGTCCTGCTGAGCCATGTCGGCATCCTCCGCACAGCAGAGCAACAGCGTGTCCAGGGCCATCGCGTAGACCGAGAGGAAGCAGTTGGCGATCAGATACGAGCAGATGAAGATGACGGCCACAGGCAACCACGGATGTGTGAGATTAAAGGACTGAAAATGTGGAGTCTCCATGGGAAAATAAGCATGAAAAGTACCGAGATCTGATAGGCGGCAATGGTGGCGACAATGGTGGAGACGATGAATTTCGTGAGGAAAAGAACAGCTCCACCGACTGTATTCAGGGCGGCCACGTCGACAGCATTGTCCAGGAGAGCGTTGACTGCCTGGAAAGCAAAAAATCTATTTCAAACTGTTCTATCAGCCTTCTCCTCTGTCTGCCTGTGGCCTACTGTAGACACCTACGGTTTTGACGCGAGGGGCCAGGGGTGCGATCCCGCCCGAGGACATATTTTTTTTTGGTAAAGCAACATTATGTGAAGGTTTTTTTAAGCTGAGTAAGGTTGTGCAATCAATTTTAGGGGTTTTCTGTCTCAAAACAGTCTAAAAGAAGCGGTTGTGGCCTCACAAAGTTCTAACCCTGCAAAAATTTTAGCGAATAGTGGCCTATTACCAAGGCACGCCATTATGGGCCGAATCACCCGGGTTCGATCCCCGTAGGTGACAAATATTTGAACAAGCCATTTCGAGAAGTAAAGACGTCGGAAATACCCCCAAGTTTACACGTTTACAAGATCCTGAGCCAGCGTTGTTAGAACAAAAACGAACCGTTTTAGCAGCCGGACAGAAGCTCTGACCACTGTAGGCAATCACCGTGTAGGCATTATAGTTGATGTAGTTGAGACAGCGCTCGATGCACGACAGGAGACAGATGAAGCAGACCAGAAGCTTCTTCATTATTGGGTTTTCCACTGCCTTCATTCTGGAAAATACTCGATCTAGAAGTGAAAATTGTAAAGCGGTCCTTTTCAGACAAAGCAAGCAGCGAAATCAAGAAGATCCGCTTAATTGAGGATAGGGAATCTACAGTTCATTTTCAGCATTTTGTATCAAGCTCAGTATCTATTGTCGCTTTTTAAAAGAATTTTCGGTAATTCTTGACCACAATGTCAAGACCATAAACCACTACAAAACAAGAAAACGGAAACTCACTTGGCATAGATGTACATCAAAATATAGCGCGGAATTCGGACGATTGTGATTATGAGGGAGCCGACGGCTGCTGAGCCCATGTGGTAGCGGAATGTGTTGAACATGGCCGTACAGACGGACGATCTTCCTGAGCCCGGGCCGCGACTAGAATCCACTGTTGGTGGCAAAAAAAACTTTGAAAAACCTGTCAAAAAACCAATGACTGATGGATCCGGCGATGAAGAGTCGCTGACAGGCCAGGACGAACTCAGAAAGCCAGACGAAGCCGACGAGCTGGTAGATGAACATGGCTCGAAGTGTCTCGCTAACTGTCGTCTCCAAAATCGTCATTGTGCGACCATCCGGGAGCTGGACAAGCTGCGGCACAGGGTCGCCGGCCGTATAGAGCAGGAAGCAGCTGCTCAGCGTGTACATGGCGATGAGGATGATGACGGCCGAGGTGGTGACGGGCTGCAAGAGCAGGATGGGCATAGCTGCCAGGGCCTTGCTGGCCTCCTTGAACAGCTTGATCATCTTCTGCCCGCGCGGCAGCAGACACCACACGATGAAAATGACAAAAAGCTAGAAATTTCTGACATGAATCAGGTCCTAAAACGGGAGCCTTACCGTGATGAGGGAGGCTCCGATAGCTAGGCCGATTTGCGTCAGTTGGCTGGTATTCTCCATTCGGAGCCATTGGTCGATTTTGCCTTCGCCGAGCTTGATGAGGGAGGCGATCTGAAACTAACAGTTTTGAGAGGGTTTGAGGCTTCACAACTGCCCGCCCACTTAGCTCAATTTATGTGAAAAACAGTAGCAAAACAGGAATGGAAAACTGGTTAAATTCGCGTGTTTATGCCGTTTTTCAGAGCGATCGAGTGCGGCAAAGGCAGTTAAAACGTCCAAAAGCAACGAACACTAGCATCATTGTAACTTTGGCGCGAACTTGACCACATAGTTCAGTCGGTTTGTTTCCAACGACGAGCGGCACCTAAATTTGAATGTTCGTCGCCCAGTGTTTGCGCACTTTTCCTTCTAAATTTGTTGCCAATTAGGTTTTCTTGGTCGCAGAGTTCGACTGGCCAAATTTTCAAAACTCGTGACGGGAGCCTTTTGGCGCAAAGAGCGACAATCCTTTAAAGTGCCGCTTTTCGTTGGAAATGGACTATAGCGCTCCGGCGATGGAACACAAGGTAGGGTGTTCGATCTCTGGGAAGGTAATTTTTTTGCCTCTACATGAAACCCTTGACTTCAGAACGTTTTGGAGTGTTGGCTTAGTCATAAAAACCAGTTTTTCGAGCTTTGAAGGTTTCCATTTCGGGGAGTGTGGCTCTGGATGTTCTGGCACAGCCCCACAATTTTGCATTTGTTCTCAGATGGCTTTCAGTCTCGTTCTCAAAAAGAAAACCGGCTCAAACAGGCGGGAAAAGAGCAACATGACGAAAGACAGAAAATGTACCTGAATCTGCTCCTCCTCGGCTTTACTGTGGCCAGCTGTGCCGTTCTTTGTATCCGGAATCGTCGTCAAGTAGACGGAGTACCAAAAGGCGGCACTGATGCTGACGAAGACGCACACGACCAGAATGTAGATGAAGTAGATGAGGATTGGGGCGAAGAAGCGCAGGACAAAGACGCTAATAGCACTGATCACCAGCGCAATTAAGCACATTTTTAGGATGAAGGGACCTGCTACGACAACGTCGGAGAGATAACTTCGAACTGAGTCCATCTCGACGACTTTTCTGGCCATTTCTTGACCGAGCGCGTAGAGATTCTCCGGAATGCAGCGATGGACGAGATCGAAGCTCTTGTAGACTGGCAAGACAGGACAGTACGGCAGATTTTGCTCGTCTTTAATGCAAAATGTAGTGTTGGAGCGTCTCTCGTAGTCGAGAAGGGCTGCAAATGGAAAGTTGTCACATTTTGGGGCTTAAATCACCTGATTTAGTTCCAATAGCCTCATGAGGACACTGCTCCACGCAATTCCAGACACTGTGCAAGGGATTTGTGCTATTCATAGGAAACATGTACCTAGAACATCGTTCATTTTGACCAAAAAAATCAAGGAAAGGTACTTCTTGAGGGACATGTCCTGCCCGGACTGGTGAAATTCGCGCACTTCGCCCGTGGCATTGTCCACGAGCATCATGCGCTCATTTTCTCGTCCACACGTGTTGCCGAAGCTGTCCGAGCCGTACAGAATGCGGTAGGGATCGCCCCGAGACAGCGCATACCACGTGGTGACGCCGAGACCGCCGCAGAAGATGAGAAAGAGGAGCAGGCAGGGCACATCGGTGCAGCTCCGTTTTCCTTTCTGGAAACATACGTCATTTACAATGTTTCGGAGCGTAAAAATGTCTTAAAGAAGGAAAAACTAACGTCTGGACTGAACTCATTCTGTGGATCGTCTTTAGAAGCACAGCAGCAACTCGTGAAGCAGCAGCACATGGTGCTACCGGCTGTGAGACGTTAGTATATTTCTGGAAACAATTTTGTAAGATATAAGAGTGAAAATTGGTTGGAAGAAGGAGTAAAATTAAAAGAATGTTTGGGAGAAAAAGTGAAAATATAGAAATCGAACACGCGTCAAAAGTTTGAAGATTCAAAAAGCGCGACAGTTCAAAAGTTTACTTCGCATGGTTCTTCTGAAAAACGGCAGATTTTCGGTATTTACCACCAGAAATAAGAGCGAATGAGTCTGGGCAACAACTCTAATACCAAATTACATAGTTTAGGACTTGAATAGTACTTCTTCTAACACAATTTTTTGGAGGGAAAGGGCAATATTGGAGAGAATATTTTGCTGCAAAAAGACTGAAATGCATCCCACCCACGGAGGCAGAGAATAAACAGACTGTAATGGCAAAATGTAGGACAAATTTCAAGATTTCCAGCGGATTACTCACTGTTCAGAGTCTAAACACCCCTAAAAATAGTCTGAAATATCCTCGGGACTGTTATCACAACATGTTTGGGTCAGCTATATCGAGCAAAGAGCATTTTTCCCTCGACACGATTTCAGAAAATGTGAGAAATTGTCGTGCACAGCTCAGAAAACTATCGATTGCTGTCACAATCAGCTGTTGCGAGCCGATAGAGGAATGACCTCATTTCCTAGTTCATAAATGGCGCCAAAATGAGGAAGAAGCCACCTGGGTGGGCTCGAACGAGAGGTACTGTTTGTTTTAGCTGCAAAACCCGAGAGGGCTGGTGTTTGTACTCCTACTAACAGAGACAGAAAAAGGTGGGAATCAGGACAAAAAGAGGCCGAGAAAGTTGGAATCCTCGGTCAGAAGACCACACACATACACAGCCCCGTGATGTTTATTAGCCCGTTCGTATCGGTCTGGCAAAGCTTTTATCAGTATCTTACAGGCTCGACCATGGGGAGAAAGTTTTAGAAACCGATTAGGACGTCGATTTCACCGAAGCCTAGGTTTAATTTCTAGTTCTTAGCCGGGCATACCAATGGCAAATTTGTGAGGCTTGATGCCTCTGGAATGAAGGTATCTCTCTGTCTGCCGACTTGCATGTCTTTCTATCTCTTTATCTCTCTGTCTCTCTGTCCCTGCTCCACTCTTACCTGTGCACAAACCTCACGAAGATCCCAAATGCATTCCAGTGTTATCGTGGCAATGTAGAACAGCGTGTTCAATCCAAAATTGTCCCCCTTATTCGAAAACAGTTTCCTTCTCAAGTCTTCCTAGCTTGGCCCCACCAGAGACTTGACAATGAACTTGAGTTCAGTCACAGGATCTCCTCCCGTCTCTGTCGACGTGAAATTTCGACTATCACCGCTGAGCATGATTTTTAGGAGGACCGTGCTCTAAAACTTCAGTTGCAAATTCTCCCACTGATCAGCAGTGCTGGGCGCCTGTTCCGTCTTCATCGTGAATGGGGTCCCATCACGAAACTTTTCGTTGGACACTTTATAGACATCTTCGAATCCAACACTTCCCAATGTGGTAAGTGCCAGCCACTCGAGCCTCTTGCAGGCAGTCTTGTCTCTTTCCTCCAGCTTCACAGCCTTCTTTTCCTCCACCTTCGGCGGCTGCATTTAACCGGCTTGGTTTGGACACCATCATGTTCTTGTCAGCCTATCTAGTAACATCTACCAGCTGCTTACACTCCTGGCGGAGCGACTCACGCTGTCAGTGCTTATTTTGTAACTTGAACGGTCCTGGCTTGTCTTGTCAACTCTAATCTAGAATAACACTTGAGAGGAAAACTGTCAAGTGTTATCCCATATTAGAAATGTGTCAGACGGACGCCTTTTACCAATTGTAAAGGTAGGATAGGTCGTCAATTTAAATAGGAACGTTGTTCTACTGTACTGAACTCTGTTTTTGAACCTGACCCAGTCGTTTAGCCAGTCAGTCTGTAGCAATAACCATGTCGTCCTCATCAAATTGTTCTCTTCAAACATTGCCTCTCTGTCTCCCCCGGTATCCATATTGTTATTGACTTGCTGCCCCCATACAACCTATCTCGGGCAATCTCTGATTTTTAAAGTCTTCTAGCCACTTCCTCTGTCAATCTGCCCTGGTTCATTCTTATTGTGTCCAAGTAGCGGCACTAAGCAGTTAGCTATGGTTCAAACTCTAGCTGAACCTTTACTGTAGACGCGGATAAAGTATACTTTCGTAGTGGCACTAAGCCTTTAGCAAGGGTTCTCACTCTCGCTGTACATTTTCAGCTGGGACGCACAATACTCTTGTATTGAAAATTTAAGCGTGCGTCTGCTAACTTCGGCTGCCAAGTATAAGTTTGACTTGAACAGTGCAAACTGTCGTCCTAGAAAACTATTTTCGGCCTAACAAGATGAAGAACAACCTAGTTCGGGCCTACAGACCGGCCCACAATTAGACAGAAGCACCGATCTTTAGCTCTGTCTTGCGTTGGAACTCTAATCGGCTCAGGCGGCAGTTCAACCCCTCGATTGTGGTCCACCATGAGGGCGGACAAATATTCGGACACAGTTCCAGTCATTCAGTTGCTCTCCCCTGCGAATCGATTCTGCCAGCACCGGAATTGGGAATCCATCCTGAAACGACTCTTTTGTGTTGGACAGACACAATGTGTCACGTTCCCGAGGGAATGTTAAACCCTGTCGCTCCCCGTACTTGTCGCTCACGAACGGTCTCTGTAGCTTTAAACTGTCCGATTGTTTTCCTACCCCATTGATTCCATTGTTTCCTTCTTACTTTTTGCCAGCGTCTACCAATTTCTCCTTTTTGTTTTTGTTCTTGTTTCCGTTACACCGAGAGTAGTGACCCCAGCGCTTCTTCTCCTCCATAACTGGTCGCTCTTCCTTATTACTTTTCCCAGTCTCGGTCTCTCTGATTGATTTTCTCGTCGTTACAATCATGTTTATTGCTTGTGGAGCGCCCGGTCGGTCTTTCTCTACCATCTCGCTCTGTCTCTCTTCACCGTTGAACTTAGCGCCCGGTGATAATCTGATCAACGGAAACGGGAACGTCGTGTCTTTTGCCCCCCCACTCCCCCATTTTCGTAAATAAACTACACAGATCTCACTTTTCTAGTACTCAAGCAAGATCTTTCTTTTTTTTTCCTCACGACGCAGTTGGTAAGAGCGTCGACTACCGGATATCCAAAGGTTGCAGACCATGTGGCTGCTTCTGCTCCTCCCGGTCGTCTTCTCTCAATGGACCCCCTCCACCTACCCGAACCCGAGAAAAGGAGGCTACAAAGAATGCAAAATGCGTTCGGTCAGCAACGTCTGTGATCCTGACGAGGTTTCGAAAAAGACTCTAGTTTGACCAATGCTATTAAGGTTCTGACCGAGGGAGAGAGGTACCGACTGAACAGTGAATTGACCAGAATGGCGTCAAGGACAGAAGAGGCGGGCGGCAATTTCTGTGCCAGAAAGGGCGTCGACCCTGTGTTGGTCATCATGCAAGAAGAGGTACTTTCATTGATTTCTCAAATTCACTATGGAATCTTAGGGTGACCAAGCTTTCGCCGATACTCTGAACAAGCAATGGAATTTGGATGGTCAGTGTCAGAAATCTGTCATCTTCCTTTTGTGTGCCGGTGACAGAAAGCTGTACTTCTCGGGAGAAGCCAATTCTGGAATAGGTAGGAGAATCAGCTCCTCGTATATAACATGTTCTTAGAACCGGCCGAGTTCCAGGCAGTCGTCTCGGGCCAAGAACTGCCTCTGAGATCTGGTTAGTTTCAAGGCCCAAAATTGGTATGCGGTGACGAAACAGATCTCGATATATCTGTTTCCCTCTCTTCCTGTCTCTGTCTCTTTGTCTCTTTGCCTCTCTGTTTGTCTCTAATTGTCAGTCTCTCTGTCGAAATTTCCTTCCACTTCTTTTTCGGGCACGCTCTTAACTTCTTGGTGCAGTGGCATTAGCGCGCTCGCTTGATGTCCGAGCGACCCGGGTTCGGGTTTGGACCTCCTGTATTTATTTATCTTTCTAATAGAACAACTTTCAGGTCAGTACACGACAGCAACCGGTAACATTTTCAAAGAACTTGGGAAGAAGACGAATCCGCTGGCCACACAGCCACCTCCTACAGCCAAATCCGTCAGTCTTCCCTCCCTTTTCTTGGCACTTTTCTCCCTGTTTCTTTTGTAGAGAGAGACACACATGACAGTGACTGTTCCATCTTCTTTCACATCGCACGAGTACAATCTGATTAACATATTTATATCTGCGAGTTTTGATCTTGCTGTTTCGGGCGGCGGAGGCGAGAGAGAATTTGGAGGCTAGACAGTACGGGTGGGACATTCTATCCAAATCTGAGCATCGGCAAATCGGCTGGCCCTGCGATCGGTCGAGACATCTGAAACGGCTTCTTTGTTGTAAGCTCATCGAGGCATGAGTCTGATTCCAGATTAAAAACACACAAACATCCACCTCCCCCTCTAAACGGTTTTCCACGTGGAGAAATGCGGCTATTTTTAGGGGTCCCAACACAGGTAAATAGACTTGGCATATTAGCAGGGTGAGTCTCTGGTTTCTAAGAGGACACTCACGTCATTCCTCGTAATCCGGAAAAAAGCATACTCTTCTGGCGTCTCCACACGGCCCAATTCGTTGTCTCTGGCTGCTGAAAATGTTTTTTGTTTCTAACGAAAACCAAATTTTTAGGGCCGGGATCCGAACCCCGAGACTGAACCTAAGGCCGCAACACAACACAGCCTCTGCGCCATAAGTACAATCAGATTGGGTCGTAAGCTCATTTTCTTGAGGCGACCATTTGAAAATAAGCCGTAATGGAAAGGAACCCACCATTTAATAGATACTGTACATATTCGGAGGGCAGGGCGGCACAAAACGCTCCAGATAAGAGGAGGACGCAGACGAGAAGTCGTATCCAGTAGTACCCTTGCTCCATCTCTCTCTGTCTCTCCTTCACTCCCTGAAAGACACGTAAAAAGTTGAGGGAGTGAGGGGGGAGGAAGGAAGGACACAAAGTAGTGGCTGATGTTAATGACGCACAACGAGGTGTCCGGAAGGGCTCGAGCTCGAACGGTGTCGAAAGTCACGTTAGACGAAAATAGTAATCGGGGGCCCGAAATAGCCTACTTCGTATAGCAAAAACGACAACCCTGTCGCCAACGAACGATCAAAGGCAAAGGAGTGGAAAAGGGTTTCTGTCTTAGGGAGGAATGCAAATGGTTGCGTGGGATCTTACCTACGTAGACTCTCTTTACCGCTAAGGCTATTTCGGAGGATTCTGACGATCGGGGACAGGTGGAAAAGAGTAAGTTTTTGCAATTAGAGGAAAAAGTAGGGAGAAATGAGCTAGTGCATAAGATTAATTGTAAACTGTGGTCTATAGTCTGAACAGAACTCTCTATCTCTTTTTCTCTGTCTCTTTGGGATCAAAAGTGTATTCGTGCTGTGAAAAGAGCATTGCATCAAAACGGGATCAGCTTCCTCCCCCTCCTCCCTCCTTCTAACCTCATTTTAGACTTTACACTCTAAAAATAAAAGTGAGAAGCTTGAAGAAAGGCGAGGGGAGCAGAAAATTCCGAAAAGAGCGTTCCAGCTGCAAATTTCTTATTAGACTTCACCACTGCGAAGACTTTTCAATTTTCGCAGTACTTGTGACTAATTGGAATGGAATAGAACTTGGAGAGTGAAAAAGATAGAGAACTGGTCCGAGCCTGGAGCAACTGGGCGTTACTAACACAATTGAGGTGCGTGGAAGCACACCTTCTGGTCACGCTCTGACTCCCTCTCTGACGCATTTTTCTGGAAGTTGAGGGTGTTGGCGGCCTTTTTGGGGAGGAGGAGGAAAAGACAAACAGCTTAGAAACATTATCCGCCGGACAAAGATATTCCCAACAAGGCGCATTAAGCAATGGACCTCTATTTAGACGACTTTTTCCCACCTGGATGTCTCCTAGTAAACAACGACTTATGAATATAGAGAAGCCCCTTCACGTGCTCTTGTCTGTTGCTTTAGAGCCTGTCGGGACCTAGTGACTTTCTCCCAGTGAAAAGTGAGGCAAAATCTGGCTTATGATTGCCGGAACCAACTTTTATCACGCTTGGGGATCGAACCAGAGACCTTATGATCCGCAGTAGGAGTGCTAACCGACTGCGTCAAGCGGACAAAGTACGATTCAATTTGAACGTCCAGAATTCCTAGGTGCTACTGAAACACTGCTAAGAACCTAATACACAGACATTCGAAGAGAACAACGAACGAAGCAGCCAGGCGTACAATTTTATCTCTTCGTCTCCGAATATACGTCTTAGACATTGAGGAATAGAAGTCAAAGTGGTCAGTAGCCTGATGGAATCAGAGTGACGCCGGCGGATCTCTTCCTCCCGGTTCAAATTATGAGGGCTCTAGAACAAAAATCTGAAGACCCAAGGAAAGAATGGCAAGGTAACGAGATGAGGAACACTGGAAATTGGATTGGGTTCTGATTGTCTTCTGCAAAGACTCTCTGTGTGTTTAGACTAAGTCTCAATTTGGTTTATGTGAAGTCAGAGAGGCTAAAGACCACATCGAACAGGTGATTCTTCTCGTTGTTTTGTTACACCTGCCCTACCTTGATGAATTTTCATGAAAAGCCAAATAGCAACATCATCCAGACCCGTGTTTACAAGGGGATACCACCTGAGAACAGGGCTCTCGCGCCCTCGCAAGCCACAGTGACGTCAGAAAAAGCAGTGTCTCTCTCTACTAGGATGGACGGAATTAGGAGGCCATGGGGGCACGAGGCGCTATTTCGGGCATTATTGGAGCCTAGGCTATACTACCAAAGAGCAGTGTGCATGCCCCAAAACCTGCTCAAATTCGGTTTGCAAAAATTATGCTGGAACTATAGCCATTTTTCTCAGACTTGGGGATCGAACCCGATACCACCTGCGTCATAGTCGAAGCTGTTACCGACTGAGTCACGCGGAAAAGATTTCGCGTTTTTCCAACAGGTTATTCGAAGGGGACAGCGAGGGAGGCGCTATTTCCAGTATTTATTGGAGCCTCAGCAATACTACCAGTGGAGCATTAATAGGTACGAGGTAGGGTCACTCGGCGAGACTAAGAAGATGCAGAGTGAAGGTGGATAAATGAGGAGGGTGGGCGGACATGCCCGACTAATAGACAGGAGACATGAATCGCCGCTTACCTGCAGTCTCAAAACAGAGGGGACAAAACAAAAGTGACCATAGAATATTCGAGATACTTTCACAGCTGGACTACTCTATCGAAAAAGACGAGAGTTGACGCTGGAATGAACAATGGGATAAGGCAAGAGATAGAGTCAGAGATACAGAGACAGAGATGAATCTTTGGGTCAAGAGAGAACGAGGCTCTGGACTGATGAAAAGCCATTCACACACAAATATTTGGGTGTGACACTAATGAATTACGGGGATTTCATTAGTTTGCAACGACGTTTCGACTCTCATTATAGGGCTCTGTGCCACACACACACGAGTTTTCGAAGGTGACATCAAGCCCGGCAGGGCACATATTACATAAGAACCATGGAGATCTGGCAGGGTAATGGGTCCGACATAGGTCGTTAAAGTAGAGGAGCTCTCTATCTCTCTCTCGACTAACACAATCTCTTAGGGAAGGGACAAAACACGGAGAGAGGGGGCGGAAATGCAATGAGAAGAAGACGAGATCACTTTAAAATTTATTGTCAAAGACTTCACGGAGCGCCTTTTCAGAATTCTGATGACTATATTTATAACGACATGATGTCAGAGAGGACAACTATGACAAGAATGAGTTCAGGCGGAAGTACACTCGGAGAGTCCAAGAGCTAGAAGGATAAGAGAGGTAGCCCAGCTGATTTATATTGCTGTCCCTTGCGACTCTCTTCCAGAAAGTTGTCATATTTTACAATAATGACAGGATCATCGCTTCGGAAAGCAAGCAAAAATCGAATCAGAAACTTGATGGTTTGCCAGCTTGTCTAGAGCCAAAAGCAGTTCTGTCAACTAGACCTGTTAATCGGTATATCCAGTTGGAGAAATCGATGCTCAGTTAGTTCTGGCACGGAGGCTTATGTTTGGTAGTTCAAGAAGGCAGAGTGATAAGGAGAAAATGTCTAAAACCAAGTAAGAGACGACTGTCTGACAAGAACAGACTGGAATGAGAGGAAATGGACCGATTGAAAAGAACATTGATGAAGATACTGACTGTACTATAAAAGGTGAACGAATTGACAAAAATAAGATGAGATGAGACCGACTGACAGAGACAGCATAACAGATAGGCCGAAGGAGAGGCACGAAAAAAGATGGACGGTTGACAGGTGTGGGTTGTAGAGTGACAGGATGAGACATTAAAAAGAAGGACAAGAAGGGGTACAGAAAGAGCTCGATTACATGAGAGAACATGGGGAAAGAATGGACTAGACTCACTGCCGTAAAAAGAAAAGAACAGGGGTTGGCAGATACTATCTCTCTGTCTATCAGTTTCTTTGTCCCTCTATCAATTTGTTTCTCTATCTTGCAGGAGCAGTATACCGTAGTTGAAATATTAAATGAGGCACTTTCAGAAGTTGAAATGTAAGTTTTGATATTCTTCCCGGAAAGGAGCAAAATCTCTGAACTGTTCTCTTTCCCGTTGATTAGTCTTCCCCAGCAGTTTTGTTCAACACCCTTCGATTCTTTGTCATAGTCGTCAATGGGGGCTTCGGGTTGCTTGGAGAATTCCGTTCTCCGCTCTTTCAACATTCCACCTTACCTTATCTCTTTGCTTTTGACCCTTTCCTCCTACACATAGGGTAGGAATTTCGAAAAAGTAGCGGTCAACAAACTTTCTCTCTCTTGGTGACTCCACCCCCGCCTGTTTACTTTCTCGCGATAAGTTCATCACTCATTTCTGTCTCTTCTGATCATGACGGCCTTTACCGTACATTTCGAGCCTCCGAAGGAGATGTCCCGGAGCACCTTCGACGCTGCCCGCTGCCAGAAGTACACCTTCGTCTTCGGCGTTCTGGTAGGTTTGGTTATGTTCTGTAAAGCTGTCGCCCTCTACAACTTTGTAGAATATCGAAGGCTAGAAAACCATTGCTTGATCTTGAATAATGAGTCCGGAGTATTCTCCGCTGGTCACTCCCGTACAATTTCGTAGACTTCCTTTTGGGTCAGCCGAGGCAGTACGGGCGAGACTAGCGGTGGAGCTATCTCCAGTCTAAAATAGGGTTCTTTTTCAAGCTGAAGGCAGCATCTTTGAACTATTCGATGTTCTGCAAAGTTGTAGCCCTTGATCTGCTTTACAACTTTACAGAACATGATTTTTGGCCCGTTATGTTTCATCCCAGCTCTGCCGGACAAACACCGGATCAATCACATTTTTTTCAGCTAGCAGTCGGAATCTTCCTCGGCGTCATCGCGTTTCTCGCCTGGAGCAGTATCAGTCTTCATTTTTGAATGGATTTCACTGCATACCTTATCGGGTCATCAACTACGGGAAACCGCCTAACTTTGCAACAGCAACACGTATTACTCTACATTCTTTTGGTGTATTTTGTAAGTTGTTAAAATGAATCAATGCCCCCAGCTGAGCTGACTGAAAAACGCGTGTTTGATCAGGGGAGAATCGCGTCGGCGACCCCCTTCTCTTGTAAGTTTGTTTAAAGAGTTTGGTGCTCCTTGGACTCGACGGCAATGACTGAGGAACATGGTGACTCTGACCTGAATAACTGAAAAACGTGACCACAAAATTGAACCGAAACTATCACAAGACACTCTGATCGTTTCATATAAAGTTTAAAAAAGTTTTAACGAGATTAGGGATTGAACCCGACCTCTTTGGATCCGTATAGTCCACATCCTCCTCCCCCCAACGAATAGCGGCACCTCACTTTGAGCGCCCGAAGCTCGGTGTTGCGCGCGAAGAAGAAATTTTCCCATTTTCCATTTTTCACCATTTTTCCAGCATCTTTTTTTCCAGAAAATTCCAAACTGCTATGTTCCAGCCGAAGACGTTTCTGCGCTCTTTAATCCATGATTTTTTAACCATTTTTTGGCGGCATGTAGGTATTTACATACGCAGAATTTGAAGATGAGGTCGGAATTACGAAAGGGAAACTGAAAACCCATGAAAATTCAATTTTAATTTAGGAGTTAGAAGAATTGGCTTTTTGTTGGGGCGCAAATCGTGGTGAGACCCAAATTTTCGTTTTCGAAAAACCTTTAAAGAATTGCCTCACTACCGCTATTTGTTGAAAACAGACTATAGTCGAAGCTCTAACCGATTGCGCCATTTGGAGCAAGCCACGCCTCAATTCTGCTCGAACATTACATTGCTAACGACTCATAACAACAAGAATCATTTCAATGCATCGGATGACTAGACACAATTTCCGACAACCGATCGTGTTCGGGAGAGTAGAGGGCGTCATGTTGGTCACCCGTCGCCAGTTGTCTTCTCCTAGCGATGGCCACCGCGTCCCGAATTGTTGGGTAGAAGTTGGCCTTTGCCACAAAAGAATAGAAGCCACTCTGTTCGAAAAGTTCGCGGAGGGGGGGCTGAACCTTTTTAATGCGGGAACGACAGAGTGACAGACCTTTGGATGCGGCAAAATAGACCAGAATTCCTTCTGACCGCATGTCAGAAAAGACCTCTTTCAGTGAACTGACACCCATCGAATCGACAAAGGTGAAGCCGGAACAGTCGATGATAAAGTGTCGAGTAAGAACATCCACGCTCTGAACTTCTCTGTCTCTCTGTCTCTTTGTCTCTTTGTCTCGCTATCTCTCTGTCTCTCTACATTCTTCCTACCTTTCTCGACTTCCCCCTCTTTGGCCATCTTCAGCTCCTCCTGTAGTTTCACCGGATCGAGGAATATTGCTTCTCTTTCCGTCTTCAGGACATAAAACTCATGAGACTTTTCCCAAGCTCTATAGGCTTTCTTTATCGTCTTCTTGAATCGGTCCACATTGGTAAAGAGGAGGGGTGAGTCGAAGCGGAAGATACAAATGCCCTAAAATTCTTTCTGTGAGACAGTGACAGTCATTCACTCTGAAGAAATACACATCCTGATATCTTTCGGAATCCCTGTAATCCATGGTTCCATTGACATTGGCCAGCAGATGCCATCGAGGCCACTGCTCTCTCATGACTGTAGTGAACAGAGCGAAGAAGATGGCAATAGCTAGGCCTTCCATCACGTCCAGGAAGGCTGTAGCGGCGAAAGACACCACCCAAATGCTCTAGGAGACAATGATAATGTGTTTTAGTCCGACCTACAAAGTCAATTTTCGAGAGAGGCCAAAGCCGGACGAGTTCTTTGAACTTCAAGAACATTTGGGACATGGCGACGGTGGTTATGGAGGCGAGGACACACTGAAAGGGTCACTGTCTCTGTCTATGTCTCTTCAAAACGTACCATGGGAAGTGGCTCGAGAAACTTTCCCAGGTAAAGAATACACGAGAAAATGAGTAGCGCAGATGGAAGACCAGCTAACTGGGTACGGGTGCCAGCAGAGACAGAGACAAGAGTTCTACCAAGAGAACATGCCGGTGGGTAGACTGGGAAGAAACCACTTCCGAGGCAGGTCAGACCGAGAGCGTAAAGTTCCTACCGAATGTCGCGATGATACTAAAGGACTTACCTGTCCCGAATCGATATTATACTTCATCTTTTTGGCGAACATTTTAGCCAGGGAGAAATGGATGGCCACTGCCACGATCGAGATCCCGATAGCGTCCGGAATCAACTCGACCATCAGATTCAGTCGAGGGAGGGCAGGAACAGGTAGCCTGACGATTGTCTTTGGGATATTGTGTACTATTACCCAGTCGGGATGTGCTTGACAATTTTGACATCGTGATCTTCGTGAATGTTAGACAGGAATGAGATGGTTGTCCCAATGAGCAACTGAAATCAGTAAGTCGTGCATATCCTGTAGCCTGCGCGAGACTTTTACTGCATGGCGGAGCCGGTAAGCCCTCGGACTAGCAATCACAAAGTGTCGGGTTTGATCCCCCGCAGGGTAACAGCCTTATGAAATGCTTGCGAACAAGTCCAGAAGGCTCTGTATAAGCTCGCCGAAAAAAAGCACATACCGCCAATAACTCGAAAGGAATAGGCACGGCAATCTTCAGTTTCTTCTTGATCAACGGATTGACCAGTTCCTTCCCAAGGACCAGAAAGAGTACCGAGAAGGCCGACAGTCCGAAGGCGACCCAGTTAATATTCGGCATGTAAGTCACCACATCGTACACTTTCTAGAAATTGTTGCTGTCTCTTCGACCCAATTACCAGAATCATATTCCCGTATCCTTCCCTCTCCGGCATCTTCCTCAGCCCGAAAATGTGTCTTAACTGTGAGGCTATGACGTGGCATGAGGCTCCCGTGGAAAAGCCAGCGACTACCTGATCCGAGAGGTAGGCTGTCAGAAAGGACAGTCGCAGAACAGCCATCAAGATCTGTACCAGCCCGATCCCGACAGTCAGGGCTGCAGCTACTTCAGCCGGCGTCGGGTAGGTTGTCGCGTTCTGTACTCCCTCGTCCTCAGAGCCCTGAATCTTATCTCAAATTATTATTAAAAAATTAAATCTATTTGTAAAAAGGCGACCCGCGAAAAGAAAGGTGGTTGGACTCTACGAAAACTGGACTATAGAAGACAGTGCAAAAACAAGGCAATAGATATCTGTGGGCAAATTGGGAAAGCCTAAACCGTGTCTGACTTTATCATTGCGCGAAAGAGTAGTGCGTGTTACGTTTTCTGAAAACCCGGGCAGTAAGTCGAATTGTAACGGTAGTGTAAAAAGTCAGGCATGGTTTGGACTTTCCCAATTTCCCTATGGAATTCTATTGCCCTGTTTTTGCACTGTCTTCTATTGTCCAGTTTCTGTAGAGCACTCTTGTTTTCGCGGGCCATTTGCAACCAGAAGCCAACATAAAACAATTTGAAAATTTCATTTTTTAATCTGTTAACCCCAAACTTTTTAAAGCTTATTCTAGATGGTTAAAACTATGGGACAAAGTTTGAGAGCAATTGGATAGACCTGAGCCGAGAAATGGCAATTTTCAGTTTTCAAGTGCGCTCACTATGTCAATGCGAAATCAAACCACCGCGTAGCGCTACGCGCAATTGACAGTCAATCCCTCCAAACCATGTGCACCTTCGTCAACCTGTCCACTGCCAGTCCCGTCATAAGAGCGACGACGGCGAAAGACCCAATGGAGTTGTGCCTCGATGTGCCGAGAAGCATGTAGATCAGGACAGGGAAGAAGGAGATGTATAGTCCGGAAACGGCTTCCTGTTTGGCTAGCATAGCGTAGGCTACTCCTAAAGTAGTGTTGTGGAAGAGAAACAAGAGAGACAAAGAGGCAGAAACAGAGGGAGATAGAAACAGGCATATAAAGAGACAGAGAGAGTTACCGTTGGGGACGTGCATGATTCCAACAGTCAGTCCGCCTATCAGATCGTAGACAAAATCTTCCTTCCATCTGTATCGAGGTAGCCAGTCGAGGATGGGGAAAAAGTGGAGAAAGGCATATTTGAAGGCGGCAAATGAGGTGAAGGGATGGTAGTAACTGAAAGATTGTGACTGTCTCTCAATCTCTCTGTCTCTCTATTTCTCGGTTTCTCTGGCTCTCTGTCACTCTGCCTCCTTGTCTCCTTGTCTCTCTATCTCTCAGTCTTCCTGTCTCTCTGACCCTCTGTCCACTCACTTTCTAGCTAACTTGATCAGTCTCCTAGGAACTTCTTCCGACGGCTCATGTGGGCGATGGTACGAGAACTTGTCATCAAACTGTTGCTGATTCATCGGTGGCCTGACCAGGCCACCAATATCTATGACAGCCTCCTCCTTGACATCCTTGGTGCAATCCGTCCCGTCCTGGATTCTGTTCATGATCTGCAATCGACCAAAATCTTACAGTAATATGTAGCTCCACGTGGTGGGACGTCGTCGGCGGCATCTATATGCTTGCCCGGTATCATGTACACAGATTCGCTTATGTAAATGGGTTTGGGAAAGAGGGAGAGCAGACATGACGAAAAACCCGACCGATTATTCGGCGCAAAACAATCGTTCGTCGATTGTTTTCAATGAGATTTGATTACTTGGCCTGTCTCTTTTGCGAGAACACGTCGTTCTTTATAGTGTCGGGTATTTTTCTCCCCCTCAATTGTTTATGGTTTGCCTATCAGAAAATGGCGTACGCAACGAGACGCAAAGTTGCGTCGTTGCAGCTGAAAAACCAGTTTGTACCTTTTTTCTGACCCTTAAAATCATGTAAATTGTGAAATTCAGCATGGACCTCATTTCATCGCAGCCGGGACCATCTTCAGCTCCTTCGATATCGGAACAGGGCGACAGTGAGCTGACTTTGGTAGTCAGCTGCCACAATGTAGATAATGCTGATTATTTGAAGTTCTATATGGTAGATTTTGACTTCTTTAAAAAAAAATTGGGGCTTGTTTTCAGGACGCCAGGTATAAAGATGAGCACGAAGTGGAAATACTATCCAAAGAAGAGTTTGAGGCAAAGTATGGGTATTGTCCTGTGACGATGGTCAAGGTAAGACAATCTCTGTTTCTCTGTCTGTAGCTCTGTCTTTCTGCCACTCTGTCTCTCTATGTCCCTGTCTTCTGTCCCTCCGTCTCCCTCTCTTACTCTCTGTCTCTCTAAACTCTGTTTTTCTGTATCTCACTCTCTCTCTCTCTGTCCATTCAGAGGTAGTATCTAATGAACAATCGATTGCAGATTCGACGAAACTTCTCGGACACCACCCAGACTCCCCTGGCGGATCGCTCTTGCTCGGATAGCCTGGTCTGTCAGCATTGTGGAGAAGAGCTGAGGGCTTCGAAGAAGCCAGAATGGGCCGTCAAGGCAAAACACATCCTTCTCCATCTGAACTACGACATTACGTGAGCTACTCTTTCTTCTCAATTCAATTCCATCTAGCTACTCCTGCCTCCTCTGCGATTTCTCCTGTCTCCGTCCAATGCCAATGTTTAAGCACATACCGATCGCTCACAACAACAAGATGGAGACTCATCTCTACCCAGTTTTCAAGTAACTACACATATGGGAATACAAGATTTTTCTTCTAGGTCACCGGTCGAGAAAGCAATTTTCGACCAGAAGATCGAGGAGTGCTTTCCCGGAACGGCGTGTCACTCGTAAGATACCATTTCTATTACAGCGTTGTGACAGAGAGACAGAGGCACGCAGACTGAGAGACAGAGAGACAGAATACTTCTTCAGAATGCTCCAGGAGGATGTGGACACTTCAGCACAGCTCCCTTCATACGCCGTCTACTACAAAGTTTCTTTGGCGAAACGGAGTAAGTTGAAAGCAAGGTTCCGAAATCAAGGTCTCGATCAGGCCGGACGCGTTTTCGCCGCATAGCGTAGTCAGTTAGTGCTTCGACTATGGATCTCAAGGGGTCAGGATCGGTTTCCACTCAGAACAAACGTTTTTGTAATCTAAAACGTACTTTCCAGAGAACAATTCAGACGTTCTTGTTCATATGGCAATTGACTGATCCCAGTCGGGGATTCCCAGATGTGCTCGATGCTACTGTGATCTATGCTTTTGTCATAAACCTTTGATCTCTTCCTCGTCTCATACTGTCAGTTGGGGAAAAGAGTTTTTTAGACTCTCTAATAGTATTTGAACTTGATACATGACTATTGGAAATATTTATGCAACTGTCTACGTGACTTTTCGAACATTTCTTCCTGTCTCTGTATTTGTCAGCGTTATCCGTGTCGCTAAAAGAGAATGTTTGTGTGTGTGGGGGACCGATTGTAAACAACGGACGTGGCGGGGTCAACAATTGTCTATATGCTACTCTTTTTTAAGCATTTCTTTTTTAAAAAGTAAAAGTAGAGTATTGTTTAGTTTACAAGTAAGCACTAAACCCCTGTCGGTGTCTCTCTGTTTCTCTATCACCGTCTTCTCCATCTCTCTCCCTATCCTGTCTCTCTGACACTGTTTCTCTTTGAGAAAATTCGTCATCCAGAAAAACTTTCAAGAATTTGACCCTGATTTTGATAAGAGATCATAGCCGGTAGTCACAACTGCAAACTAATGGCTTGATTAGAAAAGCGGTGATCTGTTTCTAAACGTGACTCAAGTTCGCGTCTTGTTCTATGTCTTATTCACTCCTCTTCTGTCTCCTTTCGCTTCCTTGACTCATCACTATCTCCAGAATGTCTTCAAGGGAAGGAATAGCAGCAGATGCCACGAAACTGATCGGAAATACTCCCATGGTCTATTTGAACAAGGTCACACATGGTTGTGTGGGACGAGTTGGTCAGTCTCTTTCGGTTTCAGAATTTCGAGCTTTGTTTCCAGCTGTGAAACTGGAATATCTGAATCCAGCCTGTTCCGTGAAGGATAGAATCGGTGCTGCGATGGTCGAGGAAGCTGAACAGGCTGGAAAGGTGAGAGATAGAAACAGTGACAGAAAGAGTTACAGTGACAGCACAGTGACAGTACCAGTGACTGTTTAAGATCAAACCCGGAGTGACTACCCTCATCGAACCCACTTCTGGAAATACAGGAATAGCCTTGGCATTCGTGGCCGCTGTGAAAAACTATCGTCTGATCATAACCATGCCATCTTCTATGAGTGTTGAGAGGGTAGAACATCCTGTTGTTCATCCAGTCAGAACGTTTTCAGAGAACACTACTGAAAGCATATGGAGCTGATGTCGTTCTCACTGATCCTGTAAAAGGAATGAAAGGAGCCATTGCCATGGCTGAGGAGCTCAGAAACAGCATTCCGAACTCGTACATCTTGGCACAGGTTAGTCCTTGAAAATACCAGACACCACGTTTTGGGAACGTGCAAAGAGACGATATCTTCTCCAATACCCTATTTTGGTACTATGATGATACGCGGACGCAATTTTCAAGAGTTCTTTTTAAACATTTTAGCAGAAGCAGCATACCGTAAAAGCTCTAAAATAAACACCCCGAATGTAAGAAATACGCAGTTACATGTTCGCGTTTTTTGGGGACAAGATGACTTCTTCTGACTATCTGATGTTCTGCAAAGTTTTAGCTCATGATCTGCTCTACAACTTTGCAGAACATCAAAAAGTCAGAAAAAGTCTTCTGCGTCGGTGTATCATCAAAGCACCCTTATTTTGAGCCGAGCCACTAAACTGAAAGGCTCTTCGTGTTCTAAGTAAGCTCTGACAGTTGGTCTCTTTCTTTAGAAGACAGAATGATAAAAAATTGTCAGAACAAAATGTGAACCGATTGCCAGAGGCAGAGTGAGGAACAGTGAGAGTATAAACCCTTGATAGAGTACATAACCTAGATTCTGATCCATACCTTTCCAGTTCGACAACCCGGCCAACCCCCGAATCCACTACGAAACCACAGGGCCCGAGATCTGGCGACAGACTGAGGGGAAAGTTGCCGCTGTTGTTTTTGGTATCGGGACGGGTGGGACGATCACTGGAGCCGGTCGATTCCTGAAGGAACAGAACCCAGACGTCAGGGTCTATGCCGTCGAGCCCGAAGAATCGCATATCCTCAGTGGCGGGAAGCCAGGTGCCCATAAAATCCAGGGCATTGGAGCCGGATTCGCTCCCACGGTTCTGGACCTGTCAATCTGTGAGGGCTGTCTAAATGTGCATTCGGATGAGGCCATTGTGATGTCCAAGAGACTGGCCTACGAGGAGGGCATTCTTTGTGGTAAATTTTTTTTTCTTCGAATTGTGAATTTTGATCCACTTTAGGCATTTCATCAGGCGCCAATGTCTGCGCGGCTGTCCGACTAGCCAGTCGACCAGAATTCAAGAACAAGCTCGTGGTAACAGTGCTCCCGAGCTTCGGGGAACGCTACTTGTGAGTTTCCACGTAAATTATATGCGAATCGTTCAAATTTTGGCGCGGCTCTCCAAAAATTGTGTATTCTGGAGCTTTCAACCCATTCTCTCATCTTCAGCTACGTTTTTTGACCTCAGCGTGGAAAACTACCCATTGGGACGTGAAATCCCTAGAAAACAGAGACAAGCAAAATTGAAAGAACTTCATTCAAACTACTTTGCGCACGTTTCTCAAACATTCATAAGTTGGGGTATTTCGGCGAAATTAGTGCCATTTCAACGATTTCTAGTCTTTTGCACGTGTAGAAGGGTATGAAAGGATCTACTGGATTGAACAAAATAAGTTATAAATTGACAAATTCACCGATTTTTCCTTCATCAGAGTTATAGGGCGACCACTGCCTACTTTTTGGCGTTTCTAAAGTTTTATGGAGACATACTTCATTTATGGAGCTAAACGTTTTTTTGCACGTTTAGCTCCATAAATGAAGTCCGAAAAAGTAAAAACAAAAGAATAAGCGTTGAAATATTGCCGCCTATCTCTCAGCACGTGCCCAAGTGTTTTACAAGTTTTTAGAGAAAAAAGTACATACATTTCAACATTGCCGAGTGTCACAACCTAAAGTTACAGATCCTCAGCCTTGTACACTGATCTGCGAGACCAGGCGCTAGAAATGCAGGTCAGCAGTCTACAGGACAACATCAGCCGCTTCAAACTACACGAGTATCCGTCTTTTGACGTCATGGAATAGTAGTGCCTTCTTCACTGTACAACAAAATATAAATACTTACACAAAAATAACATCAAGCCATCGAGAGGGGAGGAGGTAGCAAAGGAATACTGCCCAAAGTGAACTCTTCGGCCTCGAATTGCTCAGAATCCTCGAGCGTTAACTTGTCCAGGCATGAATAAACTGTCGGATCGTCTGCTACAACCATTTTTGCTGAATTTCTGCAAAAAAAGGGGTTTAGGACAAAAAATAGGGCGAACCGTCTCGACCTCGGATTGGCCGTATTCGAAATTGTCACACGGACTGACTGGGCATTTGGATCCGGCTTGGCCTTGTCAGCAATGTATTTGTACTTTCTAAAAATGAAAAATAGGCCTAAAAACTGGGAAAACTCACGGATCGATGGCGACTTTCCGAATATAGTGCGTTTTCTGGTATGAATATTGCTAAAAAAAAAAACCTTGTACAAAGCAAAATGACAACCTTACATTGCTATATGGGGCCTCTTCTTGTGAATTCGAGCGACTGTAGCTTCGGCCACGAGGCGCAGCCGTATCGTCATGTATAAAGTAGCACTCCTCGCCGTTTCGACACGAATTCGGCTTTCCGGCTCGATAGAACTTGCATGGCACTCCGTATTTGCCGCTCTCGGTGTTTTGAGACATTTTCTGAAGACTTAACATGAGAATAGAGGTACGAAAAAGCGGGGAAAGAACAAGGAGGCAGTGTGAATCGTTTGCAATCTCTAAATCGGAACTTCGATTGTCTTTTTTCTCAACTTTTCCAATTCTTAGCTGTGCTAATCGAGTTAATCTGGGCAAAGAAGTACCTGGAAGACAAAAATGGTGGAAAATTACAGAGTAAGGCCACAGATCTTGGTTCGTTTCTGAACAAATAATTTTTTACATTTCCTCCACGGTTTCTGCCTGCTGTAGAGGCAATTTTTTACGCTATGTTTAAGACAACGGCTTACAGAAGGTGTACGATAAATAAAATCGGTGAAAAAGTAGGTGAAAAGGCTGAAAAAGGGCAAGAGAAATGGAAAAGTGAGCGACGAAAAAAACTGCGCGGTACGCAAATTTGCGTCGTTATAAACGGTACGCAATAGTGCGTCAACAAATAACGTACTTAGTTATGCGTCGATTCATTCGTACATTTTATTTTTAACGTCCTGTTTTTGTGATGAACAACGTCCATGTGATAGCTTGGATGTTTGCTTAGGTCGGCTGTACAAATAGTATGCAAATTTGACAGAAAATATACAAGCTGGGGTGGTACCCTTCACAAAAAAGTTGAAGTTTTCAACTAGACAGACTAACCCAACTTTCAACCGGATTAGACTACAGCTCGTACCTCTGCCATAAAAGATTCCCGCGGCCTCCCACTGTTATGTTTGTTGCCTGTCTCTCTGACTCAAGGCACATACCCACTCTAGCGTCAGACACTAAAATGTCGCCGTTCTTTCTAAACGTCCTCTTGTTACTTCTGCTTCCCTTCCAAGCCGAATCGGCTATCCAATGTCTCCAAAGTCCAGCGGCAGAGTATGGACAATCACGGCGTCCTCTGAACACGGAATGCTACTCGGACTGGTGCAAAAGAGTCGTAGGGACGACTGGGGTGGTCGAGTACGACTGTGATACTCAAGGAGATTGTGCCAGGAATTCAGATAACGATCCCTATGATCCTTACGCCACGCAGGTAGGCTATGTTAAGGAGACAGTGAGACAGAGGGAGACAGAGATAGAGAAACAGAGATAGGAACTGAAATCGAACTTCCAGATCAGCAACTGCTGGAGCAAGAATGGTCTACAGATCTGTTGCTGCAACACCGACTACTGTAACAGTACCTCATCCTCTTTTTCCCTCTTTTCCTCACTCTTTTTTCTTTTCATCACTTTATTGAACAGATAAACTTTGAAATGTAAGGGTCACACGTAATGAAGAGACTGTCAGCTTGACTAGGCTTGTGCTGATGAGACCGGTTAAAGAGAGACTACCCGAAATTGTAACTAAGAGAGGCTAAGTCATATCGTGTGGATTGATAAAGGCAAAAGGTGGGGCTTTCAGTTTTGACAAAGTGGCTGTGCTCTGCCAGCAGAGAACTCGACCGCTGGCCAAAAGTGCAAAGAGTTTTCGTCCATTGGAGGCGAATGTGACACTGATGATGGGATCCTGATCCTTCTCGTACCAGATGTCCCGCACGACTGTTAAACACCACATCTCGACGAGTCTGAAAACAGTCTATGACTCATCCTTAAGCTTGTTTACCTGATGTGACCGTCTTGCATGCCCAGAGCCATACTATTTACAGCACAGCCTTCTGGCTGATTCGTCATCGTCACACTCATCACCGGCGTTTCTGTACCAATAGAACCCACGAGGTCACCATTGATCTGAAAGAATAGGGTCGAGAGTGAGTAGACAAAGAGATAGAGAGATGGAGAGACAGAGAGACAGAGAGATAGAGGGAGGCCTACCGTAAAAAGTTCGACTCTACTCCCATAGCCAAGTTGAGAGACGACCACTATATCGGCAGATGTCGATGAGATGCAGAGAGACGAGACTGGAAGAGACGGCTGTCTTAGAACGCGAACGAAGGACAGACGGTTAATGTCCCAGACGACAACTTTTCCGTCCGAGTCGCCAGAGACAGCAGTACTGAACTCGTCGCAGACCAGGAGACAGTCGACCGATGAATGGTGAGCCAGTAGATCCGAGCGGAAGGAGATAGTTCGGAGACCTTTTCCGTCGAATTCAATGTGGAAAACCCGAATAAGGCCCGAGGTGAAGGCGATGAATAACAAGTGATTCGTAGAGGAGTAAGTCACTTTCGAAATCTGAAAAAATAGCGGCTCCCTTTCTCTCTGTCTCTCTGTTCCCACCTTTGACCCATGGTAGTCCAGAATGTTTATCCAGGGCTGGAGGTCCGGTTGGATGAGTCTAAGTCGAAGAACAGAGTCTGAGAAGAGCCAAGAGACAGCGGCCAGACAGCTTTGAGCCTTGGTCTTGCACAGCAGATCCGAGGGATTCTCCGAAGCTGACAGAGAGATGAGAACTGTGTCTCTAGTACATCCAGCGACAGTTCCATCAAGTAGGGAAACGATGCTGCCTAGACGATCCGACTTTAGTCCCTGAATCTTAACTATGAAAGCGCAATGGTGCATGTAGTTGACTGTTGGTTTGTTTGTGTTTGACCGAGGCCACAAAGCAAAGATGGCAAGTCAAGAATTATTGGCAATTAGGTGGCAAGTCACTCAATTTGTGGTAGCTCAACTAGAAAGCTAACTGTAGTCCAAACGACTGCGAAGTAGACTAATGAGAGTCTCAAAGAGACGCACCTTGACGGAGAGAGTCACTTGTATCTGAGAGGGATCCTGTTCTGGACTGCCCACGTAGTCTCCCCATCTAACCCCGACTACTGAGGGTAGCGGAGCCGGAGGTCGGATTTTCTCCTTGTCTTTATCCTTCTCCTTCTTATCTTTTCCGGCATACAGATGGGGCTGATGAGGTGTTTGGAGGATCTGAAAAATCTGTAGAGAGTCCCATAATCCTACTCTACCTGAATAGGCATCTGCCCGTAACTTTTGACCATTGTTCGAAGAGCCGATTGGGAGAGTTCGTCGAGGATCTTGTCGGCGTTCAGCCGGTTGAGGTAGGTCTGAATTTGTTCATGAGAGAGACTGTGACAAGCTTACCGCCGGATGAAACACATTAATCGAGTCCAGAGCTGGTTTCCCTGTCTGTTTGTATCCAAAGATGAGGTCGACCCATGAGTGTAGATTCTGCGTGACCACAGCAGCCTCCAGCGCCTGTCTATGAATCAGTGTGAAGAGTCGGGGATTGTCCTGCGGGACCCAGGCTGGGAGACGGACAGATCCAACCCGGTCACCGGCTTGCCGCACCCCAAGATCCAACCTCTCCTTGTTCACAAGAAACTCGCTCAGACAGAAGAATTCCGGGATAAGCTCCTTGAAATCGGTGGTCGATTCGCTGCTCGATAGACGCCATGTGGCCTCGATCGAATTGAAGAGACGGTCAGGAATGTCGAAATTGTTGTCCTAAAGTCTTTGCTTTCTACATTCTTAAACCATTCTCACCTGGTATTCCAGAGCAATCTGGGTGAAAGGACTCAGACGAACCAGATAGTGAACGACGATTCCGCTGTTTGAGTAATGACTACCGTAATGGTAGGGTCCGAAGTGGAGAGGTCCACTCTCTGGATCCCTGGAACACTCGGCTTGGAGACAGTTGTAGTTGGAGACGTAGTGGGACTCCATTCTCTTGTCCTGGATGGCCATCGGCTTTTGGAGGTTTCTGAACAGGGTATTGAATGGGAGAGAGACAGAAAGACGGAGAGATATAGAGACAGAGAGACAGACCACATACCTGAACGAGGAGGCGTTGTTTAGATCCAGCGTGGCCGAAGTGTAGTCGGACAGGATGAAGGGGAAGACCGGATACTGCATTAGATCGTTAAATGACCGTCCAGCCAGCTTGTTAAGGAACATCAGGTACTCAAAATTGGAGAGAGTTCCATGTCGCCAAGCTTGCACGACGGATTGAATGAGTTGCGAAGTGTTCGGGAACAGATGGTCGAGACCAGATTCTTTCAGTAGCTTCACAAACTGACCCCGTTTCTGAAACAGAGTGGTTGTGGCCCTGGAGGGAAAGTTACCTCATTGGTCTGAAAAACGATCAAATAAGTCTCCCCGTTGGAAATGAACACTTCCAGTGCCACGTCATTCAAGAGATGGTTTCTCATTTGGATTTCAGTGATCTGGTCGAAACTCCAAGTCAGAGTGATCACATCACAGAGACTCCCCTTTTGGGAAGTTTGGGCCCTCTCTCCGACAAAATGCAGCCTCGTATCTCCGACGTGCAACTCTCCTTGGCATTCGAAAGTCCCTCGCAGAACCGTGGCGTCAAGAAAAAGTTTGATGTGTTCGTCCAGCTGGGCAGCGTCGTGGAAGGAGCGAAGAGGTCTTCCTTCCTGAAAGTGTGCTGTTGAAATGTTTTTTAGAGAGATAAAGAGAGACAGAAAAGCAGAGAAACAGAAACAGAGAGGCAAGAACTCACACTGTCAAAGAGCAGGTGCTGGAACGGAGTTTCAAAGCTCACGGCTGTCACTTCGTTCCTCTTCTCCACGGCGAAAAATCTGGACTCGAAAGGATACTGGTACGGAACCAGACGTCTCCTCTCTCTCATCGGTCCCTCAGTCGAATCCAGAGCCCATCCAACTGGCCAATGCCGCTGTTCGAAGCAGATGGCTCCCGGATGACAGATCTCCTTCGCAATGCTCAAAAGCGACGTCTCGGCATCGACAAACTGTCCAATAGCTTGTTTCGAGGCCCGCATGAAGATCTTTCTTGGGACATTCATCTGCTCAGCGACCTCGCGAGTCACCTCCATAGCGACACTACCGATTTCGGCTGTCACCTTGCTCTCGGTGTCTCTATACATTTCCATCTTGCTTCTCAGCTGAGCCATAATCCCCTTCCGGTGCTGCGAGAAACTGTGCAGACTGAGAATCTCGTCGGTGGTCATGTTGTTCAGACACTCTGAGGTGAATCCTTCGATGGAGGAGCCCATTTTTCCAGAGGTAAGAAACTTGATCATGGTGGTCAAGTCGGTCTCAAAGGGAGCTTTCATCGGAGACAGGAAGGCCAGGTCATAGAGGCCAAGACAGAGAGCATACTCGTAGTCCTGAAAGCGGTTTGTTACTTTCCCTGTCTGTTTCTGTCCATGCCCATCTGAATACAAATCGTTGGCACGCCTTGACATGTCAAGTCTAAAGTTCGCAATTTCAAAGTTTGGCAAACTAGTTCAGCGTTTTCGTTCTCATCAGATGGTAGACTTCTCTCGTCTCAAGAACTCAGTAGTCTACTTCAGAAAAAGCGAGCTCCACGTTCTTGAAGCTATGCCTGTCTTCTGTTCGACTCCACAGTCTCAGCTGCATTAGGAGAGATGAAAAGGAGAGACTGGAGCTGAACCCCATTCGACCCGATGGAACCGAAACCGAGGAGAAGAAGATTCACATTGCTAACAAAGGTAGTCACTATCACTTACCAAGTTAACACTGAGAATCGATGATAGGCTTTGTCGGTACTGTAGCTCGTGACAGAGAGCTCTAACCACTTGGCGCCGTTTCTCCTCGACCCATTCTGACTTCCAAGATGGGTAGACAGCTGAAGCAGTCAAAATTAGTATGTACTCTTTCTAAACTCACGCGTGTTTGGATTGGTAGCTACAGTATTCTCGTAAAGTTTTCTCTGGGCCGGGAACAAAACAAAGGCCACAATTTGGGCTAAATGTACTCTCACTCTGTCCCGACACATGATTATGAGCCTGTTCCAGACTGTCTGCCCAGCCGTCCTCTGGTTCTCCTTCTCCCTCTTCCAACTAGCCAAGAGAAAATACAGGTAGAAGTGGAAGAGGTTTTCTTCCTCCTCTGTGACCTCGGCTGTGGGTATGAGTACAGAACAGATGGTCGAGATGACATCCAGAGCAAAGATAATTCTCTCCAGTAGATTATCAGTCGAGGCCAGGGGTGCCGGACCAGTTCTTTTGTTGTAGGGACATTTCAAGGCTTTCCTCGATATCGGACCCATGATCCGATTTTTCAAGTTGGCAAACGGTCGGACAAAGAATGCGGCTCCGGGACTGGTTCCATCCAATAGAGTGGCCTTCTCCGGGGTGATCGCGTCTTCACAGTAGTCAAAGTCGACCTCCGTCGAGGGAGAGGAGGATGAGGACTCGGCATCGCCACGTTTGTACAGTGAGTCGACACTACTGGAAGCACTGGCCGACCGTCCTTCTTCGCTAAAGACGACGCGGATGGACTCGATCCAGCAGTGGAGCATCTGGAATTTGGATGAGCTCAATTGGATGTCCAAGTGGGCTGTCTCTCTCTTTGTCTCTTTATTTCTCTGTCTGTTTCTTTCTGCCTCACCTGGCAAAGCTGTCCTCTAATCACTGTATGTCCCTGTCTTCTTCTCTCCTCCGAATATCTCTTGCTCTTTGCTGCCTGAATATCGGCCAACTGAAGCAACCAGATGAATCTCTCGCAGCTTTTAGCAAGTACAGGATCGCTGTACGGAATTCCTGAGATGATGATTCTCTGAGCCAGGTTGTTCCAGCATTCCAGTTGTGGCGACGTGGTCGGCCTCTCCGTGACAATGTCGTAGTTCTTAGGGGTATGGTAGGCAATCTTCCTCAACGAGGCGACCATGGCATCGATTAGCCCGAAATCCAACATGGCTTGTTGCAATTGAGAGTTGTTCTCGAACGTCTTCAAGAGAGCATTGGACACGTTCCAGAACAGTGGGGCATCGGTCACGGAATTCTCGAAGATAACCAAAATGGCGTGCAGACTCTCACAAGAGAGTTGATCGACCTTCATAGTGGTCAAATGGGTCTGATCGAGACCATCACCCAGCCGGATTGTCTCGCCACACATCATGCTAAAGAGAAAATCGGCAATTTCCTGGGTGGGAGGGTAGGATCGGAGCTGGGTGGCCAGGATTTGGAAGCCTTGGAGACGGAGAAATGCAATCTTGGTGTATGGGGGGCACCGGAGGAGGAATTTCTGGAGCATGTCACAAACGGCATTCCGAACTCGAGCATCGGGCTGGTGGGACATCAGGATGACGATCGCCTAAAATTGATCCGTCTCTATGTCTATCTTTCTGTCACTCACATGCCACGAGAGTACATCGTGCTGTAGACAAGCTAGCAGAGAGTCCGACCCATTTTGGAGAACCGTAGCCAAGATGTCCATCATGGCGGCTCGTAGAGAGACTACCCATCTCGTATGACTCTTCTCCTCCTTCCCTCTTTCCATAGGTTCACCGTGCTCGAGCCCGCTGTCGAAGCTACTGCTAGAGTCAGGGAGCTCAAAAAGCTGAATTTTATAATTTTTCTCGTCTACCCAGATAATTTACCATAGGTTTCCGCGTGAGAACATCTTCCTCAGAGATTTCAGCCATTTCTTCGAAAACCCGTCTCATCTCATAGGGAGAGCTTCCATTCTTCCAGCTCTGTTTCAAGTAGTCAACTCCCAAAAGCTCATTGTACTGTCGAAGACGCTGACTCAAGGGAGAATCGCCAATCAGTTCTCCTTCTGGTGCGTCGCGGAACAGCTCTAGAAGAGAGTCATATGAAAAGACACCAGCCCTATAACCCCTGTCTCTGTCAGTTTCTGGCAGTTTCCCTTACCTCAGATCATAACAGAGCTTGCTCTTATTCTGTTTATGTCAGCCTGTCAGTGACTATTTCTCACTCTGTTCAGAACGTTTGGCAATCTCTGATCCTGATGGGTAAAAGTGTAGAATTGAAGCTTTGGTGAGTCAAACTGGTCAAGATTTCTTTTGGTAGCCTAATAAGTTCAATGACTGTCTTTTGTCTCTATCCTATCGTTGCCAACGTATATGAGCCAACCTATCCATCTCTTCCTATTCACCCGTACAAAAAATTATAATGCGATGACTAGTAGAAGTGTAAAGCAGCCTCTTACCTGGCACAATCCAAGAGGTATGTCCCTGTACCAGGTGTTCGATGTAGGCGTCATTTGCAGGATGGCTGAGAAAGACAAAGTGCCAGAGCTGGGCGACAGTTTGAGGTGTCTCGGGCGAGCCGAGCAAGAACTGTATGATTGCTCGAACATCGGTCACAAATTCGGCCTCGTCAAAGTCCGGGAAGTCGATGATGTTGCCAATCATCTCTTGGATACACTAAAGAACGAATCATCATTTGTCATTCTGCCTCTCTGTCTCTCTGCTACCTACATGCAGAAACTTTGGAAGCATGTCTTCCGCCACCAGTTGATTTCGATTGAACTTGTGCGGTGTTGAGCAAATTTCCGGGTCAAGAATGTTCGAGATATGATGGACTATTTTTCTCCAGTAGATGAATCTGTCCCGCTGCCATATCTCATAGCGACAACAGAGTGTGACCAAGAGTTCAGGCTCGCGGAGAACGGCCTAAATATTCCAAAATTCTTGGTTTTGTCGAAGGGACTCACATTATAGGAATCGAGCTCGTATAGACTCTCGCTTGACTCTTCCCTCGAGGTATGCAAGTCTTCCAGATACAGATTGTAGTCGGTGAACTCGATGCAGAATCGGAGCAGGACCTGGAATCTTTCAATTCGAGACAGAAAGGCAGAGAAACAGAGTGACAGAGAGACTAAATAGGCTACTCACATCAAGCATTTCATCGTTGACAGCTGCTTGTGGACTGGTCAGTATCCTGCTCAAAATAACAGCTAGATTGATCTCCTTGGCTTCAGTAGTCAGCAGTGATCCGGTTCGAACAGTCGAGAGCAGCAGATTCAGAGCTTTCAATTGTACGGTAAACGAGAGCCCGTCGCTCACTGCCTTGGCGTAGAGATAGACCAAGAATCTCAACCCGCCAAGACTGGCTAGACTGTCAGTGGACGTGTGGTAGAACTCTTGAATCCGCCCAGCTTTCCAGTTGATCGGGAAGAACTTCAGGAAGGCCATCCGAAGTGGTGGCTGACTGATCAGGGAGGCAGCGTCGATGCCCTGTGGTAGGACACTAATCCCGTAGTTCAGAGCCTGGCTGGAGCGGATTACAAAGACGACAGCTCTCTGAAGAAAGCCACTGTCACTGTCATTCAGTTCTCTCACCTGAACTTTCTGTACAAACTGCGACGGATCTCGTCTGACCATCTCCAGAGTATGTTGTTTCAAGGAGATCATTTTGGAGGTGGTTATGGTCGACATGTTGGCCACCAGTGTGTGTAGTTTCGTCTCTGATAGGGAGCTCAATCGGCAGCCAAGGGCCGTCAAGGTAAGAATACAAGACGGGGGTAGTAGCCCTTTGAAGCTGAAGATTGTCGACATCCTATATTCTCCACTCTGTCTCTTCTGTGTCGAACCGAAAGAGACAGTCAGTGGGAAAGTCGGACTGCTAATCTTGACCACGAGAGGTACTTCTTTGGTGACGAAGTCGTCTCCAATTGTGACCTGAAACTTCTTTTTAGCTCTACCAGAAGTACGCAATCGGCGTGGTCCGCCTTTGGAGATAGCGCAGTCGGTTGGAGTTCCGACAACGAAACCAAACAAGTCGGGTTCGTTCCCTAGCCTTGATAAACGTTTTTGTCTCCTCGAGCGACGTAGAGGCAGAGAGAGACAGATTCAAACGAGGTAAGCCACTTACATGGGCAGAGAGAAACTCCGTCGACAGTTTGATACCATACGTGACATGAGTCCAGTTGTCTTCCGCTATCATTCCCTTGAACCGTATTCTAAAACATCTGTTCCTTTTCTCAAAACTATTCGGACTACCTGGAGAAAATGAACTCCTTAGTGTAGACTTCCATAACCAGACGTCCTTTGCTACTCAGCCAACACGTCGCAGTCAGTTCTTCGCCTCCGATAGAGACCAAATGAAGAGCCGGAAGCTTAGCGATTCGAGAGAGAGCCTTTCTTTTGACCCAAAAAGATAGAGTCAGTCCGTCGTACGAGCTGACATAGTTGGGCTCATTCAAGAGAATTGAAGCTGCTGAATCCCGGGCTGCGGTGTCCGGACCTTCTGGAACCGTCGACTTATCTAAATGATCCAGTCCGACCATCGACTGTCCCCTGTAATGGTCCCTTAGGTGCTTCTTCTTCTCGCGACGTCTCTCTGTCTCTGTTTCTCCGTCGGATCTGTTGGCCAGATACTTGTCCGCGGCCTCCAGTCTCTCCGTCTGGATGTACTTTTCTTGCTCTTCGGAGAACTCGCGCTGGAATACATCCTCCATCTGGGTCCTCGTTGTGATCTCAGCCTTCTCCTCCTGTTTCATGAGTGGTTGGGGGAAGACGAGACAGGCCGATGGTTGGGGACTTTCCCCGTTTAGGAGACAGTTCAGAGAGTCCAGGATGACTTCCTGAAAATCTCTGTCTCCCTGTCTCTCTCAGAGCTAACCTTGTACTCATTGGATCCAGTATAGTACGTCATGATCTCATGAATATACTTGCCCTTCGGATCCCGTTTGATCAATGCTGTAATGAGTTGAAGAAGAGAGCTCATGGCCTGCTTTGAGACATTCAGACGGACCAGTTCAGTTGAAAAAGCGAACAGCTGAGTCATCCACTAAACATTTCTTTGCAAAAGAATACTTATAGCACCTACTCTCTGTCCTTCCTGAAAGTGTCGGTCAATCTGCTGCAGTCGTTTGACTATCTTTTGAACCAGATACTCGTAATCTGAACCGGCTGACTGTCTCTTTTGAAGTATCGTCGTGGTGACTATCAGCACAGCTGGAACAAGCTGAGGATGCAGAACACGTCTGGTTGGAGCCGAAGCCATCGGACCGCCGTCTCCCATCAGCTGGCCATCCTCCGAATCGTTGTCCAGACTTAGGAGGCTTCCCATTGGAGGAGGGTGACGAGAAATGCATCTAGAATGCGTTTGATTAGAGACCGATGCATGAGGTTTCTTCCGAAATGGCATGGGAGCTTGAGTTTCTCGACGGTGTTGGAAAGCGCTTGTCAGGGTCTATCAGAGTGCAGAACAGAAGAAAGCCGAAAAGTTTGTTCTAGCCTGAGGTTTTTCAACTGTTAATGGAAACACCCATGATACTTTCATGGATCGAGAAAATTTATTATCGTTTAATCGTTGGAAAACCTTCACCATCATTATGAGAAGCCGTTTTTTGAAGTCTGGCGATGAGTAAAATGTAAAAGAACGAACTCCATGGAGAGGGTATCATGAAGGCTTCCACAAAACGTGGTAAACTTGCAACCCTCAAAAGTTTGGTTAGAAAAACTTTTCGGCTTTACGATGTCCTGCACTCTGGTAAACTCTATCAAGTTCCTTCCAACGCCGTCGAGAAATCCAAATGAACTTCAATAGCCACGGAGATGTGAAGGTTAGAAGACGCTCATTAGGTGCCAAAATTGACCAGACGGGGAAAGCTTAAACTTTTGAAACACAAAACGATATTCTATAGGACAAGAGTATTGGGAAGACAGGGAGTTGCTTTACCACAAAATGCTGTGAAAAAAATTTGATTAGTGTTCCGACTCGTAAATCCAGGCAAGTGACTCAAATCGGCTGATATTCAAGGGTAACGTCGACCTTTCATATGGCTGATATGAGCCAGAAAATCAGACCTGTACGATAGATTTACGAGGCGCCAAGTCCGTGTTTCAAATAATAAGTGTACACCTCTGTATAACTCTTCTTAGACGGTAGGGGACCGACCAGACCACTTACAAGCTGATATATTAGCGAAAAATAGAAAAAGAAAAGAAAAAAGAAGGTTACCTGTCAAGAAGAGAGCAGGTCAGAACTCTGACTAGCAGCTCCGACGGACAGTTTTTCAAGGATCGAAGGAGTGCCGATGAGAAACGAGCAATGACATCGTTCTGTAACAAAGATTAAAAAAGCAACAAAGAAAAACGGTTACCACATCGAGGGAGAGGGTAAGATAGATTGAGAGAGCTTTGCTAATCATCTCCGATATCCTCACAATACTTCGGTAGTTCGAGGACGGATTGCCTAGCCATTCGAAGCAGATGTCCACAAGTTGGTTCGTGTTTGTTCTTAGAGTTTCGGCTTGTTTGTTGAAGACAGCTGAAATAGAACTGTTATACACTTTACTTTAATCAAAATAAAATAAATTTTCAAGTCGGGGACTCGATCCCGGGCCCTATTGTTTATTGGCAGCGCACTTACCGGCTGCGCCATGCTGACCCGCATATTCGTCTGGGTAGTCTTCTGGCTAGACTTGTAGCCAAAAAAACTTACTGGTTCCCTCCTCCAGCACATCGCAGATCAGATTGAGCATGGAGATTAGAAGTTTCGAAAATTTTGAGGCAGAATCCTCGACGAAGAGCCAGATGTCAATGGAGGCTGCTCTGAGAGACGAGAGTCTATCTACCATCCATTCACAGATTCCGGATTCTTGTGCGACGACGGGAGAATAGCGAACGGCCTTGGCACAGACGGCCACAAATACATCCTGGAGCTCGGAGGCAGCGAAATAGAACTCCCGATAGGGACACACGATGTTCCTGATCACCTCGGCAGATGCTTCGCCTGTCCTGAGATGGGCAGCCAGTAGCTCCAAACCCTTGAGTATGTCTTTCATTCCGCGAGACATTTCGTCTGTTGGAACTGAACTTTGGATTGTAGGAAAAAGTACGAAAAGGGCCTACTGTTGTCTGGTTGACCCTTCAAGGCTAGGCGACAATTGGCGGCTATGTCGGGAACGATGGCGTTGACTATCAGGTATTCAGTATCGAAGGGGTCACAATCTTGAACAGTTATTGTCAATGTCACTGTCACTGTCGCTTACAGGGAAGAAGATAAGTACACAGCATGACGAGGGTCTCGTGCTTCACCGTTATGAGTATGTCCTGTGTGAACCGAATCACTGCCTCCGTTGGGAGAGTGTCAGATGTTAATATGCCATTGAAGGAGCTGGATCTCTCAGGAGAAGACCAGTACATGACAGGGAGATGTTTCTTGAAGATCTGAGCCGAAACTCTCCGAATCGAATGAGCATAAAACCTACAGCTGAACACTTTTCAGGGTAGTTGGCCGATTGACAGGATAGTGCAGCCAGCAGTTCTGTCCCCGTGACTATTTTCCTGAAGCCGGCTGGCAGAGACAGGATCCATTGGAGCATTTCTTCCGTCACGCCGGTAACATCAACAAGTGAGGCGAAAAGTTCGAACGCGAATCTCATGTAGGCTGTGTTCACATTAGGCCGCGATAGTCCTAACTTTTTCTGGACTTTGACCAGAACCCTGAAATCGACTTTTTTGACCGGAGACAGAGACAGACTTACTCTGGAACAACTTGTACAAACAGAGGATCCTCAGTCCATGAGACTATATAATCTCCCAATCGAGATAGATGAGTCGAGTCTTGTGATAGGACTATGAGTGACAAGATATCGTCGAACAGGCTGTAATCCAATTTTGGGGCAGAAAAACAGGCTGGACTTACTTCAGTGACACACTGTGTGTGGTTCTCAAGGCATCGTCGATTGAGCCAAAGACAGTTTCGTCGCAGACATCGATTCCCTGTACGAAATTGTTCAGGCGAACAGTAGCACAGATGTTCTAAAGGTGGAATGGCGATACCGTACGGGTGAGAGCCTACACGACCAAAATGTTGGGTAAGGATGGAGACGATTCGAAGAAAGGTGGTCTGCGACCGACAGCCGACAGTTACGGAAGCATGGCCGACCAGAAAGGTCAGGCAACGACACCCCTGAATGTTTTTTTACCGTAAAGAAGAAGGTGGACTGACTTGTCGGAGAACACTCTGCCAGTGTGTCCATCGAAGAAACATGTCCTTCGATGTTAGAGAGTCCTCGTTCAGAACGATATGAGCACATTTTTCGAAGTAGTCACTCAGAAAGTTTAGCTGAAAGTTCTGATTCTCTACCTCTCTGGCCCTCTGTCTCTCTGTCTCTCTATCTCTCTGGCCCTCTGTCCCTCTGTCTTTCTTTGACTCACCCCCGAAGGAATCGAGCATTTTGATGAAAATTTTGTATATACAACGATAGAGTTGATGAGACAGTCTATCGGAGAGAACAGAGTCGGATAGACACCATACAGTGACTTGTAGATGGTATAAAGGGAGTTGTCTCGAATGAAGTTTCGTACCGTCTCCTCTTCTGAACAAAGGACTGAACAGACAACAAAAAAGGTTCTTACCAATCGACGGGTCTTCAGACTTCCAGAAGGCAAATCCGTCGCTGTCGGACAGCAGCATCCTCTCGTTTATCTGTACCGACTTAAGCTTGTGGTAAGGCTCCTTCTCGGAATCCGAGTCCGGCTGGGTCGTCCCCGTGCTTCTTCGTTTTGTTGTCCTCTGTGTAGACCTCCTTGTGCTGGGTTTTCTAGTCCGAATATTACAAAAAGGAGAAACTTCACTCACCTGATGCAGATAGTCTTGGCCGTCCCCGTAAGATAGGACAAATCTTCTGGAAAGTTACAGGCGACATAAGTAGAAGTCTGCAAGGCTTCGGCTAGCGGAATCTCTTCTATATACTTTGCCAGGACGAGTAGGACTGTATCGAGGTAGGGAACTGATTCTAAAATACAACCTATCGTCAAAACTTGTAACATAATATATGCTCCAGTATGCAGTTGCGTACACGTTGTTTTCGGACTCAAGACAGTTTTCTTGACTTTTTGATATTTTGCAAGCTGTAGAACAGATCAAATTCTACAACTTTGCCGAACACCGCTAAGCTGTAAAACCATCTTTTAAACTCGAAATTGGGCTCTGAAGATGGGACTTAATTGCCCAAGATCCCGCCCGTACTGCCTCCTTAGGCAAAACAGGGCTATGTAAGGCGGTACGGGCGAAACACAGTTGGTGGGTAAATCTCTCGCCAATTCTGAGTCATTATATAAGATTAAGCTTTGATTTTTCTGATTTACGATATTCTACAGAGTTGTAGTTCTGTAGTCCTTGATTTCTTCTACAACTTCGCAAAGCATCAAAAAACTCAAAAAATGCCCTCTAGACGCGAAAAATATCATTTTTAACAATGACTTCCTGTACTGACCTGGAGGAATGGGTATTCTGGCTAAAACTGCCAGCAGCGTCCCTTTTCTGCATCCTGTCGAGACTTTAGCATCCTCGAGGAGGATTTTTAGTGTTCTGACCAGAAGGGGGTGC
Source organism: Oscheius sp. JU75 (assembly GCA_037178855.1). Lineage (NCBI taxonomy): Eukaryota > Metazoa > Nematoda > Chromadorea > Rhabditida > Rhabditidae > Oscheius > Oscheius sp. JU75. Next base: position 8,498,518 of record JASJZC010000006.1, on the reverse strand, counting down.
CATGCACTGAACTGGAGTCCCTCGGAAGCCATTAGGACATCTACAAGTCGAGAGTACATGCCTCTTTCCATAAGATCAATGGGAGAGATATAAAAAAGCGAAAAAGCTACAAAAGACCATCGATTTCCGTTTTTTGGGGAAAGCGAAAAGGGCAACGAAAAGAACAATAACAAGAAGGAAACTTTCACTGCGGCACGGCACACGGGGGGTCATATCTTATCTAAGAATGTGCAATCTATAGTCTAGGGTAAACAGGAGGCCAGATAATGATAGTATCCTTCCAGATTTGGACTGTATCTCTAAGTGGAAAAACTTGTGAATATAAATAATTTAATGGACAAGTGGGCTCTCAATCACAACCAGAAAAGACTATAGGACAAAGTGATATAGGGAGAGGCAAGAACCCGCAAATTTCTTTTCAAAAGAACCAGCACCGAGAAGCCTAGCCCAGAAGGTCAGCAAACGGATCCTTTTTCTGGGACTGCTGCTGTGGCTTCGTCCCATTCAGAGTCGATTTTGGCTGCTGGGGGAAAGAGAAGAGAGTGTCAAGACTAGAGGCTGGGGGACGCTGGACTGCTCGGTTCGAAGAGCTGGAAATGACATGTAAATCACTGTCTCTGTGTCTCTCTGTCTTTACGCCCGTGTGTCTCTGTGTCTCTACGTCTATCTATCTCTCTGTCTCTTTGTACCTCTGGCACTCTGTCCCACTGGCCCTCTGTTCCTCTGCCGCTCTGTCTCTCTGTAGCTCTGTACCTCTGTCCCTCTGTCTCTCGGTCTCTCTGTCTCCACGTCTCCGTGTCTCTCTGTCTCTCTGTTCCCCTGTCTTTCTATGTCTTTTTTCTTTTACCTGGGTGGGGGAGCGAAACCGCCCAATCCGGCCATTGGAGCTGCCGAAAACTGATTATTCGACGGGGCAGTAGGTGGTTGACTCATTGAACTGAACTGGCTGCCAGAGGCGAGAAGATTGAACTGATTGTTGGTAGCTGCCGTTGATTTTTGGCCATAAAGCTCTGTAGTTTGGACTGTGGGAAAGCAAAAAAACGGTCTTACCGGCCATGGGAAGGAAATCGGATACGTCGACAGGATTGCCGCTCGTGCTCGTATTGGTGACCGCAGAGGCCGACGGAGCAAAGAGATCATCCAGCGGGGTTAAGGCTCGTCCAGTCGAGGAGGTCGGTCGAGGCAGGGATGGCTTCGGGGTCCCGAAGAGATCCAGATTGGGTGCACTCCCGAGCTGAGATAGTGTCGGCTTGGTTCCTGTGACTCCTCCAACTTGTCCCTCTCGCTCGGCCGCCATCCTCTTCTTGTCTTCCAGCGTCAGTACACCCGTCGGCTTGGTAGTCGGGACAGGAGCAGTTCCTCCAATGTCCAGGCCGTCCAAACTTGTAGGAAATCCGCCTGTCGGCTTCAAGACCGCGTCAAAGTTTGGCACCCCTCGCTGTTCTTCCTGTCCGGCACTGAGCTGCTGGAGCCGGCTGCGCTGTTCCGTCTCGACTTTGGCCAGCATGGCCTTGATGACCTGCATGTATTGGTCAAACTGTCCCAAATTCAGCGTGTTCTCAATGCTCGACGCGATCAAGAAGGGAAGAGCACTCTTGGCTAGTTGCTCCCTCGAAACTCCGACGTTCGTGTTCTCGAAGGCAAGCTTGTAGATACCTGAAAAAGTACGTTTCTGTCTCGATCTCTATCGCCCACCTAGGATGGCCATCAAAAGTCCCGGCTCCTTGCTACTAATCTTCGGCAACGTGGGCAAAACTTGCTCGGTGATCATCCACGACTCCAGATTCGGAACAAGCTTGCCAAGACAGACGAGAGCTTGGACGCGAATCTGCAAACACAGAGCTTTTTCAGGGTCATCTATTTCTGTCGGAAGCGAGGGATCATCCCTGCTGAAACACTGTTTGCACGCGCGAGAACACCAGGTATTCTTTCGGAGAAAAACACAAAGGAACACCCGGGGGTTACCTAATCCGTTTCCGGAAAAAGAGGGCCAGAGAGGCTCTTCTCGCGCCACATCCGGTCACTATTTGGACAAGGCGCCTGCGGCTTGTCATAATTCATAAGGTCGCAATCAAACAGTGACCCGGAGGCAGGCAGAGGCGGGATCCGGAAACCAGCCTGACCCTTCATATAGGCCTCTTTGGCAGATCAAGGCGGCCATTGTCCGACCTAAGAAGAATGCTCAGCCACATCAGTCTCGGCTTATTCCTACTGGGTCCAGGTTTGTAGTAGTCCCACTCTGTCTCTCTGTCTATCTGTGGTAGTCGCATGGCAATTTTTTCAGCCTTTGGTGCTGTTGAAGTACAGTTGACCGCCTTCAAAGCCACCAAGACCCCATGCTGTCTGGATACTCTGATGCCGGGAGTCTGCAAGTCTCTTTACAATAGAGACTATGAGCGATTCTCAAAGCAGTGTAGGACGAATCCCGACTTCTCCTTCATTCAGTGTTGTCACAGCTGCCATTTCAACCCGGAAATGTTCACACTCAAGGGTATGTCTCTACGTCTCTCCTTGTCTGTCTCTCTGTCTCTCAGTTTCTCAGTCTGTATAACTCTGTCTATCTGTCTTATGTAAAACATCAGGAAGCCCGCCCCCGGTCGACATCTACCGAGACGACGTGGAGAACCTGCTCTATAGATTCAACACCCAGACGTGCTTTGACCGTCACGGATCGACCTTCTGTGAAGCATTTGTGACAAAGTCAGGACTATGGTCGAGGAGTGCTTATACCTGTGAGCATTCGGCTTTTGCGTTCCGCGTCTGCCGAAAGACTTGCGGTTACTGTAGCACACCGACTCGACCAGCCACTGTATCCTATGACTCAGTCACAGCGAAGAATCCACGAAAATGTCAACGACTCTACTGATCTCTCTAAAGCTCAAATAAAGATTTATGTCACAGTCACTGTCCCCTTTCCCAAAAAAGCGGAAGACAAGTGTCCCTAACCCTCGAGACAAACTCACGCAAACTTGATGGCGCACGCAGTTCACACCTCTCCATGTTTACTCGCAACTGCAGATTCCGTTTGGTCATTGCGCGGCTATTGTGTTTCGTGGTCAGCTAGTGTGCAAATGACTTCAGCCACAGTCCTGTTCCTCCTAATTGGTCTGTCCACTTTACAATTAAAAACATTACTCAGTAGGTACTCCTCCCCTCTTTGGACTCGCCATCACTCTACCCACCTCCCTCTTCGGCAGGACTCCCTGCTGCATTGACCGTCTCTCCTCGACTACCTGTACCCGGATCCGGATATCAAATCCGGTCAACTTTGAGAAGAGATGCAAGAATGACCCGGACTTTTCGTTGGTTCAGTGCTGTTCTAGTTGGTGAGTTCAGAGCTGAGGTAATCGTCTATGTGTCTCTTTTGTCTCTGTTTCTCTGTGTCCTTCTTACTCTACCTTCCAGTTTCCCCCGAAAGATGACCAATAGTTCTGTCAAGTACACAGACACTGTCCTTCGTCAGATCCAGAGCCCTCTCAAGGCGTCCTGCTGGGATAGGCGTGGAGCCTCCTGGTGCGGTAAACTCGTCTCCAAGTTGGTTTTACGGCGGTTTATATTCAAAATGTTTTCAGAACTGGGTTCTGGGAGTCTCCTCGCTTCGCCCAGGTCGGCTGTGAGACCTTTCCTTTCGCTTTTAGGGAATGCAGACAGTCTTGTGGGTATTGCTCGTCGGGACACATCCAAACCAGATTGATGTGAGGTTTCTGTCTCCCCATCTCTCTGTTTTTCTGTCTCTCTGTCTCTCATCTACAAGTATTCCCAGGTACGACTACAAAATAGCCACGGACTCCCGCCTTTGTGATGCCAAGACCTATTTCGCCCGAACTGAAGAAGAGATTCTTATCGAGAGGAAGAACAAAAACGTCGAGTTTGACCCCCTGGCCCTACTGAAGCTGGTGAATAAGGGACCCGACGACTATTTTGTCGTCACCGACCACAACTACGATGTCCCCGATTCCAAGGAAAAGTCACTCGAAGTTACAGGGAATTGAATAAAGAAAACTCACAGCTAGAACTCCTCCCTCGGTGGTCAACTTGAGCAATTTCGGTAACAGTTGCGTCTTCATCGAATTTCGGTCGACTAGCTTTCCAATGGTCGGGATGATGCTGAGGCAGAGCTCCTAAATTTGTACGTTTTACAAAACCAATGGACCAAAAAACCTGTATTCTTGTGGTTTCACTCGAAATCGAGTTGTAGACCAGGGGGAGCACGTACTTTCGGATGTCCTCGTCGGTGGCCCGTTCGAGGAGGAGTGGCATCTGTTGAAGGAGGAGGAGAGCGATCTGGTAGGGCCTTTCCATCGAGAAGACAGGAATCAGGTGGGGCAGAATAACGCTGGTGAACTCTCTAAAAAAATAATACGTTAGTAGAGACAGAGGCTGAACTCACTGTTTGGAAGACAGCTCAATCATGTGAAAGACGGACGGCAGAATGAAGGGAATGAGATCCGGAGTAGTGAACTCGCTGGACAGCCACGGCATGACCTTCTGTAGGAGCGGCCGCTTCTCGAATCGGGGCAGAATTGTGGGCAGCGTTTTGAAGAAGTGCATCTTCTGGTTGTTGTCCATCTGCATCAGGGACTCGAAATAGTTGAGGGCCTTGACCAGCGGATCGTCAAAGTAGGCAATTTTTGTAAACTGGTTTGCGTCGGGACGGAGCTCGGGAGTGTAGTTGAGACACATCTTGAAGTCGTCCTTGAACACGGACGGAATATTCTCTCCAAACTGCTGGGGGAAGGTTTTGTACTGAAATTGCAAATTGTAGGGGCAGTCGAAAGACAAACCTTCTCGACGCCGTGTCTGTATTTGTCCAGGTTGTTCTTGAACTCCATCGGTGGCTTTCCCTTGTTGAAGACGGCATAGACGAGGGCGCCCAAGGAGAACATGTCCGAGTTCGAACAGGGCCGACCTCCCATCTGAGGAATGATGTGAGACAGAGGAAAAGAGAGACAAAGAAACAGAGAAACAGAGAGCAACAGATGCAGATGCTGTAGAGTTGACCAAAACACATATTGAGCTTCAAAGACATGGAGACAGCTGCAGTAGCCTACTCGATTCTTGAGGTGAGAGGCATTTATCATTTGATGGGGACGAAAACGCTGGACTGGATTGACCACTTTTCTAACTGAGGACTCTTAAATTTGACATTTCAAGGCATGTCAAAGGATCGGTAGCGAGGCACAGGGACAGAGAGGCAGGAAGACGAGACAGATATACATAAAAGTGCAAGAACTCACAATGTACTCCGGAGCCAGATAGTCAAGAACCGGCTGACAGACCGAGGGCACCCTCTCATTCCAGTCCAATGACTCAGTCGACTCGCTATTCGGTGTCCCGGGCTGGCCAGTCTGGGCGGCAAACTCGAAGCCGGACAGCTTCCACGAGCCCTTCTCACTGATGATAATGTTCTGCGGGCAGAGATTCCTGTGCAGAATTCGGGCGTCAATGTGGAGAAAGGAGAGAGCCTCTCCGACATGAAAAAGCTCAATTGTTTTTGGTCGGGTATTTTTCAGATGTTTTCGATCTCATCATGACTTTCTGGGAGAAACAAGAAAAAAAAAGAAATTAGCCTCTACCTGGAAGAGTCCATGCCGGATTTCAATGTCGAGCAGCTTGAAATCGATGAGGAACTCGGGCTTTTCGGACAGATTGTCGACGGTTCCGAGGCAATTGGCCAAACTCGTGTAGACTGGTTCGGTCGTGAAGGCAAGTGAATCCCTGGAAATCAACACCAATGAATAGTAAAACATCCAAAACACCTGGATTCCTCTATTGCATGCTCCACAATCAGTAGCCTCGGATGTCGAAGCCTCGTCAACTGACTGACTCCCTTCTTGATCACAATCAGGAACAGTTCCTTGTCCTCCTTGGGCCACTTCTCGATGTCCTTCTTGTCAAAAAGCCACACGGAGACGGCCTGCTTTGTGCTCTTCTTCGTCCCCTTGAAGATTTTCCAGTAGAGACCGGGTCCGGCTGTCGCTACCAGCTCTCCTACGTCGTACTCTCTCGTCAGTGGATTACCCGGCAGGGCATTACTGACCTAGATCCGAAGCACATTCTATATCTCTGTGTCTCTCTGGCTGTCTGTCTCTCTGTCTCTCAGAAAAACAGTGAAAAATAGTCTGACTTACCTGTGCAGCCACCTGGGTTACAGTCGATCGAATCTTGTGAAAATATTCCATAGGCCTCTTAGGTGGAAGTGTGGGGAAAGAACCTGAAAAATTGAATGTGGTTGGTGGGGAAATGGAGTCAATTGGCAGAGAAAATCGAGCCAAAAGGGGACATGTACCGTGGGACGAGAAATGGATACGCAAGTGCTTCTGTTCGAAAGGAACACAAGCGACTAGAATCCAAATCCAATGAAAAAACTTTTCTAATGGAAACTTTTGAATAAGTTTCTTCCAGAGAAAGCTTCTATTTTTCCTAAAGATAATTTAAGGGGAAAAGCAGTTAGAACTCAGGGGGTTTCAGAGAGACAGAAACTATGAAGTTGCTGAACAATTAAAATTGTTTGCGAATAGCAATATCAGTTTTCCGCTGCCTCTCGTCTTGGACTGTTCTTCAGCAGTTCGTCAAAAGGCCCATGGGACGTCAGAAGTCGTGCGAATACATCGAAGACAGCCTCGGATCTGGTTCGGAACGGATTTTCGTAATTTTCGTGAACGGGCAATCAGGAAGAAGACTGCTCGATTAACAAACAATAATGAGATGGTCACAGGATCTTCCGCTCGTCGTGACCAAGAAGGACCGAAAGCCGACTCATCCCGTTGCCGAAGACGCAGTCAGAGTTCTGCAAACCTCAGCATGTTTTGTCCCTTTTTATGATTTTCTAGACAACTTTTTGTTTCTCTGTCTCTCTATCTCTATGCCTTTCTGTCTCTCTGTCACAGTGCTTCAAGTTAAAACTCATAAGCCTTTGAGATACCCAGAAGATTCGTTCCATTTCTAAAATAGTGGTCTCAATGAGCCCTATTCGACCTCGTGTCTGGCCCGAAATGACCAGCGGCTGACCGCTGTTTCTCTCTCTTCCAATGGCAGCCGTCTCTCTCCCCCTTAGAACACGCGTTGCGCCAGCTGCCCTTGACTGAGTATCTTACTCCCTGTGTGCTAGAGCACGTATTGGCTAGGGGGTCGATTTTCTGATTTGTCCGCAGCTGGCGAACGCCTCTCACTTCAATTCTGGGTGCTTTTCCTTTTTATTTCTCCATTTCCGCTCACCGAGTCAAATCGATAGGAACGCTAGCACCATAAATCGATAGCTCGCGCGCTTTTGCACCAGTTGGTTCGGACCCTCGTGACCCGTTCCCAGTAAACATTTCCCTCGAATTGGTCACTTCCACTTCCCTCTTTCTTTTCTCTTTTATCGAACATTTTCAGGTTTGGGTACAACAGTATATTATTCCAATAGTCTTTTTTGAACAGTTGCTCTGCTTGAGGTGAGTCAGAAAGACAGAGAGACAGAGATCAATAAGTCTCATTTTCAGGTTCGTCCTAAGGACGTTTTTGTGTGTTCTTGCATATTTCTCCATATATTTTGTGTGTGAAACCTGCAGACATTCCCCTCCAATTAATTCGAGTTCTTCAACCTTCTTCTCTGCGTTCGATTCTGGCTTTCAAGTGAGTTCATGCAATTTCGAAACTTTTTGTCTTCAGTTCGCATGTCGTCTATTCGCGGAGGCGCTACGGGCGCCGGTAAGCCAAAACTAGGGAACGTGAACAGCGTCTACACTGGTCGCAATCTTTCCTCGCAGGGCAAGGCCCCCGGTTCGGTTTTTCCTATATTGCGCTGACCATTCATTTGAAGGCAAGCATGGCCTGCAGACCATGCACAAGGGCCTGGCTGCTGCCGTTCGTCGGATGCCACCGCCACCGACTCTGCCCTCGATGAAGGCCGAAAACAATGGACAGGATCCGATGATTAACATTGTTCCGCAAGCTGGAACGGGATGGACCAATTCCCCTGGCGGAACGACCGAGCCTCAGCCTGCAGCTCCGAATGGAACTGCCCCGGGCAACGATCTTCGACCGACATGGGCCAAGCCGGCGGGCGCTCCAGCTCCGGCCCCGGCTCAACCGCAAACCTCGTCAAGAGAGTTCCCCACACTGGCTGTCTCTGCTCAAGGAAAGGAGCAGAAAACAAGTAAGTGACAGTGACAGTGACAGTGACATTCTATTTTCAGCCCCATGGACTAATGGCAGTCCCCAGGTTCCGGGACGTACTCTCTCCGGTGGATTCCAAAGCCTGGACGAGGAACATCCTCTCCCTACTCGATATTACGATGGAGCCAAGTCTGGAAACTACCGTTCCCGATTCCGTAAGACTTGAAAACAATAGATTTCATTTCTCCTGTTCAGAAGGTAGCAACGATGCCCGTGCCTCTCAGCCCGGCTTCATGTCTCGCTCTGATTCAGGACGCGAAAGAGGCGACTCGACGTGTGAGTCTATCGGCGACCGTTCGGATGTCTATGAGCACCGTGATCGCAGCTTCTCCGAGAAATCTTTCGGTGAAGTTCTTGAAGAGGAACCACAGCGTCCTAAGGCTGCTCCAATTATTGAGGAAGAGCCGCCGAAGCAGAACGGTCATCATCCGGCACCGACTCCACAGTACAGCATCCTGAAACGTCCTCAGCATGTTCTGCCAGAGGATGATGATGAGGGTAAGGAGAGACAGAGAAACATAGGGCATTCATTCGATTTCAGACCAAGTTCAATTGACGAAGCTGAACAAACCCTCGACTCTGCCACTGACCAGACGCGGCCCAGGAGGCGAGAAGACTGCTCCTGAGACGGAAGAGGTACCTTCTCCCCACTCGGTCAAGTCGAAGCCGTATAATGTAAGAATAACCTTTTCGATTTTACCCACTGGCATTCAGTCCGACCAGCGAGCCAAGCGATCTGAGCCTTACGCTAAGCACGAGGAGCGCCCAGTTCCGAAGGAAGCCCCAAAGTTTGTTGAGCCTGTGGTGGAGAAGAAGGTCGAGGATGTTGTCCCGGCCCCGCCACCTGCCGAGAATGTCTGGGAGAAGCGCAAGGAGGAGCGGGAGTCTCAAGAGAAGGAGAAGGTTCTCCCCAAGTCTTACCAGAAAGCAATCGAGCATCATTTCCCCACGGCTGCAGATGCCATTTCGGTCAAGGTGGACAAGGTGACTCTTTCCTGCTAATCTCCAAACATTAATCTTCAGGACACGGCTAGGAAGCCTATCGATAGCGACTTTACACGCGACCGGAACCGGGCTCTTCGGGCCCCGGTAAGCAACGATGTCAGGAGCACTATGCGTCGGGAGGATGATCGTCGACAGCAGCAGTTCAGCCGAGACGACTATGCTGATCGCGAGTTCAACCAGCGCTACAACCGCTACACGAGAGAGCACAGCGATCTGGGAGACTATCGCCAGCAAAGGCCTCAGCGCCCTCCTGTCCGTTACAATGAGGAAGAGACCCCGAGGGAGGAGACTGAGCCGAGAAGGAATGAGTACTATCCTCGTCAAGGTATGGGCTTCCCGAAATCCCTTACAAGAACCTGTTCAGAAGGCCACACTCACCGGGGAAGAGGCGTCCCGAAAGTCATGGTTGGCCGTGGTCGTGGAGGTCGTGGTCGACCAGCTCATTCGACGGCTCCTCAGTATCAGATCCGGAAGAGGCCTCAACACAATGAGGACGAGCTGGAAGAGGCCGAAAATGTCGTTCCTGTTCTGGAGAAACCGGCTGAGACAGAGCCTACTGATGTTCCGGTAGTCGAGAAGTCTCCTCAACAGGTATGGTTCATTTTCAACAACAAAAGAGTTTGTTGAAGCTCTTGTCAAATTGACTTTGAAGTTTTGGCTGCCAACTTGCCTCCATGGCTGTGCCTAGTGGCGCGGCTTATATATCACATGCGATACGGTGCTCGCATCCCCGAGTGAAAATTTTTGTTGTTTTTTTTTCACCGCCTATTTTCCGCTTTTCAGGCCGATGAAGTCCAGGAAAGCAAGCCTGCCTATCATGATAGACCGACGAGCAACCGTGGACGTGGTGGTGTCAGAGGACGTGGCCGAGGAGAGCACAGGCGCCAATATCCGGCCTACAATGTGGAGAGAAGTGCTCGTCCGAAGAGCGAAAATGACGAGGAGACGGCCGAGAGACCTGTGAAGCACTACAACTCACGGGGCGGCTACCAGCCGAGAGGAAAACGTGGACAGGCGAGAGTCTACGGGACGCCGAGGATCCCTAGACCCGACTCGACCCAGAGATCTTCCGAGGAACCCTCCCTTTCCATTGAGGACAATCGACTGAAGAGTCCGGTAGTGTCTAGTGAGGGTCACGAAGAGTACGAGACTGCCAGTGAGGGCAGCAACCGTATTCAGAGGAAAGAGTGAGTCATAGGTTTTGTATTGTACGGACGAGTTTTTAGAAGAACTCCAGAGAAACGTGCCTCAAAGAAACTGGACAGAGCTCAGCCGACCGCCGAAAGAATCCGTTCAAAAAACGGCCAACCCGCCAGGTACTTTTGCTCTTTCTGCTATAAGACCAAAACATAAGAGACTCCTGTCATGGACTTCTCCGTGAACTGTAAAAAGCCCTCCAGCCAGGTGTGCTCCTACTTGACTGTATGTGTTTTTGGGCGCTGCTTTGTCCCTTTGGTGCAGTATCAAGTAGCGCGGCCAAAGTCTGTGAGGTCACGGGTTCGGAATCCTGGGCCCAAAATTCCGTATTTTTTTGCAATCTAAACACGCTGCTTTCAGACGTACGTACCGCTCGCCCTCCGACGCAAACTCGAGGAGGGAGCCGGAGGAGAAGGAAGCCAATAAGCAGGGCACGACGGACGGCCTGGCGGGTCTCGATATCAGCAATTTTTCGAAAGTTGTGACCATTGATGACCATCTTCAGGAGACTGCGGCCTCGGACGGACCGGATGACTTTGAAGAGGTGGTTTTTCTGTCCTGTTCCCTTAGAATCAAGGCTTCAGGTTATGAACAAGAAGATGAAGAGACAGAAGCAGTTGGAGGAGCAGTTGAGGCAGCAGGCTGAAGAGAGGAAGAGACAGAAGGAGAAGGAACGACTCGAGAAGCTCCAAGCCAAGAAGGAGGCCCGAAAGGCTGCCATCAAGGACGCTAAGACGAAAGCCAAGGAGGAGAAGGCCAAGGCTCTCGAGGAGCGCAAAAAGACTGAGGATGGCTCGGAGGACAAGAAGTCCAAGAAGGAAATCCAGCCCAAGACTGTCTGGAACAGTGCTCATGTAGCCGCACTTGAGCAGGAGAAGAGGGACGAGGAGAACAAGCTCCCGTCTCACATCCCGTCCCCGATTGCTCGTCCTACTCCGAAACCGAAGGTGTCAGTGGAACATGTCAAGGATGAGAAGCCGTAAGTATTTCTCTCTCTCTGTTTCTCTGTCGCGTTTTCACCACAACTACAGTCCTTTCAGGGGCGTTGAAATGCCAGCCTCCTCGAACTCGGGTGCTCCAGCCGACAACTTCGACTTCACCTTCGACCCGGAAATTCATCAGGCTCAGAACCGTGAGCAGAAGGAGAAAGTTCTGTCAACTGTTGCTCTGTCAGAGTCGGGAAGCACGACTGAAGACTACCGTCTGAAAGAGAAACTGCACAAAGTCAAGGATCTATGGAGTGGCGAAGGAGAAAAAGAGACTGTCTCTCGCGAAGGTACGTTTTCTACTGTTCAGAAGGTGGCGCCTAACCTTGCTCCTATTGCGCAGTCGGTTAGAACTTCGACTGCTGAGCAATCAGTCCCGAGGTGGACGCTCGGGCTCAACTTGCCTTTTATTTTTTATCCTCTGACTCGCGGTTTTTAGGTGATTACCAACGTGTGGCCAAAGTCAAACCCCAGCCCCAAGGAGGAGAGCAGTCGGCTTCCGAGTCTGGAAAAGAACCTACTGTTACCACTTCTGTTCAATCCATGGTTCAGAGGAGCCCTTCTATCAGTGAGAATCTTTTGGGCATTTACATAATACGGTCACTTTAGCACCGTTCTCCACAGCTCCCTTCGGTGGAATCTCCTTCCCGAACTACTTGTCCGAGATGGGCTCCAGTAGTCACTACAGCCACAACAGTTCAATGGGACAGCTTCCCAATGCTACCAGTCCACCGGCTCTCAATACTGGCTACATGGGTCAACGTCCGGGACAGCGCAGCTTCATGGACAACAACATCTATAATCCTGTTCCTCAAAGTACGTGAAGCAAAAATAGAACTCCGGGACCCGAACCCAAGACTTGTTGAATCAAAGCGGCGCCATTTGGCACTGCGCCATTTAAGTAAGCCGACTACCAAAATTTAGGTGTTCTTTATCGTGAAGCATTAATAGAGACACTTGTTTAGAAGATGCCATTGCATACTCAGTTTTCGGTCTCAAAACATAATTTCCGAGTTCTCCAATGTTCTGTAAATTTGTGGATCGAACCAAAGGCTACAACTTTACGAAACATCGGGAAGCTCCAAAATGCTGTTTGGACACTGAGTACTGCATAGATTAAAGCAGGTTAAAGTGGACCATGACTTTTGAGCGCCACGGGTTGTCTCAATGGCGCAGTGCCAAATAGCACCTTTTTGAACCGTTGAGTCCCGGGTTCGAATACGGGATAAAACATTTCCATTTTTGTTGCTATATAGTTTCTTTTCCGTTTTTCTCTCCAAAACTTAATTCTTTTCAGGACAGCCAAGCATGTGGGCTCCAACACCCCACATGGACAACCTGGTTCCATTCAGCAACGCTCCCCCAGTCCAGCAGCACAATTCGGGACAGTTTAACTTCAATCGAGGGGCACCCCAGCAGCCTCAGATGCAGAGGGCCTATCCCCCACCTTCCCAGGGTCCTCCTGCTCAACAACAGCAGCCGCAACAGCACAAGATGGGTGGTCCTCCTATGATGTTCGCCCCGCCGCTGGACATGATGAGTATGAGCATGCCGCCCCCGTCCAATCCCCATATGGCTGCAAGCCAGAGGACGGATCGTCCTTTCCAGTCCCTGATGACCAACTCCTTCAATGGACCCCCACCTCCGCAGTTCAGCCAGCCTCCTCCTACGATGAGCTTCGTGCAGCCACCGCCTCCCTTCGGACACGACATGTCCTGGAACTCGACGAAACCGTTCGGCAGTCAGCAAATGGCTGGTCAGTTCCGTGGACAAATGAATCGTCCGCCGCCTCCTCAGGCTCCGACCAACGATGTCTGGTCCAATATGACCGTCTTTCCCTATGGGAACACTCAGCATCATGGAAGTCATGGAAGTCACGGAGGTCATCAACAGAGGATGGTAGGCTCCAAACCATTTGGGACGGTCTTTATAGGAAAATCAGGATAGACAAAGAGAGAGAGGGGGACAGACAGAGAGACAGGGAGAGAAAACAAAATATGTGATTTCAGTTCACCAACGGTATGAGCAAGAATCGTTCGGACAAGCCCTCTTCTGGACAGCCGACCAGCGGAACCTCAGCATAACTCTCTCTCATTTCTCTTGTACAGACAGTATTGTTTCAACTCTATTTATTTAACACTGATTTAGTCTCCTATTCTTGGTGAACACGAGATCTTCAACTGTCTGTAATTTTGCCCCAATTTCTATTTGTCGTCTTCTTTTATTTGGTAGTTTCTGTTTTTGTGTGCTCTCTTTCTCCCATTCATTGCAGTCTTAGACCCTCTCGAATAAAACCTCAAACCTTTTTCAATCTCTCTTTGTTATTACGTTGCCACCCAGTCACTGTCAAGGAAACAAAAAAACTAACTTCAGTGGCAGATGATGGCAAGTTGGAACTGCTCTCTGTGGTACGTTCCTTGACCGCGAAGGGCGTCACCTCATAGCACATCTCGACAGTCGACACCTTTGGGAACCCGAACAGGAGGATGTAGGTATACTGGTCTTGTCATCATCGTCCTATTTTTCTTGTGCAGTGTCGTGGGAGCTGCTGCTTCAGTTCAAGTTGCACAAGAGCTTGGGTCCACCATCGGTATCAGCACTGCGGGACGAAAAGAAAGAGATGGTAGATCTTCACTCTGGTGTTGCGGCAGCCTTCTTCGAAGACGACGAGCACTTCAAATGGCTGGACTTCTGTCCTAACGTGACACGATAATACTTGACAGACAGACTTGCCAATGTTAGTTTGGCATGTCATAGCAGGGAGAGTCTTGGCTTTCGAGTGTCAGGACATGGATTGAAGTGTACTATCTCGCTGTCTTTTGTCTCTCTGTCTTTCTGTCACTCTTTCTCTCTCCAAAACCTCAAACCTCTGTGACTCGTGAGTGCGTGAGCAGGGTCGGTGTCTCCTCCTGGATCGAGTGGCCCTTCACACATTTGCGGCTGACCATCTCTCAGCCCGTGCCCTCTGTGCCCAGGACTGTTTACCTTGGTTCCGGGACGTGACATCTCTCTATTTGGAAGTTATTATCATAATTCCGAGACTATATATTCCAATTCGTGAGCCCCGGCAATCAGATCAGGATGCGTCTCATCTACTTGTTCTATCTCTTTGAATTTTGTTTGTCAACGCGATACTTCGACAGTTGTCCTTCTAGAAGAGCTTCAATTGGAGCATGTCTTGCCGGTCTCTGTCCGGCCGGATCCGAATGTGTTAATGGTTACTGCTGTAAGTTTTTGTGCTCGTTAACAGTTTACGGTTCCAACTTGTCAACTTGATCCGAGATTACACATGGCAGGAGAGACAGTGATCACAGAGCCAATGAATCTTCAAAGCATATTTAGGCAAGAGCAATGGCATTGTCTCCTCGACCTCAACTACCACGACAACAACCACTTCTCCTCTATCCTCTATGGAACTCGAGGTCTCGACAGAGGAGAGCGAGGAGCTGGCTCGATTTGCCTGTAAGAACGGTCGTGTGGCCATCGGAGAATGCATTCAAGACGCTTGCCCGAAGGGCTACAAGTGCGAGGCTGGACTTTGCTGCAGTGAGTCAAGTCTCCAAGTTCGCAATGATAATAAACTTAGAATCGAATGTGCTACCATCGGTGACGGTAACTATGATTCCGGTGATCAAGGAAACCGCGAAAAAAGGTGAGACACAGAGATAGAGACAGTGAAACAGAGAGGCAAAGAGACAGAGAGACAGAAATTCTAGTAGTTTCTATCTCGACCTACAAGCCACCGACGACAATTCCTGAAGCGGAAAGCGAAGAGAATGAGATTGAAAGTATCAAGAATTCGTTTTTGAAGAAAGGAGGGGTGGATGGAGATGTAAGTTGTGAAACACAGAATCAGTAATGAGTTCAGTCGAACAGCATCGAAACTACTACAGTCGATGAAGAGGATGAGTATGAGGAGGAGGAAGGAACGACGAGCACTTCCACAGTCATCAGTACTACCACAACAGTTCCAAGTACCAGTACCAAGACTCCCAGACGATTCAAGACAAGGAAACCTTTTACCACTACAGAAAGTCCGGAAGAGACTGAGAGATGGACAGAGACTATCATCCCAGAAGGACCGAAAACTATACGAACTACCTCGACGACTACTACCATGGCTCCGGAGGTTGACACGGGTTGTCCGGTTGGAGAGTCGATCGGAGAGTGTATCAGTGACCAATGTCCCGAAGGACACGCTTGTTTCCAGAGTTCTTGCTGTGAGTTTTATGTGTCTCTCTGTCTCTGTTTCTGTTCCTCTCATTCTCTCTGTCTCTCGGAATCTTGACTAATTAGCTTTTCAGGCATCCTCACACCCCAGATCAACTGCACAGATGTCTTGACTGGCTGCATGCCTCATCTTTGTGGTAGACGTGGCTACAGCGAGTTCATGATCAAGTCTTGTCCGCGAACTTGTGGAAAGTGCCATCTCGTCAGCTTGGTTTGTTTTCAATTGACCCATAATCTAGCCATTTCCAGGGAGTGACAGACATGAAAGAGTGCCGAGATCGTCGGTCAGACTGTGCTGAATGGGCTTCCGAAGGTATCTTTTATGACGATCAATCATAAGTTAACCTTAGGCTTCTGCGAGAGTAGTCTCTACAGCATCCGTCAAAAATTGAAGTTCTGCGGGAAGAGCTGCAAACTTTGTTGAAGGGTGAAACAACCATAATTCTAAAACCGTGCACAACTCACAATCATGGGCTTCGAAAAGCAGCCAGGTTCAAAGAGTAGTTGCGTATCGTCGTCAATGGTTAAGAGTTGGTGCGCAGTGGTTATCGGGAACTTTCGATGCCCTTTGTCAGTATCTGCTATGCATGAGAATATAATAAAAGTTTATGTTCGGGACAACAAGACGCGTAGATATTCGACGGCTTGAACGTGGACTGCTGTGACCAGTAAGAGTAACAGTACCGACATTGGATATCCGACGAGATGAGACGGTACGGGAGTCTAGTCTGGAAGACTCTCTGTCTCTCTGCCTCTCTCTAGACCCACCGGTTCGGTCGAGTTACCAGCCGGTATCCAAGAGACAAAAGCAGAGGCTCTAGCCCCATGGAACTTGTCCCAGTAGGTCGGTTCCACCACGTCGCTTGTCAACCTCCTCACCACAAAAATGGGCTCGGGTAGATCGACAACGGCCCCATTTCTCGGACCATAAGGATAATGTCCGCCAATTCTCTTAA
Source organism: Oscheius sp. JU75 (assembly GCA_037178855.1). Classification (NCBI taxonomy): domain Eukaryota; kingdom Metazoa; phylum Nematoda; class Chromadorea; order Rhabditida; family Rhabditidae; genus Oscheius; species Oscheius sp. JU75. Next base: position 8,481,984 of record JASJZC010000006.1, on the reverse strand, counting down.
TCTTGCGGATTTGGACGATCTAAACTATTGTTTTGACCTCAAATTGGCTTACCTGTACTTCCACCTTCTTTTCTACAGTACTCTCGTAAACGAGAAGTTTTCCGATCGACTTGAGACCTCGGTTCGGGAACGGAGAAATCGTGTTGGTCTTCTTTGGGAGCTCTAGAACAAAACAGTCAAAACACCATGGTATCTGTAGTTGTCTGTAGAGCAAAATAACTGTTCTCGTGAAGCGACCCAATGCTCCTGTTCCATCTTTAATTGTTCGACTCTCCTTGCCAAATCTTGTCAGGTGTTATCTGGGGATAACCTTTCACTTACAAAGTGTAAAAGTAGAACTGACAAGAACGCTGGTCAATCAATTTCAGTGATCAAGCCAGCCCAAGAGAATTCAGCCATGGTAGTTTAACGATACAGAAAGAAATGACTTCGACAGTACAAAATATTCTCTAGATCGCTTCGCCAGTAGCGTAAGTGACTGGTGAATTGATAATCGCAACGGAGGACCTCTTGACAAGTTTCAAGACGGCTGGTATTAAGGTTATAATGCAAAATAAACTGCATAAACTACATTTTTTCGTGATCAGCGTGTTTTTCTCTTCAAGACCCAGATCAGAACTCGTAGCCGAAAAAATGGTCCAGATCCTCGTAAGAGTCGACAACCAGTGGAACAGGGTGACCTGACAAATAGATAAGGACCAGTAGGACAAGAATGGGATGATCATGACTGGGCGACGCGGTACCAAAACAACTCTAAGGTCAGGGACCGAAAAGACAGGGTGGGAGCAAGCAGACAGAGACGAGGACATGACACCAGTAGGCAGTGAACCTGTAACATTACCTATTCTCGTAGGTTTCGCAGGTATTGGAGGTAGTCTGATCTCTCCTCTTCTGATCCTTTTGATACCAAAGGCGTTCCAATGCGTGTCCATCGGGAGAGACAGTCGACCAAGGTCTTATCCAAACAGTTCAAATTTGAAATGAGCTCATACCTAACTCAAGCATTTGCACAGAGATTGACTGAACTAGTCTGGGGGAGAGTAGCAGAATGAGAAAGAACATGACTGACCGGAGAAGATGTCGGTCAGATGTTAGACAACCGGTAAGAATGGCGGAGGAAGACGCGATAATTGCTTGTGAATACACGCAGGAAGATGGGGTGAAAGGGCTACAATTACCGCCGCTTTTTAGGGTCATGAAAGGAAGTTTTTCTGTCATTTAAATATCCGCCTAATCATGCTGTAGACTTCTGTTACGATTGTTTTGATTCTTGTGAATTTCCCGAGCATTTTTACTGTGAGATCAGTTACAATAAAATTGAAAAAGTTCAAGTTGCCGTCAGTTCTTACTGTAGGCTCCCGCCATGAAGTGCTATGAGGTGACGCCCTTCGCGGTCAAGATACGTACCACGGAGGACAGAAGGGAACACCATCACTGAGGGTAGTTCTTTTTGTGTTCATGACTGGATGAAAATGTAACAGACTGGACTAAACAGAGAACTAACGAACTAAGACAGTTCTTCTCGATTAGCTCTCATTCTAGACAGTGACATTGTTAGAGAGCAGAGACGGGCGGAATACGGAGGTGCCATTTTGACTTTGGAGTGCGCACCAACTTCTCTAGCACATGGCTAGGTATCGGCAAGTTACCGTAGTCAATTTCGATACGCAGCCTGTACATTATACGCGTTGGTGCGCACTTCAAAGTCAAAATGGCACTTCCACATTCCGCCCGTCTCTATTAGGGAGCCGATAAGCTAACAGAGAGACAGACCCCGAAATTTTCCGCTACGAAGCTTTAAAAAGCCAATTTTGGCGCCAAATAAAACAGTAGGGGGAAAAAACAACTTTATAACAATCCTAACAAAACAAAAAGCTTATTTCGGAGGTTTGGTTATGAGTCGCGGAGGCATACTCGTCTCATTGAGCATGTAGGACCGGTAGTTGTTCCCAATGAAGCACTCATCTAACACCATGTACTTCCTTTTGCCTATCTGAAAGATTTTTTTTTGAGAGGGGATGCAAAATGACAGTACCTGAATATTTCCGAACAAAAAGTTGAAGACCAGCTTCTGGAGCTCCTTGTTCTCGTTGTAATAAAAAGCTCCGCACTCGTCTCGGTGGAATTTTGTCTCAAAAAGAACGAATTTAGAGAGGTTTCTGGTGCTCCTTGTGAGCTTAGACTGCGTTTTCGTTTAAAATTCTATCTAATATGTTGGCATGAGTTTTCACTGCTCGCCGGATGTAAACAAACAAGATTACCTGCTTCTGTCTGACGACTACCTGCGATCGTATCGCTAGAAAACTGTCCACATCAGCTCGATTCTGGTAAATTCTAAAAACAAAATTATAGAGAAAATAGGAATTGTGACCGTAAGAGTCGAATCCTATGCACTCGGAGTAGAAGAGCGACGACGAGGACCACAGCCACCACCGGGATCGGGGCCAGGACTCCGAGTTCCTTGAAATCGCGCTCGATTTTTCGCGCGAACGGCATTCTGTCCTCTTGTCGACTGTTTGTGAGCCGATCCACGAGAAGAACAATAGCTCCGAGGAGTGAGACTGGTAGAAGAGTTGAGACGAGGAGGAACGAGCGCGAGGCGCCTATAAGTTTACAATAAAATACCAAACTTGATGAAATTCAGTGACAAAAAAGCCTTACCAAGGTCCCGGTAGACGAGTTTCCACTCTGTTCGCGAAATCTGATCCCATTTGTGTGCTCGTTCAACGAAAATTGCGTCGAAATTCTCCTTTTCTGTCTAAAACTCAGTATTTTAAGTTTTTAAAAAGAATAATTACCGCGAAAACAAAGTCCTTGATCCTCGAGACGAGCGATTTTTGGCTAGAAGTGGTGGAGAGGTGTCTCTTTGTGCAGGAAGAAGCTATCCGGAGAATCATTCTGAAAACTAGATAGATAGGTGGGGCAAAATACGGCTTTAAACAGGCGTAGTTGATAGCTAGCTCTGAAATCTCGAAAGTATAGGAAACAAAAATACTACGTGAACGTTTTCTCCATCAGCAGGGTAGTGTGAAGTGAAACTTTTATTGTTAGACAGCATCAAAAGTTTGAGGTTGGTGTACTTGTAAAAAGCACCGCTATTTCTCCATGGACTACTAATGTGTAATCGAGCAAACACCGTCTTGAAGATACATTTCAGAGCTCAAACAAATGGTTACACCTAAAAAAAGTAATAGAATTTAAAATTCATTATGTGCAAAGATGAGTATACAGATATAGAAAAAAAGGAGATCAGAAAAAAAAAGGTTTTTGCTTACCAGGAATCACAGAATTCGGGGAGACCCATAATAAATTTGAAGACGACAAGAATAGACAGACAAAATGACGGGTATTATGCCACAGGGGGTAGGGTAGAAAGGCAAGAGAATAAGAGAGCTGAACCCGTGTCGATCAGATTTTTGAGAGACTAGAAGGTATGGAATGGGAGACTAGTTGACACGGAAAAAAGAGACTAGACGACGATCAATTTGCCCCAGCCCTGGAGCTTCTTCAGTTGGTTCTTCTTCTTGAACCAGGCGATCATTTCTTCCGAATGCGGGTCGCATTTGCCGGTGTATCTGAAAGCGTTTTATCCTAGCTAATTTTAAATGCTTTGGGGGCAAGATTTCTTAAGATCTATTAAGTTCGCTTGGAAATCGGTGAAGTCTCACCATTTTTCTTACCAAAATATCTTAGCATACCAGTGTTGTTGTGATCACACTGTCTCAGTTTTTATTCTTATATGCCTGTGATTATTTTGCCTAATGAACACTTATCAATCTCAATGTATTTCGCCCTCTCTCTTTCCCCCCATCCGTAGAACTAAATACCCACTTTGAAGGCTTGCAGTAGAAGGTAGCAAACTCGAGATAACGCTGCATGGCATCCCAGTCGGGATCATAGGCAAAGCCTTGAATATCGTCGATGTCGAGCTCGCGAGGAATAATATAAACACGGCAGTCTTTGTGAGTGACGGGAACGATGCATCTGTAGGCCGTCCGCGGCATACCTCCCTAAAGTAAAATTTTAAAAAAGAGCAAAAACAAACATACCCTAATATCGGACATGATGCCTATGTACTTGGCCAAATCAACCCATTCCCGGGTCCCGTTGTAAACCACACGATACGAGTTCTGTGGATTGAAATTGAACTTTTTGAACTCGGAATAAGGGATTTCTCTGGCCTCTTTAAGTGCCTGACTGATATCATTGTCGAAACTGAAAAAAAGATTAGAGAAAGAGCTGAAAACTGTGAAACATTGGTAGATGGATCTGTCCTTTCAAAAACTTCGATCTCGCGCTTTTTTCGAGTTTACAGAATATTTTTTGGACATTGTCAGACTAGGGGTACTGCCCTGGTCCGTGAAAACTACAGAAAAAAGACAAGTCCAGGCAGTGACCGTGATCAGCTAGCATTTCATATTTTAAGCCAAAAAAGATGCTCCGGTCCGGTTGAGGCCACAAAGTACGAGCAAGAACCCAACTCTTTGCAATTGAAAAAAAGGCGTAACTTTTGCTCACAATAGGCCGTCTGCTGAAGTTCTACCCACTTTTTCTGAGTCAGCGGCTCAACTGGGATGAGTGAGAAGTCCACAGGCTCCTTGTTATTCCGAATCGAGCCGAGGAAGCTCTTGAACAGTCCACCGCTGGATCCTTTCCCAGCCAGGGCCATATTGTGTGAGGTCCTGGGGATTTCGGGCCGTAGACAGCTGCGATTCTTGCGAATCTCCGCGCCGCGAAGCCAGTCGTCCCAGTAGCTCTGGGGCCAGTCCCTCGACAGTTCGTACCAGAGCTTGCGCGACAACATCCATCCCAGGCCCGGGAAAAAGTCTGTCCTCCAAATCTTTGCGTTTGCATTGGCATCAATCAATTTGGGGAGACCGTTATCGTTCCAGGCCGAGGCACATCTAAATTTCAAATTGTTTGTCAAAAAATGAGCGGGACTGACAGGAGTGTCGGGTCAGCTTCCATAACTTTTCGGGCCCACGCGAAGTAGGAGAAGAAGTCGGGAGAAATGTCCAGATCGTCTGAAAAAGTGATCGAAATCAGAAATTCAAAACATAACATGTGCCAGGGCAGTTTGGCGGCGATCGCGTACGATCTGGCAGGTAAAGCGACGTTGGGCCGGGTTAGTATCTGGTACAATTCCCACCGAAGCATTTCCATTTTTGCTCGTTAAAAAAGAACTATAAACCTTTTTCTTCATTGGAATAGGTTTTAGACTAATTTCGCTTTGTTTCTGATGATGGGACCCGAAGTTTGAGGCATTTTCAGCCAAAACCGTGTATCAGAACTTTTTTGCCCCGATCACATCCGATCTGGCAGGTAAGGCAACGTTGGGCCAGATTAATATCTGGTGCGATCCCCTTCATGATCTTTTGCTCACTCCAAAAGCTAATTTTAGACGTTTTTAAAGTCTAACACAATTTTCGAATCACTGCTACTGCAGGGCCGAATTTTGTGACCCTTTCCCGCTTCTCTTCAAAACTGCTACGCAGTTTAAACGTAAAGCTACCTGTCCAAATGAAAAAAACCAACCTTCTGTCACAATCACATACTCGTAGCTGTTCTCCTTGAACATCTTGTCCAGGGCCCATTTGTAATGGGCGGCAATATATTGGTAGGTTTTCGAGCGAACTGCTGTTTCTCGCTCGTGCTGGAAACGACCATCAAACTTGGCCAAAAAAACCAGATTACCCTCCAAAAACGGACGTTTTTTTCTTTCGGCAGACCGATGACGCTCTCTTTCACCTCATTATTATTGCCATCCTGTGAGACCGTGATCGGGAACTCACTGTGCGAGGTCCGCAATCTAAATTTTTAGAAAATTTTAAAGAAAATGACTAAAAACTGACTCTAGAACTTGTTTCAAGTGATTCCTGATGGCTGCTGGTCGAGCTGCACAAATTATTAAGACTCCGGCAACTGTTTCGTTATTCTGAAGTCGAGGAAATAGTCAGAACTCGGCAAAAGTTGTTACATTTAGGGACTGGACGATTTCTTGTACTTTTGGCTCCTCTTCAATGGCCAGTAAAAAGGAATCTGAAGAGATCACCGCGGTTTCTACCTCCTAAAATCATATAATTGCAAAATTTTATCAAAGATACTGACAGCTTGGCTGAACCCGTAAACATAGATTGTGGCGAGGAAGACGGCGCAGCAGACGATGGCAATTAGTTCCCTGGTTTTCGGTCTCAGCATCGGGTATATGAAGTATCGTCGAAACCGGGCTTTGATCGCATAATCGCTCATGTGGCTGGCCCTGAAATCGGAGATAAGATCGAGTCATTTAGCTTGGTAAAAAGACAAAAAATCACAATGCGGTTGATGGTAGTCGATAAATCAGCGTTTTGTGCCTGTTTAGCGACTAAAAGAGACCAAAAAGAGAGCGCGAATTGATGGACTCGATGACGAACAGAAAATTTTAATGAACTTTACAGTAATCTTCCTGTAGATTTGAGTCGGAAAAATACGTGTACGCAGTTGCGGACGAACATTTCCAACTACCGGAGTGTGTGAATATGTAGGCAGGCGGTTCCAGACAATATTCTGCGAGAAGAAACACAGAAATTGGAAAGCTGCGAGAACCTAAGGAACAGGGACAACAGAACATTTGTATAGCATTGAAAGGGCGCGCAATTAAATTTGAGTTTTGAACTTTTTACCGATTCTTTCATACCTGCCCTCCTCTGAATACTCCTCATTTTCCATTGACTCTTGACGAAGAAAGGGTAGAAGAAAGTGGGAAAACAAGTGGACGAGCTGCAAAAATAATGTGTAGTAGAAGGGGAGGATATGGCCGACCAAAGGAAAGGTGATACAGATATGCTGATAAGGAGGGCTTGAGCAAAGAGTTAAAAGGTGCAGCAACACCTATGCTTGGAAAAGACATCTAATTTTGTGTGAAGATAGACAACATTTCAGAGAGGAGTCATCACAACATCCACACCGCTTCGTTTCCAAGAAGAGATGCCAATAATAGAATCAGTTGGAATACGTTGTGAGAGATTGGAGCTAATTGACCAGAAAACGAAATTTGAGACAATAAGGGGGTTGAATACGACGAGAAAATATTCTAGTGGATCCTAGACAACAAGCAGCTGAGGAAGATGACCAGTTCTCTTCACCCTTCCGCCAACAGGAAATTGGATTCTTGAGATGCTGAGCAGTATGTAGCTGAGAGAGGGAGTCGTTACCATGCATTCGCAAATAGGTAGCACTGGATCTAATTTAGCGTCGAGAACGCAGGACAGCTGTCACCCCGAGATCAGTGACTGAAAAGTCGTGAATGGACCAACTCAGCGGGTGGCCGTAATAAGAGGAGCTTTTGTGAGAAGAACAACTGTCGGCTCGGCATAAGGTTTCCTCGTTATTATGGAAGCCCAAAATGCTGATTCATCCGCAATGAAATGTAGGATTGGGAATGCGGATTGGAGCAAAGAACCAAGGGATGCGTAGCATTCAACTTTTAGTCTTCCACAACAAGCCAATAAGTTTCCCATTCTTAGAATTTTTTTTTAAACTGTTGATTTCAGGTAATGAAAACAGCTGTGACCTCTTTAAATGCCGATCTTTAGCCGTAGAACAAGATCCGAAAGTGCAAGAAGTCATTCAATTCCCAAACGTAGCAATTTTTTGTCCGATGAAAGAGTGTGGAGTTACACATATTGCAAGTTTTTCCCTGTACAGCGAAACATTAACAGGAGTACAGAAAATTTGTGCATCTCGGCAAAAAGCAATCATGAAACACCGCTGTGAAAACTTGCAATATGTGTAACTCCACACTCTTTCTCAAGACAAATACTAAAATATAGGTTGCAGACTTCATTCAATAAATTCCGATCACTTCCTTGTATTATTTTCACGCTTCCTAGCTGATTCAACTAGACGATTTGAGTAATCTGTCATCATTTTCTGCCTGAAATTGATATCTTGATGTATGACCTTCTCAAACAAACACGAGAATCCTCCTGAAAACATGTGATTAACACATCTGTCGTCGAGAGTCACGGTGCCCAAGCCTGGCTACCCGTGTCTCATTATCCATTTTTGTACTCTAGTATCAGAAAATTGTGTTACGGCTTGATCATGAGCGCATATGTATTCAAATTGGTCGCTCGTGAACATCGTTAATATGTTAGGATGTCATTCATATGGCTCATCAAGCCGGTCCCGGAAGTCTAGTCTATATTCTGAAGTCCCACAATCATTTGTATCGCCCAATTGTGCTTAGAGTGCACTTTTTCATTGTTGCACATGTGCCCCTCCGAGGTAGCAATTTGCAAGCAGAGTCAACCCCTTTTCAGCCTCTCGTCTCTTTTGATGAAACGTGGCCGAATCATGCTACGAATACTAAAACCTTTGCTCTTTCATTAGGTTCCCCTACGTAACATAAGAATAGCTGGAAACAACACAAAACGAATCAGTTCCCGCTAAATGTCATGATCAAAGAATTTTCCGCAGAGTATCATAGCTAATGACTCCATTTTATCGTTACTGATCTTCTTCCTTTTGCGGGCTTTTGCTGCAAAACACTCGCCAAATATGCGTGAGAACCAGCTGTTCCCCAAGTGGAGGATTTAACTCGGCTCCCTTTAGCTATGACCTCTGACGCAGATTGTCATCTTTCTTCTTATTGCATATTTTGATCGCACTTAGACCGATAGTTTGTAAGCTCAATTAGTCAAAATTGCTCTTGGAGGATGTTTAATTACAAGAAGTATACTTTAACCTAGAGCTACACGCACATGGATCCTCTTTGCCAGGAAGCTGCCGTCTTCGCACAGAGCAAAGTTTTCCGGCTAGGACTTGCTTTGAAGGCTAGCCTGTGTCTTATCTGCGTTATCATCAGCTCGTTGTTTCTCATGAAAAAGGTGGAATTTCTATATTTTTGGTTGTAAATGTGTCTCAGACGATGCGATGGATGCCTTCGCCTTCCACTAAAGTCCTATTCTTGAACCACATGTTCTGGACAATCGAGGTTCCGGCCGGCTTCCTAATTGTGTATATTTTCGATTTTATCAGGTACATCCCACGTTAAATCTTACAAATGAATTTAGGTTTTCAATACACCACGATGATCCCTGCTCATATGTGCTTCCCGCCAAAATTGGACTAACCCTTCGAGCTATTCCTGGAATCGGAGCCACTTTCCAAACAGTCTCAATTGTCATAATTTTTCTCGAGAGGCTCATTGCGACCGTAGCACCGACCTTTATAGAAAAATCTAAGAAAAACCATTTGGGTCTCAGCCTTACCATAGCTTCAGTAAGGTTTCATTTTTTGCCGACAAAATTTCCAGACACTCATAAATGGAGGGTCATGGATTTATCTAGTGCTGATTCGCGCAGATTGGTCGGACAGCCAGATTCTCAGCACGGTAACGACGAAAGGCAATGCTGAGCCTATCGAGGTAAAAAAATATTTCCTCACACTTCGAACCTTTGCGGCACAAATCGCGCAGGCTTTCGAGCGATTCAATTATCAGTTTATAAAATTAAACTAAGTTCAAAAAAATTGTCCATTTGGTCATTCTGCCTTTCTAGTCAACTTTTCTGTTTTGTCCTCTGAACATTGCGAAAACCTTTGCTTATTTGTAGATAAAAAGAAAGTTTTTAGTGGCTGCGCCGATTCTACCTATTCTTCGAAATATTCACCTTGATACTATTCGCGACAACTCTTTTGTATAACAAATGCGGTGCCAAGGTGAAACCCAACGCTAATCTCAGCAAAAAATATCAGGTAACTAACGTATTCCTGTTCCTACTAACTTTTCTTTTTCAGCTAGCAGAGAACAAGAAAATAATGGATGCCCTTTTACCATGTTTTGGTACCCATTTCTTCCTCAATCTCCTTCAGTTCGGCTGTTTCGTTCTTTTCCCAGTATTCGTGCCCGACAGAAATAGATTCGATACGGCTGTCTGGGTCGAGCTCGTTTTCTTCCAGTCGTACCTGTACGGCCTGTTCATGCCTTTGATTATTATGGTCAAATTGAGGAGACAGAAGACTTCAGTAGTCAACGTGCCGCTGTCGCTTAACGATCATTTCGACCAAATCAATCATTTCTACGATGAAAAGTTTGAGTTGTCGAGGAAAACGAGGCGAAATACTGATTTTTAACATAACTTGTACATTTGTATAAAAACGTTGCAGATATCAAGTTGTGACTCAGAATGCCAAGTAAGCAAAGCGACCCTTGTTTGCCTATGGTTTTTTAGTTCCTTTCTTGACAGATTGCTCTTGTGAATAAGCGCGGCTGATCTGAAAAACAATGCCACGTAAGCAGAAGTGTTGTATAAAGGTGGCATTGGCGGACCGATATATCAGTTTCCTCTCTCCGATAACTTCTCTTGCATCATCTCTTGCAACTCCACAACAAAATTTTATAGAAAAATATGACTGTCAACTGGGAAGGTATCATCAAGGCCTCCAACGGCGTCAGAGATTTCCTTCGCTCTCTTCCCGAGGGTACCCGAACCAAGCTGATCGAAGCTTTCAAGATTCTCGGAAATGCCCAGCTTGAGCCAGCTGACAAGGTCGCTAAAGTTGACGAGCTCATTGCTGGTGTTCAGGACGAAAAGGTCAAGGTAGTCTATCCGATTTCAGGATCAACAAAAACTCTAGGCCTTCCTGCACAAGGCTGCTGAGAAGGTAGCTGCCGTAGGAGCATGGACAAAGCAGAGACTCGCTCAAGAGGAGGAGACGGTTCGTGAGGGTTGTCGCTCCTTCGTTCGTCTTCTCGTATGTCCCGAGTTTGTTCAGGCCTCTGATGCCGAAAAAGAGGCTAAGCTGAACGCCCTAGTCGCCGGATTGAATGATACGCAAATCGCTGCTTTCAAGAAGTTCAAGGCCGAAGCTGATGTAACTTTGCCTATCTAAGTGTTGGCATGGTATTTTTCAGGACAAAGTCACCATCGAAGCTTAGAGAGAATTCACTGCCAAAACAGATCTGCGTTGTAAATAAACTTTTCTAATATCTATTGTGTTCTTATCGCTTTTGGATTTTAAAAAGACTAACAACGCTTCATTTTGTCAACAAAATTAAGAAACACAATGCGCGTGTTACTACGCCGAGATATACCGGCTCGACTAACGGTGAACCCGTACCTTCCAAATATTCGTTATATAAGGTGCCACCCTGAGCTGCCGCGGAAAGCATGGCAACGGAGATAAGTATAGCTTCTCAACAGATGTATAATGTTCTAAAAATGATAGAATAGTTGCGGGGGTTTGATGTGTCTATTTTGTATTACAAGTTAGGCTACGCCCCTTCGGGGCTCAGTAATAATCTGATTCTTCCAAAACTGCTCGATTTCTATTTGCTTCTGTCCAACTGTCGTGACCCTTTCCCTCCAATCGAGGTACCGTGACAGGAGCAACATCCTCCCAACGAAGCTATCTCCCAAACCGACTCGATTTGGCTTGATTTGCAAACAATTAGTGTACGCACAAAATAGTGCACACTAATGGCAATATTGGCTTCAGACAGACACACACAGACAGAGACGCGAGGACAATTTAAAATAGATCCTCAATATGTTCGTTCAGATGCTCCAAGTGGGATCTTCACAAAAACCAAAGATAAGATAATACTGTTAAATCTCTCGAAGCAAACAAAACCTTGCAAATATTTACCATGTCCATGATATCCGAACCTTGTTTGCCATTCTTTTCTTTTTCGTTGCCACGAACAGCCGCGATATAACAGGGTTCTTTGTTCCTAATACGTGTTTCGTCTCTCTTATCCTAACTGCAAGATAAGCCGAGCAATTAGCGAACAGTTTTAGAATCTATGTGCGCACGGGAAAAAAGAGACATTCCGACGCTCCATAAAATCCTGTTTGCCACGGAGATGAATTCTTTAATGGGCTGAGAGCACAATAAAGTTCTGCGGAACGATGTCCGTACTTCGGTCTCATTGCGTGATAAAATGACACGTAGAGATAAAAAAAAAGTGTTTGTTGCAGATTTCTTGGAAAGCTAACACTTCCGTGGCTTAGCTACAAGATATTAGGCATCGTCATAAGTTTTAACCGTGGGCGACAAAAACTTCCGATGATAACAAGTCTGATTTGTACAAACGAATATAGTATCTTCAAAAATGGGTAGTTTGAAGCAGGTACCCAGACGTCAATTTTATCCCATCAAGTCTGAAAAAGATGTTGTCACACCTGTAGGCAATTGCTCAGTTGAGAAATTTTGGTACTACCTGAGTATAAAAAGGCCCTAAATTTTTAATTTCTGAAGTTACAAGCGAAAATGTTCCCAGAACATAATATCCCCTTTTTTTAACTCCACTAAAATATTCCATGAAGAGGTTGCTAAGTCTGTGTAGATGAATCTATGATCGCGAGCAGATTTGATTAAAGGTATACTTACCTGAAAAATCTTTATACTCTTCCAACCTTCACAAAACAAACTGCAAGGAAATCGGAGTTGTTTACATCAGGCACTCTGTATCCTTATCTTTTATTTTTCTCCGGGTACGATGGTTATCCATTTGAGATAAGCGCATTCATCCCGAGTCATATAAGAGGCAGTTTGCTTAAAAAGAACCACTCCAGTATCAGAGAGCTCTTCTCCGCTCTTCTATACAAAACTCCAAGTACTTTTTCCAGGATCATGACTGTCAACTGGGAAGGATTCATCGCCAAGGCCAACAAGACCCAAGCCGTTCTCCATTCCCTGCCCGAGTCCGCTCGTGCTCACGGAAAAGATGCCCTGGCTATTCTGATTGACCACTCCGTCCCTGCCGACCAGAAGCTCCCTAAGATCGAGGCTCTCTTCGCTGATCAGGACGCCGACACCAAGGTCGGTCCTAATCAGAACTGAATGCCGGCGCACCAATTCTTAGAACGATATAAGAGTTGGTGCGTAATAAGAAAGACAAAATGAGCAATTTCCACTTTAAAGTGTGCACCAACTTTTTTAGCTCTCGAAGTATACTACAGTGGTTGGTGTGCACCTCAAAAATTGATTTGGCGCTCTCTGAATTCTGCTTGACTCAAGATTTTTTGCAGGCCAAGATCCACAAGCTTGCTGAGAGAACCGTCAAGTTCAGCGTCTGGATGGGACAGCGTCTGGAGCACGAGGACGAGGAGGTCAAGGATGCCGCTCGCAAGTGCGCCCGCTCTCTCCTATGCAAGGAGTTCCTTGCTGCCTCGTTAGTTTCCTTATATACAACGCTGACCGTTAATTCAAGTGACTCCGAGAAGGAGGCTAAGCTGAACGACCTCGTCCATTCCCTCAATGATAAACAGCTCGAGGCCCTGAAAAAATTCAGAGAGGAGGCCAAGACCAAGGATGCTGAGCTCGACCACTAGAAGTGTACCTTGTAGAAAATCACATGTAATAAAAGATTTTTTTCTGGCTATCTCACTGTGTGAGTACTTTCTATCTCTTCTGTACAAACAATAAATAGATGGAGTCCCCGTTTCAAGGCTGAGCTGTAGCCATTTCCTCTTTTAGTGCCTGATAGTCGATCGGCTCGTCCATTAATGGATCCTTAAGAATTTTATTGGAAGAATGGACTCTTACCTCGACCACACTCTCCGTATCATTCATAGTTGCATTCATAGCAGGACTTCTTAAAATTCCAATTTTTTTCGCCTTGCGAAACTTCTTGGCCATATTTTTGTATTTCAAGCAACAGGTGTCAGGAGCGCATTGCACGTATCCCGCGGGACAGAGACAAGGCTTCCCACATGTTACTGTCACCTCCGAATCTGGAAAATTTGATTGAAATATGTTGGGGCAGCACACCATGCAAATATTAACTTCATTGTACAGACAGAGAAGAAAAGAGAATCATGCTCAGGTTCGGAAAGCTCGTTTACGTTGTTTTAGACAGCTTGGAAGACACTGGGGAATGCATTGAGGGATGCAACTCGGGGCTGGCGGCCGCGATGGAGGTGCCAGTGGGGGAGCAGGTGCAGCCATCGGAGCTGGAGCCATCTGCACAGAGAATTGGTTCACACAAGAATTTGTGCACATCGGAAGACACTGCTGAGGGCAGACTTGTTGCATGCAAGCTAAAACTCAAAGTATTCTAGGGAGGAAATCTGGTAATACATGGAGTACAGGCTGGCATGCAGCTCGATTGGCAAGTTGGAGCAGGAACGGCGGCGAACTGAAAAGCTTTTTGAGGAACAGCAGAATCTTACCTGAGCTACACACGCATTGGTACACATTGGACGGCACTGCATTGGACACGACTGGATGTTGGCGACACAGACTTGTTCACAGCTGGAAATTATTTTTTAACAAAATTATAATGAGGGAAACTAACCTTGGCATGCAGGCGGAATCACATGCGCGGACACGGACCTGAAAAAGGCAAGTTTCCACCTGATAATTGCGGCCGCCTGGATAGGGGTGGGGTATTTTTTTTTTGTTGCAAAATTGAACCTTCCGCGCTCTGACGTGGCCACACTTTCTGGCCATATTGAAGGCGCGCCTATTTATTCTAGCGGGTCTCGCCATGATTATAAGGTGTCTTTTGACAGTTTTTTGGTTTTCCGATCTTGACGCAACTAAGCCGTCCAGCTTCCCGTCACGAATCCAACTTGGCTGACCAGGGCCTGGTGGCGATCAGTATGACAACTTTGGCCTGACAGAACAGGACAGCCAACCCTAGTTACTGAACGTGTCAATTACCTGAACTGCCTGAAGACAAGCTGGTAGACATCTCGGCATGCAGGTGTCAATGCATGTCGTTTGTCTGAATTGGTACTTCAAACAAATATTATGGCGTCCTACTGGCAGATCGAAGGACAGTTGTTGGTGCAAGTACTACAAGTGACGGCTTCCACACATACTGGTTGACAGCTAATAACTATTATAAATTAAAGACTCAAGTATGTTACCTAGGCATACAAGGTCCCACGCAAGTAGGTCTGGGAGGCGGCGGTTGGTTAAGAGGCGGTGGTGGTGGAGGCTGAATAGTCACTATCCAAATTGTATAATTGGATACCGCGAAACAGCTCGGGGCACAGCTCGGCATACAATTATCCGGACAAGATGGATAAACTTGTCGGATGCACATTGGCTGACAGGCTGGCATGCACTGCTTGACACAGATTTTTTGCTCTTGGACCTATACATTAGTTTTGTGATATTGTTACATTTCTTGCCTGAACTCCGCTGACACAACTCGGGAGGCATTGTGGCATACAACTGGGCACGCAGGTGCTCTGCCGTACGACCTAAAACGGTCCGGTCACTCACTTGAAACGTTGCGGAAGTCTTGATGACCGGTCCAGTGGTAGTCAAATGGCATAAAAAACACACACTTACCGTGACTTGCTCTACACACGTCGGGAGACAGTCGGGCATACAGCGGTCAATGCAAGAGGCCTAGAATCTGATTGAGAAGTCGATAAAAACCTACAGTTCCCATGACACAGCTTCGAGTACACATCGGCTGGCAGCGGTCAGGACAGGCGAACTGAAAGACAGCGCTATGTTCCGTTCCTAAAGGGATCCGAACTCGGACCCCGCGCAGCTAGAAATGTGCCACTAGGCATGCACACGACTACCGCAAAAATCTGTTAGGCCTATACTGTTATCTCTATGCTGCGCCAATATTAAGTACTGTAATTTCGTTATAGGAACTGTATCAGATGCTCTGAAACAGACTAAATAAAAGGGAAAGTAGAATACCGGAGGAGCTGCAGGAGCAGGAGCTGGAGCAGATGGCATTGGACAACCACCACAGTTACAGTGTGCCTGTGACTGGCACATAGCACAACATTGTCTTTTCGACCGAACGAGTTCAACACTGACGGAATCATACGGGTTCACTGGATCATTATAAGGAGTGTCTATACTATATTCCTGAATATAAATTCGAATAGCGAGAAAGTCTGACTAACCTCTTTCTGGACGCCAGCTACTGCTGCAAAAATGTTGAAAATTGTGAGAAATAACAACATTCCTGCAAAATTTGAAACTTAGGAAAGGGACTAGAAAAGAGTGTGTCCAATGCCTATGCAATGTATCCCGATGATCATTCCCGATGGGCGGACCAGACGTCAAAACCGCCTATTTGTGCTCTGTTTATCTTGTCAACTGGGCCCCCTTTGTGCCGGCTTTTTGGCGTTCCAGATGACATGAAAGCAAACACATCATTTTGACCACAGAAAATTATTGCCAACCTAGCTACAAGTTGGCGTTTATCGGAGTCAAATGATCATTTATGAACTTGTTGTTGTCCAGTAAGAAGTGTTCAAGTGGACAATGCGCCAAGAGGTCTTGTAGGTAGCGAAAAACTACTGCTCAATCGGTGGGAAAGTCACGATTTCAAATGTTGTGTCCTGCCGAATGATAAGATACACTTTTATGTACTAACTTTCAACGGAATAAATGTTGACATATTGAGCGTTTGCAGAACTTCGTGCTCACAATCTAAACAACCCGTGGCAGTTAAAGTTGAAGTTATGGGGGAACGGACAGTACTAAAAAAGTGGACAAATGTTGGTGAATCAGATTTTTGACCTGGAAAAGAAAAGAATCATGGAAAAAAGAATTTTCAGGACCTGGCCTACCACGTCTTCTAGCTCTGCTCATATACTCTGTCAAGGAAGTATAGACGGTTGCGTTTTTAAGCCGTTTTGCCAACTTGCGGTTGTTTTCTTGATTTAAAACCAATTGCAAATGTATTAGCGGATAGAAAAACCCTCAGGAACATGTCAATATCAATAGTCATAAGCCAGGAAAAAAATTTGAGCCTTTTTTTTCGAAATTTGAGCCAAATAGCTATCAAGAAAGCCAGAAAAAAATAACTTGACCCATTTTCGAAAAACGCTTTCAAGAAAGTATAGACGTTTTATTTCTTGAACTACAATAACTAAAAAAGATAATCTTTTCCCAGGCAAAATCTAGCAACTAATAACAACTTGGTCCACCTTTGGGCTCCAGAACATCACAAACACGGTTGGGGATAGAATCGTACAATTTACGCAGCGTAGAAGTCTGGTTTTATAAAACAAGCGGGGTTACTATGTCATCATCACGGGGCTACAACAAGAGAGACTAGTTCAATTAGACAGTGGAATTTTCATTGAGCTGTAGCTTCTGTGAAAAGTCTGACGAACTCGTCTGCCAGTTCACTGGATCCGAACTTGGCTGAGTACTGCTCGTGAGCCAATTCTCCTTCAGAGTAGTCTTTGCAGATCCATTGGGTTGCTTTGTTGTTCTTGAACATCTTGTTGACTGACATGCCCTTGGTCAAATTAAAGTTGGCGCAGAGCTTGTGGGTCTGGAACAATTTGATGATACAGAGAGACAGGAATACAGGAAGACAGCGACAGAGACAGGGAGACAAAGAGACAGAGACTTTACTAACCTGTTCCCTCCTCATAACTACTCTCTGTGTATTCGTCTGCGGATTCTTCAGGATCTTGATCTCTCCAGTTCCACGCTCCTTCCACTCCTTTATCTCGGTGACATAGCGGTAGAGTTTGCAGCGCTCTTTGAACAGGACAGTCTCGTCTTCTTCGCCAGTCTTGACATCAATTAGGTCCGGAAGCGGAAACATGCTCTTTCTTGGAGTCGAGGCCGGAGAAGAGGTAGGCTTGAACGTGAAGCTCGAAGGACTGACAGTAGTAGACACTTGGAGTTTGGAACAGAAGAGAGGAGAATAACTATCTGATACTGGAATGATCTTTTTAAGCAATCAGTAGCTCCGCCCATGCAGAGGCGGAGTTTGAGTCCGCAGGTTGATTCAATACATATACTGTTTTCTTGACTCATCCGAGCCGTGAAGACGAAGAGTCTCGACAAGAGGACTTGTGTAGAGAACATCTCCAAGAGCTGCCAAAACCCCGTTTCGTATAGACTTCGGGTGGTCTTTCGGGTTCCCAGTCCGTGTACTCAGTGTTAATTGCTGACAGCAGCTCGGAGCGGTGATAGTCGTAGAGGTTCCTGACCAGAGTCCTGACAAGTGTTTTTTTAATTCAGTTTCCTTTACATATCAATTACAACAGAAGTTATCTTGATATGTGCTCCTCGGTCAAAAAAAAAACAAAAACACCCGCTAATTCTTTCCAACACCACGCCAGATTACAGCTACGTCACAAAATACCAACCCCTCGCAATTCTTGGTTTTCTAGCTTATTTTATATGCAACTAACTTAAAAATATAACAAAAACATTTCAGAGCCTCCACGTGACTGTATATATCGATTTTCTCGGGTTACTCTTTGTTGATGTGAAAAAAAAAGACTTCGGGGTATTAGCAGCGAGTATAACAGTCGATCAAATGAAAGATGAGTCTGTCTACCACATAAAAGTGTCAGTCAAATTTCTAACAAATTCTTTCGATTGTCCTCAGTTTTGACACTTCGAAACTCCCAGTTTTATACAGACGGCTAGTGAAATAAATAAATTTGCTTTTCACATCAATATTGTAGCATAAAAACCTTTAGAAATCTGCTGAACAGAATCTCATCGCTTAGTCAACCCCATGAAATTACAATTCCTCTTCCCCGCGTTCCCCCGCTGTTCACATGACGTCTTTTTCCCGAAAACGAAAAGCAGATTCCCTAAATCTAGCGGACGACTTTAATCAATCACCATTTTCATCATGAAACTCTCAGACGGGGGACGAGTATACGTTTGCTCAAAATCTCACTTTTCTGGTCGAATGTCACGGTGCAGTATTCGGAAATCATGAACAAAATAGGCCTTCAACATTGACAGATGGTAAGGCTATCTCCAACATTGTCGACTCTTCTGCAGAGACAATTTTTTCGAATGTACCAGACTATTCGGTTGAAGCCATGTCGCCTTCTCGTCCTCGATTACGAATGTCGTCTCCTATATCCTTACTCTGCTCATAGGACAAACTTTCTCAAGTCCTATCCCACCTATCTTGCTACTAGACCAAGACGGTAGAAGCAATAAGTCTGTACAGTGAGTAAAGTTATCATTAAGTATCCCTCTGTCTTTGCCTCTATTTCTCGATATTGCTTTTTCGTGATAACGCTACAACTTCTTTTGCAAACTATACAACATACGCTTGTAAAATTTTCGAACTTCGGACGCAATCAAAGTAGCGTTAGTAATGCAGTAATTCTACGTGATATTCCCTCTGCTCCACCGTAGGTACAACTTTTGCCCTGGGAGGGGGTATTGTGTGCTGCAGGCCGTCATCTTCGTTCAGTACCATAACGAACCAAGGACTCCTGGAGCATCAGTCTGATGATCGAGGTAGAAATACATTTCCGTCTTTGCCTTGGGGCTGAAAACTGGCATAAGTTCACCTACGCGTATTTGGTCGTGCAACTCGTTCATGGACGAGAACAGTCTGGACCAGATTGGTTCCAGAATCGGAATGTTTCTGGAACTGGAGAAGGCTCCCACTCCGGAACAGTGGATTCGCGACTGAATGTGATCGAGAAGGATTTGATGAATAAAAATCAGAGCAACAATGTTTTTTTTCAGCCCTCTGATTCTTGTCAAATCGAACCCACTGTGGCTTTTTCAAATCTACAATGAGGCATTGACAAGCTTATAGATGGCTTCATATCAATCGCTTTTCGCGGGTTTTTCTCTCAATCTACTGGTATCGCCATATCTGCCTGTACGAATGTTCACGGAAAAGGAGTATTTAAATTTCGGCAAATCCTTCTGAAGGATCTCGGGAAGAAGCCATCGGTTTTTCTTCTTCATAGAGTACAAAACGTTAGTTTTCATCTCCGTCCAATCCTCGTCAAAGACTGTCTCTGTAGCAAGTTCCTCTTAATTTGAGACTTGTTCTACCCGCTTTCCTTCCAGAAGAATCGCCTGTCACATATGGTCATTGGGACAAACTTTGACTAACCTTTAGCAAAAACCAAAAAAAAGCCCTTCCAAACATTACGAGTTCTGAATAGTGTCCTCTTGTATTTCCTCCTTGGTTGTTTCTCCCGAAACAGTTCCTGATACTCTTCAAAAAATGAGAGGGAATGGAAATCGTAAATGTGTATGTTGTCTTCGAATGTCCGGAAATCTTTGAAGTTTTCGTAAGTAGGAGAGCCACTCTCGTTGATCATCCGATATGAACAATATCTGACAGATTGGCAAGAAAACTTTTGAGGCTTTTGAACTTTTGATACGACAACTTGACAGGATAAGAGAGTTCATATGAGACGAAGTGACAGAAAGAGACAGTGAAAAGTGTTTGTTGATGGTTTCTTGAATACGAATAGTACAAAAGATGAGAGGTCGAGGGAAACAACAAGAATACAAAAGTGTCCTTGAAGATCTCGAGACGATGCTATCTCCAAAGAAAACATTCTTCAAGACTTCTCTGTCAAGATGATCCAAAGATAGTACAAGCGAATATACTTTATTGAAGCGTACCTATAGAGATGGACCGGTATTGACGCTATTTACATTATTAGATATTGCTTCGGATGTTTCGGATGGCCTCGTCAAAGGCTTTGGCCACGTACTCGACGTTCTTCGTGTTCAGTCCGCAGATGTTGATCCGGCCGTCCTTGAGCAAGAAGACCTTGTGGTGCTTGTACAGATGCTCGACCTGGGCCGCGGTCAGTCCGGTGAAGCTGAAGAGTCCGATCTGCTTCGTGATGTGCTGCCAGTCGCCCGGGGTCCCGAGAGACTCGAGATGGTCGCGAAGAGCGGCTCGCATCTCACGAATCCTCGTCGACATGGTCTGGATGCACTCGTGCCACTGCTGACGAAGCTGCGGGTCGGTCAGGACCATGTGAACGATACGGGCACCATGGCTCGGTGGATTCGACCAGTTGGCACGGACTACCAGCGACATTTGCGACTTAATACCGTCGAAACAGGCTGGATCCTTGACCACGATCGTCAGATTTCCGATACGTTCATCTGAAGCAATTGAATGTGTCTTTCTGTCTTCCTGTCTCTGCGCCCCTCTGTCTCTGTCGCTCTGTCTTTCTGACTCTCTATCTATCTCCAAAAGGAAAATTCAAGAAACTTACTGTAGAGACCAAAGTTCTTGGCAAAGGACTGGGCAATGACACACTCCAGACCCTGCTCCACGAAGTAGCGAATGGCCCAAGCATCGGCATCGGGATCTCCGGAGGCGAATCCTTGGTAGGCAATGTCGAAGAAGGTAAACAGGTTGCGCTGCTTGACCACCTCAGCAATCTTCTTCCATTCCTCATGAGTCGGGTCCATGCCGGTCGGATTGTGAGCACAACCATGTAGAATGACGACAGACTTTTCCGGAGCAGATGACAGATCGGCCACCAGTTGCTCAATGTCCACGCGATTGTGAACCGTGTCGTAATATTTGTAGTCGTTGATAGAGGTGAAGCCGGCCGTCTTGAACACCAGCTTGTGATTTCCCCTGAAATTGAAGTTTTTGTGATGGCATAGATTGTTTCCATAAAAGAGGGACACAAAATCAAAACATTTTCAAGCTCGGGATTCGAGCTGTGGTCTGAATTCGCCACTTGGTACTGCGCCACCAATGCAAGGTGCCGCTCAAAGTTTGGCTCGTCCATAACACTATCTGGCTTTAGCCACCTTGTAAAACTCAGTATGAAAAGCACTAACCAGGTAGGATTGCTGATGTAGACAGTCTTGATTCCGAGCACGCGAGTCAAGAATTCGGCTCCCATTCGAAGAGATCCAGTTCCGGAGAGACATTGAACTCCGAGGGCACGTCCTTCCTTGATAGCCGGCGAGTTGGCTCCAAGCAGAAGCTCAGTGGCTGCCTTGGCGAAGGGCTCGAATCCGAGAACGGGCAGATACTCGTGGTTGAGCGTCTCGTCCGCGGCCAGACGCTTCTCGGCCTCGCGAACTACCGGCAAAACCCACGGTTTGGCCTCCTCCGTGCGGTAGGCTAAAAGGGTGAAAATTCAAAAGTTCAAAGTCAAAGAGCCAACCTCCAATGGTCAAGTTGACCTTTCTTGGATCCGTCTCACTCATGAAGAGATTGTTCATGTGAAAGACCTCGATCGGAGGGGCAACGGGAATTCCATCGAAGAACGACATTCTGGCCGGTCGACCGTTATGGACTATCTAGAAATTCGGAGTTATTAAAGGGGAAGAGAAAGACAGAGAGTCAAAGAGTGGAAACGGGCGGCTGATAGGGGGTGATATCACTAGAGTCTAACGTATGGCAAATGGCCAAAAGTTGCTAAAATATCGATAATCGAGGGTCAAGCGAGGCATATACAACGTGCGAAAGAGGACAATTGTTTGTTAGAGAGAGTGAGGTGGGGGTCCCATCGACCATGGGGCAGAGATGCATGCGGGTGGGCGGAACAGCTTTTGAACTCAAACTCTGGCCCGCGTGGGGTGACCGGCGATTCCCTTATCGAGGGCAGATTCCGAGAATAGATCTCGCTGAAAATGGGAGCAAGAGGGGCAAACGAGAGTCACTTGAACTAGTGTAAACAGAACAGCTGGCAAAGAGCAGGAGGGGGAATATGTGGCAAAACAGGTAGAGTAGTTTGCATGGGAAGCCAGTCAATCAGCTGCTTCTTTCTCTTACAGCCTCTTTCGGGACAGTAGTACAGACAGAGAGACAGAGAGTCAAAGAGACAGACAACAGAGAACAGTGAGACAAAGTGAACAGTGAGATAGAGAGACAGAGAGACAGAAAGACAGTGTCGGTGGTCGTCAATGAAAAGAGGGTTTACGGAATCAATAGAAGAGATCGGCTTATGGATTGTGTGCGCCTGACAGCAAGTTAATCTGTGCAAGTTTTGCCACCGCCGTATTGCCGTCAAATTTCGTTCGAAAATACAGTTAGATTATTATTGGAGGACTCTGTGAGAGCATTTATTTGCTTTTGGTATTGTGCCCCGGTTCCATTCCAGCCAAAGTTTCAGCGCTTCATCTTTTCACAGTCAAAACATCAGCCATTCTCTCCCAAAATTTGTAGCCCTACAATCCCATGACAACTTTTCATCCTCGTGACCCAACTTATTCAAAATATTCGGAATGTTTTTCTATAGAACCGGTCTTGATAAGATTTTGTGTGCCTTATTTTTCATAAATCTGTGTACTGTGATAGTTTTACATCCTTATCTCTTAAAATTCTCACATTTTCAGCGCAAAAGATGGCCGAGGAGCAGGAAGAGTACGGAGACTCTCTAAAGCCTGGACATCGACAAAAGAGTCGGAGTCAGCCGAGTGGCTTGGATCGGGTGAAGAGTCTCACCAGGAAACTTTCTGCCAAGTCGAGGTAGATTACCTTTACTACCGCTTTGAGGTCGACGCGCAAGTTTGGAAGAGCTAAAGTAGTCAAAACTGATAATATTGAGCAAAGGAAGCAAACAGTAAGCCTACTGAGGGTGCTTTCAGGCGAGAAAATGATAGGCATAGTCTTGGTCGTGCGCAGGAGTTGAACCCGCGATGTCTTGCTTCACAGATGGAGCTCTAACCACTGCGCTATGCGAGAAAAGTGGCGTGCCGAACTCGTTGGTACGAGAATTGGATGAGAGACAAACACATGAGGTTAGATGAGTCAGGTTGCAAAAAGGAAGAACAATAGGAAATGGAAAGAAGAGAAAGTCTACGGAGTCGATGGCATAATGAAGGCAGCGATTGAAAAGATAGATGGGGGCGAGCATTCCAGACGAAGACCTTGACACGAACTGACTGTTCTACAGAAACAAAAGTCTATTTTTGTGTTTTGAGACAAACGCGTTTCAATGAGAGACAACTAATAATGTTTACGAATTCGGAAAAGGCTTTTTGAAAGTCGCGGGCAGCGAGAGACGCAGAGAGCGCGAGAGAGTATGTGCCTGACAGGAGACAAGAGACGACGAAGGAGAAGTGTGATCTAACGTTTGGGTCAGGAAAATCACGCATCTTTCCCTATTTTAAGCGCTTTTCATCATTTGATAACTCGATTTTTCTCTACCAGAAGCCGGCCCCATTATCGATTTCTCCGTTTCATACAACCTGAGCTCCCTGTTCAATCAATATTTGCCAGTTTCCTCGGGAAAAATAACATTGTTTTCGTCTCCAGGAAGGAGAGAAATCGCGACAAGGAACGTGAGAAGGAGCGCGATTTGGCCATGGCTGCTTGCAACGCTGACCTCGGACGAATTGAGCTCAAGCCCCAGATCAAGATCGGTCACTACATTCTGAAGGATACGCTTGGAGTCGGGACCTTCGGAAAAGTCAAGGGTGAGTGCATTGTCCTACTCTTTTTACAGTTTTTAGTCGGAATACATGAAGCTACGGGCTACAAAGTAGCCGTAAAGATTCTCAACCGTCAGAAGATCAAGTCTCTCGATGTGGTGGGCAAGATTCGTCGCGAGATCCAGAATCTCTCCCTCTTCCGTCATCCCCACATTATCCGGCTGTAAGACCTATCTTTATACCCGTAAGACGCAAAGTTTAGGTACCAAGTCATCAGCACCCCCTCGGACATTTTCATGATTATGGAGTACGTGGCCGGTGGAGAGCTCTTCGACTACATCGTCAAGCATGGACGCGTTAGTCTGAGTACTTTTTGTTGGCAAAGAGAGTTTTTCAGCTGAAGACCCCTGAGGCTCGTCGATTCTTCCAGCAAATCATCTCCGGTGTCGATTACTGTCATCGCCACATGGTTGTTCACAGGTTTGTTTTTCTTTGTTTTGCCGTTATTGATCTGCTATTTATGCAAGTTTTCGCTGATAATCTTCCGTGTCTTATAGTCACACAGTGTCTGTCACCCTGTCCCCTGTAACGCTTACTTATCTTACTGTCCTGTCACTGTCACTCTTTCCGAACCCTATCCTGTCTCTGTCAAGCAGTGTCATTGAATCCATCCTTTTCTGATTGTTTTTTAAGCAACCTGTCTGTTTAGTCAACCAGAGCTTGTAAATCTGTGTCTCGCTATCAACCATTGTCCCTGTCAATTTGGCATGTCGCTCTGTCCTATCCGACTGTCCTACATTAGCCAACCTAACCTGTCCTAGACTGTCTGGCATTCTCTTCTGTCGCTTTGTCATCTTGAAACAATCTCCTCCTATCCTGTCCGAGTCA
Source organism: Oscheius sp. JU75 (assembly GCA_037178855.1). Classification (NCBI taxonomy): domain Eukaryota; kingdom Metazoa; phylum Nematoda; class Chromadorea; order Rhabditida; family Rhabditidae; genus Oscheius; species Oscheius sp. JU75. The sequence goes on along the minus strand of JASJZC010000006.1, from coordinate 8,457,024 downwards.
ACCTGTTAACCTGAGCTACCACAGCGTTAGTTAGGCTCTAGTGGTGTCTTGAACTTTGAAGTTGCCTTCACCAGGTTCATAATACAGTGTTTCAGAGATCTGAAGCCTGAAAATCTCCTTCTCGATGAGCACAACAATGTCAAGATTGCTGATTTCGGTCTCTCGAACATCATGACCGATGGAGACTTCCTCCGAACCAGCTGCGGCTCTCCCAACTACGCTGCCCCGGAGGTTATCAGTGGAAAGTGAGTTCAATCTTTTTGCGAAGAAGAAAACGGTCATCTAGGCTATACGCCGGACCGGAAGTGGACGTCTGGTCCTGCGGTGTCATCCTCTACGCTCTGCTCTGTGGAACTCTGCCCTTCGATGACGAACACGTTCCCAGCCTCTTCAGAAAGATCAAATGTAAGTGAATTGGTATTTTCTGTATGGAACCTATTTTAGCCGGAGTCTTTCCTATTCCGGACTACCTCGACAAGTCCTTGGTCAACCTTCTTCTTCACATGCTACAGGTTGATCCGATGAAGAGAGCCACTATCAAGGATGTCATGTAAGTTCATATCCGGCGCTAAAGAAACGAAAAAAAACTTCTAACAGCGTTTTCTGAGTAAAAACAAACCATTTGTCACATGTGGGGATCGAACCCGACTTGTTTTGATTCATAATCCGAGGTCTAACCGGCTGCGCCAAAAGCGACCGACTGGTTGCTTCAAGTACAGAAAGATTTCAGTGCCCACGAATGGTTCCAAAAGGAGCTTCCGGCCTATCTGTTCCCGCCAGTCAACGAGTCGGAGGCTTCTATCGTCGATATTGAAGCTGTCCGTGAAGTGACCGAGCGATATAATGTTCCAGAAGAGGAAGTTACGGCTGCTCTTCTGGGCGACGATCCGCATCATCATCTCTCAATCGCCTACAATCTCATCGTTGATAATAAGAGGATCGCCGATGAGAGTGAGTGCAGTTATAAATATTTGACTGTGATATTTTCCAGCTGCCAAGCTGAGCATAGCCGAGTTCTATCACGTCCCCAACAAGCTGCAGCAGGCCGATCAGGGTCATCGTCATCCGGAGCGCCTCTCGGCCAATGTACAGAGCAAGATCTCGTCGACTCTTGATTCCGACTCGGGTCCTTTGAACTCTAGCAATCCTCAGGTACCTCCTATTACTTTTTGCTCAGTGCAATCTTCCAGATATCCGCCCAGGCTGCCGGCTCGAACAATAGCAACGCGAAGGCTGGAGTCAAGAGAGCCAAGTGGCATCTGGGAATCCGCTCACAGAGTCGTCCGGAGGACATCATGTGCGAGGTGTTCCGTGCCATGAAGAGTCTGGACATGGAGTGGAAGGTTCTGAACCCTTATCATGTCATCGTCCGTCGCAAGCCGGACCCAAACAATACCGATCCGCCGAAGATGTCTCTGCAGCTCTATCAGGTCGACAATCGCAGTTATCTTCTCGACTTCAAGAGTCTCGTCGACGAGGAGAGTGCTCGTAAGTCCAGATCCACAAAGTATTTATGATTTTGATTCAGCAGCCAGTGCCTGTTCGTCGCGCCACGCCTCGGTCTCGATGCCGAACAAGCCCGGAATGCGCACTAACCGAGCCTTCAGCACTCCGATGGAGATGGACTCGCCGCCCCCGTCACCTTCGGGAGCGAAGCTGTCGCAGACGATGCAGTTCTTCGAAGTCTGCTCCAATCTGATCAAGACTCTAGCCCGCTAGCTACCCTTTTCTCCAATCCAGTTCTTTTCCGGTTAGCCTTCGAACCTTGTAAAAACAGCCCGTACACATGTATCGCACTATTGTGAATTCTGTCGCCGCCCTCGAATCCGTTTGACCATCGCGACTGTTGTAAATAGACCGATTTCCGTTGATATAAACATCCTGTTCCCGTCAATGTTTTTCACTTTCCCCTTTCACATAAACAGAGCAGGGTTGAGGGAGTCCGTAATTAGAATGTTGCGCACCAACTATTAACCATGATAGTCAATACACAATAAGATTCGGATAACAGCTGCATATCGAAGCCTTTGGTCAAGAGTTGGTGCGCAGCTATAACGGGGGTTTCAGGACATTCCGTCTTTAGACTTTAGCACATCTTTATGAATATGCCTGAACTTTTAAAAAACCCAGCCGCTCCGCCCCATCAACTACAAAAATGAGTGATCAAGAGACAGCAGTTGGGGGAGGGTGCAGAGGGCCCTGGGTATAAAAGGGATCTCTTGTCTGTCTCTATGTTCAGACCCACTCGCATATTTATAGCTAATCTTTCAGAGGACCTCCCTCTCGTGACTGGCCCCTTCTCAAGTATGACCTACGGTGTCGAGCTGACGAGCTTCAAGAGCAGCAACGACAGTTTCGTCGAAGTGGAAGTTTATGAGCAGCTTGTGGATGATAAAAATGATGACGAGGTTGGTTTTGAATTTTTCTCTACTGTTCTATGCCCGAATATGGCAGACTGTCCTCGTCCTATTCTCACAACCTGTCTTGTCAACTCGTTCCAATTCTATTCTGACGTGCCCTCTTCTCATCCTCACAGCCTACCCCCTGCTTTCACTGTCTACTTCATGTCCTAAACCTATCAGATTGTCAGACTGCTTTTCCATATTGATAATCAGTCAAATTTTTATTCTACAAGATGGCCGATAAGTTTTGGCGCGTAAAAAACACGTTTTTCTTCGAAATCAGAAAAGTTTTTGCACATTAGATAGCTAGTTATAATGGAAAACATCTCGCAAATTTATATTTTCACAGTCAGATCGAGAGCTTTAACTTTAAATTTGCACAATGGTGGAAACTGCGACCGTGTGACAGCTTGTGCGGCGCAAGTAACATATCAAAAATTAGTTACGTATAAATCCTAAATAGTGTGTTTCGAATAGCTAAGTTTCTACACTGTTAGATCAATTATGATGCCTTCGGTATTAAAAGAACGGAAAGGTTTTTCTTTGGTGGATTGTTTGGGTCTTTTTTAGATTGATTTTGCCGAGGGATGAAAGCGGTATCCATTGTTTTCTAGACAAACCGAAAAACTGTATAACATGAGAATAAGTTGGTCGAATAGAGCATAAAACTAGTTTTGAATCAGCCTATATACAGGTTTTTAAGATGAACTGTGGGAAACAAGGACTCCATATGAGTAAGCGCGCCACTACTTATCGGCTACCCTGTATTTGTGTTTCCTCGAGCAGTTCCAGTTCTTGAACATCAAAAGCAAAGTTACGAAGTACTGTACCACGTACCAACTTTGATTCATGATCCGGAATCAGGACAACGAGGCAACAGAGCCGCATAGTGAAACCTTCATAGTTAAGATTTTTGTGTGTCACGTTTGCTTTGCTTGTATATATTCGGAGATATTCGAGCAGTGTCTTCGATAGCATAAGCTCCTTCCAAAAAATTCTCTTAACAGTCAACGTTTTCGGCTAGAAGGGTGCTTTTGCCAGCTTTCCGATGTCATTCGTCAGCCTTATCGATAATCAGTAGCCTATCAATCTATCCTACAACCCGGTTAATGGCTCATTAGCTACCAGTCGTAAAGATAGTCCTCCCATTACAGCTTACCTCTCTCTTTCTCCTATAGCCTATGACAAACTGACTAGACTATAAACAAAGTGCCTTGACTCACCCCGCCTGTCTGTGGGAACGACTCGTAACCCTTTCGTAAAGTTCAAGTCTAGCATCTGGCTCCTCTCTCGTGTTCTCTGCGTTTTGTGTCCTCTTTTTTGTTGGTTCCGGCCTATTTGAGAGGGGACGAGACTTCGAATCGAACCCCAGTCTTTGCACACACGCACACTTATCAGTCTTCCTTTACCCCTAACATTGTGTGTTCCTAAAAGATCAATGGGCAGTGGGTGTGATCGAGACATCAGCTGAGTGACCTGGCCTGGACGTCCCGCACAGCTGTTCGTGCCCTTTGTTTTACGCTCTCGAGAGGGAGACTACTAACTCAATCTTTTGATTTTTGTCACCCTTCTAGGTATCTGAGTCAAAGAGCCTCAACTCACCCCTTCAGAGTTTTGAAAGGTATCAAAATCTGTCTCACTACCGGTACCAGCAAAAAATTCTGATCCAGAGTATTCGGTTTGACTTTTTTGATCCCGTACTGTCTCGTCGGTTCCGTCACACCAACCTCGCCGATTTTCATGAAAAATGCGGCCAATGGTCGAGTGGTTTGAGCATTTGTTTGATTTCAAAGGGGACTAAGTTTGAATGTTTTTCGGTTTCTCAGAGATGTTCCAATTTTGAACGTAGGTGAAAATCCATTGTTCCCTTAGCAACAAGTATGTTTATGCGCGGCTTCCCCCGTGTTTTCAGCCCGTCTCTCATGTTGTTCTATGAGATTTCCCGAGCCCGAGAGAGGGAGAGACAGTGCTCCTCCCTCTGTTTATTAGGTGTCATTTGGCTCCATCCCCAAGCATAAAAGAGCAATGTCTGCTTTCAAAAAAGGGCTATAATTGTCAGAGTGTCTCTCGGTCTTTGTCCCCCTTGCCTCTTTGATTAATACCGCCGCGATTCTATCGCTCTGCAGACAGAGAGAGTTCACTTCGCACCGCGGAATGATTAATTGCTCGCCTCGTCTTATCGTTGCCCAAAAGAACTTGACACTATCAACCTTGAAAACGGTCTTTCTTTTGGTCCTGGCTCTTTTGTAACTCGATGCCAGTCAGTATGCTTAACCTCTACGAAATCTGACGTAGTCTGCAGCTGTTCAATTAGGCGCATCCTTTTTGTGTCAGTCTATGGTCGGAATCGGCAGATGTCCAACTCTTAAACCGTTTTGGTTCGAAAGAATATGGATCGCTGGGCTCATATCCTCCCTCCCTCATTCGTCACATTTCATCACATTCGTCAGAGCTATTAGCTACGCATTTGTGTCCCCCCCCCCCATTCGAATGCTGAATCTGTCCTCTTATGAGTGTATGCGGTGCCTTTTGATATATCGGCGTCTCTTTTGTGAGCTATACGAAATTCTCTGGACAAAGTTCAGAGAGAGAGGTATATAGCCGCGAGAGATCATGCCACTCCGTCTGTTTTCTTGACCGCTGTTTGTCTTTTGCCGGCTTTTTTCTATTCTCCCCCCGTGTAATCTCTTATTTGTATACAAGCGCAACCTTTACTGGATAGCTTGGTTATATTCTGTTTTCGAGGAAGAACGGCACCTGAATTTAAATGCTCGCCGCGGAGTTGGATTTTAAGGCCAAAACAACCAAAAAATTGTCACAACTAAGCTCAAATAGTGAAAAACTAGAGAAACTCGCGCCGAATTTTCAAAACTCGTGGCGGGAAGGACGACAGTTCTTTAAAGTGCCGCTCCTCGTTGGAAATTGACTATCGGGCTCCGACTATACACGAATCCAAACATGTAGACTGCGACGCCTTGGCTTGACAACAAATGCCTATTTTTCGTATTGTTGCTTAAAACCTTCCGTTTCCACTACTTCTAACCTTCAACGTTTTGGCGCCAAATTTAAATGGAAAGCAAAAAGCAGCTATACTCAATCGCTTTCCCGTGTTCCTCCCCGCTCGAACTCATTTTGACCTTTCCTCTTCGCCCCGCGTCGATATTCCCACCTTCGCTCCTTTTACTCCAATATAAATTTTTATCACTTAAGTTGAATGATTGTCACTTTCGGCGAACGTCCAACACATCACCTTTTCCAGTTCCTGCAACTTCTATTTTTCCCCCACTTTTTGGAAGCTGAATGGTTCTTAAAACCTTTGTTCTGTCTGGCTCCAGGCTTATCTCTCCACCTCACTTCACAAAACGATTTATCGTCTCCAATCGTCGCTATCGGTCATCCACCCCCCCTCACAGACACTTTTTCTCTTTTTCGGATATTTTGGTCAGAGCCATTGACGTCGATCGCAATGTTTTGCTCTCTCCTTGAGGCTATTCACGTGGTGGTCTGTTGACTGCTCTGGCGAGCCTTTTCCCCCTCATTTTGACCACAAAGTCATTAATCAATCTCTTCTGTTTATAGCGATGATAGATTGGACAATGACTGACTTTTGCCTGTGAGACGGGGGACAGTTTTACGACTTGGGGTAGTGAGACGTATGTTGCGGTTTCATGACTTTCTCCACTTGCCCTACTCGGCCTCCGATTAGTTCTAAAATATGCTTTTTGCTGCCCGTTCTCACGGATTCACCATGCCAGTAAAGCCGCTCAAAGGTCATCTCTCATCCCTGCCTTTGTCTGTCTGTCTTATTGTCTCTCACCTTTCTCTTTGTCTTTTAATCTTTATCGAGAGTTTTCGATGCAAATCAGCCTATTCAGATGACGGGTCCCCCTGCCGGAGGTGGAGGAAATGGCAAGCTCGTCCCGATGCCCCCGGACGGTGGATGGGGATGGGTAGTCGTCGTCGGATCCTTCTTCATTCACGTCTTTGCCGACGGTTTCGTCTATTCTTTTGGAGTCCTGGCTGACCACCTCATGCGCGTATGTTCTTTCTTTTGCTGCCTATCACGAAACTGATAGAGTCTTATCAACCCGTAGAAAGCCTCTTGTTAACAAGAGTTCCTTTCGGGGGATTGGGGAAGATTAGACGGATGGAAAATGTAGCGAAGAGGCTCTCATGTAGCTCCCTTTGACAGAGATTGACACTGGTAAACTTTCAGGAATTCGGTTCGGACAATACCACCTGCGCCATCATCGTTTCCATGTTGACTGGACTGACATTAGGAAGTGGACCTGTAGCCTCAGCCATCTGTAACAAGTACGGTTGCAGAGTGACCACCATTCTCGGAAGTATCATCGCCTTCATCGGGTATGACTTTTTCCATATCCACCTAATCGCCCTTTCAGATGTACCATGGCCTATTTCGGGTCTTCCATGCTCATGATGATCATCTCCGTCGGTGTCGTGATGGGAATCGGCTTCGGACTCATGTACTGTCCCGCCATTGTCATTGTGACCATGTACTTTGAGAAGTGAGTCAACGGAACCATTCTTTTAGTCCATCAGGTACCGATCGCTGGCAACTGGAGTCGCTGTGGCTGGTGCCGGAGTCGGAACTGTCCTCTTCTCCCCGATCAACGCCTATCTCATCGTTGCCTACGGATGGAGGTCCGTCTTCTTGGCCTTCCTCGGAGTCCTAGTCCTCTGTGCCATCTGCGGAGCCACGTTCCGCCCCCTCCCCTTCCGAGAGGTCACCGAAGAAGAGGAGCAGGCCGAGCGAGAAGAACTGAAAAAGGCCCAGGAGGATGAGGTCAAGGCTCCTGAAAACGCTAACCTTCTCGTGCCAGATGACCGACGACTTCGAACAAAGTCGGCCAGCTCGCATTCCTCAGAACACGGCTCTCTTCGAATGGCCAAGTCATTAAATGCTGTCGGCTCCGACAACGAATCTCATCCTCGTAGCCGAACTGGAACCATTACCGAGAAGGAGAGTGGTTTCCTGAACAGGAAGGACGTCTTCTACACTGGATCAATCACCAATGTGGCCGAGTTCAAGGAGGATCCTGACAAGTACAGGTAGGCGCTAGTCATTGTTACCAGCAGGCAGTAGAATCCCCGCGGGATTTCACAGGAAGCGCACTCGGTAAATAGCTCGACTGCGGTGCAATCACTGTCGGGCTCGACCCCCGCGTCTGATGAACGGTTATCATTTTTCACGGAAACATTTCAATTTCAGATCTACCGGCTCTTTGCACAAAAAGTCTGTAGCCAGCGCCTTCTCGACTGGAAAGCTGGATCAGCTCCGTGAGGCTAGTGAGGAGACGGAGGACACGAGTGAGAACGTCGAGGGAAAGAACATGTTCAAGTGAGTTAGGTCCCTCGTTCATTATAGCTCTTCTGTTCAGGACCATCTCGAAAATGCTCTCACTCTCTCTGCTTCTCGACCCTGTCTTTCTTCTCTTCGCCATCTCTAACCTTCTGACATCAGTGGGATTCAACTCTCCGCTCTACTTCCTCCCGCTCCACGCCAAGAATGGTCTTCAGCTCTCGGAGAAGCAGTCGGCCATGTCTCTCACCACCTTCGGAATCCTGAACACCGTCGGTCGTGTCGTCTTCGGAATCATCGGCGACCGCAAACTGCCTCTGCCGAACGGATGGGGAGAGGACACCGCCCGCAACCGTCTTTGGATCTACATCATATCCCTGTCCGTCTGCGGCATCCTGACAACCTTTTCCTTCATGGCCACCGGCTTCGAGGCCCTCTGCATCTACGCCGGAATCTTCGGCTTCTCCATCTCTTCCTACATCTGTCTAACCAGTGTCATCCTGGTCGATCTGCTCGGTCTGGAGAAGTTGACTAATGCTTTTGGACTTCTCCTTCTCTGGCAGGGAATCGGTACCATCTTCGGTCCCCCAATTGCTGGCTACCTGGTCGATTGGACTGGAACCTACACCTGGGCCTTTGTCTTCTGTGGAGTTAACCTCTTGGTGAGAATTAAAAAATCTGCAAAACTAATGGAACCCTTGCAGATCTCGGGAGTGATGCTGTTCGCCGTCCCCCACTATCAGAAGAAGGCCAAGCAGGCCAAATTGGATGAGATCTAGACAATCTATCCTCCCGCCAAAGTACAACATATCCTCTCTCTCATCCTCCTTCGATTCTTTATTCCATTTCTACGGGACTTTCCACGTTTCACTTGCCCTTAGGCCATGTGGTATCATTCTTGCAGCGAAACTCGAAAATCTATGACAAACTTCTATAATTTATCGAGAACATTACGGTGCCACCTTTCTTGTTGTCTGTTGTTACAGAGAATCTTAAATGAATTGTTTGAATCCATTGTAGAGCAACAAAATTCAGTGGCTGTCGTGGCTCAATGACAGAGTGCTAGCTTGGTGTGCGAACGTCGCGGATACGATTCAGGTTTCTCAGCCTTTTGCTTTCGTTTTGGCTCCCATACAACTCAAATGGCAGTTTTAGTTGGAGGTTTATGATCTCCCAGGTTGGCCAAACACCATTCATGTGTATGCGAGTGAGATAAAGCTATCATAGTCGATGATCATTGTAACTGCCCTGTATTCCCATGACATAATTCATAAAAGCCCGAATCACATACCTACAGTGTGATCCCGTCCACCAATATCGCCTTCTTCGTTCGATTCCAGCGATTCCTCTTCGACGGAAAGATCGAGAGGTTCCTGATCAAGCCTGGGACCCGAGAGCCGCTGAGGAAGATCTTCTTGCAATGTTACAACAGGTGGAATGTGGACAGACTGTTCAAGCACAAGACTCCGGGTAAATTTAGAAGATAAACCATGAAGGTTTCGTCGGAATGAAACTGATGTGCTCAGCGTCGACTTCGAGCCAAGATTCCCCGTACGATAACAAGAGATTCTACTTTTTAGGAAGCCTGGGTCAGACACCTTAAATTCACAGGGTGAAAAGAGTTTTCACAAAGTGGACCGAGAGAAAATACCTGTACCATAGACTAGGAAATAGTCCCACTGATCCAGTTAGAACCACTATTCGACATAGAGAAAAACTTCTGGTATTTGCCACAGTCTACATTTTCTATTGATAGTCAATAAACCCTTGAGCATGTCCATTCAAAACATCCAAGCTTTTTTCACGTCTTGTCCATCCGGGTGCCAAGCCTATATTGCTGGCCCCGTATCTCAGCGCATCTTCTTCTCCGACGGCTTTCACCGTCCTTTTGTCTTCAGTTTGTATCAACGGCTGTGCCGCGCGACAAAATGCTCCTATCGACTTCACTACGACAAAAGCAAGGTTTTTGAGCGCACCCAAAGTTGACTTGCTATCCAATTTAGGCAATAATTATTTCTGAACAACATAATTGGCTCGCTTCTGTTCCGTGGTCACGGACGGACGGACAGACAGACACCGCTGCGTTTTAGTAGTGGAGAAATCTCCCTCAAGGAAAATCAGCCCTTCATTTCCCCCTATGGCTCGGTTGGTTTACGCTCCGACTTTGAAACAATAACGTGGCCGGATGAGTTCCCGTATAAGCCAAACCTTTCCAAACAGAAACAGAGCTCAACAATTCTGCCCTGAGTACAGTTCCTTTTCAGATTTATTACGGAAGCATTTAGTAGCTGAACAGTCAACATAACGACTTTTACTCCTAATCCATGCTTAGGAGTGAATCAGTAAGCTCGGATTAAGCTTGACTGGCCGGGATATTGTTTTTCAAGATTCTGAACAATGTATCGATGATACGAATATTTATCTCGATATTTATTGCCCTACCCGATACTTGATAAAAAAAACAAATAGCGTTATTGAACAAGAACACGTATTAAACCAGTTGGTATATCACAATTGGATCTTAAAGACTAAGGAATAGGGAAAGTAGAATACTGAAGATAATGGAAAATAGATTCGAAGAGGACAGAGTGAAACGGAAGCCCCTGACCGACTGAAGAAGCTGTTCGTCTAGTAGACGTAGATCGACCGACTGGAAGATCGGGGTGTGTGGCATGTAGAATCGAAATTGTAGGAGCTCGTGGAAGCGGAGACTTCCGAACAGAGAATTGGTATGGAATTCTGTGAACTGGGCCGGAATGGACATGTTGTTGCAAGGCTCCCCGTCTGCTCCTCGGCACATGCACGTGTTTGTCTTTTCTGCTACCTGAAGAATAGAGGATTGAATTTGACGCCCAATGATTCTCAAACAACTAAAAGTGATCGTATTGGCGAGCGAAGAATCAAGGTTTTGAAGAAAAACAAAAGATATTTCAAGTTTAGGGATCGAAGCCCCAACTGATTACTTCGCAGTCGGCGCTCTTGTTGACTGCGCTATTCGAGAGGAGTGGCGCTGACTTTCCGGAAAGGTTAAAGCATTTAGGCCAAAAATGCTATTTTCACATCGAAAACGGAGAGTATGTAATTGTGAATTTCAAGACAGTATGTGGGAGTTTATTAAAGCATTTCACAGACAAGGGAATTTAAATTTTAAGCAGAGCTACATACCTCACACAAAAGCGTCTCCTTCCCCGTTCCTCCAACTTGTCTCTCGGCCGCGAGCTGGCCCCTTCCGATCTCTTCATGCTCAGCTTTCGTCAGATTCAAACATCCCGATGTAAACAGGAAGAACTGGGAACTCTTGTGCTGCCCTGAATCGTCTATTTCCCAGGGAGGAAAAAGTGTACTCACTCATGTAGCAGGTGTTCCCCTTGCAAATGGTCGACTTGCCCTTCTGACAGCCCGAAAAGTTCAGTCGTCTGTAGCTGTCGTAATCGACACAGAAGATGCAGCTAGAAAGGTTATTGATTCAGGAAATCAGGGGGAATCCTACTCGACATAGACATCCTCCTGCCAGCCCGAGAGCTCCGGGACGTGAAGAGACACGGTGGAAAAGATTTGGTAGAGTCCGATGAGGAGCTGGAGTCTCATCTGAGAGAGCTTGGACTAATTGCTTGCTTGAAGCTTTGGAGCTGGTTTGGAGAGAGTCTATTGAAAGAAGCAGGGTGGAAAGTTCTCAAATCAAGGCAAAGGTCATTTGTGTTTGTGTAGGTTAATTCAACGACCGGGGAGGGGGGAACTGAACTGTCGTTGAACCCAATCATTCTACTAATTAGGCGGGAAGGGGGAAAAGGACGCCGTTTTGCTGCATCGTGGATTGGGAACAGAATGTGTTACACACGGGGTTGTGGAAGCAAAACAATGATAGCAGTTGCTTTTCCTAACGTTAGAGCTGTGAAAAAATGTTGTTTCTGACTATGAAATTCTACCAAGCTGTCCATGTGTCTTTCTGTCAGACTCACCTGTCTCTTTGAAATTTCTCCATCTGTCCGTGTTCTTCTCTGAAAAGCTGTCCTGAACCTGTCCCAATTCCAATCTCTCTTTTGTTATTATCCTCTGTCACTCTGTACGCCTGTCTCTAACAATCTACCATGACAGTAACCAGGTTCTCTCAATAACCTAATCGGATAAATTGACATTCTACAGAGAGCTCTACAAAATAGAAAGGCTGCTTTGTCACTTTGTCAATGTTAACTTGTACGCCTCTTTTGTCAGGCCGCGTTTATAAATGTCAATATGTAGTTCTTACCACCTTGCTCCTGTCAAAATTACCATGTCAGGCCAAGGCTTTCGTACTGACATGTCTTACATGTCAGTATGCCCCATCCTATCCTGCTTTTACAGTTTGCAAAAAGGATTTAGAAGACATCGTGTCTCTAGATGTCAAGGTTCTGTAGACTTTTCAAGTCAAGGGTTATCCAAAATAATCGTTGACATGTCAAGTGAAAAGATAGTCAAACATCACATAGCAAAAGAATCTGATGTACAGCGGAATCTGCAGTTATCTGCAAAGACGGGCGGTAGGCGGAGCATACGGGGGTGCAATTTGATTATGAAGTGCGCACCAACTCGTATAACCCCAAGGCTGCGTATCGACGGTGATTTTCTGATATGCAACCATATGTTGAAAGAGTTGGTGCGCACTCCAAAGCTAAATGGCTCCTCCGCATATTCCGCATTCCATCTGTCTCTCAATCGTTACATCGCTCTTTCTTCGGCTCTAACTAGTAGACTATAACAATTAGACTGGTTCTAATTGAATCGTCGTTCCCGATAATGTGAAGGAGATCGAGAGACATTCTCTCGAAAAGGACAAGAATAACTTCGAAGGCGAGAGAAAGATAATGTGAGTGATAGGCAGTGGGCGGGACGATCCCCGGTTCGAGAGTAACAGATTTCCGGAGGCTTTGGGTGATGGGGTGGTGGAAAGAAACTAATCGCCATTAGTGTATTCGGACCACAAGCCGATTTCCGTAGAAAAATGTATATCACTACATCATATTGGTGTGAATCAGAAGAGGATAGAGAAAGAGCATGTTCTCACATTCTTTCACACTCACTTGCTCCGAAGGGGGCCCGTGTTCGACAGACTATGCATGAGAGAAGATGAAGCAAGATTCTTCGTGTGGCGTGACTCTGTCACCCTCTTTGACCCTTTTGGCATCATTGGTCGCGATAATTAATGAAAAGACACTGAATTGACAAGTGTATGGAAGAGAAGATGTAAACATCCTCTCCCCTACAAAGAATCTTCGCAATTTGCGGTTTTGTCTAAGGCGCTTTCGTGGGATAAGTCTGAACATGCCGCTCATCCGGTTGAGATAGAGAGACAAAGAGACAGTGACCGCGAACTCTAAGGAATCAAGACTGCTTGATCTTTATGAAAGTCTTTTGATTCCGGTGGACGAGAGGAAGCCAGCCAATTGACATTCAAAGTCCTCTCTGGCTTCATTTTTCATTAAAACATGTTATTTGCAGCTAAAAACTGGAGAATGTTGTAGATTCTGTGAGAAAAAGAGCAGGTGCTACTCGATGATGTTCGATCTTCTCTACACACGCTCAATAACATGATTTTTACACAAATTATTTAATACAAACAGATGACTAAAATAAGCGTGGTTATACTCAATAGAGATTAGATCTCTGTCAGTTCCTGACAACCTGACAATTTCCTACGACTGCCTAATTGTCAGTTTCCTCTGTTACCTAACATTTCATGCCACGTCAGGCGTACCAGTACAATTCCACAGACATCTTAATTGAGATTAAACGCTGTAAAAAATACCAGATGTGTAAAAACATAAAGCAGTTCTTGGGACTGTAGAATCCACTAGTGCATTCCCTGCCTCTTAGCTACTAAGTACCCAGTTGTTCAGCCCACGCGGCTTCACCACATATAGTCCAATTCCAACCTCCAGCAGCACTTATGAATTCTTTAAAGGTAGAGTGCGAAAGCATCAAATTCAGAGTCTAAGTAAATTTACTTGACAGCAATTTTGTGAGAAAATCGGTCAGAAAAACGCCTGAAAACGCGTGGAAGCCGAAAATGGGGCTCTGCTCACATATTTTGGCCATTTTCAACGCTTTTCTTAGATATTTCCCCTAAATTTCTTGTCAAGTAGGATTATGCATGTCTAGAATTTGGTTACACGCTCAGAATTTGTAAAAAGGATGCGGAAAATGGAGAAAATTCGGAATTTTTTCTTCGCGCGCAAATACTGTTCCATCAGCGTCCGTTCGTTCTTCTTCAACATCCGATGCGATCGTCTCTTCTTCGACTACGTCTGCTGCTTCGTCCAACACATTACAGTCGACTACAATGGCGGTTGGAGCAAAGCTGAGGTTTTCTTTGGCGATGAAGTCCAGCTCGTTTTACCTGGCATCGTCAAAGAAACGGAGGAAATAATGCAGAAAAAATTGGTAAAAAGGCCTGAATGAGAAGAAAAAAATTATCAACAAAAATGACAAGAAACGCAAAATATATAATAACAAGTAAAACGTGGAAGAAACTTTCAATTCGTGCCGCATATTTCGTTTTCGAAAAACATTTAAAAAATTGGCTTACTGCCGCTATTCGTTGGAAATGGACTATATTGGTCCCAGGTTCGATCTCCAAAACGGATATCTTTTTGGTTTTTTTTTTATAAAACAGACTGAGGCATTCAGAATTACACATTTTTCCTACTGAGCAACTGTTTTTTTTTGCTGTTTTTCGAGAACATCATGCGCGCCGATTTCAGGATAAAAATAGACATTGTCTAGGACCTTCACACAAAAGAAAATTCAAAAATTGAGCTGTTTTTTCTTGTTTCATGCATACTCCAGCTTGTAGCAACAATCGAGCAGCTCCGTCGCTATGGTTCTGTGTGTAGGAGCAGCGCGTTTACCACCTGCCCCGGATAATCTCGGTCTCTCTCCCCTCTCATCTGCCCATTAATGTGATTTCCTGATAAAATGCTTCGGGCCGATTCGTTGGAAAAGGACTCTTTGGTCATCGTTGACGATTTCCTGTACAAAGTTAGTTCTAAACTGGATTCAATTATGTTCAGGTAACTGAAGTAAGAGAGCTGGACAGTGGATTGATTCTATGGACGGCTTGCGGTGTCTTCAAAGATGACTGGATGACGATTGTGACAGAGCCAGAGACTGAATTTCAGACCGCGGATACTGTTGAAAGGACATTCGTGGTACGGAAGTTGCGAATACCGTATCTGTCTCTGTCTTTTCCTATCTGGTCCCGCCACGACCTTCTTGAAAGACAGTGCTTTCTTCAAAATCGTCTACCAAATTGGCAGAGTACAAATCTTCCAGATAAAGGACCTTGTTGATGACCTGGAATGTATCGTCAGAGACGGAGACCTCCTAAGGCATGTGAAGATACCTCCAGGAAGACTGGGTAGTGACATACAGTTCAACCTCCTCTGCGGGAAAAGTATCAAGGTGGGTGAACAGGTTCGGAATACCAGAAGACCTTTAGGCGACTGTCATGCTCTGGAGAGATCACGGCCTCCTAGTAAACATTACTATTTTCAAGAACGAGATGGATTGAGAATAAAGATCATTTTATTGATGCTGAAATCGGTAAGCAGATTCCGGATGATCTGTGGTAGTCTTTGGCGGGCCATGACGACTCAAGCTCTCGACAGTGGCAACAGACACATGGGTGCTAAAGACAAAACTATCATCCGATTCGAGCTCTGAAGGCCTTTCGAAGTAGATAGCTGCAGGCAATCAGGGAAAAACCCGACGCAAAGGTGAAGACATCCGAAGATAGGGGATGAGAGAGCTCCAAAAGGTGGCATACTGATCTCGGAGGACAAATCGTCAAGCCACAAAGCAAGATGAAGAATGTTTAAAATTTGCAAACACATCGTATACGTATACAAAGCTACTGGAACATGAGATTAAATCGAGCCATGTCAGGAATCTTGTGATGCGGAAAAATCTACTATCTAAAGCGCGTTGGTTTTCTGCGGTGTCTGTTTGTTTGTCTGAGGCCACGAAGCAGAAGCGAGCCAATTATGGCATCCAGAAGTTTTGTTGTACAGGAAAAGTTAGTATCTAATTTAGGTGGCAAATCAACTTTGGGTACGCTCTAGAGATTGGCGTTTGTCCCACTGAAGCCACTGGAAGCTTTTTGACTTCGTCCGTTCCCGAGCGACTGGTCAAATACAAGAAAGCTGTACGTCAGAGTTTGCCGCAAGTATGTCCCCCACTTTCTGTGAGGAACAGACATGGAGGACATGTTCAAAAGGCTTTTGGAGGACAGTGGTCCGCTGAAGCCCGCTGGCAATTATGCAGCATGGAACAGCTGGAATAGTCAGTGGAATCGGTCAGTTTTTCTTTTTTACATTGTCTGTCAATCTGTCCCCCGAAGAGCCGCAAGCCACGCTGGGACAACACTCGGACGGCTCGACGCCCGACCCGCGGCTGCTCGACACGATCAGCCTCCAGAGGGCCCTCATCGCCAACCGGGACCAAATGATTCAGATGCTCAAGGAGAAATAATTCCGCCGCTTTTTTTCTAATGTATTGCAATCAAAGTATTCAATAAATGTGGAATACTTCGACTATTACTACGTCCCACGTCAGCAAAGAACAGGTCTGACCGAGTTTGTGCAGTTTTACTGTACAAAATATCAGTTATTAACATGAAATATGAAAAACACTAGTAATCGTGAGTGAATACTAATGGGGGGGTCAGAAACCATAAGTTGGGGGGAGGGGGAAGGTGCTTTACTCTTTGGTTTCAGCAGTAGGAGCAGCAGCCTCTTTTCCGCCCTCTTTGGCATCGGGCTTGGACTCAGACTTAGGGCGACGATGGCGCTGACGCTTGGGCTTCTCGTCGCCGTCCTTCTCACCTTCGGGCTTGTTCTGAAGGATTTATTGGACTGAGTGACGAGAAAAAAAAACAAACCTCGCCATCAGTCTTGTTCTTGCGAGTACGGGGCTTGAAGCGGCGGCGGCGCGGCTTTTCCTCTCCGCCTTCGTCCTTGCCGTCAGTCTCCTCTCCTTCCTTCTTGGGCGTCTCGTTGTCGCGTCTTCTTCCACCGCTCTTCGGGCCGCGGTGAGAATTGTTGTAGTACCGACGGTGTGGGGAAGACTTGACAGGTTCTCCATCCGGTCCGGTGACGTTTCCGGCCTCGAGGCCCTTCTCTCCTTCCAGAATATCGAACTCGACGTCCTGGTTGTCGGCTAGAACAGAACAGTTACTTAGACGGAAAGCGCATAAAGAGCCTACCAAGGCTCCTATGCCAGAACTTCTCGGCGGTCGATTTGGTGATGGCACTCTGGTGAACGAAAATGTCATCGAGTCCTTCGATGTTGCGAGAGATGAATCCATAGCGTCCCGAGACGGAGTACCATTTGACGGTACCCTTGCAGCCCCTCTCGAGAACCTTCTTGTCCTTCTGTTTCTCCTCCCACTCCTTCAGACGCTCCTCGTAAGAGCGACCCTACATTCTGTGATAAAAAACGAAAAACAGAAAAACTAACCTTCCTGGGAGAGCTCTTTCCCGTCCTCTTTTCCATCTTGGTGCCATCGCCCTGCTCGTTGATCTTCATATCTTCGACCTGCTTCGCGAGAGCGTCATCGGCCACTTCAACAGCATCTCCAGTCATGATGACAAGCTTTGCCTGGAAAAAGGGCTCGTAGATAATGCATAATGACACTGCAAAACTTGGAAAATGGCTAAAGCAGCAAAATTTAGATTTACGGAAGCCAGGAGCGAAAATTATGACACATTCAAAGCGGTCGGATATTGCTTAAAGAGGCTGCTAATAAAACTATTCTGCCTATTTCCGCTCAAAAAATAAGCATTTTCACAATATAAAACTCAGAAAAAAGCGAAGGAAAATTGCAAGCCAGATTTTAGGATTTGGGCCGAATCGGTCTAAAAAAAACGTGAAAGGAACGGTAGGGTTTTGAACGGATGCCAGTCCTTTAAACGCGCACCAAATCAAAGGCATTTTTATTCTTTGCAATTTAACATATTTCACTTTTTTTTCTTTCTTTTCCACCTTTTTTTCAACGAATCTACTCATGCTAAATGGCGCCTACAATACCATTTTCTATCAATTTTGAGTTGTATCTCGCCGTCTTGCGTTCAAAAAGGCTCATGTTCCCTCCGCTGCAGAGACGCAGAGTTCTGTTCACCTTCCTTCGTCTTTTTCTGCCCAACGCCCATTTTTCCAGCTTTTTTGTAATCTGGTTCGTTCTAACCGTCCTTTCTCTAGATTGATGAAACAGTTTCTCCAGAGACTCTGGCAAACCATGACGAAGATCACCAATGAGCCTTCCGTAGCCAGTACAGCCGAGGCGGCCCTTCATCACGTTCAGCCCGAAGGGAAAATTGTTAAATCGGAGGCCGAGAAGAAGCCCAGGATCAAATGCAAGCGCTTCGCGATGCTTCTATCCTACCAGGGGAAGGAGTACTTCGGGATGCAGGTAATTTCACTGACTTTTTGCTAGAAAACCCCAAATTTCAGTTCCAAAAAGAGCATCCGACCATCGAGAGTCACATTCTGGACGCTATGCACAAATTGCATTGGATTACTGACGACGAGAGGACGACTCCTTACAAATTCTTCTTCCAGGTAGCTATTTTTCTTCTTTTGTGCAAAATTCGTATTAGAGAGCCGCCAGAACGGACCGGGCCGTCTCGGCAGTCCGACAGATTTGCGGCATGCAACTGCCGATGATTTTCGACTATGAACATTCGGGACCCGAGGAATTGAACAAACTGCTACCAAATGACATCCGGGTCATGGGCATGAGAAAGACAACGGCTCATTTTCACCCACAGAAGCAGTGCGACGCCCGTACGTACTCATACACACTGCCCACTTTCGCCTTTTCCAAGCCACACGAGGTAATTTCTGGATTTTCACCTTTTACTTTGCACCAACTCGTTAATTATTACAGGCTGCGTATCGAAATGGTCTATAAGCAGCCTTGTATGCTGTAAACAAGTTGATGCGCAAGAAAAAAATCCAAATTCGATGGTCTTTAATGAAGGTTTGCAGCTGACCAACTCCTCCTTCCGCATCCCCAAAGAGACAGTCGACGAAATCAACTCTCTACTCGATATCTACGTCGGGACACACAATTTCTTCAACTACACTTCGAGAAAGTTCGGGTTTCCTTTAGTTATCCCCAACAGACAAACCTATACCGTATAGTCCCGATCCAAACTCTGGAGGAAGGCGTTAAAAAAATGGTTCGAATCCGGTTCCAGTTCGCAAAGTGAACTGGTTCCGTTTTGAGCCGTGTTCAGAGCCAACTCAAATTTGGCAAGCGAAAAAAACCTCCTTTCAGTCCGATACCACACAAAAAACCGGTCATTCCGGAGTCAAGTCAACATTTTTAAACTTCCTGATTTTTTGCAAAGTTGTAGAGCAGATCACGAGCTACAACTGGAGAATATCAAAAAGCTCACAAAATGATTGTTTTGACTTCGAAATGACCGAATTTTTGTGATTTTTGGATGCTTGGTCACAGAAGTCTCAATAGTTCTTTAGAGTGAACTCGGATAACAAAATTATTTCAGAGAGTACAAGGACGCCTCCTGCCACCGCTACATCACCTCCTTCAAGTGCGGAGAACCCTTCATGTTCAAGTAGGCCATATTCTGGCCACCATCTTCACAAAATTTAACTTCTAGAGATGCCCTACGTGATGAGGACGTCGAATTTATCACCTTGACCGTTAAGGGACAGTCCTTCATCCTGCACCAGATCCGCAAAATGGTCGGCATGGTCATTACCGTGGTGCGGGAACTCCAGCTAAAGAGCTACATCCAAAAATCCTTCGAGAATAACAGGGTACGTAGTTTTTATATCAGTTTTGAGAGGAAAAACCCTCACAGGTGGACGTCCCAAAAGCCCCAGGACTGGGACTACTACTGGAGCGAGTTCACTACGATTACTACGACAAAAAGTTCACTCCGGGAGTCAAGCCGCTGACCGTTTGGAGCGAGGAAATCGAGGCCGCCGTGGAAAAGGTGAAGTTCGAGCTGATCACAAAGGATATTCTGGAGACGGAAATCACCTCGCAGTCGTGAGTTTTTGCTGTTTTTCCTTGCCCAGATCATAGATAATCGAAGCACTTCTTATTGTCTCGGAATTCATGTTTTTGGTCTCGTTCATTCACGAAAGGGGAGCTAAATACTGATGGCTCTTTGGCTCCTCCAAAGAAGCTGACGTTCTGGCCAAATTTTCATAAGACTGCTGAACGGAGTCGAACTCGGGTCGCTCGGATCGAAAAGCTAGTGGCTTGGTATTACTCTCGCGTCTTGAACACGGAAAAACGACTACCTCGTAGAAAATGATTGGCCAAGCTCAAAAATTCCAGAAAATCGCATTGCTCGATTGACATTTTGAAGATTTTAGACCGAGGTTGACCCTCTGCCTGAGCTAAACATGTTGCATTGTAGTGCCCCAATCCTTAATCACAAAAAAGCGCCTTTTAAAAGAGGCAGTCGTGTTTTCCCTAAAATTCATTCTTTTCTTGACTGACTGCCAGTTCCTGTTCCTGTGGCAATACTGCAGTCATAAATTGTTTCAGAATGCTTCAATGGCTGTCAGAGCTGCCCCGACACGACTTCAGTTGCGATCCTGAAGCCGAAGAACCGGCCAAGAAGACATTCGTTGCCATGGCTCTCGCTAAAGTAGCCGAAGCTGAAAAGAAAGAAGAGACGGCTAAGACGGAAGAAGAAGTCGCGTCATGAAAGAAAAACTGGTTTGTTGTCATGTTTATTGTTGATTTTGAGACGTAAGATGTTAAAGCTGCTATTTTCATCGTCCGTGTCGATACAATTCAACCAGATCCCCAGGGGTCTGACTCAGCTCCGACCAGGATTCGTTGAGCCATCGGAAGACATTGGCTTCTGTTGTGGTGAAGAGCACTGAAAACTAATGCTCAATGGCGTCTAATTCTGTCAGTTTGTCTACATAACTGGATAGATTGACAGGGGCATAAAACAAATTGACATGATCATATGAAGCAGCACGCTCGAACAGGCAAAAAGGGACAAGGATATGAGAGTTCAAAGATGCAGACTTGTGACAGGCTAACAGACGGAATCATCGCGCTTTAGATGAACAGGCGGATGACAGATAGGACAGGTTGATCTGTCAAGCTGAAAATAGTCAAACCAGCAGAATGGGAACTGTGGCCAGAGACAACATTCATATGGAATAGGACATGGGGACAAGTCATGTTGTAATAGAAAAGTTTGGGACAGACTGAGACATGCGCCGTAGGTCCGGAAAAGGTCGGTTCGGGCCGATTTTCAGCTCCCTACGACTCGGACCTGGACGAAACCATGTTCAGAGCTCAGGGTACGTGACAGAAACCATCCAGTTCGGGGCGAAGGTTGCATTTTTTCACTTTGTGATACCCGCGATTCCTGTCAACAGGAAGCGAACTGGCTATGGACAAGGGTAGAGATTGACAAAGACATGACATGCTGTTTTTAGTCTCAAATCAGATTCAGACTTTGACAATAATGAGAAAGAAACTCACTAAAAGACATCAGAAAATGAATTACAGTATTGCAGATCATGGAGAAGGAACTTTAAAATACACACCACCAGCCTTCCCCTCCTATTATATAGCCTCCAGCTCCACGCGCTGTTCAGCGAACTGAGGTTGATCGCGAGGACTAAAACCGGCGTCTGCCAAGCCTCTAATGGCCTTCTTTTGGAGGCGAACACTCCACAACCGACACCACAGTTCAACCATCGGTTGCATTCGACTCGAAAAGTTGTGTCCTTTCTTTGAGGACAGCGAAAAACACGACCGCCTGATCTCCCCCGAGCCGATCGATAGCTGTTTGCACAAATCTTTCCCTCTGCTTCTCTAATGGGCTGGGATCATCTTCCTGTGGAAATTTTGGTGAAAATCTATCGTCTGCTCCCGTTGAAGAATCTCGGGCGGTGTTCTCAAGTCTGCTCCCAATGGTACGAGGTGTTCTTCCTGGATGATACTTGGAGAACATTCACGTTTCATGACGGCACTCTCGTCAGAAGGTTAGCTCCTACCTTTTCAATTGGCAAAAGGTGTCTGTCTGCACATGTCAGTTGTCTGGGATAACAATTAGCAATGTTTGTGCCTTTTTCTGTCAAGTGTTATCCCAGACAAGTTTGGTTGATGCCCTATTGGGGCTCTTGACAGGTAGCTAATGTTCCATTCGAGCTACCGTAATAGGAAACAACGCACTCCCAGAGATCTCCCAAACCGATTTGCTCTTTGTCTTGTCCTGCAAACAGTAATTGGCAATTAGGGCTTCACACACAGTCTTTTGTGCATTAGAACTAGATTAGAGTTGACTAGTCGAGTCAGACGAGACTCTAACAATTCAAAAGAGTACTTGGCCAGACAGTAAATGACGGGCGCTCTTTGAAGTTGGTAATGGGAAATTAAGACGATTTGTGGATTCTACTTGGCAATACCATTTGGACCATCTGAGACTCAGGTAGGGGGAATTGAGTAATGGGACAGTACTTTTAGGCAATGTGTGCCGAAGATTATTGACAAGTGGAGAGAAATCATTGTGGAGCCGATATCAAATCTGTTCAATCTCTATGAGTTTCTTCAAAAGCTGACCAATTTCAATGAATTCCATGAGAGGTAAGGTTTTGTCTCTGTCTCTTCTAAACCATGGCGCTTTGGAATTGCGATTATCCGAAAATAGTTCAGATGCTCTGACCACATGGACAGTCCTCTTGGAAAAGTCCGTCATTTCACCTTTAAATGGAGCCTTCATGTCAAAGACAGAACTTTGGGCGGGGAGTTGGAGGAGAAGGACATCGGGACAGGAGGAGAGGTTCTCCGTCAGATTCGGGCCTTTCTCTTCCAGCTACATGGCCTGAAGGAACTGGAGCTGCACCAGCTCCAGTTGAATAGCAATGACACGGAACTGCTCTTGGGTGAGCTCTTGGAGCGCTTCCAACTGCAGCTCAAGAAGCTCGCAGTTCCTAACATGAGCCTTTTCCCGAATCCTTGTCTCCATCTAGGGCTGTTTCTCAATCTCGAGCATCTGACTCTATCACCGACGAACCTGTCTGATAGTTCTGTCATCCTCCTGGCCGACCTCAAGCATCTACGGAACCTTCACATCGTTCAGGTCTATCCACTTTATAGCATGGACAGATAAAACAGAAGAACAGGGAGATAGTTGAGAGACAGACAGAGATACATAGAGAAAGTTACAGTGATGATGATAATGACAGTAGCAGTGACAGTGACAGTTCAGGACGAGAGATCGATCAACATGGTCCCATGCTCTTCACCAACTTGGAAACTTTTCACTCGGTGCAACAGAGGTCGAACTCGTATCGCATTGATCCTCAAAGGTGAGGAGTCAGTTACATAATGACGTCAACCGGAGCTTGCAGGCAAGCCGAAAATGCACCTTATGCTGCAGCCGTCCGCACCAGTGCAGTCAGTTATCTTTGAACGAAGTGCCGGCCAACTGACGTCTGATTTGGCCGAAAAAGTAAGGGGACGTTTGTCACAGGAAACGTAGGAGTTTGTTTCAGATCTGTTACGAGTATGGCAACACTTTGGAAAAGTTTGAGCAGGGCGGACTGGAGCGGTCAAAAAGGAGCAATCTTGGCGTGAAAAGAGCGGACAGAGGTCTTTATGAGATTGCTACCAGGTAGGGAAAGATGGCGTCCTTAAAAATTATGGTTCAGGTGCTTGAGACTGAGAACACTGGTTGTCCGAGAAAGGATTTCTTTGGGAACAGCGCTTCTCTTGACCCTACAGAGTAAAGAAAATGGTTTTCGCCTCCATCTGAGGAAGAACGGCTTGTTGAAGAGGGTAAGAAGAGAGACAAAGGGATAGAGAGACGGTAAGACAGAGAGATAGTGGAATACAGTAGGCTACGGATGAAAGACGAGAGTCGACTGAAGCGCAAGATGGAACTGACTACATTTCTAGACTAACTGTCGACACGATTCCATTTGACAGGCCTCGACAGGTAAAAAAGATTGCTCTAGCTTGGTGAAAGTCAATTTGTGATCGGTCCCGGAGCTCAACCAAGACCGAAACACCCCTATCCATATTTTGGCACCGATCGAGACTTGACCGTCTGTCTCTCATTATCCTCTGTTTCTCCGTCTCACTTTCTCTGGTCCAAACAGGCAGACATTATTCCGCAATCAAACCATTTCAGACCTCCTGGAAGCGCTCGGAAGTCGAGAATCTTGGAGTCGACTTTGACTGGCTTCGAGCTCGCTGTCGTGACTACGACCTAGCCGAGGAGGAACTGCATCATCTAGGCGGTCCACTCTGTCTGCTGTCAGACAAGCGATACAAAGCATTGTTCCGATAAATCATTGTGACGTAGATCAGTCCTGAGAGCAATGAGGAAGGCATCTCAAGTATGTGTCCTCGCGTGAAACAGCAGTTGGCCGGCTCTCCAAAACTGTGTGTGTTTGTCCGCTACCACCTTTACAGTCGCCTCGTCGGCACTCAGCCTCAAGTACAGAGGACAAGGTTTTTCGTGTCTTCGAACTCCCTGTTGTGTTCTCCTCTTAAGATAGTCGTTCGTCCGAATGACAAGCTGTCTGCCTCAGATGTTTTGTGTTTCCTCTGTCTCTCTCTCTCTTTCTCTCGTGACCGTTGTTCAGTTGTGCATGCCTGATTATCCCCGGGCACTCCCTGTTTACGTCTAGTCTACTATCAGTCATCCATCTCAACACATGTTGTCCCAATTGTGTGTCCCCGTGGAATTTCACGCATTCCTGTGGCTCAGGCCCAGATTCCTCATTGTAGGCGGCACGGCTGTTCCCTGGCTCTCTCTCTCTCTCCGTTTTGCCCCTTCACCCCGCTGCCTCCTCATTTTCTCTTTTCAAGTTCGGTTCAAAAAGTGTTCGAAGACTGTTTGTTCGCGTATGAAAAACTGTTTGTTTCCCTGTGGAAGCTTTGAGTCAGGAACTAGGACTTCCCTCAGATAGCCGACCAGGCTCTGAATGGGCGGAGGTCGCAGAGTCAACATAAGTGAATTCGGGGAGACTACAAGAAAGGCATGAAGGCTAGTAAACTGTTGTTTTCAACCTAGCCGAACTTTCTGAGATCGTTTCCCATCGTTTCATGAGCGAGCAAAAGCTTTTTGTTAACTCTCGGGATCGGTCCCATTTTCTTTTTCTCCTCAGACCGAGCTCTAACCGACTGCGCGATTCGGAAAAGTCCGCGTGCAACTTTCGCTTTGGTACTGTAGTGCTTTGAAACGAGGTACAGGCGCGAATCGAGCCTTAATCGAATCGGGCCATTGCTCTCTTCGAGACTCGTTTTGAAGGTTTTAACCTGAAACTGGTGACATATTTAAAAGTGGGTCTCAAAGCGACAAGGTTGGGCCGTGTGTACACTGGTTTCCAACTGTACCGGGTTGAGTCGAACAATCACCGGTTAAGAATGGACAATCTAGATATCCCAAGCATTCGGCTCGAAAAAAAAATTTCAATTTCGTTGTCCTCCACTCAACCTCAATTAGCCCTCAATCCCACCATTAATCGACTCCCGTTAGTGGCGTCAACTCTCTCGGCTCGACGAGGACAGCTGTTGTGGGATTCTTCCCCTTCGACCCACAGCTGACTCACGTTGAAACTCCCACAACAGATCATTCCACTCTGCCTCTGTGCTATGTCCTCCTCACATCTGGTCGTTTATGGGTCTCAAAAAGTCGCATGAGTACTACTTGAGAGAGGGAGCACGCCCTGCTAACCTCTTCTTCTCTGTCACCCCCTACTCAAATTAGCGAAAAAGTTCCTCTCGGGACCGCAAATGACGAAAGTGGGCTCGGGTGGGACACGCTTCCGATCTCCCCCAATCCGCTTTTCTCCTGCAAGGAAGACAGAGAATTAGTGTGCCATGGCACGCTGTCATAATCCATGCTCTGTTTTCGTCGTTCTAAGCTCCAGCACGTTTTTCCAGCTCTCACGCGACATCCGTCAAACTGCCGAATTGGGCATTCTGATGAAATGAATGAGAGATTCGATCCGTTGATGGTCTTCTCTCGAAAATGACTCATAATCCCGCGCTAAATAGTGGGGAAATTGCGAGCGAGATTTTGACAGGACTGTTTGGTCTTAATGACAGCTCGAGCTGGGCGCCAGCTCATAGCCAAGATAAGCCTATGACCATGCGCCTCCTCTCTTCTACAGTTGCCAGACAAAGGAGACAAGTGAGTTAAGAAAAAGTCATACCGGCTTCAACATTACAAGAATTGTACCAACCTTGTTTAGAATTCTGGAGCACGTGCAATTCCAGGTAATACCTCTCGGCGAAGGTATTGCTGGACGTTTTTGTTATTCTTAAGCGCTACAGTGATCATCTCTCTCTGTCCTTACGCACCGCAGGCGCTGGGAAGAACGGTCATAGCTCAGCGGTTAGCACTCTAGCCTTAAAATCTGGGAAACTTGCGTTCGATCCCCGTCGATGTTTTCGGGTATCTAAGAAAGCCATCAAAGATGATCGGTATAAGCAAATTCACTTAGTCCCTTCTTGAACTCAAACATGGAAAATGGTCGCCCGTACCATCTCGGTCCCGAAAGCTTTGTAAGATTGCTAACATATCAGCATAGCGGTCATTAAGACCGGTTTTCAGCTTCCCAGAAACCTACCCCATCCCCTAAAGTACTCTCCATTTACCGGTCTCTGATGCATGTCAAGAGTACTCGGCCCCAATGAGACATGTTTCTTATCCCAAAATGAGCAAAACATGCTCTCCCATGCTCTTCTTTTACGTCAGAAGATCAAGCTGGATTCATAACAGACATGAATAAGTCCTGTTAGACAGGAAGTGACTATTTCGCCTGTTGTTTTAGCATATTAAAGCCGGTTCCTGGATCATACCTCCACCTCTTTGTGTACCCTACCCAATCAATTGCGAAGCGTTAGCGTTTCGAACCGTTGACACTTAGGTACAGAACTACAATTGGCAAACTATCAGGGTTCAACACACACCTCCGGTATCAAAACCGTATTGGTGTTTAGTGAAGATTCTGCTTAAATATTTGTCCATGACCACGATGCAAGATTGCCCAGCTAGACCGAAAACATTAGGACGAGTTAGCTTTAAAAGTTCAAGCCATACGAAAACTTTTTCTTGACATGCTAGATTGGACAGACACAGGATGAGAGTGACAGACTGACAAGGACAGAAAAGTGACATTACCAAAGATTGCTATAAGTGGGTGCCTGGTTCACTTTGGTATATCTGTAGCCCAATTGACATGACTTTGGCAGTACAGGATACCGTAGGCAGCTTGTAGGAAGTAATAGGAGCGATCCAAAATTTGAGCATAAACTTTGTTTCGAAAGTTTGAGAAGCAATATTCACTCTCCCGACATTTCCGTCGCTAGCTTCTGCAAAGAACGTCTGAACAGCCGGGAGCCGGTTCGTATTACCGAAAAGCTTCATCCTCTCGAGTGTCAGTCAAATTCCTCCCTTGTTACAACAGTAACCTCTGGCCATTTCGAATGCATGTTCGTCATGGAGAGCCCGCCCCTCTAGAGAAAAAGTTCCACGATCCTCCCCTCGTGTGTTTGTCGGCTCCCACTTTCAATGTTCCACACAAGTGTTTCAATCGTCCGCCTGTTTTCTATTCTTGCCTCATCTCTAATTATATCCCAATTTTTCTACCTGGTCTCGACAACAGGCGCACACTTTCTGACGTCCAATTGAACAAAACAACTAACTATCCGCAAACCTTCCTACTTGCCCTTTGTCTCTCAATCATTCTGCTTTTTCAGACTCTGGAAAGAATGGCTCTCGCAACATCATCCCGTGCCAGCAACATGCAATTCAATGAGGATATTATCAAATCTGTGAGTTGCAGTTCGTTTACAATATCTTGCACGATGTTTACGAATGGGCAAGAAAAATGGCTATTTAAATTTTCATGCTAAAAGCAATTATAATAACACAAAAAGATTTTGGAGAAAATGTTCGAATTGTGCGAGTTCGAAAGGATTGGATGACAAATAACAGGGCTTAAATAACTTTGCGGTTTACAGCTGTCACCCGAAGAGATCGATGAGTTCCGAGAGGCTTTCATGATGTTCGACAAAGGTTTACTTTGAGAAAATTTCGAAGTATAACCTACTTTTTAGATGGCAATGGAACAATGTCAACGAAGGAATTAGGAGTCGCGATGCGCAGTCTTGGCCAAAATCCCACCGAACAAGAAATTCTCGAGATGATCAATGAGGTCGATATTGACGGAAACGGTTAGAATTTTTTAATTTTCCCTATAATGGATCATTCTTCAGGTCAAATCGAGTTCAGCGAGTTCTGCGTTATGATGAAACGGATGATGAAAGAAACTGTAAGTGTCGCTAGGTACACAAACAAATCATACTTTTCAGGACTCGGAAATGATTCGAGAAGCGTTCCGCGTGTTTGACAAGGACGGCAATGGCGTAATTACTGCTCAAGA
Source organism: Oscheius sp. JU75 (assembly GCA_037178855.1). Classification (NCBI taxonomy): domain Eukaryota; kingdom Metazoa; phylum Nematoda; class Chromadorea; order Rhabditida; family Rhabditidae; genus Oscheius; species Oscheius sp. JU75. The sequence goes on along the minus strand of JASJZC010000006.1, from coordinate 8,428,854 downwards.
GTTCCGCTACTTCATGATCAACATGGGAATGCAATTATCAGAAGAGGAGGTGGACGAGATGATCAACGAGGTCGATATTGACGGAGATGGAGAGGTAAGAGGGCAAAAAACCTTTTTGTTCACTGTACCAGATTGACTACGAAGAGTTCGTGAAAATGTTCACCTCGACATCAGTCTTCGGACCATAGATGTCTCCATCTCTCAGGATCTCACCCTGTCAGTTGATCAATTCCAACCGGTAGGGTCATCTGACCCATGCTCTCCACATTCCCTTCTGTATAATAGTTATTCTAACTTTTGAACTCGGTGCATTCCCCCTCGATCCCAGGACACTGTTCACTATAATGTATAAAAACCAATAAAAACTGCTTCCTGAAGGTCTTAAATTGATAGGGCGATCAACACGACACGGATTATTGGAGATTTCCTCTGTTGAAGACAAACGTCCGTCAAAAATACCCGACACAAGTTTCAGCTGTGCACTCGGGAACCTTTCGAATCAAACCATTTAACCAAAAAATATCTATAAGAACAGACTCTTATTCCCTTTGGAGATCCGTTGAGTATCAAATGACCAATCCCTGGCTAGGAGGTCGCATTATTTTTTGAATCGATCCATCACGTGAATGTGTGGGCGGGTCAGCCTCCACCCACGCGCTGACCCCTGACCCATTGCCATTCGACAGTCCGCCTCTCGTCCAGAATACTCTCCTCCGAGACCAACCGGGGTTCGTGAGTGCTGCTTCGGTCAGATACTTTTGAAAGTTATCACCGGGTATACATTCATCAATCCCCGAGGTCTCCTTCCCGAAACGTGTTTCTGGGATTCGTGGGTGCTGCTTCGGTCTGATACGTACTGCTATCACCGGGTAGACATCCATCAATCTCACGCACTGCTTATTGTTTTTGTCCTCGGTATCTGTTTAACAACTGGCTGAGTTTATTGAAGGAACCACAGAGCTGACAGAGAAGTGAACAAATAAGAGATAGAGGAAAGAGCTCCAGAATGTGTTGTGGACTCAGGAGTCCCGTAGTCGGCAGTAGTCGGAGCTTGCGAGCTGTTAGATCCTGGATTTCCTCCGTTCTCAGTGTAAACCGGTGTACTGTAATCCAAGCCTTGAATATAGTTTTTGAACATTTGAAGGGCCTCCTTCGGCTTCTCATTGCTCGAAGACACAAAATGGCCAGCGCCTCGGACAGTCAAGAAGTCGACTCCTGCAAAAAAAAGGACTGCTCACATGACCTGTGGGTTGTTTTTGCCTCTGCCAGAAATTGCGTAACTCACTCACAGGACCGCTGACCCAGTATGTCTGTCTCCCTCTCTCCACTGACCCTTATCTCGCGTGCCCTTCTGTCACAGGACCACCTCTGACCCAAAGGGCCACCCTGCGTCTCCGCAATTACGCATTCTTTCTTGCGCCATCGGCTCAGCCAAAGGGATAATGAACGGAATACGGTCTGGGAGCACAGATTGCGCCACCGCGATATATCGAATGTACCTTCGTATTGGGTAATCATGCCAAGGGTCGGAGGAAGCTGATTCGGATCTTCCCAAGTCGTCTCATTTGCGACCTTTGCCAGTCCAAGATTGGCTACAAACTGGGCATTGTGGATGGCGTTGCAGATCGAGTCTGTGTCCCCGTTGAACAGCATGACCTGAACTGAAATTAAGATAGAAAGTATTGAAATTGAAGGACTTTCTTCTTAAGAGCGACAAGCGTAAGAATATTCTGCTTTTGGTTTAGGTAGTGGCTCGGCCCGAAATCGTACTGCTCAGCGATGACTTCAGAGCAACTTTGGTACGGTGGCACACTATCAGGAATGTGAAGTGCCTTCCTAAGATCATCCCTTTGGAGATAAACTGTAGAGTCGTTATAGTGCGTACAGGAAGGCAGAGACTAAAATAGAATTGCGTTAAAAGTACGATATTGACCTACGTCGAGATTCTCTGGACTGTTGTAGTACTTTTTCCTCAACTGTTGTTGCAGGACTGTGCTATAATGATCGATTGCACTGAACTGTGGTTTATCGTTCGGGTTCAGGTAGCACGAGTAGTATAAAAAGTACGGGTCGAGACCGCTGTAGTAGTTTGCTTGAGTCAAGAACATACTCTAAATTTGTCATATATGAAATTTCGGTACGAAAACCCTACTTCATCGTAACAAGTACCATTTTCGTCCAGCGTCATAGAAAAGTAGTCACATCCATCGAGCAGATTAGCTTGCGCACAACATTTTTGTAGGGATTGGCGATAAAGTTCTTCATCGATGAAGCCGTGGTTGTAGTTGAATCCGACAACAGTATTCTTAATCATTTGTTTAAACTTTAGATAATACTTCAAACCGTGTTCAAGACATCATCAACGCAGCCATTTCCTATGGCGATTCCAACAAAGTTCGGGAAGTTATTGGCAGCTAGAATGGCTCCAAGCATAGGTACATATGTGCCTCAAAGTTTTTTTTTTAACTTGAATCGTTACAGAAAGTAGCCACTTTCAAATTGAACCAATACTGAACAGTTTTAATTAGAATAACACCAACCACCGTATGATTCTCCCATTACGTAGAATGACGAGTTGGCTCTTTCCGGGAACTTCTGAATAACCGCTTAACAACATTTTTTAGACGACTCGCCTTGAACCAAGCCTTTACAGCCAGATAGTTGTCGTTAGCCACTTCATCATCGGTGTAGACAAAAAGTGAAGAATTGCCTGTTCTGATTGAGAAACCGACACCTGCCGGAGCGTCCATATAGATGATTGAAGCGTACTGTAATAACTACTGTTCATTTTAAAATTAACGATACCCTGTTCCAGGTGAACTGGTTTCGATGAACAGTCTCTCCGTAATCATTGGTTCTGTAGGGTCCCATCTCGACAAAGAGACCTTCCAAAGAAGAACAACCTGGGCCGCCGTTGAGCCACAGTACAACTGGGTCTTTGGCTGGATCATTCTCTGACTCTATGTACCTGAAAGGGAATTTTCAATCAAAAATGACTCATACCAGTAGTATAGTGACTTTGAGTCAGAAATGTTCAGATAGCCAGAATATTGAGCGGATCTCATGGGCTCGACCAGATTTGGCAGTGATGTTATTCTCTCATTCTCTGGGGCAGAAGCTACCAGGCTCGAGAGAAGAAATGCGAGGAACAAGAACATTTCAGCAGCCAAAAGTGAGACTGAGTCTTATCAGTATAAGCCGTCATTCAGGCAATGATGTAAAAGGATTAAAAGATTTTATGTACAGATGGCTACCACAAAGAAAGAAAGACTAGATCTTTTTATCAGACGGACGTCTTGTTGAGCAGTTTAAGCAGACGGCCTCGTTGTTCCTCGAGATCTTCTGGGACCGGGGGTGGCGCCTCAGCTGGGGGCTCGTCTTCCGACTTTCCGACGACAACTCCAATGATTCTGTACTCGTCCGGCTCAGAAAAGTCCTTAAAATACTAATTTTAATAGCTGCAGTTTATAGTTACCTGGAGTAGAATCTTTTTATTGGAGTCCCTCTCCCACATCATAACGCGCTCTCCGTCACTGTCGTCGGAGAACGTCTTGGTCGAGAACCGAAGCTTCTTTCCTCTGATAATCTCGCGATAATTGTGTGCTATTTCCAGATAGAGGCTTGCCGGCCGCGAGAAACGACTCTTCCTCTTCCACACAATCTAGTATTCTACATTTACGCGACGTTTTACCCAAACTACCTCTAATTTTTGAGATTTCCTCAAGTCGAATGCCTCGAAAAAGTACAATATTCCGCGTTCCGATATGCTGTCGCAGCTTATAATAGAAGATCGGCGAAGGAATTTACACGTCTAAACTTGGCATTTCTAGGAAAATCATAAACGACGTACTTTTGAAAGACTTTCGAGATGAGCATCTGTAGCACCCTTACAATTAATAAGCTTGACTTCTTGGCAATGGGCAATAGGTCCGAGGAGAATTTTGTTCAGGATGTGAACATTAGTGTTGTCAATAAACGAGCCCTAAAACAACGTATTTTTTCATCGGGAGCGGGGTGGATACCTCAAACTTGGAAAGAACTTTGTAAAAATCGGTAGGAAATTCGATTTGGCTGTCTTCGTCATCGGGCCCAGCAGAAAATTGTCTCAACCCGTCTCTTTGCATGACCGCCAGATGCAGCCAGACTTTATGATGAGCTACAGCCTTCGACAGCTTTCCGATTTCGCGAAGTACCGGCAGATCGTTCATTATTTGCAGCACGAGGACTTTTAGATCCCTGAAAATCATTACATTAAAAAAAATTGACAAAACGCTTACGAATTAATGCTAAGAAGAGTCTCCCCAATGTGATCCATCGGGCCATAGCAGAGATCCATTTTTAGCATTTTCAGATCCATGCGCCGTTGCTGATATTCGGAGACGGATTTGTTCTTCTTCAATGTGAAATCCTGTCTTTGCCCGGGTAATTTGCAGAATTTTAAGGTCTATAAATTCAACTAATGGTTAAAAATGAATGACTAACCAAAAAGGCAAGCTTTGGCAGTACTTCACCATCAACCGAGTCCAAAAAGTTGTTGAAGTTTTCAGATTCCGAAAAGTCTGCATGACTGATTGAGATTGATTCGAGGCTCTTCAGAGGAGTCAGGATTTTCAGCAAGTCGAAATGTTTCTCCGCTTCTCTGTTCAGGAACTCAAGGGCTGTCAAGCTGGTAGGCAGGGTCACTGTTGGATCTTAATTATCTAAATTTTAATCTATTCACAATTAAACCCAACCAAAATTGATAGTATCCACACAGAGCGTCTGCAGATTGCTAAAAGTCGGGAACTCATGGATGTCAAGACCCTTCCAGAAGTAGTTCTTGTCGTGGGGTCGCATAGTCATCCCAGTAAGATTGGGCAGTTTTTCTTGTACGTCGTCAATAACCAGTCTACTCCCGTAAGGATACAGATCTACTGTCTTCAGATCCATTTCCGATTCGGCTACTGTCTCTGAAATTGATCCAATTAGGACGGGATTGCAATATTATGTGAACATGACCATCTGCTTCCAAATTAAGAAACAACAAACCTAAACAATCCTTAGCGAACTGCTCGTTCCTGTACCAGAACTTGACCGTATTTACTTCGGATATCAGGTATGATATGTTTTTCAGGGCGCTTATCTCGTCCATCTGGATCGTTTTCACCCTGAACTTAAATTTTTTACTGATCATGAAATTTAATTACCTGACACCCTTGTTGTTCTTAACATGGCCTTCCCAGACGGCCCTCTCAAAAATATTTAGGACTACAACATCCTGCATCTTGCAACTTCTAGAGAGGAGGAGAGCTCGCCAGCGATGACACACCTGATTCCAATTTGTGAATGTTGAACATTTGATTCTACCATGCTTGCTTGTCCTCTGGTGGGTAGGTCGAAATGACCAAAAATGTGAATCAGAATTTCCAGAGGAACTGTTTCCATGACGGACGGGATGCGATCCTCCTCATCAACATCTCTTGGCTCAACAATGACCCAGCCCGAAGGCCCCGGCTCTTCTACCTTCATCATTCTATTGGTTCATATCTGTAAAGAGACCAGCTTTTTCGAGATTTGGATCACGAAATGCGCGAAATATATGCTGGTTGGCAGTCGGGGGAGTGTGTTTGAATCGCCCTCGAGCCTTGAGAACCGGTCGTGGCCATTTCACAGAATATTGGATGGCAAATGGAAAACGGACTAACCCCTCTCGCGAGTGGACTTATCAAGTGGCAAAAGAGAATATCGTAAACACGCCGGGGGGAGGTGGCCGACAGTCAATTACCGCACTCACAATGCTCACAACCGGCTACCGTCTGATTACAGTGCAGACCGGAAGGGGAAAGAAGTGAGAGTAAAGCCTGTATGTGCATGACTACATAGAATCACTTATTTAAGTAGTTTTACAATCGACACGACAAGAAACTTAACCGTAGGTAACGTGTTAAGGCATTTCTTTTTAACTATAGGTACCATTATGTTATGCTATCAAATAAAAATGTCAATATTTGTTTCTTGAACGAGTTACTGGGCCCCAAGTGATCATAGAATGAATATTGAGTGGCTCTGAGCAGTAGGCTTTGTGTAATCTGCACTTACTCGAAAGTGTATCATAGTGGGTCAGTTCTAAGTACATTTTATAAAACCCCCAACTTCTTAAAAATGAAAAATTGTCTTAATAGTAGGAACGTTCGAGCAGTATGAGAATAAAGTGACTGGGAGGTAGGGTGGCAGCCGGCTGCCCGTGCTGCATTGATCAGCTGGAGGAGAGGCGGTGCCACTAGAGAGACAACCGTTCGTTTCTCTCCCACTCCCGACTCGTCGTTTCACACATTTTTTTGTTATTTTATTTTTCCCTTGCTTTTGTTTACAAGTTCAGAGGAAACTGAACAATTTTTTTAAGAGTAAATATTTTTTGGCATATTTACTTTGCTAGATTATTTATCCTTTTAAAATCAAGGACACATTTTCAGTACAGAAAACTTTTGTTTAAAGTTGGTTGTTCCCTGTGGGAGAGCGAGCAATCAATATAACAGCGCGCCTCCTGCGATCATTTTCTCGACACTGATAGCCACATCATCTTGTTCACTTTCTGACCTTAACCAACTTGTTTTTTTTTCTCTTCTATCTTTTCATTTAAAAGTACAAACGCTTAACTGACGTGTGGACTGGTTGTGATTGACCCAGAGTAAACAGCCGTCCACACTGTGACCACATCTCTAGCCCTTGATGGTCCAGGGCGGCAGACTGAGGACAAACAGCGGTGCCGATGATAGAAAATAAATGTTTCGCTTTATAGTTACAAAGCAAAACGGACAGTAGCGTTAAATCCACATAGTTAAGTAGCAAGTAGTAGGACGTCGTCGAAAACATTTTCAAAAAATAAAATTGACGTTTAGATGCTTTCCACTGGGTTAAATGGCTCCTAAGTGTGTTTAATCGGCTCAACGTTAAAAACTGCATTTCGTCTAGTCGTAATTGCAATCTTAAAGTGGAGAATGATATTAAGGGTAGTTTCACCAATTTTTGTAATTTATCGTTCTTGAAAATCAAATAAGCGTAATTAGTGTAATTTTTAAGTATACTTATGACCTGGGAAAAGGTGTAAAAATCACTGCAACAGACTATCATGCTTTCTTCACGTGTTCCGTCCGAGTCTCCAAAACAACGGTTCAAAGGCTGTTCGCGTCTGTTTACCTGAAAACCAAAAGCCGCGTCTCTCGTCGTCGAAAACTGCGTACTTTTATCTCCCTTGTTTACGTGTTATCTTCTGAAAATCTGAACAACAATCCGTCCCGCCTGCCCCCAGCCCCTTAGCCAACTGCCTCGTACTTTTAATGCCATCTCTCTCCCCGGCCAGATCTATATTTGTGTAAGTTTCCAGCTCGTTTTTGTGGACATAATGGGACACTAGGGATAGAATAATGTCGATAGCAGCCTGTGGAAGCGGCCAATCGGCCGGTGTCCACACAACGGAAGAACAGGGAGCGCAATGCGTGGAAGACTTCAAAGGGATACTCTACAAGGTTAATCATTCTTAACATCTGTTAAGTTAAACGTTCAGATGCAAGACGCGAGAAAAACCTTAGTAGCCGATTTGCTCAATGAGAAACGTGTGGATGAAAGCCTCCTTGACGTGCTCAAGTTCACCTTGCGGCAGCTAACAGACTCACGGACCATAGGAGATTTGAGACAAATTCAGACCCCATCGGCTACATTCCAAATTAATATTAGTGATGAAGTTCGAGGGCTCAAGGTATCAGTTAATGAATTCGCCATTAGCCAAACATTTTCAGAAGGATGTCAAATTCTTGGACAAGCTGATGTCTCTGATGGCCAAGAATGGAATGGTCGACGATATCTGGGAAACAATGGACATCGGATCTATACTAGCCCCATACCATCCAAAAGGAACAGACACCTTCCACGAAGAACTCCAAAAAGTAACAAGGTAGTCAAGCATCTATTTGTATTTTATTTTTTTTTACAGTTTGCTACTTCAATTAACAAGTCATACTGAAGGACCAAAGCCAATGTTCATCACTGACTGGGATGGTACAATGAAAGACTACACCTCCCAGTACGCCACTAACCTACAAGTTAGTTCTTACCAAAAAATCTAGTTTAAACTGTTACAGCCCGTGTACAGTGGAGTTCTGATGGGTAGGTTCGCAGCGCAGTTCACTCGCCTCTCAGCCGTGCTCACAGCTGGGCCTCTGAGGGGACCAGGAATCCTCGACCTGACATCTTTACCCAAAAACGGCCATGTCAAATTCAGTGGCTCGTGGGGAAGAGAGTGGTGGTTGGGGGGAAAACGAGTCGTTCACGACTTTGGAGTGACAGAAGAAGCCTTCGATGCCATTGGTCGGCTGAGCGATGAGGTTTTGTACTTTGAGATATTTCATAGTTTCCAATTAAAGATGGCAGAGCTGCTAAGTAACGGAGACTTTTCGCAATTCACCCTCGTCGGGAGCGGTGTACAGAAGAAGGTCGACCGATTGACTCTGGGAGTGCAGACAGTCTTCAACACTGTGCCTCCGGAACTGACAGCTCGCTACATTGACGCTGTCAAGGAAAGGATTCATAGAGTCGATCCCAATGGACTCCTTCTCCAGTTGGAAGACCACAACACTTTGGAGATCGAAGTGTGTGCAACATCTGCAGGTACCACAGTGCATTGAATCAAAACCATAATGCTTTAGGAACAGAGAATGGTGAGGCCAAGGTCTGGGACAAGGGAGACGGTGTGGCCGCTTTGGTCGAACAGCTTCATGACGATCTGAGTGTTGGTAAAGTTCTTGTGGCTGGAGACACCACCAGCGATCTACCTATGCTCAAAAATATTCAGTCGAAGAATCCAGATGTAGGTTTTTTGCTAAATTTTATACAAATGCATTTTAGGGTGTAATGGCCTTGTTCATCGGTGTCAACCCCAGTCTACAAGAAGCCGTTCTATCAATCGTAGGTGACCCACTAAGATGTTCTTTCCCCTCTTCGCCTGATGTAGTCCACGCCGCCTTCTCGCAACTGCTATTTGTAAACAAATGTCTGGACTAGATGATACCTAGACGCTTCTATCGGGTATCGGTCTCTTTGTGATTCGCGTTTAGTCGAGTATTACTCTCTTTGAGCCTCACGTGTCAATAAGTAAATCTTTGTTCTCTTTAACCCGTATCAATTTTTGACAGCTGCTAGAACGACTCCTGCTGAGATGACCAAGGCAAGAGCTAGTAGGGCAAGAGCAATGGCAGCAGCTTTTCTTCTCATCAGTCGACTATCCTTCTTCTTCGCCCAAACCTCATAATCGTACAAGGCTTCTGGAAGGGACGAGCCTTAAAAATGTTGCATTTACAAAGGTACAAGTACTTACCATATCGGTAGACAGGTCTCTGGGTTCTCCTCCTTTCTGTCCACAAATCTCGAGGTCGATTCTGGGTGAAGTGCGTCTGTCTTGGACGATCTGAACCGTCACTTAACTATCTCAGCAAAATGCAACTCACTATTATGGTATCCTGTGTATGGTCTGTTCGCCCAAGGCTCATAAAGTAGACGTGGTGGACTCAACAACATTTCTGTATAAGGCCGAGATTCTTGACTTCGTCTCAGAGGACTGGCTGTCCTGCCACAGGCCTGAAGTTCGTTTCAGTCGGGAATAAAAAGAGCCTACCGGGCAAAAGTCGCCAACTTTCATTATCTTATAAGCACACAGATCACATTTATCGTAGAACATAGGTGTTCGCCGGAGAGTCATCGGAGCTCGTCTCTCCTCTTGAACGGGTACAGCGATCCTTCCATAATAATAGTTATTGTGATAGTCACTCGGCCTAACAACCCGGGTTGCTTGAGAATCTACAGACTCCCTTCTTCTATATCGGGCGTCATCGAATCTGATAGAAGGCTCCAGGTACAGAGCTAAAAGAGCGTGTACAAAATTTTAGGAAAGCCCAACCTGGTGAATTCTTATAGACTGGCTCTTCCGTCTCCTGGTCATCCGGTGGCTCTGAGAGTTCTTCTATGGCTGGCCACATTCGCGGTTCTATTCGTCTTGCAGGCCCTAAAATTTTAATTTTTTGTGAAAAATATGATTACGAGCAAATGTTCTTTCCCGAACAAAACACTTTTTTTGGAAGTGAAGAGAAAGGAGAAATAAAAAGCAGAAAACAAAAAAATAGGTAATGAGAATAGACAAGCGGAAAAATATGCATGTGAGTTGGCCTAAAATTTAGAAAGCCCCAAAGAAAAATGAAAGGCACTGTACACTAGTGACCGGACCCAAGCAAACTCAACATATTTTTGGCGCGCTTTCAAAAGAAGCCAACAGAAAAAAAACTTACCAAGCTCTCTTCGTCTCTCAAAGATGGCTTCAACCTCTCCTCTTGAGTCCCTTTGGGCAATAAGTTGGTCAAGACGATCTGTCGGCTCGTCCTGGTCCTGATGGATAAAACGGAAACTCTCATCTACCACTCGGGCACCCTCAGAAGGATCGGTCTGAAAAAGATTGTCTAATGCCGGAGTGGGAACTAGTTCAATGGCCCTACAACTATGATAATCATACCTGCTCGTTCAGCCTTTTTTGGATTCTCTCGTTCAGTCTGTTCATTGTCATAAAACTCTGCTCATCCCTCGAATGTGTGGCTGGGAAACTAAAAAAAGTTGACTTGGATGCCGAAAAATCCCGAACTTACTTCCTTCCGCCAACTCTAATCGGGGCATTTGTTTGTGAGGAGGAGACGGCATCTAACAGGATCCAGTTGCGATCCATTGCCTATTCTGAAAAGGAGGTGATAAGCAGGGAAACCCTTTTAAAATGAGGATAGGATAAAAGGACCTGTTCGGGAGGGCACTTAACGACCCGCTGATTATCACCCAAGGTCAGGAAAAGGAGATGAAGATTAGTAGTGTGTTGTGCAAAGAAAGTGTGCGTTAGAGCGGAGACACTTGACTCACAAGAGACACAGCAGCACAATTGGTATCAGGCGGGCCACTCTATCACTGGATATGCTAATTCTACAAGACGGAGAATGATCGCTGTTTGGAATCCGTGTCTTTACTTTTGAAAACGATTTTTCTTGCATTTGTGCAGTGGGGAAAACATATTTGAATACTGCGAAAACTCCTATCTGTACAATTTGCAAAAAATGTCTGTCCTTAAATAAGTTGGAGTTTCTCTGTTAAAGTCAGAGAGCCATTACTCATTCTACGACTTATGAACTATGGTAATAGTTGTACTCGAATTTATGAATAACAAGTGGGATTGAATAGAAAAAGTGGAGTGAGCCTGATCAAAAGTGAAACATCTTTACAATATTGAAGCAGAAAACAACCTTGAAAAAGGATAGAGAAAATACGAAATAATGACAGACGCGTGATATGTGAAATGCCGTCACTGTCAATTAGAGTTCGCGATGGCAAGCTAGACAGTGCCCCCGGACGGGCAAGCAGAGACCCGGAAAGCGGTTGGTGGTGTTTGAGGAAGAGAGCCTTCGTTTGTAACACAGTCCGATTGGGCACAATTTCTTTTGGAAGATCGGGTCAACTCATCCTATGAAGGCCACAAACCGTTACACGTGTTTGTAGGTCGAGATGACCTCTGAACTCGGGAGACCGAGACAGAACAGTTCACGCCCCATGTTCCATTAGAGGGCGTCCATCTTGCGAGGTCAGTTCCGGCTCACAGCCTAGGTGAGAGGAAATAAAGAAAAAAGTTCACGGGAGTACTCGAAAAAAGGGCAATCGAAAGCGAGAAATGCACGCCTGGGATCAGGAGTGCCGGTCACTGGATTAGAGTGCCTTGACCAACAAAAGACGATGACAGCCCGGCTCTGGCTGGTCTCTCTCCCCTCTTGCCACCGGTCGCGACCCCTCTCCTCTCTTTTCAACAATTTGAATTCAACCAAAACTGATGTTTATTGTTTGGAGAAGGGGCTCAAGAGAAAGCGAAGCAGGAGACGGACGTCATTCCACGCAAAAATGGAGACGAGACGATAAGCAGGATGATCTCCTTTGGAAAGAGGACACAAGGGCTGGGAAACTATGTTGATTAAAGAGCGAATTGTGACCTGGCGACGGGAAATTGGCAAAAAAGGCTCAAGGTTGGAGTGAGTAGGTTGGTTGATTGCAGAGTGTGAAAAGAACAGGGCAACGAATTATTTGTCTCGACCCTCTTCCAAGATTAAGAGAAGGAGGAGAGTAGCCCCGAGGGGCGCTGAAACAGGAGTGTGACTTACGGATTAGACTGTAATTGAGGTTGGTCCGCCATTCAGATGCCGTTGAACGTCTTTTACGGTCGGATGGCCCGGTCCCCCCGGGAGTCGGGCACAAAGACGTCTATGGAAATTCCCGCTGGAACACATAGAAATAAATAAATGTCTATTGGGACGGGGTATCAAAGAACATTGGGTGGGCGACTAAGCTTGCGAAGTAGGGATTCTTCTATCTTATCCTGCCGATTACTATGAACGCGTGAGTTTTTTAAAAGCAATTGTGTTGGGTGAAGATGCGGTAAGATTAGCATAGGCAAGTATAGACATTAATAGGGTTTCGCCACGAATTTTCTAAAAGTTCATATTTTCCCAATTTTCAACTGTTCTTTTTGGTACGCAATTAAACAACCTTGGTTCGAGAGGGTCTCTTCGTACCCGTCTCTGATCTTTTCTCTAACGTCCACCACACTCAGTTTGTTTTTTATTCTTTTTGTCGGACGCTACCGGGATGTTTCATTACTGACCACAAAAGCAGTAACAGATTACCAGTCCCTCCCCCATGCTCATTAGACTGTCGGCAAGCTTTCAGCTGTCAGATCGGTCAATCGGCAGCCTCACTTCGGTATTACTTCGCGGTTGTCGTTGCGGATTACGTGGTGGAGGCAATCAATTTGTAGCCGGGGAGTCCGCCAGACGCATGGCCGGTTACTAGAGATGGTGTTTTTAGAGGAGAGGAATAGAGAGACGAGGGACGAGTGAGTGAGCGACACCTCTGGGCCCCGCGCATGAATGAAACCCTGTGCTTAGTAGCGCATGGAGGTCCCCTGAAATGACGTCATTTCTCCTACCCCGAAAATCACTCCCCTCTCTCTGACACACTCTCTCCTTTCTCCCCCCTTCTGCCAAACCTCCATCTCCAACAGGTGGTTCTCGACACTCAGCTGGTCAACTGGATGAAGCATATTGAAAGTCTCGATGAAAGTTCGCGAGAGAAATGGATGCGAGGATTGTGATCCACCCTACTTGCAAGGACTGCGGAGCCCCAGATCGATGGGCTCCGCGCTCCAAGCTACAGGCCGCCTCCACGCCGCCCCCGTTGACGCATTCCACAGCTTCCGATAGTTGCTTTATTCTTGCCGACTGGTCCGATTCTCTTTTCTTGCCTTCACCACTCAGCGGCTCCAGTCAATTGTCTCTCCCTCCCTATACCACTTTACCCCCCTTATGACTATGGTCGACTATCACGCTCACTCTCAGATATCCATAGTCACACACGTCTTAAAGAGAGAGGGGCATTTCTGGTTGTGTTTCTATCTTTAGAAGAGAAGGTGGCGTGAGATTAGGCTCATTTGGGCGAGGGATCTCCGAGTATTCTTGGCTCTCCTATTGATCTGCTTTTTCCCCAACTCTCTTCTCCTTTTTAGTCTATTGTTAACAAGCTGTTAGTTTTCTTGTAAACAAAGAATAACGTCACAAACTATATTAACACAACATACTTCTCATCAGAGTTTTTTGAACCAACCGGGATCGAACCCGGAACTGCTTTCTCCACAATGCATTTCATTTACTGTTCAATAACACATTTGCTCCCCTTTATCAGGTGAATTACTTACTGAAACATAATAATGTAATATCTAGTTTGATGGTTGACGAATTCGTTTTTTTTTCATAGCACGAATTCAGTCCTTTACTGAGACTAGTACATTCTCTCTGCTTGACTACCACATTTTGTGTCTTAATAGGGCCCTAATAAGGAGTATGGCTCTCATTTGCACGATTCTCCGCCCCCGCTGCGGATTCCCGAAGCCACTGCTCGCAATCTGGTTTCTTTCAAAATCGAAAGATGTCTTCGCATCTTTGCTCTTTGACCCACACTTTGTTCACAAATTATTCTTTTTCAGAGCATCATGTGTCTATGATGACGAGACCGCCAAGCTAGCCGCTCTCGAGGTAAATCTGAACTGTATTTATTGTGGGAGAGTATATTGATCGTGGGGACGCTGTTGATCAAAATTCAAATTCCATCCTCCCCTCTCTCCGACTCTCTGCCAAACTCCGTTTTGTGAGTCAGTCAAAAAGGAACTTGATGAATTGGAGCAGATAAATTACTGACCGCACTTAAGGGGGTCCATTTGTGGTGACGAAAAACCGTCTCCCGTGATTGAGAAAATGGTGGGTCTTGTCGAAGGGGAGGAGGAGGTAACGATCACAGTTGGTCGAGATGATCGCCTCTTCGCCCCTTCTCAATTCGGATCGACGTCTTCGAACTCTTTTTAGGAAGAGAGGGCGTAGCGCGGATCAGGTAAAAAGTCTTGAGCGGATGGTAAACACGACTCATCTAATTAACCCTTCTTTTTGGAAGGGTTATCATCCAATTACCGTTACTATTGGGAATAGATTGGGCGGGATATAGGATAGCCTTATCAGGCCATCTCTGTCAATGAACCATTTCTTAAAATGCTGTTCGGAACAGGGACCCCACTCTCATAGCTCTTCCCCTTCTTATGAATTCACTCCATTAGAGGTACTGAAAATGGGAGTCGGAGTGTCCTACATTAACCAAGAAGTTGCTTTCAGATGACGGCGGAAGGCCACAACGTGGACGCCACACTTCTACAGTCTGTCGGACGCGACCACGGCCACTACTTCCAGAAAAAGACGTTCGGGAAACCGACGTATTGCCACCATGTATGTTTTCTTTTTACAGTTGTACCGTAATATGTAAGCAGAGCAACAGCTCTTAAAAACACTTCGCTACGTAGCAGATTTAAAAAACTACTACGTATCACTGCTTGTTAAGAGCTCTTGCGGTTTTCCAAAAGTTACCCAAACTCATTTTTTCAGTGCTGTGACAAAATATGGGGCATGCTTACTCAGGGATACGCATGCGAAGGTTAGTTCCCATATTACAATTAAAGCGGAAAAAATACTTCAGTTTGTAACTTTGTGTGCCACGAAAAGTGCCTTCGGACGGTAGTGTCGTACTGTAGCGGTGTGGCTCTACAGCTGATTAAAAACCCGGTTGCCCATACGTGGAGCCAATCCGGGCTCATCAAACGACGATTTTGTTGTGTTTGTCGGAAAAAGACCGATGATACCCCTTCTTACGAATGCGAAGGTAAATTTTCCCGCTTTTTCAAATAAAAATCCTTTTACAGTCTGTGATTACTACGTCCATGTGGACTGTGTCGAGCTGGCCGTCTCGGATTGCAAAGAAGCCGCTGCTTTTGTCCCGAATCTCGACCGAGTAAGTACGATTTTTGATGGGGGAAGCCACCTTCTCGAGGTTCGAGAGCGCTGATAATGGCGCCAACGAATGACGTCATTTGCCTCATTAGGGGAATCGATAGGAGTTGTGCAGGACACGACAGCCGACTAGCAGCAGCAGCAGTACGCGAAAGCCGATAAATAGACACGAATGCACACATACACGCATGCCTAAAAAGAGAGAATTTTTGGAAGGAAGGAGATTGGGTTACAGCTCAAAGAGACAGAAATTGTTGTCTTTTGTGGCACAGCTGAATGAATAAAAAGAAAAAAAAGAAGGTTTGATATATTTGCATTAATGCAAAGCAATATCGTAGACTATAAAGATGAAAAATAACGAAGTTTGAGATTAAAGCAAGGAAAAAAAATTTATTAGAGATGCAGGTCAAAAACGGGGTGGCCCGGGCCTGCAGAGTTTAGACGCCATAAAAGAGAAAATGTGCGTGATTAAACAAATGCTTACAGGTCTTGTGCATAAAAAATTTAGGATTGCGCATTTTTGCTAGTGCTCAACAGAAACATGTACTTTTTTCCAGAATACGGTTGTCCAGTACCACCACATGCGTGAGGGAAATCTGCCGAAGGACAGCAAATGTTGTGTCTGCAAAAAGAGCTGCTATTCGGCCGAATGCCTTGTAGGAATGCGGTGTGAATGGTGCGGAAATACCGTAAGTTCTACCTTGGTACTTTAATGAATCGGAATTTAGGCTCACGCAATATGTTTTCGGCAAATGTCTCAGGAATGTGACTTTGGCCAGCTACGAAAAATCATCCTTCCTCCATTCGCGTTGACTATTCCAAGGACGGAGCTGCCAATGGAGCAGCTGCTGAATATCACCTCGGAATCTTCGACAACCACGCGTAAGGGTCAGACTCTTGCACTATCCTTTAGCCCGCACCCCTTTCCCTTCTATTAGACAGCTCTTTTCCTGGCACAGCTTTCCCACAGCATGTTTCCTCCTCCCTACGTTTTCAAACCTTTTCAAGAGATCTCTTTCAGTGTCTTCCCCTCTGAAAATTCAGCCAGATGATGTGAGCTGTGGAGCGGAGGAGACCAAGGATCGTGACGATGTGGAATTTCTTAGGATATTTGACGGGAACAGTGCTCTCAAGAGCCAAATCTCGAGGACAACTTCTGTGCCCAAAACATCCACAGTGCAGCAGATTTTGGAGTCAGCTCTGCGGCGATTTCACATCAATGATAACTCCGACAACTTTTATGTGACCCAGATCACCAGTGATGGTCAGTACAGATTCATTTCACTAAAAATTATGAGATTAGATGGTGACGAGGAGAATCTGGAAGACCCCGTCCCATTGAGGAATGTGAAGCGGCCAGAAGGACGACGGGCGCAGATCTTTCTCCGATACAAGGAGGATGCCACTAAAGACAGAGAAACGATTCGGGTATACGGCGGCTGGTTGCGGATGGCCTCTGTCACCTACTGTTCCATGGAGGTGACCAGCAACACGACTGTCAGCGATGTAATTGGTCGAGCTCTCATAGAATTCGGGTTAGACGGGACCACGTGGAACAAGTATAACCTACAACAGGTACATTTTTTATATTTGCACAAAAGAACTTTTTTTCAGGTAGCACTGGACAGAGGAGTAGCCGATCGTACAGCCAATCCCCAAGAATGTATGCTGCAACTTTTGCGGAATCTTCGAAAGGTTAGTTTTCAAAATAATTTTTGAATAGTCATAATAGTCGAAAGTGACGGTAATTATCATCTCAAAAAGTGACGCCGTTTAATTGGAAAATTGACATAAACAGCTAATTTCAGGAGTCGGTCCGACGCTTCCACGTCACCGTAAGTTTTCGTCTCGCATTCGTTTATGGCATTTGGGGAGCAGTAGTAGTATTCTATTTTCAGAGATTTTACATCCAGGAACGAGAAGATCCTCATGATCATACGGTCTTTGTCGGAAATTTACCGCCGTCGCTGGCTCAAAGGCAGTACGAGAGGATTCTTCTGAAACTGTTGGGCGCCAAAGAGAAGCCCTTCACTGCTATTGGACCAATTTATTTCGAGTACGGATCGATGATCATCACCTTCAACACGCCAAAGGCAGCCACGGCAGCCGTACAACAGCTCCAGAAGGCTACCTACGAGGACAAGAAGCTGATCGTCCTCTGTCTCCCAAATGTCCAGCCGCAAATGCTGGCACCGGACTCCGAGCCGCTGCTCGTGCTCGTGAATGTGAAATCAGGCGGCTGTCAGGGAACAGAACTGATTCAGTCTTTCCGAAAATTGCTCAATCCCTTTCAAGTCTTCGACGTCCTCAAAGGCGGTCCTTTAGTCGGCCTCTACGTATTTCGAAATATACCAAAGTACAAAATTCTTGCCTGCGGAGGAGATGGAACCATTGGATGGGTTCTACAGTGCCTTGATATTGCCAAACAAGTGGGTTTTGATTTTTTTTTTTGTCAAACAAGACTGATTGTAAACCAAAAATGTTCTTGCTACACTCCTGATCTGTATAAAACGTGTACATTTTCAGGATGCTGCATGCTTCTCCCCACCTTGTGGAATTGTGCCTCTAGGAACAGGAAATGATCTGGCCAGAGTCCTGAGATGGGGCGGTGGCTACACAGGAGAAGAAAACCCTCTGGACATTTTGAAAGATGTCATCGAGGCAGATGAGGTCCGCCTTGACCGCTGGGCTGTCGTCTTTCACGAGGAGGAGCGGAGTCAGCCCCCGAATCAAGTGGCATGCTCTTCGACAGCCGAAAGTGACCAGACCATGAACAATCCCGAGGATCAGACGTCGATCATTATAATGAACAACTACTTCGGTATTGGAATCGACGCCGACGTGTGTCTCAAGTTCCACAACAAACGCGATGCAAATCCTGAGAAGTTCCAGTCCCGTCTCTTCAACAAGACACAGTATGCGAAGATTGGCCTGCAGAAGATGTTCTTCGAGAGGACATGTAAAGATCTGTGGAAGCGCATTGAACTTGAGGTAGGAGAATGATTTGAATTTCGAAAGCGCAGACTTTCAAAACGTCGTCATTGCCAAAACATCAAAAAATATGTTTTCTACTCTGTATTATGGCAATTTTTTCTCGCAATCAAAGCCCAGCAACATTTTCGATAAAGAAATTTGTTGAACAGCGCGAATGAAATTAAATTAATTGAGTACAATAATGCTCAATTAAAAACGTACACTCGACTATTCATTCCATTTTTCAGGTAGATCAAGTGAAGATCGATCTCCCGAATATTGAGGGAATCATCGTCTTGAATCTGCTCAGCTACGGTTCGGGCTCGAATCCTTGGGGCACAGCTCGTGAGGATGGTGTCTTCTCGAAACCCACACACTACGATGGCCTGCTGGAAGTCGTCGGTATCTCTGACGTCTCCCGTCTGGGTCTCATCCAGTCCAAGTTGGCAGCTGGGATTCGGATAGCTCAAGGCGAACACGTAAGTGAAATTTCTGACCCATTGAAAGCAAATTTTAGATTCGAATAACCACCCACGAAGAGTGGCCAGTTCAGGTGGACGGGGAGCCGCACATCCAGCCAGCCGGGACCATCATCATCATGAAGTCTGCCCTCAAAGTAGGTCGTTTCATATTAAACGACAAAAAAACGTTGGGTTTGGCGCGCTTTGGGCTCGAATGTTCTCTGTTGTTCTTGTTTTAGCTTCCAGTAACTTAACGAGAGAACAGTGCGCCGCCGCTTCTGCTTAATGTGCTAACCATTGGCTGTTGCAGGCACAGATGTTGAAGAAGGCAAAGAAGACTCGTCGCGGCGGAGTAGCCTCCCAGTCCACGTCTCGCCAACACGACTATGCCGGTCCTCTTGGTGTTCCCTCCCTGGCCGAGACATCCCAGGGAAAGACTACGCCTGAGACACTCGGAGACAGTGACGAGGAAGCTGATGCCTTCCTCTGACGAAGAGAATGCATGCAAGAGTCTCGCCTTCACTTATTACTGCGCCAAATCGTCGTCCGTCATGTACATAAACACACAGAAGAATTTCCGGTGTAGCTTTTTGCAATTATAGCCAACAGTGTCTCTGTTCTTTTGTACTTACTAAGTAAGACCCCACCGATCTCCTTTTTCTCTCTTCTCTTTTTTGGCTAACACATTCTCTCTCTTTCATTTAGTTATCATCGAATCGTGCAATACGCGAAAATATTAAAGAGCCCCCAAAGAGTTGGTCCCCATGGCCCTCGCCAATTCGTCTTTCTTGTTATTTTCAAGGACCCGGTTAATAGACAAATACAGATATATTATGCGTATAGACTATATTAATAAACTTTTACGATTTTCCCTGATGTGGTTTAGGCCCAAATGCTCCGGAAACCTATTCGCGGACGGAGAAATCACACCAAGACGAGTCCGGTGTGTGCTCCGCTGGCCTCCCCAGAACACGATCGAATGTTCTCTAGCAAGTTCGAATTTGTTTTAAACCAGTGTAGAAGAGAGTTCAGATTTGACATTGGGAGGAACATTGGTCGACGAATAGACAAGAGTCTGGGACGATTCGCGAGACGGCATTCGCTGGGACGGGAGAAGAAGAAGTCACCGGTTGCAAATGAGAGTCATTCTGCCATAGATTACGAACATTCCAATACTTCTGCAGAAATCTAATTAATAAATTTTTCCGACTTTTAAACCACATTTACTTTATTTTTTTGCTTATTTTAAAGCTAACTTTTTACAATACGAGTAGGTGGCCCGATTGGCGCAGCGGCCGGAGGCGCCAGCAGTAGTCTAAGAGTTCCAAGTTCGTTTCCCGGCATAACCAAGGCTTCCTCTTCTCGATGTTTGGTTAATTGGTAGTAGTTGGCTACAAGCAAAGGCTGGGCAGCATTGGAACGTTTTTGGCCCCTCAGGTAACACCCGCTAGCTATAATGTCTGAAGCTGAGTCATGCTCTCCTTTACTTTATCGTAGGATTAGAAGTAGCATATCGAATCAGTTTAGAAAAATTTAGGAATTCATTGGATAAGACTAAAGCAAAAAAAGCAACAGTGAATCGTTTATTGACAGCAATACACGTAGTTTGTTCTCTTCTCTCTGCTTCCGCCTGAAAAACTAGTTATCCTAGGATTAATTTGCGCAACGAACCATTTAGCATGTTTTGTAGATGACAGCAGAGCTGGTAGGATCCGTTTTAACTGTCCCCAGCACATATTGATAGATGGTACATTTTCCTCTATCATCGGGCTCGTAGGCGAATCCAATGCATTTCCGCAGACCATAGTCCCCAGTACAAAGTTCCGCGCATGAGGACATATAAGTGAAGTAGCCTCCGAATTTACCGGGGCCTGCTGACGACACCACGGCGTTCTTCTCGTAGAGGATATAGCCTCGGGAACAATCTGAATAGAGTGTACGACGAGTAAAATAGAAAAATAACCTCCAGGATCAACAGTGGGAGTGGAAGGTACTGTAGTCGTTGTGTTCCATCCAACAGCTGGAGTCGGAGTGTTTGTCGTCGATACAATTGACCAAGGAGGAATCTGAAAAAGTTAGGTTGAAAAGTATGTAAATATTTGTGGCTACACCGCTGCAGTCCACAAACAGCAAATCCTGGTCTTGCCAGGCTAGTGAACAGATCACATACTCACAGTGACTACAACGGTTGCTGGTGCCGGTCTTGTTGTTGAAGCTGCTGTTGTAGTTACTGTCGTTGGAACCACAGTTGTAGTTGGACTAGGAGCTGTTGTAGTGGTCGTCGGAATGGGAACTGGAGTAGTAGTCACGGTAGTTGGAGTTACAGTAGTTGTCGGGGCAACAGTAGTTGTAACTTTCGTGGTGGTTGAAGCCTCTCCAGTAGTGACTGGATCAGCAGCAGGAGTACTAGTCATTGTAACGAATGTTGGATAAGCCGTCCAGTAGGTGTATCCAGTAGGTCTGGTCACATTGCACATCTTGTAAACGGTAGATGTGCTGGACGGGTCGGTCTCAAAGGTTCCCAAATGGTACTGGTAGATGGTACAGTTTCCTGAAGACTAATTTTGAACAATTGGGAGAGCTACCTTGATGATCAGGCTCATAAGCAAATCCAATACAGGGCAGCAACCCGTAGTCTCGAGTGCACAGCTCCGCACACGAGTCCAGGTAGTCGAAGTGGCCTCCGTACTTCCCGGTTCCTTTGGGAATGATGGCGTTGGATTGATACAAAGTGTAGCCATTCTTGCAATCTAAACTCATAAAGTTGTAATATGCGTTTTTGGCGGCGGGACGTACTGGAAGGCGTTGTAACACCTCCTGGAACTGTTGGCCAACCATATTTTGTGGTGGTCGTCCAGGAGTTACTGACAGTAGTCGTGGCAGGACCCATTGTCGGCCAGACAGCAGTAGTGGTACCTCCCGGAACTGTAGGCCAGTCATGTTTTGTGGTGGTGGTCCAAGAAGACGGGGCAGTACTTGTGGAAGACTGCATTGTAGGCCAGCCATAGTGCGTGGTGGTGGTCCCAGCTTGAACCCTAGTAGTCGTGACAGGACCCATTGTTGGCCAACCAGCAGTCGTGGTAACTGGAACTGTGGGAGAGCTCTTGGTGCTGCTACTACCACCAGGAACAGTTGGCCCACCGTATCTTGTAGTGGTAACCGGATCCGAAGCAGGAGTGGTCGTCATTGGTGGCTTGAAAGTGGGATACGTGAGCCTGATTGTGGTCGGTCCTTCCGGTGGATAGCATCGTTTGTAGACAGCCGACTTGCTGGTTGGGTCTGTCTCGAAAGTTCCCAGAGCGTACTGGTAGATGGTACAGTTTCCTAAATTATCTTCATTCAAAGTCTATCTGTATACCTTGATGATCGGGCTCGTAGGCGAATCCAATACAGGGCAAGAGACCATAATCTCGGAGACAGAGTTCGGCACACGAGGACAGATAGTCAAAATGGCCTCCGTACTTCCCGGTACCTTTGGGAACGATGACATGGGACTGGTAGAGCGTGTAGCCCAGCTCGCAATCTAAACACCCAATTTCAGTAGATGAGGAGAGTCAATACCTTCTTCTGGTGTGGTGATTCCCTGTTCAGTGGTGTGAGTACTGCCATCATCGGCTGGAGTAGTCGACTCAGCCAATGGACTGGACTCTCCACCACCAGGAGTACTCTCTTCATCAAATGGCGTAGTAGTTTCTTGACCGCCTGGTGTAGATTGACCGGCAGGGGTCGTCCCTCCTCCACTAGGTGTAGACGACTCTCCGCCAGATGGTGTGGACACCATAATAGATGTTGACTCTCCAGTCTGACTAGTCGACAATCCACCTTCAGGCGTCGTCCCTCCAATTGGCGTGCTCTCTCCTCCAGACGGAGTGGTGGTTTCCTCAGCTCTGGGAGTAGATTGTCCGCCAGGTGAACTTTCTCCGCCGCTTACTGTAGACGACTCCCCACCTGATGGAGTGGTGCTCTGTTCTCCAACCGGTGTTGACTCTCCAGCCTGACCAGTTGAGGATCCAGCTTCAGGCGAAGTTCCACCGAAGGAAGTGCTTTCTCCGCCAGGTGTTGAAATTGAGCTCGTAACTCCGCCCGGAGTTGAGCCATCCTCAGGTGTAGATCCTCCTGAAAAGTTCGTTACCATTGTCTACCAGTAATTTCAGTTAGATTCTGTGAAAGGCGGCGAAGGCTACCTTCAACAGCCGTTGTGCTTTCTCCCTGTGGTGTGCTACTCTCTTCAGTGACTGGGTGCATTGTGATGCTACCCGAAGGACTACTAGCCTCCTCAGAAGTGCTAGAGCTCCCGTCAACTGGAGTGCTGTCTGTTGCAGTGTCTGTGCTTCCTTCATTTTGTGATATAGTGCTTCCGTCAGAGGTCCCAGATGTACTAGATCTTTGAACAGTGGTTCCACCTTCAGTGCTAGGCTCTGTACCACCAGTGATCTCAGATGTTGTGTGACTCTCTGATGTGCTGCCCGCTTCAGTGCTCTGTGCTGATGGTGTGGTTCTCTCCGTGCCTTGACTACTTGATTCAGTGATACGTGTACTCTCTCCATCATCTGACGTCCCTGTACTGACTGTGCTTCCACCGGAAGTGCTCTGTTCCGTGCCACCAGTGCTATCCGATGACACATGACTCTCGGACGTGCTACCCGCTTCAGTGGTCGATGCAGATGGTGTTGTTCTATCTGTGCCTTGACTAGTTGAGTCAGTGCTATCTGTGCCGGAATCTGTGGTTCCTTCAGTGCTGTGTGAACTCTCAGGGCCCGGCGTTCCTGAACTCGTTCCAGAAACTGTACTCTCGTGCGGCTGTGTAGGGGTGTCACTGGCCCCAGTGCTACCTTCAGGCGTGGTTTCTCCAACTGGTGAAGATCCAGTCTCAGGTGTACTTCCTCCAGGACTCGACTCTGAAGCTTCCGTAGATCCTTCACTAGTCCCTCTAGTGACTGATGTCCCCGATTCGATTGTGCTCTCAGATGACTGTGGTGTGGTGATGCCACTTTCTGTGCTCTGCTGTGGTGACGTATTGTCTTCAGAGGAACCAGTGCTGTCTGTGCTCGGCTGTGTCGTGCCTTCTCCTGCTGTACTGGATCCTTCAACAGTTGAGATTGGTACTTCAGTACTTCCTCCCCCAGGTGATGTGCCCATGGGTGTGCTTTCAGAACTGATGGCTGTGGCCTCTGTGTCTGAGGGCGAGGAGGTAGTGCTATCTGTGCCAGACTGTGTGGTGCCCTCTCCTTCTGTGGAACTCTCCCCAGCTGTACTACCACTTGTTCCTTCGGTGTTACCTCCTCCAGGTGATGTGCTCATCTGTGTGCTTTCCGAGCCGGAGGGTGCGGTGGCTCCAGTACCAGTGCTATCAGTGCCAGACTGTGTCGAACTGCCTTCAGCTGTACTTTCAAAGGATACGTCTGTACTTCCTTCTTCAGGTGTTGTACCCATCGGAGTGCTTTCTGAACTAGCTGATGTGGTGCCACCAGTCTCGGAAGAGGAGCCAGTGCTATCCGTGCCAGACTGTGTAGTGCCCATTGCATCGGTTGAACTACCTTCTCCAGAACCAGTCGTTCCTTCAGAAGAACCTCCCACTGCAGTCGAGCCCGCTGCGGATGTGCTTCCAGCTGGAGAAGATCCACCCGAAGTCTCAGTACTTTCTCCTTCAGTCGATCCAAATGATGTGCCAGAAAGTGTGGTGTCTTGGCTGTCTGGTGAGGAAGTATCTGTACTTTCAGAAGAGGAGGAAGGCGTGGTGAGATCAGAGAAACTGTCAGTGCTTGAGCTGCCGTGGGGTGTTGTGTCTTGGTCTGTGGTCTCGGAAGGAGAACTACCTTCAACTGTGGACTCTGTCGGTGGCTCACTATCCCCAAGTGTGGTTGTCGTGAGGTCGGTAGTTCCAACAGATTCTGGACTTGATCCCTCAACAGTTGATCCACTTCCTGTACTTCCCATTGAGCTTTCTGATCCAGCTGTTGTTCCGAAAGATGAGCCTGCTTCAGAGGAGCCAGACGGTGTTGTTCCGTCACTAGCCTCACTGCTTCCACTCGTCGAGGATCCTGCTGGTGTTGTTTCTCCACTAGAACTTCCAGAGCTTGAGCCTCCGCCTGTGGATCCACTTTCAGATGAGCCTCCGGGACTTGTTCCCTCTGGTGTTGTACCACCTTCAGACGAACCAGAGGGCGTTGACCCAGCTTCAGACGAACCCGATGATGTTGTTCCTTCACTAGAGCCTCCAGAACTAGAGCCACCTTCAGACGAGCCGGCGGGGCTGGTGCCTCCATCTGTAGAGCCGCTTTCCGATGAACCAGATGGACTTGTAGCTCCATTTGTCGATCCACTTTCAGATGACCCTCCTGGACTTGAGCCTCCTTGCGTCGAACCAGCAGGGCTAGTACCTCCGTCGGTGGACCCGCTTTCAGACGACCCTCCGGGACTAGAACCTCCGTCTGTTGAGCCTCCGTCCGATGAGCCAGATGGTGTTGTTCCTTCACTTGAACCTCCGCCATCGGTACTGCCTTCACTGGAACCAGATTGTGTGCTCGACCCATCCTGTACTGTTGATCCTTCTAAACTTTGGCATTTTCTGAGTATTTCGCAAATTTTACCTGGAGAGCTTCCACCATCAGTTGAAGGGTTTTCTGAGCTACCACCAACTGAAGATCCTTCCGAAGAGCCACTTGGAGTTGTACCACCGCTGCTCTCAGATGACCCGCCAGAACTCTCAGAGGTTTCGCTGGGAGTCGTCCCAGAGCTACTGTAAGGAGTGGTTCCGCCGGAACTGAAATCGCTGGAGCTATCGCTTGATCCAGAAGAAGACCAGCTGTCGCTCGTGCTTCCTTCCGAAGAAGAACTCCACAGCTCGGAAGTCCCACCAGAAGAGCCTCCACTGGTCTCGGTCGTTGAATGATCCGTAGTCGGCTCATTCGCCGGAGTAATGGAGACAGAAGAACCTCCTGATACTGAAGTTGTCGGCAAGGTAGTTGTGGTACTGCTGGACTGGGTGGTGTCCCCTAAATTGATTGTTTAGCATTGTTCAGTACTGTTTACTTTGCCCTACAATTCTACGCGCCTCACCCGTATGATCTCACAGTGTGACTGGGACTAGATGAGACAATACGGGCAAGAAACAGTTACTAAAAGACCAACCTACCGAGATTCACAAAGCATCATTTCGAGTTCATAATGCAATGTCTCCCCTCTACAGTGTTCTGCAAAGTTTTATACCTGATCAAAAGCTATATTTTGCAGAACATCGCTAAGCCGAAGTATCATTGCCTCACCCTTTTTATTTTACCACAACCTGTTCGAGTTTTAGTGCCAGAATTCTACTTCTCTCCCCTACCATCTCATACAGTCATATTTGGACTGGTCTTCTGTACGAGTAGGAATAATAATCAGCCAAACTCTCAACGCCTCTTTTCGAGTTCAAAATGTGACCCCCACCATCGAAACAAAAACTTACAGTAATAGGTGATCGTAGTATATCCAGTGGACTGAGGCTTCGTCGTTGTCGGCGTGGTCGTGGTAGTCGTGGTAGTAGGAGTCGTCGTGGTTGTTGTGGTTGTGGCTGGGGTCGTTGTAGTCGTGGTAGTAGGAGTCGTCGTGGTTGTTGTGGTTGTGGTTGGGGTCATTGTGGTCGTGGTTGTTTCCGTAGTTGTCTCTGTCGAGGTTGTCGGGAGAGTGGTGGTCGTGCTCGAAGATTGCGTCGTGTCCCCTAAACTTTGACTGTTATACATTCAAAAGCACTATCGACCAGTGTTTTTCAGTTAGACTCACAGTTATAAGTGATAGTCGTGTACCCTGTTGACAACGGTTTAGTGGTTAGAGTAGTGGTAGTTGTACTAGGACTAGTCGTGGTTGTGCTAGGACTAGTAGTTGTAGGTTCACTTGTGGTTGTAGTTACAGTACTAGTAGTAGGTTCTGTGGTAGTACTAGTCGAGGAACTCATTGTCGTAGTCGGAGAGGTCAAACTGCTAGTCTCAGTCGTGGTCAGACTAGTGGTTGGGGTGTTAGTAGTACTCTCCGACGACGTAGTGGGCAATACCGTTGACGTACTCGACGATTGGGTTGTATCCCCTAGAAACGTTAGAAGTCTGTTAACACCACGGGCTGTTATACACTGTCTCACATTTTTCTTTCTAACTCACAGTTGTAAGTAATGGTAGTATAGCCCGAGGTCTGTGGCTTAGTGGTTGTCGGAGTCGTTGTTATCGGGGTAGTAGTCGAGGTACTGGTCGACGATTCTGTCGCTGTTGGTGTTCTAACAGAAGACGTCTCTGGGCTGGTTACAGTAGTTGTGAGTGTTACTGTGCTTGTTGGCGTCGAACCCCTAGTGGTCCCCGTCGAGACTTCAGTACTCGTGGTAGCTACCGTAGTAGTCCTGGGCGTGGTGGTCGTTTCAGTGGTAGTTGAGGTTTCCATACTCGTAGGAGTTGTAGTCATGGTAGTAGAAGTTTCAGTGGTAGTTTGAGTCGAAGTACTCGTAGTCGGAAGGGTGGTAGTTGTACTACTAGACTGTGTTGTATCCCCTTAATTTGTTTGGTTTGATTTCATTTCGCTCAGAGCAAAAACTATAGAAGAGCTATGACGTCATTAGATCATTAGTTGACAATACACGATCCTTAAATATTGACATGGTGAGAAGAGGACAGGTGATAGGGTCAGATTTGATAGGCCGGGTACAGAAACGCCAAAGTAAATAAATGTTAGATTAGCAGGAATAGAAAGTTAACACGTAGACAGGTAAGAAGGCGATAGACTGGCTGCCTCTCTGTCTATCTTTCTCTCTGTCCCTTTCTGGTTCAGAATTTGACAGAGAGACAAGATAAGAAGGGAAGTAGTTGACAGTCATTGACAGGACAAGAAGATGACGGGTTGACAGAATCAGAGTTTAGCAGACTGACAAGATGACAAGTTAACAGGTTGATAGACAAGGTAACATAGTTAAAAGGTTTCTGACAAGCTCTATCTTTTTGTTGTTGCCCCGCCCGTTACATTTCGCCTGTTAGTACCACTATCTCGCGCAAAACTCACAATAGTAGGTGATCGTAGTATATCCAGTGGACTGAGGCTTCGTCGTGGTCGGTGTGGTCGTGGTGGTCGTGGTGGTTGGAGTTGTCGTTGTCGTGGGTGTAGAAGTCGTTGTGGTAGTTTCTGTGGTCGTAGTCGGGCTTGTCGCACTCTCTGTACTGGTAGTCGTAGCCGGAGTGGTCGAGGTCTCCGGTGGTGTAGTTGTAGTCGTAGTCGTGGCTATAAACTCCAACCCTGACCTGGATTCCATTTCAACTTACGTATAGACGTCGTCCCTAAATCAAAATGTTACTATGTGAACCCAAGTGTGACTTACATGTGAAGCTGACAGAAGTGGAGTCTGTGAGGGCTAAAAAGAAACTTTTTGTTTAAAACAGTGGGCAAACTTACGCGGACAAGTAGTCGTCTTGCATGCTGACGACGAGATCGTTGAAGTCACAGCAGCCGCGGGCTTCGAGGTAAGAAGGGTTGCAGGGCTCGTGACTGTAGCAGGAGCTCTTAATTGCACTTTTTCCCAGAAGCAGACTAGCAACACTTACGTAGTGGTAGTAAGACCCGTCGTGGTAGTTATCGTCGTGTCAGGAGTTCTGGAAAGTCTGCTAACTATAGGGTGTGGTAGTATTTTTAAAAGAACAAGATATTTGAGTCTCCTTGGCGTCCAGGTTTACTGCAGGCTCAATTACTATGGTATCCGTTTTAAAGGCTGTCCAATAGGGAATCGAACCATCACCTCCAAAAAATTATTTTGGGAATCTCGACCTCAAACAACTACGGATAGCTAATTAAAAGTTATTGCGAGTCAGGGGATATGCGACAAATATGCGTGCATTGTCAAAATTGGCTTTGAACTAAACCCTGTCTCTTTAGCACTTACGTTGTAGTCGGTGTCGTGGTCAGCGTTGTACTTTCAGTAGTGGCCGTGGTCTTTGTGGGAGTTGTCGTAGTCGTTGAAGCCTCTGTAGTGGTAGTCACAGTCGTTGTGGGTGTAGTCGAGCTTTCTGTAGTTGTAGGAGTTGTAGTAGTCACTGTAGTAGTAGAGGTTTCCGTGGTAGCTGCAGTCGTAGTACTCGTAGTCGGAAGCGTGGTCGTTGTGCTACTAGATTGCGTGGTGTCCCCTACAATGTTGGTTACGAATAAATTGTCTCAGACCCGTAGCACCACTATTTAGCAAAGTCAATAACCCCCAATAAAACAAAAGTACAGCTGGCCCAGGAAGTAAAAAAAAAGGCTTACAGTTGTAGGTGACAGTAGTGTATCCGGTTGACTGAGGCTTGGTAGTCGGCGGACTCGTAGTCGTGGTCGTAGTCGATGGAGTCGTTGTGGTGGTAGGTATAGTTGTCGTTGTAGTCGGAGTAGTTGTCGTTGTAGTAGGGGTGGTAGTGGTGGTTGTTGTCGGAGTGGTCGTCGTTGTAGGGGTCGTAGTCGTTGTTGTGGGAGTTGTAGTCGTCGTACTCGTCGTCGTAGTGGTAGTCGGAGTAGTTGTTGTTGTAGGGGTCGTAGTCGTTGTTGTGGGTGTTGTGGTAGTTGGGGTAGTAGTCGTTGTTGTGGGTGTTGTGGTAGTTGTACTCGTTGTCGTAGTTGTTGTCGGAGTAGTTGTTGTGGTAGTTGGGGTAGTAGTCGTTGTTGTGGGTGTTGTGGTGGTTGTACTCGTCGTCGTAGTGGTAGTCGGAGTAGTTGTTGTGGTAGTTGGGGTAGTAGTCGTAGTTGTGGGAGTTGTAGTCGTCGTACTCGTGGTAGTAGGTGTAGTTGTCGTAGTGGTCGAGGTCGACGTGGTTGGTAGCGTCGTCGTTGTACTCGAAGACTGGGTCGTGTCCCCTGAAGATGTCAGTCAGTCAGTTATTGTTTACTGTGCACTATCTCTGAACAGTTCAGTCCTCTCTACAAACACAGTCAGTCCGAAACCTGTCTCGCCCACGGATCATGCCTCACTAATTGAGTCTCGGGTGTTCCCTTGAACTTACAGTTATAAGTTATGGTGGAATAGCCCGTGGATTGCGCCCAGGATGTGGCTGTCAAGACAGCCACTATCCATAAACGCATTGTGTACCGCAAAGTCTGAAAACTGTGGTACGGGTGCAAAAGTACGGTTTTGGAAGAGAGATAGGGTGAGATCACCAATTAGCCCTGAGCATATGACGTTGATCATTGACCAGGCTTCTGGAGCAAACAATGCAAATCTTTGTGTTTTCTAGAAAGGCTTGAAGCTACAATCAGGCCAGGAAGTAAGCTATAGCAAAAACAAAGAAAAATGTGGGAGAACTACGAAGAATACGGTAGAGACGAAGTCGATCGGGGAGGGAGAGGGGGCGTTAGGACAAACGTTGTTCCTCGATCGTCCATCCGCCGTAATCCGTTCAACCCGATCCCATACCATGATCCCAATTCGATTTTGCTCTAATCGCGAAAAATTCACACCAAAAGACACGAGTACTTCCCGCCGCCAAGAGGGGGGCTTTTTGATTAGTCAAGAGTTTATAGCATTTGGAAGTCAATAAATTTGTGATCCCGAGTAGTCTACTTACTTGCTTTGTGGCCAACTATAAGAGTCAGAGATGCGTGAATGATTCCCATCTTCTTGGATAATGTTTTCAGATCTGCCAAAGTCATCAGACTAATACCTCTAGGGTTCAAACGTGTTTCCAAATACACATATAAAACTAACCAGAAGAAACCTCCGTGCTGTCATTCACTAACAAATAGAAAACGAGACTGATGTCCTCTAGAGTCCTGAAGGTTCCGATCGTTGCTAGTTCACTCCATCTTCGTATGGCCTATGCCGATAGTTCACAGGACAATTGCAGCCCTGTCGAAGATTCTGCGGCGGTACATCAGTAGTTGTAGTCATCGTGGCAGACTCTAAATAGGGTTTTGTGAGAGAAGCTGGCTGACTAGCTTGCAGCAATGTTGGTAGCCGGCTGACTTGGCCATCGGCAGTTTGGATTCGGGAGGGATGGTTCCGTCATCTGACGTAGTACCTTTTTTGAACAGTGGGTCAGTCCTACCCAATAGCTTCTCATTTCCAGTTCTAGTCTTTCGTCGCACTCTTCCGGTGGCGTCTACCTAAAAACTGTCGGAAGCGAAAGAACTGTCTCTGTAACCTTTACAAGTAAAAACACTTGGCCAGATTGGTAGGATTCGACAGCGTAGATAGAAACGATTCGGAGGCGAGCAGCACAGGAGAAGCGCATGCGAGCTAGTGAGCTCGTTGGGAGCAAAAGATTTGACATAACAAGCCTTGGCAAGTTAGCGCTAAACATGAACAAATAGCTTACAACTTTTGACAAGTTATCCTCAAAACTTTCTTACGAGTTTGTTATGACTGTGACAGTGTCTATACCATTGACGCTGAAAACTACATTGGGCAGTAACACCAGAACAGAGACAAGATATCTATCCTCTCCTGATCTTTGGTGGGCTGCTTTTTGAGGGAACTATTTCCAAAACAAGCCGACCTCAAATTGAAACGAGTTGCGTTCCGTTCCAACCGCTCGACTTTGCATAACCCACCGGTTCTCGATGCAAATAGATTTTTTGTTTTGTGATTTTCTACCGAGCGACTGTCCAGACTCTACTCATTATGAAATTAATTCTTCATATTCTGTTTTCAATAGGAGCTTGTAACATTTATGACTGTGAGTTATTTGAATCTGTTTTGTGTTCCTTCCACTTTCTAGCCTACACCGATAGCAACTTTTTTAACCCATATGGATACGGTCAGTACGGTTACAACCTCTTATTCCCAACAGCTCCTGCTCCTTTTGGATGGCCACAATATGGAACAGTCACACCGTGGAGTAGCGGTGGTCTTTTTGGATTGACAAGAGCTACTGGGCATTCTGACAGGTTGGTCGGGAAAATTGGAATAATCAGAATTTGCAGATATGGTGGGAACCTTGGGTACAATTATGGCTGCACTCCCTTTTGTCAGTTTGGAGGAGGTCTACTGGGTCGATGACTGTTTCAAGTTATTAAGTATTGTGTCTTTCATCCAAAACTAATAAATTTCCCGTCTCTCTGTCCGTCAATCTTTGGCAGAGAAGGTTTTGTCAATATGCTCTCCGCCTCTCATTGTCAATCTGATGATGTAGTTATCGTCTCCGGTTGCAGGTCATTTCTCACCATCTGCTTTCTTGCCCATTTTCTGTACTTTTCGATAAACAACAATATGTATTCCGGTTGCTGCTATACTGTCAATCCTGGAATCGTTGCCTTGACAATCCTAATGATAGATCTGCACCGACAGGGTCAAAGTTCTCATAGGGTGAATACTGACTAGCTATCTAACTTTAGAAAGAACTTAGTTTGTTAATTTGGCTATTGATTGATTGCTTTTCGCTTCTTTTTTTCTTGGCCAATGCCCTGCTTTGGGTCGGCAGACGCAGACAGAGTCTCACCACGAACAGCGAGACCTCTGCTTTTAGATCTGCCCCGTTGAGTTATCTAGCTCTAAGCCACTTTTTTTCCCTTTCCCTGTAAAGGTTATATTCAAAAAGAACAGGTTCAGGATCTCCATGCCGGATAATGTCCGGTCCTCAAGACAATGACTCCAATGGAATAGTTTTCTTCAATAGGCTAGAAGATGAAAGGGTCGAGGAAGTCGAGTCTGCCACAGGTAACCCAAATGCCAGTTATAAACTCACCTTCATTTAGGGAGTGGAGTATTTTCGTCTCTTTTTGGCCGAATATGGAAGACGGACGAGTCGAACCCGCCCTCCACGTCCAGCAGTCAGAAAAACATTGATCTGACGGCTGTCGACCCGATACAAGTCGATGTCGCTCCTCTAGAAAATGGCGGCTCTCTGGCCATTCAAAGAAGACCGCGTTTGACGAGAAAGACAAGCCAGAATTCGCCTGGAAACGGCAGTGTTTGTATGTTTTTCTGCTGACCGTTCTCACTATCGATGTGCAAAAGTTTCGATAGAAGATAGACGAAAATACGTTTGTTAACCATGAGCTGCAATAGTTAGAAGACATAGCAGGTTTTTCGACATTCTGATCTAAATAACTTTTGCACAGACAGAGACAGTTTGACTGGACAAGAAAGCTCAGTAGCTACCGTGCTGGCAGTTGTTACTCATCATCAGTTTCAGGTAGTCAAGAGGAACGAAGGTTCTCCGGGAGGATAAGCAACATCTTCCGAGGTGGAGCCAAGGAGGGCTTGGTCGACTATAATAGAAGTAATTTTAGTGAGTGTTCCTAACAACTTCCACCAACTTCATTAACCGTTGCACCCCTATCCCAACCCTTGAATATTGTAGTTTATCAAAACTTTAGAACAGTACTGGATGCCTGACTCTACCGGTCGAGAGTGCTACCAGTGCGAGGAGCGGTTCACAGCTTTTCGTAGACGACATCACTGTCGACTGTGTGGGCAGATCTTTTGCGCGAAGTGCTGCAATGTTCATGTTCCTGGACACACGTGAGTTCTTCTAATTTGACAGAAAAGTTTGAGATTTTGTAGGCTTGGCTACACTGGCGAGCTGCGTCTCTGTCATTACTGTGCCAAGATGATGGCCCAGTATCTGCCCCCGGATGCAGATCAGAGAACTCCAACGGAGGAATTTAATCACCAAACAAGTGAGTTTCGTGTTTTAAAGATTTGTGGAATGCTTATGAGAACACGAAGAAAAGTTAACAAGTTCTGTCATGTCAACGGATTGGTGTGACAAGTCAGCATTTTACACTATCTCTCTAACTGCCAAAACATTTGCGCCGTTCAAGAATATAAAAAAGATTGACGGAGAAAGGACAAGAGTTCGACCCGTTATTGCAAAAATAGAAGAAATAACATTAGTTGAGTAGGATTACACAGATAGAACAACAGTGTGCCAGGTTGACATTGACTTGACAGGTTTTTGACAGACTGACCCAGCTTGGTAGAATCTTGACACTAATTAGACCAGTTGATAGAAACCAGATCATAGGAGTTGGACAGGTTTCCAATGGCATTACTGAAGTTCTGTAGATGGGCGAAGACGGGACATGGATTAGACAAACTGACAGTAACAGGTTGGAAGA
Organism: Oscheius sp. JU75; assembly: GCA_037178855.1. Classification (NCBI taxonomy): domain Eukaryota; kingdom Metazoa; phylum Nematoda; class Chromadorea; order Rhabditida; family Rhabditidae; genus Oscheius; species Oscheius sp. JU75. The sequence continues at coordinate 8,394,959 of JASJZC010000006.1, read as the reverse complement.
GCCAATATGGATGTTCGACAAGCTGACAGACATAGTGCTATCTCACAGAAACTGACCTGTCACTCTTTTAGTGGCTGTCGGAATCGGATCGTCCGGAGAAGAAGCCCCGGCTGACCAGGCTGGCTCTCCTCGACAAAACGGAGTAATCTCTACAGTCTCGGCAGGAAATCTGCGCTGGGCTCGAAACGGAGAGTCTAGTTCTAGTCCAACCACCGCAAGGACGGTGAGGAAGGACTCCCTGACCCTGCCGCCTCCGAGCTACAAGCCTCCGAGCATGCTCTGTGTCCAAGAGCTCTACAACCAGCACGAGCAGCACTATGGAAAGCCCAGAGCTGTGGGTTTTTGCTATTTTTGTGGTATATGGAGTTTCAGCCGAGCATGGGAAGCATGGGTGCCGAAGAGGAAGAGTCCGGTCCGGATTGGTTCAGAACCATGTCCAACTCTCATTGTTCTTTTGCCAGTAAGGAGAACTCGTTCTCGAACAAGGAAGAAGCTGTGAGTGATCTCTATTAATGCCATAAACCAGAGTTTTAGCCCTATCGCCCATCGACCGATGACTTCGAGCCACAGCCAATAAAGGTGGAACACTCCTCTTCCAGCAATGAAGTAAATGTTCTCGATCCGAAATCCTTGTCCAAAAAGTAGGTCGTTATACTGGTCTACAGTGAGATAGTTAGTGAGAACGTGGCCAGGAATGTTAGAGCAAGTTGATTGAAAGACATGTTCCCTCTGTCTCTCTGTCTCTCTATATCTCAGCTCCTTCGTCCTTCTTAACTCAGCCGAGATCCTGATTGGTTGTCTCAAAAACGGGGTTTGAGACGAAAAACCTGTGCCAGGCCGCACTTTTCGCTCCAATTTTCAATCCTTGCTTGTCCTGTCCGAGACCGGCTTTTTGGGACATTACAAGAATACATTTCCAGGATTTCCATAGAAGAGCCCGTCGCAGTCGATGATGACATCAACCAGCTTTTTGATCGGAAAACAGAGAGAATGGTCGATTTTCTCTTCAAGCGGGAACGGATCCGAGACGAGCGCTGGAAGATGATAGTTCTCCAGTTGTCCAAAAAGATTGCCGCGACTGTTCAAGTCGATGTGGAGAGGAGGAGGGACTCGATGAACATTCTGTCCTATGTCCACATTAAGAAGGTCTTTGCGGAGACTGACATCCCAAGGGCTGAGGTATTTCTATCCTTTGCCATTGGTTAACCTTCTCTAGATGATCTGGGGAGTGGTCTGCTCCAAATCCGTCCTCCATTCTTCCATGAACTGCGACCAGCAGAATGCCTCGGTTATGATAAATGCTGGCTCGATCGAATACGAGCGGATTCAAGGAAAACTGACCTCTATAGAGCCGATACTCTGTCAGGAAGCCGAGTTTCTGTCGAAGCAAGTTAGCAGGATTATGACCAAGAGACCGACATTGCTCTTGGTCGGAGGTGGTGTCTCTCGAATCGCGGCGAATCTTCTGAGGACCGCTGGAGTTGCCGTAGTGGTACATGTCAAGGACAGGTAGTTGACTCTTCCCTTTGGCCAGAAGACAAGGTTTCAGCGTCCTTCACAGAGTCTCTCGATCTACAGGAGCCGACATTCTGCCCTCGTCAGATGCACAGCTCCTCCAGCAGAATGTCGGCTTCTGTCCCTCATTCAGTCAACATATTGAGAAGTTGAAGAATGGGAAGGAGAAAGTATTCTTGGTAAGCATCATCTCCGATGTCTGGTTCAATATACGCATTTGACTACACGCTTTGATTTCGACTTAAAACTATCAATCTGACTTAAAGAGTTTACTCTTTACTAGTAGGGAAAGCTTTCTAGGGATTGACTTTCGAGTTCAGGATAAAAGACAGTGGATTTACAGATATTCGACGAATGTCCACCCGAAAGAGGCTGCAGCGTGATCCTTCGAGGAAGTGATGAGAGAGAACTACGAGCAGTCAAGCGAGTCCTACAGTTTATGATAACAAACGTCTATTCGGCCAATTGCGAGAAGGCCTTCCTCAACTTGTTCAATCTCCGTCTAGCCTACCAGATCTCCAACTGTGAGGTCTGTGAGATACGACGAAACAATATTGAGAACACCGAGGAGAGGGTAAGTGTCCCGTTCCAGACCCTTGTATTCTATTTTTCCAGTCAGAGTTCGAAAACGAGCTGACCGAGAGTGTCCTAAGCATATCGCCTTTCATCGACTTTGAGCCGCCGTATCTCGAGACTCCAAAAGGACGAAAGTGTACTCTGCTGGGCTATTTCAAGCAGCCGTTGTATCGTTTCGGGACCGAAGAAGACTTTGACAGACTGGAGGAGCTCGAGAGGGATGAAATCCAGCAGAAGGCCAAGGACGATGTAATGGTAAGCTGTTTACAGATTCTCTGTTTACAGAAAGATGCCTGTCAAAAATACGCATTTTTTCAAAGTCGAGACAGCATTTTTGACCGTTCCGATGTTCTGTAAGGTTGTAGAACAAATCAAGGACTACAGCTTTGCAATGCATCGGAAAGTCCGAAAAGATCGTCTTGACCGTCCAAAATGCCTCCAAACTTTTACCGCAGAGCTCGGCTAATCTCATCCGTACCATACCATCGAATCTGAGGTTGACCAGCCGAGACAGTACGGGCAGGAAACACGCCTTTGATCGGTCCTGAAAACACGCGCGGGGTTAAGACGGCCGTTTTTGACTTTCAGATGTCTGCTAAGTTGTAGCCCTCTTCGCTACAACTTTGCAGAACATCACAAACCTAGAAAATGCTGAATTGATCCCAAAAACCCGGGTAATAAGTTACGTATTACTCACTAGGGAAGGGTTTTAGTTGCCCGCGGGATATTGAAACGAGGTAGGTGTCATTCGAAAGGGCATCGAAAATAATGGTGTTTCCCAAATTTTCAGCTGCGGAATGGATGTCTGCTGTCCTCTGGAGCTTTTCCCGTTTCCAGATTTTGAGCTGAATTGCGCTCTTGGACTTGGATATCCAGTGCTTCTTTCAGCGCAAGTGACCAAGTGGTGCAGTGCCTAAGCGCTCCGCTGAAAGGCTTTTGGTTTTTGGTTCGAATTCTCTCTTTGGAAAACATTTTTATTTACTCATTTCAAGAGTATTTAGCTTCTATCATTGCTTTTTTTATTGCTAAAAGCTATAAAATCTTTATGGTCGACCCTTTCACTCACTGAATACAAAAATCCCCTTTTCGGATAGAATTGTGACAACCAGTATCGCACAATTTCACAGCCACTTTGACTAAAGAAAAGGTTTTTTGCGTGACAATATACTGCAAAGTTGTAGCCCTTGATCTGTTCTACAACTTTGCTAAGCATAGCCAGGCCGGAAAAGCATTTCTTCGTCCCGAAAAACGGATTTGAACGCGGGAACTATATCAGAAAAAAAGTTAGGAAATGGCAAGGTCGACTATAAAGATTTAATGAGTAAATAAAAATGTTTTCCGAAGAGAGAATTCGAACTAAAATCTAAAAGTCTTTCAGCGGAGCGCTTAGGCACTGCATCACTTGGTCACTTGCGCTGAAAGAAGCACTGGATATCCAAGTCCAAGAGCGCAATTCAGCTCAAAATCTGGAAACGGGAAAAGCTCCAGAGGACAGCAGACATCCCTAACCACATTCTTCCAGACACCCCAGCCTGCTGAGCCAAGGCATCCCCTGGCCTCCAGGCGGAACTGTGGTGAGGACGAGCATTCCTCCTTCAGGGCTCTGGGTGGACTGTTGTTCAAGAGACGCATGGCCAAAGTACAGAAGCCTGTACCGGAAATCCGGAAACAGCGGGTATGAAAGCTTTACATTTTTCGTAAGCAGTTATTTTAGAGCCTGGATGTAGTGCGAAAGAATGACGTTTTGTGTCCATTCGTCCACCAGAGGATAGCGGTCCTCTTCGGGTCCTTCTCCCCAAAATCGCCGAATTCTCCCTACTTTTGTGTTCGACCCTGGGTTCTGAACATGGAGTTCTACGAGGACCATGACATGTGTCTCGGAGAGTTTTTGACCAAGTGGGATCTTTTGCACCTAAATTTGTGGAAGGGTGGTTCAGATTCTGTTTCAACAAGTCATACGAGTGTCCTTCGACGAATTGTGAAGTTCCAATGCTCGACCATTCAAGAAAGTTGGTCTTTGGACGGGTGTGTGTGGAAGTCACGACGCAGTCCGTGGTACAGATTAGTCAATCTGAGGAGCAGAGCAGGAATGGCTTCACGACGAGTGATATCATTACTTACCATCATTGTCCGATGTGAGTACGAGCGTCAGAGAGACAGAGAGACGTAATGATGGACAGACAGAAAGTCAGAGAGACAGAGACTCTTTCAGATGCAAGTGCTCATCACCCATAGTCCCGATCACTGCCGCTGTCTGGAATCTGTCCTTTGGAAAGTACCTAGACTACATTGCCAACTCTGCATTCACCAAAGGATGTGTCACTTCCCCGTCCAAGCAACATCAATGCTCTCACTGCTTCTTCCACGAACAGAAGCACTTTTTCGCGCAGAACAACTTTGTGACAGAGATCAAGATCACCCCTGTAAGCTTCTCGTTCTTTTTGGCCACCAACTGCGCACCAACTCTAGACCATTGACGTCCATACGCAGCTGGATTTCAAGTCTTTCTGCATATGGACGTCTATTGTTAAGAATTGGTGCGCTTTAAGAATTGGTACGTTTAGATTACGGTAACAGTAATGTTTAGGTCCGACCTTTTGATGTGATGTTCTCCCCAGTTCTCTGCCACATTCAGCCACAGCAGTTCAACAAGAAGACGCTTCTGGACACCTTGACCCGGATGTCTGCTCTGGCTGATGACGCTATTGAAAAGGCAGACACGCGACTGAAGCAGTTGGTTCAACATGAACAGTTCAATCAGTATGCTGTCAGCTTCCACACAGTTTTGAAGCAGTTGGTAGAAAATACTAAGGCTCTGGTTCAGTGAGTTTGGAAAAACATTGGGTATGGGACAAATCTTCAGGGAGAAAAGACAATATGCTGACCAGTTGGAAGGGACGGACAGAGATGTCTTTGCCTCCAATGATATTTTTGCGATAAAGTCTCACGAGACGGTCAACTACATCCGTGAGGCAATCTACAATCTAATCAGTACGTGGAATGACCAGACAGTGGTTTTGGGAGCGACTGTCAGGGCTCTGAGGAAGGGAGAGGATCCGGTAACTGTTCAAGAAGTGAGTGACAGTGACAGTGACCGAACAATCAGTCTTTTCAGTTCCCGGACATCTCTATGGACAAGATCGAAGACCCCTTCCCTCCAACCCTCCACCTCGGCCTCAAACTCCAGCCGAGAGTCGGCGTAATCGTCCGGGACATCCAGGATTCGCGAAGCAACTACAAGCCGGACATCGGAAGTATTATCGGTTATGCCCTATCCGCCATGGACTATGAGGAAGGTCGGAGAAAGTTCCAGAAGGTGTCTGGCGATGAGTACGTGCTCAACCTGTCCGCGGACTCCTGTCCCACAGAAGAAGCTGCCATCAATGCCGAGCATTTGGAAGTCGAGTTCCATGACCACTCGACTCATTACTATGTCAAAGCCTACTATGCTGAACGGTTTCGTCTCTTGAGGAAACTGCTGTTCCCTGAAGGAGAGGAAGCCTTCATCCGGTCCCTGTCCCAGAGTGTGCTCTGGACACCGCAGGGCGGGAAGTCGGGCTCGTTCTTTTACAAGACGATGGATGACCGATTCATCATGAAGACGATGGGAAGCTTCGAGATCAAGTCCTTCACAAAGACGGCCTTCGCTCCGAACTATTTCGAGTATATTAAGACGGCAGTGACGGAGAACAAGCTGACTACGCTGTGTAAGGTAGGTTTTTAAATGATTAGCCAGTTAACCAAGAACTGATTCTTCGTATCTTGTCCTACGGCACTCTTTCCGGTATATCGGCAACTACTTACCATTCAACTGTTTCTCGTCATGAGATAATGTCCGATATTTTTCCTCAGTACGCCCCGTAGTCATGTCCTCTCAGTGCTATGCCTGTCAGCCTCTCAACCTTTTCTTGCCTTTCGCTTCCCATCCCCTCCCCCAAGGCAGCCTCGTTCACTAGTTTCTTCCTCACTTGCTTCTTTTCTCTTTTGAAGTCAACATACTCAACGCATGCCACATTGGTATAAGCCGAGTTCTGGTAATTACACGAACTCTAAATGGACATGTCAACTAAACTCTTGACAGGACTTGTCACATTTGGTCCGTGACTCTCTGAAAAATGACAAGACTTTGGGGGAATACCTGTTCCTAAGGGATCTCATAAAATTCAACTCTTCCAGGTCTATGGAGTCTTTCGCGTCGGAGTCAAGAGCAAGACGACCCAGCTCAAAGTGGACATCCTGGTCATGGAGTATCTTTTCTACAAGCACTCGGTGAATCAGGTCTGGGATCTCAAGGGATCCCTTAGGAACAGGTATTCCCCCAAAGTCTTTTGTACTAAGCGTTACCAGATTGGCCTCGGGTGGGAACAATCCCGAAGACGTCCTGCTAGACGAGAATCTGGTCAAGGATCTCTGGAATAAGCAGCTCTATGTCTATCCACATGCCAAGGCTGCACTGAACCAAGCCATATCCAATGACAGTCACTTCTTGTCATCCCAGCAGATCATGGACTACTCCCTGCTCTGCGGGGTGGACGAGGCCAGTGGACAGCTTCTTCTCGGAATTGTTGACTACATGAGGACTTACACTTTTGACAAGAAGATGGAGTCCTGGGTCAAGATTATGGTCGTGCCAGGAGCGCATTTGCCCACTATCCTCAGTCCGGAGATGTATTGTACCAGGTACGGTCAATGTCACTGTCACTGTATCCTGGTTTTTAGATTCTCCGAAGCCATAGATACCTACTTTCCTGTGGTCCCAGACCAATGGGTCGGTCTCGGAAGCTCCGTCTCTTACTAGAACATGATTTTTTTTTTCAAATTGTATAGAGAGCATATTTATCGATTCCTATGTGATCATCTTACCCTTGTGATATAACATTACGGTTTCTCGGTTGCCTTAAAAACAATTTATTTACTTGTGATGTTTACTGAAAGTGGTTTATACCACGTTGCGTCTACTTTTACGTTATGTATTTTCTACGTACATATTTTGTTTGTGTACCCTTCGAATACTTTACAGTCATCAAAAAGTGAGAAAAATGCAAATGTTTCTTAGAAAAGCAGAAATTTGGAAGAGAATAGAACAAATGAGATTGTTTTGTGTTGAAGCGGCGCCAAAAATCTCTTACAGTATTCATTTTCAAGAAATGCGCGCGCTTCCTTCTCGTTCTAAAATCTTTTTCTTCAGAAGTCGCCATGATGCAACGTGGGCAGAAACGAAAAGTAAGCATTTTTTCCTTGCTCAAGCGTATAAAATGTTTAGCAAGACGAAGAGGAAGCACTGAACAAGGCGTTACGGACATTTGAGGACGATTTCGGAGGGCTCGTTAAACCTCCAGTCGGAAAAGCCTTCGTGCGCGGAGATGTCGTCGAAAACAACAAAACAAGTGACTCTTTTTTACGTCTTCTTTGTCTTACCAGCCCCGTGTCTAGTCAGTGCAGCCAGCGGGAAGATCTATCAGCCGGATGCCAAGTTCTCCCTCAAACTTGGGGGCAGCCTTCCGTCGACAGCTTCAAATTTCGAGGAAGCGAAGAAACTAGCGGCGGAAAAGGTTCTACTTCCTGTTTTATCTGCAAATAACGACATTCAAGGCCCGCAAATTCTTGATAGAAGCCCATAAGGGCAGTGGACCGGCACCGACAGTAGTGGTTCCAACTACGGCGAAACCTATCGCGAAGCCGGCCCGACCCGGTGCCAGTAAGGCCGTCAAGAGCAAAACAACAAATTTGGATGCGTTCAAGGAGGAGTTGAAACGGTAAAATTGATTTTCTTTCAGCTTTTCATGTCGGTGGACCTATCCACAACCCAGTTTATTCGGTTGACAGGGACAGTATTTTATGTCGAACATGTCATTTTTTTTGTCTGAGAGTACTAACAGAACCACACCATTGATTAGACTTTCGAATAGCATCTAATTTCAGAGTTCAAGAAGAGCGTGACAAGCGGAAAGGACTTCGGGAACATCTAAAAAATGAGCTCGGAGTCGATCAGGCAGCCATCGACAAGATCGCTCCCGTTTTGGACAAGCCGTACGCCGGAAATGGCGAATTCGACGACGATCCTTACACGACCAACCTCTACATTTGCAATCTGCCTCAGGACGTCCGTCCTTTTCCATCTCTTGCTCACAGGCTCTATTCAGGTCGTGATGGAAGACATTCTAGACACTTTCGGCTCTTTTGGTCCCCTCGCTTCGGCTAAAATTCTGTATCCGAGAACGGATGAAGAGAAGAGGCGCGAGCATTTGTGCGGCTTTGTCGCCTACATGTGCAGACAGGATGCGGACAGAGCAATCGCCAGCCTCCAACATGCTCTGGAAATCAATGGCGAGCTAGTTAAGATCTCCTTCGCCAGGCCGGTTGTCATTCCTCCGCAGGTACCTATAAAATTATTTGAATATTGGGCTTGAGAATATGACGATCCGTTGAAAAACATTTACGTAGCCAAATACCTAGCCGTCTTTTTTTATTAGTAGGCAGTAGAATTTCGCAAATTCTCACTAGAAAAAAAAAACGAGTGGAGTAAAATAATTATACTTCATAAGGCTCTTGCACCAATTTTTTTCCTAGATGCTGCCAGATCTTTCCAAATTGCGTTTCTTTTGTTTCTCACTCGTTTGTATGCTCTCCGACTACAATTTTTGAGCTCAGAACTGCCAAGAAAAAATCACCTAAAACAAAAAATTAGAAAAGTGCATTCACACGAAGATGATCAACTTTATGTGATGTTTCCCCTGCTCTTATTGGTTCGGTTTTGTACGAAATGCTTGCAAAAGATGTCCAAAGCTATGGTGAATCCTTGGTCAATGCGAAAACATCAAAAATCGCTGAGAAAAATTGGGTAATGTTCTCTAGCTGCTAAGATCGAAGTCGCAGCGGTCTGCCCATAGTTTCAGAGAGTTTTAGTCATTTTATGCTCCCAACCTCTCACAAATTAATGTTTTTCAGCCCTTTTACGTCCCGCCCGGCCTGCAAGCTCTGACGGTCCCGGACGATTATACTGGCCTTCCTTTCAATGCCAAGCCAATCGCCGAAGATGTAAATCCACTTTTTGAGACCTAAAAAGGCATTCAGGTGGAAAACTGGCGGAAACGATTCGGAGACCTGCCCGTCCTAAGCTCGGCCCTTCCCCAAGATTGGTCCGATGAGCAGTTGACCACCTACAATCAGGTACTTATTTTCTCCTCTTTTGGCCTTTTTTTTCTGTCCGAAACCCCCTCAAACCAGCCCAAATTATCTAAAATTGCTACAGATGATCAAGAACGCGACGATTCGAGTAGTCATTCCGACTGATAGGTATGTTTTTCAACAAGCTGCCCTCTCTTCTCGTCGATGGATCGCACGTAAAATGAACCATTTCGAATAGAGATCTATATAGTAGAGAATGTCTTATCACCGCCATGGTGGTAAGCTTCTCATCCTTGTCTCTTTAGCTCCCTTCTGCACATCATCCACAGGACAATCGAGTTCGTGATTCGTGAGGGACCGATTTTCGAGGCCATGCTAATGGGCAGAGAGAATCAGAATCCCGTGTATCGGTGAGTTTCACATTATTTCTTGGCATATATATAAGAAAATAAAATAAGGGTCCAACCCATGCCGGTATCGAACCCGTGTCATTTTTGATTTCTAGTCGGAGGGCTAACCGACTGAGCCATTGCGACAAAGGCCGTGCTAAATTTTTCTGAGATACTGGAACTGAGTTAGTCAGCCCCATCGCAGTTAGCCGATTTCGAGTAAATTCTGGTCACCGGCAATACCTCCTAAAATACTTTTGATGTCAAGAGAACGCTGTGCTACGTAACAAAGCGCCCAAATTTGCTCTTTCTCGCTATACCTGAAAGTATTGGCTGACCTATAAGGCGAAATTTTGGAACACCTTGATGTGCACTACAAAGTCTCGTCCACTTTTCCACATCCATGCTACAGATTCCTCTTCGAGACTCACCATCCGGCCCATGTCTACTATCGCTGGAAGCTGTACACCATACTCCAAGGCGAGCGTCTCGATACCTGGAGGATGGGCAAATACAGGTTCCTCTCTTTCTTTTCCATCTTCAAAAAACCCTTCCCAGAATGTTCGAGAACGGCTCCTGGTGGGAGCCGCCCCCGCCAGCTTGTGAACTGCTGGCCTCCATGCCCAAATCCCTGTACTATTTGGCCTGCAACAACATGAATCCGGAACGCTGGTTCCCCACGCTGACACAGAAAAAGGAGGCCCGAGAGAGTCGCTTCATCCGCGAGAAGAAAGAGATGATCGCGCGTGTCGAGCAGGAGAGAAAGAAGAAGACGGCCCTGAACAAGATCGATTTCAAGGAACTCGATACAATTCTGCGACAGCTTACTCCGGAAAAGGACAAGATCGGAGATGCTATGTTGTGGTGTGCGGAGCATGCCTCGTGTGCCCAGGAAGTCGTCGAGACTATCTACGAGTCCCTGACGCTGAATGAGACTCCGCTGCATAAAAAGATTGCAAGGCTGTATCTCATTGTCGACGTGTTGGCCAATTGTGCTCAGCGAGGAGTTAAGGATATGTTCTTCTATCGACAGTACTTCCAGGAGTTTCTCACTAAGGTATCCCTTTTTTTCTATTTATAATCGGAATGAGCACAAATTGACCTTGGAGTGCACACTAACTCATATAGCAGCTCTATTTGCGTATCAGCCAGTTACAGTACTTCATTTTGGAAGAATTAGTGCGCATCAGTTTCGTTACAGTTAAACCATTTCGCCATTTTTTTTGTGTGCGCACCAACTCGTATAACGTACAGGATGCGTATTGAAAGGTTAATGTAGTCACTGCCAATACGCAGCCTGTATCATTTGAGTTGGTGCGCACCAGACATGGTCGTCTTGCACTCAGGTGTCTGTGAGCGCACCTCGTATACCATACCCATAACACCTTGGATTACGGTCACTTCCTGATACGCAAACAACAGTTGTGCCAATATTGTAAACTTCCATACCGTAAACTTCCAAATTTCCAATAACATGTTTTAACTTCTATGGAACTCAACCCAGCTTTTTTCAGATCTTCTCGGCTCTCGGCGACACACTGAAAAACATCGAAGGACGTCTTAAGGCCGAGCAGTTCAAAACCCGTGTAATGGAATGTTTCCGCGTCTGGGAAGAAACGGCCCTCTATCCGAGGGAGATTCTCATCCACAACCAGAACATCTTCCTTGGTCTCGTTGTCCAGGTTCTTGTGCTTCTTTTACAATCTAAAAAATATGTCTTTAGCGAGAGAAAGAGGCCTCCCCCTCCTCGGAAGAGGAAGATATCGATGGAGCTCCAATTGACGAGGATGACATTGACGGGGTGCCGTTGGACGAGAGCATTTATGAAGATATCAAGGAGGACTACGCGCCGGAACCTCCGAAAAAGAAGGCAGCTTTCAAGCCGACTTCCTGGGATGAAGTAGGCTCTTTTAAGCCGTGTTTTTTAATAGAAATTTAACAGGTGAAGCCTTCACAAGAACTCTCCAAGTGGGAAATGAACGAAGAGCCCACATCCGCATCGGCCAGCAGGGAGCAAGGCGGAAAGAAAGAAAATGAGAAACCTCTGGCCAAAATGGACGACTCGCATAGGGCAGCCAGTGACAGCGACGGCGAGATTGAGTACGGTTTTTTCTGTTCTTACAGGAGATTCGCTTGCTCTCTTACCCATAGGCGTTGATATACAGCGGGTACTCGGAAAACTATTTTGATCCACGGTATAGAATTGCTGCGCAGGGAAGACCTACGGAGCGTAGATTAGAGAATATGTTCTTGGAGTGCGCACCGACTCGCATAGCAGGCTGTCTGCGTATCGACAAGGTACAGTGGCAGAATTTCCAGCTTCTGTAGTCAAACAGAGTTGGTGCGCACCACGAATTCAAAAAAGCATAATGTAATCAATTTTCAGCTCCCCGAACGCTCTACGAGCAAACGCAGCCTTTGAAGAAGAACGAAGAAAGTTGCTTCGGGAGGTCGAGGTGAAAGCCCTAACATACCAGGACGACCTACAAGCTGACAGGGTTCCAGACATTAAACGAAAGGTTTGCCGCATCAGTTCTCCTTAAACCAAGGCTCTTGGTGATTATCCAAGTTCATGTTTTTTCTGTGCCTACTTTCCTGGATAGCTCGGCCGGTTAGCGCCGCGACTACGAAACAAACGAGTCTCTTACTTGCGTGTTTTGCCTCTTTTAAGGAGCAGTGGAAAAGGCTGCCAATTGTCGCGAAATATCTGCTAAAAATACTCATATGTCACTAATTCAGTTTTGAGCACCAATTTGGAAAAGAATAGCCCATATTATCACTCATTTTCATGCATAAATCCCCTTCAGGTCGAAGAATACCGCCAAAAGCTCCTATCAGAGGTGACCCAAAAACTCGATGAGAGCATGAAAAGGGAAAGGAAGAAGGACAAAAAGAGGGACAAAAAAAAGAAAGAGAGCAAGGACGACAGAAAGGACAGAGACCGGGACCGGGACCGTGAGAAAAGACGGGAAAGGTAAATTTCATGAGTTTTGTCGCCAAATTCCACTTTCAGGGACGATGAGAGGGACAGGGACCGGAGAGACCGAGAAGAAAGACGGGACCGGAGCCGTGAGAGACATAGAAGACGGTCTCCAAGTCGCGATCGCGGCTCGAGACGCGATCGCTCGTCCGAGAGAAGACGCCGGTGATACTGAATTTGCTCGTTTTTATTTCAATTTTCCTCGTTGTTTCACTTCTCACTGTTTAATATGCCAGCTTTGAACCCATCTCTTTTTATAAATTTTCACATGTTTCATGAAGCTTTTTTAGAGAGAGAGAGTGCACGGCATAGTTTACAGTATGTTTACAAGGCTTCGGTACTTTTAGTTTTGTAGTAAGTGGGCTGGCGAACTTTTAATCCCGCCGAATTGAAAAATAAGCGCGAAAACACGTTTGAATGAGGGGGACGCCTGCCGAACTATTACCAAAGTTTTGATCGGCCTTGCTCTTATATAAGTTCTTTGAGTGGACATCGGCGGTTTCCTACTTACTTTCGATGCTTGAACCTACCACTTCAATTTTAATCAAGTCTAGCATATAAAAATTTTTAGCTCGATACGGGGATTTCGAATAGAAAGAAATAACTTGTCTATGCCCTCTAAATGTTCTAAGGAAGAAAGTCTCCTATTTACACTCGTTTTACATAAGTAGTAGCTGCTTTCAAAGTGCCAACCACTATATTTCATGACAGTCCCTCGGCTACCCTCATATTGTCTCAAAAACATCAAGAGAACGCTCGAAGAACGATCAGAAAAAAGTGCAGCAGTGAGTTTTGTTCACTTGGCGCTAACTTGGTGTTCACCCGTTTTGCTGACGCACTTCTCGTGATTCCTTCTGGTAAACTGCTAAACCTGATTTTTGCCCTTGTTTTCTTCCTTTTCTCCACTTTTCCACAAAAATTTAGTTTTCAGGGAATTATGCTGTCGGCAGCCAGACGTGGCGCTAGAAAACTAGCAGCCCAGCGGTGTCTCAGCCTCTCGGCAACGGCCCAAAGTGAGACCAAGACTGGAAATATTGCCGAATACAAGGTTATCGACCATGCTTATGATGCTATCGTCGTTGGAGCAGGTTTGTTCTACTGAAAATCTACCATTTGACTGATAGATTTTGCATATCATCGAGGAACCCTGCTGTAAGCATTTTCAGTACCCAGCTTGATTCACGTTGGCTGAGCTGAAAAATAGCAAAATTTAGTGACCGAAACCAATGGTCTATGGGTAAAAGAGCTCAATTCTAGACTAAATAGCCACAGCGAGATCCGAACCTGGGCTGCTTAGGACTTCGCTAACAGCTCGCGAACCGCTAGGCGGAGGGTAAAAGTGCTGAAGCAATGATTCTGACGGAGAAAACTCAAAAAGTAACACCGGGAAACGGATGTAGCTCGTTCAAATCCTCAGACCGCCGCGTGGACCACTAGTCCAGCCTTAAACTTTAAAAATCGCACCCAATTGCCCCGGGCATATATTCATTTGGACTATTTTTCGCCTAAATTAACGGAAAAATTTGCAGGAGGAGCCGGTCTTCGCGCCGCCATGGGTCTGTCGGAGGGCGGATTGAAGACGGCTGTAATTACGAAACTTTTCCCGACTCGATCCCATACCGTCGCCGCTCAGGGTGGAATCAACGCCGCTCTTGGCAACATGAACAAAGAGTAGGTTTTATTTATAGTAGTACGCTATTTGGAGTCAAGCCTTCTAAAAATTTTGGGCGGGATAGGAAATCTCTTCCTGTTTTTATTCTAACTTTGCTCTTTCCCTCTCCACAAGGCACGATTTTAGTGACTGGAGATGGCATTTCTTCGACACAGTGAAGGGATCCGACTGGCTCGGAGACCAGGACGCCATCCACTACATGACGCGCGAGGCCGAGCGGGCTGTCATCGAGCTTGAGAACTATGGAATGCCGTTTTCTCGAACCACGGAAGGCAAGATCTACCAGCGTGCCTTCGGAGGCCAGTCCAACGATTTCGGCCGCGGAGGACAAGCTCACAGGTACAATTTTGGTCTTGAAACAAGAAAAATTCCAAATTAGGACGTGTTGCGTGGCTGACCGAACCGGCCACTCGCTTCTCCACACTCTCTACGGAGCCTCGCTCCAGTACAATTGCAACTATTTCGTCGAATACTTTGCCCTCGATCTGATTATGGAAAACGGTTCGTGCGTCGGCGTGGTGGCCATGAATCTCGAGGACGGATCCATTCATCGTTTCCGCGCCAAGAACACCGTCTTGGCTACCGGAGGCTATGGCAGAGCCTACTTCTCGTGCACCTCGGCTCACACCTGTACTGGAGATGGTAAGATTTTCGTCGTTTGTTGTTCAAAGTCTGGTAGGATCACAAAATTTTCGCACTTAGTGACCATATTATAAGCCATTTTTCTAGCTGGTTTTCGGGCTCAGCGAACAGCAGAACCCATTAGAAGAAAACATGCGCATGACAAAACGGAAAACCGTAGCGGGAACGGACCTGAATTGTTGTGAACTTTAAATTTCTTTTTACCCTTGGGCTGTCGCGTAAAGCTCCAGTGATTTTGGCTGACCAAGCTTGAGAGCAACATCGACGATTGAACCTGGGTTGCAGGGGCCTCAACGTAGTCTGCTAGCCACTGGGGGACGAGTAACAGTGGCTTAAAAGTGGTAAACATTTATAAGAAAATGCGAAATCCGTGGCGGGGCCGAACCTGGATCGTTTAAAACGCCTGCTAGCCACTGGGACATGAGTAAAAATGCGAGAAAGCCTTGATTTTAGCTGAAAAAAAAACCGAAAAGCGTCTACGGGGATCGAACGTGGTTCAGTTTTATTTTCAGACCAGCACTAGGCCATTAGTGAAAAAGGCTCGAAAAATTCCCAAATCTTTAGGAACCGCCCTGACGGCCCGTGCCGGAATCAACAACTCTGACATGGAATTCGTCCAATTCCACCCCACGGGAATCTACGGAGCCGGATGTCTGATTACGGAGGGCTCGCGTGGAGAAGGAGGATTCCTCGTCAATTCGCAGGGCGAGCGTTTCATGGAACGCTACGCGCCCGTGGCCAAGGATTTGGCCTCTCGCGACGTCGTCTCTCGCTCCATGACCCTGGAAATCATGGAAGGACGTGGTGTCGGTCCGGACAAGGATCATATCTACCTCCAGCTGCATCATCTCCCAGCCGAGCAGCTGCATCAGAGGCTGCCGGGCATCTCAGAGACGGCGATGATCTTTGCCGGCGTGGATGTGACCAAGGAACCAATCCCCGTCATTCCCACCGTCCACTACAACATGGGAGGCATTCCTACCAACTACAAGGGAGAGGTACATCTTTTTGGTTTACTAGCTAGCCAACTGCTAGCGTGTCAAAAAAACTTACATATCAACCTGGCTCTAGGCGAAACTTGAACCGTTTGACTCTTCTGACTTGTCTTATCGGCGCCAACCTGGGATAATACTTAACAGAAAGTCCACAAACATCTTGTCAAGTGATATCCCAGATTAGTGTTGACATGTGTTTCGTAAATTATAAAGGTAGGATTAGAGTTGACAAGATAAATCAGGTAGAGCCAAATAGTTCTAATTGCAGAAAGAGAACTTGGTCGCTCCGCCGACCGGTTATCATCATTGCTAATCTGATTTTGTCAAACTGTAGCCTACGGCAGCCTTTTCGCTGTCATAATTTGTGGGTCAGTCTCCTTCAAGCCGTGTTCCTGTCTCCAACTAATTTTTTCATTCTGCTATATCACGTATAGCCATAATTTTAATTTAACATAATTTTGCCCCCTTCTATAATTGTGGCATAGCTTATGGCATGTAGGACATATGTACCTAATATGCTCTATACAGTAGTATACTGTTTACTGCAAAATATCAGCTTGAACTGTTAGTTAGTTTTCTCTTCGTCTAATAGTTTGAGCTCGTAAAAAATCCTCGTAGCTTGTCATAGAGTCTCGACAGATTCTAACTTATGCACTTTGGTTCAAAAATATGCCGTAACGGTTCCTATGTATACTATCACTTTAGGTACTCAGCTACACTTCCGAGAAGGGCGACCAAGTCGTCCCGGGACTCTATGCTGCCGGAGAATGTGCTGCCCACTCCGTCCATGGCGCCAACCGTCTCGGAGCCAATTCCCTGCTCGATCTGGTCATCTTCGGTCGCTCCTGCGCCATCACGTACTGTTTTTTCTTTGCAATTTCTTATGACTCAGTCGGTTAGGGTTCCGACTACAAAACAAATGGGTCGCTTCGATCCCGGGCCTGGTAAAACCTTTTAGTCTTTTTATTAAACTCCCGGAAACACATTGAGATGGTTTTTTGTGCAAACTTCTGAACCAAAAACATAATTTACACCCGTTTTTATTTTCCAATATTTGCGCGCCATATTCAACCTGAGGGTCCGGTAAACATCAAATTTAGAATTCTGAACAACACGAAGCCAGGAGTCGGAGTCCCAGATCTGCCGAAGAATGCCGGTGAGGCCTCGGTAGCCAATTTGGACAAGCTTCGACACAATAAGGGAGATGTCCCCACCGCTCAACTCCGACTGGAGATGCAGCGAGCCATGCAGAAGCACGCGGCCGTGTTCCGACGCGGAGACGTGCTCCAGGAGGGTGTGGAGAAGCTGGGCAATCTGTACAAGGAGCAAGATAGGCTCTTGGTTGCGGATAAGGGTCTCGTATGGAACAGTGATCTGGTCGAAACTCTGGAGCTCCAGAATCTTCTGATCAATGCCACACAGACCATCGTGGCTGCCGAGAATAGAAAGGTTTGTCCTGTTTTTTTCAAACTACTTTGCGAGCTGGGATGGGCGAAAGGGGACGTCGTTTAATAGCATTTTTGCTAGAACCTAGGTTAAGCGAAAGTACCTACCGTAGTCTAATCACACACAAGTAGCGCACCAACTCTACCAACTCTTGAGCATCTCGATATGCCGATCTATTACGCTGTGAAGAAAATGACGGCGTATGGACGCCTGTGAATAAGAATTGGTGCGCAGCAGTGTGTCTACTGTAACCGCAGAGTCTGACGCTGCGCATCAATTATCCAATCGTGGGATTCGATGCATTGTAAGATTCGAAGCAAACAGCTGCGTATCGATGTCTCCGGATAAGATGAGGTGATGCGCAGCCGATTGTTTCGCTATAAATTGATATAAAATATTCCAGGAATCAAGAGGAGCTCACGCCCGCGACGACTTCCCTACCCGCTTAGACGAATTCGACTACAGTAAACCCACAGAGGGACAGACCAAGAAGGAATTCAAGGTATGTTTTTGTAGAGTTTTATTTATGCTGGAAACATCAGTTGTGTATCTCTCGGTCATAGTAGCCTTGGCAACACGTGCCATACATTTTACTTGACCATAGATTACCATGTCCCGACAAAAGTTTCGCCTCTTCTCGTGCTAACTCGACCAAAATAACCTACTGTCTTTGTCAGACTGACTGAACCTTTCTATATCTGTCAACTTGTCACCACTTTACATTACTTTGACTAACCACCGTCAGCCGACTCAGTGTCTAAAACTACCCCAGAAATGCGTTTTGACATCAAGATTTACAAGAATGATGAAGAAAGTATAGAATTGCTGTTCTTCTTTTCTTATTGTCATTTTCTAATTTTTTCTGGTCATTTTTGACGTCGAAGTAGTCATTTTAAAGTAGTTTTCGACGCTTGGATGTCACGACAATGTGTGTAACGCACCGAAAAATGCAAAAAAAGCCTATTTGAGGGAAGTTCGTCGCGGGACTCGATTTTAAAACGTGTTCGACCGTCTATCTATCTACCTATAATGACAGCGTCCCTTTAAAGTTCCCCTAAAAGATCTACTTTTTTTAATTGCACATTTGTCATCCTAAAAAAATTTCGTTCTTCCAAAAAACCTCGAAACTTTCTTATATATTTCTTAATTTCAAAATTTATAGGATCACTGGCGCAAGCACTCGATCATCCGCTCGGACATTGCCACCGGCCAAGTCTCGCTCGACTACCGTCCCGTTATCGACACCACTCTGGACAAGACGGAGACCGACTGGGTGCCGCCAAAGGTCCGATCCTATTAAACTCTGCTCCAACGGTTTATAACAAAAAAAAACTTAGTTTATTAGTCTGTAAATCCGATTTTATAGAATTGTGTTCATTTATATGTGTAGAATGAATTTTTTCCGCCCCCTTTTTGCACATTAATTTCAGTCCAATTTAACGCTCTCGTTTTCTAATATTTGCTCAATTTTCGTACTTTTTTCGACCGCGAGGGAGAACAGGTTTTGGCGGAGCTGTTAGTCACCTCTTTCAGCGTGTGACGACCAGCAGTCGTCGAAATGGAAGTTGTCAAGGATCCGGCCAAGGCCGTCGAGGCCTGTCAGAAGGGAGATACTGATGCACTTGAGGAACAGCTAGCTGTAAGTTTCTGCTTTTTTTCTTGATGTTTTTTCCGTTAGAAAATCTTTAAAATGGGCCATTTTCGTTAAAACTTCGCGCATTGAGCCACCAAGAGCTCGACATAGCGTTTTCTTACATTCTTCTAGTTTTTTTTTTAAATCTAACAAGTAAAAGAGCCTTCATTTTACGGAAATCGTTCGAAAACCGCAACGATATATAATCTGTTCACAAAAATGGTGCCGTTTGGAAAGATTTCGCTTCGATCCCTTGTAATAAAGAATTTTAAAGCAATGAAAAATCCGCGAAAAACGAGGAATAGCTGAACAGAAAATTCGGTGCGCAAGTTTCTACTTGCTGAAGTTCAGATACCTAAGAAAACAATCTTGCTGTTCGGCTATCTTACTCATGCGTTATAGGCCTTTTTTGTGTGATAGACTTTACTGTCCCATTAACCAACGTCCTCCTGACGAAAACTAACGGGGAACGAAGTGTTACGAGTAGGGAGATATTTGGCATTTCTCATCAATGATTCTTTCAGAACGGTCTCTCCGCTTCGACGATTGACGCCGACGGCTGTTCGCTGCTTCATTGGGCCGCTATCAACAACAGAGTTCCCATTGTACAAAGGTAAAACATTCGTACTTTTCTTAAAACTATCTGTTCATCTTTTCTTGAGTAGTTCGAAAAATTTTCTTCAAATCTGAGAAACTTTTATAATTTAATTTGAAGTAACGCATTTTTCTCGGTAAAAACGCTTGACAGATCAAATATTACAAAGATATCAAAGTGAACAAGTCAAATAAGCACAAAATTCCAGGTTACTGGCCCTCGGAGCTGATCCCAATGCCGTCGGCGGTGTTCTACAGTCCTCTCCTCTCCACTGGGCTGCCCGGGTCGGGAGTCTTTCCGCCTGCGTCCTTCTCATCAAGGTAACTTATTCTTTACTCAAAATTCTCCAAAAAATTATCGCTTTCATTCGAAAATAATCATAAGATTTCAGGCCGGAGCAAATTGTCTGATCCGCGACAACCAGGGCTACAGTCCCATGCACCTGGCCGTCCAGGGACACCACCTTAATCTCGTTGCATATCTCTTGGAGAAGTTCGATTACTGTGTGGACATCACGGATAATAGCGGTATGACACCGACGATGTGGTCAGCCTATCGTTCCTTCTCCATTTTCCCCATCAAGCTGCTGATTCGAAAAAATGCTGATCTTAATGCGAAGGAGCATCTCCAGGAGAACACAGCCCTGCATCTGGCCGCCCAGGAGCGCAATTTGGTAGCTATTCGGGAGCTCATAGCCGCCGGCGCGGACGTCTCGATTCGAAACAAGCAGCAGGAGACCCCTCTGGATATAGCCAAGTCGCAGCGGCACAAGAAGATCATCGAGGTGTTGGAGGAGGGAGCACAGCGGCAGGGCTCGATGAGGAAGAAATGGTGTGCAACGATTCGATCCGCCAAGGCCAAGAGGATTGGAGAGTTTCTCTTCCCGTGTTAGTTTTTCTTTATTCTCTTATTTACCATCCAAAGCCCGACAAACATCGGCCGTGGTACCCGTGTCTTTGAGATTCAAAGCCTATGTCCTTTTGGATTTGTCAACTTTCACCCCGGGCTTTTTTCTTCTCAAAATAGCTCTTTGAAAAAACTTGTCAACCACGGGTGTCAAACCCGGGTCGTCTGATTTGTGACGCCGACTTAACAATACACCAAGTTTTTCGCTAAAACTGGGCTGTACCTTTGCGAGACCACAGCCACCACAGTTAGACAGCTATAGATGACACAACCACTGTTTTAAACTGTTAGGACACCAGAAACCTCTAAACATTACTGCTTAAAAATAGAGTGCTATTTCCCAAAAAATCACCATTTTCAGTCACCTTCCTGCTCTGTTTCGGCCTCATCTTCCATTTCGTGCACTACGCCATCGCCAGTGCCCTCCTCCTCATCGCCCTGCTCACATTGGCCTTCACTACCCACATCAACATGCACACCGGCCCCGATTCGAGTCTCATTCCCATAGGCGTTTCGTTCGGCGAGGCCCTCATCATGTCATGCGTGTGGTCAGTTTTGTGAGTTTTATTCTACATCTGCCCGAGCAGATAGGCCAGTCGCTCATCCGACAGACCAAACCATTGTTGATTGACCGGATTTCGGATGTTAGACTGAGTTGTTGCGTTGAACAGCTAGATTTTTGGTCATATTTAGATTTTTTACGGCCTTACCTCTTTTATGAAGACTTCTGGAACGAAATGTCGGTTGAAGGATTCCATATTTTGCAGCATATTCTGGTCCACAAGACCTGAGGTCATTGGGAGATGCGTGTAGCCGTATCTGAATAGCTATAGTGCGTAGTTCTGGTGTTTGAAATCAGTCTGTAACGTACACGTGGTGTAGTGACAGGGTGCGCACTTTCTGTTCGAACGACGCGGGTTCAATTCCGCTTCGTGGTTTCGGCAAATACACAGTTATGGCGACACCCAATTTTTGCCGGTAGAAGAGTACGTGAGCCTTTTGGGGTAAGCGTTCCCAAACAATATCTCGTGCTTGAAAACTCCAAGAAAACTTTTGTTTCGGACTGGTTGTCCCGGGAATCGATCGGACCACTACATATCTGGTGTTTCCAAGCTCGGACCCTAAGTTGATCAGATTCTCTAGGTGAGAGAAGTTTTAGGCCTGTAGTTCGGTTATCATAAAAGCTCATATACGCCCAGGGTTATGTAGGCAAATGCACAGTCACAGAAAAGATACAGAATCCGTTAATCCTTGAACTCACTTGTATAATCCCTCCTGCACCCTATTGAGCGTATAGTCATCGTAGGAGCACGAGCTGATGAGTACAGCTTTCTGGTCCGCAGCCGAAAGTGTCGTATTGTAAAGACCCGGATAGATTCCAAGGGAAGAGTAGAGCTGCTGCCAAGGAAAGTATCCCGAAACGTCATCTTTTCGGTCTGGTCTGAACGAAAAATTGTTACCTTTCGGACTCGAAACTTGCGTAATATCGTGATGTGCCACAATGTTGTAATCTTTGATGAACCAGCGACTTTTTAGCGCTGTAACCAACGCCGTTACGGCTTTAATCTTGACTTTACTATTGAGCTTCGTATTTGAATGACTTACCTGTGCCGCAGGAAAAGCCGAATGCCCGTCGCTGACTATCTCAATCCCCACGGAATTCAAGTTCAAAGCGTGAATATCACGCCAGTCGCTCGGACCAGCATGCCAGGCCCCCAACCATTCATCGACGAGCTTGTAGATTGTGCCGTTTTTCGCGACTGAAAAAGGGGCAAAATCATAGGAGAGCGATTTGGCAACCGTAGGCCTATAAAAGCGCCAAGGGTGTCTAGGGTTGGCTCTGTGTGTTTGTTTGTTCGTAACAAAACTCAACTGCGCGACCGCTATTCTTACTCCAATAAGGTCTTTCCTTTTTTTGTAGCATTTTGCGCTATCCCTTGGTTATTTCGAACATTTTTGGGCTGTACATAACGGCTCCTCCTGCTAATTTTCCATGAACTGCGTGACGCTCTCTCTGCCGGTCCATGCCGTGGCAAAGATCAGTTGGTCACTGGCCCGTGGCCCCGAAGCAAAGATGGCAGTTCAAAAATTATTGGCAGTTAGATGATAAGAGACGGCTGTGAGCGGTAAGCAGCATGGGGATCTCGCCCTGTTTGTGGTAGCTCGATTAGAATTCTAGCTGGAGGTCAAACGACTGCGAAGCAGCCGCAGGCTGCTGGTGCTATAGTTTGGACCACCAACTTACTAATGTAGTGAGCAGACGTTCCAGCCGTAGTCAATGCTGCCAACGTGGCCTCCGGGGTTGGGGTGACCGTATGATGAAGCACAATAGCCTGGAGAGTGTTGCAGTCCACATAGTAGTTTTTGGTAGTGTTTCTTATGTCTACGAAGCTCAGGCTCGATTTCTGAACTATTCTTGATCAGATTCTGCCTAAATTAATACCGCGGAACTAGAACATTTGCCCAAATCCGCACAAGTTGACATTGGTGAGGCGTAGGCGTTGTTATTACCATCTCCGTAGTACTTGTTCCAATGACATCTGAACTTTTTTCCCTACAAAAACTGGCAACTTCAGCTCACAGCAGTTCCGTCCGGTACTTGGCCTTATCCTCGTCGGTAGAATAGCTGCTCATACCCTCCAAGGCTCGGATTTTGCTCGCTTTTTCCAGTTCTAAAAACTAAAGATTCATTGAAATGGCCCTATAGATACCTGTCTTGCTCGACTGTCGAGCCTTGCTAGCAATCTCGAGGCACATTTGACACTCTACGCTCAAATTCTGGAAAAGTCACAATATGGTCGGCTCAATATGTAGTGGTCACAGATGGCCGTAAGCGCTCTTCTTACCATTACACCAAGTTTTGTAAAAACAGACAGACGCGGCTAGAAACTCATTGTCAGCCGAGTTTTTGACGGTTTTGACTAGAAGATACCACGAAAACAGCTGTTACTGCTGTATCTTTTCTGCGTGACTATAGCGATAAACCGTACCTGCGAAGAAACTAGCCATAAATTGAAGCAAAATATAACTAAGCACAAGGAAATTGCCATGATGGTGGTGAAAGTATGAGTGAATGGGTCTCGATTTTAACGAGTGCACCAATTACAGTGGGATAATCCTTTGGGTTCGAGGTGATTTTTACGACAGAGGGAGAGGTTAAGTTCAAGGCTAAAAAGTGAGAGTAATCTTTGACCCTTTTCACACAAGTATGTCTATAATCCTTGACTTTTTCAGGGCCATCAGATTCGAGGAATTTGCGCCATGGTACCTTAATCTGGTCTTCATCTTCGTCATGGGCAGTCTCTTCGTCGCCTTTGCCAGGTATTTGATGCTTTTTTAGCCCCGAAAAGTAGTCATTTTAGCGTGGTTTTCGGTAATCCCGGTGTGATTCCAGCCAGTGATACGGCGGCTGATTTTGTGGAAGCCGTGGAGACGCTCTCGACCCGCATCAATTACTGTTTCACGTGCTGGGTGGCTCGTCCGACCTGCTCAAAACATTGCGCGACTTGTGATAGGTGCTTTTTAACGTTTAAACCACAATGATGATTATGTTTTCAAGATGTGTAGCCGATTTCGATCATCACTGCCCTTGGCTGCATCAGTGCATCACCAAGAGGAATCTGCGCGGCTTTATGGCCTTCGTCTTCTGTGTTGGACTCTCCTCTGCCATCTATTCCGGAGTCGGGATTCGATTCTTTGCCCTGCAGATCAGGGATCATGGCTTTGGTATGTTTTTCTATAAAATTTGCTGTAGTACAATGGCTCATATTTGATATGGCAAGTCAAGAGATACAATGTTTATGAATACAGCTTGTTTCTTTTAGAAAGTTTCGAAATTTTGAACTTTTAGTTATTTCAAGAGTTTTATAGTAACAAACATTAGCGTTACAAATTCCCACTTTTCAGAGTACTTCATCGCTCATCACACTTTCTATCTCCTCACGGTCCTGCTCGCCATTCTTCACGCCTGCATGATGACGGCTCTCTTCATTCAACAAATGATTCAGGTATCCCTCCTTTTTCAACTAATCTTTTCAAAATTAAAGATCTCCTCTGCGGTGACCACCAATGAACGAATCATGGCCCACCGGCGTCAGAAACACGCCGCTCAACAGCAACAGTCGACCACTTCCGGAGACCAAACCACGAATCCTTCGGATCCTGCTGGCTACTATCACTACAAGCTCACCTGCTCGGACCGAATTGAGAATCTGCTTAATTTCCTCTCCGGCAGCTATCGACCCCGCTAGTATTTTGTTTAATAAACCCCCGTGTGCCAAAAACTTACTCACCCAGGTCCTCATTCTCACTTTTAAGGTATATGTAAAAATGACAAAAGTTCAGTAGAATACCAGGTTGTGATACCCTCCGTTTTCCCACCAGTCAACTTACCGTGATCTCCATACCGTGATAATTTTTTTGAACCACTATGTCTTATGAAGAGTTTTATGAGTGATTTGGCATGTATTTTGATGCTTTTTGGTAGTTTTTACCCGGAAATTATCGAGTTGTGGTAGTGAAAATGACGCCCGAATAGCTTCAGGAATGGCGAGTGTTTCCGGAACGGACCCTTCAAGTAATTTAAGTGTTTGTACCAGAGAAAAACGGAAATTTTAGATGTGGAGACGAAGAAGAACGAGTCAAAGTATCGAAGGCGGGTACAGGACGCTATTCAGGTGCTTGCCGATCCTGTTAGCGTGGACGTGCTTCTTCAACAGGTTTGTTGCTGTTATACATTTTGCGGGGATGCCCGATTTCCATGCTTACAGGCCGCCTGAACGCTCTTTCATAAATCACTGGGACAATCGCCGTCGCCTTTGTCCTCGTAGCTCAGTCGAGTAGCGTCCCGACTCCAAAACATAGAGGGGTCGGGTCCGATTCCCCTATTTCCCCAGAAAATTGATATCCCTAGTTTTTTCTCTTTATCTGCTTTCTCAGTGGCTGAAGTATTCGCGCCGGATTCAACAACGTGACCAAGACGAAATCCTTGTAAGACACAAAAAAAGATTCAGCTCCCCTACCTGGATTGTCAGTCCTGGGACGAGATGGTCGAGGAGCGCTATCTTGGAAAGCTGTGTGGCTTGCCGACCTGTTCGAAACCCGTCGAACATGTCCAGACTCACAAATATCACATTGACCGGAAGAGTAATAAGGTACTTTCTTGATTTGTTTTAAATCACTACCCGTGTTTAGATCTACGAGACGTGTACAGAACGAGGCAAATTCTGCTCGGAATCGTGCTTTGATGTTTCAGCGTCGATCCGGGCTCAGCTCGATGCCCAGCCGCTCTGGATCACCGGGGAATCAGCGAAGAGAATGAGTCAGTTTGTTGACTTTTTTTGTGGAAAACGACCTGACTTTAGGCAAAAAATACGTGGTGGAGACGCCGAAGAGACTGATTGAAGAGATTCAGGATAAGAAGGAGCCAAAAACAACGCCCCGAGCCAGACCGGCCAAAAAGGTCTCGCTCTCGCCGAGGAAGGTGGAAATTGTCGGGGATACGATGATTGCTGACATGCATGATCTCATGGTAGGTTTTTTTTAAAGACGCAGCGAGATGAATGTACTGTAATCGGAGGTTTAAAAAAGCACATCAACTTTTAGGTCGTTGCTGTTAGGTAACCGACGTTGTGCTCCAAAAGGGAAGTTTACGCTGATGTACACATTCCCTGAGTTAGACCCGCCAGCTTTCCTGAGTGACTTATTGTCAGTCGATTAGCGACTACGAATTCAAAACAGGTCATGATCGTGTTTCACGAATGACAAACGTCTTTGGCATCTCATGAAACACTGGAAACAGCGTAACGTCATAGGCTCGCTTTTAGTCTTTGCTACATTGGGCAATGGTAAACCCTTGCTTGGGAATCGGATACCACACAATTGAGACGGGTTCGGACTCTTGGTCCGATGAAATTTCCTTCACAAGCTTGGCTATTGCCCCATTGGGGCTCGAGTCATATCACTGTGCTCTCTCAGGCGAACTATCGTGACGGGAACACCGTTCTCCCACAGACGCAACTCTCAAACTGAACAAAGTTTTCGTTTTAGTAAAGAGGGTGTTTACCAGATCGGAATCGCAGTATGTCAGTCGAAACATTTGGCTGCTTTTTTACCGTTTTGTCCACTGAAATTGTCTAAAGTTCGCCATAAAATATCCAGGTATCGACACGTGTAGATACAAGTTGATGTACCGCTTTCAACTTTCTGATTATGGTACTTTTACAAACCGTAAGCTCCTAAATCCTTCTTACCGTAATCCTAGATAGCCGAGCGAGACGGACCCTCATCTGAGGATGAGGAAGAGGAGACGGACAGTGCCAAACATGTGGCCGGAATGCGCGAGGATTCGGACGAGGAGCTCGTGACCGCAAAGAAGCAGGAGGACATGGACTTCAAGGAGAGTCTCGGCCGATTCGCCAGCTCTCTCAAAATTTCCGAGCCCCAAAAGCCCTCAACCCCCAAGTTTGTTAGGTTAATTTCCTTTAAAATTGGTCTATTTAGGGTAGATTCCTCGAAGAAACAGTCCAACTGTCTGCCTCCCTTGAAACTGACCCCGAATGAGCAGGAAAAGCTCGACAGAATCCGCAATAAGTATTCGAAAAAAGCCCAAATCAAGGCCCCAATCTTGATCGAGGCACCCTCGTTGAGTGTGAAGAAGGCCAAGGAGACGAATGTGGCGGAATTTGTTCCTGTCAGGGAAGAGGTAAGCTTGGCTATTGCCGTTTCCGCACCTTTTTCTTATCAAAATAGTTCGTTTACCACGGAGGAACGAATCTGGGTCGTCTAGTTTGAGACGGCGTCAACATACCAAAGTTTTCGCTAAAACTTTGAAGGACTAATTTTGTGAGACTACAACCACCATAGAGACCACATCAGCTATTTCCCAACAGTTTATAGGCCACACTTACCGCAATTAGACAGCTTTAGTGACCGCAGCCGCGATTTTCAGACTGTTCAGGTTTCATAATCACCACAGTTATACATTCTACATACAGCTATTGAGCCTATGTTTAGACTTTAAAGACCGCCAACCCCCAAGTATGATTGCATATTCCTACTCAGCCTTTTTGACCAGGTGAAAGTAAAATAGAACCATTTTCCCCCGGAAATATAGGCGCAAACCTTGAGCATAAGAACGAAGATAATCCAGGGCCCGGAACAATGTTTCCTCGACCGGGAGGCGCCGAAACCAGATCTGAAAGACTAGCCATTCAAAATTTGCATCTTTCAGTCCGGAGCCGATGGAGAAAAGCTGTCAATTCCGACCAAAGAAGTCGCTCCGACCATGATTGATCCCACAATCGCGATCACTCCATGCACCTCGAGCGACACGGATCTGGTCCTTCATCTCTTCCGACAGTGGTGGACGGACAGGAGCACCGCGTTCCTCAAAAATGGCGGCTTGAGGCCAACTAACGATATCGACCAGATGCTAAGGAGGTTTTTCGCCGGCGA
This sequence comes from Oscheius sp. JU75, assembly GCA_037178855.1. Taxonomy (NCBI): domain Eukaryota; kingdom Metazoa; phylum Nematoda; class Chromadorea; order Rhabditida; family Rhabditidae; genus Oscheius; species Oscheius sp. JU75. The sequence continues at coordinate 8,367,027 of JASJZC010000006.1, read as the reverse complement.
GAAGGGTCTTGACATCGAGCTCGAAGATGTCCAGCTGCCAGCAGTGGACATGGCCAATGTGGAACAGAAGCGGCTGACAATTCTACTGCAGGTCCTGAAACCTAAGTAAGTTGCCGTTTCTGAGTGTTCCCAAAAGCTTAAAGGTTGTGTAAAACATAGTTAATATCATAGTTAAAAACGACAGTATGCAAGTTGCGCCTTACCTTTACCTCGCTTCCCTTTCCTAGATCGCGGGGACGACCGGCGCAGTCTTAGCTCGCTTGGTCTAGTCAGCTAGCGCTCCGTTTACGAAAAAAAAAGCGACCCGGGTTCGACTCCCGCATGGGTCTAACCGTTTGGTCTATTGATGAAACCCTCAAAATACCTTCTGAAAGGATTTTTCAACATTAACATTTAACAAACATTAAGTACATAAGAGCATTTATGCGCCTCGGGGAAATTCAGCACGCCCTTTGCCTCCATGGCTCATTGTCAGTCGGTTAGCGCTCCGACTACCAATAGAAAATGGCTCGGGTTCGATTCCGCGTGGTTTAGACCTTTTTATCCGTTGACAAAACCTACGAAGACACGCATAGGAAGTTTTTTTTGCATCAGTGGTTGGTTGAAAAAACCATCATTTTTCACAATTTCTACTTCCCGCGCCGTATTCAAACGGGTGGCCGGCTACGCTCGCTTTAAGTTGATAACTTTCAGCTGGCTTCTCATGGAACAGAAACTGGACGTCCGGTCGTCGCAGCTCCAATCTCTCTCCTCCCTTCTGGCCAGTTTCCGACTTACAGCCGACAATATCGCCGGCTTCGAGCGCCAGCAGGCGCGACTCATCACAGCCCTCCTCTGGAGAATGTTACTTTTTTACCTAGGTTAAAATTGTGACAATTTACAGAGTTTGTCGCTTTACCGAGAGCTTCGAGGAGGCCTTCTTCCCCGGCGGTTTCCTCTCCCAGGAAATTTGTGACTATCTCAGCTTTTGCGGCGTCGAAGAGCATGTCTACGCTCGGCTCTGCGACGATATTTTCCTGCTAATTCAGTGATACTCATGGCTATAATTACCGGTGTTATAAATGTTTGTTTTCCGTTAATTTGTCGCAGTTTTTTTTGTAAGAAAAGAAATCTCTTAGAATTGCTTACAAAATTTAAAATGTTGTAAAAGTAGAGAGCGTTCAGATGAGGACGGAGTTGCTGGGTCAAATTCTGTTGGTAGGCTTCACAGCCGGACTCTTCTACCTTCTTCTTTGGCTCTACATCGTGGTACGTTGTCTTAATTTTATTTTGGTGGTTACTGTAGGTTATCGATGGATTCAAATAGTACTCGCGGGTCCCGACACGAACTTTCCCTTGCAAAACGTTTAATTGCTCGATTCATTAACAGTTGCAATAAGAGTCAACTAGCTGATAAATAGGTAAGTATCGGTACGGAACGGAGATCGACGGAAAGAAAGTTTTCAAAGGTGAAAAATGGATTCATTCTGTGTTATACGGATAGCGGATAACAGATATCCGTCCATCCTTGGTACGAAAGTAGCAGTTCCTTTCCTATGACTGAGGAGCTGGTACTGTCTCTGATGCCGTAACTGGCTTCCAGCCCTACTGTTTCTCCGGTTTTCTTTACGACGGTCTATCCTCGAGTCCTTGCTGGTTCTATGAAAATAATCTTTCTTCTTTACTAAAACGCAATGGTCCGTCTGGCTGTCATGGCCGCACAATTGCCTGTCAACACTAACATCCCCAAAAAGCTGACAAGCCCTTTCATGTCAAGACAGGGGGATTGGTCAGCTTTAGAGAAAACTTCAGCCCCTGGGGGAAGCGGCAAAATCGCCTGTTACCAATTCTAAGCGAAAACCAAAAAGCTGCCGTCGGTATCCGGTCTTGTTCTAAATCACCGTATCACATCTTGGAATTCTGACTGACTACGGAAACTGTCGCCGCCGATAGGCTGGGCCCTCGGGTCAGCCTGGGCTAGCTACCCGCTCACGGCAAGTATATAGTCTAATTGTCTCTCATCATATCTACAGTCTCATGTAATCATCTCGTTACCCTATTCTTATGTATTTGGCAAGGATAACCTTGTATTATAACTTCTACCAGAGACGGTACGTGTTCGCATTAGAGAGTTACAGCGAATCCAGGCATGCGGCCAAAGTGCGACGCGACAAAACTCTTGACTTGCGATCACTCCTTTTCCTGAGCGATGCGTCTGTTCATATCTTCTATTCATCACATCTAAGACAAAAAGAAAACAATTGGAAAAGGTTAGAGAAACAGTTTTTATAACCTTCTCCATATTTTTGGTCTATGACTCACGCTCCCTAAAAGGACAGAAACGTAAAGAGAGCACCTGCTCTCATGCCTTGTGTCGTGTGTACTCTCTCTTATTGGATGAGGAACTCGCTCTCTTTGGGATATTTGATGAGGGCCCTTATTGACGTGTAATAGTCACGAGCTGGTCATCATCATTTTCAGCCCCTGGTCTCGATTCTGACTCCACTCTTCCCCGCTCAACTCTGGTCTCTCACCTTGCCCACCATCGCCTTCGTCACCCTCACTCTCACTCTCGGTTGGCTTTTCAATTTCCCAAAATGTACAGAGTTTAGCATCCTTCGCCACATATCTCTTCGCAGAAGAACACCTTAAAGCAGCCTAATTTATCACAACATAAACTTTATTGGCACTGTGGATCGGAGAGCTTTTTGATGTCGGCGGTGGGAGCGCGGCGGGGCGGATGGTGTTGATGGTGGAATGTGGGGAGCTATGGCACATAGGTGGTGGAGATTGTTCGACTCTGGAGCAGGGTCTAGCCGAATCGGATGAACTTGGCGCCGGCCCGTTTGGCCATCTCTTCTCGAATCAGACCATCGGCCGTTTCTAACACGTCTTCGTCCTGAAAATTTGAGTTCACTACTCAGTGGAACGTTGCGCGTGAGCTTTACAGCATAGCGCAGTCAGTAAGAGCTCCGAGTTAGCTGGTTCCACATGGTGGAAAAACCCAAATAGGGAATGGGAATGATATGAGATTAATAGGGAATGGTCTACTCTCAAAAACGTTCTACTCGATATTTATAGACTTGATTAAGCGAACAATAAGGAATCCGAGTCACGCTACTCAAACTAACTGTCTGTTTTCCTGACTCGAAGAGGGAAATTAAACCACAAGAACGCTGACCCCGAAGACATTTTGCTTATCGTTGTCCGGACTCCTACTAGTATATTAGATGTTTTCGCACCAGACCTACTGCAATTCCGTGTCGGGAACCTCGACTTATGCCTTGTTAGAAAATAAGAGGTCAGTAGAAGATGGCCTTCCTACTTTGCGGGAGCAAGAATGGGACCGTCTTTTAATCACACCTTAGCTGAGTATCCAATGTTGATGTGTTAAATGCTAAATATGGGGCCCCGAGACGACTCTCTCTGGTAGTAACCTTTTATTTTTGAACGAACCGTACAATTACTTCAGTTGTGAATAGGGCTCGCCCCAGCCCAATCAGACTCACCAGCAGTACAGATAGTCGTGTTCGTATTTAGCGGCTGCCATTTAGTCTCTTGTCACCTGTGCGACGACGCGTATCGCCCACTCTATCAACTACACTTCCCGGCTGTCATTTCCAGAACCCTTTAAGGGGTACATGTCGAGTGTTTAACCGGGGATCGAGAGAGAGAGAGAGCTCAGGTTCCCCTTCCGCCAGGCTAGAAACGACATACCCAGGTGTTGGCTCCACTCCTGCCGAACCGAATGAATTTGGCCCCACCGGCTCCGGCTCGACCGAATCGGATGAACTTGGCCTTGGGCGTTCTGACATATCGTGGACTGGGTCCTCCTTCCGTCTCGTCACTGCTGCAAAATAGGCATCCCTTTGTATATGTAATAATGGATCCAGTGGTAGGGGGCTGTGTGACAGAAAACAATGTTCCTATAGACAAAGCAGGGGTCGAAAACATGTATAAACGACTCTTGGCGCAAATTGATAGGGGGAGAGAGAGCAGCACGTCAGACTTTAGATCTACTTATCACGTTGTGTTATTTTGTTGCCCTCCTCGAGAGATCTGTGGCTCTCTCTGGGAGCGATTATTCCAAAGGGATACGTCACATAGCTCAGCACCTAATATTATACCTTCTAGATAGGAGAGTGCTTTGGCTACTGAACTAAGGAACTCTTGACTCTTATTCACAATAAGGAAAGAAAGAAAACTGCCGGCTTTCTAGCAAACGGGGGGGGGGGGGGGGTTAAGTGTAAAAGAGAGAACATGCCATTTGTGGCCGCAATCAAATTGGTAGCTAACCTGACCGAGAGTTAGTTTGGGATAGAGTGGATCAGGCCAGGCATCTCTTTGTTTGCAAAATGCGCCTTGGACTGAATAGGTATCCTTGGAGAGGCAAGATGTGCCTAACAGTCTAAGGATGGGTAATTTGGCTTCCGCTTGATACGTCCAGCTTAGGTAGGATCCGTGGCTTAGCTGTACGGAGTCCAGACACGGATACTATCTGCCACTGTCATGTGTTCCACATCTACAAACTAGCAAATCCGGCCAGGTAGCCACACCCTCTTGCTGCTATCCCGTTCGACCCCTCGAGCACAAACTACAGTTCTCCGGAGCCCCAGAAAGTTTGTAGTCTTCCCGGCGAAATGCTTTGTAGTAGCCTAAGAAAAGTTCCTCTTTCTTCCGTTGACCCAGAGAACTGAGTCTGACGTGTTGGTCTCGTCTCTACATATCTACACGCGACGTCATAAACATTGCAATGCTTCCTCCTAGTCCCTTCCGAAAGTATATTTTGCCATCTGGTCGGAAGAAAAAGGACAGCGCCTTGATCAAATTACTGTCAGGTGTCTGGGGGTAGATGACTCTATCTCTCTATTTCTCATCAGATCAAAAAAGGTATAGGCAAAGTTCGAGATGACATCAAAATCAGCCGCGGTCCACTGCGCAGCTCACGTCTGAATAGCTGAGAAGAGACTCTTGTTCTGTCTCTAGGATTTTCTGATTCGCGGAACATCATGAGTCAAAGAGGGTGGTGATGAGGTGAAACGCTTGGTATAAAGAGCAGTCAAACAGCAAAGAAGACCAAATTCAATCATCGCATCAGGGGGTATTTTCAGCTGGGATTACTCCTTCTCTGCATAAGCAATCCACCCTCGCAGATAAAGAGCTCTTGGAACCTAAGCTCCAAGTCAAGAGTCCGCTTCCGGGGATCACTTATTGCTCTAAGAACTAGTAATTATGCAACCGTCCTCCCCATTAGCTGCTCGCTATCTGCCTAGTACCGAAACAAAAGTTGGCACCGACTTTGCTCCCATGGCGCAGTCGATTAGCGTTCCGTTTAAATAGTGCGGTCTCTACATTTTGGGTAAATTCAAGCATCCAACTGGAACTTGCGTTGTCTTTGCCGTATGGCGCAGTCAGTTAATACTCCAACTACGGAGCAAAAGAATTTGAATTCGAAGCCCGCTTCTGACAAGTTTTTCAGACCAAATATATGCAATCTCTCTTTGACAATTATGCGTTCATTACATGTCGAGATCAAAGATTTCACCTGCTATGATGAAAGGTTTGTCTCAACGAAGGAAAGATTTATGCCATGGAAGAGCCTTGGAAACCGGCTGAGTTATGCCCGTCACGAAATTTCAATTTTCTGTGGATTATATGCGCGGGCCGGAGATTTCAATTTGGATGCAGGGTACACATCATCCAGAAAAACATAGATATGCTCGTGAGACAGAGGGACAGAGAGAGACAGAGAGATAGGAGGACAGAGAGATAGAGGCAGAGAGACAAAGAGACAGTAGGCCAGAAAGTCAGACCGAGACAAAAAGACAGAGAGACTGAGAGACAGTACACTGAACCCACCTCTGTGCAACAACCATCTGCAGGACGAGAATGGAACAGAAAAAGAAGATGGCCAGGTAATGCTGCGACGCACTCATTCTAATAGTGAGGCTCGAAGCAGAGCAATGGAGGGGCGGTACCCTCGAGCCGACTCTCTCTTTGCTGTTGGGACCGCCCACGACGATTGGCGGCCACTCTAAATTGGGAAAACGGTGTTTGGATTATGCAGTAGGACGGTGGTAGTAGGGTTTTTATTGGATGGTAGATGGAGGCGAGAAGTAATGAGACCGACAGCGCTGAAGGCAATTAAAAAGAGACACGTGGAGCAGAGATTTCAGGCAACGATGACGGGTGACAATTAACATTAGTGACCCTATCTCTCTGTCTCCCTGTCTCGAAAACCTTTCTAAGTTCTGTATGATCAGTTACGTCAGTGGACAAGTTTAATGAACATGTTTTTGATCAGATATATGGCGATAACAATAAAACAGCCGGCTGACAATCAAATTTTCAACTATTATGTTGTTCTTGAGACATATTTGCCGAGAACTTTAGCATCAACTTCAATATCCTCAGAGTACAGAGTTTGGTTGACAAAAATGTCCATGGGAGATCTTATTTTGACTCAGTTACCTGGATAGAAACCAGAGTACCGTCAGTAAATGCTGATAAAATTCTCACCACTACTTTCACAGATGTTAACCAGATTCACACCCGTACAGTCTCGGAAGTTCTTGAGGCTTCGTTCTCTCTGTCTCCGTGTCTCTCTGTCTCTGTCAAAAACCCCAGCCCAATTCCTGGTCTACGATTTATCTTCCGTATAGATGGCTACACTTAGCAGCTGTTGTTTAGTAGAATATTTATGTGATTTTTAGAATGGGCTCCCTTCAAAGCACCTGGTCGCTTGTATCTCGGTAGCCAGAAAGAGATCCAATTCGGTATCTGCTCCGTCGCAAAAAAGACTATTTGAGGGAGTAGGCGATGATGTGATCTTCCGAGAAGAAAAGAATACTTTCCAGATCATCTCCGATTGAATGTCCAAGACCGAACAAAAAGGTCAGCGGTTGGAGAAGCCTAATGAATATTCAGATCGAGTTTTAATTGATCTCTGGCATGGGCTGAACAAATCTCAGCACAACATTATCGTAGCTGACCTGCAAATCGGAGTAAACAGAAGCTTGGAAGAACGTCATACAAAGGAACAGTAAATGACAATATCCCGATCTACCAGGAAACTGACCTAAACAGGGAAATGTTGAAATTACGGGAGGTAAACAAGAGTATAGCCTGTTTCGCCAACATTAAATACTTGGACGACTTGACAAGAGACAAGGAGGTTGAGTGAGACACAGGCTGACAGAGACAGTTTGGCACGGAAAAGGTTGTCAGAGATTAGGGGCGTCCAAGTAACTTGCATCTTGACAAGCTGACAAGAACTTTAGTGGCTGGCCGGTTTCGGCAGTGCGTCAGTTAACAGGACAAAAAAAAGTCTCGGTGAGAGAGAGACGCAGTAAGATTGACCGGTACAGTAGAACAAGCGAATACACTGCCGACTTTTCTGTCGGTTCAGTGAGAATATCTTCACGACGGACCCTTCTCGATATTGTATTTTTCGTTGAGTAGGACTAAAAGTAATGCAAGTACCCATCCCGAATTTCTTTCTTGGAGTGTATTCCGTCCTGATCTCCGCATCTTTGAGTTATGTCGAACCAAAAAACCCAATCTGCAACTGTTGTAGAGGGTGTAATTTAATGTACGGGGCGATATTTCCTTTTGCTGCAAATGCACACGTTGACGTAGTAAAAAGATACAATCTTATCAGATCGTTCCGTCTTTCTATTTTTCAATCGGCTTCCCAGCTTCACAAAAAGGCTCTTTGACCCAATCGTGGGTGTTTCCTGATGGCCATAATTTGTGTAAACAGTCGCGTCAGATGACGCCCATTGCTCGTCGTGTGTTCAAATAGCAAAATGTCTTGGACCCAGCTTGAACGCGACTAGTAAAAAAAAACATTCTAGAGGGTGTTTCAAAAACTGTTCCCCAGCCCGAGATTCGAACCCGGGTCGTTTGATTCTCAGTCGGCACCCTTACCGCCCGCGCCATGCTGGATGGCTTTTTTAGCTTACTATAATGAGGCATTCGTAATACAACAAAATGGAGTCTGATGGGGAAGTTGTTTGATGGGAGACAATTGCTTTGTCTTCAGCCCGTCTCAGCATGTCATAAAACCAATTTATTCAGATTTTGTGTTTTCGTTGGATCTGCGTCATTGCTTCCTGGATGACGGTAAGCACGGCCATCCTGTTTTCATCGTAGACGGTAGCTGTCAACTTGGCTCTATTGGAGCCGAGACTTTCGCACTCGACCCGATACAGGAACCATCCATGGGGCTGGAAAACCTTCCGGCTACCCTTGATACATCAAAACCCACGTCAATTTCGTCATTCCTCTTGTGAAATCGGACAGAATGGGCCAGCGAGGCACCGGTACTCATTTGGAAGCCAAAAGTCCAGTATATGTCCTAAATAAATAGGGCACTACTCTCGTCATTGGGAGATCTTTTGAGTGGTGTGTGACGTCTGTTTTGACAGGGAAGCGATACTAATTTCGGGGGGACCTACTTCGGCTATTTGGATGATCAAAAAGTCACTGAGTAGTAGTACGGCCTGGTGACCACAAGAAGAGGGGACCGAGTCTGAAACAAGAGAGGTCTGTTTCTCTGTCTCTCTGAACTTACGAATGCTGTCTCTCTGTAACCGACTCCACATAATGGTCCTCGGAGGCTCAGTCACCGGCTCTCGTCCCCATTCAACTGGTCGAATGTCGTAGATGATGTCCTCTAGAATTGAGAGTCGAATTGGCACGGCCTCAACACAGTACTTCTCAAGAGATCTGCCGCCATTCCTACGTTTCCTTTCTGTCTCGCCAGCTCTGATATATCTACTAGACTGTCAGGATCCGGGACATAGTCGAGATCCAGAGGGAAGGAAGAAAAGAGATCGTCTGAAAGCTGCTATGGAAACTTTTTGGGTGCTTCGGAATCTTACTCGGATAGTACAAAAGCCTATCTGCTTTGTCTGCTGGTAAACATTCACTCGGACAGCCGATTCCAGTTCCTCGATCACGTAGTCCAAATCGATGTCGCCTTTTCCTGAAAGTCTAATCCAAAACGTTCTAAACTCTTTTCTAGGTGCTTTATGTAAAAGCAAAAAGATTTCTCAAGTATGAGGATCGAACCCGACACCTTGTGATCCAGAGGCGGAGCTCTAACCGACTGCGCCAAATTCGAAAAGCCGGATTTCAGGAAGATGCTACTAACCTGGAGCAGCAAATCTGTAGTGCATTGTAGAGGGACAAATAGATCTTCCCAAGTGTTCCCGAGCGGCTCCCAAGGCCTGGGACACGGCCTGTCCACCGAATAACCTATTTTTAGCCAAGACGCCACACATATGTGGGGAATTGCATCTGGAAGACTAGTTCAAACGAAGATTTCTGAAAACCTGTAGGTGTCTTCCGATATCCTGTGGGTTCGAAATATGTTATCGAGTAGTTGGATACGAGTTACTCGCCCCATTTTGGGCAATAGGGGGAAGAGTATGGGGACACGACAAATCAATGATAAGGCGAGGCTGGAGAGGGTACAGAGAACGCGCGGGTGATTGAAAACTTCTACAATTAGAAGGTCGTGTCACTCTGTCTCTATTCTCTCTGACCAATGATATTTAAAGGATTTATTCCAGCAAGTATACCCATTCAGACTAGGAGAGAAAGAAAATAAGTTAGACGCTATTTACAATGGATGACCATAGAATTCAGTGAGCCTCCACAACTATGGTTTTAGCCATAAGATCGTAGGCCGATCGATTTTCGCGGAAGGCGAAAGCCACCGTACTCAGGGGGAGAAGACTGTTGATGAAGAGATTCTTGACCAGGGAGCGGAGGAGAGCACTGAAAAACTGTCTATGTCTCTCTATCTCTTTGTCTCTCTACTCTCTATCTCTCTGCCTCTCTGTCTCCCTATCTTTCTATCTCTCCATCTCTCTGTTTCTCTTTGTCTTCCTGTCTTTCTGTCTCTCTGCCCTCTGTCTTTCTGTCTTTCTGTGTTTCTGTGTCTCTGCCTCTCTGTCTATCTACCACCGTCTTTGATTGGTAATAGAAAAAGAAATTACTTCTTGAAGGGGACTCTCTCATACCCTGTGACAGTAATCAGTCCAGGGATTCCATTCGTTGGAGCGGTAGTCGTTGCCGAAATAACTCGGATACCAATCAGTATCTGAGCTTGTCTCTTGTCTCATAAGAAAAAATCAAACCTTTCCAGGAGTAGCTCCTAGTGGAAATCCTGGGAGGAACCGAAAGCTAATGCAATACGCCTGAAAGCAATTTTAAAGTTTAGTTTTGTTCGGAAGCAATAAAAAAGTTTCAACCCGAGCTTACAAGAGTTAGTTTGTTTCAGACGCCCGCTCGATGGCTTCACTGTAAGTTCCTGGTCCATTCTACCCAGACAATGAGCCCAGTTCGGGAGCAAACGAGAGCGACTTCATCCCGCCCTACTTGGTCAATCTGAAGCCAAGTCTTCTGGGAGTGAACTTGACCGGGAAGAAGATCAGCGAGCAGAAGACGCGCTACACGTACACGATCTCGTGGGAGGAGGACAAAGAAGAGTCGTGCAGTGGAGCTGGACAAGAGGAGCCGGAGCACGTTATGACACTGGCCCAGAGGACGGATGGACAGTGGTCTGTTCCGAGGACCTTTGAGTTCATCCACACTAGAGCCATCGTCTTCCACAAGGGTACGGATGGAAAGGTGAAGAAGGAGGAAGTCTGGGGAGAGTCGCAAGCCACAACTCTGCTTCAAGATGTCGTCGACGAGCTGCTGGACAGGCTGCCCAACTGGAGACACTCCAAGACTGACATCTTCGTTTGTCCCGTGACCAAGAACGCGCCTCTCATCAAGCTGACGACCGAGCAGATGCTGACGAAGACTCTCCAAGAGATGGAGCTCCATCACAGAAAACTCTGCCTCGTGATCGACATGACCAATGCCTTCTAGACGCTTCCATGCAATAAAATTTCTCCTGTGAGTCTTTTCCTTGTGAACAGTGACAGTGAGACGAAGAGATAGAGACAGACATACAGAGAGACAGACAGGGAATGACTCTATCATCAACACTCATATGGAAGAGTTAGTGCACAGTATCTAGAGTGCGGTGCAAAATTCTAGGTTATTTTTGTGCATTCTGGCGTTGGATGGCGTTCTTGCTTCAGATTCGGAGTACGTGCGATGGAGCGAAGGATGGTCCCCTTGGAGACCGAAAGATTCAGCTCAGTGATGACCTGACGACAACTGACAACTTGGTAGGATACATGTTTGGCGACTCGTCTCTCGTCTCGTACCGAGAATTCCCTAGGCCGTCCAGTGTGTAGAGCGGTTTCATAGGCTCCGGGAGTATGTTGTTGATCACATTCCTGTTTCGACCTAGCTTAGATCTTCCTGTTCAAGAGCCCGACATCTTGAAGAACGTCGACTAAGCACGTTCCTCGCTGGACAGTTGGGTACCAAGAGGCATGGTGGCTATCAGAGACGAACTGTCTCACACCCATAGGGATTTTATGTCGACAAGTTGTGACGTGAAAAGGTTTTTGAAAGCATTATTCCTGTCTAGGGTCCCTATAATTTTGCACCAAGGCTTCTGCACTTCTTTTAGTAAAAGTGCCCGCCTGGTCTTAAAAAAACATCTGAATTGCTGAAGCAACCGGGGGTTTTGAAAGCCGCCGAATCCGCTGGTGCTACTCCCAAAACCTCAAAACGCCATCCCGCGCCAGAATACAAAAAAAAACTGGGTGGCCCTATAATTTTGTACCGCACTATATGACTAGAAAATCTGAACTACAGGCTCACCTCCAACAGCGTTACGAAGATTTTGGATAAAAGTTCATAGGGGAAGAGACTCTGGGTCACGTCTATCAGTGACTGCAGATCGGCCTGGTTTCCTAACAGGCTCTCAAACTCGTCGAGATCACTGAAAAGAATTTGGATTGATTATCGGCACTTTGGGCTGTGACTGTATATCCGTTTGCTCTCAACATCCTGGGTACTTCTAACCCCGTACCGCCTCTGTCAGAAATTTTCAAAGCTGTCGGGATCGTACGGGCCATCAAAAGGCCGAATGTTTAGAGGATGAGAGGTTCTCCAGTTATCCCGAAGGTACGGATGAGCCAGCCTGGCCCGAGGGGTACTTTTGTTTTGTGTAAACAGAGCATAGAAAATGTCCAACTTACATTAATTCAAATTGTTCTATACAGAGCCACACGATGAAGAGCTTGAAACAGAAGAAGATGACGAAGTCAATCATCTCGGCGAGTATTCGCTTGATGAACGAGGCTGGTCTAGAAATTAGAAGAAAATACAAAAAACAAATAGATACCGACCTGTAGTTCCCAGTCACTATCCTGGTTGCATTCGGTACTTGGATATACGCTCCTCCCGCCACTCGGTTCTGAAAAAGGAATTTATTTCGATCTCTATGTTTCTCTCGTCTCTCCGTCTCACCGTCTCACTATCTCGCTGTCTAACTGTCTTTAATTCTTACAATCTGAATGTGGATGTTCGGAACTCCTCCATTCTGAACGGTGAAGGCCTGTACTTGACTGACTCTCTGTCGCAGGACCGTGTCCTACAAACTAATTAGGTCAAAATCTATTCTGGAATTACCTGATACTCACTCTGAGCCTGTTTATAAAAATTCCTCGCTGTCTGATGTTGGGAAATCGGAAACAGACTTTTTTAAATTTTCGTGCACAAACTTACAGAGCTCCTCACAGCCTCGCAATACCTCTCAGCTGACCCATAGTCGTGTTTTGTCTGAGGCGGGAGATAGCAGAATCTGTGGAATTGAATAAGTCAAGACAAGAATCAAACCTCCGTCGAAGAGAGGAAGAATCCCTCTGGGCTGTCATAGCAAAAAGTGTAAGCCCTGTAGCTAGGATAAATAAAGAGATGTGTGAAAGCTGTACCAAATCGACCGTAGTGAAAGGGTCGTCAGCGCGAAAATATTAAGAGATTGCGTATTGTGCCCAGTATTATTCGACAAGGAGAGCTTGATTGGATACGAGCTTGAATCTGGAAGATCAAACGAAGAGAGAAAGCAAACCATTTTTTTTTTTTGAAGTTTCCCTCGAAGATGTGAGGCAGGCGAGGACAAAACAAATGCAAAGTGAGAAATGAGGGTCACCAGGACAAGGTGGCCTGGGTAAAATATCAAAGCGCAGCAGAATATGAACAGGTATTCAACGGCAACAGTTCACACACAAGATCAATTTTTCAGTCAAAAACTCGACCGGTCATATGCTAAGTGATCTTTGTGCTTATGCGAGAAGATTTTTCAATTTTACCTTCTGGATTCTCACGATAGCTCCAGTACTGTCTACGCACCAAATAGAATCAATTTGGGTTTATTCACTGTCTTGATAATCAGAATTTCCAGCCTTTTATAGTTCCCGGGTAAGGAATTTCTTCTGCTGTTTCCTTGGTCCAGCTTGGGTGTCTGTATCAACAACAAATTCGTCCGGTGCTGGACAGTAGAGAAGAGGCTAGCAGCCTGGCTTTTGAATCGGGATCCACCAGAGGCCCATCTACTGAAAAACCGTCGGAATCGCCTGTGAAAAACGTCTGAAGCTCGTGCTGCTCGGACTGGTACGCTTCCTCGTCTACTTGTTCGTCATCAAGAAGATACTACAGAAGAAGGACCAGAAGTTGACGTAACAGACACCCAAGTTCGGCCTGGTTCGTGGTGGGAAAAAACATCATCGACAAGAGCACAGAACAGGCAAACAAGCAAATCGCTCATATCAGTGATCTCATCCACTAAGACACTGCAATATGCCCTGCACTGTCTGTTTTAGTCTGTCAACTTCTTTTTTACCTTTCATTGACACGGTCACTTAACTTGATCGCGTTTCTGTAAACCACGCATGCTATTTTTCTCTCCGCTACCCTTAACTCATTCTTGAAGGAAGGACTGTTCTGTAGTAGAGATACGGGAATTGTAGAGTTACTCAAAAGTCTCGCACACCCGACCCACTGTCTCATTGTCTTTAGTACCCACATTGTGACAACCGAAGCCAGCAAAGAAAACGTTTATCGTCGTCACTGATCACATTAAATCACAAAAAAAGTCTTGTTTTTGGAAAGAGGTCAGCACCGTGGTCTGTGGATGATATGCTCGAGATATAAGTTCTGGTAACCGTAAGTCTGTCATCGTAAGTGAAGCTGCCGTTTGAGCAAGAGGTAGCCATCGTCTCCGATCGGGCTTTCTTTCGAGCCACTCCCGCATTCTTTCTGCATCTGAACTTCTCATTTTTCCTTTGTCACCCGACTCTCTTACCGTCTTATGAAACTTTTCGATGGCATTGCAATGGACAGTCTCGATGGCGTAGGTGATCTTAATAATGTTGTTCAGGGTGTCCAGGAGGGCTGTTCGATGCGCCTGTCGAAGCTTGTCTTCCAGCAGACTCCCGTCCAGACTGACAGGCAAAGGACGAGCTCCTTCGACTGCTGGCTTGCCCGAGTCCAGACACGTCTTCCACTGGTTCAGCAGATCGAGATTCTCGACCAAAATGAGGTGGATAGCTTCCATCTCCCGCTCAAGATCATTGTCAATAAGGTCATGGAGATCATTCTTCGAGGATTGCTGCTTCTTGGCCCGGTTCCTCTGCCGCTCTATCGTCGCGAGCCACTCGTTTGCTTCCAAGGCTGCAGTCGACTCGAAGGCCATCTCCTCCTTCTCGGTCTTGATCACTACGATGTTCTTATTCTCTATAGAGAGCTGGGTGATCTCATGGAGTGCTATGGCCCCCTTGGGACTGTACTCTCCCCGATGACTCTTCTGCCAGAGAATCTCAGTCTCTGTTAGAATGACATAGCGCTTCTTCTGATGCAGGCGTTTCCGCCAGGAGGGTCTCTGTCTGCTCCTGGTCTCCAGAAGGTATCCTTCTTTCAGAACAGCAATACCTAAAGATGAGAATCAGGCTAGAAGATCCAGAAACGCACTTTCTGTACTCAGAGAGGGGTCCGAAACGTGTAGAGATATCCTATCGAGGAAACGAACCATAGCAGATTTGTGAGCATCATCGGTCACCCTCGTCAGAACTTCGGTCAGCCACGGTTCTTTTGTGTTTAGTGGCTGATCTGCTACGCAACAGTTGGCAAGCCGTTGGAGCATCTTGGACAAGAGTACGAGGGTTCTGGCCACTCGAGGTTCCTGAGAGAATGTTGTTAAATCATTGTTGAAATCTCTGCCTCTCTGTCTTTTTGTCGATCTTTGTCTGTGTCTCTCTATCTCTTTGTCTCTCCTTCTCACTCTGTTGCTCTGTCTCTCTATTTCGTACTCCCTTCTAAACACTTACTGGATTGCTATTCTTCAGTCCAAAGAGCTTGGGAGACAACAAGGAAGCTGCGAAGAAGCGCATAATGACAAAGGAGGAAAGTGCTAATCTCTCGACATCGAGTCGTCCTGTCCTCTCCGCCACTACTCGTCTGAGATCGTTAAGAATGAGTCTAATGGCTTCGGGACATCTGGTAGCCGATTCAACAAGTCGGCCAAACATCTGACTAAAGTAGCCGAGAAGAGAATTCTGTAACGGATTGTTTTTCTCCTCATCCACCTCCGCAGCCTATTCATGACCAAATTGACGCATGTTTCCGGCTGATCAGAGCTTTGGAATAATTCACACGAAAGACTCTGCCGCCACCGACGCCCACCTACCCCCCGCGCCTCGGCTAATTAGCGTTCTTCGCGCGCTCGGAGAGGAGGAAACCCTCCGACGGTTCGCTTGACTCGAGACGCGCCCCCTCAAAACAAACAGAAAACATCCGCTGCGCCAAACACCTCGTGGCTATTTACCTATTGAAAGAGATCGAGTAGGGGAGACTCACCATGTTCTTTTCCAAAGTCTCATTCGGCCCCAGACGTGCCGGATCAATTTCGCACGTCTTGTTCTCTTTGTAGATCTGAAAAAAGTGAAGGATTACTAACTAGCTTTTTGTCAAAGAGGTGTCATTCCACCCACAAACCCCACAGTATTAGACTAATTCAAAAAGATGTACTCACCCTGTCAATAATGGGCTTCATTGTAATCAGGAGGTAGTTGTGTCCGTAGAGTTTCAGCAGCTCGTAAAGCATTTTACTGGCCAGTGTTTGGCTGCGGAACAGGGTGTTCATGTCCTGACATCGGTCGAGGTCAGTATTGTACAGGGAGATGAGAAGGGGTCTGAGATGGCGTGTGTAGGCGAGAGTTTGTACGAGAGGACGCGACAGAACACTGAGATCAACTTGAATCTGAACTTGTCAATAGAGAACTACTGAATTTCGGCAACCTTGGGCAGATTCTCGAGCACAGAGATGAGAGAGGCCGAAAAAGGCTCGGCTGTTAATGATTCGGCGAGAGCATCCATCAGGGGTCTGAAAAGAAAAAGAGTGAGGGTGGGGGTGTGTTAAAGAGAGTGCATTGGGGCAGACAGCTGTTTACTTTTAGAGGAATAGCTTTGTCAAAAAGAACACATGTGAGGGTGGGCCACCAGACAGAAAACAATCTTTTTTGAAAAGAAAGCCCACTTGACGCCTCGAGGCGGAAAAGAGGAGGCGTGGCCGCACCGGAAAAGCGACCTTGAAGAGTTTCCGGGGGGAGGAGGAGGCCCCCTTTATGTCTTTTTAATGGTGGGAGGAAGGACAACAACCCTCTGCAATTATAGGGCTGAATATGGACTGAGGATTGGAACAAATTAGCCTATTTTGGGATGGGGGAGGGAGACGCCTACACAGCTGACCACACTGGCCGGAAGGGAGAGAGACAAAGAGGCTGGATGTCCGAAGATAAGACAAAGAGAGACAGAGACAAAGAAACAGATAGAAAGAGAGACAGAGAGACAGAGAGACGACGAGCCAGAGGCAGGAAGACATAAAGCCGGAAATACTTTGAAGGAAATTCAAATTGTAATAATTCTGATTCAAGATTGCAGTAAAATTAGAATGGGGAAGCGGAGAGAGAGGAATGGCTTCCCACCTTGTGACGCCCAGGCTGAACTCTATAGAATGTCTTTGGAAAGTCGGAAACTCGAGCTGCAACGTGTCCTCTTTCCCCCCAAACCCGAACACATGTTCAGACCATCAAACTCACTTATAGTGCTCGGCATTGAGGACATGGTCTGCTGTGTAACTCATCCAAAGACGAACTTCCCCGAGCTGGTCTTTCGTCTTCGACACATTCTCCTTTTCGGTCTCTTCCGGTTGATCCGAATGCCTCGGACGGAGATAAAACCATTTCGAGGGACCGTTGGACCATCGCTCATCCACGTCAACCCTGAAGGAGTATGTTTGGTTGTCTTTGCTCTGTCTGTTGGTCTCTATGTCACTCTATCGCCTAAGTAAAAGTTTACCTGACTTGACCATGGAAGACATTGTTGAGACCGCGGAGGAACTCCTGCCAAAGGGTCATTTTGAGCTGGAGTGGGCCCGGGTCACACGGAATGTCGAGCCATTCCTCACTGAAGCGACCGGCGTGGATGCGCAGTTTGCGAGTAGACTCCTATAAGCACTAGTCAAGGGTTCGGAGAGGGAGAGGACAAAAAGTGGCTCAGCTGCAGTGAGATAATGGTCAAAGAAGACAACAATTAGACTAGGAGACAAACCTTGATTGCGGGATTTTCCACAACGAGCGAGAGTTCTGTCGGCTCGCGAAGAGTCAGACCCGAATAGTCGACCACTCTGAAAAATGCTGATTCTAAAAAGAGAAACAGGAAGGTGCGTGGGAGAGTGGCGGGTCATTAGACAAAGGATCGAAGGAGCCCCGTTCCCACCTTTGTTGATTGGTCAGATTCTGTTTTATAAATGGTCGAGGAGGGTGTGGGAATGGGGAGAGAGGGGGAGAGTTTACGAAATCTCATTAACGCGTGACTGTATCCTTCTTAGTTGCGTAACAAGCAGACTAGCTATTGACCGCACCCAGTTCGAAAAATGTGCTGGAGAGATAGAGAACAGAGACAGAGAGACAGAAAGACAATAAGAGACACTCGTCTCGACCGAGGATTATCCGAGAGGGGCCGAGGACGAGAGTCAAATTGGCAGTTGGACGGCAGCGGGAATGATACCAATAAGGGGTAGAGTACTGTACAAGAGAGAAAGAAACACGAGTAAAGGCAGAGTGAGCATTGTGAAGGAGGATTGGAAACGAAGCGCAAACAGTCTGGGAGAGAGAGAGGGTCTACCACCCACACAACAAAAACTGAACGGTAGAAAGTAAGAAGGAGAACAGTCCAGCTGTTCAACAAGTGCCTAAGAATATCCCCCACTGTATCGATTTTACATACAATCGTTGATAAGTGGATCCTAGGCCAAGACAGAAAGAGTTGCGCTGGAGCTTAATCAGTTAAAGACGCAGATGCTCTCTCTCTCTCTCTCTCTCTCTCTCTCTCTGGCTCGAGAATAAAAAACTTAGCCCTTTTTGATAGGCGAAAAGAACGCGGGAGAGTTGGGAGGAAAAGGCACAATGGGACCGGAAGCGCAGCGTCTTATCTGTCGCTCGTTCGAGCAGCAGAGAATCGAGAACACATCATTTTCAGTCAGATCAAGGGGGCCCCCAGCAACTGTCCTGTGTAAACACTTGGACTATGGGGACAGTGTAATTTCGAAACTTTGGGTATAATAAAATCACTCGGAAGTACGGACCGGGCAGAAAATGACGTGTGGTGGAAAATGTTTGCAGAGGCTGACTGGCTCATTGCTCTTTTACTGCCCGGTCTCCTTGCAAGGAGAACAGCTGCAGATACCTGGGGGGCAAAGATGGGTCTAATTTGTAAACGGCGCGCCATCTGGCCAGGTTGGATTGGTGACAGACCGACATTCCAAAAGCATTCCGTGGGTACCGGCACGAATCGAAAATTGCCTGGGATGACATGTCAAATCACAAGTGAGCTGTGTGCCCACTACTCCGTTTGAATTTGGCGTGCGACTCATGCGAAATTGAAGTTGCAACAAACGACGATTCTGATTCAACTAGTGATGAAAGCCTCTTCTGAAGGTGGCTCTGAGGCTTTCTAAAGATGTATTGCACGCGGGAGTCGAACTCGACAAGCTGTTTTGTGGAGCGCTAACCGACTGAGCTACGCGGGCGAGTTTGCCTGCGTTCCTCTGAGAATACCCAAGCTGGATGTTGTCACAAAGTACAGAGATAACTTCACAGCGATGGAGGCTCGTTATAAAATAACATGAGACGAGATGGCACGGGCGTGACTGGGTGCCGCCATAAAAACTGTCGGCCGTTACGTGCAACAATTTGACATTCTGCTCTCTCGGCCAGTGATGAATAATCCTCCAAACAGTCATAACACGAAAGAGTTTGTTCCCCAGATTAGGGGCCTGGAAGACGTAGTGAGAACAGAGGTCGCGGTGGTGAGAAAAAACTGTAAGCCGCAAGTGTTGCGTCCTTTGTTAGGCGAGAACAAAGCGCGTGGGATGACGAAGATGACCGCGAGAATGAGCGTCCCTTTCTGTACGACCTACCTCAATGAGAAATGTGTACTGTCTCGACGAAGGTCCAGACAAATCTGGCCTTGTACCTAAACTTCCACTGTTCGATAAAAATAAAAATCCTTACGTCAGGAAACTTGGAGACAACTTTCAGCGGGAAGCTGATTTCTTCCCCTGACCGATTGACCAGCTCGCGTCGTCTCACCGCTATTCGACCAATAGGACGTGGAGATTTGCCCGGAGCTCGGGAACCTGATTCTTAGAATTTCGAAAAGAGTAAGATCTACCTTCAAGAACGACGAGATGAAGATTTCGGAAAGTCTGGAAGGTACCCTCCCACTTGATGAACTCTCCGAACTGCTCACTGAAGACTTATAGTTAAAAAAGGTCAATTGACCTCTGGCTCGCGCTGTCCTTTAAAGTTTTCGTGACAAGACCCGCTGACACAAGTATAGACGTTTCAGTGTGCAGCGAACCGTGATTTCTTGTCAGTCATTCTATAGCCGAGTGGTACAGGTCGGGTTCTTCACGCCAGGTCAACTTTGGCAATTCGTTTCCGGGTATCCAGCGATGACATTCAATATTTGAGGCTTCAGGGCCCGCACCGAACTTTTAAAGAACTGAGGTACACAGGGAGTGCCTACCAGGTTTCTCGATAAATAGGGGCCGAGCTGTAGATATCCTTCTGATCCAACTTTGCGAGAAGAAACAGTGGTCGACTTGGCTGTCCTAAGAATTTTACATTTGATCTTCTTCACTCTCAACCTACCCTTGATACCCTTCAAGGAGACAATCTTGACTTTGAGCACATCAATGACTCGTACATTGCCGAGTCGCTTGCCAGCCTGGACCTTTCGAATCTCCTTGTCCTCTTTGACTATTTTCTTCTTGGTGGGAAAGATAAAGTCCTCGGTACAAGGGGGAGACGGTGGTAGTGGAGGCGCGCCAGGGCCACCAACTATGAGATCAAGCTTGGGAGGTGCTTTTTTGGAGGTAGTTGAGAAAGAGAACTGCAATGGAACATATGTGTCTGTCTCCCTGTCTCTCTGTCTCTCAAACTCAAAAAAAAACTCACATCTGTTTCACTAACACTCTTAGTCTTTCTGACCGCCCGAATGGACATTCGACCACCTCGTTGTCGGACAACCAAGGGAGAAGGTGGCGATGGGGAGAGGGTAAGTGTCTCCACGACGCCTTTCTCCTTTTCATCGTCACTACTTTCACTGAAGATCTGTTCGGGAATCTCTTCTTCCTTTTCCTTCTCCTCCTCTTCTCGTGGGAATGGCTCATTCTCGGCAACTGTTGCAGCCTCCTCGACCAGCTGTTCCCCAGCGCCCACACCACCCTCAACTGGACCGGAAGTGACGTTTTCTACTGCTGCAGCAGCTGATAATTGTGGTTCACCGTCCTCCAAGAAGAATTCGCTTTTCTTCTCTTCGAGATCTTTCCGCTGTTCGGTCAGATCTTTCTCCAACTTCGCCACCTTTTCCAGAAGGATGGAACTGTACATGTCTTTTGGAGCGACCTGAAACATTTGTCTTCTCTCTTTTGAGCAAAACAGCAAACGAAAACTTCCAAAAAGTGAAAAATAAACATTTTTGTGAGACAGGGGAACTGAACTCGACCCCTTTAGATCCGTAGTCAGTGCGCTTATCGACTGCGCCATTCAGTAAAAATTTTGAGCAGCTTCGATTTTGTACTAAGTCATATAGGCTACCTTTTCCACAGGAGTCCCAACGGCAGAATTCTCGCCCGACATGGCTCCCAGATCAAAGCACGAGTTGTCAATGGAAAAAGTAGAGAATCGCGCTCTGAAATCCCATTTTTATGGCCAACGGAATCCTCTCACCGGAAAGAGGCCACTGAACCTGACATGGCGGTGCTGCAGTAGCTGTCATCACTACTCCTCTGCTGCTGATGTCGGGGTCCGTAGAAAAATGGTGAGGCTGGGGTCGGGACACGGTCCTCATCGAAAACGAGAGACTCCTCACGGCTCTCGGATTCCGGTACCAGTTTCAGAGGTGGTGGTATCGATCTAGCCTAAGAAAAATTGCATGTCATGATATGAGAGTACCAACCTGGCTCTTCTTCCTGGCTTCGGGAGGGTAAAACTCGAGATCAATGGATTTCGAAAGCTCGGAGATGGTCTCTGTCGAGGAGGAGAAGTTCTCGAAGCTGGACATCCAGTCATCTGCTTCATCACTGCTGCTCATTTCACATTGCCCCCTGGAAATAAAGGATTTGGTGAGAGGGTGACAGGACTTTTAACGGGGGGCAGTGAAGAGAAAAGATGACATTCATCAAAAACGGAGTGGTCCGCTCTCTCACACGATCAATAGAAGACATTTATTGAAAAGGTCTGTGAGAAAAAAGTAATTGGTTTAGTCTGTGAGGTGAGTCACTGTCCTGTAAACACATTGTTGCAGGTCCCACCTAAATTACTCTATACTCTGGCTCTGTTGAACCATTATAACGTGACCTTGCCCAAATCTGACAAGCCATGTACAGTCAAGAGATTAGAGCAACGAGTTTGCTTTTGACTAGACATGTAACAGACCAAACGGTAAAGACGAGAGATTGACAGGGAAAAGTGAAAAGGGTCAGGGCTCTGTTACACTTTGACCGTCTCTTGGAAAATTTGATTGGATCTCGGACATTTATTTGTCCACTTTGAATGAGGCACTAAGTGTCAAACTCCGTTCCACAGGTATAAGGATATCCCTAGAAGCGTAGTAGTGTTTGGAAGTGTTAGACGCCTTTCCACCTTTTGGTGGGACGGTTAAAAGTAGCTTTGTGACGGTCAAACAGTGCCAAAGTGGAAAAGGTCAGATGGTGGCTACAGGCTCACAGGTACCCGATAAGCGCTTGACAGTAGCTGGTGGAAAGAGAGGGAAGCTTGAATAAGACAGGTTTAAAGGGACATCATAAAAAATGACATATGCTAGCATGGTCAGATTGTCATGAGCCGAATGAGTTTGGGATAACTCGGAGAAGACAGCGCTTGGACATGGACAGCTGCATGGGCCGATAGCGACACCATAATAGTTAGATGGGGCTGGTTGAATACGCAGCAAAGAAACTCAATAATCGAACTGGCGCGAAAGACAAGCTGATCTGCCTGGCTGAGTATTCAATGCCGACACGCTAGCTGTTTCATTTGGTCCCATATGGAAGACTTCAACTCAAAGGGCAGCAAAAAAAAATACAAAAACCACCAGATACGATATAATCCGCACACGTGATAATAAAGATGAAGGAGAGGCCATCTCTCGGGGGCACACACACGGGAACAAAAACACTGGGAGAATTCTGCGGTGGCGGAATGAAATAGGAAACGGGTTCGCCTGTTATCAGCACGACACACAACGAAGGTCGCGCGGATTCCTCCTCTACTACGTCGAACCCTACTTTCTTGACTCTTCTCTGGATACCCCTCCCCCCATCTTTCCACTAGTAAAACGTGCATAAGAATGGTTCCATTGTCCGAAACCCGGGTCGTTCTCTCCCCAGGGGAGCTGGCCCACTATTCCCGACTGATCACTAAAGGAAGTCACCGGATGTTGTTCGGATCAAAAGTGTCAGTTTATGCTGACCGACGGAAGGACATCTCGACTCTCGTTTTCCCTATTAGAGAGAGAGAGAGAGATTTTATGGTGGTGAGGGTGTGGCCGACCTCCCCTCTACCTACAAATTGTTCCTTAAAATACCTAGAGAAGGACAGCTGCTGCTGGGAGAAAAGAACGGTGCCGGAAGTCGCGCGGAACCCGTTTGACTTGGAGAAGACTGGGGGAGAAGAAAGAGCCACTGTACTTGTTACGGGTGGTCTAATTGGGAGAGTGATAGCCAAAGGAGCTGGTTGGAAAAAAAGAGGAGGAGAAAAGAGGAGGAGAAGAGTTAGGGTTTGTTATACATTTCCAAACAGAATGACAGAGAGAGACGAAGATCCAAAACGGAAGGAGAGGCTTCCAAATGAACCGTGTGAATTGATGAAGTAGTAAAAGTAGAGAAGGGAATGATAAGGCGGGGATGTGTCCCGCCACCCGACTTGGGCTTCTTGTCGTCTCGCTGTAAAGTTTTCGTCTTTTGGAAGGGTGCCAAAGATTTCCGGTGCTGGAAGACACACACATACACACACGGCGGCGGCGCCCAGTTGACGACGTCGAAAAGATGATGGAAGAGGTCTGCGACAAGAGAGAGAGAGAGAGTCGGTCCGAAAAACGATCACGTAGTCTGTTTTTCTTCCTTTTGGTAGTAAAGGAACGTGCAAAGTTCAGAAACATTGTGATCAGAGAAAGAGAGTCAGGCCACCGGGATCAGAATCCTAATGTCATCTTAGAAGGTGAAGTCCAATATACTTTCTGGCAGATCAGAGCTTAAACTGTTCTGTTTCGAAATTTGGGGGTGACGGCCGAAAGACAAAATCATGGACTCCTTTTCAAATCATGTTGTTCTTACTTCTGTACCATCACAAAAGCTAGACGCTTCGGTGATACATTCACCAACTAATATTTACTGTTTGAACAGATATAATAAGATATTTAAGTGAATAAAAAACTACACGTAGTCACGCTTCCACAATTGACTACAAACACTTCGACTTTACAAATGGCTGTCCCTTGTGAGACACTGAAGAGGATCGAGGAAGGCTACGCAAAGTTACAGGCAGCCCAGGACTGCAAGTCGCTGTTGTATAAACACCTGACCAAGTCTTAGACAAACTGAACACAAAGAAGACGTGACTGGGTGCGGCTCTTTGGGAATCCGGAGTAGTGCATCTCGACTCTGAAACTTGACTTTACATACCGGATAGGGAGAGCTACCAGGTAAGCTACCCAGTCTCTGTCAGTGTCTCACAGCACTATTTCAGACCTTCGCTCTTCTCTTCTACGCCATGATCGAAGACTACCACGGATTCAAGCCGACCTAAAATCAGTTTCCCATCGACATGGGAGACAAGGACATCGCCGATTTAGCTGATCTGGACCTAGAGGGCGCCTTCGTAATCTCGACCCGGATCCGGTGTAGTCGTTTCTCGGCCTGCTACCCTTTCAATCCGCTCATGACAGAATCTAATTACAGGAATATTGAATCGAGAACGAGAGAAGTCTTCGACACGATAACGAACGAGGAGCTTAAGAGACAGTACTATCCTCTCTCGGGATTGGACGAGCCCACGAAGGACCAACTTGTCGAAGACCACTTTCTATTCAAAGAGGGTGACAGATTCCTGGAAGTGACCAAAAGTAATCGGCTCTGGCCTACAGGAAGAATTTACCACAACTCAAAGAGGACGTTAACGGGGCTTTTGACAGTATCAGGAACAGAAGAGAAAGTTCATTCAGGGCATCATAAACCATCGCCGACAAGAACACCTACGGCCGCCCTCCCCATCTCGGCTGGCTCACCTTCTGTCCTACAAATCTCGGAACCACGATCCGAGCCAGTATCTACATCAAACTCCCGAAGATCTCCCCGGACAAGGAGAAATTTGAGAAGATCTGTGACGAACTGAAATTTCAGATAGTTTCCACCATTTCTATGAAACTACACACATTCAGGACGTCACGAGAACAGTAAGACCAAGGAGGGTATCTTTGATATTTCGAACAAACAGCGTCTGAGGATCACGGAATACCAGACGATTAAGACCTTCTACGACGAAGGCGCTCATTGAGCTCGAGAAAAACTCTGCTTAAAAATCAAGCTTCAAATGTGACGCTCCCTCTCTCTCTCTCTGACTCAAATTGATGTTTGTTTGTTGTCGGACTGATCAGCAGTCCATAAGAGTGTTCCCTCTCTCTCGACGGGGGAACTCATCTAATTGGTTTCCTCCTCTTGAGTGTTGTTTGTCCTAAACTAGAATTCCCTTATGATGTCTTTTAGTTCAGAGACAGAGACTGGGTAGCTTACCTGATAACCCTCATTGTCCGGACTGTAGAGTCCGATTCCAGAGTCGAGATTCACAGCTTCGTATTGAATCACATCCCAAAGAGTTGCACCCAGTCGAGTCGAGACAGAGACAGAGAGACAGGGATAATGTGTTCTATTCAATTAATCCATATCTCAGAAGAGGGAAGCCGTGTGTTTATTGTGTTCTGCCTCTCAGTTTCTGCAGCCTCCTCACCTGCTGGCTGTGTAATCAAACTACACGGCTTTTTGCCTCATGGAAATAGTGTGGCCTGCTGACTGCTGCGGTCCATCCACCGCTCTGATTGATGCGTTTACAACAATCTTTCAAGCATTTTCCTTCATTCAAACGGTCGTAATATCTCGCTGGAACTAATTGTCACGTCAATCTGTGAGGGGGAATCCTCTTATCTTTTTGATCCAAATCCCGATTCCTCACTTCTTTCTGGTTATTTTCTCCTATTTGCCTGGGGTTTCGGGAATTTTTTTAGGATCTATGCTGACATATGCACTCCCCCTCATACACACTTCCATTCATCCGCAGTCCTTTCTTAATCACCAGTTGTTCTCTCTCCCCCAGTCCATATTTGCTTATTCTCCCTCTCCTGCATATCAATCATGATTAAATGAGTCTCTATCACTGGGAACAGAGTCGTTCTGTCCCCTGCTAGCATAACTTTAGCACCTATTACAGCTAGGTACTGAAAGGTTATAAGGGTCATCACATCGTCATGTCACTTGGTTTCTGTCAGTAATTCAATTTCTTGTTATGTCTAGTTTAACCGGCCTTAAAATTCCATCCAAAATGAAGGTGCTACAATTCTATCTTTCGAATACAAAATACGATTTTTGAGCATAGACATGTTCTAAAAGTTGTAGACGAGACAGAATGCAACAACTTTGCAGTACATAGCTAAGCTCGAAAATTTCATTTTGGACTCGAAACGTGACGGCAGAGTCTTGGCACTTTATGGATTTTAAGGCCGGTTATTTTTAAGACCGGTCGATTTACTTGAGACCGGTTAATTTAGAATACGACCCATTTTTTCATTCGTTAAAAGCCAGTTCCTGTCAAAAACTGAGGCGAAAGAGCAGTCCTACCTTTACAACCTGCACGGGACGCCCGTCTGTCGAGAATTATCCCGGATAACTCTTGACAAATTTCTGTGGACTTTTCTGTCGAGTGTTATTCTTGACACATTTTGGCGTAGAGTTAGAAATGAGTTAAACGGTACGATGCAAAAAGAGCAGTCGCTCCACCTGTTCTACCATCGAAGTGGACGACTGGTGTCTTTTACTTCGATATTTGACCTCTAATCCTTAACAGGATCCATTGTCAGCTGTAGTTCGTAGTACTGGGAATACGGAGTCTACGTACTGTATTTTGTAATTATTTTACCGTGTTTCTTCTGTTACTCTCACCGTTTCCTCTGCCTAACCTGTCACTCTTTCATATTTCTATTCTGTCAATACGACACAATCTGGTTTGTCACCTCCGTATCTGTCAGCCCGTAGTTTTTGTTTCTTGTCCGTTTGAGCTCTGTCTGTAACTATCTTCTCATTTGGGCACTTGCTGATAATATATGTTTTCGAGACCCTAACACAGAAATCCATCCCAGTTTGTGAGCATAAATGATGTGGGCAGGTCTGATGGCATCAGCTGCTCTCTCCCTCTTCCCGTAAGCCAATGGCTGTCACAGAAAAACGGACGGAACCTCCCGCGGCGTCTTTGACAAAGCAAAGGACACGACAATCAACTAACTGCATTCCGCTTTGTCCTCCCTCACCACTCCACAAGTGTCTTTTTGTGCCTTTTAAAGGACTTTCGCAGTAAACACCAGTCTTTCCCTGTCTCTGTGACTCTCTATTTTTAAAGCAGTAGTCTCTCTTGATGAAAAGGCTAGGTTTCTATTGAGTGGAACATCATAAACTCGAGGAGGCGTGACGACCTATTTCTTTTTAGTATTCGCCTCCAAATAGGCCTAAAAGTTCACAGACGGTACCGATTTATCATAAAGAGAGCTCGTAAAGGATTTAGTGTAATTAATGGCGTCAAATGGAGTCGGTGAGCCTGCTCCCCAGTTGGAGAGTCGCGCAGTTGCTGTCCGTCCAGCTGTAACTTTCTCTGTCTCTCTCAATATGCCAAAATTCTCAGCCGTTTTGCTCCCTGGTGTAAAGTCGCGACATTCGAGCACATTTTAATCACTAAGAGGACCAGCTGCTGACGCGCCTCTGCCCATTTATCTCGTCTTTTTCGCATAAGGAACCTGTACAATTTTGAATTTTCTTCGAAAAGTTTCAATCTGGCCGGGTGGTCTAAGGCACTGTTCTCCGGAGGGCGCAGGTTCGAACCCTGCGGTTGACAAACGTTTATGTTATTTATGTCAACCATCTTTTGTTCATGGAGCGTTCATTTTTTCTCACCCTTTCTCACGTGGAAACACATAAGTTTGGAAAGTCTAACACTCGGTCAAACTTTTTGTTCATGACAGATGGCCCATTCACACCCTCTCTTCTCACCTGCTCTGATCTTCACTCAATCGACCAGCTGCTTACAAGTTTGGCGGATAAATTTAGTTCGTGGTTGGACCCAAAAGTAGTAGTACAAGTTTGAATTTATTGCCCGATTGACACCAGCGACTATCTCTCTCATAACATTGCCCGTTCCTTCCTGTTAGTCATCCTACTGTATAAGGTCAGTCTTTGTTTCCCTGCTTGGAGATGGTACTTCCTCATCATTTCCTCGGAGATGGTCAACACCCGAGAGCCTGTTCCCATCTAGCCTCCGGGTACTCGGACCCTCCGAACCATGTTCTTTTGGTATCGATTGAACCCGACCGAGCGAGCTGTGAGTCAGGAGGACCCCGCCTCCCGCTGGCACTGACCATTGTCTTAGATCTAATTGCACCAACTCTTTATGTGCTCTCTGACCTTTTGGGAGTCTTTCAGTTCTTTTGTCTACTTTTTCGTAGTAGGTTGAAGTCCCGTTTTCGTTGGAAACAAACGGAGTGACCCTAGCTCATTGGGTAACCGAATCAGGGCTCTGGCCGGCCCCAGAAGGTACAAGACCCCCCTACGCAAACATACTGGCTAACGATGCCAATTGCTGAGGTCCACCTCAAGCTTCCTTCCTATATACATGTTTGACTCATCTCTCTGTCTCTGTCCCTCTCAATCCGTCAATGTTCTGTGGTTTGTTAGATACACTCGGTCGGGAGCAGATAATTGATTATTTGATTTCTCGTCCCCACTCCCCAAAGAGACAGCTGTTTTCTCCTGTCGGGACATGGCCGCCTGACCCAACTCTCATCCTGCCAAAAGCCTTCTTCGCGCAACATGCTCTCCGACCTCCCCGACCCATTCATCGCCTGTTTGAACGCCTTTTTAGTGGCATGAGTTATATGGCATCGCCCCTGGGGAGATGACTCTCTGAGAGTGAAGGCATCCAGTACTTCTTCACCCTTCGTCGGTCTAATCAAATTCTCTGTTGTCTTATGCTAATTAGGGCCGAGTCTAATCTTATCAGACCTCTCCTTCCTTCCTTTCCACTTGGTTAGTCCCTTGGTTCTAGAGTGAGAAACATGGGCAGTGGGCCCTCTGCCCACCAGTCACCACACGACATGATGGTCGACGCTCATCAATATCCCGACATGAATGTCATCTTTCGCGGTATTCCTAAAATGATGCAGGTTAGTACATATGAAACAGCTAAAAGTACAAATATAGGTCGCCGATGACATGCACAGAATGACCGACTACATTCAGGATCTTCGAAATATGACCTTCGTTATGGCATTGATCTCGGCCGTGGGCATGATAGGTTGGTTTACCTATAAAACTGGTAGACGAAAAAAATATCACGTTTTATACAAACACAAAAATGTTTTCCACGTGCGGGGATTAAACCTGCCATCTTCGATTCCGTAGTCGGAGCACTTACCGACTGCACTATACTGGGGAAAGTCGGGCACCGTTTTCACATAGGCTGACTAACTATTTGCAAATTGTTAGTGAGCCTATGTGAAAACGATAACTACCTCGGCACTTAAATGAGACCAAAATCCCAAAGATAAACGTCAATAGAGAGAGAGGAAGGAAATTACGAAACCCCTTACGATACAATAACCCAAAGATTTGAACTTGTTTTTCGCAGGTGGGGCTAATTTTGACTGTTTACCTTAATTTGTTTCCTCGTTACGCAAGAAGTCGTTCCCTTTCCCTCACCCTCCTTGCGCAACAGTTACGTAATAACTATTTGCAGGATTCCTCATCATCAAATTCTCCACGAGAAATAGCAGGAGAAGGAAGAGATCCATCCTAAGGCATGCAGAAGAAGGCTACGGTCACACGATGCCCCGCTACTACTATCAGTCCCAGTATGCTCCAGAGCCGTGGGATCGACCAAAGAGCCAGTTCAGTCATCAGAGGTATGGCCCTCGCTCTCAATAACAACGCAACTGACGTGTTGACGAGGCTCTCGTGGCCCACCGCCGCGATTTATGTGAAACCGGAAAATGATTTTACAGCGCTAGTGATTTTCTTGAGCGCGTGGCTATGGCGTGCTTGACTGACAGGACCGTGAGATTCGAGAATACGAAGCAAAGTTGACAAGTTAAATCCTGTCAGGGATTAGGTGACAAGTCAACTTCGGAGTGAAGTCACTACGAATACTTTATCAGGGACGACAGACAGTGACAGTGATACAGTGTCTATCAAAACGGCATTTCAGTCAAATCGAGCCCGAGAAGAAGCCGATCGACAGTAGAAATAGTCCCGAGACAAAACCAAACGGAAATCTTCCCTACAAGGTAACACGCACTTGTCTAGCAACATAACCCCGCTTCTAGTCTCACCCTAGTTTCAAGAAGACCTCCTCACAACCCTCGTCCTTGCAGACATCGCTAGAGGACAATTTCTCGCCGGAACTGATCAAGAAGGCCCCTCTAGCCTCCCAAGACAACGATCGTCACCACTCGACCTCACGCCTACCCCACAAAGTCTGATCTTTCCCCCCCGAAGGGGGACCAGTCGCAATCCAAATTTCTCTTTCAGCGCTCGCTCGAACCCATCAAACTTTTGGTAGAGGACCTTCCTTACGCGGACACATAAGTGATACTCAGTTTTTTTTTGTAGCTTCTCTAAAACGCTGTCCCGAGTGCCTAACCCAGAGAGAGGCTTTGCTGCGTGAACTGTGTCCGTGTCGTTCCGGCCCCACTAACGTGCCTTATACCCCCGTTGCTCAAGACTTTCTGTACTTTCTATATGAACCTTCATTCCGAGAATAAAAAAAAAAATCTTTTTTGTGAAGAGAAACACAAAGGAGGTGGGGATCACGCGGATCGTTTTAAGGGGATAACTGGAGATGGCTTAGACCATGTGGCTGTAGTTATGTACGAGGCCATTCATGGAAAGTGACGGAGCCTGCATGGCGGCCATGTGCTGCATCGAGTAGAGAGAATCTGAGCCCATGTGCTGGGGCATCGGGGGGAAGCCCTGAAGAATAAAAGGTTATGAAAGTACTGAAAAAGCGCGCCACATATGTTCGAACTATAATTGTTCCAATGGAAGCTCTAAATACGCTGTTTTTGGGACCATAACAGCATTTTTGAGTTTTCACTTGTTCTGTAAAATTGTAGCCCTTAATCTGTTCGATAACTTTACAGAACATCAAAAATGTCAAAATTATAGCCTTGCGGCAAAAAAACCTGCGCGCCAGAGAATATGCAATTGCGCACGCGATGTTTATAGGGTCACGAAGGCTTTTTTGAGCTTTTTGATGTCCAGCAAAGTTGTATCATGTATGATCACCTTTTCAACTTTTCAGAACATCGTAAAAGTTAAAAAATGACATTTTGGGCACGAAAACAGCGGGCCCGCCACTTTTTCTGAATGTACTATGCATAACAAACTGACAGTCATGGAGTCCATTCCGAGAAGAGCTCCAGCGGGGGCGAGAGTGAGCTCGGGGCGAGGGATTCCCGGGTAGTTTTCCAGCTCGGCAACTAAAAAAACAAGTTTTCTTCCCGAAAGACAATCGCCTACCACTGTAACTAACTTCAGTCGGACGGTGGACTTCGTTGTCGAGGACAGAGTCGTTGTAGGCAGAAGCATCTGAACACAATGTACACTAAATTTCTCAAGCTGCTCACAATCAAGCTGTTGTCCCGGAGGCTGCGGGTTGTACTGAGGAGACTGTCCCTGGATGCTGCCGGAGGGAGAGTTTGAGTCACTGTCGCCCTTGATCTGACCGCCCCAACGTCGACCGGCATCCTTTTTCAGTCGTTTCTCCTTGGCACGACGGTTTTGGAACCAGACCTGAAAGATTCGGAATAGTTGGCACTATCAACTTGGCAGGAAGGCGTTGAATAGGTTAAAATGTTTCTTTTTATTTGGCGACTAGATGCATTCAGGTACCAGTCTGAAGGAGCGCACGATCTTTACCGTAAAGCGCACCCGGTAGGAGCTTCCACTAGGATCCGATAGGAGTCGGGTTCAATGCTCATACTTTGCTTAAGCCCGTATTACTGTAGTCCTCCAGTTACTCTCAGTAATCCTATGAATGAGGAACTCGAACAGTCTCAGACAGTCTGCGGTATTACTAAAGTCTAAGCCGCGTCCTTACTCTCTTTCAAATTCTGAGAGTTCTGTCAGTGAACCTCGAGCTCTGTTGCCCTTTTGTGGTCAGGTGGCTGCTGGATTTCTCGACCAGAGGGGGATTATCAGCTGCGTTGCTGGGGCGACCCGCGGCTGTAATCAGCGCCAAATTCCCACCGACCAGGAGCACTTGACGATGGTTGTAAGAGAGAGAGAGAGAGAGAGAGAAAGAGATAGACTACGGTAGCAGTAAATCTCTAAAACTTTACGACGTAAAGAGTCAATCAGAAAAAAAACGAAAAGGAGAAAAGTAACCTTGCGGATTGACCTAATCTTCCAAAGACTGACTGATTATCCGCTCTGATTGCATTCTCACATCTCCTCGGATTAAGAAAATTGCATGAGAGTACTTTTTTATCATTAACTCACTTGTACCACCCTCATTTCCAGGCCACACTTCATAGCGAGCTGTTCTCGGACATGACGAGCCGGTTTGCTGCTCTCCTGGTAAGCCTTAACGTGTTTACTTAGTTTTTAAAGATCTTACTACGTTACCTGTTTCAACGTCTCCAAGGCTTTGGCAGAGATGGTGGTTCTAGGTCTCTTATTGCCGGAATCCATCTCAGAGTCGCTTGCTGAAAAAGTTTGTATCTTTCGCAATTGTAGGTGAAAGCATAGAGTTGTCTCAGTGTATAAGCCAAGGTATGGGAGTGTGAGAGAGAGAAAGAGTAAGAGACAGGGTTTTCCTTCGTAGTATGCCGCCTAAGTTTTGTAGCAGAATAGGTCAGGTGATATGACGCAGACTGGGAGGAGCTTTGGCTCCCGCGCACCCACTCGTTTCGGCGGGAGTTCGTGCTGGAACTACTGTTAGTACTGGAAAAAGTTGTAACTGTTCGAACTGGGGGAGGGAGATGGGGACACTACCAGTGCTAGGACAGAGAGAAGGAGCTCTGACAGCCCTCGGGGGCGGCAGTGGGCAGGTGCAATGTGGCGACGGCGCGCAAACAGCCACAGATTCGTGAGAAAATCCGCAGACTGACACAACTTTTCTGTCTGTTTTCGACAACATTGTGGGGTGAAATGGGTACTAACTGTGGAAGAGACTATTCCCGATTTTTCATTAACCATAGTAATAATTGATTTTGAGGTCGTTGGAGAGTCGTTACGGGGAGACGCGGCATAGATGTTCCGCTCTTCGTCGACAAGATAGTTTCACTACTTGGTAATTTCTTTTTATTTCGCAGAGGCAGTCTACAACACGACACATTTCGTCAGGGGGTAGAAGAAAGAGAGTCCCACGAGCACGTCGGAGAATGCGTCAGCCGGAACGGGTAGAAAAAAACAGGAACAGAGAAACACGAACAAGGAGCAGCAAAGAATCTAACCAGCTGGTAGTGAAACCAATTACAGAGAGCAGGTAGACGAGCCTCTCTAGAGACACTCTAATTGGAAGGAGTGAGGGTATGAGACTAAACAGAAGAACGGTTTGCAGAGAATCATAGGTGAGTCATGTCCAGACTTGGAGAGAGGGGGAGTGAGCAGAGGATGACCGATAGAAATTCGGTCAGTTCTTTTGACGACCTCAGTGATCCTCCTCGGGTCTCTTGCTCTTTACATGGATAGGATTAGTTGTGGGTGGGGGATTAGAAAGAAGCCATCTCCCGACCGGGAGGCGATCTGTGCTGTTTCAGACAGAGAGACAGAGAGGCAGAGATACAGAGAGACAGAGACACAAAGAATGAGGGAGCGAATGGCTATCTCGGGCAATCGAGGTTTAATTAAATCTTGATCTCCCTCTCTCAGGAAAACAGCCTCGATAAAGCCGTTTATCGTTAGGTAATCAGCGCAAGTCAATGGCCTCACGAGACACAAAAGACAGGTGGAGGCTGGACTACGGTAGGCTGGGCTCAATCGACACAGACAGTCACACCGAGAAAATTTAATCAACTGTGAGAAAGTCACAGACCGGCCGAAATAGACAAGCAATCGCTTAAGAACAAGCTTCCCTCAAGCCTCGACAAGGGCTCGAAAAATGTCTATGAAGATGGATTACGAACAGGGAGGACAGACAGCGCCAGATGGTCCGTACCGAGAAGGAAAATCGGCGAGATTATGGACTGGGCAGAGGGGGAAATTGGGTAGGGCGGATCGGAATGACATGACGCAACAGCTGAAGACAGAAAGGAAATTGACATTTGGGACCCTGTCCGTCTGTCTATAGGCGTGAAGGACAAGGAACAAGAAGAGGCCCCGGGTGAGTATGCACGTGACAGGCAGAAGAAGTACGGCGGGAGGTTTTCATCATAAAGGGAGGTTTCTTGCGGTGAAGAATACTATTGAACTTTTTGTCTTTGGTGAAATTAACAGTACGAATCAAAGTGAGGGCAAAAGTTTTGGGGCTCTGGAGGTCTCTCTGTCTTTCTACCTGTCACATAGTTGGCTCACCCCAGGCCACAAGCAAAAATTGACCAGATACAGCGTGTCGATAGTTGGCTTGTCCATGCTTGGAACTCCAGTTATTGCGAAAAACGTCGATTTATATTGTAAGTTTGCCAGAAACATACTCAGAAGGACTGACTGTCGAGGGAAACTACACGTCATAGCTCAGTTGTTAGCCTACTGGCCTAGAAAACTGAGCGACTTGGGTCCAGGATGCCCGCCGAAACATTTCGATTTTTGAAAGGGCAGCAAAACAGAGAACTGGTAGAGATCTAAATACTGTGAGAGTGATACAGACGCTGGAAAGTTCGCAGAAATATTGACAAGAACAAAGTGACAGACATCTAATATTGATAGAATGGTAGAGACAGAGTAGATCCAGCAAAAATAAAGAAAACGACAGGAAAAAATGTTCATGGGAAAGCAAATAGCTAGAAACGGCGACAGTATCTGGTACTAGAGCCGACCGATGGGCTCACTTTTCCTTTATACCAAGACTGTTGTTGTTTTTGTTTACAAAACCCATATTGATTATACAATGAAAATCACCTGACTCACGTTTTTCCTTGGCGAGTTCGTAGTCGGATTTGCAGACAAGTCGTCCATCATCCGGGATTAGATAGAACTCTTCGCCTGTCTTCAGCTCCCGCTTACAGATTACGCACTGGAAACACTCCACGTGGTAGATGTGTCCTAAAGGATCATTAGACCGCTTTAGACCTTGCTTACCCGACGCCCTCCTGACAACAGAATCCGGTACAATTCCGTCTCCGCAGAGCGTACACTTTGTGCCGAACCTTCTGAACCAGTCTGATCCTTCCCTCCAGGACCCTTACCTATAGAAATGATCGCGACAGTACAGCTGCTCCTGTCTCAAGAAACACGTCCGCGTCAGGAGCTGACTGCAGGTTGAGCAGCGGAGACAGTCACTGTGGTATGAGCGATCGAGAACCCTGTTGACAAACTTTTCCGTGATGAGCTGGTCACAGGCTGAGCAGTGCGGACAGCCGGCTGCAATGATGGATGCTTATGAATAATGTCTGCTCTTGGACTGACTGCGTTACGCTTCGTTTCAGGCAAAGGTTGAACTGGAGCGGCTGATTTGTTTTTGGAAGGGGCAGCCTGGGGCGGCATTTGTCTGGCCCAAAAGAACCAAATGGACTGACACCTAATACAACAGATGCGCACGGGTTAACAGGTGAGATGAGGCAAATATGGACGGCGGCTGGTAATTAGCTCAACCTTTTTCTGATAGCAAAGCGACAGAGAGACAGACAGATACAGAGAAACAGGAAGTGGACAGAGGGACATAAGGGCAAAGGGAAATAAAAACGAAGAGACAGAAAGACAGAGACCGAGGGACAAAAAGACAGAGATACTTACCACCAACTGTAGCCGTAGTCTGCTGGATCGAGGTCGATTCGTCTGAAGTAGTAGCTGCTTCTTCTGTCTTCATAGTTTTACCCTCTCTCATTAGTACCAACTTCTGGCCCTGAACTTCGGAAATGGAAGAAAAGGCTGAGACATGAGGGGGCACCGAAGATGGGACGAAGACACATAAAAACTGGCAAGGTTGCTGGGAAAATGAAGAATTCGAAAAGGATTTGTGTAAATCGGGAAGGAGTCGAGCCTTCCGAGGGGGCTGAGCTGCTCCCCGTGCCGTCTCCCCCAATGAAAGCACTCAGCCTGATTGGATATCGGTGGACTCTCGGTGGATGGATGGATGGATGGACGAATACACGAAAGGACCGTTGACACAAAAGGGTCTTCCCTGGGGTCAGCCGGCTGACCGAAGGGGCTTCCGAATGGCTTCAGAGAGTCATCCGGACACGCCCCTCTGGACGAAGGGACCAATGCCCGCGCGCTCGTGCTCTTCGAAGAAGAGAAGCAGCACCGTAGGATCTTTGAAGATTACACACATTTTTCTGCTCAGTGAGAGGAGATTAGAGGGGCGATTGGAGAGGGATTTCCTCAAAATGGAGTGTGGAAAGGTGCCATGCAAGAGTAACTTGTCAGTCAAGCTGTCTGGGTCAAATATTTGAGGAACAGATGTATGACTCTGTTTCTCTGTTATTCTGTTTTTCTGTCTCTCTTCCTCTTTGTCACTTTGTCTCACTGTCCCTCTCTCTTTCACTCTCTCTGTTTCTCTGTTCCTCAGTCTCTGTTTCTCTTTCTCTGTCTCTTTGTTTCTCTGTCTTTCTATCTCTCTGTCTCTCTTTTTCTCCCTATCCCTTAGAATCTTCGTCTTCCTGTCTCTCTTCCTCTGTCTCTCTCTTTGTCTCACATGCTTGACTTTGGGTTGAGTGATAGAAGTTGACAGATATTCTTAAATCAAGACGTGTATCTGCTTGCTGTAAAACGAAGACCTTCTAGAAAAACTCCTGTTGTTATTTTCAGTACTCCTCTTTCTTACTATGCTGTCTATGACCCATTGCCTTCTTACTGTAATGTGTTTCTTTCCGATTACCCGGGGGCCTCCCTAACGGAGCTCATCTTCAACCCATTAGAGAGAGAAGGGTCAATCTAAAAGAGAAGTCATATGTGTCTTCAATTGGCTCCGTGCGCTCAACCGGGCACATTTCGTTGCTCATCTGTCACGTCCTTCCTCTGCAATTAGGTAATCAGACAATGCGTCCAGTGCGCCAATAAGGCTCGAACGTAAAAATTATGACACATTAGCGACCACCTGCACTGTTGCCACACGCTTTCTGCAGATTATCCGAGGGGTTATGGAGGTGATGAACAGTAAGAGAGACAGAGACAGAGTCGTTACAGTATCTGAAGCTTCTCGGGCTGTTGCCGCATTCCGTCAGTTTGCTACATAATTCATCCAAGACACAAATTAATAGCCGCCAGGCGGCAAAATAGACATGAATAATGTAATTATGTTCTCTCTTTCCGAAGTCAGTGTTCAAGTCTACCGTAAGGGGCGGTGGAGTCCGAGCCATTAGCTACCGTATGGCTCCCGTGCGACAGCTGGCAGCAGGCCCCTTTATGGCCAGACCCATGCTTTATGACACCTAACGTTAGATCGTAAACTTGTCAGCCCAATCGATGTCAGCTCTCTCTCTCTTCAGGAATAGAAGCTTCTTGGATAAGGGCGGGAGGATCAAAAGAGGGCGAACTGTCACAATGGACAGACACGCGAGCTTATTACGTATTCCATAATTCAAGGAATAGAGGTGACAGACAGTAAGAGAGACAGAGAGACAAGTTTTCCTCGAAGGTCAAAACCGGATCTTGTGTCCAGCCGGGGGTCAAGTTTCTCCCAATATGCAGATATCAGTCTCGCCCGCTTTCACTATGCTGATCCCCTTTTTCTTGTCTATTGCCTCGATTGTAGCGCATAAAGGAGTTCACGTGAGTGACTTTTGATCGGTCTGAAAAGAACAATTCAGCTGAAAACGGGAAGAGTCGTTCAATGGGAAAATGGTCCCGCCGATCCGAGTCCAATCGAACGGCTGAGACTGAGTGTATCGAAAGTTCAGGCAGAGTGAGATTGGTTTTATCCCATGAGTGTCACCTTGTACGTGTACATTGTCAGTCTCGTTGTTTTTGTCCTAGTGAACTTCTTCTCTCTATATCCCTGTCTCTCTATCCTCTCGACAGAAAACTGACAGAATGACAAAGCCAGTAGCTTGTGATTTAGCGCGGCAAAGGACACCCTGACTGTTCACATTCTCCGTCTAAAATGGACAGTTCCACACAGCTGGAATGATGCTGGATCCGAAGACGGAAGATCCTTCAGAATCATTTGTGAAGCAGAGGATGCTCGAACCAATGAGGTATCTTTCACTATTCTTCGTCTAAACATAATCATTCAGTCTCTATCCTTACTAGACATGTCCATCTCATCTGACATCACGGCAATTCACGAGAGATTCGTTCTTCCTGAGGGTTCACTTTCGATTATCTGTGCTGTTCGAGCAGTCAACTCCGATGACAGGAAGAGTGTGTGGAAGTAAGTTGCCACCCCCCACCAGTTTCGCCCGTAACATTTCACTGGGCCACATTCTGAGCATTCGAGACAGTACGGCCTAAATGTGTTGACACTGTACGCGCGGGAGCACGGCCTTTTTCGGTACCACGCTGTGATTTTATGATGTTCTACAAAGTTGTAGAGCAGATCAAGGACTACAACTTTGCAGAACTTCAAAATGCTCGAAAATGCCTTCCTGCCTCTTAAAATACCATCTCCTCTTCTATTGGACGGTAATCATTTTGTCTGTTCAGATACTCCAAGCTCATCCTCATTGGAGCTGATCTAAAGATGCAAGACAATGAAAAACAGGAGGATCCGTTGACAGGGAAGAACGCCGATAAGCCCATTTCACCAGCTAAAAAAGAGTCTCTGGAATTGTTGAAGCTGCTGTCTCTTTCCAAAAAGGAGGAGGTCCCCTTTCCTGAATGGAAGAAGAGACCGACTGTGACCGTGGACGGGAGCGAGATTCTAGATACCTGGTCAGAGGAACTGACTACCTCTTCTCCCTTTCCCACTCCGGATCTGTTTCCTGATGCCGAAGGGGCACCCTCTTTTTCTTCACCTGAACCGACTCTGGAAGCCATCACACCGGGTGGTACATCCCGTGAACCGTCTGTTCAAGATGCGACACCGGAACCGAACAGCACTACCGCAGAAGCAGTCCTCGGAGCCAACGAAGAGACTACGACCGAAATGTCAAAGCAGGAGATTATGGAAATGCTAAAAGAGTCCGAGCTGCGACCCATCGACCCCCCCTTTGAGGAAGCCCTCTCTAAAGCCGATCAAATCATCCGAGAACCTGATCTCTTTCTCCGGGGCCTCCAGCTTAGACCCCTCCCGGTCGATTCCAAAGAACAAGACTCTCAGGAGCTGCCCTTCCACACGGGAATCTTCGACCATGAGGATGTGCTACGTCTCTCACCCCGTCTGACCTCGGAAGAAAAAGAGGACTATGATATTTTGGAGCAGCGACTACGAGAAGCCATCGGATCTCAGAGAGTCCTGTAATAAACATGCTTACAAATCGGGTCTCTTGTTATGTTGAGGGTTGCCAGGCGTTTTGTTTTGGAAATGAGGGCGAGGGAGAGAGAGAGCTGTGGTGTTGTATCTTTCGGTCTTTCGGCCCTCAGGTTTCCATGAAGTAGTTTGTGTGCCGATGAGTCATCTGACTTGTTTTCTTGACACAACTACCACAGAAGTCACAAAGTTTTTGTCCTTCATATCTCTCTCTGCATCTCTGTCTCTTTGTCACTTTGTCTCTGTCTTACTATCTCCCGGTCTCTCTGTCCACTTCTTATCCTGTCAACCCGAATTATCAGCCTATCAACCTGTCCATCCTGTCTCTATCATTTTCCTACGGATTCTTGCTCTTGAACTACCGGAGCAGTACACCGTTAACCAAATTCAACTTTGGTCATCTGCTTTTAACAGGCCCTTGTGAAGGTGCAAAAGATTTGCTGATATTAAAGAATTTGTATCAGAAGGTACCCCCTACCCTTCCAGCGTCAAAAGATACTCAACGAGTGGTCATTAGTCTATTCATAGCTATTAGTTTCGTCATTCCGGAGGGCTAAAAGGAGATGACGCGGCTCCCTGCAAGATGATCTCCTAAAAACCTCTTTTAAAGGGGAGAGAGATGGAAACATTCCTTGTCTCGGGCCCCGTTCTTCCGGAAGTCAATCTCCGGGGGATGCCACTGTGTTCTCCTCTCCTCCCTCACATACACACACATTTTTCTCA
This sequence comes from Oscheius sp. JU75, assembly GCA_037178855.1. Taxonomy (NCBI): domain Eukaryota; kingdom Metazoa; phylum Nematoda; class Chromadorea; order Rhabditida; family Rhabditidae; genus Oscheius; species Oscheius sp. JU75. Next base: position 8,327,026 of record JASJZC010000006.1, on the reverse strand, counting down.
TACTCCGGGCCCGTATTATTGCGCAGACGTCATGGGTCGCCTGCAAACAGATCGGAACAAAAAGAGTCTGACTCCTGCCGCGTCATGCTCAGTTGTTCGGTCTCTAGGGCCCACAGATTACAACTTCCTCCTCTTTGCAAGTCCTTGGGGATTGGAGTCAGTATGTCATATCGGGGACATCCGAGCTTCTGAATGGGCACTCTATGTTCCTTATTCACAGGGCTGTGTGCGTTGGAAGTTCAAGCAGTATATCACTTCGTAACTGTCTCTCTGTCAACTTGTCAATTGTCTCTAACTGTTTCTGTCAATTTTAAGACCCTGTAAAGAATCTCACATTGAGAGTATTTCACTTTCTAATGTTACCTTGTCAATATCATCGTATCGCAACTGTCAACCGGTCTCTGTCACCCTGTCAAAATTTTCTAATTTGCCGCTGGCTGTCCACTTGTCATGTCAATGTATCCTGACAATCAGTACCAGTCAGGCTATTTCATGCCAAACCTCCAACTCAGAGAACACCTTGTCACCAATTCGCTGTGCGTCCAAAACTTGTACAAATACATGTCCTTCTAGCTGTATGTCTGTCGGATTACGCTCTTCGGGTCACCGGTTGCTAGCTTGGACTAAAGAGAGACCCATTCCGAAGAGTTCCCATCCAATTACTTGGCTTCCATATCCCCTCGTCTCTCTCCAAAAAACAACATCTGTCCTCATAAATAACTGGAGAAATTGTAGTGGGCACTCACTCGGTCGGCGGGCTGTAATTGACACCCAATCTGACCTTCAGACGGCGTCAAAGGGTCATTTTTAGGCCACCTTTCACGCCTCTTGTGGTTTTTTGGTCATTTCTTTATGTCTTCTTCGAGCCACTGTTTCCACAGTTCACATACCCAGTGATTTTTTTCCAAAAAATAGGGGGTCATAACATGATTACGGGTCAGGAGTGGAGACTTGAAGCGGATCGCTTCCCCAACCCTTCAGTCCTCAATTTCTCTGCGGTCTCTCCGATTCGCGCATGTTTTCCTCGCCGTCTGCGCCAGCCTTCCAGGGCCCCCCTTTCACGGCCAACGCTTCCCTCTCTCTCTCGCTCTCGTTCCCTTTTCCCCATGTTTTGACCGTCTTTTTTCCTGGCCGAGACCGTTCTTATGGCTTCTCCTGTTTTTGAGATTAAATCTTATGAAAACATAGACTTTCATGAAGGTCAGAAATAGAGTGGAATTTCTAGTTTGATCTCTCGGATTACGAAGCTGTTTACGTACTCATGAACACGGGTTCTTTCCCCTTTCCTCGTCTTTTTTTCCGCATTTTTATCACTTTTGACTCATTTCTCCGAGCGTTACTCAAAAAGCTGAGTCAGTTACCGAAAACGCGTGAGTCAGGGGCAAAAGAGCATTTTCTTGTGAGCGGCCTCTTTGATCGGAAGTATTTTCTCGAATTGAAATCTTGTTTCTCATCTTTATATTTTTGTATCTTGTCAAAGTTTCAGTAGCAGGGGAAAAAATGTTTTACTACATGGCGCAGTCGGTAAGAGCTCAGATTACGACCCAAAGGTTCGGGTTCGACCCCGGATTGTGACACTACTTTTTGTCTATTGCTGAAGGAGTCCGAAAGTTACGATTTTCCACCAATTTCTGCGATCCAGATCTCATTCTCATGTCTTTACCGTAGGGAGACTAAAAAAACTCAAGATCGATGTGTGAACTGTCGAATCATTGGCTCAATATGGGTGAGTGAACTGAAAATCAGTGAACATCAAATTTTGCCTCCACGTTCAAATAGGGCATAGCGGTACCTAACGTTGACTGAGTATTCAATGATTGCATGCTAAACTGAAGTACGCGGATCCCAAGACCGAAGATTATAATGCTCTCTATTTTCTGAACTATCTTCAGGCTCATTTTATTGCTGCAACACTCTTATTGCCCAAACAATAACAATTTTCCTGGCAAACATATCTTGGTTCCTTTCAAAAAAGTTGTTTGAACTTTTTGCAGACTTTCCAAGTTCAAAGTCTGTAATTACACAAAAAGAAACTTTGACTCTAACCACTGGCAATCACTGACTAGCTGTCAACCTCGTGGCTATCCTCTCCTTTCCTGCGTTATCTTGTTGTCCTCTGGTAAGTTTCAGCTACTTGTCCTTAGATAACGGGGAAAACAAGCTACCGCACAAGCTCTGGTAGAAGCGAGGGAAAATAGGCAATTGCTCGGATAGAAGCGACGAAGATAGAGACAGAGAGATAAAGGGACAGATAGACAGGGAGACAGGGGGGATAAAGAGACAGTAGACTGCTGATTCAGTGTCATAGAAACTGGGAGAGACAAAGAGAGGTAGGGACAGTAGGCTATTAATAGAGAGAGAGAGAGAGAGACAGTAGTTACACTTTCACAGGGTCTAGGGGGTAGGTCAAATATGGCTACTTGGGCCCAGCCAGAGCAAGTAAATACGACCACATGATAGAGCACGTCCCTCTCTCTCTCTCTCTCTCTCTCTCTCTCTTTCTACGTGAACCCGGTCTTTCCGTCTCGTTTTCTCGCCTCATTGTTTGCCATCCTGTGGCCCTGATTCAACGATCAAACATATGAAGTTGGAGAGAGACCCGCCTTCTTCCCTCAACCATTATCAGCTCCACGCGGAAAAGGGGGCGGTCGCAACAAAAGGGAAGGGCTTCTTCTAACTAGTTCTCTCTAGAATTTTCTGCCCTGTTCAAACTCTTTGGTTAGTCTCTTTTTCTGTCACATCCGGTCTCATCTCCCCCCAAAACGGTCACAAATTCCTTCCACCTTCCTTTTTCAGATGTGGTTCACTTTCGGGTTCTAAGAACGGAAATCTACAATCATTGCAATGACGAGGTCCTCTTCGCTTTACTCTATTGTTATTATACTTGTACATATCGGTAAGTCAAACACCGTTTTTATCAGGAATCATGTCAAATTCAGCTTCGGTCATATCGGACTGTGTCACATACGATGTCTGCTACGAGACGAAGACCTATTCCAACTACTGTCCCGCCAATAATAGGACAAGGATACCGCAGCCGTTGAGTCCGGAACACGAAGATCTAAGGAAGCAGCTGGCACAGAAATGTCCACATCTTTTCGCAGGTTAGTCATTTTGTTGTATTTTTGGGGGTTTCGGTTTAGGTATGGACCACGAATGTTAGGCCAAAAACACTATTGTGGCCCCATCTATACGCAATAGTGTACACGGAAGGGCTACAACTTTGCTAGAAAGCTAGAAAACGTTGAAAATGCCGAGTACGCAATTGCGTAGTGGCAGGGATTCTATTAGAACTTCGGTATTTCCGCGTAGAAGACAGCAATTTTGAGCTTTGCCATGTTCTGCATAGTTGTAGGATAGATCAAGGGTTACAAAATGGTAGAACATCAGAAAGATCGAAAATGTTATCGAAAATGTCGCATTTTGACAGACCGCAGGATTGTCTTTAGATCTTTGACAGTACCTGACATTTACAGGAGGAAACGACAAACTATGCTGTACTGGAAGCCAACTCAAGTCCCTCTTCAATGGAATGACCGTCCCTAACTCGCTTCTACAACGGTGCCCGGCCTGTCTGGACAATTTCTGGAAGAACTGGTGCGAATACACGTGCTCCCCGAATCAGGCCGACTTTGTCCAGGTATAGTTTTATTGCCCCTATTCCTGCGCTTATCTATGTGGCATTAAAAGGCGATTTTTGGAGGAGACATTATCTTATCGGGGACAATACTATGCGTGAATCACAGGCCCTATATGGCGCCACATGGTTATGACTCTTTTTCCTAGGTCGTGACTGTCGAAACCTCCGCCCAGACGAATCTCAGCTACGTGACCAAGGTCCAATATGACATCAGCAGGGATTTTGCCGACTCGATGTTCAATAGCTGTAAGGATGTCCAGCTGGGCACGGGAGGACAGGCTCTGAAGTTGATGTGCGGCAAGCTGAAACCGAACGAAACTTGCAAAGTCGAACAATGGCTCGGATTCATGGGGACGCGAAATCCTGCGATGGGAATTCCTACTGATATTGACTACATCTACCACAACGTAAGTACTATCTATGTATTTATTCTCTGTTTCTTTGACTCTCTATCTCTCTTTCCCTCTGTCTCTCTGTCTTTTTTTAATATCACATTTCAGAGCTCGTCCCTAGCCTCTTACATGCATGTGAACACGACTCGCTGTGACCAAGCCCCGAGAGCCGGTATGAGCAAGTGCAGTCGAACTGATTGTCCTCTCGTCCCTCTGGTTCACGACTTCTTTCCAGAAGATACTGGAACACAGGTGAATATCTCTCGAGGTCCTAATTGCTACACCCACCATCTAAATTATTGAGTAGATGGGGACTATTTGGTTGCAAACGAGACAATTGGCTACAGAGAACACTACCTTTTTTTCTAGGAATCTTGTCGACTTCTGGGAATTGGCTGTACTGTCTACTTTCTGATCCTGGCCGTTCTCGTCTTTGTCACAATTCTCGTCTGCGTGCTGACATCGTACTGCTGTCGCCGTAAGGACAAGGGAAGTCTGGAGAGGATCAGACGAGCCGCCTCCGAATCGGATTGGGGAGCCCTAGGTAGCATGGCCAACTGGATTCCGAAGCAGGTCGAGGTCAATTCGGGTCTTTTCGGAGAGTTTGTCACCAAGCAAGGCTACCTCACAGCCCTCTTCGGTGTCTTCCTAGCTGTGGTTTGCTGCTCCGGACTGGCCTTCCTGACTATGACGATCAATCCAGTCGAGATGTGGGCTCCACCGAACAGCCGGACGATCCAGGAGAAGAAGTACTTCGACACCCAGTTCGGCCCCTTCTATCGCGTCCAGCAGATCATCATGTACCCGACCCGACCCGCGGAGTATGGGAGCAAGATTGGGCCCGTCTTCGAGAAGGATTTCCTTACGGAGGTCTTCGGTGTGATCAAACGTGTGAAGGAGCTTGTGGCATACACCAGCGACAACAGACGAGTCACCCTGGCCGAAATCTGTCACCGGCCAATGGGACCCGGCTACGATTGTCTCATCAATTCGCCGACCAACTACTTTTCTCACCAAGTCGAATGGCTCAATAAGACATTTGAGCCAGAGCCGGAGGCCAAGACGGGCGATGAGGAGGTCTTCGACTACTATGATGAGAGTGCAGCCCCGAAAAAGGAGTCTGAACCGGCTGTAAAGACCTATCTAGACCATCTACACGACTGCATTGGCAACCCTTACACCACACACTCCTCCTTCAACATCTCCTGTCTTGGCTCATTCGGGGGGCCGACGTTCCCATATCTCGTCTTTGGTGGAGAGGCTGGAGCTGAAACTGATGTGAGTTTAATACAGAGAGACAATGACAGTGACAGTGCCTTTTCAGTTCATGAAGTCGTCTGCAGTCACAATTTCCATTCTGCTGAGTAGTCGAGCCAGTATGAAGAAGATGTTGGCCTGGGAGGAGAGCTTCATCCAGCTGATGAAGGAGTACAAACACGAGAGCGTACAGCTTTCCTTCATGGCCGAGCGCTCCATAATGGACGAGATTCAACGGGAGGGAGTAGCCGACGCCTACACGGTCGTCATCGCCAGTCTGCTGATGATCTTCTACGTGATCTTCGCCCTCGGCCAGTACACTGTGGAGAACAACCGCCTCTCAACCATCTTCATTCATTCCAAGATTCTCGTCGGCCTGTGTGGAGTCTCTTGTATTGCTGCGGCAGCTGCCAGGTAGGCTTTTTCACATTTTTGTCATGCAGGGACGCGCAAAACTTTGCATATTCACAGAAAGATTGTAAAAATATGGAAACTAGCTTTTTTGATGCAAAAACAAAACAGATTGTTGTTCCCCTGGAGTCGAGACCTTTTACTCCGTAGCCGGCCCTCTTACCGACTGCTCCATTGTGAGAAGGCACGCAGCACTCCCGTCGATCATTACAGCTGGACCGCGCTGCAATACAGAGAAGAGAAAACTTTTTGCTGAAACGATCATTTTCAGTTCGATTGGAATCCTGTCACTCTACGGAAATGCAGTTCCGTCAACAGCCATCGTCGTCCAATGTTTTGTGACCCTGTTCCTTGGATCCAACAGGATGTTCCTCACCATTCGAGCCATCCAATCGCAGCCGACCTTCCCGGGAGAGGCTATGAACGTGCGACTCTATAGAATCTGTAGCAATGTCCTGCCGACGATGTTGACCTGTGCCGTCGCGCAGGGAGTCATCTTCTGTGTCGGTGCCTTCAGTCCTGTCCCAGCCGTCCGCTCGTTCTCACTGATGGCCGCCCTCTCTATCACCTTCCAATTCGTCTTCCACTGTACCGTCTTCCTGCCAGTCTGTGTCTGGGACTTGAAAAGAGAAGAGGAAGGCAAGTCGGAGATTCTGTGCTGCATGGGCTATGAGATGGATCTGCCGGAGCCTGTGGAGCGTGGCTACGTCGAAGAGGTCATGGACTACTGCGCCCCCTACTTGATGTCTACCCCGGTCCGAATCTTTATTGTGAGTCAAAGACAGTGAGACAAAGACACTGAGAGACAGAGAGATAAATAACCCTTCTCTACTGAAATCCCTGATTTCAGATCGGTCTCGTCTGTCTCTTCTTCTGCTGCTCCCCAGTGGCCTTCCCCCGAATCGAGATGGGTCTCGACAGGAAGATGGCCGTCCCGGAGGACAGTTACGTGCAGATCCACTTCAAGAACATGGACAAGTACATGAACGTCGGACCGCCAGTCTACTTTGTCATCCAGGGAGACATAGACTTCAGTGACAAGTACTGGCAGGACAAAATGTGTACGCTGGGAGGCTGCGCAGATGACTCAGTAGGAGCTATTCTTGCCCAGGCTGTTGACAATCCGAAGAAGACCTACCTGAAGGGCGAAGTCTTGAACTGGCTGGACAGCTACATCGAGTGGCTCTCGCCGTCGAATGACTGCTGCAAAGTGGCTAAGTCTTCTGGAAAGCCCGAATACTGTCCGAGTAGCCAAAGAGTGCCAGGAAGGCAATGTAATGCCTGTGATCACTTCACTTCGGATGGTCGGCCGTCGAAGAACATCTTCTACAAGCATCTGAAGCAGTTCACAGAGGACGTGCCCAATGAGCACTGTGTTCAAGGGTGAGTATAAGGTTCTGTCTCCCTCTTTCTGTCCCTCAGTCTCTCTGTCTCTATGACGAGAATCTTTCAGTGGTCGAGCAGCATTCCACGACGCCATACACATGGATCCAAGAGGACACGTCGACTCGAGCTACATGATGACCTTCCACGTCCCGCTGCGCAACTCGTCCGACTTTATCGCGGCTCTCGAGGGAGCTCGAATGGTCTCAAGAAAGATCGAGCATGCATTGAACAACACGGTCAAGGTCTTTCCCTATAGCGTCTTCTACGTCTTCTACGATCAGTTCTTGACAATCCGGACAGAGTCGGCTTACCAGCTCGTTTTTGCCATGACGGGACTCTTCCTTTCTGTTCTTCTGCTCAATGGCCTCGACGCGTGGAGTGCTATCATTATCGGTGAGTTCGTCATTCTTTTCCGCAATGTTGATGTCTCTGACAGCTGCTTATGACTCAGAAAAAAAAGGTTTTTCCGACTTTTCTCGGCTCGATACTTGGTCTTACAAAACCGGCCTAAACAGACATCCATTTTCAGTTCTCACCTGTCTCTTCAATCTGATCTTCAACGTGGTCATGCTGGCCGTCTGGAATCTGGAGATCAACAACATCAGTGCTGTCAATCTGCTGATGGCCGTGGCCACGTCGACCGAGTTCACGATCCCGATGGTGATGGCCTTTTTGAACAGTGCCGAGAAGACGAGGCTAGACCGAGCCAAAGATGGTTTCGTCAAGGCAGGTCCAACTATTCTGTGTGGAGTCACTCTGACCTGTGAGTTTTGTCCGAACAGTGTAAAAAAGTTGCACAGAAGTATAGCAAAATACGCAACTATCTCTTCGGAAAACAACATTTTTTTTCGGACTTTTCGATGCTTTGGAAAGTTGTAGCGATGTTCAAAGAATACAATTTTGCAGAACTTCCGAAACCCTGAAAATGCTATCATGACCGTGAAAAAAGGTAGTCTGTTGAAAAAAAAAATAATGGTGTATAATTTGAATTATTCGCGCGGAAAAATACGACCAGAAATAATGGCAATTTGAAAATTCGAACACCTATATTACTATTTTGTTTTTATGTTTCTTTATTTGAGAATTCAGCATACGCCTTCTAGCCTAAGTTACCATATACTAAGCATGAAAATATGGCAAGCTTGTAGGTGAAAAACGAAGGATTGGGAATCAATCTTTTGGAAATTTCAAATTGCTATCGGACCCGCAGGCGTAGATGTTTGACGCGAAAAATGCTCAATTATTTCTGAACAGACTATATACGTAAGGGCGTATTTCTGGTGCGCATTACGCAAGATTTTCGGGCTCACTTTTGGACTTTTCGATGTTTTGCAAAGTTCTAGAGCTGATCAAGGGCTACAACTTTACAGTACATCGGAAGATGAAAAGTCCAAAGATGCTCTCTTGACCCGCAAAAACTCGTATTCTCGACAATCTAGAGTATTTATAGTAATCCCTACATTTCAGCTCTGCTCGGAACTCTGATGCTGGCCTTTGCCCACTCGCCCTTCTTCAAAGTCTACTTCTTTCGCATGCTCTTGACAATGGGTCTGGGTGGAGCCTTCTGTGGACTGGTCTTCCTCCCGACCGTGCTCTCGTTCTGGGGCCCACCGTGCAAGACGAAGCTAACCGCGACACCGTCCTGTGAGATTGAGCACTCCTCGGAATCGAGAAGACTGCCGACGAGAGCGTCCACGAGACGAGGAGACGGTGACCATAGCTCGGAGTACTCAAAGGAGGCGTTGGACTCTCTCAATCCACTTCTGCCGCCGCTACCGCCGCCCACACCCCCGGCCAGACTACAGCCGCGTCTCGACTAGATTACTTCATAAAATAGGGGGTTTCACTTACAGAGCCATATCATTTAGAATGAGCAAACTGTGATACATGTACGAAGGAAAATACGGGTCCCTTTGTTGTGATGTGTACCCCACCCCCAGTGCTTTATATGCTCAACTTTCTCACATGGCTCAATACTTATTTTCTTAAAACGTGGTTCTTGATCTCGACTCTCTTTTACCAATGCGTAATAAAGTTCATTATTAATTTCTTACTATCTCTATCTCTCTGTCTATCTCTGCCTGGCCAGCAGTTGAATTGGCTTCACTGGTACGGGGAAAGTCTGATGGAAAGGACAAGAGCAAAAAGGACAAGAACATCACTTCGTATAAGTCAATCCTTACATGTACAGGCGAAAGCATAGCTTCTTTCTAGAAATATTTTAAAAATTGTTTATTATTCAAGCGAGACAGTACGGGTACGCCCTTTACAATAGTTAGCATCGTTGCCTGAGAATCTAACACCGCCAAGGAGTTCCGGGCTCGATACCCGCCGAAGTCCAAAATTTTTCTAATAGGTTCCTAAGGTTTTCAACCGCGCTGATCACGATCCGTCGTGCTTTTTTTGTAAAAAAAAAAAAAGCTTTGTTTTCGACTTATGGATCGAACAGAGAGTCGAGGAACACAAAGCAGAGGAAAAAATTTATTAGGCTCTCCTGGAACCCGTTTAAATCTTCTAACAGTCGTAATTGACGTTTCTGTCGAGATTCTTCCAAAAATCATGTAACAGCAAGCAAATATGACCTTTCAGTCGGACATTCTTGGGTAGTCGAACATTTCTTGACAGTAACTTTGCCTCATTGAAGAGAGATTGTGGGGAGGAGAAGGACGAGAAGGAAGTAGCGGAACATACTGGAATATGACCCTTTCTTCTGCCACATTTATATCAAAGACTCAGTCTGGTTGAGTCAAAACGGTAGACTGAACACACAAAACATTTGACAGAAATAGGAATATTCAGAAAGAAGATAGGCTCTGGAGGCAGGTGTCAAGCCTGTTCATTGTTTTGGTGCTCTGTTTTCTGTGTGAACAGGCACTGTTTTGACTCGACTCATTCCTAAACATGTTATAAAATGAGTCGATAGACACTTCAGAACACCAACTACCATGTTCCGTTACTTTTTCCTCGTCCTCATCCTCTCGACCATCTCCTCTTTTGGAATGGAGCTGACTACCAAAGGAATCAAAGGCTGCTCTACTGGGAGAGACTGTCCGGTATGTCTCTCTGTCTCTTTTCGATAAAAGTTTTTAGACAGGAAAAACTTGCTTCAGAGGAAACTGTCTAGCTCTGCCACCAAAACCTTTTGATGCAAGAGCCACTGCCAGAAGATATATAGTTGACCACAGAAAGACGACTGTGATGCAGACCATGGGGCATGTAAAGACAACTGCTAGACAGACGACTGAACACGGAATGACTACTGCTTATCCCACTAGAAGAGTCTAAAGATATCGGCTATATTTTCATTCAATGCCTCAGTACCAAACACAGAGATGTCATTCCTTCAGAAAAAATCACTTTTCGAAAAGAGTCATGGACAAAAAAACTCATGTCACAAAAAAACTTCTTTTACCCGACTTTTTCTCTTCATTCTAGTCAGAGATATCCGAGCAGTGTTCTTGGGTTATTTATTTGTTGTTCGCCACCGAAGCTTTCGGGTCAGCCATATTTCTCATCGCTCTTCATTGTCTTCCTTGAGATAAATCTCATTGATTATCTCACGTCGTTATTGTTTGTTTATTGCCGTATCCCTAGCTTCTGGACTTCTTCATCGAGGTTTCAGCTTGGAATTCATCTTTTGTCGGCTCAAACCGACAGGCAGATACTTGCGATAATTGCTTTGTTTGATAAGAGGAACGACATCTTCCAGCTTTATCTTTATAACCAACTGTCTCAAAATTACCATTGTCCCGTTGACATTTCTTGTTTCTGATAAGCAGATTCACAACGACACACCGTCCGTCGGAAGAATGGCAGAAACCTGGATCCCGAATATTCGCAAAAACGCTGGTTTGCTCTTCAAATTCTGTATTATTTTTTTTCAGGCCATAAGCACTTAGCTGCTGCCGAACTGAAGTTGTGTGACCAAATAATGCAAGGAGAAGCTCTCATGGTCAAGCAGTTGAGGGATATCAATAAGGTCATAAAGTAGAGATGAACGTAAATTCAGGTCTTCAACTTCATGGCACAATTTGCTGAAAAAGTTAGCGGAGATCAAAACGCAGTTTTCAACTTCCGTCTGGCCTTCTTGACTCACTTCGATGAGCTTTTCGGTAGCCTGAGAGTCGTGGACACGCGTTTCCACGGCGAGGAAGATTCTCTAATGAGAATTCGCACTAGGTTCTCGTAAAAACAGTTTGTCGAACATCAGTTTAGGGTTATCACAAGAAGAGCTACGCTTACAAACTGCAAAATGAGTGCTCTTGAATCGGCGGAACTTCAAAAGCTCATCGTCGCAACCAAAGTTCAACGGGCTCACATTATGCAGCAGTACAGCTTCTGCACGCCAAAGAGAAAGAAGCCAAGGCGATTGTGAAAGAAGTCAAAGCCGGTGCAGCTGTTATTGCAAGTGCCGCATTCTTTCCGCCGGCTCTACATAAAACTCTGTTGACAGCAGCTAAGGCAACCATCACCTTGGTAAGAATTCCTGAAGCAATGGACACAAGTCTTCATCCAGGTTCAAGCAGAATTAGCCCTGCAGAAACAGAAGGAACTTCTTGACACTGCAACGAAAAATCGGAATGTGAGGATAAGTGAGGGGTTTTGATTTCAAAACACTCATCGATTATTTCAGAAAGATTGCAAGCTCTTCGACACAAGCAGGCTCAGATTCAGACTGCTCCCCTGCAGATAAAAGAGCTCATTGTTCTGTGTTCCGGCTTGGAGAATCGCTTCAAGAAGCTAGTAGTCTTGGCGGAGTTCACTCATCATGTGCGTCTCTTAGTCAACAAGGTAATGAGAACAATTCTCTAAAAGCTTGAACGGTTTTAGTTACACATTGGCACCAAGTCGTTGAAAGTCAGCCTCGACAAATATGGTCAATGTCCGGCGTGAGTGAGCCATATTTCTGGAATCGTGTTTTTCAGCACAGAAAAAGTTGCAGCCAGACGTGAAGTACTGATTGCTGCTCAGAGACTTCACAACATGTGGAAGATTCAGAAGGTCACACGGCTTGGTCTCTTCATTCAGACTGTCGACAAGAAGACATCTCTGCAGATCATGCAAATCATTGAGAAAGATCACGCTAACCTCTAGTTCTCTTTTTCGTTAATCCCACTAGAAACCGTCATATTGAAATCGTTTGTAATTTCCTTATCACAGCCTGTGTCTTTCAGCGTTGGCTGTATCGTTAGCAATTCAGCTAGATGATTAGATAAGAAGGCTCGAAACTTTTCACATCTTTTCCCGTGGAAACGTTCCACGGAAAAGCTGAGAAAATGAATAGAGACAAGGAGACAGAGCGTTAAAAGAGTTGCTGACTCTTACTGACAGAAAACATTGACTCGTTCAAGATTCTTCCTATTTATGGAGCTGTTAGTACGACGATGGTTTGAGAATCATGTTAGCTTTGGCAGCTTCCCTATCACATTTTATTAAACCGACTTTTCAATTTTAAGCTCACCCAGAATACCTTCAACAATGATTATTGATGAGTGCATTGATATTCCAACTTGATGTTATTGACTTCGAACGTAAATTTGTTGTTCACGAAAGCAGCCTTGGCTTTCCAGTTCTTGAACATGCCCCAGAACTGAACTGAGTCTGTTTCTAAATTTGGATTCCGCTTATTACGCGGTGGTAACGGAGTAAAGTCAGGCCTAAGGTTCTAGATTCCAATGGAGGTGGCCATGGATACGTCGGAAGCCGCGGCACGATGTTTTTAGCCGGTCTCATTACTCTGACTATAGCTCGCGGATTAGAGGATTTATTTCCATAATGTTGTAGCCGTCGAGTCGGTTAGCCAGAGGCGCAGCAGGCGGGAGGCTGTGCTGCTGGGCGACTGGGAGAATCAGTCCTGGCGTGAGCTTGTCAGCCACCAGAGCCGGTGAAAAGATTCCTGCAGCTTGATAGTCCCGCATTCGAGTTGTGACCTTGTGAGCCGGTTCATCTGCAAGGAGGAAATCAGCAGCAAGATCCGTGTGACCGAGGATGTCTTCAATACTGCCAATGAATGCCTCCATTACCGCAACATCTTGCTTGACTTGTTCTACTAAACCTCTGGGAATCTACTTATTTTTACTGTTTGTGACACACGTGAGAGAGAGAGAGAGAGACAGAAAGATAGTGAGATAGTGAGAGAGAATATATTATAAACTCACCGTGAGACGACCATTCCAGAGATTTGCTGCAGCTGCGAAACGATTCCAGCCATTTGCCTCTTCTTTCAGATGCACCGACATAGTCCTGATCGACACGACTAGCCTTTTCGAAAACGAACCTTTTCCACATTACAAGTGGTCTGTTCCTCGGGTGCGTCTTCCATGTTACTGGCCCACTGGTAAGGTACCGAGCTTCATTTCTGTGCTATCCAGCTCTCATTTTTGTCACTCTCCTCTTTTCTCGTCCTTCTTTCTCCTTCATGTTCTTCTCCCGCTCAGCTATTTGCTGCTCCGTCAACTCGAAGTGATCCTTGTGCATCTTGACCTTCTGTTGATGAATGACGCTGCTGTAATAGTCAGCTTCTGGTGCAAACTCCGGGAACTGCTCAGTAACCTTTTGCAAACTCTTAAGAGCTCTTTCTCCCTCTCTTTGAGAAATTGAGATAAGAGCAGAAGATATCAGGGGCTGTGGAGAACTGATCCAGTCGACATCTTCATCGTCAGCTGGCAGCGGGTGTTTCTCCAGAAACGTTTTGGCTTCGAAAACAATGCTTTCTCTTTCTGCTTGACTCGCCAGGCTTTCACATCTTTTTATGTTTTCGCTCTGTCGATCTATCCACATCAGGGTTGGGCGAACAGCGAAATTTTACCCGAACACGAACCGAACAGGCAGTCACAAACTTCGGTCCGAACTTTGGACCAGGGCGTTCGGAGTGAGGCGAACACGAACCGAACAGTTCGGGTTCGGATCCGTCCGAACGTTCGTGTTCGATTCGCATGCCGAACATGAAAATTGAAAGTGTTCGGTGTTCGGGGCCGAACAGACTTTGGAAACCCGGACAAAAGCCGAACATTTGGGTCCCGCAAGGATTTCCGTCGCCATTCAAATCTTTTCCATGATTTTCGTACTTTATCCTAATTTTTTTCTTTCTTTGTTGTTTTGCTAAATTTTTTTTTTGCAATATTCCCAGGTCATGTGCATTGCAGAGGCCTCCCTCTAAACAAGAATGTGGAAATATGCTCCATTTTTTTGCAGTTGCTGCTGGTGAGGATGGATTTCACAATCTCTGGTACTCGTGTTCTTCCCGCTGTCACATCTATTTAGATAATACTTGTGACACTCAGATGCGAAAAACCAATTTTAGCCGAAGATTAACGAGGCCTTTATGAAGTGGTCCTCAATGTCGATGAACATCGACCTTATAATCTCGTTGTTGATCGCAAAAAGAAGCTTTACCGTTGTCCATTGTGGACTCGGCCAATTTCCGCCAGCTTATAACAGCCATAAACCCACGAAACCGGTAAGTTTTTGCCTTGAGTCTCATTGGAACCCGAACTGTGCGGTTCGTGCTCGCCTCACTCCAAACACGAACTGTACGCCCAACCCTGATCCACATAGCTCCCTCGTCCAACAGGGCAAAATAAACGAGACGTCTCTGTGACGGCAGCTCTTCCTCGATCAAAGAGATTGCCACGCTGATTTCTTTCATTGCGACCCAGCAGAATTCCTGAAAGACAGCTCTCCTCGACGTAGATGTGATAATCGTAGAACTGCTTGAATGAGCGGGGACGGTGCTGCTCGGCATTGTCGCGGAACTGCCTCAGCTGGAAGATGTTTTTGGCCGCGCTTTCATTCTCAACCAAGGCAATGATCTGGCCTGATCCGGGCACACCATATCTGGCAGCTCTACCGTATACCTGATCTTCAATGCGAACATTTCCGGCAGAAACGTGATGATGACGTGTAGACCACCACTGTCCTGGAGCTTTTTGCTCAGCTTGATGTCTGATCCACGACCGGTTAGATTCGTCGAAAGGATCAGTTTTCGCGGCATCAGACTACCCGGGAACTCGAAGTCGTTGAAGTCTCTTTGATAGAGGACCGCCTCCGCGAAGACATCTCGCAGTACAGTCTTCTTGCGCCATGCCAGTTCTGTAAGCTTCTCATGAATGCTTTTCACTTTTGCTACACTCTTACAAATGAGCAGAATGAATCGATCTGCTTCGAACTGGTAACAGCCCTCGTCGTAGAGACTATCCATTGTCTAGGTTCTAGAGAGAACTGGAGCGTTTTCATTTAAAATTTTCGGCTTCCATGTGGGAATTCGAACGATGTCGGCTTGATAGAGCTCGCGAAGACTTGTGCTTTCTTCTTGTGGGCCCAGCGTTCCGCTGAACCCGTAGAGTTTGCTGTAGCCTTTGAGATAAGACACAGTCGAAATAAAGATAGCCTCTTAATGGAGTAACACTGTATTCATGAGAATATTTCCACTGGACTCTCCGGCCTTACCATCAGTTCCATCGCCAATCTTGACATGTTAGCCCCGAAGAAGCTTTAGCTCGTAGAGAAGAATCCTACATCATCAATGCTATTGTTTCCTAGACATATATACAGATTTTTCAAGTAGTTGAACAGCTGCTCTGCCGTGTCCAAAACGAATTCCGTAGCCTCGACGTCATTCAGCACTTTTGAACTCTTGGATTTGGAATTTTAAAAAGGCTCCCGCTTGAGCGCTTACGGGTGGCAGAGGGAAATTCTTCTTTTCGACTCTCGAAGAGTTTTTTCCAAGAGTTTGCGTGACTCAGCGACAGAACAGGAGAAGAAATCTACTTGTCAATGGCATTCAATAGCACTTTTTCTGCTATTTGAGGGGAGAAGTAAGGCAGCAGACGATGGATCTGTAGAATTCAGCGGCTTATGCAATTCTTGACGAGAGTTCGTCGCGACTCTATTACCTCTTTTGGCTTTCTTTCTCTTTTGGCAAAATAGTATCTACTTACATACTGCTTGTCAAAAAAGCGCATGACCCGTTGATAGCAACTGTTTGCAATATCCAACAAAGTCAGTCGGGCAAATTTGCAAAGAAACGGTACATTTTTCGATCTCTTCGGAAATGGTCTGTAAGAGAGTCGGCGGTCAAACAAATTCCAGAAGAGCCTACCGAAAAGTCGGTGCATAGTTTTCCAACTAGCGCCTGCTTTGTTTCATTCTGAGAATACGTCTTCTGAATACAGATGAAGACATCTGCTCTGTACTCTTCTTTCGTCTTCAGCCGCTCGATCTCCTTCTGTATCATTATTACATAGAATAGCATGATTAAATTGAGCCAGTATGTGGAAGGATGAAACACGGATGACTACAGTATGCTTGAACATACTGAACTTGAGGCTAATTAAAATTTAATCCCATCCGCCGGTATGACAAAATATGGACATTTTTTTTGCTGCCTGGCTCGAATACGTGGCACCAATAAAGTGACCTAATGTACCGAGGCTGATAGCAAAAGTGACGGGAACTGGTTATGAGCTTTCTGGAGTAGTAGATCTAATAGCTGGTTACTGAAGAATAAGAATTGATTAAGCACACTAATAATCTGTATTAAATACTCCTCACGAAATAAGTCACCTTTTAGAAAAAGCTGTCGCAAACGCGAGAACTATCATTACCGATTCATCTTCTTTTCTGATTAGTTTCATAACATCCGTTTCATTTCTTGTAGCGTTCTTTATAACGGCCGTTTTCCCTAACAAGGCTGCCTTCTCCAAGCTCACTTGATCCAATGTAGGCTACTTCTCACCGATTATTGCACGAGGGAATCGGCAATAAAATCCTACTATCCCTTATCGTTTTTCATACAGCAGTATTATCAGTGTTTGCATAGCCCCTTACCCCAGTCATTCACATCCTTTCCTTACCTTTCAGTCATCTCCTTTTTCTAATAAGTCTTTTCAGTTACAACTTCATTCTTCCTGAGCTGTGAGAATGAGTCAGATGGACAAACTGAAATCGTGAGTTATGACTGGAATGATTCGATATGTTGTTTAGTAACATAGACGCCGGAAAAGACGAAGTCGACCAGCTAGCTGAGAAGTTCGTCTCGTCTATGAATGTGCCTCCTCAAGAACAGACTGTGGAGCAACCTCATGTTGAGAAAGCGGAGCGCCGAGGTGAAGAAGAAAAGGAAACAAAGCCGCAAGTGTTACAATGGAAGAAAAATAACATAATTTAGAAAGTTTTTATCATATGTGTTTTTGGGCCTCGAAGCAACTGGGTCTTCCATTCCAGGTCCTGATCCAAAACTGGCAGATAGCAGATTTTGGGAATATTTCGACAAACTGGCTAGTTCAACAGATCCTGAACACTTAAAGGAACATTTTAACTGCTGGAAAAAAAATCGTGAGTGTTCATTGTGTAGACTGAAGAGAAAAGGGAAGCAAAATGCCAACAGAGCTTCAGTTTTCTTTCACACAATCAATTTTCTGCACATGAAAAAAAAAGTTTAGATGTCGACCGATGGGATCCAAGATTCGGCGACATAGCTTTCCTGGCAGTTACAAGGGAAAAGCTCAAAAAGCTTATTGCTTCGGATACAGAGGTTTTTGTTGCAATTTTGTTGTGAGAACATCTCTTTAGGAGATTGAAAACGAAGTGGAGAATCTCAGCTTTTACGAATCCAAAATGCAGCTAACGAAGGCGGTCAGGCAAGCCGCTAGTAAAGACTCTCAAAAGAGCTCTTTCAAAAGAGCATGGAAGGAGCTTAAAAAATGGCTTGAAGAACTTCCAAAGCCGATTTGCATAGGTACGATAGATATCAAAGTTATAATAATAGTTCAGTTGCACATGGTGGCTTCTTCCACCATTTTCCTATACTATACTGCGAGCTGAAGAGAATACAAAGCAAACTTCCAGACGACAAAGTAAGATTTCACTGCGAGAGTCAGCCCTTTAGATCTACTTTGCTGACACTTTACTTGGTGTCCGTCATCTGAACTGGGATGAACTGAGTGGCGTATCTATGAAAAAAGTTGGCAGTACAAATTGCATTCTTGCGTTGGACATTCTACACTGGAAGGTTAGTTCTTAGTTTTTGCTTAAGATCAAATAGGACTCATCACCGGGATATCAGGCCCATAATTGTTTGCTCTTCGGCCCATAGATTTTGACCCAATTGAGCTAGAGAGCCGTTTCAAAAAAAAGAAAATAACGGGGAACGGGAAAATTAGCTCTATTAGGCCACGTATAGAGATCAGAGGTCATAAGTCAAAAATTTTGAGCACCAGTCAAAAGGTGAAAGTTGCAAAACGCTGTTCAACTTCCGGGAAGCGCACATCGCGGCAGAAAAAAACTGTAAGCGCAGTTTCGTACCCCTTAATAAGCTGTATTCTCAGTCGCGATCCGATATCTCAGAACTCCTTTATCGCTGATCTACGAGCTCTCAAAAAAGATGATTTTTGCGACTTTTGCCAATAGTAACTCTAACCAATTAGATTTCGGCAAATTGGACGATGCACCCAAAAATTGCCTAATCTGGGCTACAAAAAGTTTAGAACAAAAAAGCCATAATGAAAATTTTTGAAGAAAAGTGCCTTTGAACTTTGGGTGGTTTCTGTTGCCATCTGTGACTTTCATATTACTTCATCGGCTGGTTATTTAGAGATGTAGCTCTCAAAATTAGAGCTACAATCGTGTGAAAACGCCTCAGAAGTGTCTTATAAAAGCAGAAAGTACAAAATATTGCATAACCAGTTTGGTCGAAAGTTATGTGCCGAAGAGCAAAATTTTATGGGTCAACAAAATGCTATCTCACCTCAGAATAACAATAACGTTTAGATTTTCGAAAGAAAAAAAACTACCTTTAAAACGTATAAGCGTTTAAAAGAATTCAATTATGCCTACCCGGATTGCAAGGCTAACCTGGAAGTGCTGTGCAAGTTTGGCGGGCAGCTGCTCCAATATATAGACGCTGTAGCTGTTCAACTTGATTTTTCCTTGACAGTCAGTTCTAAAGAGGATCTTCACTGGACCAGAGCCGAGATGGTGAGAAGATGGAATGCGACGTTTGATGCCCTTCAACAAACCTTGGTAGTCTCTCCATCCGGCGCTGAGCATTCTGACGTGCAGACGTCAAGTCTACTGGGTCAGATGGAAGTGAATGCTACCATGTCAGCAAGCTCATCAAGCGCGTCAGCAAATACAGCTAGCAGTAAGCATTTTGTCATCTTTTTTAATTGTCTTCACGTCTCTGTCTGGGCAGGGTTTCAATGAAATGAGCTTTTAATATTCAATTGAGCCCTCTAGGGGCAAACAGACTAACAAGGGAAGCCTTTCAACTTAAGTTGGACTTTGGCAACGAACAAGGTGCCATTCGATAGCTCTAAACATGGGTATAACGGGGTATATTGCCGAATTCGCTTAACCCCTTCCTGGTTCGAGATATGACGTTTTTAAAAATAGCGCCCCCGTATCATCTCGACACCTAAGCCGCAGGACCCGTCGTGATAGACTTCGAAGGCACCAAATATGGCAACGTATAGTCTATTTCCAACGTCCAGCGGCACCTGAATTTGAACGCTGACGGCACAGTATTTGCGCGCGAACAAAAAATCCCAAATTTACGAACTTCCTACATTTTCCGCACACTTTTTACAAATTCTGACTGTTTAACCGAATTCTAGACATGCATAAATCTGCTTGACAACAAATTTAGGGGAAATATCTAATAAAAGCATTGAAAATGGCCAAAAATTGTGAGCAGAGCTCCATTTTCGGCTTCCACGCTTTTTTAGGCGTTTTTCTGGCAGATCTTTCTACAAAATTGGTGTCAAGTAGATTTACTTCGGCCCCGAATCCAATGCCAATGTTAAAAGAACTAAAGAATGGCTGTAAAGACTCAAAAATAGCGAAACTAGGGGTTTTGAAAGGCGGAGGGTGAGGAACCTGGTAGCAAGATCTGAATTGATTTATTGATTAAAAAAAGTAAGTATATATCGGTATCTTTTTCCAGCCCAAATCCTTCAACCAGAAATCCGAGGATTTTAGATGGGTTCATGTGGAAACTAAAAAGTTTGCGTCGTGAAAACAAACATAAAAAAGCACATAGTTACAGATAAAAGATGGAGAAATAGTATCCGAACCAGCAAGCAATTGCATCCCAGCCCACCGTGCACCATACTGTAGTCCATTTCCAACAAATAGCGGCAGTGAGCCAATTTTTTAAAGGTTTTTCGAAGACGAAAATTCGGGTCCCATCGCGGATCTTGAAAAAATGCGGCGCGAATTTCAAATTTCTTCGACATTTTCAACTTTGCTTGTTTTTTTTTCGCTACTGACATTCACTCCTATTGTTTTTTGTGGTGCAATGGCGCAATGCCAGGTTGCGCGGTCCATGAGTCGCGCTGTCGGGGTTCGGATCTCTCTCAGTTAAAAAATTTACTTGGCCTATAGTCTGTTTCCAACCTCCAGCGGCACTTACGAATTCTTTAAAGGTAGAATGCGAAAGGTCTTGCGAGGAAATTACAGTAGCCCGGGCTCAGATTCGCTATTTTTGAGTGTTTACAGCCATTTTTTAGTTGTTTTAACATTGGCATTGGATTCGGGGCCTAAGAGTATCTACTTGACACCCATTTTGTAGAAAAATCTGCCAGAAAAACGCCTAAAAAAGCGTGGAAGCCGAAAATGGGGCTCTGCTCACATATTTTGGCCATTTCCAACGCTTTTCTTAGATATTTCCCCTAAATTTGTTGTCAAGTAGGTTTATGCATGTCTAGAATTCGGTTACACAGTCAGAATTTGTAAAAAGTATGCGGAAAATGAAGAAAATTCAAAGTTTTGGAATTTTTTGTTCGCGCGCAAATACTGTGCCGTCAGCGTTCAAATTCAGGTGCCGCTGGACGTTGGAAATAGACTATACTGCCGCTATTCGTTGGAAATGGGCTATACTTTGCCATGATTTTTTGTGCCGTCGAAGTCTATCACGACGGGTCCTGCGGCTTAGGTGTCGAGATGATACGGGGGCGCTATTTTTTGAAACGTCATATCTCGGACCAGGGAGGGGTTAAGCGAATTCGGCAATATACCCCGTTATACCCATGTTTAGAACTATCGAATGGCACCTTGTTCGTTGCCAAAGTCCAACTTAAGTTGAAAGGCTTCCCTTGTAAGACGTATCCACTTAAAAAAAAGAAACCAGGAAGTTTTCCCATTTCCAGCTTCAATTGCTTCTCTCACAAAGAAGCTATCTGAGCCGCTTTTTGGGTCAAATTTAAAGCGTCGCGTGCCGTTCACTCGTTCACATTTTCGAGAAATTTCTTCAACAACCTTCTACCAAGCTCTTATCACCTTTTCCAGATTACGAACTGACTAAAGAAATAAGGCAGAACTTGTTAAATGTCCTAGTGCAAGCTCTCTTCAAGAAGAAAACATCAACAGATTTCATCATGGCCTACTTCATGTTTGCTTGCACATGCAGAGCTTACTCTAACTACCATCTCGAGCAGGCTACGCTAGCAGAGCAGAAGATCGAGAAGCTTGTTCAAGAGAAGAAGTTGCTGGCGAAACCGGAACAGCTGCGACAAGTAGGAGAGACTCTGCTGCTGCCTGCTACTGCCGAGGCGGATAGAATGAACAAGGTTATTGAGAAGTTAGATAAGAAAATAACAGAGGGAAAGGCGGAGGCGGAGAAACATCGAGAGGAATTTCTTAAAATGGCAAGTTGCTTTATATTTCTTATGCGATAAGAGAGTGTTTTAGGAGCCAAAGGTGGTACTCGGCGATGTCCTGCCTCAATTTCGCAAGGATGTTCTGCAGTTGATGCCCAGATTTGACAGCGAGGTGACTTGCTAAAAATACATGAGAAAGGGGGGGGGGGCAGTTCCAAGTTCCTTTAACCATTATTTCAGCTGTACACTTCTATTAATCGTTGGGGCAGAGAGCACGCAAGGTCTCTGCGCTTCATGCGCTCTGGTCTGCAGTTCTTCAAAGAGGACATTGTGGACGAGACTAGTGACGATCTTAAGGAAACTTTCAAAAATTTCATGAAAAAAGGCGACGCTCCTGACGAGCTGAACTTAAAGTTGGAAGATTATGCTGGCAATCGAGCCGAATGGGATACTGGATTGGATCCAGTCGACTTGCGAGATGTTCCCTCGGATCATGACTGGTGGAGCGAACTGGAAAGAAATGACAGTGCCGCCACGTTTAAAACACGAACATAATAAAGCTCCTCGTCTTAACACTTTTTTTTATAGTTTATGTTTTTTATCATTCGAATACCTCCCTATCTTGCCATTTTCTATTGCTATTTAGGATAACCATCAATGGTCTACAACAGAGGCTGGCGAATAAAAAATGAATCTGCATCGGAGCTAGAAGACATAAAGTGAGTCGTCAGCAGGTTGGAGAGAGAGAGAGAGAGAGAGAGAGAAAGCTCCTACTCTGATTGTAAGCTTTCAGAGACAGGAACCTAATGGAAAGATTCCGACAGCAGCAGGGAGATATCGACACAGAGATTCGAATGTTGGAACGCGAGAAAAATTGGCTGGAGGACAGCGGACAGAACCCAGAACGCTTTCTAGAGATTGAAACTGAACTGAAAAGAATGAATGAACAGGCTGAGCTCTGCCGCCAGCAGATTGAGTACCATATGGATATGTACCATGCTTACTCTAACTACCATCTCGAGCAGGCTACGCTAGCGAAGCAGAAGACCGCGAAGCTTGTTCAAAAGAAGAAGGATTTGCGGGTGAAACAGACACAAGGAGGAGAGACTGCTGAGGAGGATAGAATGAAGAAGGCTATTAAGAAGTTAAATAAGGGCATAAAAAAGGGAGAGGCGGAGACGAAGAAACATCGAGATAAATTCCATGACGATCAGACGAACAAAATGGACGTAAGATATCTGTTTATTTTCAATGCAAAAGAGCAATCTCTCTGTTTCCGTCTTTTTTCTCTCTGTCTCTGTCGCTTCCAAACTGGGAAAAGCGTTTAAAGATCTGGTTAAAGAAAATATTTTAGAAAGAGACCAAAGACCTATATGATAGCTTCCGGGATAAAGAGAGAAAGAGAGGCGAAAGACGTGGAGCTAAGACATATGTGGACAACGACGGACGTGTCATACAGGTATGCCCTCGTATATAACGCATGAAGATAAATTTCAATTCCAGGCCATCCTGGATATGGGAGAAAAAAATGCAAAGATGTTTTTCGAATGTTTGGCAAAAAACAAGGCTACCATTTGTTTTTTCAATGGAGAAACCTTGGATTTGCTTATTAACGAGCAGTTGCCAATACACCCTCGGACTATAAAACAGTATTACGAACCAGTAGGCTTTCTTGTTTTCCTGATAACAGTTTTGCAGCTGTCTCCCAATACTAATCGGAGACCTAGTGAAATATCAATCGAAGACCCAGTTCAAAAAATTCTGGAGCTGACCACTCAGATTCAGAGTTTCTTGAAATTGGACCTGGACCAGAAACTTGCCTACCAATCTTCTTGGGAAAAGGTCGAAAAGGACAAAAAGCGCAAACAAGAAGAGAAAGACAGAGATTTTAACGAACTTCGAGTACATTACAGTTGTGAATTGCCTGGTATATTTAGAAAGAGGAAAAATTATAATCGTGGGGTGAGTTATGATCGATGAGTGGAGGTAGTCGTCCTGCTTCAGATCCTCCAGGATGATCGAATGTGCACGCTAGAGGAAGTTAACGCCTGGAAGCGAGATATCGACGAGATATTGGTCAACTCACTAGCCGATCGACGTCTTTTTGAGAACATGACTCCGGCAGAGGCTTTTCGTATGATGACGGTCATGCACTTCAATGGGACGCCAGTGATTTCACAAGAAAAAGAACGCAAGGAGACCAAAACTGCAAAAATGGCTGCCGCAGTACGTCTCGCAAAAGACTTGAACTTGCACGGAAATATTTTTGGCACAGCGGACTGTATTGAATTCATCGACAACTATGTCGGCGATGTGGTTGAGTCGAGGAAAGCTGTTTGAATATTAAAGCTTCAGGCTGACACCCTAAAAAAGGGTAAAGAAATAACACTTAAAGAGAAGTACGGTATAACGGACGCTACTTGGGTGAGCGCATTTCTACGCACGATACTTCGAACGGAGTACGGTATAACAGACGATACTTGGGTGAGTACACTTTTAGAAAGAATTGAGGTTTTCTTATTTAGCAGTACACAAACCCTAAAGACTGGAAGCTGGAGCACAGTAGAAGATTGGGTCAAATAAACAGCATCTCGGGCTACGATTCAATGGTTACGAAACTTCGAAGCGATATGCAGGTATACCCTGATCAGTTCTATTGTACTTTCCCTGACCAAAAGAATTTGCCCCGGTTCAAGAAATTCTACTCGGTCCAAACAAGCAAATTCACAATCGGCCCTGATTGCCTAACAAACAGGCCAGATCTCACTAGGAAGCACAGCGAGCACCTCATTTGGAACGCTCATTCGGGAAGAGAACATTAACCGGGTAGATTTCTTGAACAGGAGATATCTTGGATACAATCTCTATTTCTAAAGCGCAATGGTGTCCGTCTATCCGTCAGCACGAAGCAAAAGCGAGCAAATTATATTGCTCAGAAGTTGTTTTCCAGAAAAAGATATTGCCAGTATTAGGTGGCAAGTTAACTTCGGATACACTGTAAAACTTTGCTTTTGTCGCAGTGAAGTCACTGGGAGTCTTTTGTTTACGAAGCGGCGCAGCCGCCAATGCAAACTGAAAATGGCGGCGAAAGCAGACAGAGACAACTGGTAGAACAATTATAGCCAGACACGTCACGGCTGCGTCACTTTGAGTTGTGGCTGAGCACCAACTCGTAATATACAACCGTTCTATATTTAAAAAACAATACGCATTTATGAATCAATGTGCAGTTCAAAGTTATGCGCTCACATATGGGTGTTTTAGGACGTGGCAAACTTCTGCCGCTACGCTCCACACCGATTTGAAAAGGAACTGTCCGCCACCTATCACTTGCGCAAGCATCACTCGGAATTGGTTCAGTATTTTGGAAGTGAAGGTGATATTCCAGAACAGTTAACAACCAGAGAGAAAGAACTGAAGTTCTACTTCAAGGAAGCGCCAAAAGTTCTCTTTGCCGCTAACAATCTCATTCTCGTTTTATTCTCGCAGGACGGCTTGACAATTAGAAGCACGTGGCAACATAAGAAAGATGAAGAGAACAAAGAGGTTTATTTTGGGGTTAAAAGCCAGCCCTATGTTCCCTACACTGAACACTTTGTGAACACAGTCGGTTGTGTTAACACCCATTATGTTAAGAACCGAAAATGTTAGACCCTTCTTTGTCCTATCCAATCCGGTAGTCCCAGCAAATTTCTTTTCTTATTTGCTCACTCCTTGTACTTATCTTTGATCAATTTTCAATGAAAAGCATTCATTTTCTGGTAATTACGCGAATATATGAGAGCTCGGAAGCAAAAACTGAAAATAAACGAGAAACTTTATGAATGAGACTACTTCTAGAGATAAAAATGGCTCCGTAGCGTTGTGTGTAATCATCGGGTAAATGGCACGACGGAATGAGAACGAGTATGAGATCACTTTTTGTCAAAAGATGCTACTAAGCCCAGATTCGGTCGTCGTCCCGTTCGGCACAACTTTTAAACTTTTTCGATCGAAAAGTACTGGGGAGAACAGAAGACTGAACCTACGGAAACTCACCATTTCAGAACTCCCTTTCGGGCACAAAAACTGTTTTTTCAGTGTTGTGATGTATTGCAAAGATGGAGAACAGATTGAGAGCTACAAGCTTGCTGAACATCGCTAAGCTGAAAGATCATGGACTTTTTTGGAGCAGCACAGAGCTGAGCGTACGGAAAACGCACCGTTGCTAAGCCTCTTTTCGGCCCCAGACAGTGATTTTTCAGCGCTGTGATGTTCTGCAAAATTGTAGAACAGATGAAGGGCTATAACTTTGCCGAAAGTCACTAGCCCACAATTTGATCCCGAAAATTCGCTATAAAGTGACTAGAAATTCTAATGAGGCATTTTGAAACTAAGATCGAATCTCTTTATCAACATATGAACCTAATAAATCTCTCTTTATGTCTGTCTCTCTCTCTCACTTTTTGGTTTGGTGTGCTTAAAGCCATTTCAAAGATCTTTTGCCGAATGCCAGAGGGCTCGCAGGTAGTCGGGAGAATGCCGCTCGTACTGGTAGTGGTAGACCACAAAATTCTTAAACGTATGTTTGTCGAATCCCGGGTGATGGTGCTGTTCCACTTGGGCACAGCTAGATATAATTCCTGGAACAATAGTGAACAAGGAGATTGAGAGACTAACCGACAAGAATGTCGTCAAGATGGACGAAGGGAAATTTGCAGACGTTGACCAAGAGACGACGGGCTGCCTCACGGGATAGAATAAAGGAAGAACCCTAAAGCCACAGTATACCGCTTGCATGAGATCTCTATGCAAATACGACTGATGCGGTTTTTGCCCGCTTGGCTCAGTCGGTTAGCACTCCGTCTACGGAACAACAACGGACAGGATTCGACTCCCGAGTGAGTCAAATCGTTTTGCCTGTTCATGAAGCCTTCAGGTAGCTAAAATATAAACGAACCTGTGTGAAGCGAGGATAGCAGAGATTTGGGTACATGTTTCCAGGAACATGCCAAGTCAGCCATGGCATGAAGAGACGCGGATAGCCGCGGGAAACCTTTCCAATGATCCAGGGACCGTCGGACGGAACTCGGCGAATCTGATAGAGGCGGGATGAGAATAAAAAGAAAGTACCTGCTGAAGAGCGGTCGAGTTGACTATCGTGTCATCGTTGATGGCTATGATCTCTTTGACTGTAGGCAGTTCGGTCAGAACAAAGTTGTAGATGGCCATCATCTTCCACGAGAGATTGTGGTAAGAGTCACCGAACTCGAACTGGAGAATGTCTGAAGATATTGACAGTATGGACCTGTTAGCTACTTTCTCGATTATTGACTGGCTTCCATCCTCTCTATCTCTCTGTCACTCTGTCTCGTTGTAATGTGTCAGCTTTAATAGTTTACAGAACTTGCCCTTATACTCTTCCGCTTCCGATACCACACTGGTCGACTCCCGGGTAGCACAGACGAAGACGACCGGCGCGTATGGATCAACCTACGAACAGATGTCGATTGCTGCGTTTATCCGAAAGGCTTACAGTTTGTTTCCATGTCTCCCGAATGAAGTTCCGGTACTCGATTCCCTGAGGAGCTGTCCTGATGACCAGAATTCTTTGTGGATCGTCTGGCAAGTCCGGTCGCAGGAGGACCTTAGGAGCTACATCCAGCTGACAGTCCGGATCCGGGTCTCGATTGGGAAAGAACTTGGTCAGACCTGAAAAGGGTGGTACTCAAAAAGTTGATGCAGTTACATGTCTGTGGATTCTCGCTGAGAGGCTGATCCGAGAGGAGATCAGCTTGTGTGTAGCAGAGAAACCTCAAGGGGAGCAGGGACCGCTCCAAATAGTTTGTGAACTGGAATTCTTTGCATAAATGAGCGGAAACTGAACTCACGAGAAGGTACGGGAGCACCCAGACGAACAACAAAAGTGTGAGCTTGAAAGGGGAAGGCGAAAGCCGATTCGGATGACAGAGAACGGCCCTCGAAAGTTGGCCCAGTCTGTCCATGACCGGCTGGCTGGCAGGCACAGGTGAAAGCGTTGGGCTACGCGACTCTGATTAGCATCTCGCAGACCTTGCAAGGCGGACAAGTCGTCGGCCTAAGTTCTAATGTTTTCCTCCCCCTTTGTCGCATGGATCAGTGAGCCGGATAGTCTTTTACCGCCAGAGTGCAAGATTGGTGCGTCCGACCCGAAATGTTTCTCATGATTGAAGTGACAGTGACTGTTCTTCAGCTCAAAGTGACAGAAGAAACACATTCCCAGTTCAGGTCCACCAGGTAACAGTGACCACCGTCTCCCCACGTCCTCTAATCTTTTGTCAGCCTAATGAGAGGCTACAGCCGTAGCCCTCTGACGTTTTCTAATACGTATTTCTATTCTTGATTTTTATGCCTATTATATCGCTTTCTGTTAGAATACAATGCCGTTGCATTTTATTCTTTGTTTCCATTTCATTCCCTTCATGACTCATTGTTTTCGGTCTATTTTGCCAGCACTCGAGAAAAACCTCGGTACTCGAAAAATTTCTGAAGTCCGGAGCCAGCTTCAAAAAAAAGTTAGAGAAAATTCATGGTTACCGCCAAGCTTGGCTCCCGTCACGAATTCAAGAACTATGCTTCAAATGGCGGCGAAGCGACGAGCGCTCGGCCTAAAATTTAGTATTTTTCTTTTTATATTTGTTGCCAAGTTGTTGTCTTTTTTTCCCACGGAAGGAAACGAAATTACGCTAGAAAAATACATTTCCAGGTATAACACAGGGAAGAAATGGCTCCCGCTACCAAGAAGGCTGCCCAGGTTAGTATTACTTCTGGAGTTGGTTTAAACAGACTGAGAAGGGTCTAAAAAACCGGAGTCTGTTGACCAACAGAGAAGGAAGTAATATTTCTTCAAATCCGGATCCCTGATCGGTAAAATTTTGCATGAAATATCCATAAAATCTCATTTACCAATTTTCAGGTCAAGAAGAATGCCGAGAACATCAACTCGCGCCTCAGCATGGTGATGAAGACCGGAAAATACGTCCTGGGATACAAGGAAACTCTGAAGACGCTCCGAAACGGCAAGGCTAAGCTCGTTCTTTTGGCCAACAATGTTCCTACCCTCAGGTACGTGTTTTTCTACTGACTTCTCATAGAGGTACACCAAAAATGACGAGATTTCCACCAAAAATATGTTTTCAGAAAGTCCGAGATCGAGTACTACGCGATGCTGGCCAAGACCGGTGTTCATCACTACAACGGCAACAACATTGAGCTCGGAACCGCTTGCGGAAAACTCTTCCGTGTCTGCACACTCGCCGTCACCGATGCTGGAGATTCCGGTTCGTTTTCTGGAACTTCCCGTGATTTCACCCAAAAATTTCAGATATCATCAAGGCCATGCCCTCCGAGACTGCCTAGACATCTGTTGCTTCTTTTGTTACTGCAATGAATAAAGTTTCATTGTTTTGTCGCTTCTTCCCATAATAATCCAGTTGTGTCTGCTTGAACTACCTACTGATCTGTATGGAGGTAGTAGATGGGGGCGCCTGACTGTTTTTGTGGCCAAAATGTAAAGAACCGTTCGCTGTAAGGGGTGGGGGCGGGGCTGGTACGGGAGAGCGAGTGTAATCTCGCCAGCGGGGCCCTGGACAGTCCAGACCAGACAAGAGTATGTTCAGACGTGTTCAAGCAGACATGGGCAAGGGCAAGACGGCTCTCCCGTTCATCATCGGCGTGGCCGGCGGAACCGCTTCCGGCAAGGTGAGAGAGATCTCTGTTTGCTTTTCGTGTCCGTGTTCCTTTCAACTTTTGGTACTGCTTCAATTGGTCTGGGCAATTTTATTCCACTTTTTTCGAACTGCAAAAAGGTTGGAGAATCCATGTAAGCACTTCGGCAAATGACCATGCTCGCTCAAAATGGCCCTGGTTGTTGGAAATCGTATTTTGTCTTTCCTTTCTATCCATTTTCATCTAGCTACTGTCTGCGTCCTAAACTTGCAATGGGATCTCATAAAAAGTAGAAGCATTGAAAAATGTCGAGTATATTTCTGTTTTTTTTCTTTACACTTAAGCTTTCTCTAGCTACTTTTGTTTAACTGACCGTGCCGAAAAACCTTTTAGAACGTAGAGGGCGTCGAAGATTGACAGAAATAAGCTACATGACTCGTACGAACGAAAAGTTTGAAGAAAACGGAGCTATTCCTGTCAATTCTCGGCACCTCATACAACCTTGTAAGTTCTTTTGCATGCCCCGCATGATAAAAGTGTAAAAAGGGCCAGGAATAAGAGCCGGGCTCAATGATTACCATCCCGGGCCGACTTTTTGGAGGTACAGACTACTGTTCGTCTAGCAGAAAATGACTTTTTGGCACTTCTTAGCAGTAAAGTGAGTTGCGTTCACTACATATTTGCTTGCTCGCAAAACTTGGAAAGCCTTAGCTGATCCGAAACCTCAGCTCGGCTCTTTCCCATGCCTCTTTCTCCACAGCTGCAAAATTTTCAATTTTCAGTCGCTAGTAACCGAGAAGATCATGGAGCGACTGGACACTTCGGCCAATCGCAAACGAGTTCGTTTTGTTTTCACGTCCTCCCCCTGAACGGCTGTCATTACAGGTTATCACCATCCATCTCGAGTCGTTCTATCGCGAAATGACGCCTGATGATTTGAAGCGCGTGGCCGACGGGGAGTACGATTTTGACCATCCGAGTAGGCGCTGCAGCCCCGCTGCAAACGGGCTCTTTTTTCAGCCGCATTCGATTTCGATCTGCTCATTGAGGCCCTGGACGCGTTGGAAAAAGGCAACGCCGTGGACATCCCGAAATATAACTTTGTCGAGAACAACAGGTAGCCTTTCTGGCTGTATATTGTAGTACAAATTTGTCTACCGCTCCGAAGGTATCTTCTTATTCAGCTCAATTCTCTACAAAGTGGTACTTTACAAACAGTTTCACCCGGGACCCCCGGTCCCTCGCGTCCAAACCCTTATGCATTGTCTCGAAAATCGGCCACGGACATACGGCTTCTGACACAGGGGCAGAGACGCGCGCGCAATTCAAAATAGATATAAGGCTTCAGAAACGGTGTCATTCATGTGGAGCCGGCCGATGTGATCATTGTCGAAGGAATTCTGATTTTTTACGACGAGAAGCTTCGCAACAAGTTCTCCATGAAGCTGTTTGTTGACGCCGACGCCGATATCCGTCTGGCTCGCCGCGTTCGTCGTGATACCGTCGAGCGGAAGCGCCCTCTTTCCATCGTCCTCAGCACCTATACTTCCAAGGTGGTTTTTTTGTGAAAATGTGCGAAAAATGGCACTATCAAGACGTCTATTTTCGTCGAATCCTTATCGCAAAAATATTTCGACAGTCCCGCCAGACAAATTTATGAGCTGTTTACAGGTGAAGCCGGCCTTCGAGGAATTCTGCCAGCCGACCAAAAAATACGCCGATGTCATCATTCCAAGGGGAGGAGAGAATTTGGTGGCTATTGAGCTTCTTGTCCAGCATATACAGGTTAGTTTACAGCAGTTTCGTCTTCCCAGCTGGTGCAGTAGAACCGACTTCCCTCTAATACCAGGTTCAGTAGGCCTATCAAACATAGTTCATCAATCTCTCTTATTTTGACTTCCCGCCTATTTCGTAACGCTGCGTACATATTTTCGTTGTGACGCCGAATTCTTTCCCACTTGTAGGCTTTTCTCATGTCTAGCTAACTAGTTGACGGTCTTGTCCGAGGCAGCTCGGAACATTTCCGGGCTCCAGGTATAACTGGATTGAAGACTCCTTCCGTTGACAGTGACGGAATGAGTCCGGCCTGACCTGGTTGGCTAGGTTTGCCATTTCTGGTGGTTACCTACTCATAAAACATAATAGAGATAACGATTGAGGGCTTTCCAAAAAAAAAAAAAAGCCCATGTCAACATTGAATGACTAGAGCCCAGTTCATTGCCGAGACCGGACCAAATTGGACAAATAGCATTTTTTTTGACACAAAAAGTTTCATAGAAGAGGTAGTAATTGGTTAATTTTTTAGGACCTGCTCCGTTCTCCCCGCGGCAGCCCCGAGCTGAAGACCAAGAGCTCGGGCTCGATCTCCGGTGATGATGCAATTCGACCGGGACGTTCCCGTCCTCACTGATTTCGTCACCCTTTCCCCGTCTTCAGAATGTTGTAAAAATTGTCTCTTTTTGATTCTCTCCTTCGCATTATCCCCTGTTCCTTTTCACGTGTTTTTTCTACGTTAATGTAACCCCACCTTTCGAGTATTTTCACCAACGGGCTTTACAAATTCTTCGTATTATCATTTCGCATAAAAATCTAATATTTTGTCAGTTGTTTTGTATGTAGTAGTGCTGTTTTCTGTCTCACCTTTCCTACTTTTCCTCCCCGAAAGAAACGGACGAATATGGTTCAGAATGGATAGATTCGACGGCTATGGAGAGGACGGGAAGCCATGTCGGGCGTGCGTTTCCGTCGAGGACATGATGAAAATGGGCAAGGAGCTTGCCCAGAAGAAAGCTTCTGCAGCATGTAAGGCTTTCTAGATTTGAAATTTGGTTGTCACTCGTTCTGGAACATTCAAGAAGACTTTAGAAGTTTTCTAACCAGGCATAGGCGGTGCTTTCTCACCTTTCTGTCCAGAAGACTCGGAGAGTATCTCGTTTCTAGAGAAAAGTCGGACGGTCCTTGAAATTCTCTGTCTAACACCATTTATTTTTTAATCAGTTGTGAGCCAGGAATAGGTGAACTGCTTGCCGCTAGTGCTTCTTTTTCCACCGAGCTGCTCACCTTGGCGTCCGGGCACCCGAAATGCTCATACTTTTGCTCATCTGCTTTACAAAGCAACCCCTTTTGAAACTTCTCGCTCTCGAGTCTCGTAGCATTGCTTTTTTATGATGTTAGTAGCTAAACACTGTCTAAAAGCGAAACTGCCACGGCGTTTTCTGGAAATTTCTAGTTTCCTCAAGCTTCTCATTCACAAAGTGGACCTGAGGATCTTGTAAACAAATTCGCCTCTTTCGTTGGCCACCTTTCCACTCAGTTTTTCTACAACCAATAGCATGTTCAAAATATTTGTCACCCGCGGGGATCGAACCCGGGTCGTGCGGGCCGTAACGGCGTTAGCAACACGCCAACTTGTTCTTTCAAACTTTGATTCGAGATCGGAAAGCCTTAATATTATCGTACGTGCTCGGCTCAAAAAATTGTACAAAATGGTTCTAAAGTTGAGGCCTTTTTGGTTTTTCTTCATACGTCATTTTACCGTAACCCTCTCTTAAAAAAAGTTGTCTTTTTCAGCATCGTCTTCCCCCTCTGAAAGCAAGGAGAAGACGACGGTACAAGTGGAACTTCCTCATCGATGTGACTGCCCTGTGGACAAGGATGAGCTAGGTAGGCTCTCTTTGCATTTTTTTTGTACGCTTTTCTTAAGTTTAGGTCGATCTACATGGAATCTGCTTCATACGATGAGCGTTTATTATCCAGAAAAGCCGACAGAAGAGAACATATCGACGGCGAAGAACTTTTTGACGGGGTTGAGTAAGGTTAGCCTGATTTTTTTATCGGCAAAACATAAATTTCTAGACATATCCATGTGACTTCTGCGCAAAAGATCTCCAAAAAGACCTCGTGGCCGAGCCGCCCAAGTTAAATTCGAGGCTAGAATTTGCGGATTGGATGTGTCGGCTCCATAACAAGGTATGTTACTTTCACCAAACTCCGCGAAAAACCGGAGTTATCGTGCTGTCATTACGTAAATCCCAAAAATATTCGAAATACTCAGGAGATTGCGCAAATCATATGCAAAAAGGGGGAGGGCCTTTGGGGTAGAAGAGGAGGGTTATTGGGGTTGACAAAGGGGCCCCCTGTTGATTTTGCTGGAAATTGCGCCACCTGAGCCTATCCCTGCCATGGCAGAGACCAGTTGACCGCTGGTTCTGGGGCTGTCTTTCGCCTGACAGAACATGTCAGGTCACCTTTGGTCCAAAGAAAACTTGAACAATAGTATTTACGCGCATTCAGGTAAATGAGAAGATGGGAAAACCGGCCTTCGACTGCTCCAAAATATTCGAACGGTGGAAAGACGGCTGGAAGGACGGTTCCTGTGATATTTAGCTTCAATTTTTTATTTTTTTTAGGCTGTTGTTTTTATGAATGAATGTCATCAATTTTATCATAATGTATTGTTCTATTATATGCCTGCACCTATTGGAATATCTCCCGAAATTTTTCTGATAAAAGTAGCATTTTTAGATCTGAAAAAACCGCCCCTATGACAAACCTCGATGACTTCAAGAAAGCAGTGCAGAAGTATGTCAGCCATCCGCCAATCAAGCCTCGATTTGGTCCGAGTACGTTTTTCTACGTCTCGTTATGGTATGACTCCTTCCAGAATCTAACATCCAGCTAGCGAGAGTCGAGCATCCGGAAGGATCATCCAACTTGAACAACTACAACCACGTGCCGCCCGGAACTATACAGATCTTTCCAATTTTCATCGCATGCGACAAGGAGCCGCAGGAATATGGCAGCGAGCTGGCAGGTTAGCTGTTCAACAGTTGCCTTTAAAATCCTTGTTATTACCCTGTCAGACCAGCGATCGCAAACCTGGCCAGATCGGGTTATTGAGCGAAGGCGCCGCCTGCAAGCCTGCCCGGCCAACCCAGAGCGCTCTCTGCGAGTGACAATAATTTACTCATTTTTATACGCGCAAACCTATACCATCGAGACGGGATCTAGAAACCTCAAGTCACGAAGGAAACTGGGTGATTTTGACGCGGTGACAAGTGCGACATCATTGACAGCGCGGGACAGAGAATAGGAGTTTGTTTGAAACAGCCTGACATGAATAATAAACAACCATGTAAGCAAAACAAACTGATTGGGAGAGAAGTTTGATAGATACAGGCTGGCAGACAAAGGTTGGCGGAGACACCTTGAAATGGGAATGGTACTTGGATGAATGTGATCCGATAACAGGGTGCATATGGGAGGAATCGGCAGAAGGATAATGCCTGAAAGAGAGCAACAGGTTATCAGAACAGACATATAAATACTAACCGGCAGATAGACGAAAGATGCTCGAAAAAGTCGAAATATTGAAATTTTATCTAATTGGCTGTAGGTAAATAGGATTTACTGTATCGACGGAGCCGTCTTGACAGGTCGAGATAGAAAAACGACATTTTCGTATAAGTCAAAGGAGAAAAATCACACATTCAAGAGTCTGCCTCCTTTTTTGCCCAGGGGGCAAGCCATATGATCGAATCAATTCGCAATAGGCACTGGGCTGCGGGCGCGCCACACTCTCTGTCAGCTCTCTCACTGGCAATGGGATGTTTGAGGCTCACCGGGGTCTCCTTCGAGGCCGCTAAAATCAGTACTTTTACTCGGAGGATGACCCCAACCAACAAGCTTTTAGAGTTCTATGCCGCCTTGCGTCACCTGAAGACCGCGCCCCAGGTGTTCTTCGTCGATGGCCGTCAGAACTTCATCAAGACGCTGAATAACTGTCTCAAAACAATTCACGAGAAGCTCACACCGCCACCGACACTCGACCTGAAACTGCACAATCCGCTGACTGGGAGTAATCGATATGAGAGCGACTTTGAGGAGATCCAGGTGATTGGACAGGGAGGCTTCGGCAAGGTTTTCAAGGTGAGACTCTTTTGGTTTTTGTAGCCAATCATCGTGTGTAGCCCCTCAAAGCTGGGTGTGTTGTTTTGACCCGAGTGACCCGGCTTCGACTCCGCTCTGCGCCTTTCTCGAAAAACAAACTGTAGGTTCTGAAAATATTGAGTTGAGAAGAGAAGATGGACTTACTCCGCGCGTCCAGGAGTCCCGCCACGAACGTGTTTTCATTTTTGTAGTCATTCTTTTTTTGAACAATCATAGCAAATTTAATCAACTCCTGTCGAAACGAACAAATTTGATAATATTTGCAGCCTTCGGTATTGGATTCAAATCTTTGCTAGTCACCGATTACAATTCTTTCGTCGCAAAGAAGACTAGAAATTTGTAAAATCGATCCGATTCGTGACGAAGTCGCGAATTCATACCTGTATGAATTGATTTGATTTCGCTTCTATGATGCCAACAGGCATGATAATCAATGAAAATACAGGAGATTTGAAATGTAGGAATTTGTCACAAAAAAACCGGATTAAATGAGTGAAAGATGTGGTTTTTGGGACAATGTAAGCGATGAAAGGAAGATAGAAAAAGTAGAGCAGTGTCCGAGCTTTGCTACTCTTCGCTACCGTTGCTAAAACTGTGTCTTATTCCAGGTAAAATCGCGCCTGGACAACGCCTTCTACGCCGTAAAGAAGATCCGTCTGAAGAAGAACGACACAGATGTGACCGGCAAGATAAAAGAAGAGATTCAACTCCTGGCCAGTCTAAACCACCCCAATGTGATCCGCTACCATTGTGGATGGGTCGGCGAAGAGCAGTGCACCTCCCCCATTACGTCATTCCCGGGCAAAAAGTTTCGCGCCCCGTTCACTCCGGTTAAAATTCAGGAAATGTGAGTTTTTGTCACCTTTTTGGGATCTGTTCCACACGCAATCACGTATTTCTATTCCTTTCAAGACCTATTTTCACCAAAAGCAATTTGGTGTTCTTCGTTGAGTTTAATTGAAAATCAACGAAATAACACTCCATTTTGTGCAAATTGGTCTCGCAACGAACGAAAATACATGCCATAGCCGGGAAAATTACCGAATTTTAGCACTGACGAAGAAGAAATACGAAATTTGACCTCGAGCGACGAGCAGGAACAGCCGATGATTGAGGTCCCCGGGACCCCTGTGGTCAGGAAATCTTCCTCCGACTCCGATGCGTTGCTTATTTTTAAATTTCGCGCCTAACTTTGGATCTTTAGATGCTCCTTCGCCTCACTGGAAGACGAATCGGCTCCGATGGCCGGTAAGTTCTGGAATGGAGGGGATTCGTCCGAGGGAGACAGCGACATTCCGGAGTCGACAGTAGAAAGCAGCACACTATCGTTAGCCGAATCGTCAGCCGGTGACCGACAAATTCAGCGGAAGATCACTCCGCCGAGTATCTTGATGGGACAGGTACGGTCGCTCTTTTACTGCAGATGCTCGCGGCAGTGGTCAACTAATCTCTGTCACGGCATAGTTCGGCAGAGAGGGAGGTCCCGCAGACCATGGAACATCAACAGAGAAGCCTTTATGTACTGCCTAAAAATGCTCGAAATACCTGGGATCCAGTTGACCCCTGCGTCGCTGCCTTTACCAAATGGCTCAGTCGGCTAGCACTCCGACTACAAAACAAAGGCGTATTGGGTTAGCCAGGATGGTGAAACTTGTTTTACTCATGAAACAACCGGAAACATCTTCTTTCTGCATCATAAGTTGTCCCCAGAATAGTCATTTTCCCCTGTTTTTCCTTTCCCGTGCTCAAATGGGTGATCGGTATAGGCTCTCGCTTCCCCTTCTGCGACTAAATTTTCATCTGTCACCGCTTGCCAAGAAAGACTCATCCAGAACGAGTACACGCGTCACCCTCTAACGAATCTATTTCCAGTCTCTGACCCTCTACATCCAAATGGAACTCTGCACAACGACGCTGGAAGAACATCTGCGAAAAAGGAACCACCAAGCTAAATTGACAAGTGAGTGCTCATTTCTCCTGTTTGCACTACGAAGAAAAAAAATTCAGACTTTCCGGTCATTGATGGCGAATTCAATAGATCGCTGTGTATTCAGCTGCTCTCTGCTCTTCAATACATACACGGCAACAATATTCACATCATTCACAGGGATATTAAGGTATTTATATCATTTTTTGTGCTAATTAATTTAAGCCAGCCAACATCTTTCTCAAGCCAGATGGCAGAAGTTGCCGCATTCTGCTAGGCGATTTTGGGCTGGCCTGCGGGGACTCGATCGAGCCCAAGAAGGATGCAGAAAAGGAGGAGGAGGAGACGATCTTTGTGACGCCTGGCAGACCAAAACCGTGAGTCTTTTTTATGTGTTCAGATCTAGAAAATTGCCTGGTTCATATGACTATTTTGGTAGCCAGGAGAGCCAAATTTAGTCACTGTCAAATTAAGTCTCAAACTGTCCCCCCTGTCAGCTGGACATTCGAGTTTTACTGTCTCTTTCAAGTGCGGCAAACTTCCTGACATTTGGGAGCATATTCTTTGCAATATGTCTCTGACATCTTATTTAGTCTGATTATTTCTTATATCGTTCCTCTCAGCTATGTCAAGTGTTTTCTGCCAAACACTGCCACGATCTCGTAATGACATCCATATCAAAGACGGGCGGAATGCGGAATATGCGGAGGTGCGACTTTGCCTTTCGAGTGCGTGCCAACTCTTAAAACATAGCTGTCTATCGACAAGTTACTGTAGTCAATTTCGATACGCAGTCTTTATGTTATACGAGTTGGTGCGCACTTGAAAGTCAATGTGGCACCTTTGCATGTTCCGCATTCCGAAAGGTCTCAGATCCATATCTCTGTCACTTTGTCATTTTTATCTTTTGGGAGTAGAAAAAAGACAAGTTCCGGCTTGTCAAGTTTGGTCTAGATCAGTGACACTGAATAAAATATTCAGAAGAACTCGTCTGACCTCAGTTCATTCAATAGGAGTCGGGACGACGACCTACGCCGCTCCGGAACAGCTAACCCAATCCGACTACTGCTCAGCCGTGGACATCTATTCTGCCGGGATTGTATTCTACGAAGCCTACAACATCTTCTCCACGTCGATGGAACGGTTACGAAATATTGAGAAGTTGAGGGCCGAGAGAAAGGTGACCGAGTATTTGGAGAAGAAGTGGTCATCAGTTGTGGGTTTTAGCCTTTTTTCGACCTTCTAGCAGTGATTTTGACTAGCACCGTCCATTTAATCGGGTTCCCTGACTTGGCAGAGATAGTACAGGACTTGCCACATACACCACAAACTCTAAAGAAATCAGCAGATTCCAGGCTCCCGTCATTCTCTCGATGACCGAGGTCGACCCCTCGAAACGTCCAACAGCCGGTCAGCTACTGCAGCGATTCAAGGGAGACGAGAGTGCCTCGAATCTGGCCCTCCAGGAGATTATCAACTCGCTAAATGAGAAAATAGTCACTCTGGAGAAGGCGCTCGCGACGGCGACGACGGCCGCCAAAAAGACGACGAAGCCAAAGAAGAAGCAAACGGGTATATAGTCGTGTGTCATTTACTCTATGGGTTGAGTTCTGTGCGGGTTGTGCCTCTTTTTCCTTTCACTTTTAGAAATACAATATGAATGGTTTATGTAAGCTGTGTCTCTATTGTATCACATAAAAGAGCTGCCGGGCTGGTAGTACGGTCAGATCTCGACCACCGAATTGCCTGGATGGCGCAGTGCCAAGTGGCTCGACCAGTGTCCGTGGGACCAGGGGTTCCTGGACTTGAACTATATATTTCGTTTGGTGTCTCCTTTAGTTGGAAACAGTATATACCAAATTAAGACAGAGAGTCACTTCTTTAAAGGATTTGGTAAAGGGTCTCGCAAAGAAAGTACAGTAGTCGAAGCAGAACTAGGTTCCTGATTGATAGAACAATCAGATTTTCGGCGCCGGCTTGCATGGATTTGCCAAATGGCGCGACCAGTGTCCGTGGGATCCGGGTTCGGATCCCGGATTTGAAATCTTTTCGACTGTGTCTTTTCGTCGGAAACAGTCTCTAATACAGTCTGTTTTCTAATGAGCCAGAAAGCCACCTCTTGGTCTCACAAAGAAAATCCAGTAGTCCGGGCAGAACTAGGTGCCAGGTTGATAAGACAATGAGATTTTCGGCGCCATTTTGTATCGATGGCGCAATGCCAAACGTCTCGATTACAAGCTAGAGGGTTCCGGCTCGGATGCCCGGCTACATAATTGTTGCCGCTGTTCGTTGAAACAGTCTATTGTCTCGTGCATAATAGTTGCGTCTTAACCGGCTCTGTTTGAGCTCCGCGCAGCTGCCCCCTAGTCCCATTTACATGGCTATGCATAGTCATCTCTATCGGGATGTACATCTGCCCTCCTCGAGAAAGGTCAGTCACCGCAATAGCCTCTTGCAACGAGACCGTTCTGACCCCCGTAAAACAACTCTCTCGTCCGGGGAGAACACCTTTTTATCTTTTGGAAGTATGCTGCAGACCAGATGGGGGTGGGTCTTTTTACCTGGGCTAGGGAGGCATTATCTGTCACACTGAGCCTTCCTCCATATCCCGTTGGAACTGTTTACGCATTGGCTTGTTGCTTGTTTTTTTTTCTTCGCCCATGTTTTGCTTATGTTTGCTCGAAGATGGTCTAAACAGAAAGTAATTTGATAAACAGACACTAATGTTCGAGGTCTTTCATGTATCATCTTCTTATTTTTTACAGCCACAACCATCATGTGGCCTATTTTGACATGACTTGTCGATTTTAGTTTGACGCTGCGAAGAAACAGTGGCTTGTAGACTGTTTCAATGAAACTTGAAGATCTTGAAGAACTCGGGAGATAGAACCAGTAATCAACTGAAATAGGCTTGGACTGGTAGAGAAGGGCGTCGGGCGTATTCAACAGGAAAGGATCCTTATGCAAACCCCAAGAGTGTACGAAATACTCAGAGGGATTTGTAGTAGAAAAGGGGTTTTTGACGCCAGATATGCATTCAGGGGTCACCTGGATAGGACCCATTTGGGCCAGCTAGGATTTGTGACTGACTTGTGACTCTGAAACCAGATCGGTTCAAGAGAATCGAATATTCGACGCGATGCAGACACATACACAAAATGCCATGTTGGAGATGACTTCATCTTGCAGTTCGCCCCCATCTTTTCTCACATTTTGCATATGACTCATAGCCATGGGCGTTCTGTTGATTTTTCTGTTGACTCTCTCTCTCTCTCTATATATATTTATATATCTCACTCATTTCTTTGGTCCACCTGACCCTCTCCTCGGTCGAAGCCGGGCCTCTTGACCGTAATTCCTGCCTGGATCGGTTACAAATCCGCCGACCAGATGTGCAACAGCGGTGGCAACTGTCTAGTTGCGCAACCATGGTGCCTTTTTCTCTGTCCGCCTCCTTCCGCAGCCTCTCTTATCTTCATTCCATTTCCGGCCATTGATTATTACAAGGCTGACTCATTTCTAGACAGTTCCTCCGCCCCCTCCGGGGCCGTCTGTTTTCGTATTTTTCGACGGCGAGCCTCGTCATACTTTTTGTGGGTTTGACCTTATCACACCTGCAGGAAAGCCGGCGCAGTCTTTGTCCCCATGGCTAAGTTGCTTAGAGCTCCGACTACGGATCCGAACAAGTCCTGTTCAAGTGCCAGATGTGACCAAAGTGTCGGTTTGGACCAGAATCGTCGTTTTTCTACATAAGGACGCTTTTTCGACACTTCCTCCCTTGTGGCCATCTTCTTTTCCTTTCCGTTTCCCCGCTACCACGTATTTTAATGGAAAACGGCTCGCCATAGAATTGGGATCTCTGACAGAACTGACAGCAGCGGCTCCAATTGAACCATGCAGAAATTAACGACCAGATGGGTCAAATTGAGCGCGCATGAGTCCCCCTCAGGCTCCGGATGCACCTGGCCCTCACTTCTCGACCGACCGGAAAGTCCAGGGGAGTAATGAAAGGCCGGGGCCTGTCAGTCTCTCTTTCAATTATACCCTCTCTCTTTCCATGTTCCAAAACGTGCCAGCCGTAGCCTGCATCAATCCGCGATGAACTGCGATAACCGCGCCGTAAGGGAGCTGTAAAAACGGAGAGTAGACTGCATAATTACGTTCTGCTCACTCCCCCTTAGGAGAGACAGAGATACCGCGAGTCAGAAAGACAGAGAATCTGCCAAAATTTGTATTCGGGAGCTATCGGAATGATTCAGACCTGGAGGATGCGTCATTCCGTGGCGAGGCCGTGAGAAGACGGCTCTAACCAACACTTTTACGGTCCACTCTCCTCTCACTCTTTTGAATTTGTAGTAGGAAATTGTTGGCTAGCGTTTCTTACTTCCGATTTCACTTCGATCTTATCAGCACCAGCTAATCAAATAAACAGTCCGGGGTCCAGCTGTACATCATTTGAATTTTATCGTGCGGAGGCGGTCAGTCCAAAGTTTCCGCATTTTTTTCACTTTCGGATAAAAAAATAGACTGCAGTCTGTCCAGATCCAACCTTCCTCAACATTCTTCTCGTCCAATTTTTTTATACAACGTGTAGAATGTTCTGCGCCTTCAGAGCAGCTTTTCGGCTCTCAAATAAAATTTTACAGCCGCATAATATATTGCGAACTTGGAGCCCTTACTCTGCTCTCCACCTTTACAAATCATCACAAATCTTAAAGATCACATTTTGAGCCCGAAAAGAGGCTTCAAAAGTCTTTAGTTTCCCACCCGGGCTGTCCCGGTTTCTCGAAGCGCTTTTTTGAGATGGTACGGGTAAGACAAGACGGCTTCAACTGTGAAACCATGCACCAGTTCTGAGTCTTTTTGCAAGATCAAGCTAAGGTTTTTCAGATTAGCGATGTTCTGCAGAGGTTTTGCTTTTAATCAGCTTAGAGCTTTGCAGAACATCTCAAAGGCGGAAACTTTATTCTTGAAGTCGAAATGAGACTGACGAATGTTCCAGACAACTGTTGGAAAAGTTCTGAGCCGGGTCATTTATGGTCATGTCTAATGTGACCTCTCACGCATACCATTCAATTCTTAAGAGCTGACAAGTTATTGATCGTCTCTCTGATCAAGACAGCCCAAACAGGCGGTCGGACTATCTCTCTCTGCGAACAGCCTATTCAAACCAGCTCTGTTTACCCAAAGATTCCTCATATGGCATCTTTCCCTCTCCGGGTAATCCCCACGTGCTTGTCCAATTCATCACCGCCTCTACTTTCTAATCCCGCCGTTCTGGAAGCTTGTTTCTGATGGAGAGTCGTAGTATTCTCTTCCCCTTATTTGCCGAGGATTCGGTCTATCGCACCTGCGACCACAAACAATCCTCATCTCAAACCAACACAGAAGAGTCTTATCGTGCGGTATGAAGAGTCTTTTGCGAAAAAAAGGAAGTGGTGATAAGGGTCTTTCTTTAGTCAAGCCTTTTGAAGCTGAACCCACACCCAACTCTTTGGTTTAGATAGACAGTCGGGGCCTCTTTTATGACATCACTCCATGAGCACTGAACAATGTCCAGAGGTGTCATTAATCTAACGTGACCATTATTTATCTAGCCCTGACTGGCTCCTGTGGTCAGATTGATGAGCTTGGACCATGTACCATGAGCATCCATTGTGTCCAGTTGGCTTTCGTGTCCCGCTCCAGCACTTCCGATCCCATTAATTTAGAGGCGGCAATCCGTGGTACGGACATTAGCATACATAGTGATAGACCATCTGGCCGCCATAGCAGTCACGCAAAACACTCGTCTTCAATCCGATTGGGTGCCCGTAAATTCATTAGCTGGGATAGGACTTAGGTTTTGTGCCAGTCTCTGTCTTTCTGATTCTCTGTCTCTCTGTCAATTTGTCTCACTATCTCTATGTATCTGTGTGTCTCTGTCTCTCTGGCTTTGAGATGTCTTTGTGACAACTACGAGGCTTTGTGCCAGTCACTCTCTCTCTTCAACTCACCCGTATTGTACGGCTGTTTGCGCGAGCGAGCCGTGGGTCAGCTGTACTCTCAAAAAGAGGATCAACTGCCAGCTGACGCCTTCTCGCGCAATTGTTTCTGTCGTCTCTCTTTAAATTAGGTAGGGTGGGCCCCTTCCCGGGGAGTAGTTAATTTGTGGTGTCCGCATGTCGGGATGG
This sequence comes from Oscheius sp. JU75, assembly GCA_037178855.1. Taxonomy (NCBI): domain Eukaryota; kingdom Metazoa; phylum Nematoda; class Chromadorea; order Rhabditida; family Rhabditidae; genus Oscheius; species Oscheius sp. JU75. The sequence continues at coordinate 8,283,608 of JASJZC010000006.1, read as the reverse complement.
ATGGCGTAATTTGGTTGTGTCTCTTTCCGAGACGGCAACAATGCGTAACGAGCAGGCCCGGGATTCTCCCATCCCGAATATTAGTGACCTCCCGCCTCCGGTTGACCGATTTGCTCTCGCAGATGGTGAGACTACTTCTTAGGCCAGCTGGCTTTCACTTGGCTCCGTTTACAGTCTCTTCAATTAGGAAACAATTGTTTATGCTCTGGCGACTTTCCATTCTCTGTCTCTTTGTTTCTCTATCTCTCTGTTTCTCTGTCTCTCTGTCTGTACAGACCCAGAACTTTACTCCTTCCACTTTTGCTTTTCTCTTCGGGAATCCACTGGTCACTTTTTACCATCTGTTTGGATAGGTGCCCTGAACGGGGATTATCGCATCAATTTCCTATCCCCTTACAGCTAAGACTCATACAATTCACACCCTTTTACGACACTGATCGCCCTGCAATTAACGCTCTCTCGATCGACCTTTCCCATGCCTGGCGATGCCGTAGGCCCCTTCGTTTTCTTCTGGCGGACAGTTGCCACACCCTATCCCATATCAACTCACTTCTCTTTGCAAATCCTTGCAAATCGAAAGTGTTGTGGCTGGCGCTAATCAGCTGCTGGAATGACCCCCGTTGTCCCCTGGGGATGGAAAGCCGTTCCGTCGCATTCTTCCCAATGCGCCACTGTTGCGCCAGCCGTAATTAGCCTACGTTCTTCTCCTTCTTTGTTACACCCTTCTCGGACAAGTGTGTTATGTTTTCAGATGGCAGATGAGCCGGGTCCGAGTGATGCATTGCAGCAGCAGATCTGGTACCACGGCAAAGTGACAAGGATCGAGGCTGAAGCCAATGTGAAGCTGGAAGGAGAGTTTTTGGTAAGTTGGGAGAGAGATAAGAAGACAGAAAGACATATCTATGTATATTGATTTCTTCAGATCAGAGACTCCATTTCAAATCCAGGAGAGTATGTTCTGACAACCAGATGGAAAAGAAAGGCTCTGCATTTTCAAGTGAACTGTACTGTCGAAAAGGGAAGGAAGACTTTTCATGTGAGTCATTATTGTATATTCCTGTACTCATTCGAAAGCGTAAGCAAACTTTCGCGCATGGCGCAATCGGTTAGAGCTCCGACTACGTGTTCCATCCCCAAGACTGACAAAAGCGGTCGAGAAAGGAAAGAAGACTTTTCATGCGAGTCCTGTGAGACACTGTGGAACACCTTCAAAAAGTTTTTACTTTCATTATGTTTGCTAAAAGCGTCAGTTTTCCAGCATCAGACATCCCAAATTAACAACAAATGAAACAAACCCTACTTTCAGTTCGAGGACGAGCAGTTTGCCACAGTACTGGATCTCATTCTCTTCTACCTGAACCACAAAAAGCCCATCACCCTCTCGTCTGGTTGCATCCTTGGCTCTGGAGTCCGAAAGGCCACTTCGTCTTCAATTTCTAGCCACCCGAAAGATCTAGAGGCCGCCTATATGCATGTCTTTCGACCAGGAGAACAAAAAACTGTTCCTTCCTCTCTCGGTCGCCAGGTGCTGGTGAGTCAGGCGACGCTCCGACAGATGCCTCGGACTCTTCGTCCTGTCTCTTCCTACACACCAGAGAGACAGTTCGTCCCTCCACCGCCTGCCTCTCTCATCGGACGACCCTTGCCTCTTCCCGTTCGTTCTCCTCGGGAGTCTGAGGACCAGGAGGATTACTGTGACATGGACTACGATGCCATGGAAGACATCCTGGACGCTTCCCTGTCGGCCAAGCACAGATCAGGCAGTATGCAGTCGATCCCATCCTCCAACATGTCCAGACAGTTCCAGTCCTGCCTGAACCTCCGGACCGTGACTCCAGCTCCTCCTATCGCTCTTCCTAATACCCCCAGACCAGCTCTCCCACCCAGACCGGCCATCCTGTCAAAGAAGCCTGTCTTGACTACCACTGTCTCTGTACCAGTGGCTCGTACCCCGGAGGAGGAGGCTAGAGACAGTGCTTTTGTGGACTACGACGAGCCGAAGGGATTCTCTCAGTCACACATTCACTCTCAGTCAGACTATGACCGTCTACCGGCCCTGAATACGGACTACGATACGGTGAGGAAGACTGAGCTCTTGGCTGCTTCTTCCGACTACGATGTTCTTTCGAAGAGACTCAGTGGTGGAAGCAGTGACTCGGATACGTCTTTGAAGTTTTCGCGTCGGGACTCGGGCATCTACTCCTCCCCATCCCCTCCCAATGAGTCAACTACAATCTTCTGTACCTCGCAACTGAACCAGCTGAAGTTCTTCATGCTGAACAAGAAGCCAATAGAGATCGCAGAGGGCATCAGCTACGAAGATGCCAAGATGCTTCACTTCTTGGGTCTCTCTGAAAAGTCCGGTCTTGGAGTGGACAACGGACTTCGCCTTCTTCTTCTTCCACACGGAGCCTCGTTGAGAAAGGATCTTTTGGACAGGTAAGCCCCTTGTTAGCCATGAAGGAACCTGATTCAGGTGTCGCAATGTGCAGTGGACGGTGGTGGTGAGTATTGCATCTGTAGGCAAGAAAGATGGGCCTCGAATGGTCAGGCAATGGATTCTGACGGCTGATCAACTGTTGAACAAGCACGGAAACGTCTTCGGTTTTGCTAATATTATGGCGGCGCTGGAGAACAAGATGGTAAGTACTGTCTCTCTGCCTCTCTATGTCTCTCCATCTTTCTATTTGTGTCTCTGTCTCTCTGTCTTAAACTATCTTCAAAACCACGTCTACTTTCAGCTGCTCTCCCAGAGTCATCTCTTCACCAGTCTGGACCTTTCCTCTCTCTCAGAACTTCGGTCACTTCGCGAGATTTTCAGTCAGCTCAAAACAGCTAATGAGAGTTGTCTGTCCGGGGTAGTCATCCCTTTCCTTCAGCCCGTCTTGGAGATTTTCGCCCAAACTCAAACTCACTACCTGGACGAGAGCTCTTTTGCTACAGAAATCAGTAAGCGCAATTTTGTTACCTGTCCATTCTTTTTTTTCAGATTCCTTTTTCCAATGGCTCGACTCGGCTCGCCGCTGGACCACCGAGGCTGACTCTCTTCGCGATATAGCCAGAAGTCGATTCGTTAGGAGTCGAGCAGCGGCCGAGAACCCCTTAGCTGATCATAATCTTAAACGGTACGAAATCTTAAATGTTCGGTCAAGTTAAAATTACAGGCTCTGTTCCTCTAGTCAAGGAGCCCTGACGGACGCTGTACAAAAACTCTTCGAAGAAGCATAAATCCCCGTTCCCTCCGGTCTAACCTCGTTGATGAAAAACTAATAAGTATGCAAGATGTTTATGGTCTGTAAGATAAGTAATAAAGCTGATGAAGAAATGATACGAATTGTATACTCACACTGCATAAAATGAAATCGAGCTAAAGTCCTGGAGCCTGACAGGTCAAGTCTAACAACAAAACTTGCCGGAACTTGTCAAATCGAACGCACTTTGGATACGGTCACCAGCCCGGCTGCCGCTACTTCTACACAGCCGTCGACGATCACCGAGGCTGCCTAAGGGAGTCGGCTAGCGGAAGCGTAGAGACCAACAGCGCTAAGCAGATCGCCGAGGCCTCCATAGACAGGAGGTGGGCTCGAAATCTTTCTGGGATTAGAGAGACACATAGGGGGAACAAGGGTGAACAGCATCTGAATATTAGTAAAAATACTACTACCTCCCTCCTTCTAGTACTAGCTTTCTGTCTCCCTCTCACTGTGTCTCTCTGTCTGTCTTTCTGACATTTCTTTAAAACAGTATTCCATTTTTAATGTTTGACGATATGTAATAAACCAGATCACAAAATGACAATAACCGTATGTTCCTACAGACGAAAACCGAGCAAAAGTTTAAAAATGGAAATCGGAGAGATATGTTGGTGCTTCGCGAGTCACGTAGGCTTTTCTTGTCGGGTCTCCCACATAGCTCCATTTTGGTTTTTGAATAGACCTGGTTGCTCCGCGACGACTGGAACCTGCTGTTCGAGAGGAACTTCTCGCTCTCTGTCGGGTTGCAGGTTTCGGTTTTCGACCCTCTTCGGAGCGAGACCGTCTCGGAGCGGCTACTTTCTTTGCCGGTGCACGACTTTTATGAATTGGGGCCTTAGAAAAATTGTCTTAGAACGAAAAAAATATCTTTTACCTGTTTCTGCTCGTTAATTGCCCGTATTTCCATCCCGGCTCGTCTCCTCCGTTCTTCCTCAACTGCCTGCCTCTCTTTTTCCAGTCGTCGTCTTCTCTCTTCCTCTTCAAGCCGTAGTCTTCGTCTCCTCTCCTCTTCTTCAGCTTGACGTCGTTTTTCATCATCTATTTTCGGCTTCTTCTTTCTAAATTGTCCAGTTGGTATGTGACTCTAACAGAATCGCGCTGACGACTTGTACCAATGGCGCAGTACCAAGTTGCGCGTTCTGGGATCAGATTCCGGATAGAAGATCTTCTATAAAAACAGTCGCTCACTTTGTTTTCGGCTTTTTCGACGGTTTTCTAGCATCATCGGCACTTTTAGCTCTTTCGGGAGAAGGCGGTGTGTAGAGACGAACGGAATCTCCAGACGTGTCCCAACTAACCCAAAAACATTGGATCGATAGTCAAGTAGTCTTACCTGATTCTCTTCTTCTCCGGTTTCCGCCTAGTGATTACTTCATCGTCGCTGGCTGGTCTTCGTGGCTCATGCCTTGGCTCGTGGTTGTCATGACGTCGTCCCGGCTCGAAATGTTCACGAGTCTGTGATCGGACGTACGGTGCATAAGCTACAACTCAGCATCATCGGATCATGTTAGATAGCCTACGGAGGATATCCCTGGCTGTGTGTTTCTGATCATACACTTCTTCGTGCTTGGAATGAACTGGCACGTCACCTTTGACCTCGAGGCGATAAACGAACGATTGACGAAGACCTGAACACAGTTTGAGTTCCAAAAGCTTTATGTTCCAGAAGATTCTATCCCTCTCTGCGTTTCTCTGTCTTTCTATCTCTTTGTCTCTCTATCTCTCTGTCTTGCTGCGTTTCTATCTCTCTGTCTCTCCGTAACTCTAACTCTGAAGTTCACAATCGACGTTACATTAACGAACAGAAAAGAAAACGAACCTCTGTGTGTGCGCGGCATGAGTCTGGTTGCCAAGTAAGCGTCTGACGAAAGTCAATTGTTTATGTACAACTTTTATTATGTGGGGATATCACTGGAATGGGTGGTGGAAGACAATCTAGACGATTGGTTCGATCTACAGTGGTCGATGATTGGTCTGTTGTCCGAAGGGTTGCAGAGAAGACGACTGAAATATACTCTATAAAGTCTATCACTGTCTCCCTGTCTCTGCGTCTCCTTGTCTCTCTATCTCTCTCTGTCTCTTACCTTAGTGCTGAGGAAAAAGTTGGCAGCAGATACTCGGTCTTTTGAGGGAGGTGGAGAGACGAGTCGTCTACAGGAACTGTTCTGTGTAGGTGTGTTCGCGACGAGAGATCCATTCTCATCTGTCACTCGGATGGAAATCATGGAAGTGGACATGTTCTGGCTGAAAAAGACGCATTTAGAAAGAGAGGCAAGAAGACAGCTTAAGAAAATGCTGTTTTGACGCCGAACAGCGCAAAGAGTGGAGAAACTTGCGTCACAGAGAGAGATAATAGTGGCCGGTCGGGGAAACACCGACGAGGTTTCGACGAAAAGTCTTGCGAAAGAAAAGTAATCAGCGGGAATAGGTGCAACAGCTGTGGGGACTATTCTTAGAAAACAAGTAATGCAAATTTATGTACGTGTGATCTCGAGAAAGTTTTCGAGGCCTTGCTCCTATTTAGACATAGTCTGAATTCGGTGCTCCAAGCATAGAAAGTCTAAAGCGATGAAATTGAATGTTTTGAACAAACTAGTGAAGCTAAAAACGTTCGTAAGGGGCTTTAGACTGTTTCATGGAAAGACAAAAACGTTTGTCACGCGCAGGATTCGAACGCGGCTCCTCGTTTCTATAGTCTGAATTGTTACCGCCTGCGCTATTCGGTAAAACAGTCTTGCTATTTGGAATTGTATTCGACTTTGGGTTGACTGAAAATGAATAGAGAAGGGAAGATAGGCTAACATGATTGACCCTGATTCAGAAAGACGATACCAGTAATGGAACAGGTTTCCCTGCAGAAAACAAACTGATGCAAAAGACTCCCATTTTATTCAGTCGGCAAAAAGACTGCGGGGTATGGGAATCAGACGGGGCCGCCTTTATGGAAGATGGGCTCCCACATAATAAAGCATGTTTGTGTACTCTGGCTTCCAGACCAAACATAAGTCTTGGATGATATGATCGAGGCCAATAAAGGGCAGACACACACACACACCTGGAGACAGAATACATTAGCTTGAGGATTGGCCTTCGGGGCCTAAAAGGGTATAATGTTTTGCGTCAGAGAGGGAGACGGGAGACGGACTGACTCACGACAGTCAACACAGCTGGAATATGACAAATCACGGAACTGAACTATTGCAAAAGGGACTTGAATCGGGGATTAATTGAGCAGAAGACACAGGGAACAGAGTGCCCGCGGGCACTAAGACTGATCCCTTTAAGAGTGGGCGGAAGGGATGGACTGGCCCTCTACTCTGGTTCAGAACGAGGCTGTGAGTGAACAGAGAGAGGAGAAAGAGAGAGAGTGAGGGACTGGTCAGTGACGTTAAGTGTGGTCTGTTTGTCGACTGTGAGGAAGAGGAAAAGCTCTGTCGCTCGCACATGGATACAGGTTCTCCGATCGAGGAGATGACGTCAATCTACGCGAGAAAAACGGTTTTGGGAACTAGGAAGCGACCCATAGAATCTTGCTTATACTTAAATCCGAAGAGTGAAAAATAGGGAAGCCCTGGAGATGAAGGTTGACATCATTTTGTGAGGATTCCTACTGGACATTGATACTCTGAGAGCAATCAGTTTTTGGACAGCAAACATAGTTGATGAGGGAAGCCGTATTGTAGTTTATCTAATGCTGATTATCCTTATTTTCTTTTCAAAACTACTAAAGAAGCCATCTTTTATCTCTCTATCTCTATGTCTCTTGTCTTCATGTCTACGTCTGTTTTATTGCTGATGCAGATTCAACTGGTTGAAGATTCCGATGGTACCACTTTCGATTTCATTATCAGCAGTTGTAGAGTGAAGTTGCGGTAGTCTCTGATGAAAATTATCATCAAAACCGAAGACATGGCCCCGTAGAATGAGAGTAAAACCATCATCACATTAGTTAGCGCTGAAACACTATAAATTAGTAGTACTTGATTGTATTGTACTCTGCATCTCGGTGTATCCGATGACAGTGAAAATTTCAAAGACGAGACCGGGTAGCATGACGAAAATGAGCGGGATGAAGGCCTGGAAGAAGAGAGACGTCTGGAACTCTTTCTGAAGACGCTGAGTCTTTTCCGATATGGCTGGAAGACGTGGTAGGTAGTAGAAAGACAATCCCAACATTGTTAGAGATGTGAGAATCGCGATGATACCTGGACATTTCATGGAGCTAGTGACAAGAAAGACATACTCTCGATTGTGAAAACAATGAACATGTAGTAAGTTTTATGCCAATCGAACGTCTCAAGATCCCTGTTTGCAAACAGTGAACGAGCGCAGGTGTAAGTCTGGAAAATGCCTCTTTGTACAGTACACGTTTTGGTCCAGGCTTCTGTCAGAATGACTCTATGAAAACTGAATATCATGACTGAATGACCATATTGATGGATGGACAGAGAGGAGACCTAGAGACAGAGAGATAGAATATCACATTGATTTTTCCTCTTACATAGACTAGTTTCTTTGCATAGCCTGCTACTTTTTGAGACTTACTTTGACTGCCATCTTGCTTGTCCCTCAATCCCCCCTGACCCTGACTAAAGCAACGTGGCTAGTGACCGGTATCTTTAGAAGACATCCAGCTATCGGGGAGAGGCATACAGGCAGGTCCCGAAACCCTACTCACCGCGAGAAGCTGCTGCTCCTGCTCGGGCATATTCCCATTCCAGATAAAAAAGGCCGCTATGATGGCCCCATCAAAGACGCCATAGTAGAAAAAACGCATGACGCTAAACTTCCATTGAGAGTGGAACTTTAACATGCTGTCGTTTGGCAGGACAAAGTTGAGTCGATAGTGGAACACTTGCAGAAATGAAGAGATGGTGTTGACGACAAAGATTATGGAAAGCATTATGCCGGTCTAAACCTTGCATAGAGAGATGATGAAAATCACAATACATTAATGGGTATGTCGTAGACAAGTTGCAAAAGCCCGTGGGTCTTTCCAAAGGGAAGAGGAAACAACATGACAGGCTCGATGATCGAATTAATCCAGAAATCGAAGCAGGTGTTGCAGAGCTGATAAGTGAACAAGATGATCCGTGCATCTTTCATGTGCTTTGGGCTCTAAATTGTCTATTTTTAGGAAAACAAAAAGAAAGGCCGAGAAGCGAGTTCGTTTTGCCACTATGCACGTTACCCTTAGCCCACGGCCAAAAGTTTACTTACCTTGAACACAATCAAGTACAAGCCGAATAGATTGATGGGCAGCGTAACGACGGCTGCTATTCGAAGAGCCACTAGAAATGCTATAGGGTAGGGATCGTGACTGCATTCGATCATTTAGCAGGTTTTCCAAGAGAAGATGAAGGAAATGCTCGGTCTAGGCCAGTTTTCAGTTGAATGGACGACGATTGACCGACTAATGGCGCTGATTGAACTCATAAATCAAAGCAGTTTGGCTTCTGACTAGAGTGAGGTCGAGGGGGAGTGCTGACATTCGAGTCACTTTTAGAAAATGTTGTTCAGTGAAGTACCAGAGTAGCCAATCCAGACAGCACACATGAGGGGGTGTATCATGTCATACACCTATGCTGTCCGTAACACCTAATATCGGTATTCATCAATCTGTCTCTTTGTCTCTCAGTCTCTCTTGAGTCTTTAAGTCTCTGTCTCTGGCTCTGTTAAAACAGTTTCATTAAACTTTTTTACAGAATTAAGTATAGAACTCTCTCTGTTGACAGGTCGAGGCCGCGGGACAGAAGTTGTGGGTACAGTTGCGTCCCAGGTAGAAATTCTTTTTACTGTCAGTGATCGTATTCAATCCACGAGCATCACATTCCGGAGCTACTCAGTTTTCAATCCAACAATCAGAGGCTCCTCGGTTACAGCAGAAACCGCCCAATTCCATCAAGTGCTTCACACAATAGTGTCCCTCAGTTCTTGTAGTCAGGCCCAGATTTACAGCTCTCCCATTCACCGGAAATGCCGCAGCTACCATTGCTCACATGATATCCAGTACACGATTGGTGGTCTGAAAAGTTTGGTGTAGTTCGTTCTTTCAAAGACACAGACACAAAAACTTCTTTGCGTGACCTATTGACACAATTATGTGACATATAGGCTGTTCAACTGGAAAGTTGGAAGCGCAGTCCTTCAAACCGAGTGGAGCCTGGCCGAAGCAACGTGGCTACGTTGGATACACAGCCAAGCCGGTTTTCTCTTTCTACTAAATTTTCTTTGTCCGATATTCAACGTTGTGTGAATGTTTGAGATTTTAACGTTGCCACGTTAAATGGATTCCGTCCCGATCGGTTTGAAGGACTGTGTTTTCAAGATATCGGCTGAACAAACTAATCTCTCAATGTTTAACACTTCGCGCCAGTTCGTTTTTTAAACTTCTTGGCTGAGTTATTGTTGTAGCTGTTCCTATTTCTCTCTCTTCGCTCCAATTTTAATTGGGTCACGGCACGATCTACCGTAACCCCGCCAAAGCGCCCTCATTTTCCTGATGTTCTAATTCTTCTTTTCTCTTACCCCGCAAATGAGCGGTCTTATTGTTTTTCTTTCTGAATAATATACTTGAATAGTAAACCAAGTGTTCAGACATATCAGACGTGTCCCGAAACGAAGGAGGGCGTCAGAGACATTTGAAAGTCGAAAAAAACTAGGGTCTAGGGTACCAGTACAGCTGCTGTTCTTGCTGCTGTTCGCATCATAGCGGTTGCCGCAGCCCTTGTAGAAAATGGAAGCTCCTTAAACGTGTCCCTATCGACGTAGATTTGAAAGCTATCAATCCGCCCTGCCGAGTCAATCTCCCTGATTCCGGGAGCTGTTCCATTCTCTCCAGATTTGCAGACGTGTCCCTGGTCAGGCTGGGTCCAGCTGAAGGCAGCGACTGTCGGAGAAAGGATAAGGAAGACGAGACACAGGAGACGTATTATTGCGAATGGCTCTCGTATGAAAGATCTATTGAATTTATGGATCTTCTGTCCAGTAGAAAACTAATTTGACCGTCGTAATAATTTTTTGGGCCATGGCTGGTCAATTAACTGATTTCTATCGACTTCTCTGACTTATAAGCAGGAATAGAAATAGCTGAATGGCCAGGTCAAGGTGGGACCCAGGGCGGGGCTACGGGTTTTGCCACGAAACCAGGTTGGTCTGGTCAGGTACAGAGATTTATATAGTTTTTACTCCTGGCACAGCTCGCCGGCCTGTCGAAGGACTGCCCGCTGGCAAATGGCCCAGGTACGAATCGCAAATAGGAGCGGGACCGATGGCGGGAGCTTCAAATTTCAAGAAAATTTAAACTGCTGGGAGAAAACTCCGGCCAGGTTGACGATGCCATCTTATTAGTCAATTTGGTCATGGAGTCCTTGCACTACTTGTACCAAAACAGTAGACATGCTTCAGTTCTCAAAAGTCTAGGCTGTTCCTGTTTTCCGCCGGCGTCATGTTTGTGTGTCCCATTGTGTCAACATATTGAAAACGCCGGAGCACTTCGCACGTGCCTTTCGTTCAAAACACCTTTGAAATACTGACTTTATATACAGTTTTTACAGTTACAAGACATGTGGAATGTGTTTTTAGGACCAATTAGGGGCTTCTCCCTGGAGAATCTTCACATCGAAGAGGTACAGGAGGAATTGAACTCCGAACAGGATCTAAACTTTTGTCTATTTCGAAAATGGAAAGTCCTTACAGTGCAGATGATCAGACGGGCATCCGCGTAGCGGTACTCGATGTGGTACCAGATCAGAAGACCGAGGGCGACCAGGAAGAGGAGGGTGCAGACGATGGAGTAAATTCGCTCCTGTAAGCAAATACAGTCTGTTTCCAATGATAAAGTATAGCCTAATACCAAAGGGAAAAAACAAGTTCAAGTTTTTTTTATTCGAACTTGAACCCTGAGATGGTACCACCTCGCACTGCGCCATTGATGCGAGCCGGTGGGTTAAACCCTATTGTCGTATAACTCTAAAGCATATTTCTGCGCGGGGCTCTAGTAATTCAAATATCTTACGAAAAAGTATCCCACTGCAGCTCTATGTTGGAAATAGGATGTAGAAACTGACTTACCAACCCCCAAGTAGCCAAGGTGACCAAGTTCAAAAAGAGCAAGACGACGTTGATGATCAGACAGACAAAGTTGAGGATCGAGGAATAGCCGAGTCGGCCATCCGTGATGCAGTTGGATCTTCCCAAGTAGTAGTTGGAGCAGAGGAGACAGGCGATGACTATCTCAATTATAATCTCAGCGATCTTGATGAATCCGCGGTTCGATTGAAGGTACTGGGTGTTGAGTCTCATTGTGGGGTAAAATGGACGCAGGTAGGGGAACAATTGACAGGAATCGAGGGAGGGTGTGTATTTAAAGTCCGAGACGGCTTCCCCTCAGCCTCAATAATATTTAACGCAGTCAACAGAGAATAGAATAAACATTAACCCATCGGGTCTCCGGCGTGTGCGCGAGGAAGGTAGAAAACAAGCTGCTCGATGATCATGGACACCTCCTCATAGATTGCACTCTTGTTTTGGAAAAGGATTGGATATTGTATTGCTATCATGATTCAGTCATAGGGCATCTTCTCATGTACCGGATCTGAACGAAGTAGGGAAGAGCATTGCAAATCTCTTTGAAACATTTTCGTATAAACAAGCTGAGGCAGACAAGTCAAACAAACAGTTCGTCACTTGAAAAAAGAAGTTCTTCTCGCTGTTATTCGGGGGATAAAACTGAAGAAAAGTACACAACAAATAAGAACCTGAACTGTGGTTTCAGGAATATTGCAGGAGAGATAATGGCGCCTGTATTACACTATGTCCCTATTACTGTACGTAGGATATTATATAATTATTTGTCGCTTGATAGTCGCTGTCCTAGAAATTTCAGCTTCGTGATCTACGCATGCGGACATCTTTTTGTCTCTATGTTTTTGTGTCTCTCTGTCTCTCTGACTCTGTCTTCGTGTTCTATCTCTCTGTCTTTCTTTCTCTATTTGTCTGTCTCGCTGTCTCCCTGCCTCTCCGTTTCTCTGTCTATCTGTCTCACTGTCTCATTGTCTTTCTGTCTCTTTGTCATTCTGTATCACTGTCTTACTATCTCTCTGCCTTACTGATAATATGTACCCTCATCGTGTGCTATCCAAGTTTTAAAATCTGCGAAACAGCTAAGAACCATTCCGACCTTCCACCTCTAGCACTGCAAGTGTCTTTTTCGCGGAATGTGGAGACGAGTTCACTCCTTTGGGTTAATCCATTTCATTAGACGAACCAATTTCTGCCACTTTGTGCCCTCGGGTCGTTATTCTGCTTCCTCTTCTAAATATTATTAAAACTTTTGTGTATCCACTGCGTCGGCAGAGCTCTGTTTATTCCCCTTTTTTCCGTGAATCGCGGACCATCTCCCTCCGAGATCAGACTCCACAACCCCTCCCCCTTCTTCGGCACCTGTTTCCACTCATTTCGTGGTCCCAGTGGGTCTCTCTCGCGTCATCTGAACATGTTCTTTTTTTCCTCGACCGGTGGATTAAACATGACACGCCATAGACTCTTCTCCCCCCGAACACCACGGAATATTCCAGAGGGTGAAAAGACTTCTTGACTGATGAAGTTGGTCCCCCGCCCCTTTCGGCCTGGGTATTAACGGCTGTCTTGGGTTTTGTGCGTGGGGATTAGGACAGAAATGACTTTCTGGTTGACGAGAGCAGGATCAATTCTCCCCTTGCGCTTCGTTCAACCGTCCCCTTTCGGATTCGATTATCCGATACACTCTTCCTGACTCTGGGAATCCAAAAACAGAAAGTGATCTTATCCCAATCGGAAGCATTTCCGATTCCAGGACACTGATCCGAGCTCGCTGGAATAACATAACAGCCAATTACGAGCCAATTACAATTTTCAGGCTTCCCCCCTTGTCCACAGTGTTCTCGATTAGTTCTGTCTCTGTCTCATACGGATGAATAATTCTGGTGGGGCTCTCGAAGGACCACCAAATACATATACCTTTTCTGTCTAATTAGGGTCGGGAAGAGGACGCGTCTCTTCATTACTCTGTCTCATCTCTTCCTCTCTCTCACTCGTTCACAAATACCTCTTTGACCTCCTCTTTGCAGTTAAGCACTCTTCCCTCTGATCTACCACGTGCTTCCTCAATCTTTTTTCTCATCAGCCCTCACCTGTCCCATGGGGGCCCGAGGTTATAAATTATCCCAACACAACAAGCTGTGCCCTATTGCTCTTGCAAACTCGAATGTCACTGACGTGTAGCTTTAAATAACTCGTACGTTTTTTCAAACTTAGGCTTCCCCAGAAAGACAGAGAGACAGAGCGACTACCCTGACTCGAAAGTTCAAAGCTACTTGGTAACCTGAGATGTTCCTCGCAAAGAACATCTCGTTCTTTCTCTCTCTCTCACTTGAGCCATGTGGACAATCAGTCATTTTCCAGTAGTCTGCTGAATCTCTCTTTCTCTCCTATGACTCTTTCTCTCTCTCTCTCTCTCTAGGAGAGCAGACTCATCCCTCCTCATAATTGCCATAATTGTGCCACTTCCGGGGGCTTCTCCACATTTTGACCCTTTTTCTGTGCTATAATCTGCTAAGCGCACAATAATACAAATGCTCTAGGTCAACCGCGCGTGCGGTGGTTTCTATGAATACCCTCTATGAATTTCGAACGAGCTCAACCACTGCTCCGATTTCTTCGTCATTCTTATTTTTATAGCAAATACATACACACACATCTATGTGTTGCTTGTCATCTGGCTCCATACAAATGACCCTCGAAATTGGGATCCAGCCTTGAAATTGGCGTGAATTCCACGTTCCAGATGACTAGCTCCTGGCACGCCATGCTTTCCCAAAAAACACGGCTCGTCACCTCATCCCTAGTTCACTTGTCGCTAATGGAAATTGTACACCTGCAGCTTATACTTTGTCCCTGTCAGATCGGTCATATTCATACGTCAGAGCCTCGATTTGAAAGGAACCTCGTCAGTAAATTCGTGTTTTTGCTGTCCTTCCATTTGATCTTTTACCAATTGGCGGAAGTGTCAAAAGTTGAACGGGGCTGAGCGTTCAGCTGTGAAATCGTATATATTTAACTTGGTTCTATGTTCCCGAGCTAGCTGTCAGTTGACAGAGACCTGACATTTTCCTCATCCTCTTGATCAATTATCTTCGCTCTTTTTCTTTGGTTTCTCCGTAGAAACTCAATTACAACTGTGGGCTGTGGGGGTAATCAGCATATGAAATCTCCCCTATATAATCACACAAGTACTCTCTCTCTCTCTCTCTCTCTATTAGTCCACCTCGACTACTTCAATTTCCGCCCCATACAGGCTCCGCGGTCTGCGTGATTACCCTTTTTCCGAAACCTTATAGCTTTCGTTCTGACTAAACACTGAATAATCCAGCATGTGTGTTGCCCATTCCCGATCAAAGATAGAGTTTGAGATTGTAGGGAGTGATACTACGTTTCCTGTTTTATGTTGACAGTGTCTTACAAATACAATCTCGGGCTACAGCTGTCTTACCCGGAATCCATTGGGACAGAATCAGGTAATTAAGACTCAAAGTTCTGTCACACCAGTGTGAAAATGTGCAGCTGTAAAAATTCCCTTGTTCTTTAACTCTGTCCGGCAGTATGCAAAGCTTCTCCAGAAGTTGTATCCCTTTAAAAACTTGAATGCTAACGACAGTACATTGCTTTTGCCTATCTCTTGGAAGTGCGCCTGTCTTTCTTTCATGGATCTCCTAAATAATCGGCGCGTCCTTTCTCCGCTTGGCTCAGTCGGTTAGAGCTTCGTCTACGAAACAAATCGTGCCGGGTACATCTCCTACTTGGGTCAACCGTTTAATCTTTTTGTGAAAAATTCAAAACACCTTCCGAAGGGTTTTTCAATCTTAATCGGTCTACAAAAAAGTTCTTTTGCCGTTTTTACTTTCCCGCGCAGATTTCTCTCGAATCGAAGCACTCCAAATTTAAAACGGACACAGATTTAGGCGATTTACCAGCCGTCCATTTGCCTTCAGTTTGCAGTGGCGCCGCTTCGTAGTTACAAAAGACTCAGTGATGTCACTGCGACAAATTCAAAGAACAACAAACAAACAGACAGAGTCCTCCTCAGAAACTAGCGCACTTTAGATATTTGTATCAATTGCTCCCACGATGAAGTTCTTAAAAGACTGATTCCCAGTAATTCGATTTACAGATCATTATGACAAGCTTTCCCTCTGACCCCCAGCTGGTCCATTTACTTTTTTCACGTCAGCATGACTTGTCGTCGACACTCTTGACGCTGCCCCTCGGCAAGAAATCTTACCACCCGTTGTGTATTGGCGGGTTATTATTAATGAGTAGGGCGAGTTTGCCAACTTTAGACCTAGAACGGCATCTCATTAAGTTGACATCATCAAGATAACGCTCCTCTCCTTCCTCGCGTTCAAATACTAAATATTTTTCTGTTTTTCAGATCGCGGGTATGCATCCTCACGTCTTTTTCATCGTAGTACACCAGGGAGTGGTCATGGTGCTCTCGCTCTTCGGGAACCTTTTCCTTCTGTTCGTCATTTTCCGGGGGAACCGAGTCGCGAGAAGGAGTATTTCGCCCGTCCAGGTAGGGCCAACTTCCTCATTGGCGCTTACATGAACCTCGGCATTTCCAGCTGCTCCTGATTCACACATGTGCCGCCGATCTTCTTTTTGCTCTTTTGTCCCTCGGCACTGAGATTCTTACAATGGTGAGTTTACAAACAGTCAATGTGAGACAGAGAGATAGGAAGGCAGTGATAGATGGAGAGACAGATAGGCGGAGCTAAATGGAGAGAGACAGAGATAGGTGGAGAGACAGAGACCCAGAGACACAGTGAAACGGAGAGACAGCAAGGTAGAGAGATAATGAAGCAGAAAGACAGAGATAGAGAGAGAGTCACAAAACTTATTTCAATAGTTACTGGTTTCAGATAAGTCATCCTCACTTCCCGGACTCTCAGTTCCTCTGCAAGTTTATGCGATACTGGCAGATGGTCCCCCACTACTCCAGTCCCTTCCTGCTGGTGGCCATAAGCGCGGACAGATTTCAGGTTTGCTTCATTTTTCCCATAAACACAGTAGTTCCAGGCTATCTGTCGTCCATTCGCCAATTTCCGTGCCTCGCGCTACCGTCGTCCGACAGCGCTGGCAATCTCCGCCTGGGCTGCAGCACTGATTCTCTCGGTTCCGCAGGTCTTTGTCTGGGAAATGAAGTAGCTTTATACCAAGGAATCGTGCTAAAAGACGTTTCAGGTACACGCAGCGTCCGCAAAACTACACCAATGGGACACACGAATGGACCGGGTGGTCCGAAAGACGCGAAGAATGTGGAACCATCTATGGGGCCCAGTTGACCGTGCTCAAGAATGCCTACATTATAGTCTTCAACGCTATAGCCTGGCTCATTCCTTCAATCGTGGCCGGATATTTCTACTACAGAGTCTGTGTAAGTTACAAGAGAGGAATCATTTTGACAGGCACACAAAACACGTGAACGCAGTAAGTAAACAATACAAAGAACTTCGTGCATCATTTCTGTCAGGCGTTATCCAGGATCAATGTTGACTAGTCGAGTCAGGACAGTCATCATTCCAATGGTTTGGCACCTCACAGGTCAAGTTCCTCTGGAAAAACCGGCGCGGCCTTTCTCAAATGACTCAGTCGGCTAGCGCTCCGGCTACGAGACGAAAGTTTGCAGTGTTCGAATCTCGTGAGGGTTACACATTTTTGTCTTTTCAAGCTCCCTCCGAAAGGTTTCTGCACTTACAACTACAACAACTTCGTCATTTTTTTTTGTTTTTCATTTCGCACGCCGGCTCAAATTTAAAGTTCAAATTCGGATGGGGTACCGGCTCGTTTTACGTTTGACCGCTCTTGGGGAGCAGAAATAAAAAAAGGACTTTTCAGAAAACGGTCTGGATGTCGGGAAGTAGAGCTCCGAAGATGGAGAGCGAGAAGGAAGAGTTGAATGGAAGCCTAGTTACCCAGGACTACATAGACAGTCTAAGAAAGAAATCCAACGGATTTCGGATGCAGGAGAGCGAGTTTGACAGAAAACGCGTTCAGACAGGTACCACCGCACTCTTAGCATTCTTGGATATTTTTTACAGTTCGACTGACACTGACCATAATCGTCTGCAACTTTTTCCTCTGGCTTCCATTCTGCGTGGCCAACGTACTTCTGGCGCTCTTTCCCAATCTCTTCAGTCGGTTTCCTTCAAACTTCCTAACAAATTCGTGTTCAGGTCCCAAGATTTATCTTTACGTCATGACGCTGGGAAATCTTAATTCGTGTGTAAACCCGTGGATCTACATAGCTTTCAATAGGAGCCATGTGAAAAAGGCATTCCAGCGATGCAGACCGCCTGGAACACCAGGTTTGGTGTATTTGATGTCTGTAAATCCTAGATTAATAGCTTTTGGCAGCAAGAGTGACAACAGAGCCTCGTTCCGGGCCACAATAGGCACAACGCTTACTCCGTCTCCTTCGGTCAAGTGCTCGGCGCGAATACAAAAGGTAGAACTGTGATATCAGCCCGTCCGGCTTAGGGGCGCGGAAAACGGTCATCGGGGGTTAAAATGATTTTTTTTGCTTTGCGATGTTCTGCAAAGTTGTTCCATTTTCCCACTCAAAACCTTTCTAGAACATCGAAAAGCAAAACAGTGTCATCTTAACCCCACAATGGCCGATTTCATTTGCTCACCTTGAGCACTTAATTTCGTCCCGGCCCGGTCCGACATTTCCCGGGTCGAAAGTACATGCATGTTTTTAATCAAGCCAATTATTAGGTTAAGAACCGAGTCTCGTTCCACTCGACTACAAGACGAAAGTCCGAAGAGATTGGAAAGACGGAGGAGAAGAAGACCCATAGACACTTGGCGGCAATTCTGTCACATTGTTGATATCTGTACAGACCTGGGTTATGTGCGGGTTCGCATAAATATTTTTACCATTTTACTTTCGATTATTTGAACAAACTTGCTACGCAGCTACGTTAAGGTGATGAGAGACAGAGAAACAAAAACAAAAGCCAGTGCGAGAAGTAGGGATCCAGTAGCTTTGACCAAAACTTAGATGCTTAGAAGTTCCCCCTATGGCCCTCTCTAATCCCACAAAGAGTTCAAACCCACCTCCTGCCTATGAAGGCTTTGGCGATCTGCTTAGCGCTGTTGGTCTCTCCGCTTCCGCTAGCCGGTTATTCTAGGGCAGACTCGGTGCTCGGAAGAGCCACAGTGGTCGTCGACGGCTGTGTAGAAATAGCGACAGCCGGGTTGATGACCGGACCCAAAGAGGGCTCGATCTTGGCAGAAGGACCGGGTGGCAGAGTGGTTGCAGCACTGGTCAAAGAGGCAGAAGTGAGGCTGGATGGGGCGACAGCTTCTTCTTTTTTTTTCTTCTCGACTGTTCCTTCTTCTCGCTCCTCTTCCTTTTCCTCCTCTTTCTCCTTGGCGTTCTTCTCCTCCAGCTTGAGCAGGATGAAATACTTCTTCTCCATCTTTTCCGTTCTCTCGAGATCTGTTTCAGTCGCTTTTCGAGGAGCTCCATGACAGACGGCAAGAAGTAGCAATAGCAGAAGGGAGAGCTTCAAGAAGGCATCCATCTCCGAGCAGCAGACGAGCCAGAGTTATCTGTCAGAATTCAGCGCCTACGGTAGTTTGTAATCCGTTTACTTTGACATCTTCCGGCAAGTTGCCTTGTTAGAGAGACTTGACCTATCAGGCTCCAGAACTCTGTTTTTCAGTAACAGTAGTCTCATTCCTCCTTGCCATATTCATGCCCAAAACCCCTTCTGTCCGTCTGGCCATCACTGTTTCTGTAATCCTATTAGAACTGCCAGCATCGGGTTCCAGCGACCTCCTGTTTACGCAATAGACAGACCAATGAAAATTGCGTTGATATCTTTTTCCATAGATCTCCGCTGGTGTCCTCCCTGTCCACTACCTGAAGATTCCATCTACTCTCTCTGAAGAACTATTAGCTAATGATAGTGGAATGTCTAAAGATGGCCAAGAGACGAAAGAGCGGAAAGAGTTAAAGAGATTTTAAGCCCCTTGATGGCGTAGAGATGAAGATTAGCGGAAGAGTATGGAATGGCGTTGTCAACTAGCGTCTAGTGAATGAGTCCCAGACTGGGCCAGTAATTCAATGGTTCGAGGAGCGGTTTCAACTGAAGCAGCCCTTGGTTCCTTGTCTTATTTGCCCTTAGGTTGTAAAAAGCTCTCTTTTGACAATGATATATAGCAGATCAACTCTAACTTGAGCTTGATCAATTTACTTTGATTCGATAAGACGATTAAGTCTGACAAGAAATTATGGGGGCTTTCAGTTACGTACCCTTGATTACAAATGGAACTATCCCTCCTTCGAGTCTCGGTTACAAATGAGCTCACTCACTTGAAGATTCGTACCCGGTGATCGTCCTCAACGGAGAGTTCTGAGCCACCGCTAGAGACCATTTGGACATCTAACAGGCTATAAAAATTGTCTTCATAAGGTGCCTATATTTTTTATTTTTTAAAAACTTTAATGCTGGTCATATTGCTCACAATATTAAAAGACAAAAGCTCTGTGATATGTCAAGAATTTAGATAACCATGTAGCGGTGATGGTTCCGTTGGAATTGAGGAAGAGGGACACGGCCAGGAATTGGGCGGAGAGAGGAGTCCATGGCCTCTCTAACTGTTCCGTAGGTCTGAATCATCGAAGTATAGTTCAAGCATTAACAAAAAAAACAAACCAGCATATACTTCCCATTAATTTCCAGTTTGCAGACAAAATCGCCGTGGAAATGGATCTTTTGGGCTGAAAAAAAGATATCAGAAAGATAGAAAGACTGAGAGGCAGAGAGACATAGAGATAGAGAGATAAAGAGACAGGGTGGACAAAGAGAGACAGAGAGACATAGATTACTCAAAAACTGACCAAAGTCGTCATAGGCAGCTATTGTTTCAAAAGTGTGGTTGAATCTCTTCTCGGCACGTTGCTGAATTTGGAAGGCAAGGGCGTTAACGTTACAGGTATCTAAAACATGGTTACCACTTTGATTTGGAATCGAACTTACGGAACTTCGGCCTTTTCTCGAGCTCGGTGAACGTCTCCACGATCAAATCGTTGAGCATTTGATTGCAGCAGACATAGCCAGACGGATTGTAGAAGCACTTGGGTAGAGGGAAAGGCTGCTTTGGAGGGTAGTAATAGCGGGCTCCGTTGTAGCCCTCAGAGTCGATTCCTCCTCCATTTGGACGGTTCTAAATAGCACTCGGTCTTCCTGTCTCTCTGTCGCTATCTGTTTACTGTTCCTCTAACTAACATATTGAGGTCCGAAGGCAGAATTTGAACTGCTGCCATCATTGAAAACTCTCTTGTTCCCTGGCCATGTCGGGGCAGGACTGAATTGAGGCTGGGGCTGAGGAGACTGTTGGAACTGTTGAGGCTGCTGCTGAGGCCTGGCTTGGAACTGTGGAGGAGGTGGACGTTGGACAAAGGCCTGCGGAGGCTGTTGTCTATAGGTCTGCCCAAAAGTTGAGGCAGATTGTCCGAAAGAATTCGAGGGCAGAGCCTGACGATAGGACTGTGTGGGTCTTTCGAAGTAGGCTGGCGGTGTCTGTCCCTGGAAATTTCCGTAATTAGCAGGAAAAGACAACTTTAGTAGTGCTGGTGACAGAGGCGACCCGGTTAGAGGACCCCACACTACTTACGCAACAATCGGAAGAGTGCCGATGCTGAAAAGGGTGGAACTCATAATAGACAAAAGAGGTGAGTGCGAAAGTACAGCAAACCAAAAGTAGAGCATCAACTGTCAACAATGGGCATCGATACACAGTGAAAATCCGCAGCGTATCGATGTCAATGGTCTAGAGCTGGTACGCAGCAGTGAACGGAAAAACGGTAGCCGAAGATGCCAGTTCACTGTGCCCTGATCATCAAGGGTATATGAAAGTACCGCATAGGGAAAAGTCGAAAGTGCGCACCAACTCTACATCGTTGGCTATGCGATACATTTGAAAACAATTTGAGTTTTAAGAACCAGCAGCCTATCGACGACCTATGGTAAAGAGTTGGTACGCAGCATGTGACTTTTCCGGAACGCCTTTCTTCCCAGCTCTGCTGTGCCACACACTCGTATATCCTACAGTCTGCGTATCTCTCTGTCGGTATGTGACAATATTCAGGCTGTAAGCTAAACGAGTTGGTTAGCACGCCAAAGTAAAATGACATGCTCTGCTCCCCATCTTCCGAGCTTCCCTGATACGAAGCTTTAGCGACTTTCGAGAAATTTTTATTTTCCATATGCGGTGCCCATGAATGCAGTGCACTGTGCTTTTTCTTGCTCTTATAGGCATGCCAACTAAAGTAACCCAGCTCTTCGAACCCACCACATCCTCTTCGACCTTGTCTAGCAGTTCAACATTGGCTTCTTCTTGGCTCTAGCCATTTCGGTTAGTATCAACATTAACACACTTACCTGTCTATAGAATGGCTGTTGTTGAAATTGACGCTTCACTCGATAGGTTCGATGAGGCTAAACTCTTGTATTTAGGTATTTGAAAGTTAACCTCTTCTATCAAGACTCCCTGGATCTGAAACTGTCGATCACGGGGCGGATGAACTCTCTGCTCGACTGTGGTTACCAATGGGACGAGCGCCAAAATGAGGAGGACCCACATCCTGTCAAAAAAATTTGGTTGCAATCTATTGTAAGTGCGTTTAAAACAAAAAAAAGAAAGGAAGAGGCTCTAGTGACGAAGATGCAGTAATTTTGGAGCAAAAATAGTACAGACATCATAGCTCATTGAATTTTGGGCGTCATTTGCATTCATGGCGCAGTGCCAAGTGGCGCACCCACAAGTACCGAGTTCGGATCCCGGACTTCAAAACTATTTTGCCGGCTGCCGCTGGAGCGGTATGTGGCTTTTTCGCGGCTTCTATTCCTCTAATTTACGAGCGCTTTTTATCACCGCCTGGGCTTAGAATGTGTGTGGAACCGGGCTGCAGGTGATAATGATCTCAATGAGAAGGACAGACATAATTGTCTGCCTTACAGTAGACTGCCAAAGCAAGATGGTATCTTTTGGAAGGACACGGCTAAACGACTGATTTGGGCGGAGTCACACTTAAACACGCTTTGGCAAAAGAGGGAGGGAGGTCAAGAGAGTCCTCGAGGGGCAAGTAGCAAGTCTCCTTTGTGTCAGCTTATATCATGGAGGAACGAGTCGCTGGCAGATGGAGATAATTGAAAAGAAGACTTTTTTTGGGAACGCCAATAGCCTTTGATAGGAAATGGCGGGGCAACATGGATTGCGTGATGAATTGCGCGAGATCCGGACATTGTGTGGATCGAATAAAAAATGGAGAAAGAGAGTTGCCAGTTTGGCATGGAACGAACGGACGGGGATTTGAGACTACTTGTCTGTCTGCCTGTCTGTCTCTCTCTTTGCGTAACATTTTAAAAATGCCGAATTGGGGCTGGAACAGTATATAACCTCGATTCGGATACTTAAAAATAGAGGAACAATAGGATCTGCCACAAATATATAAATCAGTCTGCCGCCGGTGCCCAGCGGCGATAGACTGGAGATTCTGCCGAACTGATACCTGGGCTGCCGAACTAATTCAATTAGCACTTTTCGAGTCCGCCCCGGTCATTACGCATGCCTGGAAATTTTTCGTCCGGGAGGAGGTTTGGGCAACTTTTTTATTCGTATTTTTGATGGTCACTATACCGCTATCGTTGTTGATTTGATTTACCGAAAATGTAAACGATGCTTTATTCAACAACAAACAAGGTTATTGAGAAAGAGAGTAACTCAAGAAAGATTTAGATAACAAGAAATAAACCAGCATAGCTGCTTGTCGTAATGATATCGATAGTTATTCCCTAGATCGCCATCCACTTGAGCGACTCGACGTAGCTAGTAGAACCAATTGCGACATCGCGACTTCGGATTCGTCCCTGTTCCCGAAGTCCGATGCGATTTTCGATTGTGTTAGTCAAAATTTCGTAATGCGGTTGCAATTACTTCAAAAAAAAAAGCGCGATTAGTTGCGATTGCGGTCGCAGAAAGGACGGCAAGAGTGCGGAGCTGAAGGACGAGATTCGTCTCTAGAAGGCAGCGCTGGCCTCGAAGCAGATGCGGGCTGAAAGGCTGCAAGCCACGCTGAGGTAGGAAAAGGACAACTGACTCCCGATTCGCGACTGCTCAACACGATCACTGGTCGTCGATCAGCCTCCAAAGGACCCTCATTGCCAATCAAAGCAAGTTGATATAGATGCTGGAGAAGACGAACAAGGAACGCAATCAGAAGCATCTTACTGGTTAGTTCCTCTTCCTGAATGTTTTACAACCGGTTTTTAGTCCAGGAGAGCAAGCCTCCGCTCCAGAAGCCCAAAGAAAAGATCATTTGATGAAGACTTCGTCAGTCGCAAGGTCTAACCGAAGAAGCAATAATCCCGCCGCTTTTTTTTCCAATGTATTTCAATCAGTATTTAATAAATGTGGAATGCTTCGACTCTTACTAGGCCCCATGTCAGCAAAAGACAAGTCTGACCGAGTTTGTGCAGTTTTACTGTACAAAATATCAGTTATTAACATGAAATATGAAAAACACTAGTAATCGTGACGAAATACTAGAGGGGGGTTTAGAAACAAAAAAGTTGAGGGGAGGGGGAAGGTTCCTTACTCCTTGGCTTCAGCAGTAGGAGCAGCCTCTTCTCCACCCTCTTTGGCATCGGGCTTGGACTCGGACTTGGGGCGACGATGGCGCTGACGCTTGGGCTTCTCCTCGCCATCTTTCTCACCATCGGGCTTGTTCTTGCGAGTACGGGGCTTGAAGCGGCGGCGGCGCGGCTTTTCCTCTCCGCCTTCGTCCTTGCCGTCAGTCTCCTCTCCTTCCTTCTTGGGCGTCTCGTTGTCGCGTCTTCTTCCACCGTTCTTCGTGCCGCGGTGAGGATTGTTGTAGTATCGACGGTATGGGGAAGACTTGACAGGTTCTCCATCCGGTCCGGTGACGTTTCCGGCCTCGAGGCCCTTCTCTCCTTCCAGAATATCGAACTCGACGTCCTGGTTGTCGGCTAGAACACATAGACGAAAAGCGCATAAGAAGCTTACCAAGGCTCCTATGCCAGAACTTCTCGGCGGTCGATTTGGTGATGGCACTCTGGTGGACGAAAATGTCATCGAGTCCTTCGATATTGCGGGAGATGAATCCATAGCGTCCCGAGACGGAGTACCATTTGACGGTACCCTTGCAGCCCCTCTCGAGGATCTTCTTGTCCTTCTGTTTCTCCTCCCACTCCTTCAGACGCTCCTCGTAAGAGCGACCCTACAATTTTGTGATAAAAAACCGTAAAAACAGAAAGTCTAACCTTCCTGGGAGTGCCCTTTCCCGTTCTCTTCTCCATCTTGGCGCCATCGCCCTGCCCGGTGATCTTCATGTCTTCGACCTGCTTCGCGAGAGCGTCATCGGCTACTTCGACATCTCCAGTCATGATGACAAGTTTTGTCTGAACAGGTACACGTAAATGGCATTAAACAACAGAAACGCAGATAAAAGCCATAACGACTTAACTAGAAATATCCTAGTTTTTGTTAAAACCTTTTAAGATAACCTGCATTGGTTTGAGCGCCGACTAAAAGCACTTCTGCAGTTGATTTCCTTTCAAAATTAGAAATTTCCACGAAAAAACCATGAGTAAAAGCGATAAAATCGGCCGAAAGAAATAATACACTCCGAACCTTGGGATTTGCGCCGCCTCGGCCAAAAACGCAAAAGGGGTACGGTAGGTTTTCGAATATATGACAGTCCTTTAACCGCGCGCCATTTCAACCGCTGTTAATTCAAGGCAGCCGGCAGTTTTTATTTTCTCCGCCTATTCTTCCTTTCTTCGGCGATTTTCTCTAAAGATTACCTTTTTCTGCTGTCTGGACTGCGCTGAAATAAGTCTGTCAAGCTCTCAGAGCCCAAAAAGTCAGCATTCGCCCTCTTCTCTATTGAAAGCCTTAGTTAATTTGTCAGTCAGTCTCTGACTACAAACCCTTGACACGCCATGACAAGTCTAAGAGTCCGCAATTAGCAAACTAGTCCAATTGGCAGACTCACATTGTCTGCAGACTACTGATGCTTTCGTTCCCATCTTAAGATAGGCTCTTCGTGTCTCAAGCGATCAGTAGTCTGCAGACAATGTGAGCTGTCTCCACGCTTATGAAACTCCGTCCATCTACTGGTCGACTCTACAATAACAGCTGGAATAGAAGAGGAGAAAGAAAGGAAAAGGAACTCTACACGACGCGTCCCATCGATCCGACGGAGCCGAAGTTTGAGAACAGGTAGGCTATTGAATGACACTGTCACTGTCTCTTCTCAAATGATTCTTATCTCTCAATGTCTGATAAATAGACGCACACTCAGCTGCTGCACATGCTTCCCCGCCTTTTTCTTCCCTTCTCCTGCCTTATTTGTTGTAATTACGCTGCGTATTGTTAAAAAAAACCATTCCTTATTAGGTGTACTCGCCTGCCCAAACGACTACGAGGATAATGGAAGTGGCTGCGTGAAATTTGTGAGCATTATATAATCTGTCAGCCATAGAAATCTTCGTTTGTAAGTCCTTGTTGCGGGACCCGCTGTTCCAGACATATCGTGTCTGCATTGAATACTCTACCCTGAAATGCAAAACTCAAATTGGCGCAAAGGCAGAAGTTTGACCGAAGCGGCTGTAGTCAGCCTCAAACAATTCACTTCTGAAGTCGATGGGTCTCACAACGAAACTTTTTAAAGGACTGTCCGCTAAAGTACTGTTATTCTTCGAAGATTCGTTAAAAATAAATTTTTTCTGATCGTAACTCCCAAAAGCCGGACTGAGGCCTTCAATGACTGTGCGACAGAAGGAGCCTACTTGTTTACAGTCACCAACGCTTATGTTAGTCCAGACCAACTTTCTTCTATCGTTTCTAGCAAAACACGAAGACACAACAGGAAGCTAGCTCCTCGCAGAGATTCTGGCTCGGTCTGACCTGTTCCAGTGACCAGGAACCGAGTAGCTGTCTCTGGGATGATGGGACGGTTCTTGGTTATCATCGCTTCCAGACTGGTCTGCTTTTCTTACTAGAACAGAAAGACAGATACACAGAAATAAGGCGACAGAATGACATATAGACAAATAGACAAGTAGACAGAGAAACAGAGAGACTGAGAGACAGTTTTCCAGGACAACCCAGTGTAACTAAAGGAGCCTGTGTGGTAATGGACATACCTACAGGGAACTGGATGTCCTCTTCTTGTACAAACACAACGGCTGCCTATGGTTGTCAGTGGTCCCAGGAGAAGACAGGTACTCCGCCTTTGTCAATCGGTATTGGCTCTTAGCCAAGGCGTGCACGTCCCAAGACTACTATTTCCGCGGAAGATGCTACTTCTCTTTCCCAATCGAAAGTTTTTCATCTATTCAAGACATTTGTGCTCAAAGATGTGGAGAACCAGCGTCCATACACTCTCTAGGGGTGAGAGACTATTGCTCCTAAGGAAATTCCCAGTTCAGGAAAACCAATTCGTCACGGAGATTGGAAGTTTTCAGTCCGACTCGTACTCTCTTCTAGGACTCAAGAAGACCTCCATTTCCTAT
Organism: Oscheius sp. JU75; assembly: GCA_037178855.1. Classification (NCBI taxonomy): domain Eukaryota; kingdom Metazoa; phylum Nematoda; class Chromadorea; order Rhabditida; family Rhabditidae; genus Oscheius; species Oscheius sp. JU75. Next base: position 8,256,703 of record JASJZC010000006.1, on the reverse strand, counting down.
GTTTGGCTGGACTGGACCTATTACAACTACAGTAATTTTGGTAAGATAGTCTCCTGCTTAAAAACAGGATTAGGATACGAGAACCGGAACATAGGAGAGTGTGTTTCGTTGGCCTTGAGGACAGAAGAAGTTCCAGTCGGGAAATGGACAACCAGTCCATGTTCTGGGAATAGCTTGGTTGTTGTCTGTGAGAAAGGTGAGTTGATGGTGCCACCCAAAACAAGTGGCAGACAGATTTGACAAATCCTTGTGACAATCCTCCCGTGACCACCTACTCTCCATTGACGTGTACTGGGGCTACATTCTACTCTGGATCAGGACAGGTTTGTAGAAAGAAAGAAAGACACAGAGGTACGAAGAGACAGAGAGACAGAGACATAGAGAGGCGGAGAGACAGAGAGACGTCGATAGACTGTATCTGTCAGCTCTACTCTCCTGGCTACCCTCTCGGAAGCACTGATACCAACTGTGAATATGTGATCACTGAAGACGAGAACACGACCGTCTCTTTAACCTTCACCGATATGGCCCTGAATGCCTCAAAAGTCTTCCTCTATAGTACCTTCTTCGAAGCTCAGCCCTTTGCTACGTAAGTTATGAAGAAGATAACCGACTTTTTCAGTCTACCTGATGACAGTAAGATGGGCAATACCTTCATTTCCCCGACGAACATTCTCAAAATGGTCTATCAGGCTAGTTCTGGGGGTCTGAGCTCGTGGAGAGCAGAATATGGAGGTAGTTTGGTAAAAGTGAATCCCTGGAACCAAATTCTTCGTTACCGGACCCATTGACATAACGTGGGAGCATTGAACACGCAGTCAACTACTCCTACCGCCTGCTGAATGCGCGCCTTCCTTGACTGAGTATTCAATGTTAGTACACGAAATTAGAGGCAATGGGTCCCGCGGCGAAGTTTTCAAATGACTTCTAGGAATTCGCTTTACAGACAATTTTAAGTGTATTCGACGACGTCCACAAGCCGTCCAACCACAACACTACCCCCAACTCCATCTATCAGTTGCTCGTTTGTTCTGGATTGGAGCTACATGCAATCTCCGCTCTATTACAGTAGTCATCAGGCTTATTTGGCGGTAGGAACACTGCAAAACAGCCAATCTTTCCTCTTTCAGCAAAGAACTCTAATGTTTAGTACGGCCCAGCAGCTTTTCACCAATCCGAACCTCTCATTTGCCGCCAATTTTGCCGGTTTCGGATTCGTGGATCAGGAGGGTCCACAGGGGTTTCCTGACTCTTACCTAACTACTGATACTGACTTTTTGAACGAAGTTTCGGACTTTTATCCCGTGGATGGAAGTCCTACAACACTGTGTCAGTGAGTTCTTTTAAATCTCAGAATCTCGCGCCCTTCTCAGGATAATCAATTTTCAGGGTAACGATGGCATTTTTAAATTTTTTGATGAAAAGTTGTATAACAGAACAAGGGCTATAGCTTTGCAAAACTAGCCTAAAATTGCCGTGTTGATCTTGAGATTGCATATTTTTGCTAGCACTATTTGATATTTTCCAGTATGATTGACCTGGTAAACACCTACACAATTCCCAACGGAACTCTCAATCCCTGTCTCGTATTCTTCTCAGCCGAGTAGCCTATTTGATTTTCAAAGATAATACCAAAGCTTAGGCAATATTTGCAGTTTGAAATGTGTAGCAGCTTGAACAGGAACAAATTCGATGTTGTCATTGGCGGTAAATTGGATGGTAATGTTTTTTTTAAGTTCTTTTATCTATAATATGCTTAGGCACATCCGGTGTGACTCTCGTTTCCACGCAAACAGTGGCCATCTCTCAAAACTTCGACCAAAATGATGCGGAAAACTTAGCAAAAGCTATTTTACAATACGCTAAATAAATGGTCTCATGCTCCATTCCCACGAAGACAAACAGAGAGACTGGGAAATAAAGAGACAGAGAAACAGTTGGCACTGGTAGACAGAAATACAGAGCGACAGCGAGACAGACAGGTAGACAGAGAGTGAGAGAGACTGAGAGACAGAAAGACAGCAAAGCAGAGAGACAGAGAACTGCTGTTGGCCGAGCGAGCTGATAAGCCGCCTAGACCGGACTCATACAGACAGCAGGGCAGTGCCTGTCTGCCAACAAGTTGCAGCAACAAAAACGGTGACATTGGATAGTCAGCTGACCACGCCTCTGGCCGCGATAGCGACTCCCCGAACATTTTACTGCCCTACTTTTCTCTGCATCCTCATGTTCAATTTTCTCTGTTGCGTTTTCCCAAAAAATGTGGAAAAGGACACGACGATGGTCATCTTCGGTTCTGCTGGGAAGAGTCTAAACATCGGTGCTCTGTCTCAACATATTTGGGTCAGCATTCTTCGAAAGGTTTGCGTCATTTTGTTTTTTCTAACGAGAGCTATAGATGAATCCCATAGCATTTGCTCGGAGTTATCGGACATGCAAAAGGATCTCTTCGACTGTTGAACATTACAAGAAAGGGCCGAAGATTCATTTGAGAGGCCAACTGGTTCTCCAGTTCGAGGAGCTTGAAGCGGTTAGTTGAAACTGTAAACACTATTTCCGTAGTCAAGACGAGATTTTTGATGTTCTGCATAATTGTAGAACGGATCAAGGGCTACAACTTCACAGAGCATTGTAAAGTTCAAAGTTGCTTTCCTTGATCCCGAAACCAGGCAATCCAGCTCGAGCGGCAAGCTACGACCCTAAAAAGTCATTTTTGGCTTTTCAATGTTCTACAAAGTTGTAGCCCTTGAACGAATCTATAATTTTGCAAACATAAAGAAAAATTTAAAGATGTTCTCTTGATTCCGAAAAATATTCCTTGCAATTTTCAGAAAATGCTGATCAAGTTCCAGTCGAACAAGAAGATATTCAAGCGTATCTATGACTTTGACGAAGTCCTGGATTCTCTGGCCAGATGTAGCTATTTCCATTTGAAAAGTATCTGGTTTCCGGCCTTGAACTTTGTGAGTTAATCTTTCGTTTCGGGTGCGGCGGCATCAGTCACATTCAAAGCAAACAAATACGATTTGAGGATGACGGATTCTTCTATCTGATAATGATGCATCTTCAAAGAACCAGCCTGAACTGCTCGACTCTGTCCGTGCCGGACAACGATCACATCGATCTGGCAGTCGAGATTCTCAGGCCGAAAGAGCTGTGCATTGTGGGAGAAGACTTCAATCCGGACAATTACTCGCAGAAGAGTCTTGAATTCCTCGAATCCATTCAGTCAGTGCTCTATTAGAAGATCAAGTTACTCAATTGCATGTGCGATGTTTTTGGAGTCAAGATGGTACTTTCAGCTTTTTTGATGTTCTGCAGAAATGTGGAGCGGATCAAGGGCTACAACTTTTTAGAATAATCGAAAGCTCAAAGAAGCTGTCTTGCACCCATAACTGCGCAATCCAAGTCGCGCCACGCGCATGCCGCGTTGTTTTCATTGCGGCGAGCACCGAATGAGACCCAAGAACTCATTTTTTTTAGCTTTCTGATGCTCTGCAAAATTGTAGTTCTGATCAAGAGCCTCAACTTTGTAAAATTTAGAAAAGGTCGAAAATGTTATATTGGATTTGAAACTGGGCAATCCAAATTGCACCTCGGTGGCACCCCGAATTAGACCCAAGGACTCACTCTGAAGCGTTTTGATGTACCGCAAAGCTGTAGCCTTTTTTCTTATCTACAGCTTTGCAGAAAATTAGATCGCGTACATGATTGCAATTACTAGAAATTCATTTAGTCTTCCAGGTTTGACTGCCGGAACAGTGAGGAGTTTGAGGAGATGGTCCAGAAGATTCTTCCACACTGCAGACAGGTCAAAGTCTTTGTGAACAATGTGGCCGACTGTCAAGATGTCATCAGGAAAATGATTGAGGTGTGTATTTAGACAATAGACCGATAATAGAGCCTTGTTCAGAACGTCCAGAACAAAAGTCTAGCTCTGAACTGCCTTTTAATCGAGTACAACCTCCAGTACAATCGGCTCTTCAAACTGGTCAATCTGGTCGGCGATCTCCAACACATATCCTTCGAAATCCGAATGAGTCAAGCCACCCAGACCCTGATTTTCTTCCCGATTCAACAGATAAGCTCGTACCTGTTCGTAGTCTCCAAACTAGGGAAGAAGTTCACCTTCACGTCAGATCTGTATGAGACCATCTCCTTCACCATTGTCAACAGTTTTGATCAGATCCCGGAAATTGTGGCGCGGACAGCTGACATAAGCATTGACACCATTAGAAATCATTCTGACCTAGGTTCTGTCAAAGAAATTCTGTTTTCGAGGCAATAAATCAGCTGAGAACCCTGCTGCGCTCAAAAAGTTAACAAAGAAAATGTTCTGTCGTCCGCGGGACTCGAACTTGACTTGTTTGGATCCATAGTTAATTGACTGCGCCATGCGGAAGAAGTTCGTGCTCGCCAAAAGCACAAACTTATACTCAAGAAACTATAGACACAAGTAAAATCGATTCATTTCTCGATCGACCTGACCCTCCTCTCCTCTTTTTGAGCAGAACTATTCGGAGCTGACCGGGCTCGTCGACCATTCCTGAACCACCAGTGCCCATCGACGAGTCTGGCTCTTCTAAACAATCTGAAAGTTTACAAATTCGTCCAGCTTTACGTGCTCTTGTAGTTATGAAGATGCTCAGCCGGACAGTAATGTACTTTCTGCCTTTCAAGGAGCCGCCTCTCCATGTCCAGTCTCCCAGGAAAGAGATCGTGATCTCGGGTTCGTCTTGGCCTCTCTCGCCGGCCATCTTTCGGTGTGAAGTCGGACTGTACAAGGGTTAACACTGCACGAAATGTGGTACCTTGGTGGTTGAGACGCCTTCCAGAGGCGGTAAATCGAGTCGGTTAGGACGAGCTCTTCTGACTATCACTCGGTCGGCCTTCTTGGGAGTGTACTCGGCCTAAATTTTGAGAAAGGATAAGCAAGGAGGTCGTTCAATAAGGATCATTATTTTCATTGCTTTTTCTCATACAAACACTTTTCACACGCGTCTGCCATTTTCTCTCCCTCAGCCTCCGCATACTGTCTACGGAAGCGCTTGTTGCTGGAACTTTTCAATTTGTATTTGTCTACATTCCACTCTCTCAGTCTTTCTGTAAGATCCAAACGTCTGCAGAAAAAATTATGCTACCTTACAGTCACTGGCAGTCTGTCATTTTCAGTTGTTCTCCGTTGTACTCTGTCAAATTGTCCCAGTCACGTGGAACCTCTTTACCGGTTTTCTATCAAAACTTGCCTCTTCCTCAACCTGTCTCTGGTAGCTCGTTTTATCAATTTATCTCTTGTCCTAATTCTGTGAACCTGTCTCTGCAAAACTACCAATTATATACCATCAATGCTACTCTTGCACTATTTTGGCAATTTTTCGCCCTCTAATGCCACTCTCACTTATGCCAAGTTCAACGTATCTTGTCAGTCAATCCCATGTAATTGTTAATATATATTTCTGTTAATCAAAATGTTCCGGCCAAAATAACCAACTCTTTCGTAATGTCTTGAGCTCAGATAGCTAAACTGTCATTGGTCTCTTGCCACTTTTGATTCCGGGCAAACAGTCACAGGACTCTAGTACAATCTTTTTCACCCTTCCACAGGATACTTGGTCCTTTGGGGCCACGAGAATCTCAACAAGCAAACATTTTTTGCAAACAACCCTTTGCTGGAGGCCTACCTGCGTAGTAGTCATTCCATCCAACGGTGGAAGATCTCCTCTAGGTGACCGACTTCGTCTCACCCGGATTCTCTCGGCTTTCTTTGGTGTATAGACCGCCTATCTCGTGCTTAGATTCTTTTGAAAAAAAAGTCTCACTCTCGAAGTTGTTTCTGTCTCCATGGCCACTTTCAGTCGTGGTTCAGAGGTAGACTTGCTGATGGTTTGACGCTCAGCTTTTTTGGGAGTGTAGACGGACTACAGAGTTTCTTTTCGAAGTTGATTAGCTTACCCTCATCGTCGTCTCACTGTCCAGCGGAGGAAGTTGGAGTCGCTCGGTCTGTGGTCTCGGCGGTGGTTTCCTGATCTCAATCGGGGCATGGACATCCTAATCTTCATTGTAATACCACGAACGCAACCGGCGCTTTCCGGCAGGCAGACAAGTCACGAACCTTGTAAGTAGTGGTGGCATCAAAAGGAATCTTGGGTCTGGGTTCCGGTGTCCTCATCTGCGGTTCTCGGTCTATCATCTCCTTCCGTGTGTAGGTTTCTCGATTGGTCGTCTCGGAAAAGAAGGGAACTTTTGACCTTTCCACCTCTCTAAGATGACTCTCCGTTTTAAAAAAGGGAAAGGACTCACGGCGAGGAGGCCCTGATCTGAGGAGTTGGCTCCTTTGGTACGTAGTGAGCCCGGTTGGTAGTCTCCGAGTAAAATGGAACCTCTTCTTGGTTGTTGGGCAGTTCGTAGACTTCATAGTCTCTGAAGCTGTTTTTGAAACTTGGAATGAGGAGAATGGATACGGAGTTCTTTCTCGGAAGGCAGTCTTTGGAACAAACTCTGATCGATGAGTTGTCTGTCCGTAAAAAGGAGTCTCTCTTCCGTAGGTAGTATACGGCCTGAAACCTGTCTCTCTATCTCTGTCTCTGTCTCTCCCCCAATGATTCCCGGGACAGAGTTCAATCTAAATTAGCCCTTGCATATTACACCAAGACTGTGACTGACAGCACATCCCTCCCCCAATGGTCCCACCTCTCTTCGACCAGTCTCCAGTCAGCTGAAATCTTTCTTATACTGATCTTAAAGTACTCACCCTGTCTCTCGTCCGAATAAACCGTCCTCGGAACCTCATAGGCGTCGTCGTAGTCCAAAGTCTCATCGTAGAATGGCAGCGTCGCAATGTCGTAATTAGGGCTCCGTTCAGCGTACGCCATTTTTGAGTGCGGGCGTCTGCCTCTCTCTCCCTGGTTACGCGTTCTCCCAAAGAGCAGAATCACTAATTTCGAGAGATGTCATTTCCAGATGCGGCTTCTTTGGCTGCTCGGCGCTGTTGTGGTCGTTTATGTGCTGGCCGAGTCGGGAGAAAGAAGCACGACACTGGGAAAGACAGATGTGGAAATCCGATGGAAGGCAGACTATAAGAGACAGGCAGTTACTATCCATGTCAACATGTCCAATACTGAGCTGGACTGGATCGGAATTGGATTCTCGGACCATGGAGAGTTCAACAACTCGGATGTCTGTGTCTTCAAGCAGGGAAAACTCAGGGTGGCTCCTTTTCTGGCATATACTAAAGCAGCTTTCAGGACTACTACGTGGACAAGGACCACTACCTCCAGATGGATCGCAGTCAGGATTGCGAGCTCCTACACTCCTCCAGGCGCTCATTCTCTCTGAGAAGAAAGTTCCTCACCTGTGATCCGAAAGATTACGCCATTGAAGTGGGTGTACTGATTAATCACAACCATCAGATTCAGCCCGGAACTGTCATCTTCGATATTTTTGGCGGCTACGAGTTCACTCATAACTGGAACAGTGACAGGGTCGAGAAGGTAAGTAACCCTTTTACACATGGTTCAGTCTCCTTGTCTCTCTGTCTCTTTGTCTCTCTGCCTATCTGTGCAACATGAGTTGATTCAGCGACAGCGCTTCGGAATGGTAGTCGATACCCCAGTCAATAGTCCCGAACTTGAAGCCGATGCCAAGGAGATGACCATTCTGGCCGATGCTGCCAAAATTCCCAGCGATACCAACACGTACTGGTGTGTAGTCAAGGAAATGCCGAGGGATCTACATCGGAAGAAGCATCATGTTGTCAAGGCCAGTAGCTTTAGAAAAAAAAAATTTAAATACGTAAAAGTACTTTTACTAGTCAGGGATCGAACCCGTATCGTTTGTACGCAAGACTGTCGCTTTAGCCATTAGACCAAAATGCGAAGCGCCAGCCGTGTCTCACCCATTTCTACTCGACAGGCTTCGTGGATGAGGCCTTTTCAATATCACTGTCCCGCTCCCTAAATTAGGTCCCAAGTTTTTGAGGTATCAATGAGATCCGACCCTGCTTAAGCAGAGGTTGATCAAATTTTGAAAAGCTCTCCTCTCCGAGAAAAGCAACAAGCCCTCAATGGTTAGAAGTGTTTTTTCTGATATTTTTTGTACTTTTAATATTCTGAAAGTTGACAGGTAGATGATGTTGGAGTCAAGCTACCGGAGCAACGTTCTCCCAGAGACGCACCTCCCAAACTTACTCGATGTGGCTTGACTTGTAAGCGTAATCGCTGTCACAAAATATCTGTGGCAATTAGGGCTTCAGACAGACACACACACATAAACTTTTGGGCATTTTAAAATAGATAAGCTCCTATAGATCCTGGGCGCACCGTTCATTTTAGATGCAAGCAATCGTGCAGCCCGGAAACGAGCACCTCGTGCACCACATGGAGATCTTCCTCTGTCTCTCGGACGACCAACTCGAGTACAGCGGCAACTGCAACTCGGCTCCGAAGTCGGCTGGAAAGTGCTCTCACGTGATCGCCGCTTGGGCAATGGGAGCCGGACCGGTCTTCTACCCACAGGAGGCTGGTTTCCCTCTGGGTGGTCCCCAGGGCCGGAAATTCATCAAAGTGGAGATTCACTACAATAACGAGATGCAGAAGAGCGGCATTGTGGACAATTCCGGGTTCCAGTTCCTTGTGACACCGAGTCTCAGGTATTTTCGAATGGCGTATACCGTAATCTGAAAGCAGGGCGCCAACTCTTATTTAAGTATACGCAGCGAGATTCTATGTAGAGCTGATGTGAGAGTTGGTGCCAGACAGTGACAGATTCCGGAAAATTTTGATATTCTAGCGCTCCAACTCATTGGCGCGGATGTCGATAAGCAGCGGGTTCTGAAACGAGCTGCGTATCGAAGGTTATGAGTTGGTGCGCAGTACAACGTTCGGAGAACCTGTTTTCAGACGCTACGATGCCGCAATCATGGAACTTGGTCACATATACTCCGATGCCAACTCGATTCCTCCAGGGCAGAAGGCCTTCCCCCTGACTGCTTACTGTGTGGCGGACTGCACGAAACATCTCCCCGAAGGTGGAATCCACATTTTTGCCAGTCAGCTCCATGCTCATCTCACCGGGAAAAAGCTCCACACCTCGCTCTACAGAAAGGGTGTCAAGATACAGGAAGTCAACAGGGACCATCACTATTCGCCCCACTGGCAGCACATTGTTCAAGTGAGACCCTACGTGAATGTCCAGAAGGGAGATGTCCTCTCTACGACTTGTGTCTATGACACGACCAAGAGGTCCGGAATGACTTTTGTAGGTTTAGGTTAGAATATCGCCCTAATTTGTTTGTAGGGAGGCTACGAGATTGTGAATGAGATGTGTGTCAACTACATCTACTACTTCCCTGCCTCTGCCATCGAAGTCTGCAAGTCAGCCATCTCGAATTCGACACTTCATAGTTACTTTTCTGATCGGTGGGTGGTCGGGAGAGACAAGGAGGTAGAGAGACAGAGAGGCATAGAGACATAGAGACAAAGAGATAGAGATAGAGAGATACAGAGATCCGTTTTCAGCTACGGTCTTCCTGAAAAGATGCTCATCTCGAAAAAGTACGAGTCGATCAAGTGGAACCAGGAGGAGGCTGATAATTTGCACGAGTTGTACTCTACATCCCCTCTGAACATTGCCTGTCTCCAGTCCGATGGCAGTCTCTTCCCCGGCATGGACTGGTCGACCATTCCTCAGCCTCGCGCCATCAGCGGTCCCTACAAGAAGGACCGCGATCAGATGGAATGCCCTGCTCTGAATGATTAATAAATAATAAATATTCATTGATCTGGCATAAATATACCCGTGATTGAAGGAGCAGCCCGCTTGGCCAAGGTTATTGCAACAAAAGAGGGAGAGAGGATCAGATGCCGTCGCAGCGGATTCCGTCAAAGTAGACCGTGGAGCCGTCGTAGCCAATCATGTCAGGTCGTCGGTAGTCGATCAAGGAGTCACGGAACAGCTCACATTGGTTCAAAGTTCCTTGAGCGATCAGGTTCGCAGAGCGACAGTGAAGAGCGTAGCAGGCCGCGAAGCAGTCTGTTGCTCTGAAAGGATCTTTCTTTCTACTGGAACAATTCCCGAGATGCTGAGCGCCAACTCTTAGCTATAAGCGTCGATACGCTGCTGTGTTTACGATGCTACTGCTCTGGAGCATGTCTGGTTTGACCTCCATGTTCCACAAAAACTTTTGCTGTCTCACTGTTCACTATAATCCCCTTTAGGCTTCGTTTGTTGGCCCAGAATAGGCAGTTTTCACTAATTCACTGATTCCTGACGCAACAAAATCCAATTCACAGCATCAAAACAGGATAGACTCACTAGAGTTAGTAACAACTTTGCACACGACTCACGTTTTGACATGTACTGTCTTAATAGATCTTCTTCCAAAAAAGGCTGTCTGATACAGAGCGCTATAGGTACACTTTCCAGCGGAGGGATACTCCAACGGTTTCTCGGTAGTCGTGGTCGTGGTGTGCCTCGTGGGCTAAAAACTTATATGGATTGGAAAAGATGCTACCTTGGTGACTTTAGTAGTGCTTGGAATGGTTACACTCGAAGATGGTGGCTTGGTGACAATAGTACTGGTCATGTCCTCCTGTACCGCCTTCTCCACCTTGTTTGTCAACTTGACTGTCTTCACTCCGTGAATTTTCTTCGGCACTGGGGTCGTTGGCGGGTCTTCAAGATTGTTTGACTGAAAGGTTGCATGGTATTATACAGAGATAGAGAGGCAGAGAGACAGATAGACACATAGTCAGAGTTACTTACAAGTATCCCTTCCAAATCCTCGAAATCACTGTCATTCAAGCCCTCAGTCTCCGGAATCGCTCTGTTGATCGGTTTTCTAGTTCGTACCTTCTAGAAAGATTCGTCAATCTAATTTTGGAACCATTCACCTTGGTCGTGGTAGCGATAGTTGTTATCTCTGTCTCCGTAGTTGTAGTCAATTCTGTTGTAGTCTCGAGGGCATCCCCACTGCCTTCCAGAGTATGATTACTGGATGCCTCTCCCTCAACCAGAGTCGAGTTACCATTCTCCAGAAGTGTCAGCGGTCGAGATGTTTGATCAGTCAGGGTGTGGTTCGATTTCTGAATCCGACTCTCTATAACATTAAAATGGGTTAACCTCAGCTGGAGCATCATCCACCGCCTTCTGGAAGAGACACATCTGCTGAGTGTAGGCCTTGACTTTGTCCTCTGAAATAGATTCTCACATCTGTTCAGGCTCTCTTTTTACCCTGACTGGCACACTTGTATTCAAAATAGCTCCGTAACAGCTGGTCCGGCAAGTGACTGAACTTGTCTGGAGTCGAGAAACGATTGTTCTTGCTCAGAAGGCAGACAGCTCCCTCGTAGTAGTAGAGGAACGACTGGCAGGTTTCGTTGAATCTGAATGTGTTCGATTCAGGTATTCCTCCAAAAGCAAGCACGGCCCTTGTCTCATGGTGCAGTCAGTAAGAGCTCCGACGGCGAAGCACAGAGCCTGGGTTCGATCCCAGGCGAAACAAGACCGCCGAAACTCGACTTACTTTTGCTCCGAAGCAGCACAGAGACACTTGCATTGTTGGGGAGTGGCATTGGTCTCGGCGTGGAAGGCATTTCCTTCCAGGACATGTGAGTGGAACTCTTCGAAACAGGCATCAGAGAAGGCTGAGGAGGCATTTATATAGAATTAACAGTACCACCTACCACCCTTGTTCGGCTTCTTCTTGGGCTTGTAGACCCGAGGAGCAGCTCTACAGCCGTAGGTCTTATCCGGGCTGACCAAAGCCTGGACTGCCTTTTCCGTGGGACAGGTCAGTCCGAGGTAGGTCACATTGAAGTCGGCCTGCTTCGCAAAGTACTTCTTCTTCTGATAGCGGTCTTCCAGATTCAGAACGCAGTCTCTCTCACTGTGATAGTAGGTGGCTGAGGTACAGTCGAATCCGTGTCTGCCAGATGCCCTGGATGCTCGTTCTCATACTCTTTTAAAGTTTCGAGTACCTGCTGTTGGCACAGAAACATTCGCACTCTTCCAGAGTGACATCGTGCTCCAGAGCAGCAGCTACTGAACCCATCATGTATCCAGGTATCCTTTCGAAACATGTGGCCTTTTCTGAAAAGTTGTTCAGTTTACCATTCTACTTTTATTTCTCTGTCTCACTGTCACACTATCTCTCTATCTCTGTCTATTTTAAAACCTACCAATCGGAAGACTTTCCTCCGACAGAGAAGTGGTCATAACTTCAGTTGTCTCTGTAATATTTTCGGTTGGTTGCTCGGTGACAGTGATCGTTTCAGTAGGTGTGGTTATTTCTGTACTCGTACTCTCAGTACTCTTCTCGCTCTCCAAGAAGTCTTCCTTAGATGCTCCTTCTCTCCTCGAGCTGACGATGAATCCAGCCTTCTCCTCCTCCGGAGTTATTGAATTAACTGTGCTTGAAGTAGGCTCGGCTGTAGCTTCGATCGTTGAAGCTTCGGCCGTTGCTGTGGTGGTAGTCGATGCAGTCGGAGGAGCCTCTGTAGTTTCCGGCTCCGATCTGGCTGCTTGCGTAGTCTCTTGTGGGTTAGTGGTCGTGGAAGTTAGTTCTGTTGATGGCTCCAGAGTAGTGGTTACGGTGACTTGGGTGGAAGTTTCAGTTGCTGGAGATGTTATAATTGTAGCTGAAATGATAAAAGGTTAATTGTGATCACTGGTTCAAACGATATGTACCATAATCAGTAGCGCATCAATCAAGGGTGTCGATACGCAGTGGGATTCGGCCACGTATCGAAGCCCACGTATACACGTGTCTATATGCAGCAGGTATTAAACAAACAGCTGCGTATCTAAGCTGATAGGTAACAGTTGGTGGACAGCAGTGGAATCTTCTGGGATTCTTGACAGAGAGACAAACCTTCAGTAGTGGTAGTTGTACTGGAAAGAGCTAGACCATCCTTCGTGCAGAACTTGTTCGCAATTCCCATAAGCACTGAACATTTCCATATACGTCGGACTTATAAATACGTACCTTGAATATCGCAGTCAATGAACTGATACACGTATCGGTTGTCGTCGATAAGATCGTATCTGCCCATATGGTGTCCCTTGCTCAGCTCACACGTCCCGTCGGCACGCCAATTGAACGACTTGCACGTGAAGATACTGTTGGTGAAATAGGTGTGCGCACAGAGACATCTGGAATTTTCAATAGTACAAGTTACACGAATTAGAGATCTTCGCTGTAATCAGGCTGTCAGTATGTTCCCTCCCAAATGTTGTTCTATCGGCTTCTTTCTTATCCCGTCAACCTGCCTCCTAAATCCTACAGACTGACTCTTTCTTGTTAAGTTAACTCAACCCGCCAAAATGAGCATATTCTTGACCAAATTATATTGTAAGAAGCCTTCTAAAGGCCTTTTCGATATGTTCAGAAACAGTCAAACCTCCGCGGGAGTCAAACTGCTTTTGGTTTCGTAGATAGTTGAAGAGCTAACCGATCGAGCTATGCGGGCAAAGGCTGCGTCCATTTTCACAGAAGTATATAGGCTTAGATAAGCAGCACCAGCACCGAGATAAATGGATGCGAGAAGGTGAACGATTTTTGCAGCTTTTGCACAAACGATGCCAGAAATTAACAGAAACTTGGAACGGCTGGTACCCGTGACGTATCCTAGAATCTGCAAAGTTTGAAGAGGCAGACACTTGGGAGAGACCCATGCGCCAGAGAGTTACACTTTATAAACAATCCTACCTGCAGGTCTGAAGAGACACGTCCTTGTGAGTTTCGAAGGCCGAGCCCATTAAATACTTCTTCTCCCGAAGTCGATAGCAGATTTGACTCTTCCTCCGGATCATGTGTTTCTCGTCCAGAACCGGGAGAATCCCCCCACTGTTCACGTTCTCTATCACCAGCTTGTTCACAAATCCCGGAGTCTCTGGCTTTGCATCTGAATTTCGATGTATTTTAGAACAAGTTGAGTGCTACCTTTAACAGGACGAGGTCTGTTCCTAGCTAGTCTGACAGTTGGCTCCCGAAATCCATCGTTCGGTTCTCCTGTGATCAGCTGGACTCTTTTCAGAGTGGATGGCGGTCCTGAGTAGAGTTCTTCCGGTTCTCCAGCCAATATTTTCTGCTTTTGGGCAGTCCCTGAGCAATATTCTGTGAACGATTGTTGAAATATGACTTACGGCTGCTCAGTTCATTGCACTTCGGGACACAGGCAATCTGGACGAGATGACTGCTCGAGTTGCGGGCATCAAACTCCTTGACTCTCTTGTTGTTGTACCTAAAGAAGTCCGAATGTCTCTATCTCTTTGTATGTATCGTGTTTGTACGTGCCACAGTATGATTTCATAATTCCAGTGTAAGGACATTTTCCGAGTATCGCCAGCATTAGTGTATGTTTCGGTCTGTCCCCTGTTTGAATTCGTCATGCAAAAAAATATCTCGAACTGGAGAATTGAATCTTTAACGTTTTACTTCCTAGACGGAGCGCTAACCTGAGGCTGAGCCACGGCCGCACCGCTTTTTCCATGCGATCTATGAAAGGGACATGCGTAGAGATCAAGTACAAGCGAACTACCTACCTGCAATTCAAAGTATACTCATATGAGATGGCACAAGTCTTCGCGTTACTGTTGTAAACGGCCGTCCGACAGAAATGTCGCTCTCCACAGAAGGCGGCACAGGCGGCTGTTGACTGTTGGTTTATTCTAAACTTGGTGTGTTCAACCTCCTCATAAAGACTCACGCTGTGTAGTAGAAGTCGATGGACATGGCGCGGTCATAGACGACAGGCTGAGCGAAGAATTCTCGATGACATTCTTCGGCTGCGACCACCGCGAGCAGCACAAGCCACCACCTCATTCTGAGGTTGGACCCTTGAAAAAAGGATTACTATAGTCAAGAGTTGAAACAAGAAATCGCAAGAGACAATCCGTCATTGTACTACGCCCCCACTTATAATAACCGACTTTCACTAGTTCGCGACTTTTTGCTTCAAAGTTCAAAAAGGGAGAGGGAGAGAGAGGGTACCGTCTGGTCGCGGAGCGTGAGGAGTAAAGGGGACGGGCCGACTCTCGAGTGGGCTCACACCCAAAGGAGGGTACAGTGAAACAGGAAACAAACACAAAGTGGCAGGTTTCCGGATGATGAAAAGAGAGGAGCTATTTATGGGTCTTTTCAGAAGAGACAAACAGACAAAAAGAGACAGATGGGAGAGTTATACTGAGGCGATTGCGACAGAAAAACAGAGATGGAGAGACGGAGTGATAGAGAGATAGAGAGACAGAGACGGAGATAGAAAGACAGAAACAGAGGGACAGGCTCACAAAGTTAGATAAGTTAGAAAACTCTGGACGGTTACAGACACATCTTGAAAAGCAGAGTCGAGAAATATATGTGGTAATTAGAGGGAGTGGTATTGTAGGTTAACCTGTCAAATTACCGGGTGGCGTCAAGGTTACTGTCACTCAAAGATTTCTCAAGAGCTGCTATTTCCTATTTTTTCCTCACAGGGAAGGAAAACGCCGGAAAGGAAGGCAACAAGTTAAAAGAAGAGTAACATTGGACTTTTCGATTAAGCGAAAACGGGAGAGAGTGAAATGCTACCGGTCGTCTCTATAACTTTTTGCCTCTCTCTTCCCGACTCTCGCTTCCCGCTGTCCGGCGGCTATAACAGCCCCATCCATCGCGAGAGCTGTCTTCGTGTGTCTCACATTCCACCGTGGATCGAATCTCGCGCCAAAATCTGTTTCTTGAAATAATCTAATGAGATGCAAGAGTGCTGACCTTGTCCTCTGCGTTGGACCGTTCCGGAAGACTGACACTGGGACAAACTTCCGGACTGACAGGTCAAACAATCAATTTCGGACTGGCTAATCTTTTAATTCGGCGGTCGCGATGGATTTCTACGAGAGGGGGACGGTCGTCTGGTGCAGAAAAACACACAACTGTGGTACATATGTCAATGCCTCTCCGACTCTCTGTCTCTTGGTTTCTCTGTTTCGCTTTCTCTCTAGCATGTAACGACACCAGATTCACCTCAAATGACATTGTGAGTATGTAGAGACCATAGCGCTATACCTCCTTCAAATTTGGGGCCCTATTTCCTGGAAAACGGCTTATAGTGCGCAAAATAACAAAATAGAGAGACGAACATAGTGTTTTAGGCTAACAGGGACAAGGACGAGAGGGATTCCAAAATCCTAAGGCTTATTGCCGCTATATCATTACCTGATGCGCAACTTTAGTACCTACGTTTGCATCAAAAGGTATAATAAAATGAATGGGAACACACGGTCATAATCCAAATACTACAAAATATTGTCTACTCCACAAAAAAGTGCGAACTTAGGGGCTACGCTGTGCATCAGGTAATGGTGTAACGGTACTAAGCTTTTAGAATCGCTCTCGAATTGTGACTGCGGGTCACAGTTTTTCCCTGTTAGCCTAATACACCATGTTCGGACGCCTATAAAAAAGTTCGGACTGTTAAAAAATTATTGGACGGTTATATCTTGCATCGGACGCCTAAGACAGAACAGAACCGAAAAAAAACTGTAGCTCAGGCGACCCATGCAAAGTTAGGTGGTCCAAACGATTTTAGGCGGCCCATGAATGCACATTATTTGAGCCGCTCCACAACTTCTTCAGGAGTTTAGTGAGAGAAATACTACCGGATCTTTTAAACGAAATTAATTTTGCTAATTCATGTGCCTCTTTCACTCGCGAGGACTCTCCAGTCATAAAAAGAGCACGGAAAGTACGGGACTCCTAAAATAATTTGTATTTATGGGACGCCAAAAACTATTGGACGCCTAATATCCACCAGAGTCATGGGCCGCCTAAGAGCCACCAGAACCAAGACTTTTGCATATCACAAGAATCGAACCCGACACATTCATTTGGTAGTCGGAGCTCTAACCGACTGAGCCACATGAGAAAAGTCTTTCCGGGAACATACTGGTTTTGGACGAGAGGTAAACGTAGGATTGAAAAGTGTTCCAAACGTGAGCAAAGGCAAGAAGAATAGGAAAAGAGATTGAGGCGTGACGGCTGAGAGTATGTGTGAATAGTAGTATTACAGCTGCCCCCATAGAGGCAGACTGTTTACGCAAAAGGACCGTTGTAATTGTGCCCCATAAATGTACAGCTCTTGTGGAACGCCATGACTCAAAAAGGAGTGAGTTAAGCGGATTGTTGTGATGTGGATCAAGGTCCGAGTCATCCCCAGGGTGCCCCCTGCCTAGAAAAGGATCGCCAACAGGTAGGATTGACCCTCTCCCAGAGGACAGTGTCTAATTGACAGATTTAAAAGGAGGCACACATATAAAACCGGGTGTGGCAGAGAGCGAAGGCGATGAGGAACCGCTCCCGGGCAAAAGATCCCATCGGTGGGGCTTACGCCAAAAGAAGCCGAGAAGTTTCAAAACAGAGATAAGAGGAGCTGGACATTGAGAGTGAGAGGAGGAGGAGAGAGTGACACCAAAGGCGACCGAAGGGAGATGGAGCGGAAAGGGGAGACGGACTATCAGAGGCCCCGATTGACACAGTTGGAGACTTGTGCTGAGGACGAGAAAAACGCGCCTCTGCCTGAATACGAAGGCCCGGTTCGAATAGAGCGCCCCCCAAGGCGCTGTGACCCGCACAAAGTCTCTCTGCCGTCAAAATAACTGCTGGCGACTTCGTGAAGTGGAAGGAATGGTGTGCCTGGTAACATTTTTCCGAATTCGTTGGAATCAGTCCCGAGATCTGAAAATGCCAAGCACGTCCATTATCGCGTGGATCTATATTTTTGACGCGCGCATCATAAATTAGAGGAATGCAAACTTCGGGATTAGAATCTACATAGAGAATCCATCTGCACAGGCAACAGAGCTTGAAAGAACAATGATGCATGTGGTGGACGTTGTTCGAATGTTTTTCAGTTTGTTCGTGGTCACGAAGCGAAAATTGACTGATCCTGTCGAACAGGT
Organism: Oscheius sp. JU75; assembly: GCA_037178855.1. Classification (NCBI taxonomy): domain Eukaryota; kingdom Metazoa; phylum Nematoda; class Chromadorea; order Rhabditida; family Rhabditidae; genus Oscheius; species Oscheius sp. JU75. Next base: position 8,238,772 of record JASJZC010000006.1, on the reverse strand, counting down.
CATTTTCCGGGTGCTCAAATCGTGGGAACAAGGACGTCTCAGTTCAGAGTAAGAAAGACAGATTGACAAGAATGGAAGAAGAGGATAGGTAAGTTGACCGAGACGTATGGAAAAGGGAATGCTATGAAGATGATAGGAACCGTTAGAGAAAGCGAAAGATTGACAGAGACAGCACCATAACTGTCCGACTGACAGGGGCCAGGTGGACATAGGTAGGATTGGAAGAAAACAGGGTTGATATTGACAAAATGAAAATTCTTTTGGTCTCGGACAAAAGGTTGAAGAACATGCCTTTACTCAAAGCAAGAGTGGTCAAGATCAACACAATTCCAGTTCGACTCCCGTGCTGGCAAAACTTGTTTGTCTACTCATGAAACTACTGGAAACACTATACATCAATGCATAGACAAGATATGACCGAAAACATCAGTAGGTTTGAGGTACTGTTGAACTGACAATGAGACTATTATGTAGTTGCTGTAGTGTACAAGCGTATTATAAATCACGGTAACGACCGGTTTAACTTATGCAAGTTAAAAGAAAACAACGTGTTAAGAGAGTGGCATCCGATTGTTCTCGCCAATTAGCTAATAGCGGATGTTGAATGATGACGAAGCGGGCTTATCTCGGCTACGAAAACGGGTAGCCTCGCTCATAGGCGTAGACGCAACGAGAGCAGTACATTTATCCGATCCGAACCCGTCGCCGGGGAGAGACAAGTGGTTGAGACAATGTGTCCATTAGATAAGTTGTCTGTAATGGTCAGTGATCCCCCTCCCTTCGTGCGGATGAGACAGATTGTGTTTGTTTAGCCCAGAAAGAGACCACGAAAAGCGAAATGGAGTTCGAAAGTGAGAGACCACCAGTCCGTGTCAAGGACGACACCCTGCTGAGGCAAAAACGACCACTGCCGAAAGTCGTAAGGAAGGATCGAAACACTCTTCCGCCGCAGCAGAGTTTCAATTGCTCGAACTGAAAACTGCTACGGATTGGAAAACGTCGATTTGTCAGAGGATTCTTGCTTGACAGGCTTGAACATTGTACTTTTCAGATTCCGGTGGGTGATCTGTTCGCCTGCAATGTATGATCTCTTAGAAACAAAGAGAAAAATTCTGCTCTTCGAATATACTGCAACAGGTACATGTTAGTCCTTTGCGCTCTTCATTCTACCCGTCGCCATCAGATGTGTAAAAAGAAGTCGAAATGTAATTTTGAATCCTTCCTTTAAACTGTCATTTATCTGCTACTTGCACAACCCTCCACACTGACGTCATGTTCTTCCGTCATTTTTTCACTGTATTGATGTTCAAATAAATTATGCCAATTACTGATCCTTCAGGTTGTAAAGCCACTTTCCCATTTCCCTGTGGATATCCTACGAGCTCATGCTTTCCTAGTGATCAAAGAGCAGTAACCTCTTGACCAGATCCCGATTCCCAGCAACTAATTTCGACAAACTCATACTCATTCTGGGAATTCTCGCCTGTGCATCGTCTGTCATTGACGTTTTTTCTGGTTAATCATCCTGAAAACTCAATGCGAGCCATTAGCAGAGTCCAGCTTCCAGCAATCAGTTCCATTCGTTCACGGCTGGTCGTTGATTCGTGCTCACAGATTTACGATATAGGCTGTCGTATATCACTCTCTTCAAGATAGGTCAACTTCTCAGAAAGCGGTCTGATCTTTGTCAGCGTAGCCATTGTCCAATTAGGTGCAGTTTCTAGTTGATATTCCATCCAGGAGTGCCTTCCATTTTCATTAGCAAGGCCAGGGATCATTTCTCTTTAAGAAACTTTTGGTCTGTTGCTTCTCTGTTACCCCCTCCCCCCAAAGCTTAAATTCAGTTTTTGTCTTGCTACATCAATGAACGTCAAAATCTTTTTCTTCTCTTCCCCTGTGACTTCTCGAAAACTATCTCTCTGCATGTTTACGTCTTTGCTTATTACGATAATTAAATTTTACTATGTGATGTTTCTTCGTCAAGATAGACCAAAAGTCTTGGCCGTTTTTACATTTAATGTCTGGCTGTAATCGAAGTAAAGAGTATTAAGTTAAATTACATATTAAAGATGGTGTTTGTGAATGTGGGGACAGTAAGTGACTGGCTACCATAAATGCCTAGTAAATAACAGCGGTATTTAGTTCCAAACTAACTGTAAGTGACAGATTTCCGTTATAAAACACTGTAGAACTTGTCCTCGTCTTCCTATATTCCCCCCACGTTTCTCCTGATTATCAGTAATAAAAAATGAACTCAGCACTATAGGAAACGGATTTTGCATAGTGGTTTTGTCTGTTTTGATCTACTCACCCACTCAAGACCGAGAATCAGCTTCGAATCTCTAGAGATATGAAAGACACTCTCTCGTCATGCTGTCTCTTTGCTCTCTGTCTCTCTAACAGGCCCGTTCTGTGTTTGGTGCAACTTAATCACTCTACAATCCAATTTTCTCCGAACACTTGCTGATTTCTAGGTCGGGAATGAACGATTCTCTGGAGGACGTCTATGATGTTCGGCTGCAGAAATGGACCTTCTTAGACTACCTGGCCTCGACCACTTTCTATTGTACCGGTGCCGTCGGTATCACTGCCAACCTGACTCTCATCTACCTCATCCTCACCAAGTCGCCTAAAAGTCTCAATATTTACAGGTACAGTATATCGCTTATGCTTGACCTCTATTCAAATCCTGGCCTCTCTTCCATGGTTCTTTGGGGACTGAGTGCATATTAAAACGACTTGGGTTCGAAACCCATATGGTCGTGGCCATGTTTCCCTCTGATGAAACCCTCAAAATACTTTCTGAAAGTTTTTTTTTCCCGCACATTTTTCTGTTATGCGCCGATTTCACGAGAGGAGCGGTATACCGTATATGCTTGCACGTTTTTTGTCCAATTACGAGATTTACAGAGTCTTCCTGCTCAATGTAGCCGTAGCTGAGTTGGTCTTCAGCTTGTCCTCGACCATCGGACAGATCAGGTTCGTTGATCGGGAGCGATAAGTAGCTCCCTAATGAGGGGAATAATCAAAGAGTACTTCCCGGTTCGAAGAGCGATCATAGGAACAAAATGCGAACAAAGCAGATATACAGAGAGACGAGATTTGCAGAACACGTTTGGCTGATGCCAACACGTTTGCCTGATCGTGACAGGTAGATGATGTTGAAGTCAAGCTACCTCGGCAACGTTCTCCCAAAGACGCATCTCCCAAACCCAGACTCGATTTGTCTTGACTTGCAAAGAGTAAATGTCACAAAGTATGTGTGATAAATTGCCAATTAGGGCTCCAGATAGATATACGCAGACTTTTTGGCATTTTTAAATAGCTATCAAAATTTCAAAAATATCTAAATTTCAGAAAAAAGACTTATTACTAAATATTGAGAACTCGTTGCTTTCCTCGGAGGAAAGCTTCTCAAAATTTAAACAACCTCTGCTTATAACAGGGTCGGATCTAAATGGTACCTCAAAAACTTAGGACCTAATTTAGGTAACGGACAGGGATATTGAAAAGGCGCCATTCACGTAGCCTGTCGAGTAGAAATGGGTGAGACACGGCTGGCGCTTCGCATTTTGGTCTAATGGCTAAAGCGACAGTCTTGCGTACAAACGATACAGGTTCGATCCGTGACTAGTAAAAGGTACTTTTTACGTATTTAACTTTTTCTTTCTAAAGCTACTGACCTTGACAACGTGATACTTCTTCCGATGTAGATTCCTCAGCATTTCCTTGACTACACACCAGTACGTGTTGACATCGCTGGGAACTTCGGTAGCATCGGCCAGAATGGTCTCTTGACCGGGGCACCGGCTACCATACCGAAACGTTGTCTTTGAACGAACCCACGTGACACGGAGAGACAGACCTATATTTTTCCAGAATAATCCCAAACAAGTGGGCTTTCGCCTACGTTCCACTCGGTGTTGCCCGGTTCTTCCAGCCAGCAGTCGGCTATTTCGTCTACAGTACTCAACTCCACGCCATCTTCTATACCTTCATGTCTTTTCCTCTGTCTTTCGGCTATCGCTACTACGTGCTCATACGACCTCAGCCTTCTACCATCACCGCATTGGCCATCTGTCTGTGTCTTTGGTCCGTATCTTTAGCTCAGAATGTTTGTTCCCGCCAGGATTTGAATAAAGTGTTCCCTTCAGATTCTCTTCATCTTCTCCGAGGCTCCTCCCGACGAAGTTCGGGCCTACCTACTCCGAAATAAGCCCAGCTACAATTTGACCGGCTGGCCCATAAGCGGAAACAACATGCTCACACAGCCACTAACCTGCATAACGCTGGGCACAATCGTTCTCCCAATGTTCCCTATCTACTCCCTGGTTCTCTACTTCTACAAGAAAGCTCACAGTGTGCTGAGGAGCCAGTTGGTGAGTTGTCCTGGTGTAGAGAAAGTCAGGAATAGGAATTGCAGACGATGAACGAGAATACTGTGAGGGGACATCGGAGGCTGATTCGGGTTTGTTTTTGTATTCCAAGTTTGTATGAACCTAGTCTAGGCTTTGACAATACAAGCCTCCCTACCTCTCTTGTTCATCTTTCCGCCTATTACCATCTACGGACTGTATCATCTGGAGTTCATCGACTTGACCATTATAGAGTACCTCGTCTATGTACTCTTTAGGTGGGTTTTCATGCTTTTTACAGTAGTTGGCGACGTCATCCCTGTCTCTGCCAATCTGTCATAAATCTAACAGTGCAATCTTTCTGAAAGTCCTGGTCAACTAGTCCAAGTCCAGTGACATCTTTTTATCGTTCTATAGTCATTGCACCCTTATTGCCCATCTTTGTGACCGTGTTTTCAAGCTGCTTGAAGCAGCCTTTCTTCAGGCTGCCCTTTGCGGCATGTCCCAGTCCTATGACATTTCTACTGCCGACCCATCTCAGTTGTGCTTTCAGTCTCGATCTGTTAGTCATTCTCATGTATTTCATGCTACCTATCATGCTGGCTAATTTTAATCGCTCCGACCGTCTTCTTCTTTCACTTTCCGATAATATCGTAACTCAAATTGAGCTAGTGCTTAAACTCTGTAGGAAATCTCAAAAGCAACAAAATGCTTGGGATAAGATGGATGAACATGGCGTTCCATTTAGTTTTGCCTGATACAGAGACAGATGCATTCAGCGCGGAGCAGCAAGTTTCAATTTCGACCGATTACTTTCAGTTTCTTCCCAGCCTGTAGTCCTCTGGTAACTCTGTACTTTGTTCGTCCCTACAACGACGCCTTGAAGAAGGCCTTCTGCTGTTTCCGGAAGGCTGCCGAAAAACGAACCACCACTTCAGCGCCGAACGAGATGACCGAATACAGCGCTCCGCGGAAGCTCCAGGGCTCTTCCTCAGTCTAATAAGAAAAATAATTTACTCGTAAAATTACAATTTTGACATTCACAGAGAGACAAAGGTGTTAATTCTTCTTCTTGTCAGCTCGGGCTCCCTCGCCACCGATGATTTTCCTCCTCTGGGCGAACATGTAAAAGTAGAGCTGCGGGAAGCCGGGGATGTAGGAGATGGCCGCGAAGATCAGCACCCACCAGAACGAGATTCCAAAGTTGAGGGCGTTGGGCATCTCAAGACTGTAGTGTTTCTTCTCAGCCACTTCGGGCAGAGCGGCAAAGAGGGTCAGCAGCTCGCCAGTGACGCCCATCGGGTACAGAACAATGAAGGTGGTATAACGGAGGTAGGTGAGGAAGTAGGGCACGGCCCCGAAGAGTCCAAGCGCGTAGAAGGAATAGCGAATAACCTCGGTGATGGACCATGCGAGGAGGAGCAGTGGAACACCGAGACTGACGCGACTCTGAAAACTGATTTAGTTTTTCTATTTCTTCTTAGTTTTTATATTTTGTTAGGCAAATGACTCGATTCAGCTTTAGTTTCACTGGTCTTCGACCTGGCTTCTCTTCTCCCCACGTACGACAGAAATTAAATTGTCAAAAAAAACATTTTTCTGCGTTATTAAAGTACTCGCGAAAAAAGCTTCTCCTTTGTCAATGATCGACGAACTCAAACGGATTGGCGTTCGTATTTTTGAAGACCCTTCTTTTTTGCTTTCAAGATGACCGTTTTTAGATGTTTTGCAAGCATTTACCAATTGAGTTTGTCCTGTTTTCCACTTTTACAACCAAGAAAACAAAGCTGACACCAAATTTGCCAGGGACATAAAAAATAGGAGGCAGAAGGCACTTGTTTGCCCTCATACTAACGTTATCTCTCATTATGGTCTCCGCATTAGCATTTTGTCGTCGCAGTATTCAAATACAGACTCAAAACAATGCAAAAAACGCCTGAGAAGCTCATAGACGCAGCGAGATGATTCGTGACATGCGTCCCGTACTAAAAAGCTCTTTTACGCATCGTTCTTCGATTAAAAAAAACCCCTAAAAAATTGGGAAAGAAAAAATGAAAAACTCACGGTAGCACAGGTGTGGAGGATGGGCCAGACAAGGACTACTCTGCTGGTGACCTGCATCAGTGTTGTTCCGACTGGAGATCGAACCAGGCCTGTCAGCGAGTGAATAACCTGCATTTTTTTGATTCTAAGAAAAAAAAAACGAGCAACCTCGAGAATCGCGGCAGTCTGGAAGATTTTCAGCGGGGTTTCGACGCTTTTATACAGCTCGGGGAAGGTCAGGCCGTCTGCCAGACCGCGGACTGTCAGAAGAAGGATGTAGGCCCATCTTAAACCTTTTTTTCAGTGAAAAATGACAAAAAACGAACCCGAGGATCTGAATGGCATTGTAGACGACGAGGTACAGCTGTGATGTCTTCATTATTGAATCTCCGACGAACTTAACTCGCTTTTTAGGATTAAAAAAATAGAAATCTACTTGTAAGGCTGCAGGTCCGCGATGGAGAAGGAGTTTTCGCGTCCGCTGTACAAATTCAGCGCCACCAGTGCCCAGCTTATCTCTGCAATCAGACGATTTCTAGGGTTGCGGATGGCGCCACAAACGCCACACACAAGGTCGGGAGTGTTCGTTGAGAGAGAGGAAGAGGAAATCAGAAAGGTATGGGGAAGGCAAATTCAATAATGAGAGATCATGTGCAGGTCATGCGATTAGTCATCTGCGGTTATTTTTAAACCAGACGTCAAGGGGATCTTGACATCAATAAATACCCATTTTTTTGAGGACGGCATAGTATTTTTTCGCGTGAAAGTGCGCAAACTTGGCCACATTGGAGCTGTACATCTTTTCATAACTTGCTGGAGCGGATAAAAATGCTGTTTAGCCTCGAAAAACTATATGAAAAATGAGGATAGAATTCTCCCTTTCCTTTAGAAGGAATCTTTGTCAAGAAAGGTCTAAAAGGTCGAGTGTTTTGGAGGAAGTTTCGGCAGGGTATAGGCTAGGTTATCAAGAGGAATCGGTATCGAAGGGGGAGAAAGAACGCGGCAGGCAGAGAACAATCAAAAGACATCGATCACTGTTTGCAAGCTGCAACGTTTCGATGTAAAAAGATGCAGTCACATAGTTTTGCTTGAAATCGCGATCAAAATTTATCGTTTTGCCATAGAAAGAATTCGATTCGAATACTGGGTATTATGCATCGAGGGATCATGGGCTCAATACCGCCCGAGTTCAACTTCTTTTTTGTAAAGTTCCATTTTGTAAAGTTTTTCGACCTGAATAAGAATATTTAAACATATTCAGAGGTTTCCGGTCTTCAAACAAAATTACAGCCCTTCAAAGATTAATCAAAACTGGTGTAAGAGTGGCCGTTACAGCCTTCGCGCTCAGGGTTCGATACCCCGTGAGGGGAATTTTTTTTAGCAAGCTATTTTGAGAAGAGAAAGGTTCCCAAAGGTGGGAAGTTGACAGGTTCACAGAAAGCTCCCAAGGGATGAACAGGTGATAAAAAGTGGTCGTCTCACACGACCATGGCCCGATTGACACTGACCACCATTCGACACTAGCGAAGATCAAAAGGAACGGGCTGTCAATCAGCGGTGCAGAGAAAGGAAAACGGGAAGTCGTTCTGTTACCAAAAGAAGCTACCCCCGAGGCCGACCAAGGTACACAAGCACGATAAGAATTTCATGGAGGACCAGCCTAATATTTTGATACGTGAAAAGTATAATAAAAAATTTATGGGTCGCGTAAACTCAACATGAAAACAAAAACACTTTTACCCCGAAATTTAGGCGACCATCTGGAGCTGCTTGTAGACCTGTTTGCGGTACTCCTCGAGTCCTCCCTCCAGCGTGGTGACCATGCGGTCTTTGGCCACCCAGAGCTCCTTGCAGACCATCTCGATCAGTTGCTCGTCGTGGCTGACAAGGACGACTCCGCCCTGAATTTAAAAATTTAGAAATTATTTCGGTGGTCTGCTGCTTTGACTTGTAAATAAAAGTACCAAAAAACCCACATTGAACTTGTTGATTGCATTTCCAAGAGCCGCGACGGTCTCAACGTCCAAGTGATTGGTAGGCTCGTCCATAACCAGGTAGTTTGGACTGAAATTTCGTTATTTTCCCACCAACAAAAGTAAAAATACTTCATCATGGCGATGTTGGCAAAGGCCAGACGACTCTTCTGTCCTCCGGAGAGCGTGTACACAGACTGAAGGGCCATATCTCCGCTCAATCCGAATCGGCCAAGGGCTGCGCGGTAGTCTTCCTGACTCTAAATGCCCTATTTAGTCAGAATAAAAACAACAGAAAATCACCTTTCCCGGATGATTTTTGGCCAGGACCTCGATGGCCGTCATGTCCATGTCGAGCTGGTCCACATGGTGCTGGGTGAAGTAACCGATCCGGAGACGACGATTCACGTTGCGGAGACCGAGGGAGGGGTTCAGATCTCCGAGCAGGACCTTGAGAAGGGTGGTTTTACCTTAAAAGCGGATATTATTTGAGCCAAGAGAATGAGCGTGATCGGTTGGGGTAAGTCCAATTAAAAGTACGAAAAAGTTCTAAAAAAAAACCTTACCGGCTCCGTTCTCTCCGACGATGCAGATCCGCGACTGAGCGTGGGTGCCGAGATTGAGCTTACGGAAAACGAATGGGGTCTCCTCGTTGTAGCGGAAGGAAACATCATCCAGCTGGAGCACGGGGTTGCTCAAGAGCTCGCACTCGGGGAAGCGGAAGGTAATGTCGGCGTCGAATTCGACGGGCTGGAGCACTGGTCTAAAATGGACATTTTAGGGTAATTCCCACATTTTTAATTCTTACGCATCGCACTGGCAAGTCTACCTTCTTGGCATTTTCTGTGTTAACTACATAAAGGGTCACCCCGGCTAGTCTCTAAACGAGCTAAACTGGGAAAATGTTGGTGAATGTCATTGCAATAAATCCTACAAAGATACAACGCACAAAGGAAAAAAGGGTCAAACTTACAATCGTTCCAGCATCTTGATTCTGCTCTGAACCATCGAGGCACGCTTGGCGTTGTAGCGGAACTTGTCGATGAATTCCTGTGTATGGGCTCGTAGCTGCTGCTGTGCCTCGTACTCGCGCTGCTGTTGCGTCAGCTTCTCCTTCATCGTCTTCTCGAACTGGTCGTAGTTGCCTTTGTAGTGGTCGAGTCGTCGCGTGTGCAGATGTACAATATCCGTACAGGTCTCATTGAGGAACTTGCGGTCGTGAGAAACGGTCAGGATTGTGCCCTCCCAGTGCTGAAGATGTCCTTCCAGCCAGTAAACTGCTCTGAAATCGGACGTTATGGCTCGTCCCAAGTTCAGTAACATGCGCTGCCAGAGCTGTTCAGTATGACAGACAGAACGGAGATCTGCAATTGCATCGCGTCGTGCCTATTCTGTGCTCTGAACCATAGAAAAGGCTCCCAAAGTGAAAAGTTGACAAAATACAAACTCAATACCCTCAAAAGAGCGATACCCAATCCTGTTACAATATTCTGGGGGTAACTGGCTCTCGCAACAGACGAACGAGTACATGATTACACGTCTCTCCGACTTTACAAAAGTTCCAAAAATTAAGAAACTACCTCATGTCCAACATGTTAGTCGGCTCGTCAAGAAGCAGGATGTCTGGGGCGACGAAGAGTGCTCGGGCCAGAGCAACCCTCATGCGCCATCCTCCAGAGAACTCTTTTGTGGGTTTTTTTTGCTCATCCGGCGTGAAACCGAGACCGTAGAGGATTGAGGCAGCCTTGGCGGGAGCCTTGTCCAGCTGGAGCGCCTCCATCTCGACGTAGAGCTTATTCAATTCGTCCATCCATTTGTTCTTCTCGCTGTCGGAGAGATTCTCCTTGTTCAGTCGGGCTTGGAGAGTCTTTTCCTTGTCCATCATGGCCACGCGGCGAGAATCCGAGATGAGGACAGCGTCCAGAACGGGCGTGTCATCTCCTTCGACCTCTTGCTCGACGGAGAGAAGGCTGATACCGGCCGGAATCTTCAGCTGGTCGCTGAAAAAAGGATGTCAGAACTGATCACAGAAAATAATAGGTAAGAAGGCCTCCTCAATCAAACTTTGGCGGGCTTATCGTGAAAAACAGAAAATCGAGAAAATTCAGGACTTCGAACGTCTGGAAAATAGGAACAGATTGGGGGTTCACCGATTACAGAGCTATGGTCTCTTGAAACGTGTTGAGCAAGGAAATTGAAGAAAAGGAGCAGAAACCCGGATTTGGGAAAGCCCGCCAAATTTACGATAGAAGTGAGGCAGCCAACCGAACATTTCCCACAAATTCCCGTACCTGGAGATCATTTTCAGCAGGGTGGACTTTCCAATACCGTTCCTACCCACGAGACCGTAACGACGCCCGTAGGCCATTGTGAGATCGGCGCAGGAGAGCAGCTGCTTCGTGCCGATCGAAATATCGATACTTTCCATCTTGACGTCCTTGGAATTCGCATTCCGAGCTGCCTCCTTGAATGGGGCCTGTGTGGCTGTGGCCGTCGATTCGGGCCGCTTTTTTCTGACGACGGGCTCGTCTCCACGCTGCTCGGCCTTGGCTTCGGCTCGCTGATTTGCCTTGCGCAGCTTGTCCTTGTCTACTTGCTGAAAGCTTTGTTCTATGATACCTAGAAAGTGACTACCATGGGCGTGTCACGGGATTGAATCTTCCAAATGCTCTCAAGGGCAGCAAAGTTCTGGTTTTCTGCGGCCATATCGACCGTCTGTTCGAGTTTCTTCGTGGTTCCGGTCTCACGAGCTGCCTTGGGGAGATTTCTAGAGAATAGTACGTGAAATAGAAAGATTACGAGGCTTACTCTCCATGAAGCAGACGCAGGAGCTGTTGACAAGCACGGCGTGATCCTTCCTCACATAGGTTTTCAATGTAGCCTTCCAGATGCTCTCCGACAGCTTCGTATACCTCGTCGAGAGAGGTCAGGTCTTCAGAATTCTCCTTGAGGACAGCTGGAAGCAACATTATAGCCAAAATAATGCATGTCTTACCCGAAATGTAGTCCTTGACTTCGACGGGAAGAGTAGGGAATGTTCCGGACAAATAGCCCGGAATTGCCGCCACGTTTGCCATTTTAGTTGTTTACGAAGAATTCGTTACCTAAATTCTTTGTTGGAGAGCACAATGTGGCCACTAACCGAGCCAAATGAAGAAGTAATAGGTGATGAGAACGGGAAGAAGACTTGGAATGAGTAGCACGTAATAAAGCCAGTCCGAGGGGATAATATTAGCGGTTATCTCGTCTACCCAACGTTCTTCTACCATCCACTGTTGTCAGCGAATCTGAAAATTGCTTTTTTTTGCTGTCATTTTAGGGTGAAAAGGACTGGAAAAGGAGAAGAAATGACAAAAAAATGAAACAAATTGGAAATCCTAAAGAAACTACCGTATCAAAAAATGTTGCGTACAACATTTATGTGCAAACGCCAAGGAAAAGAATCCAATTGCTTTCGATTTCCAAGCAGTTTTCTCTTCTCAATTAACCAATTTTCACTCTTACTTTGTTGTTTGATACAGCCTCCTACTAGAGAACATGCTACACTTTGGTCTCTCATCACGTTTCCACAAATAAAACTTCTAGAGCCGACTATGGGAGACGCGGAGATGGTAGAAGAAAACGTCAAGCGTCAACAGCCCAAGCGGAAGGCAATTGTGAGCTTTCTCCTTCTCTTTTTGCTTCAATATAACTAATTACAGCATCTACTAGGCGACGCTGAAGAATCCACACTTGCCAAGAAGCTTTTTGGCGTGACGAACGATCAATCCAGCTCCGAAGACGAGACCGATTCGGAAAACGAGGCAGAAGTTCAGGTATTTCCTATATTTTCTTGTCCGAGGGTGTTTTCAGCCCCCAGCCACCTCAAAAGCCGTCTGGCAAGATGATGATGACGACGTGGACGAGGATATTGTTCTGACGAAGAAGAAGGTCGCCGTCTTTCTCAAAAAAAGCACGGATGCTGGAGAGAGGATACAGAAACGAGTAAGAAAATGTTTTTTGCCATATTTCGACTGTTGCAGGAGTATCAAGAGCGCCTAAAAGCTCATTTTATTCGCACGCAGAATGGAGGAGTCGTACCAAAATGGGCTACAGGGCAAAGTTGATTTTTTTCCAGACGATTTCTGACTATTTTCCTTCAGAAAAGACTACAGCTCTGCACGAGGATGACTCCGACGATGAGGTCAATTCGGCTCTCAAGATTATGACCAAGACTGTTGGTGCCTACACAGAAAAGAGCGACGTTCTGCCGAAAACAATTCTCCAGCACCAAATTCTCCCAGAAATTACTATCGGTCATCACGAGGCCAAGGCCGTCAGCGTTCTTCGTTTCCATCGATCCAAGAACGTCCTCTTTGTGGCCGATCTCGGCGGAAGTGTCAAATTGTATGAGGTACACCAATTCTTCTCGTTTTTTCCAATAAAAAGCCAATTTCCAGGTCGATAGTGACGTGAAAAAGGAGCACTTTCTCCAGAAGATCAAGTTTCAAAAGTTCCCTATTAAGAGCATGGACTTTGCCGGGGCTGACAGCATTATTTGCGGCTCCTCGCAGCAGGAATACTTTATGCGCTACAACTTTGTGACTGGGGAAGCTACGGAGCTTCGTTTGCCGCAAAGTAGGAGGTTTTTGGAGATATTAGCATGTGTTTTCCAGATATTCGAAGACAGGGATGCGGTCATTTCGGCATCTCTTCCGACGGAAAAGTGATGGCTTTCGTTGGGTACAACAATCAGGTCTATATCCTATCCACATCGGTGGGTTTTGACCATTTTTGTTCGATTCGCGTCATTTCTAGTCGATGGAGCACATGCAAACAGTTTCTCTCCCATCGCCGGTCGCTTCTCTCACCTTCCTCCCAGGCTCCAGCAAGGATCTCTGGATTATTTGCGGTATGACGACCCTTTCTCCCCATCTTTTACACGATAATGTACAGAAAACGGCCAAGTAAACTACTGGAACTGTTCTGACAAGACGCTGCACTCATTCATCGACGAGGGATCCATTCGCGGGACAAAGATCGCCTTCAGTCCGGACGGTTACTATCTCGCTTGTGCCTCAAATTCGGGGATCGTCAACGTTTACGAGACGGCTACGGCCCGAGCCTCCATCGAACCAAAGCCCGTAGCCGTGAACAAGGCGCTTCTGACAAGCTGCGACTCGATTGCCTTCAATCACGACAACCAGGCTCTTCTTGTGGGCAGCTCTATCAAGGTGATATCCTCTTTTGTATCCGGCGCACAAAAATTGAAACTTTGAGGCAGGGATGGCTCACTAGCCTCGTTTGTAAGCGCCCCGCCCAACATTTTGTCTCGAGAAGCTGAAGTAGAGACCCCTTTTCTATTTTCAGCAGTTTTGAATCTGAAATTTAGTTGACTGGAGCAGGAACGGCTTGAGCAGTTGAAAAAATGTTGCCCGTCAAAAAATTTAAAACAGCCCCCAAGACGAATGTCTCCGTTAGTGACCTTTTATTTCTGAACATGATCAATGATTCCCTATTTAAAGTAGTAGTAAAACCAACTGGTTCCAACCAAAAGTATCTAACAACATACCTCCGGAAGGCCTTTTACAATTACGAGTATTCCTGTACGATCAAAATTTTTCCTAATCGTTGGGAAACTTACCTAAGCCTCCATAAATTGATATAATCTTTAAAAATTCCAGGTAAATCAGCTGAAGATGTTTCATATGCGGAGCAAGACCGTCTTCAAGAACTTCCCACAGCATTTCGAGAAGGTTCCCATGGCCACCTGTCTGGGATTCTCGCCCAATAGCGGCTACATGGCCGTTGGCTGCCTGAACGGACGTCTCCGCCTCTACAGAATCAGCCATTTCGACAATTATTGACACTGTTTTTGTTAGCGAATTGCTTGTTATGTTGTTCCTTGTTATTGCCTCGAGTCTAAAAGTTCTTTTACTTTTTTATTTAGATTTTTACGGGTTTTGTTTGCCCACATCGATTCTTTTTTTTTATGACTCAGGGCTTTCGAGTTACGGTAGTAATTAGTGCCAGAAACAGTTTTTGTGCCATCTGTAGCAGATTCAGGATGTCCAACTTCTTCCGCGGAGCTCTCAACCTAATACAGGGAGGAACGGAAGGTGAGTCATAGAAATAATTCGAGTTCCCGCGTGACTTTTACTTGGTCAATATTTCACGCCAAACTGCGTACTGAAGGAAATAACGTTATTTTGTCATTTTCTGCGTTTCTGACCCACTCTTTTGATACGTTTGCCATTTTAGGCATTAACTCTGTTTTTAAAAGCCATAAATCGATTCATCGTATGAAATACGCTTAGAACTAGATATCGGAACAAGGAAAGTGGGCTCAGAAGGTATTTTGACGAGAAATCAAGGATTACCTTGCATTTTCTGGTGTCGCAAGTGAGCTAGAAGGTTAATTTTTGGTAGGTATAAGCTGAAAATATGAACCAAGAGCCTCGAAAACCAGGCTAGAAACGGCAAAGCACCGATTTCTGATACAGGGAAACTTAGGTCTGGAAGGAGAACCACATCCACTGGTAGGAAAAGAATTGCTGATAGGAGAGACACGACTCCGCGTACGATCCCTGATAGCCGAGGGCGGTTTCGCAGTCGTCTTCGCAGCCCAGGATCAATCCGGACGGCAGTATGCGCTGAAACAGCAGATAGCCAACGACAAGGATGCCCTGAACGCTCTCTCAAATGAAATTCAAGTCATGGAAGAGGTAGGAACCCATTTGAATAGAAAACGCACAAAAAAAATGCAGCTACGAGGCCACCCAAACATCGTGGGCTACTTCAACACGTCAAAAAGTCGCGCCTCCAACGGCGGAACCGAGTTTATGATGCTGATGGAGCTGTGCTCGGGCGGATCCGTGATCGATCTGCTCAAAACTGGCCAGCTGAGCCCGACGCAGGTCTTACGAATCTTCTATGCGGCCTGTAAAGCTGTCAAACATATGCACTGCCGACCAAAACCCATCACTCATCGAGATATCAAGGTAGGTCCACTGGAATAAGTAAAGAAATTAACAAAAGAGTGAGAAAATCGGTAAAAACAAAGAATACGCAAAAGTACGTGACCTAGTAACGCAATATTGCGTACAGAAGATTCGGAATACGCAGAAGTACGTGAGGGATGACGCCATGCACAAACGACGAAATCCTCACTGACGCAAAATTGCGTACAGTAAATGAATATTTTCAGGTGGAAAATCTCCTGTTTGACAGCAAAGGAATCACGAAACTGTGCGACTTTGGAAGTTCTACCCGGGCTGTCTTTCATCCCGACGACTCATGGTCCTCCATCCAGCGAATCACCCTGATCGAGGAGATGCAAAGGAACACGACGCCGATGTACAGAGCGCCAGAAATCTCCGACGAGTACATGAACATGGCGGTCGGACCGCAACAGGATGTCTGGGTGAGTTGGACAGGCAAACCCACAGACAGACGCCGTTGCGCTTTTTAAAGGGAGAGAAAGAGATTTGTTTGTTTGTTCGTGGCCTCTAGCCAAAGATGACAAGGCAAGAGTTATGAAGAATTCAGTGGACGATTCAGGGGTGCCTAGAAGGTAGAAATGGGATGTGGTTCAAGCAGCGGTAGCTCAATTGTGATAATGGATTAGGAAATAAATTGACTGGGGCCGCTTGTTAGCAAAAACTTCTCAGGGAAGAACCCTGCCAACTCTAGGCGAGTCTGTTTTTCCAAACTGGAACTAACTCGAATATTACTCATAGCCTGTCTCAAGAGATAGGCTGCACCAGCATCCGGAGGCTTCCGGTGAAACAGTGAAGCAACTTCTTCGATGTTTCAAACGACCTCTTTGCAGGCCCTCGGCTGTGTTCTCTTCTATCTCTGCTATCGCGTCCACCCGTTCGAGGATTCTGCCAAGCTGCGAATCATCAATGCCAAATACTCCATTCCACAGGACGATGTCGTCTTCACAATGTTCATTCCCTTAATACGTAAGTCCCCCCAGTCCGAAACCCTGGAAACTCACAAACTTCAGAATCGTGTCTCCAGGTGAATCCGATGGATCGGCCCACCATCGCTGATTTGGTCGAAAGAACTGAGGCTCTGGCAGCAGCCATGGGAGTCAATCCATCCGAATGCGTCCCAGGTCTCCCGTCGCTGATGAATCAGTCTGTGGAGGCACAATCCACCGCAGCAGCTCCTCCTCGTCCACCTCGACCCGACGGACCAGATGTCAGTCAACAGGCGTCGGCCATGTTCGGTGCCCTTAAAGGCCAGGGAATAAGCTTCTTCAAGCAGATAAAGGACAGGTCCGCGGCGGTGGTACAGACAGTCCAGGCTACCTATGGAAGCGGTCCCGATATCGTGTGGCTGAGCTCCCGAATGATCTTAGCCCCGCTCCCGGATCTGGTACCGGAAGCCTTGGCCGCACAGGCCGAAGAAACGATTCGAAACTTTGCCACCGGACAGAGTCGTCCCTTCGTGATGGTCAACTTCTCCAGTCGTCGTCTTCGCTGCGAATATCCCACGGCTCCGCTCGAGAGTACTCTTCCTCAGATCTTCATCGGTCCCCCGCCGACTGTCAACTACCTTCTGAAGTTGTGCAGGACCATGACCCAGTTCCTCAGACAACATCCCAACGGATTCGTCGTTCTCTACGGTCTCATGCGTGGGTTTTAGTTTGGGAATTAGGTAATCTTGACTTTACAGCTCATTGTGCTCTGATATCGTCAGCTCTCATTATCTACAACCGCCTTCTTCCGCGACCAATGAACGCACTGGAGCTGGTCACATCCAGACGCAAGGCAGTCACGGCTCTTCCTCCCTCCTTCCATCGATCTCTGGATCTGCTAGCCAACATCGTCAACACGGACCCGTCTGCCATATACAGTGTGAGTAGCTAGGAAAAAGTATACTATCAAAGGAAACCCGCGACAGTGCACAGTTGTAGATATCCGGAGGAAATGCGCCAATTAGACTTTGGAGTGTGCACTAACTCAGATAGCACACTGGCAGCTATCGACAAGCTGCAGCGTTCACTTTTGATAGGCGGCCTAACTAGGAGACACTTTACAGAACATGGAAAAGCTTAAAAATGCTGTCTCGAACCTGAAAATAGATTTTTTTTTTTGGTTAGACGGCTTGCAGTAGATATCTGGAGTAAGAGATATGGTTGCAGGTTGTCCACAACTACCCCGTCTACTTGCTCAACATCACAATGGAGCCGCCGCCGCAGTTCAACGTGAACAAGAATGGCTGTCGTCCCTTCGTCGAGATCTTCTCAGCCGGCAACAAACTGTGGTCCACGTTGAAAGACTACGACCAGATGAAGTGAGTCAGACTGGAGAATCCAAAATACCGAAAGTTCCCAGAGCTTTCGAAGCGCCTGAACGTCGTGTGGAGCTCCCCTTGGACAAGATCCCGGTCGGAGACGATGTGACGATCAATGTGTACCACGCGCGCTGGAGCAAAATGCAGAACAAAATCCAGCAGATCTTCATCTTCTCCTTCGGCTTCCATGCCAACTTTTGTGATGTTCAGAAGAATCAGCTCGTTTTCAATCTTGGCGATCTGGACATCAGGGAGGCGGATAGGGCCAACTTCCCTGAAGGATTTAAGTAAGTCGAAATAGTTTTCATGGGGAGGGGGGTGAAATTGACATTCGGTTGTAAAACATGACCTTTGGCTTCCTAATAGTTAGCATAGTCGCCTCTAACATATGGGAGGTCACATACTTTTTAGGCGGTCACAGGGTTTGCTGCCGCCGCCGGTCGTTTGATCCATGCCAATCTTTCTCGACTCTGTATATTCCTTATCTCATTTCCAGCCTGTACCTACTTCCTGATGTCCTCTGCGAGGTTCATGATTACCTCGCTTCCTTATTACTCGTCCAGCCCGTCCCCTTTGTGTCCTACTCTTACCGAACGTGTCCCTTTCTTCCTCACATACCCTTTGTGGTTATGTCGGCAAACCGAATGGTGCTCTGGATCCAGATTTCCAGGCTCAGGCCTGTTGACATGGGCAGACAAAACGATGCCGGTTACGACAGAACCCAATTCAGTCTCCTAACTAGCTCCCCAAAGTTCTTATGCATCAAAATTGGCTCTGCTAGAGCCGCATTTCCTGGAACTCCCTCCCCAAAGTCGTTCCCTAAATGGCAGAGCTCTCTTTTCCTTTCTCTCCTTTTTTGAAATACGAGACGACATGGGAATGTCTCCTTCTCTTTCTGTCTCTCTGGCGAATCCTGTTCCTTTGCTTCAGAGGCTGTAATACACGTCGCTCAGCCATTTTTCTCCCTTTCCCTTATGACAAGTGGCTGTGGATTATGGGGCGGGCTGGGTCAGTGCATTAGCGCTCAATCCCCGCGCTTGATCCATGAGTTCCTGTCCAGTTAACTGCCAATTTGTTTACGTTCCCATCACATTTAGTTATGCTGACCGGTAGAGGGTACCTGCCTCTGAATCATAAACCGCATCTGTTTAAAAGGTGTCCGAATTTGTATATCCAAAACTGATAACATAATTTAGGGTGATTCTCAAGCTCCACATCGACAATGCTGACCGCGGATTCAAGAGCACAATGGCCAGCCAGCCGGAGTTTTTGTCATACAATCCGGAGACCGTCTCGAGCAACAACCTGGTCGATGGGATGCAGGAGTACGGGCAGATAAGGTCAGTTCTAGCCGCGCTTCCCGACCGTACCGTCTCGACTGATCTGAATACTCGATGAGGTGGTACGAGGAAGACAATCAGGTTGGGTGCTCTCAAGAGTCAGCTCTGACCCGAGAACTGTTTTACACGGAGCTCTACAGTTCTGTTGTATAGCAAGAAAAACGATTCCAGGCAAGAGTTCGGATCCCCATCAGCTAGATCCACAGCTCGTCCACAGAGACAGGAAATGAAAGAAGAAGCCCCGCAGCCAACAGCCGACTTCTTCAGCTCACTGGAATGGGAACAAGGCTCAGCTGATGCTCAGACTGCCGTACCTCCTCGGAGACATGTGGATCTGTTTGATGTACAGGAACAGCCATCGAGACCACAACCGCCAGTGCATAGGCCACAAACTGTCGGGGTTAGTTTGAATTTGCTTCGCCTCTTGAATATATCTACATTGTTTGCAGTGACTACCTAAAACGGGTACTGGGCCAACGACTCGCAAAAACTTTACCGCATGGCGCATTCGGTTAGGGCTCTATTACAAGTCGAACGAGTCTGGTTCTTGTGCATAAAAAAATCTTTCTGAGTTACTACGAGATGCTTGGAAACTACTTTTGGAAGATTTTGCGTCATTAGATTAGTTCCTGAGTCACCAAGTTTTTGTGCGCGATTTCCAAACAATGAGGTGTTATTCTCAGAATTTAGGGTCATAAAACAGCTGAAGACTGGGAACGAGAAGCCGGAATCCGTGTCGGCATGGAGGAGCCAGACGAGGACATGTCCCAGTTCGCATTCGATTGTGATAAGCCGAACAGCAACGAGACTCCGATCCTGGGAGGAGGTCCGTCGCCGCTGCAGACTGCTTCTACTCCACGAGCCTCAGAGATCGACCTTCTTGGATTGGGAGAAAGTAACGAGCTCTAAGTTTTGAAACAATCTAATATTCAGTGAACATCGGCTCAAGCCAGTCAAAACCTGCTGCTCCTGTCGATGACCCGTTTGGCGACTTCTTTGGATCGGTCCCGTCTCAGCCAGCTCCTTCCAATCCGACTGTGGACCTTTTCGGCGATTTTGATGGTAAGCGACAAAGAGAAAGATTCAGAGAGACAGAGAGGTAGAGAGTCAGAGAGACAGAGACTCAGTGAGACAGAGATATAAGTCCTCTTTCAGCACCTTCTCCCGCACCCTCCATGCACAGAAACGTCTCTGCTCCGACTCTGCCCCAGAAGACCACCTTCGATCCATTCGCAGAGTTTATGAACAGCGCCGCAGTGCACAGTAATCCAGCCAGCAAGCCGGGATCTGGTGGGAACAGCGCCTCCACGACTCCGAAACCCTCGAGACCAAACTACAGCCGGTCAGCCTTCGACGCCGTGAACTCGAACAACACTGCCAGTAGCAAGCCAAAAGTTACCTCGGACGCCTTTGGAGATCTTCTCTCTGGACATGGATTCACAGCCTCGGCCGCTGCGGGACCAAAAACCATTGGAGACATGCAGAGGGCGGAGGAGGTCAAGACGATGGACCCCATTCAGATCAAGATCCGTGACTGGACCAAGGGTAAAGAGAAGAACATTCGGGCGCTCATAGCCTCTCTGAATGATGTACTGTGGGATGGAGCTGCTGTGAGCTGGCAACAGCCCACAATGGCCGACCTTCTACAGCCGGCAAAGGTAAGCCTAAATTGTTTGACAGAGAGACAGCGTGTGTCTTAGTTAGTCCCGAAATTACGCCGCATAGCGGGTCGGGTTCAAATCCCATGCATGGCAAAAGAGGGTCGCTTCATGAATGGTGTGAAAACATCCTCAGAAGGATTCCTACAGTCGAGTCAGAATAAGTAAATTATGAGCACCTAATTCGAACCAAGCCTTAAAAACTTCAAATGAAGGCCGTTTCAGCTGAAAAAGGCCTACTTCAAGGCATGCCTCGTCGTCCACCCGGATAAGCAGAGCGGCTTACCGCACGAGGAGCTCGCCAAAGCCATCTTCACCGAACTGAACCAGGCCTGGGCAGCTGAAAACCCTTCCTAATCGAATGAATTCTTATTTATTGTGATTATCACTAGTCTGTCTCTCTCCCCATTTAAAACTGTGTTCCATCGTACCCTACGGGTATGTCTCTTTCATTTAGAAGCAATTCCATTCCTTCCCACAAATTTCCTGGTCAAACTCTCTTTGTAACTGTGGTCTCTCTATCTATAATGAATGTGATCTTCGCGGCTATGTTTATGTGTTCTCAGGGCGATGATTGACCCCATTCGACCCCAGGGGAGAATCCGTTCACCCTCTTCTTCATGAAACTTCTCCTTCTTTTACTTTTTGGACTAGCTCTTGGACACGAAGAATTCTTTGGGTCAGTGGCTGAAAACGAAGCTGACTGTCGTTTTACTGTTCACAGAGATGGACCGGAGGGAGTCGAAGTCACGGGTATGTTTCATTGAATACGTTCCTTTGAAGTCTTGCTTTGGGTGGCCTGATCTCTGTCTCTCAGTCTTATTGTCCCCATTTACTTATCTCTCTATCTCCTCTTCTTCAGAGTTTTATATGGATCAAGAATTTCAGGCGTTGATCTGGACTCTGAACTCTACTATCTGATCCAATGCACTCCCAGAAAAGGCTACTGTCTGAGAGTCACCAATTGTACCGTCAGTGCCGACGACGATTCTGTCTCTCCCTACATTGTGATCGATGAGGGCGGATGTTCCAGTGACACCTCGATCTTCAGCCATGTTACCGTAAGTTAGTCTCTTTACACAAAATATCGTTTACAGTACCTGTCCGATTTCGTTGCCGGCATCGCGAACCCTTTCCCAATCAGATTTCGCAGTTCATCGGCGGCGGTTCTCTTCTACTGTGTGACGAGTTTGGAGGTCTCCGACGAAGGAAGATGTCACCGCAAGCCATGTCCACGAGATTTCCTTCAATAAAAGTGTGTGTTGCGCGGATGGCTGTCCCACTTTCCCATCCCCGGGTCTTGTCCTTCACACGTTTTTGTTGACCTCATAGAGACTTCGTTTCTCTTCCCTCCTCTTCTAATGCTACTTCGCTTGAATTTGGCGTGCAAACTTGGAACCAGCGCGGGAATCAAACACGACCCTTTTGTTCTGTAGTCAGAGCGAGCACTAACCAACTGAGCTATGCGGACGAGTTCGCGCGCTCATCTCTAAAAATACATGACTTTTGATATTCTGACAATAAGGGAGGCTGGCTGTAAAGAGACCAATTATTTCCCTCTTTTAACCTTGACCATCCTTGATAATCCTTCCCAATTCTCGTTGTATCGACTGACTTTTAATCACTCGCCGCCAGCCAACTAGTCCCTCCGGGCCAGACCAGTCACTCCAATCCATTTTCGCTTGTTTTGTCTCTATATCTCCGAATTGATCGGTTGTGATTCAACGAACCCGACTGCCTTGGCCCCCAATCCCAGAGCGCGGATTTGTTAGCGCCCAGCAATGTTTTTCCAGCGCAGAAGATGGCTTGGCGAATCAATTTGGCCTTCGACAGTCTCTCTCCTCTGGCTGACGAACTGAACTTATTTCTGATCTCACCCGATGAGCATAGAGTAACATGTATGCAACACGTAGTCATCCAGCTGCATTCAGTTCTTTTCCTCTTTCGATCCATGTGACTCTGTCTCCTTAGATCCTGTCCCAGTTCTTTGTCTTTATACTGTCTTGTCGATTGTACCTAGCAACAAATCATTACTTTATTATCTCCTTGTCACACTACTTTTTGCCAATTGTCACCTGGTCCTACTACAAAAAAACAACGAAGGTATCGTAGAAACCATGCTCACTATCACAAAGTGTCTGTCACATGTATCTTATTGAAATGTCGACAGTCTTTTTTTTTTTTGATAAGACGATTGTAGTTTTAAAACTGGAGAGACTACTACGACGACTTAAAATTGTTAATATTCAAGTTGTTAATATTGTGTCGTTGCGTCAGGAGAGTTAGACTTCAATGGTTCAAGTTCTTTTATCTGTTCCCCCTGAGTCTATTACCTGCTCAGGATGTTTGAACATTCTTACAATCCCTACTCCCACCCCTTCGGTCATTTTCCATGTTTACACTCTCTGTCCCTCCAAACTGCTATTAGTGTTTACTTTTCAGAGACGCATGATTCCACGATGGTTTCTTCTCCTCCTCGTACTATTGTGTCCATCGGCTAGTGGACAATGTAAGTTTGTTCTATCTGTCTCGAGACCAAGGATTCCAGTGTCCATCGATGACATAATAACCAGGGCTCTGTCCCTGGTCAGACCCATCTTCGACACTTCGGCCCCGCTGCAAAATGACGCCATGGTCCCGAAACAACTGGAGCCGTCAGCCAGTGACAGACGAGCTTCGAGCATTCTGGGTTCGAGGGTGAAGACTCCGCTAGATGACTTGCCTTTCTGCAGAGGCAATAGCAGGTAGCCTACTACAATTAACTTTCCAAAAACAAGGTTACAGGATCTGCCAATTTCTGTCCTGCTCGGCCGAAAACTTCAAAAAAGACCAGGCGTTCAGTAATCTTCAACTGGGAGCCCAGATTCTTTCGGATAAGAAGCTACGACAGGCTGTGAGCAGGTACTAAAGGTTTGAAAGAATTATTGATCAGTATTTCAGTAATCCGGAGGCAATCGATGCCGTCTGTAGAGAACAGGGAATGGGTGCAGACGAATGTAAACTCTTTTCGAAAGGCTTTCAACTCATTGACAGGTGAGACAGGGTATATGCTACAGTTACGAACCTGGCCTATAGCACTGCTCACTCAGTCAGCAGGACACCACTCCTTTGGTACGAAGAGATATTAGAATCCTTGTCTCTTCGTCCCTTCATCTCTCTCATACTCATTCTGTCCTCATATAGCTGCTACCTACCAGTATCAGTAATACAGTGAATCGGTCTCAGGTATCTCCTGTCCAAATTTGAGTATAACCTGTCAGGTGGGGGAATTCTATAAGTCTAGGACGCTGACCGTGTTTCTCTGATGCGCGGGCTTCGTGTTAAAAGGACGCTGTCATTATGAGTGGAAGGCCGAACGCGCTTTCAAATCGGGTCCCGCGACAAACTTCTCTCAAATCGCATTTTTTTTCGTATTTTTCGGCTCTTTACACGCATTTCTATAACTTCGAAGTTTAATCTACTCCGCGTCTAAAACTACTCTGATGTCAAAAACGACCCGAAAATGTAGATATACACACAAACGCATTGAAATTCTCACTCTTACCTTGCCAATTCATCTCTTTGATCTAAAACGAGAGAAAGTTTTCCTTTCAAGCAGTCTGGACACAGACGAGCCTGATTCATTTGAATTGTCGCCTACTCCTCGATAGAGTCTGGCATGTTTTACTTCCTGACCCTTGCCCATACACATGCCGCACATGACGCACCCCGTACCTTTTGGATCCACTCCAAATTCAGATTCATAACCACGATCGAGGAGCCAAAGGAGCAGGGCGCAAAGAATGTGCAGAGTGAGCCGATACCGATTCCAATCGAAAGGGACAAGAACAACGAGGTCCTGGACGACGACTATACCTCCATTCCTGCTACTAACAGTGTCAAGGCCGCTATTGGCTCCCAGACATGGAGCAGTCATCCGGCACAACCGCAGAATGGTTTGTTTAAGATCATCTGACTGCTGAAGAAGATTTAGACCCACAAATGTATGAGGTCAGAAATGATCTGGTCGCCAGTCTGACACCGCCCCCGGTCAACCCCGGGCTTCCGAATCTCTTCTTCCCGATCCTACCAATAGCTCCTCCGTCACCACCGACAGCCCCTCCTCTGGCCTTCCCAACCATCCCCTCCTTGGTCTTCCCCGGGCTGAAAATGCACGACCTGGACAAGGGTCTTTTCTTCCCGACGAACAAATACGTGTTCGGGCCCCCGGGGAAGGTTGACACGGTAGGTTGAACTGTAGGGTGAAACCTTGGAAGTCGGGGTTATTTCTTGGAACTCTCAACCAAAAAGCTATGAAGCTGTACTCCCAAACGGTCTTGCCTGCTTCTTTTGTTCGCCGATAGAGGTTGCGCTGCGACAGAAGCTTCTGCATCGATTATGAGTATGCAATGTCTTTGGGGTCTTCTTTGTAAACAGCCAAGGAAAGATAAAGTTTCAGAACGAGGTAATTCGAATGAAGAGATCGGAAGCTGTATTAGACTACGAAGACTTTGAAGTAGACAAGGTCCGCTCGAAGAGAGACTATTACGACGAGCTGACCGAAAGTACCACGACGAAGACGGCTGACGGATCCGGCGAGAAAAAGGGATCCGAGGACTATTACGGCACATTGGACGAAGGCGTTCCCACCAAGGCCCCAGTTGTAAATCCGCTTCGAGACTGTGTCAATTTGCTCGGAATTAGGGGCTAGTCCTGTACATATCATGTATCTACACGGGTGTATCTCTAGTAAACTTTATGCCTTTGTCTCAACAGTAGCAGTTGGATCTAGAGAAATGAAAAAGAGAGAAAGCAGCTATACATGACATGTCCCATCGATCCAAAGAAACAAGTTCGAGCAAATTCCTCATCGCCAACTGAATGTTTATCTACCCAATTTTCCTGTCTTTCTGTTCCCTCTGTTTCGCTTTGTGTTTACCTGTCTCTCTATCTCTATGTCTCTCTATCTGTCTCTCAGTCTCTTCAGTTCGGCTTTGAAAGTTCAAAAAATTTTATCCGTCAAAAAAATTTAAGCAGGTCCCGAGGCAAATCCCGGGCTGGAGTGCACGCTGCTTACACACGCGCCGACCCGGGCTTATCGGCCCGTTCGACCATGCCTACCTTCTCATCTTGCTCGGAATTCGGGGGCCTATACCTATAGTGTATCTACCTGTGTCTCTAGGAAGTGTTTATTACTGTCTTCTTGATCTTCTTAAAAACAATAGAGTAATATGGATCGGACACTTGACCCATGCTGAGCCCGAAACCAAGTTTGGTTAGACGATACAGCTGCCAGTAAAACTCTCGGTAGTTCTCGTTCTCCTCGGGAAAGATTCGCCCACGAATTGAGATTTGTTCCACCTTCTTTGAAATAGTGATCAGCTGTGAGAGGAGCTCCCACTCGGTTCCATCCAAATCCAAAATGAGGAGATCAATCTGTCTATCAACTGTTTGCACGATGTCATCTGAAAAACGACCTGTTTCTTAAGAGGAGATAGTGGAAAAGTTTTTATAGTACACCATAGGCTTCGACTAGAGCTTTTACGGGAGTACATACCTAGAGTGCTCAGTCTCCCATATCTGTCATCCGTCACATTCAAACTGGTCACGACATAAGGCAGATGAGTCATTTTGATAGTCGTTGTTCTGAAACTGTTCAACTTTAATTGAAGAACTCTTACCTTAGAGAGTCAGGAGAGACGATGTATATCTTTTTGAAAGATTCTAAACTCTCTAAAGTGATGTCTTTAGGAGGGAAGGAAGGATCGTGGCTCTGAACCAGGACTACAGTGTGCCGGATTTCGACCTCTTCCAGACAAAGCTTCTCAATACACTTTCCAGATCCCTCTTCAATGAATTTAAGCAGACGACGCTTTTCTTCCAGCGGAGAGCATGAAAGAGCATTTTTGAAGAGACAGAGACAGGAGAGTAAGAAGAAATGTACCTAATCCAAAAACCGGTGCACTTTTCATGTCAGAATCTGCAACTTTGGCCAAGCTGACACGGTACTGGCATTTTCTGGGATTCGCTCCGCAGACTCCATTCGGAATTGCTCCAACCACGGCATAGTTGTGCTCAAAAAAGAGCCAGTAGAAAAGGTTGTACCATTTCCAAACGACTTTCTCGGTGTCCCCTGGCCGTATCGTGAGAAGCAGCTGCTTGGCCGACGTCATCTATCAAGGTCTCTGACTCACTATAGGGATGACTCACAGTTCCGACGAGTTTCCGAACCACGTCGGGTTGATCATGACTGTCGAAGTGGCTGGTGTACAGGTCAAACTTGGCCACGTCCAGGCGTCTGCCTTTCAGAACCTGAAGTTAGTGCTATCAAACGTTCTCACTGGAAAGACAAAAGTTTCGTAGACTACGGGGATTGAATCCGCCATGTTTGGTTCCGTAGTCGGATCTCTTACCGACTGCGCTATCTGGGAAATAGGCGCGTCGCCTTTGCAATATACATGACTGGAGGAGCATTTGCCAAACAAAGGCTTGCTATACTAAAGTAAAAACTGACCTGTTCCAGATCCCAAGTATGCCAATTGTGCCATTCCTCCAGTTCTGTGAAAAAGTTCACTTCCACGTCTCCTAAATTAGATCCATACTTCTCTAGAAAAGAGTCGAACCAGATAGTTTTTCGACCACACTACTCCCTTCCGGTGTGAAAAGTATCCAGTTCTGGGCTGAGATCTGCTGTTCAAGGTCACCAGCCGCCGATTTGTCTCCAGAAATTGAGGCTGCAGTTCTTTGGAAAGGATTAAAAAGGTCTGTAAGGCTCACTTGAAGGGCCCGAACTCGGCACAAAGCACATACTTTTCGAAGCCATCTCCCAGCGTCAACTTTTTCTTGCAGTCATACGTTTTGACTGCTAAAAGCTCATTCAGTCGCATTCTCTCCGCAGCAGCAGACTGCAATCTTGGCGGCTCCTTCAAGTTGGCCTTCTTCCAATCGAACTCATAAGAACTGAGAGGTGTTTTCCAGATTGCAAACAAACTCACTCAATATCCTCAGGTACTGTCTCAAAAGTATAGATCAATCGTTTTCCAATCTTATAGGCCAAGAATCCATTGAGAACAAGGAAGAGTATGCGATGAAAAGCCAGCGGTCCACCCATAGATGAGATACTTGAAAGAATGGACGAGACCTTCGGCGGGAATCGATGGGGGTCACCTCTCGACTGTCAAGAAAACAATATCCACGCGAGGGGTCAGCTAGTTTTGAGAGCCCTATTGAACGCTCTCTACTGTCTAGAAGCTATGATCTATGGTGGCTAATTGACAGGATAGATTCTGACATTAGGCAGTTTTTGTAATACAAATTGTTGAGAGAACTCCTGCTCACATGGTTACTTTGATAGAAACAGATCGACAAGGTCTGGCTGACAACGGTGACAGGAAAATTCCCACAGAAAGTACAGAGATTTACCAAAAAAAGGTACAAGTTGGAACACACAAAAGGTTACAACATACTTTTCACAGAAATCGTCGGGAAACAAGAGTGGCACCTCGCTTTGCCATAACAGCTGGGACAGAAGAGAGTTCACAGGGATAAATTGACAAGTTGTCCTTGACAAAATGACAGAGCGAAGACAGCACAACTTTGAGAGAAAGACGTTGATCGAGTCAAGCTGAGAAGGGTATTTTATATAAGAGAGACAGAGACTGACAGAAGAGGGTGACAAGTTGACATTGACAGAGTGACGGAGCACAAATTTAGCCTCGTAGCTTTAGCAGGAACATGCTAACAGATGCAGTTTAGGCTAACAAGATGACATTGAAATAAGAGAGTCTCTCGCAATAGTAGTTGGAACTCACGTTGTCCTGTCTGACAAAAAGAGCTGGTATGCCGAACGCGGGTGAATTATTCCTGAAATGAATGGGTGGCAACTGTTCTGAAATTCAAGTTAAAGACGGTTAGAATGCTTTCCTAATCAAATTCTTTAAGACAAAACATGTCTCCTGAAACCTGGCCTAACATTTATGACCACCACTACCTTATTACTTGCAAAGATTTGGAGTGGCCAGCCTGCGAGTGGTCTCGCGTGTGTTGACTCAGTTCCCGTTGAAAAGACCTCGTTTCAGAAGACTTTTACAGCGCCACGATCAAAGAGGAGGCCCTCCCAAAAGCTTGCTGGGCGTCAGTCAGGCGCTCAGCCCCCTTTCTCAAAAACTGTAGTCGGCAAGGGACACTTTCGCCTTCTGTTTTCACTTTCCTGTGTACAAAAGTCCCTAGACGACTCTGTCACTGTGCTCGAGGCTATACTATGAGTCACTAAACGAGCTTTCCGCCTGGCAGATCACGCATCTTTCTGCCAAATCTCTCTCCGAAAAACGGGCGCCGTAGGCTGTCTAAGCGGTGAGACCGACACCTGCCTGTACTTTTCTTTGCCTTTTGAACATTGTCGAGAAGAGGCAAATTGGCCTCTCGAAATCCAGAAACAAGCTAATTTTTCTTTCCCCCCACGCGGACTGTTCGGATCTTCGGGCCGGTTCGCTCTAGTCTCTCTCCTGTCCTTTCTTCCACTAACCATCCTTCTCTCCAATTCCCGGGGTATGAGCAACAGAAGCCATGGCAAAAGATAGTGAGGACCGGTCCTCGCTTGTCCAGTTTTGTGCCCTGTGGCAAGGCTTGTCCTTTGCAAACTGGTCTCTGTAATAGGGGGCCCCCAGGCTGACCCCGATCCACTACCTCGCGCCTCTTTTTATTATCCACACTATCTATTCCAAGCTTCTGCCATTCGTATCGATGTTGCTTGAAATGCTTTATACTGTCTCTGTCTCTGTCTCTGTCTCTGTTTCATATCTCTATAACGATCTCGTCAAAACAATCAAAGAACGCCTTGTTCCTATACCAGTTGTCGCCCGTTTATACAATCTCTTTGTTATTAGAGACATGAACTTTGCGCAAGCTTGTCCGCCAACTGGATATACTTGTCGAACAGCAAGATAAGCAGAAAAGATGCTAAATGGCAGAAAACTATTCTAACTTGTCAGCGAATGCAAGCAGGTTGCTTTTTCCACAGCTGTACTCTACCTGGCTAATCCCTTTTGACGCGCTCACATATCCTTCTGTGAACCAGTAGCCACTGGTCTCCCGTTTTGTCCGGTACTCTTTCAAATGGCAATGGGTTATGATCCAATAGCCCTCTATCTCTCTCCTTGTTTCTCTGTCTCTCAGTCCCATTGGCTCTCTGTCTCTCTGACGCACTGTCTCTCCCTCTGTCTCTCTATATCTACAGTCTAGCTATCCTTTCCGTGCCCATCTCCTTCCCTTTCCATCGTTGAATCACCCCCACTCTAACTCTTTCTCGTTTTCGCCCCGGGCTGTCTCATGCTATATCATCTGTCTCCTTATCCACGAATGGCATGGAGAAAGTTCGGAGAAAGTGCGTGATTTCCAGGCGGCGATTGCGTGCGAACTGGTCCTGCGGCATATCGGCAATGAACCGAAAAGCCGTCTGACCACACGAGGGCCTCTGTAGATGCTGCTGCTGTTGTTGTCGTTTCCTCTGCTCCTCCTTCCTCACTGTCAGGTAATTCTTTTTCATCTTTTCCCGAACCGGGATTCGGGGGACAAGACTCGAGCCATCTAACAGCCGCTTGTGACCATTATCGGCGTGACGGCTATTTGCAATTCGAGTTCTCTCTCCGTTCTCTCTTCATGTCTCCTAGAGAAACCGAGTCGCTTTTCGATTTTTTCTGTTTCGCTCCAGAGACCAGAGAGAAGCTCTCAGGGTGTGACACAGCTAGCAGATTATCGTAATCAGATACCAAAAACATACTCGTTAGACCACAGACTAATACAAGGGTAGAAGTTTGTGCGTTAGTTTTGGATTAGTTACAATATTTTGGCATAGGTTTACGCCTCGAAAATCAAAATTACTTGTGCCAGGTCTACAGCAATGTTATGTTGCCAGAATATTGTGACAGAGATGTCGAAAACCCTGGTCTTCTCAGCCCGACTGTTGGCCTCGAGACCCAAAATATTAACATTTTTTGGTTGGAAACTCCAGTTAGTTTTCTTAGTTTTCAAAATGGGTCCCGAGGTAAATATCGGATTGAACCAGGGTTCATACTGATGAGCCCAGGCTGAGCAGAGACCTCCGACTTGGGCCGGAGAGTTCACCGACTGCGCCAATCAAGAAAGGGGTTTCGGTGAGGATCATGAGCTTGGGCGAGCTCGGCTAACATTGAAACTGGCTAATCCAGAGAAGAGACTGGCTCAGAAACAAGTTCAAACATTACAGTGTCTCCATCACAGACTAACCAAAAGAGAGCTGCAGCATGTCTTCGGAGTCGAGGAAAAACATCAGGTCCGTACTGAAGCAAATCTTTGAGACTCTTTTTAAAGGTTCCAGAGTACCATCTGATCCGACCAGAGAGGGTCCGAACAGACGATGGACGATTACGACTACGGTTCGGGGCATGGGATGAGACCTACGAGATGGAGCTTCGACCGAAGAGTCTCTTGAGTCCTCATCTGGTATCGGTAGTCAGGAATGGGACCCAAGCACAAGAGTATAAGGGTCTTTCAGAGCTTCATCACGAGTGTCACTATCAGGTGGGACTTGTCCTAACGATAATGAACGATGCAATTTCAGGGCAAAGTCAAGTCCCACAGCGATGCTCCCGTAGCCTTGTCTGACTGCCGATCTCTGATGGGCACATTGCATCTATCCGATCATTTTCTAGTCCTTCAAACGATTCCTCGACGTGTCAGACATCTGCAGGTATCTTTTTAGTCTTTTGCAGCAGAGAAAGAAGGAAAAACAAAAATGAGTTTAATTTCGAGATTGAACCTCGAACCCAGTGGACGTTGGGTCGCGCCACTTGGCACTGTGCTATAGGCAGCGCGCGATAATCTAAAGTATCTATTCCTGTGTCGGGTCCTTTTCTGCAAGACTTTTGAAGAGTTAAATGTTCTTTCTCGTAAGAAACAGACCGTACTGGGTACTCGACTCATTCAGGAAGAGGACCACCTAGTCTTCAAACGCGCTGCCTCGCTGCTGACCTCATTGGAAGGAACGATCGAGGAAGAAGTCGCTCGACTGAACGAGTACCAAGAGCCATTTTGTGATACCAGTGAATCTATGGATGACCCGAATACAGGTACTCTTCGCTTTATACAAGTTAAACGACATTTTCAGCTCAAATTCTCCACTTAAACTATTCAATTCCGTCAGCGGCGCGTCTAGACTCTCCTGTCATCTTCCCAAATATGGACCCGATCACTCTAGAAATCGGACTATTCCTCGACTCCAAGCTGTACGAGCACTTTCAGAGGTTTGCTTAAGCTTTTAAGTAGACTGTGTGTTTTTAAGAGAGTACATCCAGGAAGCGGAGCAGCATCTCCTTGACTTTTCGTTAGCCTTGATCAATAATGTGCACGTCCTATACCAGCAACCTACTCTGTCTCCGAATTTGGACATTGTCATAGTTCGCTACGAGATGTGGAAAGCTCAGCCGGTGGGTAGTCTTCTTGAATGAGTACAGAACCTAATTTAGAGCAACTTGGAGACGTATGTCCATAAGGGCGGGCAGGCTCAGTCTCTGCTGGATGCCTTCTGTCGACATCAGGCCCACGTCAATCCGGGAACTGATCTGACAGATCCTGGACATTGGGATCACGGTGTTCTTCTCACAGGGTAGATCATGCTTATATCAGTCCGGCAGTGCGATTAGTTTTCCGGAAAACATCTTTTACGAGGCGATTGCGTGAGAGCTTTTCGAAGTCAAGACAGTTATTTTGAGTTTTTTGATGTTCTGCAAAGTTGAAACCCTTTTACTCTACAAATTTGCAGAACATCGGAAAGCTCGAAAAAGCCGTCTTAAGTCCGATCAGCCGTGCTTCATGAGTTTTCTTGGACTATCGTATCAGAACTGTCTCCTGGTATAATCCCACGATAACTATCGACCCTTCTGTTTGGAGCCACGGTCAAATCAGGCACTTAAACGAGATTCTATTTGCCCTAAACCGTAAAATTAGAAAATTGATCAATCTAAAGACTTATTTTCCAACGAATATAAAACTAAAAAGTGAATCCGTGGATCTGATCCCCGCACCCCGTGGACAGTAGGCACGTCTTGGTACTGCGCCACTTGTGGAATTTCGTTTGTATAGATAGGGACATCACGCGTGGCTATGATCTATGTCATATCGCTATGGTCCCGATCAATCGATTGAAAATGTTCGCCCAAGTTTAGAAATGCTGGCTGACTGGTTGCCAAACAGTATACTGACTCTCCAGGTACGACATCTACCACACCACAGCATCCGTAGCCGGTGTGGCTCCTGTGGCCAGAATGTGTGACCCACTCTTTGCCTGCTCTCTAGTCGAAGGACTTCATCTTGGTCGGTCTTTCGTCCTGGCACACGAAATGGGACACAAGTGAGAGAACTTTCTCCACATCTTAAGACTGCTTTACAGCATGGGAATGGTCCACGATGGTGTTCAGAACCAGTGCAACAGATCCCGGTACCTCATGTCAGCCGTCAATGGAGCCGGAAAAACGACATGGTCTGACTGTTCCGTCAGGGAGTTCAATGCTTTTCTCTTCCAACTTGAGTGAGAAAAGTCATGAACACAAAAGTCTCGAATTCCAGTGAGTCCGGGAGAGGAAACTGTCTCCGGGATGGTTCTGAAGGTCTCACCGCCTTCAATCACTTGACAGACGGTAGACTACCTGGGCAGAGATTCACCGCTGATCAACAGTGTTCCTACTTTTGGGGAAGAGAGTATCGAGTGGAGATACCGGCTGGGAAGGGCATGGATGTGAGTCCGTTTTATCGTCAAAGGGTGAAGAGGACGCTTTGCCGATATCGGGGGTTATATACGCGTTTTCGGGGTCAAAACGGGAGTATTAAGCTTACCGATGTTTTGCAAAGCTGTAGCCCCTTTTCCTACCTTCACAACTAGCAAAAAAGCCAATCTTCAGGACATTTGCCGCATTCTGTGGTGCGGCAACAGTGGCTCGACTATTTCCACAGCCCATCCCGCTCTAGAAGGCTCGTGGTGTGGAGATGGGCGTTGGTGTCACGAGGGACACTGCTCGCCTTGGCCTAACTTCCCTCCACCAGATATCATACATGGCAGTTGGTCCGAATGGAGCAGTGGGGAGAAGCTGTGTCCTGTACAAAACTGCAACGTTCTTGGCTCAATTACAATAAAAGCTCAACACAGGGATTGTGTGAATCCGGCGTAAGTTTTCACTAGAGCAACAGAAAGACAGAAACAGAGGAACAGAGAGACAGAGTGGCAAAGAGACAGAGAGGTAGAGAGACAGGAAGTTGCAGACCCAACAATGGAGGAAGACTGTGTGAAGGCTCATCGATTCGAGGCGTCATCTGCGGCTTCCATGTCTCTCACTGTCATTCCGGTCTCAGCCGACAAGAATTCAGTAATCGGGTCTGCTCAAGCATCAAATACGATCCAAATAGGCCGGATAGGAATCTGACTGGAGAAGGATTTGACCGTTTGTCCTGTTACTATCCTTGTCAAGCCATGCTTCAGATTCTACTCAGCCATGCCGTGTCTGGTGTCATCTGACTGACTCAGAACTGATCCGAAACAAGGGGCAGTTCCCGGACGGATCGCCCTGTGGTGACGGACAGTTCTGTGTCGGCGGGAGCTGTCTTCCAGTTTCCTGTGGCAATAAGGCAGTCGTATCAGCAGACGAGGACTGCCCTGTGAGCGATACAGAACTCAGTCGATGGGCCGAATGGAGCCCGTGGTCCGAGTGCAGTGTCAGCTGTGGAAGTGGCGGGATTCAGCAGAGGAAAAGATCCTGTTTCGATCCACTGGGGTTGAACAAATGCCATGGAGCGTCGGAAGACCGACGTGAATGTCAGTCTGCCCCTAAAGCTTGCGAGTCTCAGTGGGGAGAATGGAGCAGCTGTGATGCGGTTTGCGGGGAAGGAATCCAGCGGAGGACAAGGACTTGTCTGACAGCTGACTGTCATCGAGAGGAGAAGAAGATGTGTAGAGCGGTGAGTCTCACTCTTGGAGTACTATCTCTCTGGCTCTCAATTTCTTTGTCTCACTGTTTCTCTGTCTCTCTGTCCCCCTGTCTCCGTCTCTCTGTCTTTTTCTTTCTCTCTCTACTATAGGAGTTACAGGAAGGATGCTGGTCCGCCTGGGAAGACTGGGGAAGCTGTTCTGTTCAGTGTGGAGGAGGCCATCAAAGACGAAATCGAGCCTGTCCCTCTGGCGACTGCCGTGGACAGTCCTTCGAGTTCCAAGCATGCAACGATCAGTCATGTCTCGAAGATTCCTGGGGAGACTGGTTGCCCTGTTCCGTCAGCTGTGGAATCGGCTTCCAGATTCGAGAGAGATTGTGTGGTGGAAAGCTCTGTGCCTCTTCAAACAAGCAGGCTAGAACCTGCAATGAACAGGTTACCTTTCATTTGAATTTGTCGCGCAAAACGTTTGAACATCCATCGAACATTCTAAGACGACAAAACCTTAAAATTGAAGCTCAATCCGCAAAAAGAAAAATAGTTTCATGCTAAGGGATTGAACCCGAGAGTCGATTTATAATCCGCACTGCGCCATGTGAGCAAAGTTCCATCTCTACTATCCAAAGTGTGATGGCTTCTGTGGCGGACTCTGTTTGGATGTTTGATTGTTCGTTTGTCCGTGATCACGAATTATTACCTGAACTCACATAATGACTAATACGAAGTGGTTAAACTATCTTTTACAATCTTTCCAGGCATGCCCAACCGGCTCGGATTCAACCAACTCTGCGTGGAACGACTGGTCCGAGTGGACGGAATGTAGTCAGAATTGCGGAGAAGGTGTTCAGACAAGAGAAAGGACGTGCAAAGAGGGTCCCTGTCCTCGGTCTGAAGCCCTCGGACAGCGCAGATGTGTCTCTCGAGCTTGCTCAACCTGGAATGACTGGTCCGACTGGAGCATCTGTACCTCGTGCTCCAGCGTCGAGACAAGAAATCGCAATCGGAAATGCAGCTCCTCGTTCTTCTTCGATCCTGTCGGAGATTGTATTGGCGAGGCTGTGGAGACCCAGGGCTGCGATGCCTGGTGTAACGAGGAAGAGAGTCTGTCCAACCACAATGCCATCGAGCTTCTGACCTCGAAAGGAAGGAAGAAGGTCGTTGCTCATGGCGGACGGATTATCCCCTTCGGAGTCCAATGGGGTAGCTGGACCGAATGGACCAAATGTACTGTCTCCTGTGGAGGCGGGTCCCGAAGACGGTCGAGGGTCTGTGTAGGAGAGGGTTGTCCACCCCAGCCTCTGGAAGTCAAAAGAGAAGTTTGTAACGAACAGGATTGCGAGGATGGTATGAGGTGTCGCTGTCTTAAATACCCAAATTTCAGGTTTTTTCTGGGGAAGCTGGTCCGACTGGAGTGAATGCAATCTCTCATGTGGAGAAGGTGGTGTCCAGACGAGACGGAGGAAGTGTCGCGGCTTTTTTGCCTTCCAATGTTCTGGATCGAGTGCAATGACTCGAGAATGTAGTGATCTTCCGGACTGTCCTAGTCAGACAGCCGTTCGGCCGATGGTACCTCAATGGTCGACGTGGTCCCCGTGGTCATCGTGCTCCTGTTTCACATCAACTGAAACCCGAAGGCGATACTGTCGCATTTCGGATCCAGCTTTACAGGGATTCTGTTCAGGATCCATTCTGCAACAGAGACCATGCAAACCGGCGGTAAGCTCAATCTGTCTTTCTGTGTCTCTGCCTCTGTTACTCTGTCTCTCTAGCCGTTTTCCAATACAAACCATTCCAGAGCTGTGTAGCAACGTCTGGCGGCTGGTCGACCTGGTCCGAGTGGTCATCTTGCTCCAAAGACTGTCAAGGAAGCGGTGGACATCAGATCCGGAACAGAATGTGCAGTGAACCCCTTCCCGCCAACCGAGGAGCTTACTGTACTGGCTACTCCTTCGACCAACGAGCCTGCTCTTCAAACGAAGTCTGCTCGTCCCCGATTGACGGTGGATGGTCTGAATGGACCTCCTGGAGCGAGTGTTCGGATCCCTGCAACAATGGCCACAAGAGCAGAACCCGTTTCTGCTCAAATCCTCGTCCGTCCCATGGCGGGCAACAATGTTACGGCTCCGACTTCGAGCTGCAGCCCTGCTCCGATCCGAGTCGGTGTAACTGTAAGTTCTATAGCCTCTTTCAGTTGATTCGGTTAGCACCCCACACACTCTGCATGCCTTTCAGCTATCGACGGCAGTTGGTCTTCGTGGTCCACATGGTCGGAATGTCCGGCCAGCTGCGGATTTGCTCTTCAGACGAGAGATCGTGTTTGTGCTGCCCCGGTACCACAGGACGGAGGCCAAGAATGTGCTGGAATTGCCGTCCAGTCCACAGTCTGCAGCACGGAGCCTTGTGATGGTTAGCACTGCATGAGCCGTTCTTTTTTTGGGTGGATGGGAGCCAGACTTGAGTTTTTGTCTCTGTCTCTCTGTCGATGACGCTGCTAGCTTTGAAACTAATGTAAACCTTGTTATAGAGACCTACGACGGAGAATGGTCCAACTGGCAGCCGTGGTCAGAATGTCTCGGCAACTGCGGTGTCAGCTCTCGAATCAGAACCCGTGAATGCTCTACTCCTTCCGGCAACGGTGCACCCTGTTTCGGACGCTCTTTCGAGTCGGAAGACTGTTCTCTGGCAGATGCCTCTTTCTGTAGTCGTTTTGTACACCATTCTTCTACTCTCGACACGCTTTATCAGATCGCTTAGTCTTATCTTCCCGGTATATTTATTTTTGCCCGTTGTTGTCATTCCATGATCTCCATACCATGTCTTTTTATGAATTCATTTGTAGTGTTCAAATTTTTGAGACAGATGAGACTAAAAAATACTATGAATACTCCTACTAGAAATATAACCTGTTTCCAGAGAGGGGGCGGTTGGTTTCAGGCTAAAATACCTCCCCACTTGGTCATTGTCTATGGCTATGGAGGAGCAAAAACTTCAATACTGGAATTAAAGCGAGTGTCCGGAGCTTTTTTGCTCTACCAGCTGCCGATGGCAGCTTTGCAGCCCGTTTGGTCTTGGCTTAGTATTGATAACAGGCGCCTTCGCCGCTTCTCTAGTAACAAAAGTTGTCGACCTTTCACCTTGTCGCTTGACATGAAATGACTTGTCAGAATTTTTGGGTATTAGTGTTGACATGCAATTGTGCGGACACCATGACAGACGGACGGACGGACGGACACCATTGCGCTTTAGTAAAGAAAGAAGATTTTGCCTGTATTTTCAACATGTCTTGACAGGTTAAGTTATTCTATTCGAGTGCACTCTTGGTTTCGCAATGTAAGGAAACGACGAGTGCTTCTGCAAAATTTTTTTTTGATGTTAGAGAACTTTAGCTGTAACGCTTCATGAAAGCATACAAAAGGGCATATGCGTTTGTATCGCCAACGGAACTTCTTCTGTTGTCATAGTAAGCTATTTTTCTATCAGTTTTTCATTGGTTCTGTAGATGAAGAATACACTTTGCCATGTTTGTGAAGAAAATCGAGACCGCCTCCATGATTTTCCAAGAGAGCCGGACATCGCCAGAGCATGGGCTTATAGTCTCGAGTGGACGAGCAAATTCGACAGTTACGTGTCTAAAGGAAAAAACTGCCGGAATCTCCACGTGTGTTCCTTGCATTTCAACGAGCGTGACTATGAATCGATTGGTGGAAGACAACAGTTGCGTTATGGAGCCCTTCCGGTAAGGTACTCTCTTGAAAACGAGCCATATGTTTTCAGATGAAGTTATTAGTTATAGTTATTTGATCTTACGACTTCTACGAAGAAAAAAAGAACGGAAGAGGTTGTCATGGTAACTTTTGTTTTGGGGCAGCAACTTTGCAGGCTTATATTTCGGTGATAATCGATGATACAACAAAAAAGAGGTACACCTCCGTAATCAGCGCGTTTTTCTCTACAAGACCCATATTAAAACACATAATCGAAAAAAATCTCCGGACACTCGCTTTAACCGGGAATTTTTATGGGTAATAGAATCATAGAGGTACCAATGATTGGGATAACACTTAACAGTTTCTGTAGATTGAATGCTTCGATCTGCAGAACATGTTCTGATTCTCTGTTTCAGCTGCTCCTTTAGGAATCACGAAACTGATAGGATACAAACGGGAATTGGAAGGATAGCAAAAGACGAACAAACATTCAAACATACTACTGTGTACAACCTTTTCTCACAAAATGGTAAATAGTAATGAGAAGTAAAGACCCTTGTTGTCTTGATCAATGATATATTCAAATGAAGAAATACACCTGAAACCCGCTGAAAGATCAAGATTCCCAAGTCTATGACAGTTTCATTTTATGGCAACTAGGGCCCTGTCACTGATTTCAGTGACAAAGAGTCCCGCCACGAACAATGTTAAAGGACTGCGCTTTCAACTTCTCAGCTAAACAGCCTATAGGTCGCATATGGTGACGACCAGGGCGATTAACAAAATCGGGTGCGATTAGCGATTGCGATTATAATCGCATTTTCGAGAACTTTGGTATTAGCGATTGTGATTAGTCGCAATCGCACCTGCTGATAATTGCGATTGCGATTATCGGCCAGGACGGCATTGATGACTTTTTCATCGGAAAACTCCTTTGACCAACCAACGTTGAGGTCGAACATGGGTTTTTGGCTATAAATATATAAAACTTCCACGTTTTGGGTAATTTTCAGGCTAAAAACTTCAAAAAACGCCTAAACATACACGAAAAGTTTGACCATAAGGTAATCGCACTGAAAAAGTGGCGAAGTCGTCCTAGATGAAAAAGACTCTTTCAATAACTGACAAGAAACTGTTTATTAGTTCTAAGTCGTAGCGTACTCCTCGGTGGTGGAGCCTATCAGAGCATAGGTATCGCCTATAAACTGCTGTAGAACTAAACTAAACATCAGTTTACCAGCATAGCGGGCCTTGAATCCGCTAGTTATGTACCGGTAGATGGAG
Organism: Oscheius sp. JU75; assembly: GCA_037178855.1. NCBI lineage: Eukaryota > Metazoa > Nematoda > Chromadorea > Rhabditida > Rhabditidae > Oscheius > Oscheius sp. JU75. The sequence goes on along the minus strand of JASJZC010000006.1, from coordinate 8,199,195 downwards.
AATGTTGAGAACTGAACAGTCAGCTGCCGACTGTTGCGGGAGCAGTAGACTCCGTAGTGGTAGCTGTCGGACCGAAGCCTAAACCTATCTTTACAGGATTGTGCTCCCTTACGTGACAATTACATCCGCGGAAGAGGTGCCAACTCCATCGTACAGAGTCACAAAATCGCTTGAGCGGATAGCCCAATCGTCAAAAGTGATACAGGTTCTGGAATTTGTCTTTGGAACAACTTCATGCAGAAAAGACCTAGCCAAATGACCCGCCACCATCATGGTACATGGAAAATGTCAATCAGCCACCCACTGTCCCTCTTCCCTGTCACTTCACTTCTATCAAAACAATCAAATCTGGGCAAATTACTCCAGAAACTCTTGTCTCCTACGAGCTGGGTATCAACCTGTCAACTTGAGATCTAGTCCGGCTTGAGGGTTGAGCCATGATCTAGCACATCCCATGACAATGTCAGATTGTTGACCTTGTCAGCTTGCCTCTGTCAAGCTATTTTTGTCGAAGCTATGCTGCTTTTTGTTTCTTTGCTAATGTCAACTAGTCGCTCTTCTTTGTTCTCATATGTCCTTCTACGTCAACACTCACAGTCAATCCACTTCTGGCAAAATTTCTGCGCAAAGTTATCTTTATATCTGACCTCTAAAACTGACAACTTGCATCCTTCATATGTCAATGTCTACTTGTCATCCTTATCCGTCTGTTCATGTCTCTATTAGCGCTTCGATTACAAATAAAAAACGACACGGGTTTGATTCCCGCATGGGATAGAGCTTATGGTCCTTTAACGGAACTCTCAAACACTTTTCAGAAAGTTTTTTGCACCAGTAGTTGGTTGAAAAGACACCAATTTGTACAATTTTCTTTGCGCTCGCGCCTTTCCGTTTTGCGCGCCGAATTCAAACGCTCTTGTCATGGCAATGTTCTCATGAGTGACAACACACAAGATTGGTTTGTCAAGTATTGAATGGACAGGATCAAACCTGTCAATTTAGCTTTGAAAGAAAGGATAAACCGAGTACGGTATTATTGGACTTCAAGTTTGAACTCAACTCACTTTGGACCGTAGGTCACGTAGGAATCCAGATAGTAGGTGCAGTTTTTATTCTCTGGAGGGTACGTGTTTGGGTAGTTGGCGCTCGTTATCTGAATTCATATTTCCTTTGAAGCTGCGAACTACTGATTACTTGTCCAGATAAGTAGTAATACTGTCCGCAGAGGAAGACACAAGCTGCTGTAGGCGTAGAAATTGAAGCTGGTTGTTCAGCTGCAGTTGTCGTTATGAACGATGTCGTTGGAACGCCCATAGTTGTCATGAAAACATAGGGGTTGTCTAAGAAGGTTTTATTTACAAGTATCTAGTTGTAACTTACTGTCAAATTTGGCTCTCCATGCGAAATTGATGTATGAATTTTGGTAGGGAGTGTTCTTAATAAAGATAAGTTCCACATATCGACCTTGCTCTGAGCAGTACGGTCCCCAGTTGTTGTTATTGTTGCTAGCCACTAACTTTATAAGCTGTCTGGCTGCACCATCGTAGACGTAAATTGAGTCGAAATCACGTAGAACGAGCATATCGAAATAGACACATGTCCTAAAAGGAATTTTTAAGCTTCTTTCGCGACAGTAATTCTGCTGTGGCGCGGTTTGAAACGGAAAACTGTTTTTTGTTCCCACAATTTGAATTGTATATGTGACACGACTACTTTTTACTTTGTCAGCCCGTCTCTTTTATATCTACACCAACAGGCTGCTTCAAGTTGTTTGGCTTTCTGTTCTAGATGAGGTACCACAAACTGAGCGAGATCCCGATTTTGTTTTTCTCTTACAACTGACTTGTCACCTAATTGCCAATTGTTTTTGTCCTGCCAACTTTGCTTCGTAGCCATGAACAAATCCACAAACAAACTAACAGAGTCAACCACAGACACCATTCCGCTTCTGTAGTTTGGATGGTCTAACAATAACCGTCTTTTGGCTATGTTTGGTCATAAGCCTGGTCAGTCTTCGGCAGGCTGCTCTGTCTATTACTTTCACTACCTTGCTGTAGCTCTGTCGATTTCCTTCATAGTATTGACCTTTTCTTCTTGTCTGTCTACTGTGTCTGAAGAACGTCTGCTTCAGCAAGTAATGGGAGTAGTTCACCGACCGTTGCTGTTGAACGCTCCTCGTGCTCACAAAGTGTTTTGTCTTCTGTTGCACCTCATTTAAATGACTGTCCATATATCCATCTGTCTATCACTACACCCAACTTGTACTGTCAAAATATCAGGCAGCATATGCGATTTCAGTGCGCCGAAAGTAGTTGCGAGAGTGCTGGAAAAACTAAAAACTGACCGTTGATCGCCAGAGGACAAGTAGTAGCAGGTCGAACACTCAGGCGCATAGGCGGATGGAAAGTTGTCGCTGGTCACCTGAAACAAAAGCCGATACAGAAAATAACAAAAGAGCAGCACCTCTCCACTACCGCCGTACCATGTTCCACAGTTTGGATCCCTGGTAGTCGTGAGCCATGAAAATGTCGTAGTCTTGGGAGTGGTTGAAGCCGTAGTGGACGTGGTCACCATCGGTGTTGTCGTAGAAACGCTAGCTATACCATCCTTTTTCCAAATTGTGTCAAAAATCCTTACTCCCATAGGTGCCAGTCCAAATAGCTCCATTTCCAGTGGTATTGAAGAGCATCTTGATTACATTTGTGTTGGAAACAGCTACCCAGTCGTTGGACTTGTAATTGCCATTAGTCAAGCTGAAAGAAGATTGGATTTGCTTGAAAATCGCCAACGTCTTGAAAGGGGAAGTGACCGTGTTGCTATTGTAGAAACTGATGGTACTGTAGGCATCGAGGGTAAGAGTCGAGAGAGATACTTGAGCCCACTGTCCTTGACTTTCAGCTATAAGATAGGTGCAAGAGTTTGGTAGACTGTCGTAAGGGTAGCCGGGGGAGACAATCTGAATGAGAGAACTGTATTTTGCCTACTGTAGCTGTCTGCTATTACCGGATCACTTGATCTCTCTCTTTCTTGTTTTTTTCCAATCCACACTTTCTACTGACTTGGTGACATGTCTGTGTTTCACAGGCCCCGGACAGGGACAGTCAGTTTAACTGACAAAACAATAACAGATAGGTACAGTATCAGCTTGCAAAAGTCCACTCATTCATATTTTCCACCACTCTCTGGCTCAGATACGATGATAGTTGTAGCCACCTAATTGTCAGCAACTATTGACAATTAGGTGGCTACAATAAGAGCGGGGATCTCATACCAGGATCTCCTGAACATCCTATTGACCGATCCGAGCCCCAGTCGAGTTACTTGTTCAGTTCTTTGGGATATATTCGGACCCGAGCCTATTAGGTACTGCATGCTCGGCGCCTTTAGCCGATCATGAACCTTTGTTCCTTCAGAGAGCATGGCTGTTCGAGCTCGAGCTCAGTAGAAAAAAAGAGCAAGAGCAGAGCAATTCGGGCGACCCTGGGTATATGTCCTTTGGATCGAAACAAGTCTATCTATGTACCACAGGCCCGGACAGTGACAGCGGATCCAACTGACAAACTCAAAGACCAATATAGACAAGCTACCTTTCCCGATCCAGACAGATGATACGGACTCGTACATTGAAGCGGGGATTGGGTTGTAGGGGTTGTAGGAGGAGTAGTTGGAGCATCGCAAGAGTTCTTTATATCTAGAAGCAAAACTATACGCAGTCTTCTCCAACTACCTTTCTTGCAGACGGCTTGCATAGCCACATTACATTCGTTGTTGATCCATTGACCAGCACTGACAGAGTCGTCGCTCTTCGCCATCACCACACAGCTTCCTATCTGAGGTATCTCCCAGCCCCAGTTGGTATAATTGTAGGGCGAGTAGTCATTCCAGAAGTAGCTGGAGCCCCCGTTCGATGTGGAAAGTCCCGTGAAGAAGTATGTCGATGGGGAAGTTGAAGAAGCCAGGCCTTGGATGAAGGAGTTCTCCTAAAAGGCCAGACTGGGCTGGTTAACTTCCCATGACTATATCCCCTAGGAGATAGGAAGAATATCCGCAAATTTTTGCGGACACTGACACAGAATTGGGATTTTTTTCCTTTAAACAATGGTTTGAACTATCCGCTATCTGCATCAGCATCTGCGCCGTTTTTTTTTTGATACCCTTGATCCCCTTGGCTTAGGCCACTATGTACCTTAACTTGGAACTTCGTCACTTTTTTTCATCAGACCCATACCCAAGAGTAAGAAACGAGCAGAAATAGGATTTCCATGCCTAATATACCAAGAATTACTAGGTGATTTTTGAAATTTTGGGTTGTGGGGAAGTATACCAGAAAACCAAAAATAACGTACTCCGGGAGAATGAATCGAAGCAACTGTTCCACAGTAGGATTTACATCTGGTCACCGCATCGGCAAAACTGTTTGCCAATGTCGAGAAGTAGCATTTGCCTTGAAATGTCTCTACTTGACCATTGCCAGAAGAATGGACGCACGTGGGAACTGAAAGATTTAGAGCTTAGAAGGAATAGGGAAAAAATGGGTCTAGTGGGGAATCACGGTCTTGAAAGCGTCTGCTCTCCCTTGTGCACAAAATACAGTTATGGGCCTAGATAGGGAGAGCCGAAAAATCCGCCACTCGCCGTTCCAATCGTTTAGTCTGCTTGTGACTCTCGCAGTAACCGCCCAAAGTTGGCTCTCAATTATCGGAAAGACCGATTGGCCACCTACCTTGTACGACATAGTCAGAATGGAAAGAGAGACACATCTATGCTTCTGTCCATGATATTCAATCAGAATTCATACTTCGTTCATACTGATGGGATGTTTCGAACCACAGTCTAACCAAAAAAAAACTGACCGGCTGACCCTGCCCCTTCGTCAAAGACTGCTGATTTTGTCTCAAGTTACAACAAAGCATTACCATCTATGGACGGAGTGAATTTGCATCCATAGCTGATGGTCGTGTTGAAACAGTCGGCATTGTACCAGAATCCATTGGTGACGTCCATATAGACACATGCCCCAACCGAAGGATTAGGAGATCCTGAAAGTTATTTGGTTTCTGTCTAGCGAAACAAACAACAGACCATTGTAGAAGTTGGTGAAGGATTGGGAAGTCAAATACGTTCCGTAGTCCCAGTAGCAAGATGTTTTCGAGCCTGTGGTACACGTTAATCCGAGCCAGACACTCTTGACATTCGCGGACATCTGCATCACACCTGTGTTGGCAAAGTAGTTCTGCACATCGTAGAGGTAGGCTCCTCCGGCTGAGCAGATGTCGAAGGCGCGGTTTCGTGTTTCGGGCGTATAAGGCTGGAAACAGTTACTTTCCAATAAAAAGGGACAATAAGAAAAAAGAAATGCTCGGGTTCCGAACCAGGATCCTGTGGACACTGCGCACGTTACTTGGCACTATGCCATTGGAGCAAGCCTGCGGCCAGGCTCTGACTAACCTTCCTTTTTCGCACAATGAGACTACCGTAAACCTTTTACCGTGTTCGGTTCTACCTACTTCCTGTAAGAATAACTGAGACCTACCCCATAGTAGCAATTACTTCCATCATTGGTTGAGCTCTCCCCGGTGGCTAGAAGACCCAGAGGACAGGTTATTGCCGAGACACCTGAAGAGATTTTCAGAGGTGACAAAGGCATCGAACCAAGAAGTACGCCGAGAAGAATGATCTCACGCATTTGCGGGAAAGAGTCGAGAAAACTGACTATCGAGAAGCGGCTTTATAGTAACTGATAAGGTAAGTCAGTAGGCGGATTGGTTTTTTTAGTGTGGCTGAACAAAAGATGCCTTTCGACCTCTTCTGTGCGGGGGTTTGAAGCTTATATTACTGTGGTATTTACCGTCATTTAGTTTGTAAACAGACTACCATCGTATCTGAGCCTCTTTCAAAACTCCCGAGTTTCCGGGGGCTGCTTGCAGTTATCAATGCGATGACTGTGCTGCTTAGTGATTCTGCCCTATCTATGGTCGAGGAAATGACTGTAAACTATGAGTGATCTTCGCCAACAAAGTCGGTGACTTTGTTGGCGAAGACGATCTTGTGGCCGAAATTAAGACCGATAAGACGTCTGTCGAGTGCCCTGCTCCACAATCAGATACAATTGTTGAGGATGGGGCTAAGGTTACGGCTAAGACCAACAAACTGTACAAACTGAAGCCAGGATCTGGCGCCGGTGGCGAGAAGAATCCCGTAAGAAACTTTGGCTTGTTTTTTGCACGATTATACTTCAGTCTCCACTGCCGAAAGTTGAGGAAAAGCCGAAGGCTGAAGTTAGGCCAAAACCGACTGAATCGTCACCTCAGAAAATGACCGATTCTGTTCCTCCCAAGTTGACCAAACGAGACATCCCGAAGAAGATGCCGCCTGTCTCTCCATCGCCGTCCAAGCCCATCTCCTCCACTCCCGTCAACACGGTCGCTCTCTAGCGTCTTGTGGTTCCGCAGGGATTCGCTCCCGTGCATGCAATCAGCGGAACTCGTAGTAAGGTAAGCTTGTTCTAACTACAAGACTAGTTTTCGTTGCTTAAAGCGAGTGTCCGGACCCTTTTCTAGTCCGCAAAAGTTAAAGTTCAGGTAATTTGACAAATCGTAGCAATTCGAGATTGCACTGGCTTTCAGTTTCTGCAACTTATTCGAGCTGCAAGATTGAGCCTTTTTGAGACGTAACATTAGTTTCGAAGTACCATATCACGGTGAAACTGTTCCACAGGTAAAAACGAGACAACCTCATTTTATAAGAGTATCTTTAGAAAATATTTTGGGTACAAAACTCTAGTCTATAAAGGCTGTGGGGGAGATTACTGAACGCCCTAAAGCTTCGTTTTTGAAGCAATTGGGATGCATTCAACTTCTATTCCGAATAGTTGTCCAGAATTAAAGGAGCAACAATTTCGACTGATTATTCTTTTTTCTGAAACTAGCCTTGACTTACCAAAAAGCGCGTGGCTTGTCGAGACAAGGCTGACAAGTACTGCCGAGAAAGCTTCTCGGCAAATGGTAACTTTTGTTCTGAAGTAGCAACTTTGCGGCCTTCTATGTTGGTGATCCTCAATGATAAAACAAAAAAGAGGTACACCTCCGTAATCAGCGCGTTTTTCTCTACAAGATCTACATCAGAGCACACAGTCGAAAAAAAAGTCTGGACACTCGCTTTAAGGAGCTAAGAATCTTGTAAGTCGGTAAAATTGTCAATTTGGGACCTTTCCACTCTCGAAATAGCTAGTTCAAAAACATTGCCAACCACGGGGATCGAGCGCAAGCAATACGCCAACTGCTGCACTATAAGGCTTGTAACTTTGTTAGGAGTACGGGCACCCCTAAATATTGGATATTTTTATTCAACTAAAAAAAATACACAAAATGGTACCTTGCAAAAAGGTATGGCCTCGGAGGTATTGAATCTCTGGTCCACAACCCTTATAGCCTACAATAAGCCACAGACAGACGGGTCCAGAGAGACATATTCATGTTTCCAGGTCCGCGTAAAAATTAACCGAATGCGTCAGAGGATCTCCCAGCGTCTGAAAGATGCGCAGAATACCTACGCTATGCTGACTACCTTCAATGAGATCGACATGAGGTTTCGCTTTTGGCAGTTCTTTTAAAAAAATATCCATTTTCAGCAACGTGGTCGAGATGCGCGGCTAATATCAGAAAGACTTCCAGAAGAAGCATGGCATCAAACTCGGCCTGATGTCACCGTTCGTCCGAGCCACAGCCTATGCTCTCAACGAGATTCCCATTGTGAACGCCGTGATCGACGAGTCCGAGATCGTCTACCGCCATTTTGTGGACATTTCTGTGGCTGTTGCCACGCCGAAGGGACTCGTTGTGCCCGTTCTACGCAATGTCGAATCGATGAACTATGCTCAAATTGAGCAGGAAATGGCCACTATTGGAGAAAAAATCAGTCTATATCCCATTTTGGGTCCAGAATCTTGTAAACCTGAAAATTTTTCGTCTTTTCGTCCGAAAATAGCTTGTTCAGAAAGTTCCTCACTAGCGGGAATCTAATCCGGGTCATGTGGGTGGTGCCTCTTAGCACAGCTATTTTTGAACTGTTTGTAGACCGGAAACGCCTGATAATGATTGCATGCCAAGCTTCGCTGCCTTTTCGGAAATTCATGCTCATGTCAGCTCAAAACTTTCCTATATCTTCTTTTGCAGGCCCGTGACGGCAAACTTTCCGTCGAAGACATGTCTGGCGGCACTTTCACCATCTCGAACGGTGGCGTCTTCGGATCTATGTTCGGAACCCCGATCATCAATCCGCCCCAAAGTGCCATTCTCGGAATGCATGGCATCTTCGATCGTCCGGTCGCTGTCAACGGAAAGGTTGTTTTATTCCCACGAAGTAGTTATTTTGACTTTTTTTCAGGCAGAAATCCGTCCCATTATGACCGTAGCCCTGACCTATGATCACCGCCTAATCGACGGAAGAGAAGCTGTCACCTTCCTGAAAAAGATCAAAACTGCTGTCAAGGATCCCCGCACCATTTTGATGAATCTCTGAGCTCTTTTTGCTCCTTTTTATTAATTTTCATAGAAAAATACCATAATCCATAAAGTTCTTTACAATAGGCCCTATCCGATAAGCGTATCTGCCTGGCTCCATCAAACATTAGCGATCGCAAATTATGGCCTTTTCGTAAAGGCTCTTTCTAATGCGCAACAATGTTTGATTTGTGTGTAGACCCCCAGGAGCAGAGTAGCGAGACGTTCAAAAAGCTATTTTGAGAAGTTAAAGACATGAGAAAGGGTTTCCAAGATGAAAAGTTACCAGTTTCACGGAGCCCTAAATGGACGATAGTAAGAATTGTTCACCGTTTCGTACTGACTCGTTGCCCGCCATCCTAACCACCTTCAGAAGGTTCATTTGCGGTTTTTGGTAAAATTAGTTTCCTCAAATGTTCTCTAATTGCGGGCTACGATACTCTCACGCCCGCTACGAGCCAGCTTTGAGCCTCAAGCTGAGCATAACCAAAACAACAAGAGAATATCTCAAATGGTTATTGGATCTTCGAGGACACGGTTCGACTTGAAGGACAAGAGAATGGAATGAGTGCCACAGTGTCGAGTCCCTGAAACAGATGGCTCCTCCTCCCCTTTTCGTTTGCGAGACTTGACGATTCATGTCGCCGACACAGACCACAGGGACCGACTCACTGGCTCCCACAGCCCATTTCGAGTGGTCTCTGGAGCTGAGGAACTCCGTGTTGGGAAGACTGATTCGCTGGATGTCAAAAACCTGAAAATGCTCGTTCGATACCAAGAAAAATAGTCCTTTTTACAGAGAATTGCTTGTTGCAGTCAGTATTGAGATCTCCAGCTGCTCCATTAAGCCATCCCTGGACAGCCAGATCGCTTCGAACTTCTGGAGCGACCAGTTCTACCCAAATATCTGAAATTTCTCGTTTTTTCGAAAGAGGAATGCAAGCTGCCTTTGTTATACTTCTTGTGCTTTGCGAAGGCCATGAATCCGACACCGCCATCGGTCCTCAGCAGCTGCGATTTCGTGAAAATAGTAGCGGATCGGGGGAGAGAATGCTTGTTGACGATGTCCTGAAGGACGGGGTATCTAAAATGAATCTTTGACTTAAGTGTTTTACACAATTTAGGAGATTTTGCGACCCTTGTTTACCGAACAAGCCTTCTATAGTCTGCTCAGTAACGGGGTTAACTCCATGCGTAAACCTTCAGAGTGCAAACTACCGCTGCCATCACCGACCTCATATCTATCTGAACTCTCGCTCGCGAGGAGCGATTCAAGGTTCGTATTGATTTTTGCTCCTGTATCAAGTTCAGGTAGCCGCTAAGGAGAAGAGTTACAAAGGAGAAAACTACTAATTTCCGTCTCCCAACCCCCAACAAAATGTCCTTATCATCTCCCATTACCCGTGTTTCTCGTAAGACGAAGGCCTGAATAAAGTGTTCCTGTGAGCTTTAGTTTAACCTCGTTCCTGAGCAGACTGTAACTGGCCGACGCGCTGTTTACAAACTCCGACGCGAGCATTTCGGCCAACTTGGTCTAAAAATCGTCTGCAAACTTGTAGAGCTCATTGGGCATGCCGATATATCTAAAGTTAGCATCGGACATTGCCTAATCTTCAGACCTTGGCTATACCGACGGCTCCACCGCAGTGCTCAACAATGATGTTCACAATACTCAAGGGGTCACAACATCGCTATAAAAACAAATGGGGGACGCTTTGGAGTAAGAAAAAGAGTTACGCAAAGGTCTTTGATGGCTGCGCTAGCAGAGAGGTAGATCGATCTCTAGACTGTCTAAACCAGTGATTTCTCCCTTGGAACAATCGAAGGACATATCTTTGTTCCGTTACCTTGGCGAACAAGAAACTGTTAGGTACTAGAGAGTGAGAAGAACAGGGGATGGAATCATCAGTTATGAAGACAATACATATGAGATAGCAGAGAGGCAGTCAGAGCAAGATACCGATCCACAGTCCGTGTGACTGTTCGGTATTGTGATCGGACAAAGTTTGAGGGAAAGAACGAGAGGAGGACAGGATAGATCCTCTGATAACAGTGTAGTCCTCAAATAGATAGTCAGGGCAGGATACAGAGAGACAGTCAGGAGCAGGGATCTGTCCTTTGACTCTACTGGGATCCAGGAGCAGTTCGCCGAGAGACCGAACCTTGGTGATGTGTCCCCATGGCTCACCTCGTCTTGAACATATCCGGAAGTGTACTGTAGTAGGGGGTGGCCTGAATGTATCTCAAATGCTCTCCGATCATTGCCAAAGCGTCTGCTCCCACAGTCATGCACACGAAAGTCTGACCGAATTTGGTCGCGGTCTCCGGGTACGAGTAACTCCCTATGTCCAATATAATTACATTGTTTTGAACTTACTGGTTGGCGGGAAGTTCGGAGCAGAATGAACCAGCCAGAATCCCTTTTTCGTATTCGATAAGACGACTCCTTTGGCGTGACCACGGCTTCCATCGCTGCGATTATTGATCGGACTGTCATCGTTGTACATAAATGAGAAGGTTTTGGCCTGAAAAGCAACAAAAGTGGTCTCCAACACTCAAAATCTTTTCAGAACCCGTTCAACTGGCAATACCTCGACTTGACGCAATAATAATGTACTTTGATGCGAAACTGCGTACCACACGAAAAGTTGTAGACGGTTCAAATCTGACTAGTATTTTTGCATTTTACGTAGTTTCCACTCAACTTCTGGCTTTGTCACTATGGTCATCGAACTCAGCGTGAAAAAATTGTAGCAATGACCAAAACCAGTGAGAATGCAAGCATAACTCGTCAAGTTTCCATTTAGCCCAATTCTTCCCAAATTCTATCGTTTTTAATTTTTATTACGACTTTCTTAAGAACCTTTTTACGCTAAACTCAGAAATATAGTGGGAGAACTGAAAAACACCAGTCGCTTACGCTTCTGGCGGAGCGATTCACACTGTCACTGCTCATTTTGTAAGTTGAACTGTGCTCACTTGACTTGTCAACTGTAATGTGGGATAAGACTTGACAAAAAGGCCACAAACGTTTTCAAGTGTTATTCCAGATTAGAGTCTACTTGTGTCGCAGATAGACACCTCTTGCAAGGTAGGATGTATAGAAAGCAGGAAAATGTAAAAATTCCAGGCAAATTAGTCGACACAATCATATTTTGCAAGCTCACCTCATTCGCCGAATAAACTTGAGAAATTGTAGTTCCTAATGGCTGCTTTTCGTCACCAATAAGCCCAGGAAGCTGCGTCCACACGGGGTTCTTGTTATCCAAATAGAAGAAGGTCCTACCCGCATTCGGTATCTTCCCTCCTCCAGGAGTTTTGTAGATAATGAACCTAATTTTTGGGTATAAATTACATGAAATTCTTCGAACCAGTCAACATTGGTGTTCCTAGGACCCTTGCAGCTGATCGAAAAAGTCAGAGGAGCAGCCAGAAGGAGCAGGAACAGACGCATCGGCTGACTCATGGCCGAAAATCGATGGAAGGAGGAAGTAGCCCAATTGTTTTGAAATAGGGGAAAAAGATGCGATAAAAAAGCTGAATCAATCGAAAAACTGATCGAAGACCTTGATCATCTGTAGTAAAGTGAAGTGCATGACGTCGGAGAGCGTAGTGACCGGAAGAACTGCGGTCTCCTTTTAGAATTGGGTTTTTGGAGTCAAAAATGCTGTCGGAGCTGTCTGTGCTGTTCTATGTGATTCCAGCTGTTCAGCAACAGCCAAATGATCGGATTAATCAGTTAGTTCGACTCTTGCAGAGCTGGTAACGGGTCAAAGGTTTCCTCACTCACAAAAAAAAACCGAGTTCGACACCGGGCATCGCAAACCTGGCCGATACCTGGAAGAATGGATGGGAATCATGAAGATTTTCCGTTATCACTAGGCCTACTGCTCATTGAAGCCATTATACGGATTGTTAGTATGCTAACAACATACTTTCTTGACCTTCCTGAAGCATTACTTTACGCAACAATAGAAGCTCAAATCGGCGGGTCTCGCCACGGTCTGGTCTGTGAGCGAACCTGGCCTGGCTGACGCGAACATTTCGGCCAGCCTGTCTTGCCCCCAGAAGTTGCTGTAGTGCTACACATTCAAAGGGTCCCTCTTTTGTTACCTACGCAATCCTCTACCTTCCACGCCCGATTTTGGGTTTGATAAAAGGGTCCCCCTGATGATTTCGCTCAGGTTGCGCGACCCCCCTTTCTGCAGTTCCCTGACATGGCAGAGATCAGTTGATCACTGTCCCCAAGCAATCGCAATTTCTTCTTAATATGTTTTTGCTAAAACAGGCATTGGTGTTCATTGAAATAAGTATACGAAATCAATCACAAAGCACAAAACAATTATAGGTAAGGAAGGGGGTAAACGCCAATGGGAATGAAGGGGGTAGAGAGAGAGCTAACCGGTCAATAGTCAAGATCGTTGTCAGAATTCTCCTCGACACCGAGACCGAAACGCTGCATACGAAGTCGAAGTCCGTCCTCCTCGTCATTCGAGCTGTACTCTTCGTCGTTCCAGTTTTCGCGCTCACTCTGCAACGATTTGTTTTTGGTTTTTTTGAAGCACTATGTGGAGCGTAATTTGATTAATCTCGTTGGATTTATGTGCGAATAAAAACCAATGAGATGCTACTAAAGACGCTCAGTTTTATACAAATTGGTCATGAAACGAATGAAAATACGGAATTGCGTATTCACACCTACAGCTAAAGCATAAAATTACCTCGGTATCGTCGGGATCCCCGTCCGAGTCCGCATCCTCGTCCGGGTAATCATTCCGCCAGTTGTTCTCGTCATTCGAATCGTCGTCATCATCGGCCGCGTCGTCGGACGAGTCGTTATCGACGTGGACGAGCAGAGCTTCTTCTCTGGAAACGTGGTTTATAAAAAATGTTAGTTTTATTGCACTTTTGCCGGCCTATCCCTGAACAAAAAACTCCAACTCTATCCGGTTCAGGGAAAACTACCCGGCCCAAACGAGAGGTGAATTGGTTTGCCTTCAATGCAAATGACTGGTCGCAAAAGTCTCCTTGTAAATGGCTGGTCGCAAAAGTCTCCTTGTAAATGGCTGCCCAGATTATTTCGTGGATTTGAGACCAGCATTGACCGTCTAGATGGTGCATTGCAGTGTCTCACGACTACTCTTTTTGCCAAGCGAGTGCCTCAACCTTTCCCCTTTTTAGAATGACTGGCCACAAAGTTTTCACGAAATACACTCGTTTTCGATTAAGGACTGCCTAATTTTGGCTTGAACGATGGTCCTGTCACGACAGCAAATAGGGAATGGCAGGGATTATTTGGTTGAACAGACCATAGGGAACCAATTTTCAACAGCTTGATCCAGAACTGCATTGTGTGTTGTGGTTCCTGTGTTGGTTCTTTATAAAGATCTGATAGAAAAACCAGCGTAAAATAACCGTTGCACCACGTATCATATACATTTTTGGGCGAGAAGAACTCTTGGGAAAGTCAGAAAAAAAATGATCAGTTCGAAAACAGAAACAGACTGATGCAAAGGATTTTTTCGGCGAATGAACCTGGTTGAAGCCTAGAAACCTAATAGATTTCACTGGATCGGCGGAAAGTGCAATCGAACCAAAATAGTTGAAACCCCTACTTTGTCGCGAAGCGCATGTTCCAATCCTCGAAGCCGCTCTCTAGATTTTCGATATCACCGCGGACAATTTTGTAGAAGTCGTAGACAAGATCCTCGTCTGGTTTGTTCGCAGCTTGAACGAGAGGGCGACCATTCACCGTTATGACATCTTCAGGGCCTGACGACTGCGGCTCCGGACCTCCGATTTCATTTATGGAATTGTTGGCGAAGGAGAGGGGATTGGACTCTGAAAATTGCGCGTAGTGTAGTGGAGACATGCTGATTTAGTAACAAAACGACCCCGATTTGAATCCGCTTAATAATTTAGAGGAAAATTCTGAGCTTATTGTTCTATTTCTGATGAAAACACCAGTGGAGAAGGTTTAGCCAAGGCCAGAATGCTTATGACCCTATTTTTGATACAAATTAGGCTGATAAAGCAGCTCCTACCATCGACGGAAAAGCTCGGTTCATTTCGGAAATCTATGACCGGATTGGAGACGTCTGCTGCGGAAATCTCGGGAGCATCCGACGTTTTGAACAGGGAAAAAAGTAGCTGATCACTCTGAAATTGATTTTTTTGTACTTTTCGAGAGGAAGGAGCTACCTTCTGGCGTTTAACTTCAACTACAAGGGCCGTCTGTGGATCAGCCTGACGTTTACGGGAAACACGGATAATGGGAGATGATATGGACATTTTGTTGGGGTTGGAAGACGGAAATTAGTAGTTTTCTCCTTCGTAACTCTTCTCCTTAGCGGCTTCCTGAATTTTTTGAACTTGATACAGGGGCAAAAATCAATACGAACCTTAAATCGCTCCTCGAAAAGCGAGAGTTCAGAGATGAGGTCGGTAATAGCAGCGGTTAGGACGTCGGCGGGCGTAGTATCGGCCGTGGTTTGGACTCGGAGGATGATCTGAAGGTTTTTGCACTGCATTCTAGCAAAAAATGGCAGCATACGTTGTGTTCCAGCGGATGGGGGTTCTTGTAGCCGGCGAACAAGACCTGCGGATCCTTCAGAAGCTGGCTGAACAAGAGAAATTTGTCAAAAAAATAAAACCAAGACTCACTGCTTGAGGAGATTTCCGAGGGTGTGATCCTCCTTGTTGATGGTGAAAATGCAGGCGTTCGGAACCTGGAAAAGCATTAAAATATCGAAGTGAATGCTACAAAAAACCTTGGTATCTTTCTGGATGGTGATCTTTTTCTCGCCGTCAAAGATGAGAAACGATTCGAAGGCAGCGGGAGCGTTCATGCCCGAGGTTTCTACCTGAAAACGATGAAATAATGTGGAAAAGTCGTTGATGAATACAAAAAAAAAGAAAAAAAGTCGGAAGGAGAGAGGAAAATTCTTTGAAAAATCGCAAATTGAAATGGGGCGGGCTATGTTATCAACAGGTCACACCACGTGCCATTGGAGCAGTTGTTTTATGTACCTGGCATGTTTCCTTTTGTTTCTTTAGATTTTTGCAACAATAAAAACGAGGAGATGACAGCATTTTCAGATCGAAAAAGAGACAAAAGAAAGACTGGAATTTCATGCGCTTTTAAACAGTTTGAATTCAATTCAAACTTAGCCTGGCGTGAAAAAAAAATTTGTCTTAGGTTTTCTTGTGTTTCCGTTCTATCTCTGCCGTTATTTCCAGTTAGAAAAGTGTTCAGAATGACCGAAATAGATGACCATCATTGCTGCTGCTGCCTTAGCTACATCCTGTACGCTCTAGTTTTCTTTTTTCTCGTCGTAGCAGTCATCTGGCAAACAAAGTACGTTCCCTTTAGCTTATTCACCTCACAAATCCGGTTTCAGGTACAAATACCATCTTAAGATGATTCTCTTCTTGTTCAGCATGACTATCGGAGGTGGTATTGGCGGAGTTCTTAGCGTTCCTTTCGGCAGAACTCCCGACAATCACTAGTAAGGTTCTTTTTCTTCACTTGTAGTCCATCTTTTCAGTCGAATCTTCCACATATTCCAAATATTCTGCTCATTTATGCGTCTACGATATCACGTGAGGAATATGGACAAGTATGCCTCCATGGATGGACCCTGTGTCATTATTGGGAACCACCAGAGCTGTATCGACGTTCTCAGTCAGTTTTCAGTCTATTTGTGCTCAATCTGACTTCAGCACTGACCTATATGTGGCCGAAAAACTGCGTGGTGATGCTGAAAAGTAGCCTGAAATTCTTGCCCGGGTTCAATCTGTGCGCCTACATATGCAATGTCAGTTTTACTCTCGGGTTTCCAACTTTCACTGCCGTATTCAGTCAATTTACATCAACCGCTTCAGCAAGGAAAAAGCCCACAAGACTGTCGACAACACGATCCATGAAATCGTCTCTAATAAAGTATGTTTTGATCCAGACCAACAAAAAATCAACAAAATTTTAGAGAAAAGTCTTCATCTACCCTGAGGGAACCCGCAACTCGAACGAAAAGATGCTTCCTTTCAAGAAGGGAGCCTTCAAAATTGCCATGGAGGCCAAGATTCCCATCGTCTGTAGCGTCGTTTCGCAGTACAAGAACTTTTACAGCTACGTAAGTTTTTTTTCCAACTCTTCGAATGGCATGACTGACTACACATTGTGGCCAGACACAATCGGACCGAAAATCAGGCGCGTACTATGCACTGCTGCGAAGGTGAAAAAAAAGCTTATCAAACTACCTGGTGCAGTTGTTCCAAAACCTGAAACACTTGCGCAGCTTCTTGATAAGCAGGAGATACTGTTACTGGCCACTTTTTCAAAATAATGTTGTTTTCTGTTGGACCACGAACTGAGATGAGTCTTTTTTAAACGGATAGCTGAGCCCAAAATTCCGTCTAAGAGTGATTAGAAAACATTCAAAAACGTTGGCTAAGGATAAGTGTTCCGTTAGGGGTATGATTTTTTTTAGTAAAAGACTCTTTTGCCGAAAACTGAGAGACAGTGGATCCAGAAAAGGTAATATATGGTTATACTATTCTCATTTGTCCTTTTCCGATTTGCACTTACCGGGAGGGTCTGGCAAGCTTGGGAGCATACGTTAGCGTTAATGTGCCATCTGTGCATGTCATCGGGCCGGGCCGGGGTCGAACCAAAAGCGCAAAACGTTGAAAAATATAACAATTTGGCCTTATCCCGGCCCTCAATTTCAGGCCAGGCCCAGTTTTCTGGGGGGGGGTTTATACTTTTCCGGCCTCGTTGGCGCCTCCAGTAGGACCTCTACAAATCGCAGCCAAAAATTTGAAAGGCACATTGAAAGTCCCAAGGAAACATTATGCGCAAGTAGGCTACAGCAAGATAGCTTGCTTTTGTATCTTTCCGGCACATCCACGCGTTTATGGTCTGTTTTTATGCATATCCCCATAAAATTGCCTTGGAATTGTCAAACTTGCAACACCAACCCGAATCGCTTTTTTTTTTTCAGGAAGAGCGCCGTTTCGACGATTCGGGCGACATCATCGTCGAGTTCCTGCCTCCCGTGGACAGCACCAAGTTCGAGAACATCGACGAGCTGTCCGACCACTGTTACGCGATTATGACCGAGGCCCGAAAACGTCTGGATGAGGAAATTGTGACCAAGTTTCCCGGGGACAAGAAGACGCAATAATCCGCCTTCTTTGTATGCACATTTTACTGCCCGCTTTGTACGTGTTTGATGTGTCTTATCCTTGCCATAGCCAACAAATTTTGTTACATTTCTATTAAAAATTTTGTTCTTTTTCTGTTGTTTTGAAGACACTTTCGGGGCAAATGCGCAAAGATAGAGCGCGTTTACTTTTACCCCTCATTATTGAGGTTCTACTTGCTGTCTTCGCTCATTTTATAAAAGTTTCTTGACGATAACCGAGGGGTTGCGGCGTAAAAAGGCAGAAAAATCATTCTGACTAGCCGAATTGCGAGTTATTCTTCGAAACTGCATTCCAAGTTGTTTTTTTTTTCAGTTTACAGTTTTATTTTCTGTAAAACCACGAAGCTAGTAGCAAAAACAAACCAGACAAATCATCCTGAGATTGATCTAGGAGAGTAAGACTTTTCAAGTTGCGAAATTTCCAGTTCAGGGCGTTTCACAATCGCCCTAGTCGTTTTATTTGTCCTTGCTCATCCCATTTTTCGTCTTTCGATAGTGCCCGTCCCGAATTCGATTTTGTAGCTGAAAACATGGAGAAGGAGGAATTTATGACTCAAGATCAAGAACTGGCAGGGATGAGCGGCTTGCTACAAGCTACAACGGAAGAGCAGGTCGAAAAAGAGGTTGGTATATGGGAAATCAATGTAAGTTGGAGCAAAAATCAGATCCTGGACGAGTTGGGCTGCTCCCCAGCCCAGGAGGGGACAAGATTCGACGAACTAATGAATCTGCCCGAGACGATTCGTCTCGGAGAAAAGACGCCTTTTGAGTTGAAGCGAGAAGGTCGGGAAGAATTAAAAAAATAGAAAATTGAGAGAGTTTAGAGCTTGAGGAAGGAGAAATCAGTGACAGTGATGACTATCTTCCTTCGGAAGAAGAGGTCTATGAAAAGGAGAAACCCGGACCTTCGACGAAGCCTGTGGTGAAGAAATCTAGAAAACGGTGGGTCTCTTTCAAAGTTATATTTTTTTGGGGAACTTTGACAATACAGGAGACGCACGTTTATTGGGTATCTCTGTGATATATCGGCAGTTTACGCAGGAATCGACGGTCTACCTCATCTCCATCGAGTCCACTCTTCTATTGCTCTACCATAAGGTCTCCTTTACGGGTTTTACTCGATTTCTTAGAGTTGAACGAAGAAAAAGGTTTTGCGACTGCTGTAGGATAGAGAAAGTGTCTACGAATAGTAAGTAGACCAAATTCTGAAAGCAGAATGCTGTGAGTAGGGCAGACCTGGCCATAATGTTTGCGTCAACCGGACCAAATTTTCCATCCCTACTTCGGGTGAGACAGCGCAAAGGAATACAGACAATGGATGCCTATTTCTGGACGTTGATCGTCTATTTTCAGGATAGGTTGACAGGAACTTTGAAGAAACTAGAAAGTGTATTCCTGTACAGAGATGTATTCCATTCCCTTTCACCAATGACATTTTGGGCGGAGGCACCCCTTACAATCTTCTCGTTCTTTTCTTCTTCTCTACTTTTCATCTACTCGTCCCTTCAGTTCTTTTCCTCCCAGAGACCACTTACAATGAGATCTGATCAAACAGAATTACATTTTGGAACTCAACATCGCCTTCTTCGACTACTCGTATCTCTTCAGATAGAGCTTCGGCTTTTAGATCGTCTTGTTACAAGACCGTGTCGAGTTTCTTGAAGACATTCTTGAGTCCAGCAGCTATCTTTTGAGAGAGACTGAAGTGTTCCATGAAGACCAATCTTGGTGTCTTACAGAAAAGCCG
Organism: Oscheius sp. JU75; assembly: GCA_037178855.1. NCBI lineage: Eukaryota > Metazoa > Nematoda > Chromadorea > Rhabditida > Rhabditidae > Oscheius > Oscheius sp. JU75. The sequence goes on along the minus strand of JASJZC010000006.1, from coordinate 8,179,741 downwards.
TGGAGATATCCAAATCCTTCAAGGACGACGGGAATGACTTGGATTTCCAAGCGCGCCTAAATAGCCTACCAGCTGAAGAAACTGACTCGTTCAGAACCATCAAGAAAACATACAGAATAAGTCAGACCGTTTGGAGCAGACTGTACAAGTGAGTCATAGGAGTGACTTGAGTTTAGAAAGAAGTTCAGATACCAAAAAACGGGAATCCGATGGCTGTGTGAGTTACATGATCAGAATGTCGGAGGTATCCTTGCTGACGAGATGGGGCTCGGCAAGACTATACAGGCAGGCTCTTTAGAGATTTCATACATTCATATTCTTTATAGGTCATCGCCTTCCTTCGAGCACTGGATGAGACACAGGAGAGAGACTACGCTGTAGAGTAAGGGATTCTTCTCTAAACACAAACCATTGCTCTTTCAGTTACACAGGCCTTGGTCCAACTCTGATTGTATGCCCGGCAACGTTAATGCAGCAATGGGTTCGAGAGTTCCATACCTGGATGCCTAGATGTCGTGTGGCGGTCCTACATTCCACTGCAGGGAGCTTTTCGGGTAGCAAGTCGGCCCTGATCAATAAGATGATGGCTGGTCGAAGGTGAGCCAAGAAACTTCTCCAGAGGGTGTTTCAAGAGCAGGCAAAAATATTTACCAGAAGCGGGATTCGAACCGGACTCATCCGAATCCTTAGTCGGAGCGCAAACTGACTGAGCTATGGGGCGAACCCCGTGCCTGTTAGCAGGGCACATGAGCGTGAGCGCATGGACGTGATCGAAAATCACAAACAGGTTACGATACTTTTCAAAATTCTGCAACTTACAGAGGAGGTACCGTTCTGATAACTTCTTACGCCACATTCACCAAAATGCAAAAGAGTCTGGTAAAGCGCCGATGGCATTATGTAGTCCTGGATGAGGGACACAAAATCCGCAACCCGGAGTCACAGGCAACTTTGGCGCTCAAGGATCTCCCGACCCCACATCGGCTGATCCTGTCCGGTTCCCCGATGCAGAACAATCTTAAGGAGCTCTGGTCGCTCATAGATTTCATATACCCTGGCCTTCTGGGGTCGTTGAAAAGTTTCACGGAAAAGTTTGCCGTACCGATCACCCAGGGTGGGTATGCGAACGCCTCGGATATACAGTCGACTACTGCCTATAAGTGTGCTGTTGTTTTGAGGTAAGCTTGAAATAGAAGAAGTGTCACTGTCACTGACAAATAATTTTTCAGAGATGCCATCAATCCTTACATTCTGAGGAGGATGAAGATGGACGTCCAAGTCAGTCTAGAGCTCCCGAACAAGAACGAGCAGGTCCTCTTCTGTGAGATTACAGACGAGCAAAGGAGTCTCTACAAGGAGTATTTGACCTCAAGAGAGTGTAGGACGATTCTGAAAGGTAAAAGATTGAACGTATTGCAAACTGCGTACCTTGTCTGTCGTCAAGTATGGTCATTAGTCATATCCATGTCATTGTTCATCTATCTATTAGAATTGACGCACTGAGAAGTTTAGATTTCTTTCTTTTGCAGGAACTATGGATCCCTTCGCTGGACTCATCACTCTCCGCAAGCTCTGCAACCATCCCGATCTCGTGAACGGCGGTCCCAACAGATTCGAAGAACACGATCTGGAAGCTGATCCAACAATGGCATACGGCTGGTACAAGCGGAGCGGAAAGATGGTCGTCGTCAGAAACATCCTCGATTTGTGGAGAAGAGGAGCGAACAAGACATTGTTGTTCAGTCAAAGTAGACAAATGTTGGATATATTGGAGACTTTGCTCATCTGTGAGGGGTATTCCTACCTCCGAATGGATGGTTCGACCAGTATTGGAGCGAGACAGAAACTTGTTCACGATTTCAATCAGGTATGTCAGTGAAGTGACAGGGACAGTAACAGTGTTACGATGTGGTAGTGACAGTGACAGTTTTCTAGAATCCTACGATCAATGTCTTCCTGCTTACAACGAGAGTCGGTGGACTGGGTGTCAACTTGACCGGTGCAAATAAGGTGAATCCCCATGACCAAACCCCATGACATAACATTTTCAGGTACTTATCTTCGACCCTGATTGGAATCCTTCAGTAATTTGTCTCATTAACAACAAAATCCCCCTTTTAGACCGATGCCCAGGCACGTGAGAGGGCCTGGAGGATTGGGCAGAACAGAGACGTGACCATCTACAGACTGATTTCGAGCGGGACCATCGAGGAGAAGATCTATCACCGGCAGATATTCAAGCAATTCTTGAGCAACAGGATCCTGAAAGACCCAAAACAAAGGAGATTCTTCAAGACGAATGATCTCCACGAGTTGTTCAGTCTTGCAGATAAGGTAATTTGCCGATTTCCTACCAAAAACTTTTTTCGACATTTTCGAGTGTTGTGATGTTCTACAAAGTTGTAGCTCTTGATCTGCTCTACAACTTCGTAGAACATCAAAATGGTCAAAAATGCAGTGTTGAGCCTTTAAATAGGGGGGGACTCTATAGTACTCTCCCCCAGCAATTGCATCGCGCCATCCTCTTGCATGTCTCTCGGGGAGAAATGCGCTAGACCACGGATCGCCGTGGCGGGCGATTGTGAGTTAGCTTGGACCGTAGACTGGAGTGGATGGTGTGAGGGGAGGAGCTCTGTGCTGTCACGACTGTGGCGACCGGGCGTCCAAGCCAAGCGAGGCGTCGCCAAGGGTTCCAGGCCGTAGGGTCTGGTGTCCTGGGCGGTCAAGGAGAGGTGTATGGCTCAGGCCCGAAAGGGAGCAGGCAAAAACCTCCGCGCGTCGCAGTGGCTGGATAGCGCCCGTGAGCAGTTCGTAACTGTGCAGCCTTCTCAATACCCCCAGACCTCCAGTCATTTTTGCATTTAAAAAAAAAAAAAAGTTTTTCGATTTGTTTTGCCGTGTAACGGCCGAGCTTTTTATAGCTTTCTTTCTCCTTTAGCTCTCTTAAAAAGAGGGAGAGCTTTTAAAGATTGGACGGACGTGGAAAAGGGATGAGAGAGAGAGAGACAGCTGGGCAGATGTAAGCGGGGACACAACTCTATAGAATATAGGAAAGATTCTGTGATGGTCCTTGGTCCGCCTTGACTAGGAAACAAAATAGAAAAAAAACCAATACTGCACTGATTGATCGTCGAGAGAACATGGCATTATTTTTAGAGTTTAAAGTAGGTATAAAAGATCTCTTCAGAGCGATCAAGGCACGGAAACTGGAGCCCTGTTCGCTGGAGAGACTACCGAACTGAACAAGAACAACTACTTTGATGAGACCAGAAAGGAACGAAAACCGAAAAAAGAGGCCAAAGAAGAGGTGGAAGATGAAGGAGAGAGCTCGTTGACAGAGGAACGGAAGGCGATGCTCAGAGAAATGGCTCGAAAGTTGGCAAAGTTTCAACTCTTTCTGCTTTTTGTATCTTTTCACTTTCAGAAGAACAGACTTCTTCACTGCCCCGACAGAATCCGTAGCCAAGCTGGATGGCGAGCATGGCATTCCCGGCCTGGTCAAGCAAAAAAAGCATAAGACGAAAAAGGAGAAGAGGTCGAAGAAGGTGGAAAAGGCTTGAAACTCTCACAATATTCGACCAACGATTTGTTCAGAACTCGGACGATTACGTACTTGGCCATCTTTTGGAGTCAACGGGGGTCCGAAGTGCTATGAAACACGACGAGGTCGTCTCGGAACTACCCTCCTACAAGCTGGTTGAGAAGGAGGCGGAAAAAGTGGCCAAGGCTGCTGCGGCCAGCCTCAGAAACAGAGGTGGAAGTGGTTTCCTTTCGAGGCTAAGAAAAGACAATCGAATGGAACAGAAAACGTCGAAGGATAGTTCGGACGAGGAGACGGCATTCAGTGGTCGGTCAGCTGGCGGAAGTTTCTTCGAGGCCATGAAAAAGCGGCAGAAAAAGATGGGAGCGATTGAGGGAGAACTGGAGGTATGGTTTGTTCATTACCGTAATCCCAGTATTTTCATGGCGTGACCCAAAGTCCCTAGGTTTTGAATTCAGAGCGCAAATTCAAGATAACTGGTGCTTCAAAACTCTAAAAGACAACTTTTCGGCTTACATGACCAGGCAAATACTCTTGTCAAGCCTCGGGATCGAACCCGACACTCTCTGCTCCCTAGTCGGGGCTCTAACCGACTGCGCTATGCAGCAGAGGCGGCGAGCCGTTTCAGGCTAACATGACTCCAAACTCTAGCCAAAGGACTGCGTCATTGATCTTCAGAGAACAGTCCCCCTCTCTTCCCCTGTCACCCTGATTAGATTCCTCTGATTTTTATGTCCTTGAGCTGCTTCGCATCTGTGTCTGTTAGCTCACACAGTTCCAGCGCGATAGCAGCCGATAACGAAAGTGCGAAATGTTATGACAGCAGCCACTAAAGTTTTTACTAGCTTGTTTTCAGCTGAACAGCGACGACAAATATGGAAAGATGGCCAGTCAGGTGAAGGAATTCCTTTTGAGGAAAAGCGGCACCGCATACACGTCCGAAATTGTTGAAAAATTCAAGGCAAGAGCGAACAGTTCAGTAGACTTTTGCTGGTTTTTAGGACTCGATAAAGCCGACTGACCAGGCCCACTTCCGGGCCATTTTGAAGAAAATCGCCTCGTTCAATGAGCTGCGGAAAGAGTGGACAGTTAGGGATGAGTATAGGTAAAAGAATACTGCACCGGTATATGTACTGTCATACTATTGTCCAAACTCAATAAAACTTTTTTTTTTACTGTACCTACTGGCCAAAAATCTGTAAAGAAAATAACAGTTCTTTGAAACTTCGTTGCGAGACCCATTGAGACAAACTCAATGGCCCAATGAAACTTCTTTAGTAACTTGACTGAGGACTTAATGCTGACCCTGTATACTTGGGGCAATGGGTCCGCAACGAAGCTTACAAACGTTTGGGAATTCCAAGGATGTACCGACAGAGTTCTACTAGTTCAGAGCATGGCAATGTTGCTAGTCATCGAAACTCTGTGATAAGACTTAATGAGTTGTCTCTCCTACTCACTTTTTGATTGTGAGTCAACAGCCACCAAAGTCAGCTGCTGTTTTTAGGCTTCTGAAATGCACAAGAATGTTTCATCCTTGTCCATTTCAAACCGTCTGTGCAGACTTACATGACAGTTCATCATAGAGGCAAACTGAAACTGATGTTCAGGCTCACAAGTTGGTTCCTTGGCTGTCGGCAGCGGCGAGAGCTCCTTGCTCGGGATCTTTGGGCAGTTCTAAGTCTCATCGGATTATAGTAAACAAGAGCGAACTTCTAATTAACTTTGCAGAAGCAGACAAAACGATCCGCATGGCTACTTTATACGGCCGAAGAAATGCTGACTTTGACTATCAATCAGTGCAGTAGTGATTTTTGCAAAACTGGCTACACGATGTGACCCCAGCTCAGCACGCTGAGAGATCTGAAAAGGAGTTATTGCGCAGCGGAACTTTCACGTCCCCTTGTTCTTTTCACAGAGCGTCCTAGACAGTCGTGTCCTCTCTAGACAGCTGAGTTCTTCCCCTTCAGGAGAGAGTAAACCTCGATGACGGCGCCGTCTTTAATGGGTCTTTTATCAGAGGGAGAGCAGTCGTGTCCGGCTCCTACACCTGCTCCACAATGCGCGCCATCCTCCTTCTCTTCCTACCCATACTGGTTTCCTTGGCCATCGAGGTCAATCTAGACAATGAGACCGAGTTCTGGATGGATATCCTCGAGTACGCGGACAGCAACGGTGTCGGAAGGTAGCGTCTAGGAGTGTCATTTTGATTTGTTTAGATCTGTTCTGCATAAGCTAATTGATCAAGAACATGGGGACTTACATGAGGATCACCACCACGAGCCCCATGGAATCAAGGTGTCCTCTTGGAAGTTCGAGTATGTGAAAGAACCCCTCATGCTCACCTTGTTCATCATCGTCATCGGACTTTTTAAACTCTGTAGGTCATAAGGAGTGATAGAGAGACAATCCAAGTTCAGTCTACCACCACGTACCCTGGGTACAGTCTGTGATCCCAGAATCGTGTGCTCTCATCCTGGTCGGAGTCGCTTGCGGATTTTTTTTTATGTAAGCCAGAATTTAAAAAAATTCAAATATTTTGTAAGTGGTGACACAACGCATGACTCTATCAAATTCCTCGAGTTCAACTCGAAAACCTTCTTTTTCTTCCTACTGCCGCCGATCATTCTGGAGGCCGCCTACTCGCTCAAAGACAAGGCTTTTGTCGAGAATATCGGAACGATTGTCATCTACGCAGTGGTCGTGAGTTTTCTTCATGAAACCGTGTGACTATATGTCTAGGGTACAATTCTGAACATTGTCCTCATCGGCGGATTTCTCATCATCTTCTCCGAGCTCGGAATGATGGGCAGTTTTCGGATTGGCCCGCTCGACTGTCTCCTCTTTGCCTCACTGATTGCAGCTGTCGATCCTGTTGCGGTAAGAAAATTTTCTCTAAAAAAGGCGACAAAGAACGTACAAGAGAACAGAATGTTGAACGCCACCCAGAATGGAGTTATGTGAAACAACTGGCCCGGGTTCGATCCCTACAGACCAGAGTTTTGTCTTTAATGGGACAAATGATGCGGTAAAGTTGCACTTTCGGGGACTTACTTAAACTAGGGCTCACGGGAACACTTTATTCAGGTCTTGGCAATCTTCCAAGAGGTCGGAGTCAACAAGATGCTCTACTTTATGGTCTTCGGCGAGTCTCTTCTGAACGACGCCGTGACTGTCGTCTGTTATAATCTCCTCGTTGAATTCAAGGAGCTCGAAGAGTTTCACTTCTCCGACGTAGCCATTCCCCCTTTTGGAAATTTCGAATGTCTCAGATTCTGCTAGGATTCGCCGCCTTTCTGTGTGTCTCTCTGGGCGGTCTTTTCATCGGACTGATCTGTGGGCTGCTCTCGACTCTCATCACCAGATATACCGAGCATGTTCGAGGTATTTTGAAAGATGTCTAAAACTAGATTGACAGTTGTCGAGCCGGTGTTTCTCTTCGGATTCGCGTATCTTTCCTACATGGGCAGTGAACTCTTCCATTTCTCTGGAATCATTGGGTGAGACTGTTACTGTCACTTTCAATCTTGTTCAGAATAATTGCCTGCGGCCTTTTCCAATCCCACTACGCCTGTAGCAACATCGCCTCGAAGTCCTATATCAGTGTGACCTACTTTACCAAAGTCACCAGGTAAGGCATCAAAGACAATCACAGAAAGAACAAACCAGCTTATCAGGTGTGAATTAACGGGGGAACTCCCCGGTACAGACCGAGCCAGAGTCATAAAGGTGGCTCTGTCTGTGTAGTTGCTCGAAACAATCCGCCTTCGTTTGTGGCCATGTCCTTGGACTGGGACCAAAGCTGACATGTTAGTCGAAAGAGAAAATGACAGGTTCATTCTTGGAACTAGACTTTCATTTTAGTAGTTACCGGAAATAGTGAAAAGGACAGATGGGACAGTTTTACGAAATGAGAAGTGGACTAGCTGGGAGGGTAAGAAGAATACGAGGACTGACAGGCTGTGAGAAAAGGACGGATCTACATGTTTTGAAAGACACTTAGACAGACGAGCGGCTGCGCCTCATTTCGCCTAGCGTCTCGGTGCATACAATTGACAGGACCTGACAGGAAAAAGGCAAGTTAAGAGAACAAATTCTAGTGCCGTAGCAGAATCCCTCATCTTTATCGTCCTGGGCGTGATGCTGGTCAATGAGCAGGAATGGTTCTGGTCCGAATGGCATCCCCTCTTCTCCCTGTACTCTGTCCTTCTCTGTATCTTCGTCAGAGCAGCTGGTATGTCTCGCTATCATGTTGCAATAGAAAACTCTTTCAGTGGTATTCTTCTTAACCTACATTGTCAATCATTTCACAGGAGGTGTCCGATTCATCTCCTTCGAGGAGCAACTCATTATGGTCGGTTGGCTTTCCAATTGAACTCAAAGGATTCTAGGCATATGGCGGTCTGCGAGGAGCCGTATCCTTCTGTCTCGCCTTCATGATTTCCAATGATGTTGCCATCAAGGACACACTGCTGTCAGCTACTTACATGGTCATCATCTTCACTGTCTTCCTTCAAGTGAGAGCTCTTAGTGCAGTAGTCCTAAAGCAGCGCATCAACTCTGAACCATCGTGGTTGATACGCAGCGAGATACAGAGCAGCTACGTATCGTGATCCTTGGTCAAAAAGTTGGTGTGCAGCAGTTTTCACTATACCTGTAAGTCGAATGTAACGCACCAACTCTTCACGATCAGTATCGATGCGCAGCGGGATTCGAAAACCAGCTGCTATCAAAGAGTTCACAGTTGGTGTGAAGCGAGTTACTTTTGCTGTTTGCAAACCCTTGAAGATTCGTCTCTGTACTCGAAAATGTTTCAGGGAATGACCATCAAGTTCCTGGTCCGCTTCCTCAACATTCGCCTAGCCAGGAAGGAGGACAAGTTTTACATGTTTATGGAATTCAATCGGGGCATGATTGGTCATCTCTCCCAAGGAATCGAGATTATTTGTGGCTACAAGGACTACGGCTATGTGGTAAGTCCCAATTTACTGTGCAACCTTTATAATCTTTATAGTTAAAAGGTGTATAGCAAAGCATCGAAAAATTAAAAATACTATTTTGACCTCGATAATTGCGTGCGCAATCGCGAGCCTTGGAAGAGGGTTACGATATGCTTGCTTATATACATTTTAGGCAATTCTGACACGCTGGTCACGTAAATACCTTCGTCCTTTGTTGGAAAAGAACTACCACGAGAGACGCGAGAGGGGAGAGGGCAAACTGGTCGAGATGGACAGGGCTGCAACTGTCCGAGAGGCGATGAGAGTCAGTGCTTCGACTGGAAGCTTCAAGAGGGTCGAAGAGATGGTCGAGACGGGAGAAATCACTAAAGATCTGTTGGATGAAGAAGATGCTCATCACAAGAGCGAGGATATCGAGAAGACGACGGACGATTTGACATCGGTATCCAAAATCAAGCAGCTGTTGAAGAATCCTCTGGATCAGGTACAGAAAAGACAGAGACAGAGTTATTTGACCCTCTCTTTTCAGTTCTACAACAACCGAAATCTGGTGGGGGAGGCAGAGAACGAGAAGAAGAAGGAACATGCCTTGAACCACATGAAGCTGTTGCAGAGACGAGCGAGGGGACTTGACCAGTGAGATAGTCCTATAAGCAAAACTGGTTTACAGAAAAAACAAGAAAACGGTCTTCGGTCTTCGAAAGAGGACTTCTAGGAAGAAGACGACCCAGCAAGGACTTATCATGGCATCCATGGGATCTCTGGGTGTTCATGCGATGTCTGCCAATTCGGAAGAAGGTATGACTTGCATTAGAGATAGAGAGACAGGAACAGTTATCGACTGTATTTCAGAGCCATGTACATCTTCTCCTCCGGACGAAGATGTTGGTCTGCTGATGGCTAGAGAAGATTCAGAACATCAGCTCTACACGATAACCGAGACAGAATAACCAGATCTCTTTGTATGTATCCTTTTTTTGTGGACAGTGTGTCATAAAAATATTTGGCTCTGGCTCCGGAACTCTTCGATTTTGCTCTATGTCTCTCTGTCTCTTTGTTTGTAGCTTGTTGGCTATAAATCCTTGACACGCCATGGCAAGTCTGCAATTACCAAACTTGGCAATCTAGTTCAGCGCTTTCGTTCTCAACAGAAGGTAGGTTTTTCGTGTCCCAAGCAATCAGTAGTCTACTGCAGACAATGCGAGCTGTCTCCGCGCTTCTGAAGCTCCGCCCGTCTGCTGCTCGACTCTACAGTAGCAGCTGGATCTGGAGAGATGAAAGGGAGGGAAAAGAGCTCTACACGACGTGTCCCATCGATCCGACGGAGCCGAAGTTCGAGAAGATTCTCATTGCGAACAGAGGTAGGCTACTGAATGTCACTGATACTGTCGTTCTCCGGACTCTGTTAACTTGCTGACTCTGGACTCCTACTACGGTAATTTGACTCACTGCCACTTGAATAACTCTTCACTGTGTAACTGTGACTGTTCTGACTCTGTCTAACTCGACGCTTGGTCTTAAACAAGCACTGAACTTCAGTATTAGTCCAGAACTTCTATCCCTGATAGAAATTTTCATTTTGAAACTGGAAAACCTAGCTATTCATGTTTCGATAAAGTGACCGGTCCCCGTTTTGAAATTCTACGGTTGCAAAAGTGTTTTTGCGACTAAACAAACGATACACATGCACTTGTGAAGTAGCCGGGGATTCATGAATATACAGAAAGATATTACCACTGCGGGGATCGAACACGGTCTTTTTTGCTTTGCAGTCCGAGCCTATATAATCAACTGCGCCACGTGGGAAAGGCGGCGGCGGCTTGCCGGAGAACAAATAACCTTAGCAAAACTTCATGTGTCGAATGAAAAACATGATATAACTTATTTCCCGCGATTACAACTATTACAACTTTTCACACAATTGGTGCTGACCCAGGTGTTCGTCCTGCACAGGCCTTGTAGAGCCCAGGCTCCGCAATACACGTTCCGGTCGTTGCACCCTGAATACAGTCTGTTCTTATTAAGAAGAGAAACCCAACCAGGCATGCAGTACATCTTGTTCAGAAGTTCCACATCCGCAGCGCTCATTCCATCCCTCTGTCCGAGTCGTCTCACATTGTTCGCATAGTCGAACTTGGGCTTCATGGTGACTTTTTGGGTGTCGATGGATCCAGTATATGCGTGGTAGTGCATGATACTTCCGTAGTCGTATCGAACTCCGTATCTATTCATTTTTCGTCTCTGTCTCTGTGTCTAACTCACGTAGTAAAGAGCTTGGCATCGACCACGACGAATGTATCGTACATTTGGGGATTGACATTGTTCCAATCGATTTCAAGATACTGATCACGGTCCGGTCGAAGTTGTTGATGAGCTACACCAAGTGCATGAAGGGTTTCGTGTAGAGCCACTCCTCTGTTCTGAACAAGATTTTCTCTGTCTCTGTCTGTCTGTCTCACGTTCTGGCATCCAAAGCTCAGATAGATTGGGTTCGCTGGGTCGTTCTTCCCCACATAGGACAGTCCACAGCTGTAAATTTCTTATACTGATGATTTTAAAGAACCCTACAAAGTAGCCGAGTCCACTTTGTAGTAGTGTATATATCCGGCTGTCAGAGCGGTTCGTGATTCCATGAAACGAAGACATGTTTTTGCCTGAATCTCTCTAATAGCTCCTCTCACATCATTCTTGTCCAATTCCTCTAGACTCTCGTCCAGGTAGTACTGAATCGGCTGGTATGGATTCCACATCTTGACTGGGTCCTCTTCGAAGAAGACGGCAGCTCGTCGTCTACGCTCCTCGATTTGTCTCCTCTGCATTCTAGTCATTCTGTGATCGTTGGACTTGTCGAAGAGTTCTGGATGTGGAGCAGTGGCCCCAACTCCTGCCTGACCGAGCTCATTCAGCATGAAATGAGCCTGCTTTTCGGTGAGGAGAATGTCCGAGTCAAAGACTCCGTTGTCGGCAGGGACAACCTAGAAATTTAAACAGAGTCATGATCCATGCAGAACCCATTGACTTTCTCGGCCGTACATTTATGGTGTAATGCCGTTACTTTTGATTTTCTCTTATACGGCTCCCGAATTCTGTGCGAAAAATCCCGCAAAAAGTTGGAGAAACACATCAGAGCATCCCAAAGAGGAACAGCAATCTAACCACTCGGCACTTATAACGCACGCCGGGTTGCGTCCGGCTATCGCGGTCCGTGCGGACGGCTGCCGCCTAAAATGCCTATATCCTACTGACAGGCTCTCATGCCTTGGAAAGTTACGTCAGCGTCTCTTTCATTGAAAGAGCGACAGAATGAGACCAAGCACGCCGAGAAAATTTTTAAATAGCGCGTGCGGGGTTTTACTTAGCTTCCGTAGCGAATACGAACAGGCAGATACCATTGCTATTCCCATGTCTACTTGTAACTCCGAAGAGCCGAGAGACTCACAGCATGACCAAGATTGGCCTTCTCTAGAAGACTCTCCTTCAATTGCTGGGTCCTGTCGAATCGAAGTTGAATAGCGTCGGACTGGTCCTTTCCAAACTTTTCCTGCTCAAAGTCAAAGATCTGAAGTCACATCACTATACGGGCGACAAAAATAGTAAAACCTTAGCCTGGACAAGCTGTCTCTGCTTGATAGCTGTGGGTGGTTGATTCTTGCACGAGTGACGTCTACAGACGCTTTCCAGACTATTCACAGCCGATCCATCCAGGAGACCCAATATCTTGTTATTGGTCGGGACAGCCTGTGCCAAAGTTGGATCGACACCCTTTAGAGGATCCTTGATGTTGATCTTCGGAACCACTGGCAGCATATCGCTGACACTGCCCATAATCGAGCTCAGCATGCTATTGAGCTGAGAGTACATCGGGACCTGGTTTCCTCTAAAAAGATGACTCTTAAATTTGAAGAAACAACGGGTGGGGGCACATAACAAAAGAGCATTCAAGCCAGGGAATTGAACCCTTGACCTCGTAGACATTGGCCGCGCTACTTGGCACTGCAAAAATTGTTTGTGCTATGCTCGTCGTTTTGAGCTGGGAGAAGCCAGACAGACAGAGAGACAGATAAGCGGGACTCAATAATCTTGGTGAGTACAGTCGAAAGCATTAGAAGTAGAGAGATTTGACACACCTGCAGTTCGGGTGACCCGGGAACCGTCTACAGAACTTCCTGGCCTTGCGATTCCATTCCTGCTGACTTGGAGGTGGTCCTCTCTTCATCAACTCCATGTCGGTGACGACGTCGACCTTTGTAGCTGACTGGACAATACTCAGTGGAATGCTGGCAATCTGTTGGATTAAACTGCTTAATCCGGCAGGGTTGTCTTAAGGAAAGGATACAGTGCGAAAGGGTAAGACCAACTCTGAACATTGTTGAGGATTCCCTGAAGTGCACCGGCATTCAGTCCTCCTCCTTGTCCTCCCTGACTGGTCATTCCGCCCAGAAGACCGCCCAATAGGCCACCTTGCTGTCCTCTCTGACCACCTGGACTACCTCTTCCTTGTTGTTGTTGGCCTGAACCGTCTATATTTGCATGCAAAACAGAGAGACAGGACTAAATAGTAGAAGTAACAAATTGTGAGCTTGCTTCACTGCCTAAAAGCTCAAACTCACCTCCGAAGAGATTTCCCCAGCCGGATCCCTGAATGTCAAATTATCCCGATAAAGTTACTTTCATACTTGTTGCCCTCCATTGTTTCCAAGCAAGCCCCAGCCGCTTCCTCCCTGTTGTCCACCTCTTCCTCCACCGCCACCGAGAAGGCCTGAAATGGTGATCTCTGACATTCGATTGCTATCTACGAGGCAGGGCATGAATCAAAGGCTACTGTTCACCAAAGTAGTAAAACCATGTAAGCCTCCCCGTCTGGGGGATCACAGTTCAAGTTCTGGTCGAACTATGGAGCTCCAAAAAATGGCTGTCGGCTTCGCTCTACGAAACAAAGGATATCGGATTCGATTCCCAGCTGGACAAAAAGTTTTTTACAGCCCTGGAAACGCTATTTTTGGAAGTCATCTTGTTACCTATCCAAAATGACAGAACTACTTACCGCCCAAAAGGCCCTGTGCTCCGGCCCCTGTCACTAGAAATAAACTGAAAATAACGGAGATGGGGACGTTCATTTGGCACTTGTTGACAGTGTTCGCCATTTTAAGGAGCACAACCTTCTTCGGTTGGCAGCTTATCGTCTCGACCATCAGTTACTGCGCTGCCTTTTGTCTCTTTCTCAACACGCTGACGTCATCCCGAGGTAACAAAGAGCATGTTTATTGAGAGGGCCATTTCTCAAAGCAGGATATCGTAGAGGACTCCCAGGTTCGAGCGCTTCTTTCTCTTCAGGACACCAAAGTTCGAGGCGGATGCTGAGGAGGAACCAGCGGCGCTGGACGAGGCATGTTGGTAGTTGGAGAGGGATTGTTGTCCTGAATAATGAATAAAATCGGGGTCCATTTTCGCTTCAAACTGCGCACCAGCTCTCGTAATATTCAAGCTCGTATCATCATGGTTTGTCGACACGCCGCCTGGATTTTGTACGAGTTGGTGCAGGGATGGCCGCACCGGTTGCGTATCGAAACTGGCTACAGTAATCTGTCGATAGACAGTCTGTATTTTCAATGAGTTGGTGCGCACTCTGAACTTAGAACTGCGCAGTGTCTTTGATCAGAAAAGAGGAAATCGTCTCGTACCGGCTAGATCCGTGACGACGGAAATGGAATGGACACTCGTCTTGTCGCCAGAAGCCGACACTCCTCCATTCACGCTCATATCTGAACGATTTTAGAGGCTGGCAGAGAGAAAGAACTTACTTCTGATCTGTCCGCCGTCATTGAAGACGAGACCGGTGTTTGTGTTGACTGAACTGTTGCCCACTCCTCCTCCCCAGCCTAAATTGCTGTTTTTGTTGGATGGGAAAGACAGAGACAGAGAGAAAGAGAGAGACAGAGTGTCAGGGACAGAGACAGACAGACAAAGAGAAAGAATAAGAGAAATAGAGGGACAGGTAAAGAGACAGGGAGAAAGAGAGACAGGGGTCTTTCAAACATCAAGAATTACCTTCCATCATCGAGTTTCCACTGCTTCCAGCACCGTCTACATTCACAAAACTGTTGCCAGTCATGTTGCTGTTCTGTCCGGAGGCGGCACCGTTGGCCATGGCCGTGGAATCTGAACACATCATGATTTAGAAATACGCAATTTACATGGTCAAGCAATGATCTTCAAGCTTTTCGATATTTTGCAAAGTTGTAGCGTAGATCAAGGGCTACAGCTTTTCAGAACATCGTAAAGTTCAACAATACGATCTTGACTCTGAAAACTCTTTTTGCGGGAACCCACTGTTAGCAACTCCATTAGTGTTGGCCAAGTCTCCATGAGCTTCCAGAGCTAGGGAAGAGTTGTTGTTATTGGACCCGACAGCTGTTCCATCGCCTTTCACGACGATTCTGAACATGCTCTACCTCTTTAGGATGTCGATACATACTGAGCCTCTCCATTCTGCGTGTAGTTTGTGTTCACAATGATCGAGGCGTTCGAGTTCTCAGACCCGTGTCCCTGTACTCCTCCGTTGCCGATGGCCACTGTATACTTTCTTTGAATGGGAAGCAAGACAACTCACAAGTTTCTCCATTGTCATCCTTGACTTTTAGACCGTTCTGAACTGTCATCGAATGGTTCTTTCCAATGGCTGTTCCGTTCATGAGAACGTCCCCGTTTGAGCCGACCTGAAAGAGCACAGTCAATACAATGAGTCCAAATCTTTCAAAACTACGTTACGGGACCAGGCAGTCGGAACGGGCACGTTTGTAACAGCATGCAATAGACGCGGCCCTACTTTTTTCTCAGAGCCTTGAGAATTTATTTAGCGGGTAGTAAAATTGCCTTGAAAAGTACAGAAAAAGATTACACGCCAAAAATTTAAAAGGGCTTTGAGACAAATGCCGACCAGTGGTTCCCTGGATTTTCGACTCGTTCGGCCATGCCTGTTATAGCGAGTTTTCATTGAATACTCAGTCAAATTGCTCAAATTGCTTTCTTCGCGCTAGTTTGGTTTTAAAAAATCTTGGCTGTATATTCAATGTCGGTCAATGGGGCCGCAACGAATTTTTTTTAAAGGACTCCTACTGTATCGAGCTTACATGATTGTCGAGGGAGGTCTGAGAGTTGAGGTCGATGGCACTGCTCCCATCCGTATTGATCTTCGAGTCTCCGAAGGCACTGATACCTGTAATCGATTCGAATTTACAATGACAAACTGTCATTGGTCCGCCCCTTTCGACCCAATATCAATAGGCCCTTCTCTCCGCTCCCCAAAATGATCGACATCTATATTGAAGGCTTCGAGGAGCGGTTCAAGGTACCATTTTCTTCCCCTGTGTCCCAGTGCATTTTTAGTAGCTGCTAAGCTTAGTTCCGGCTCAATACCTGATCTTCTACGTACCTCGACAGACACGATTCTGCCAAGGCAGCGAGTAACAAGTTCAGACCCAGAATCAAGATCTCACTGGTGAGTCGATCGAGAATGAGGACAAGGAGCTTAGTGTGTTGTTTTTGAGATAAGAACTTGTGAGCTTTTGCTTTTCCGGATAGGAATTTGTATTAATGACAAGCTGCCGAGCTTACTCTGTCTCTCTGTCTCATTGTCACATTATCACTTTGTCTCTTTCTGTCTTTCTGCTCCTCTGTTTGGAAAAGAGCAAAACAAGAGTAAGTGTGAGATAGACGACAGCAATTCTCTATTTAGAACCTCCAAGCTGTCCAAAAGGGTCAGATAATGGTGTGCTTGTATCGCTCTACAGCTACAGCTATCTACGTTCTATTCCAGGCCTGCCGAGAAGTCATCTCCATTCTGAACGAGGACGGAATATCACAGGGTTCGCGAGGCTGCTAGTCTATTGGCCGTGCATTGTTGTCAGTACAATCCTTACTTCCGTACCTCTGCCCTAATCAACCTGTCCGGAGAACACGATGCCTATCAGAAAGCTGTGTCCAAGATAATCGACTTTCAAAAATGATTTAATCATAAAAGCCAGCCTGCGCGCATTGCGCTTGGTTATTATTTCTGTTGTTGGTTACTGTCTAAGCTTATATGTTTTCTAAGCGTCGCGTCAGCTTTCCCGAATAGCTCTGTCGATTAGTGCTTCGACTGTGGCTTCAAAACGGGTCAAGTTCGAGTACCGCCCGTGTCCAGCCCTTTTGTCTTCTCACAAAAACAAAGCAAAAGCCTTTAAGAAGGCTTATTCTTCGAGAAGTGAGGCCAAGATTTCTTAATGGCGACCTCATTGCAAGAGCTGATTGTCTGGTTGTATATTCCAGAGTGAGATCTGTCGCCGAAACTGAATAACGGCTGTCTCACAGTGACATCATGCCATGTGGCTCTCTCTCTCTCTCCTCAAACTCTGTTTACAATCTTTACCGACCCAGACATCCGGGATGGCGTGTCTTCTTGTACAATTTTTTCGCCCCGACCCTTCTTTTATCCACCTCACACCTGCTCCTCTTTTAGCAAATATACGAGTCCGTAATCTCTTGCGAGATGCCACCTTGGCTTTATTCCAGATTGTACTTACAATATGTTGTTTGAACTTGACAGGTGCTGATATAACCTGACAGAAGTACAAAAAAAAAGAAACCAAAACTTCTACCCCAACTTTGAGGCGCATTTTCTAGATTTGCACTGTTGTGTGAACTTGTAGCCTTTGATCTGCTTCACAACTTTGCAAATTTCGAAAAGCTTTCTACCCGAAAAGTTAGTCAGAAGTCCCACTCTCCCAGTTTGCAGCTTGGGGCATGGAATTTGTGTTTTTTATAGTCCGCACCCACACCTAAGGTTAAGATGCTGGTATTTAAGTCAAAAGTTGGTAGTTCTGTCAAGGTTTGCCAATTGCAAGCACTTTTCCATTTTTTGAAACACTATTCTGACTTCATGACTGGAAGCTTACCGTGTAGCCGTAGTCTTTTGAAAGATCCCTGACTTCGATAGTCTGTGTATATCTGGCTGGTCAGCGGAGCTGAACCATTCTGTGACTCACCCATAAAATCACCCTCCCTGATGATTTAATCGTCTCCCCCCCAACAGTCGACATTTCAGCTATTAAACTATGCCTCGCCGTCGCAACAACCACTGGGACGACAGCAAGAAGAAGAGGCAAAAGAGAATGGAGAAGCAGGTACGTGAATACTTTTTGGATTCTACCAAACTTGTGTGAATCCCGTCAATACCGCCCTTTTCCGGATTCTGGAGTAGTTAGCCGTTTTCGATAAAGTTTCAGCTTTTGGCACACTCCACAAATTTGTACAACGGCACGAAAATCATATTTGTTATATGGAAAGTTGCTCTAAAAGAACACGTTTAAGGGCTCAACTTTTTCTCTGACGGATTTTTTCTTTTGAGGATGGAAGTCAGCGCGCAGGTGTTCGATGCCGTTTGCAGCTTGGACTGTCTCGCCTAGTCAAATCACAACGCTTTGCTGCCCGTCCCTCAGTGAGTACCAAACCAAAGCCAAAAGTTATTGTCTAGAAGTACCAATGATGGCAAGTTCGCTCTAGATGTGCTTCGGGAAACTATGTCACAAAGAGGACTTTTTGGTTGTTGCTGATTGGTGAAGCCATCAATACTAACTAAAGTTTAAAAGTGTGACCAGTAGGCTCTCACAGTGCAACCACGCACCAGTTCATAGTCTGATTGAGTTAGGTTCCCCACTTATAAATAGGGGTCGAGGGATGGGCGTGACAAGCATTGTATCAATCTAATCTAGAATAAAAGTATCTCTATCGAGGTCTCGGGATCATACCTAATCGCTGCAATATATTGGCTCGTTACTGTCCATTTTCAGCTTGCTGCCGCAAACAAATTGGCTGGAAGTGCCGCTGTCAACACACCTCCTCCTCAGTCTTTGTATGCCAACGAAGCCAGTACATCGCCCCCTACGACTTTGGCTGACAACGGAGACGGCACACCATCTCAAAGTTTGACTGCCACTGCACCGATTGATCTGGAGACCAAACTTAAAGAGGTAAGACCAAGCCTTCAACATTCTACAGGTTTAGATCGTCCTTCGGAACAACATGTTGCGACAGAAAAGCAAGGAGAGGAAGGCCTCGAAGCGATTTGCGTCCATAAAGAATCAGCTCAAGGATAGAAAGAATCTCCAGAGAAAGCTGGCCATTTGCTACAGTCTTCTCGAAGTAAGATCCGTATTTTCTTTTCGAGGATCCACTGTTTAGATCTACCACCGAAACTTCGGAGACTACGTGCTTCTCTCTGTCTTGAAGACCTATTCACCTGACTTTGCACTGAGAATGTGAAAGCTTCAAAAAGCTTGCCATAAAAACGCAGTTTTCGGGGTCACTTTTTGAACTTTTTGATGCTCTAGAAAAACTGTAGAGCAGATCACGAGCTACAACTTTGCAAAACATCGGAAAGTTCAAAAATGCCGTTTTGACTTCTAAAATTGATTTTTTTTTTTGGCGGGGCGCATAAGAGATATTACGGTATTATATTTTAGGTTTCCTTGAGATTGTTTTCGTTCTCATTCCGTACTCCCGGTTGTTTTGCGCCTGATACTATAAAGCACTGACTTGAGTTGGTAGTAGTATTGGAGGAGAGATTTGTGGCTCCGACCAGAGTACTGTTCCCTGTAGTTCCGTTGACTCTGCCGTACATGTTGCCCGTCATGTCGTGGTGTGTATTATTCATGTTCGCGTTTCCATTCACCTATATGGCTCTCCCTCTATGATATAATCTGTCTCTCCAAACCTGAGCATTCACATTGCCTCCGCCTGTCTGGATTCCTGAGACGACACCGTTCACCTCGACTCCTGAAATCGAGACGTTATGATATGTTTACTGTAAGCTCGTTACAAAGGTGTGTGTACCGTAATCCGAAAGTTGCGCACCAACTTTTATCTATCAAGAATGTCAGTTTCCATCCAGTGGTTAGGAGTTGATACGCAACAAAAAAACTTCGACAGTTCCCTGACCCACCATTCTCGGCATTCCCAGCTCCCAGATCGATATTGGCCTGCGCGTGACCGATTCCTTCAGCCACGGCGGATCCGACCAGCTGGGCCAGAAGCATGTCCCAAGTGAGCATCTGAACTACTTTGTACTTCTCCCTTCTGTCTCTCTACCTGATTGGATAGAACTTCTGACTTGGACCCAAGGGATCCAGTGGCTCCAGCTGTGGCAATGTTCTGGCTGTTACCTGAACTCCGTATCTTCTCTGTCTCTCAAAACAGCCTACTGGTAGGGGACTGTTGCCCATTGACAGTCAGCTGAGCTCCTCCAATGGCCTGAACCTGGGTGTCCCCAGTTCCTGTGGCTGTTCCTTGCTGGAAACTGTTGACCTCCTGTTGGTCCCCTCGCACTGCCGCTCCAATTTCCGAATTGGAAGAGGACTCCTGTCCCTGGGAGAGAACATTACCCGTCGCGTTCAGATCTGAACCTCGAATTGACAGTCTCCCCATGCTGGACCCACTCATATTTCCGACTATTCCATAGGCTGCATTGTTGATCGAGGCCTGATTGGCACCCGTAGCATTTCCTCCACTCGACACATTCATTCCTACCGTACCATCCGTTTCCTATAGTAAAAACAAGGTGGCTCAGAGAACAAAGAACGAGGCTACCTTGTAATGATTGGCCATAGAGTCGGTTTCTACTTGATCCGCGGTTCCGGTTGCCTCGGACTGGGAGCCGACGACTGAACGTGGTTTGATTTAGGGCCAATCTCTGTGTGTGTGTTTGACTTTTGGCTAACGGAATGTAACCGGGTGGTAATGAATGCGAGCTTAGTCACATGGCGCAGCCGGTAAGAAGTCCGATTAAAGAACCAAGCAACAAACCTTGTTTTTGGCCTTGTCGATCGAGACATTTTGTAATTTTACCCCGTTTTTTTCGCAGCCTATCAAGACAAAAAGAGCCAGTTTGAAAGGGAAGAGAACAGTACTTGTCTGCCGCTTGAGACGTCGATCGAGGATGGCTCCTTCTGACAGAGAAAGGACCGCAAAGAGGCACCAAAAAGGCCATGTCGTCATAATGTATAGTGTGGGGCCCTAGTCTGAAAAGCAGAGAGTTAGGGAATAGAGACAGAGGGAGCGGGAACAAAACGTGGTCGAACTTCCCCAATTAGAACAGCATTTGAGCGGATGAACTCTCCGACGAGCGGGACGACAGATTACCGAAGAGGTGGGAGTACTGCCAGGTGCCAACGTTTGAACCGTTTTGTGGGGAAATCACTACTAGAAGGCTGACAAGGATGCAAGAAAAATCGGTGGATTTTGCTATCCGATTCACTATCGTTAAATGACACAATGTCAAAGCATTTCCAAGCAAAGTTACTACGATAATAGCGCGGAAGATTTTGTACATGCGCAGAAAGGTAACCATTTCAAATAACAGTAAGTAGTGGGCAATTCGAGCGAGAATACAGGTTAAAGGCCGAGGAACTTTCCAGAAACATATCGGTTATTTGCTGAAGGAGACCGACTGGCACGTTACCCATGAAGATACCCCAGATGACATAGACAGCAGCCATGTAGCCGCCAGGGAGAGGACGAGCAGGGTCGTGCTCCATCATTGAGCGCAAGCCATCTTCATTTTGGCGATTCTGTAGGAAGGGTTGGTTCCGTACTGAAAACTGGCATCTCTTGTCAGAAGAAAGACCTACCTTTTTCTTATCTTCTACAGTAGCGATCATACCCATGTGTTTGGTAGCAACATCCTGCACCCTAGTGGAGTACCATCCAGTCTCGTAGAAATAGTAAACGGCATCGTCCATCGAAATTTCCATATGGTGCATCTGAACGGATTATTGAGTGCCAGGAAATCCGAGAGACGAAACGGAGCAGACTGTTCTTTTTTGAGATGACAGAGTTTTTGAGCGTTTTTTTCGGCGCTAAAAACGGTGGTCACTGGGCTTGTTCAGTCTTCCAGAACCAATACGTGCCTCTCGCGGCTCATTAGCATGACACTCTCCAGGTGCTTAGCATCTATCTCCCCCATGTCCAACGCTTTCGTCGCCAACAGAAGGTAGACTCAAGCAATCAGTAGCCTGCTGCAGACAATGCGAGCTGTCTCCAAGTTTCTGAAGCTTCGTTGATCTTCCCGTCGACTCAACAGTAACAGCTGGATAAGGAGGGATGAAAGGGAAGGAAAGGAGCTGTACATGACGTGTCCCATCGATCCGGCGGAGCCGAAGTTCGAGAAATTTTCATCGCTTTGCGAACAAAGATAGGCTACTGAATGTCACTGTCACTGTTACTCTGTCCCCTTATAGACAAACATGGTTGCCGCATTACGTTTATTGAAAAAAAAAGAGAAACAATAACAATATTGCGGAAAAAAAAAATTTTTTTTGACATTTTGTGGGGTTTTATCGTTTTTTTGGGTTTTGGGTTTTTTTTACTATTAGCGGAATATTATAGAGCTCTAGCATTATATGTACAGACAGAAAAGACCCGTAACCGAAAATAGGCTTGTACCTTCAGCACTTTTCTCACAAAACCTATAATCTAAGGATGACTAGACTGATTGACTCGTAGTATAACAAAGTACACAAACCGGCCATACCCGTTGTTACCTATGCAACGGCGTACCTTTGGGTGGGTTACAGAACTTTCGCAGCATCTTTTCTTTACGGTTTTAAGCGGTAAGTACGAAAGTCAAACCAAGCCATGGGCTAGCTAGCCTCACAAACACTTACGGGCCCTTATTACTAAGCCTTAATTACTATATTACTGAAAGTAGAGTCAAAATAGAATCTTAGTATAAGCTTTTTTGTGGTTTTTGTATTAGAGATTAGAAAAAAGGAGGGGTCCTAATAAGGGCTGTATCGTACCGAAGGCTCTTCCGGATGACTGTTGTTGACTGGCTGAACTTTTAAATTGTCTAGAACTGAGGTTGCTCACGGCTGCGATCAATTTCAGTCGTTCGGACCAGGTGAGCTCTTTATCCTGCTGGCCCCGCTGAAAGTCGAATGATTAGTTGCTGCTAAAGCAGTAGTTGCGCAAATGCGTACTCAAATCTTCCGATACAATAACAACAATTCTTGGTTTTGCTATGTTCTGTATAGTTGTAGAACAGATCGAGGGCTTAAGCTTTGCAGAACATCGAAAAAGTCGAAAATTTGCTCTTGGATTCGATTTGGGGCTTACCGCGGAACTTTTAAAGGTACTCACCGAGTTATATCCATGTTTTTCATGGTCTTCTGGACGAATCTAAAAACCTATCTTTGAACAGAAAAATAATTGTTCAACCTGGGAAGTTCGCCGGTCAACCTGGGGAAGTTCGCCGGTGGTTCCGAGCTGGTCCATCAGGAGGTTGACTGATTGATAGTTAAGATGGCTTAGATATAAGCGCCAATACCAATAAGCCTCCTGGTAGATCGGGCTGACGGGGTCCTAAAATGAGAAGTTACACAAGAATGACTTAGAGAACTACCTGACTAGTGTCAGCCATAAACTTGCGATATGCGTCGTCTTGAGAACACTGCCCGTCCACCCACGGCTGAGCGGGCATGTCTACCTTGGGGACAACCTGTACGTTTGCTAAAAGTCCATTGTATTTGAAAGGTTAAAAAAAATGACTCACTAGATGGTTTAGAAGACTGCATCATGGAGTCATGATGAGCCAGCATGTCTTGAAGATTCAGTTCTCCTTCCCACAGACGGTTCCTAAAGTCAGAGTGGTGAAAGAAACAGATACATTCAACTCACTGGTTCACCGCCATACAATCGATTGGTCTGAGAAATATTCCTGAAGAAAAACCTCATTGAATTATTGGTCCAAGAAAGAGGAAGTGACAGGACAGTGGGAAGATTGGGTCGGTGGGAAAACAGTGTAAACTTCGTTCACTGATAGAGAAACTGCATTACCCGCATCGCATCGAATACTCAGCCAAGCTGCTCCAGCTCAATCTGGCCGCCATTTCGATTAGATCTGTTAGCTTAGTATTCAATGCGTGTGGAAGAAAAAGTAATTTGGACTTAAATGACGGGTAATTGTGGGAAGAACACGTGGAGCAAAGTGAAAAATAACTGTCCAGATCGGGCGAGAGACGCAGCGAGGAAGTGCAGGAGAGAAGTCAGATCAGCTAGAGAGGCCAGAGGCAGTGATTCAACAGGGAAATGACCGAGAAATTTCTTTGAATACGTAACATCTTGTTTGGCACGCCGGGAACATTCCCGTCGGCTAGAAAAGAGCTCGAGATACAGAGAGACAAAGAGACAGAGAGACACAGCTGAGTCAGAGAATGACCGGTTTATTGAACCCCGTCAGAATGCACATTTCGGTACAGAAGGAAAACTTGGTAGGAGAGTCTAGGCGTTGAAGCGAAGAGCGTGGCAGCGGCCGGACAACGGGTTGGTGAGCTCACGATTGGCTTCCTCGACCGTGATCTCATCGAGGTTGTTCTTGCGCCTGAAAATGGAACATTGTTCAATGGTCTGACAAGTATGACAGAAACATCCAGACAGAGACAGGTGAAAATGACACGAGAGTGACAGGAATCGTCAGGCAGAGCTGAGACATGGTGACAAATACGGGGACTGTTCTGCTGACAGGATCAGTATGAAAGACTTGACAGTACAAGTTGACAGAGACATTTGAAAGCAAGATACTGGCAGAAACCGCTGGGTACAGTTGTAGGTAACAGTAAACAGTGTTTCAAACGAACTGCGGACAGAGACAAGATAAATGGGCAGATAAGACTGATTGACCAGATAATTTGTCAAAGACATATTAACTAGGCCGAATTGAGTATCAGCTGACCTGAAAGAGAGACAGACAGTGTCGGAAAGATTACGAAAGATCAGAAGGAGAGATTGACAGAGTGAAAGTCAAGTTCAAAGAGCGAGTAACTCACATGTAGTAGTTGAGGACAGTCTGTCCACGCTTGGCACATCGATCGGCTATGGTCAGGACTGCGACCTCGGCAGTGGGAGAGGTGCAGACGCTGTGGAGGAAGCTCAAAGCATGGGTCGCGTACTCGATGCTGGCCAGTGAGACGCCAGCATCGTTGATGAGCACCGTGTACTTGGGACTACAGGCGGTTCCCTAAAAACTCGTGTTTAGCACGAAATGAGATAAATATCAACCTGCAGGATTACGTGGGGATTGAGGTAAAATCCTTTGCATCCGGGGGTGAGAACAGTGTGGTCGAGGCAGACTCCCGGCTGGACATTGGTCTGCTGGGCTCGATCTCCACTTCTGTCAGTTTTGTACAGCCTCTCCGAAGTCTTCTTGTTCACCAGAACGACGACCAGTTTTGTGGCTCCGAGAACGTCCTTAGCCTTCTGGGCCTCGGTTCTCAGCTTGGCCCATTGTCCCTCCGAATAGCCGGACAGATAGAGGACGGCAATCTTGGGTACGGCACCATTCCTGGCCTTGGTGAAGGCTTCCTTGCACTGGGAGATGATGCCAGCGACAGCGTCGAACGCCTCCTTAATGAGGAATGTGAGCTAGCCGTTCGCATCTGTCCCTCAGTCTCTCTACCTCTCTGTTTCTTTGGCTATCTTACCTCATTATTGTGCCCGTCAATGTAGACCCAGTCTCCGATGATCTGGTTGGGATGGAAGGAGGAAGTGGCAGAATATCCCAGCCGAGAAGGACGCTTCTTGAAGCGACGACTGGCTCCTCCAGTTCCCTGCTGATGAGAGAATTCAATTCCGATGTACAGTACGTCATTGGTTCTGATCCTAAAACAACAAATTGACATAAATTTATCATGACTCACTTCAGCTCGCCCTTACTTGTCTCTACCCCGTAGGGCACTCCTCCATTCTTCAGACACGTCTTCAACATTACATTGTCCATGGTCACTCCCTGATTCTTGTCGATGGTCTTTCTGATGAGGGAAGCAGTGACGATCTGAGTGACCACCTGGTACTTCTGCTCGTAGTACTTGATGTCCTGAAACAGTTGTTTATGAGCAATGTTTGATGTTACTGACAAAGTATAAGTTACAGACTAATGTTCACCGCCGCCTTTACCGCGCGGCGCAGTCGGTTAGAACTTCGACTGCTGCGGAAGATTCGGGCTTCCACACGCGTGGTAAAAGTTGTTTATATGGAACACCTCTTCGTTGGAAATAAAAGAATCAAACTCGCATCGTGAATGTGGATCCTGTCTTCGAGGGCAATAAAGATGAACTGGAAGTTGTTTTCCTTGGCCCTCTTGAGGAGTTCCTCAGCCGGGAGATCCGATTTGATGTTGATTTCGGCGGGCTCATTCATCTTGATTCCCTTCGCCTTTAGTGAGTCCAGCATCCACTTCTTGAATTCCACGAAGTAGGCAGAATCGCAACGGTAGTTGATCACGGCCCAGCTGCGGAGCTCTGGTGGGGCATGGAAGGTCTTGTTCCGAAGGTCGATCTTGGACTGAAACAAGAGTTTCAAAAAAGAAACAAGAGAAGGACTCACGTTGTCACGGGGACAGAAGCCGTTGACCTGGACTCCAGACAGAACAGTACAGGGTAGTTCCATGAACTTGGAACCGAGTTCGAAGCCGAACTTTTTCAGGTTCTGGTTGTTGAACAGTCCGAGGCGGTTCATGTAGTCGTAGCAGAGCTTCACACGCACCTCAGGCAGCATAGCGGACCACTGGAAAGGCTTCTTTAGACAGATAGACAGAGAGACAGAAGAACAGAGAGACAGACAGAGAAACGGAGAGACAGTATTGAACTCACGAACCCTAACGATCTTGTCAGTATGGGCTGGAAGTTGGCGCTCCTTCGGCACGGACTGGTTCGGGATGATCTGGAGCACTTCTGCCGGGAAGTAGATGAAGCCATTTGGAGAGTTTTTGGCTCGCTTGGCCACCATTGGCAGGTTATGTCTCTTCAATTGAATGCCGTAGACCTCCTTGAAATACTGAATATTATCGACTTGTTGACCGTCGATGATGCTGAAAGAGCCAAGTTCACACAAAACCTCGAATTTGACCTCACTGCTTGATGGTCTTCTGCTGGTTGACTGACTGGACGGTGAAGGGAATTCGCCTCTTTCCATAGGTGGAAACAACCGAAATCCCAAAGAGAGCATTGTTCAGGTCATGGCACTTGATCTTAATCAACTCGTCTATTTTCTGGTCCAGGGTCATTGGGAGGTGCTGGACGACTGTCTTGACTGAAAAATACTTGCAAGCTCATGAAACTTTGAGTATACACACTGTCGGCGGCCACCACGATACGGAGACTCTTCTCGTCGTCTCCGACCACCTCGGCAGAGGTTCGAAGTCCCGGCTTCAGAATGACTCCTCCTCCGAGATCGACAGCGTTGGTGTTGCTGAGCTGGAAGTGAATGGCGTCTCTCGAGAACCATTCGTCCGGCTTGGAAAATGCCTCTTTCTCCAGAAGTATGTTGAGAACTTCCATCAGATTGGGCTGATATCCGGCGCGACCAGGAACACAGGACAGGAGATCGTTCGTGCTCGTCTGAAAGAATCCTTTTGTAGATTTGACCTATTTAGTTCATCTACCCAGCCGGAAAGAGACTTGCTCCGCATGGCGCAGCCGGTAAGCACTCCGTCTACAGATCCACTATACTCTTTTTTTGTTGAAACTGTTCAAAAACTTTCGATATCCTTCAGCTAACACCAGGGGTTTACTAAAGTCAAGAGCTAAAGCTTCTCAAAATTACTAATGTGTCATGCGTCTGTCTTCATGTCTCAATGTTTTTCTGTCTGAATGTCTTTCTGTGTTGCTGTCTCTCTTTCTCTATGTCTCTTTGCGTGTGTCTCTTAGAAAGGATATGCTCTGACCTGGAACGTCTCCTGAGGACCTTGGTCAATAGTTACGGTACAGGTTCCGTCCTCATAGTCGGTTACTAGTTCCGCGACATCCTTCACACTAAAGGTGACTTCCTTCTGAAAGTTTAATCCAGTTCAAATCCCAAAGTATAATTTACTTTCTTGAACGAGGACAGACTGTAGAGACAGGCAGCCCGATCATAAGCATAATCGAGCTGCTCGATCTTGACAACGTGGGCGATGACAGCGGCGCACTGACGTCTTTTGTCATCGAAACTGAGACAGAAAAAAAAGTTTATAAAGAACGGGAATAGACCAACCGCTCCGTAGTCAATTCCTTCTCGTATCCGTTGGGAAGCGTAATTTTGATTTTGACGTCGTATTTGTAGAAGGGCATGTTTCTGACGACCTCTGAAACCAGGGAAAGGATGCATTCACTGAAAAATGAACTTACTGACTGGAAACATGTTAATCTGGACCGTCGACTTTCCATCGACGGCAGATTGATCCTGAGGAGGACCCCGGGACTGGGGAGCTCTTCCTCCTCGTCCGAGGTTCATCTTCCCCAATTGTTTGAAACTGAAAAAAAAACCTTGGAATGATAATGGTAGACAACTGAAAAAGGAGAGCATATAAAGAAAATTAATAAGTTTTTGAATTTAGTAGCCTGTGTCTCGAGGCGAAGGGGGACTAGCAATATTTTTTCGAGCAGAACCATCAGAACTATTAATCAATTTGCTTTAAAGAGTTTTATGACAGATAATGCAGCGCTCTAGGCCCGGGCTGAACCGAAATGGAGCGATCAGGGTGAGTAAGGTGAACGTGGAGTAGATGCTATCAGGCCAAGCGCCGCCCACAACAGAAAATGAGAAATTAGAGTGATTGCACTTTAAACTGTGCAAATGAGGTGATTCGAGAGGCTAGGAGTGAGGATAGGAGATGAGAAGAGCTGATAAATGAATGACAGTACTAGAGTCGATGCGCCATGCGTCTAGACAACCGGGAGACATGTGCTGGAAAGCATCGGAAACATCGGAAAGCGGGAAGAGGTTAGCTTTGGTGAGGTCAAGGCATGAGAGGCTAGCGGTAAAACGAAGTAAAGAGTCTATCTTGGTTGTTAGAGTGATAGGAAAGAGCTGGAATATCTAAACAACCAAAATTACTAGTCTGACCACCCATATATAACGGTTGGAAACGTCTGGCGGTGGCTTTTATGAACAATCTTCTACTTTATTTTGGATGGCTGTGACTTACACAGCACAGTAACAGGAGCTCAGTGAACTACATCAGATACAAAAGACCACGGTGGCTTATGCAAACTTGCGTCTACGATTCTCATACAGCTAGTTTATTGCAAGTACTGAAAAAACCTGACTGGGACTGAAAACAACTGACACGACCATTGCCAGATGGAGAGCATTACAGGGTAGCTCGGATTGGAATTGGATAGGGAACTGGTCTCTTCACCCCCTGAGCATGGAGTCGAAACTGACAGTTCAGTTAAACGAAACTTGGGTCTGGTGTAAAGAACTCGACGAGGTCGGGTCACAAAAAAATCTAAGTCTAAAAAAAACACCAGTCTAAAGGCCTTTTGGAGTTTGTACACGACTGTACAAGAGCGCTTTGATATCAAATTGTAAGTAGGAGTGTCAGCCCGAAAACCCAATCTGCAAAGAAAGCTGTGTAAACGAAAACAATCGGGCAGCAATTATATGAAGCCAAATTTTGCTAATTTTTTATTATGTACATGTGTTCAGTTCCCTTGATATTCAGTCAACCAGAGATTTCTCGTGTAGGCATTACCCGTTGTATTGTAGACCATTCGAATGACGTTTGTCGGAGATAGGCTGAAGATGTTCTTCAACATCGTGTTGCTCAGCCTAAATTGATTTTTTGGTACATTATCGACGAAATTTGCTTACTTTTTGTAAGGAGTAGCATCCAAGATACCACTGTAGAGGTAGATATAACTTTGGCTATCTAGTGACCCATCCAGGAACAGAACACTTGCTTTCTTGCCCTGATCCTCGGTGATGAGATACTCGCAGTGGTTAGGAGTACTGGTGAAAGGGTAGCCGGGGGAATAGAGCTGAAATTGGGACTGTGGGCGGGAAAGTAGACTCATATACCGTTCCCTGATCGGAGTAAGCCATGGGATCCCCGCATTGCGGAGGTGCGAGGGTTGGTGTGGCCGTAGTAGTGGTGGTTGTAGTTGTAGTCGGCTTGTCACAACTGTTGTCCACGTCTTTCTCACAAACACTGACTATCCTACTGGAGCTGTCACACTGGGAGTTGATCCATTTGCCACTTTTGACGAAGCCATCGGAGAGAGCCATCGAGACGCAGGATCCGAGCTGGGGGTTTTCCATACCTAAAGATACGAATCTTATAATCAGTGAAATATCTAACGTGAAAAGCTGTGCAGCTTGTTCGAATATCGCAGTCGGCAAGAGCGCGGATTGCGAAAAAATTGGTGTCGGGCTCGACTCCCATACTTTTTTTTTCAGGGTAGAAAACTTCGCATGTGTGACCAAAATGTTTCACACCGGAGAAGTGATAAACCTACCAAAATTCGTGTAGTCATAGGCACTGCCGTCCTGCCATTGATAATATCCAGCCATCTTCAAACCAGTCATCAAGTAGCTAGTATTTGTGACGGAGGCAAGGTTCCGAACGAAGGTGTTCTCTCCCAGACTGTGAATAGACGCGATATTCCCACACGACAGCTTGCATGCATTGGAAGCATCTGCCAGACCGTCGGTCATGACCGAGTAGTAGCATTTCCCGCGGAAAGTCACGGCTCCAGGTGCAGTACACTTTGGAACTGAAACCGTGAAGTAGGTTTCTGTCTCTGTCTTTCTATCTATATCTCTGTCTCTCTGTCTTCATGTGTCCGAATTCAACATACCTTGTACTCCCTGAGTGAATTTGCATCCATAGACCGCTTGACTACTGGTACAGTCGGCACTGTACCAGAATCCCGTCTTGATTTGCATCATGACACAGGCTCCTGACGCCACGTTAAAGCCTCCGACAGCGAAATTGGTGTAGGACCGGTTGTTCAACTGGGTCCCACTGTCCCATTGACAAGAGCTGGTGTCATTCGAGGTGCAAGTAAGTCCGAGCCAGACGCTCGAGTATCTGGATGCTCGATTCTGGATGTTACTATTGGCAAAGCCGTTTGGAATATCGTAGAGGTAACCCCCGTTCTGGGAACAGAACTTGTAGGCGTCGTTCCGGCCCACCGAGAAATATGGCTGGAAGCGAGATGGTGTGAACAGAAAAAGCATGTACTCACTCCGCTGTAACAACTACCATCTCCCCCGTCTGTATAGCCAGCTGGACAGGAAACCGCCTGTGTGGTCAGGACTAGAAGAGATCCGAGGACAAGGGCTGATAACATGGTTGGCTAGAACGACGTGCCCTGTCACTTTTAAACCGCAGTTTAATCCGATGATAGGAGTCGGTGAATCACTGACTGATTAGAGTGACATCAAGGAGTGCTTATCAATACTCAGAGCATCATTCCGATCGAGTTGTAGTTTTTCATGACAATGTAAAAGTCTGATGTGGATAGACTTCGGACAAAAGAAACATCTCTCTACTACTAAAGCGCAATGGTGTCCGTCTGTCTGTGTCTGCCTGTCCTGGTGTCCGCACAATTCCTGTCAATACTAATACCCAAAAACTCTGACAAGTCATTTCATGTCACGAAATAAGGGGACAAGGCAGCTGTAGAGGAAACTGCTACTAGGGAAGCGGCGCAGCCGCTTGTGAACAAGTTTAAGACAAGGCTAAAAGGCTGTGAAACGGCAGCTGGTCTGTGTATTACATACAGACTAATCATCTCTTTCAACTGGTCGCCTTTGTCCTCGAGTTCCATGTTAGTCTTTTTACAACTCTTTGCCCCTCTTGGTCTCTACAAACTCTGGGCGCTAATCTTCTCCCTAATTATAAGGTAGACAAACAATTTAAATTGAAATTACGGCTGCAGCAGGATCGAAGATTGTAGACAATCAAACATTTATTTACATGTACAAGTTTCTGAGATTTTCTTCGTTCTGCAAGGTTGGCCATACTCTCTTTTTACCAGTCGATGTGTCTATAATCTTAATTGCCTCTTCTATACCAATGCTTACCTTTTGGTTTTTGAAGCTCTAAAGCATCCAGAAGAAGGTTCTTCATTCCTGTTCTCTCCCACTTTCACGTAGGAATGAAGTTTTGGTCGATGCTCGGCTATTTTTAGGCTCGCCCGTGTGTGAGGTAACGACTCCAACTTCTGGTCTCTTGCCTTCCAGAGCAGATTTTCGTCTTCGAAATCGGCTAAAAAGTCCTCGTTTTGATCTGTCTCTCAGTCTCTTTCTCCCTCTGTCACTCTGTCTCTCTATACCAAATCAGTTTTTGACTTACGCGGAGGGGTCATGTGCAGTTTCGAGATTATCGCGAATGAGGTTTGGATATTTCTATCCAGAATGTAGTTCAGTTCGATATCACTGCAAAAGCATCCACTTTCTAATTTCTGAGCCCGGGTCTTACTCGTCGTCCAGACCAAAAGGCCTCATAAGATCCTGTCCGACTTTGAACCAGCCCACGAAGAAAAGGAACTGAACGATCAGGAAGATGGGCACGGGCATCTCCAAATCTTTGCCACTTTTGACATCGGACAGGATGGTTTGTCTATATATCTCGTCTCTGAACCTTCATCTCGTCACCTTCCAAAAAGAGCGAAGAAGAAGAAGGCATAAGTCGCCAGAGCAGCAACTTGGGTGTAAACTAGTGGGACGGAGACCCAGTCATAAGCGAACAGTTTCCTCAAGTTGCCACGGTAAGCTTTCAGTTCAGCTAGAAGGTTGTTGACCGTTGAAGCATTGGGCTTGTTTTCCTGAAGAATTCATTAAACACTTTCTGACCAGAGACTCACAGCTTCTTCTCGAAGAAGGATCTGTTGAATCCAATAGAGAGGGGTCATCCAACGAAGAGTGTTGCAACTTTCCTAAACAAGGCAAAAAGTGAAAATAATATTTTGTGACGCGCGGATCCGATTCCCTTACCCTACGGACAACAAGTCGCGCCATGGATGGAAGGGAGCTGCCTAGCCTATTACTCCAGATACCTTTTCTTGACGAAACTACTGCAATTTTACGGCTTTACTATCGTCACAATCTTTTGCAGAATACGAATTACTGTACAATTTTTTCGGAAATTAACTACCTGAATGTTTTCCAGGGCCTGAAACTCTTGCTGAGTTAGTAGACCAGCAGTGATGAGGTTCGAGACATTGGGAAAACGGAGACGGATTTTCGAAGAGATGTCTCTCCTGAACCAATTCAGTTACAAAGACTTTTTCAACTAACCAGGCCAAAACCGTCGACAGATTCAGATATCTCGCGATCACGTGTCGTCGCTTGAAACTTTGCTCATCGGACTTCTGAATGACAGCGCACAAGAGAGTCAGAAAGTCCTCTGGCCAGGGCAGACATTCGAACTGAAACAAGGTGGGGTTTGAAGATAGTAGACGAAATGAACCTGTCGCCACCAACGACCGACAACGTTGGAAACATAGAAGCCGAGCAGAAAAGTTAGTGGAATAAGACGACAATAGGCATCGAATCGACGACAGAGAGCCTCGAAGGTTTGTCTGCAAATGTTCGAAAATATACTCTGTCCTTTAAATTTTCTTCGTTGTGAGACCCATTGGTACTAATATAACGTGTTAGCATAGAATACTCAACCATGTTGCTTATAATTCTGCCTTCGCGCTAGTTTTTCAAACTTCTTGATTGAGGAGGCAGGTGTAACACACCTAAACCCTTACTTTACGGGGTCAAAACCGCTTTTTTGTGTTTTTGATGTTTTGCAATGCTGGAGCCCTTGATCTGTTCTACAACTTTATAGAATATTGGAAACTTCGAAAATGCTGTGTTGACACCGAAAAGTCGGATTTCTAATGCTGGGACAGACCTAGCTCACAGATGCGCCAGTTACTATAGATTTTTGGATTTCTTGGCTGCATGTTCAAAGCTGAGACGTTGTATTTCGGTCAGTGCGGGTCCCGCAACAACTTTTAAATGACTGTGAAGCACAGGATCTCCTTACAAACCTCGACACCTCTGCAGCATCGGTCGACTCACTTATGAGATCAATACCAACAGTATAGTAGAGTCTGATGCAGTAAAAGAAGACTACATAGATGACCAGTTCCTTCCAGACAGACCGCCAAATCGATCCCTTCCACCGAAAGAGGAGACGGATAAAGTTGCCCGAGTAGGAGATGGTCATCTGAACTTTTATTGTTAACCGAGAAACCGAAAAATGGCGAACGACTCTACGAAGAGGACATAAAAGTCTCGAAACACCCTCTCTCTCTCTCTCTCTCTCTCTCCCTCTTTTGGCTACTCTTATTGGATGAGCAGCCGGCCCCCCCAATTTCTTGATCCTTTCGGCCAAAGGTCTCTCCCGAGCACATGACGCAGCTCACTCAATTGTTTGCACGGAATTTTATCACAACGCGAGCTCTGTTCCTTTCTATAACCCCCCTCCAAACATTTGGCAAAAGTCGAAGTTTTAAATAAATTGAGCCGGAATTCTTCCACCTAGAGTCTACAACCTATAAAATCGACGCCTACCAACTTTACCAGTGCTTAATGAACGTTTCGGTGGTGTTCGGGCGCTCGAATTTTAAGATTTCGCCTTCCCGGAATGAGTTGTAGTCGGTTCCCGAATCCATAAAAATCTAATTCAAAACACCCAATAGTCTCTGGGTGTGTGTCTGAAGCTCTAACTGGCAATTTGTCACACATATTTTGTGATAGCAGTTACTCTTTGCAAGTCAAGCTGAATCGAGTCAGTTTGGGAGATGCGTCTCTGATAGAACGTCGAAACAGCATCTACCTGTCACGAGCCCCAAAGGGGCATCAGCCAAACTTGTCTATTTTAAATTGTGCTCTTGTATATGTCTAATTGCCTTCTGCTTTGGTAGTACAACAGAGAGGATTGAGAAAAACAGATTGACGAAAAGTAGTTGATACTACGTAAGGTCCAACAACTGAGACCATAACTATCCCTTGAAAGAGATTCGATCCCTGTTTCTTTGAAAGTGTTTGTCGTGAACCACTTTTCTAGCATAAAATGTTGTGGCTAATTCTCTTCACATCACTTATTGGCTGGTTCGTGATGAAGTTCATGCTGACTGTCAAGAGATACCCTCCAGGTAAGTGAAGCTTCCAAAACTTCTCACTTAATGTTTTCGGGGTAAAAACTAGATTTTGGGACTTTTCGATGTCCAGCAAAGTTGTAGAACAGATCAAGAGCTACAATTAGTAGAATGTCGGAAAGTTCTAAAATGCTTTCTTGACCCCGAAACCTTTGGGTATTTGCAGGCCCCTTTGCCCTACCAATCTTGGGCAATCTTCCGAGCATGATGCTTGGGTTCAAAAGGCACGGGCGTGCATCGAAGCTCTATCTCGAGTGGAAGGAGGTCAGTAGACCCAAATCTCATTGTTAATCCAAAAGAGTTCCAGAAGTACGGCCCCGTTTATACAGTCTGGCTCGGTCCAATGCCCACAATCTTCATCACCGACTACGAACATGGTCAAGAGAGTATGATCAAGAAGGGCTCGCATTTTGTTGACCGACAGAACTTTTTCCTGTTCGACATTCTACGATGTAAGTCGACCGTGTACCAGTCCTCAGTTTGAACACGGTGAAGTTACTTTTTGCTGCACCAACAAATGTTACCAAAAAACCTTCGGTAAAGGTGTTTTGAGGGTTTTCTGAACAGATAAAAAGAATTGACCAACGTGGAAGCCGTACCCCACTTGTTTTGTTTCCTAGACGGACGGAGCGCTAACCGACTGAGCCAAGCAAGCGACCAATTTTCTCCGCAATCTATAATAGGGGTCTAGTGTATTTGTATAGATATCAGGCTCAGGTTCCTAAAAAAAGATTACAAGAGGTTTAGGGGGACAAGGAATAGTCAACGCCAATGGCCAGCATTGGCAGGAACAGCGCCGATTTGCTCTCTCGACACTCCGCGACTTCGGTCTGGGCAAGAATCTGATGGAGGAACGGATCATGTTAGAATTGGAGGACAGGTAAAGAGAAACAAGCCGGCAGTGGAACAAGTTCCACTGTCTGGCTGATGTGATAACAAGTTCCTGCTTTATATGGTGAAACCGATGAGCATGAGGCGTTGACTGGGAAACGGGCAGTGATATAAACACTGCGCCCGATTAGCACCTGCTTGTGAACACCTTCTGTCCTCTATTCTCAGGCCGTTTTGATGAGAAAGCACGTGGAATGGACTGGGATACCTGTGTGACTAAGCCGTGGCGAAGAAGGGGAGATAGAGTAAACGGTCATATGAAGCTTCGTCGATCTATGTCAGGACTATAGGGTTTTAGGGAGGTCAGTTGCGTTCACAAAGTGGTTCTATCGTGACAGTTTAGCAGACAAACCTGTAGTACTCATGATAACAGAGGCTTGGTCGTAATCTGGTGGAGCTGTAAGAATAGTGATATTCCTGAGCTGTCTTTGGCGGCAAGGTTACTTTACGCCCCTAGTAGACTTTGCCCGGGTCCAACTTGATCAGCTTTTAACGAACTACATGACTGGCCGGGCCAGTTTTCAGATCATTGCATCAAATTCAACTACTCAGATTTGACAGAAACGGACTGACAGTAGTAGTTCGGCAGCGGAAGAATAGAAGGGTTGGCAGTGACAGATTGACGGACCGTAGGGCAATCTTACATAGGCCGAGAGCACAATAAGACGTCTCTATCTGTGTAAATCTGACAAGAGTTTCGCGGACAAGTCAAGTTTTGAGCTATGAGAAACATTATAAATCAGTATTGACAGGTCATAAGATGACAGGCTGACATAGACTAAATAGCAGATGCCTGCCTCGAGATCTGACATAGATCAGTCACGAAAGCCGCGTCCCGTTAAACGTAAAAGGAAGCTTGAGTCTTAGTTCTGAACTAGCCTTGGCTGAAAGTCTTGATACGAAAAAGGGAAATAGCTGCTCTAAGAATAGGCCTGCAAATGACCAACATTCCAGGTCTCATGTTGCCACGACACCCAAATGAATATTTCTTCAGGATGTCCCGCCTCGACAAGGATATTTCCGAGGCAGGAGGAGAGCTCATCCTGGATCCACATCGCTTTTTTGATGTCACTGTCGGAAACATTATAAATCGAATGCTCTTCTCTGAGAGATTCTCAGAGGTAACGGGGACTTGAGATGCTTAAAACGTTGCTTCAGGAGAAGGAAGTCGAATTCTTCAAGATCAAGACTGAAATGGACAAAATGCTCAAGGATATCTCCCCTCTGGACGTTTTGATGGCTGACTGGAACAAGAACCTGCCGTTTTTCAAGGCTCGCTATGCCCGAATGTTGAACATCCTCCAGCCGGTTTTCGCCTTTTTGAAGGAGCAGGTCACGGAGAAGTAGGCTCTTTAATTTACAGTCCTTTGAAAACTTTCCCCTGGGACCATTAATACGATTTAAATTGGTAATGTACTCAAGATGAGTAATGTAAATCGTTCATTTCGGAATAAAGAAGTCTGTTCTTCAACTTTGTAGAACATTAAAAAGCTCAAAAAACTTAATCTTGACCCCTAAATAACCGATTTACCTTGCGTACCCGGCTTTTCAGCCGGCCGGAAAATTTGAGAACCGAAACAGTCGCGCAGGACGAAGCTTGGCCGAGTATTCAATGCAGTGATGGTACATTCACATTTTCAGAAAACTGCAAATGGAAGGAAAGGGAGAGGCAGCTGATGACTTCGCTGAAGCCTTTCTCAATCAGATGAAGAAATCAGATGCTGGCCAGAGCTTTGAGTAGGTCATACGGTTGCTCCCCTCGAAGGATTTCCAAAACTTACTCAACCTGCTTGCGCAGGGTCGAAATCGTATTAACTGTGCGGTTCCTCAAACACTTACCTAATGTAGGTGACGACAGAGAAAATCAGAAAATCTAGTCCGCAAAGCCTGCCGATAGAAAATGGCAGAGACACGGCGGGCGCTAAATTGGCCTGGTGGATGAAGCGGCAACCTCGCACTCGAAGGTGTGAACTTAGAGGAGCCAAGTGGAGAACGAACCTCATCGGATGGGCCCAATCTAATTCTAAATGCCCAAAAGTCTTTGTTTGTGTGTCTGTCTGAATCCCATATTGGCAATTTGTCACACATACTTTGTGACAGCAATTACACTTTGCAAGTCAAGCCAAATCGAGTCAGTTCGGGAGATGCGTCCCTGGGATAACGTTGCTTCTGCCACGATATCGTAGAGGGCCCAACCGACGAGAATAGCTATCTTTTGCTTCCAATTTTACTATTTATAGTTTTTGAAACAAAACAGAAAAGGAAATTGTTGCTCCCCTCGAAGGAGAGCCTTCCAAAATTTTCTCAGCCTCTGCTTTTGCAGGGTTGAAAATATGCGGTACCTCAAACACTTAGGACCTAATGTAGGTGACGAGATCAAGATAATCAGAAAACCTTGTCCGCGAAGCCAGTCGAGAGAAAACGGGTGAGACCCGGGGGCGCTCTGAAACTTGGCCTAGTGGATAAAGCGACAGCCTCGCGCTCAAGCGTTGCGGGTTCGATCCTGGCCCAGCCCTCTCCAAAACTTTTCCATGTTATAAACAGTGAGGAGAGTCTGGTTATTACCCTCTTTGACCTCTGGATGGCTGGACAAGAAACCACCGCTACCACTCTCTACTGGGCACTTGCTTACCTCCTTCTCAATCCAAAAGTAAGCTTCAAGTTCCAACAGTGCCTCACCAAAAAAAAACCTGTTTTCGGGATCGAGGCAACATTCCTGAGCTTTGCAATGTTCTGCAAAGTTGTAGAACAGATCAAAGGCTACAATTTTGTAAAACATCGAAAAGTTGATAAATGCTGTCTTGAGCTCGAAAAATATCATTATTTTGTCACGTATGGCTTCAATTCGAACTGTTTCGGTATGCAATGTTTTGTTTCTAGGCGATGGAAAAACTACGCACCGAACTAGACAGCGTGGTTGGAAGAAGTAGGGCAGTTACCCTTGGAGACAGACCGAAGACTCCTTACTTGACAGCCGTAGTGCAGGTAAGTCCTTTGACCGTCGGATCAGCCAGAAAATTGAATAAGCAGTCCTTTAAAAAAAATGTTCGTTATGGGACCCATAGACAAGAATATACGATGGCAGCATTGAATACTCGGCCAAATTGCATATTTTGGTGCCAACTTGACTTTGAATTCTTTGGCTGAGTATTTTATGCTGACACCTTAATTATGTCAATAGGACCCGCAACGACGTTTTCAAGGTACTGTGGGTAAAAGTGACACGACTAAGCACAGGAAACCCTCCGAGTTTCTTCAATAATCCCCATGAACTTGTGGAGAGTAGCTGACGAGGATGTGATGGTTGGGAGCTACCTCATTCGGAAAGGAGCAGTCGTGGCGATGATAATGTCGGGCATAATGAACGACAAGCAGAACTTCAAGGAACCAGAGACGGTTTGCCATTTAATTTGTTGACAAAATCCTTGTTCAGTTCTATCCAGATCGTTTCCTACAAGGAGAATCGGATCAATATGTCGTCCCGTTCAGTCTCGGGAAGAGAGCTTGCATTGGAGAGGCTTTGGCCAGAGCTGAGCTCTATTTGGTTCGTTATTATGAGGGAGAGATAGAGAGACAGACACACAGAGACATAACTTCAGTGTAGACGAACTCCTACTCACAGTTTCCAGATTATTGGCAATATGGTCCATTCGTACAATTTTGAAGCAGTCGAAGACGCCTTGCCCAAGATGAACGCGCTTCAAGAGGACGGCAGTTTGAGAACTGCTCAGCCATATAAGGCGCGAGTTTCTAGAAGAAAGTAGACGAGTATTGGTCGTAATTTGTAGATAAGCAAGAATAAAAACAGTTCCGGCGCTCTGACTATCCTCATCTCGTCTGTATTTTAAAGTTACCCGATTCCGAACCAAATTATTTCTCCGATCTGCTCTCGTCGGTCGTCGTCTCCATCTCGCCAGCTTCCAGTGGTTTCATCTTCCGAATGTGGGCCATGATGACACTGTAGACGAGCGTCACCATATTGATGTAGATGATTCGGTATTTGAATGGCAGATACTTGAAGTTGAGGTAGTTGGCCAGAGGCCAGTAGAGTGTGTCCACGGTCAGAATGTCCCAGAACTTTTTCTTGTACTCGATTAGAGCCTGCTTGAGACTTCTTCCGGATAGAAGCGCGGCGGAGATGATGAAACAGCCGCTGAGGACTGGATTGCTCACGGCGTCGAAAAACATCTTTTTCACGACGATCCGGTTCCGAGTTCCTGAGAAGTTCACTCTGTCCAGGGAGCGGTAGAAGAGATACTCGATAGGGGCGACTGAAAATTTAATCTTGTTCAGAGATTATGCGACAGAGCGACATAGAGAGACAGTAGACTATCAAAGAGAGATACCAAAAGGACAGAGACAGACAAGGAAACTGGTAGGACCTGTCATACTGGCTGTCGACTGGATGTAGGTCTGTCGACGGTCCCATCCCTTATTTTTGACTTGTTGCGTGATCAGTTGCTCCAGATAGTCTCCGACGGCGTAAACGATTCCGCTCGAGATTATATTGGTCCATAGAAGATGTCTTAGAATGAAGTTCTAAGTTTCTAATGTATTGGTAAAGGGAACTGGGACCTACTTTAGCATTTTGAAGCAATATGAATCCCTTCATCTGCCGATGGTCAGTAGTTTGTCAATCAATGCACACCGAACTGCAAATGTGCGAAAGTAGAGGTGCCAAGCGGTGAACGTACCTCATCGGATGGGCCCAACAGACGAAAATAGCTTTTATTTTGCTTCCAATTTTAAACTTTTTATAGTTTTCGAAACAAAAATTGTATTTGGTAATAACAAAGGATCGATGTATTCTACTAACTTCCGAGCATGTGGCACATTCCTCGCAGAATTGAGGTAACCTTTCTATAAAATACAAAACGCTTACAGCAAAAAAATGATATTGTTGCTCTCCTCAAAGGAATGCCTTCCAAAATGTGTTCAACCTCTGCTTGCGAAGGGTCAGAACTGTGCGGTACCTCAAACACTTAAGACCTGATTTAGGTAATGATGTAAGGAATCATATTGGATCATCCGCGAAGGCTTCCGAGAGGGAATGGGTGAGACATTGCGGGCCCTTGACATTTTGACCAAGCTAAAGCGACAGGCTAGTGCTCGAACAACGCGGGTTCGATCGCCTCATTGAAAACAGTTTTTATATATAGGTATGTGGTGTAATCATAATGGACCAAGTCATCTTAGGTAACTGGCTGGGAGATCAGCTAGAGTCTGGCCTTCGCGGCGGCAGCGGGTTTCATCTCGACCCCATGGACCCACTTCTTCTATAAGATGCTTAAACGGACCCGATTCCGCGGCACGCGTCACGTGGTCGTCATGAAGAAGCTCTTCTTCGACATGTGCACACATCTCTTCACCACGGCCTTCATCATCATCACGACTGCCCTTTTCGAAGGGAAAACACGAAACCGCCGTTAAGGAATGGAAGACAAAGTTTTGGGAATACTTTTACACAGATCTTGTGGTCTGACCCACGACCAACTACGTCAACTTCTATTGGATACCCTTCAAGATCTAACTGATCAACCTGAACACGGTCGGGCTGATTTACGGCATCATTCTGGCCTGCATAAAGAAGGAAAACTATGATGGAAATGAAATTGAGAAGGTCAAGAAAAAAAGCGAGACAGAGAGACAGAGATACTTCCACTGTGTCCAATAAATTTATACTTTCTTTACAGTATTTTGCTCAACTATCAAGTTGAGTCGAGAAATTGTGACATTTCTTATCAATCCAATAAGTTTTTCGTCATAGGCAAGAGACAAAGCCTCTTTCAGTACTGCTGGCTTCAGTCCCATCGTCTTGACCACATCGAACTTCTGCTGGAACCATGTGCAGTCACGAACCGCGTCTCCATGACATCTTTCCTTGTCCTTGTCCTCTGAGTTCGAGTAGAAGTAGTCCTCCAGCTGGGCTATCCTCTTATCCAGGGAAATGTCAAAGTTGCCGCAGATTTCGGTGTCTTTCCGGATGTTTTCTACAACGAGGTCGTCCCCGTTCATGAGAACTTCACCCAAGACTTCGAGGATTCGCGGGGTCAATTCCTAAACATGGAAATTGATCATAAAAAAACGCGGGATTGCGTACGTAGTATTTTCAAGGTCAAGACAGTATTTCCGGCCTTTCCGATGTTCTATAAGCTTGAAGAACAGATCGAGGGCTACAACTTTGCAGAACATCAAAAAACTCAGAACTGTCATTTTGGACCTGAAAACACCGCCTACGCGTTAGGGCATATTGATCGGTATGAGATGAAGAGCTACATACCGCAAATATTTTATCCTTGACTGTCTGGTCATTGGCTAGAACGAGAGAGGACAGAAGACAGAAGAAGATAGCTTTCATGATTGAGAAAACAGGTCAGAAAGTTGGTGGTTTTAAAGCCTGGTCTAGGTCTTATCAATTCAGTTCGGGCAATTCGTAAACTGTTCGACGAAGGCTTGTTTTCTACTTCCTTCTAAAGTTTGTCCAAGTTTGAGGATCGCTCTGTTTCTCTGTCTCTTTGTCTCTCTCTCTGTCTCTTGACAGTTCCTGGAAAGATAGAAGCTTTATTGTGCATTGACATGTATTGCGAGAAGAGAATATAAGTGGACTTGGACAAGCAGGACTACCCAAAATATCAAATAATGTGGCAATTTTTCATTTAGTGGAAGACGGACTGCTGCACCTTTCCGTTCCTACCACTGGCCCCATAGGCCTGCTTGTAGGCCGAGTCGGTCTTGGATAGCCCATCGTTCTCGACGTTTCCGGCGTTGAAACGTGCGATCAGGTCAGAGACTCGCTCTAAACTTTTTAACCTAAGTTACCTCAAGTAGCTTACTCTTTCCAACACCGGTATCCTCCGGAATCCCGCCGACCTTCTGGGAGGACTCGTCCTGCGGGGGCCAGACTCCGCCACCCAGCTTCTTTGGACTCTTGAACATCTCGGGGTTGTTGTTCTCGTTGGGAGATGAGACGGATTCTCGACGGACGGTGGTCTCCGTGACATAGACTGGCGGTTCGGGAGTCGGCTCTCGGACCAACTCCTCCGCCTCGTGAACGGATTCGGATTCGGGCTCCGGCTCGGTCTCCAGATGGTCCTGCTCGTACTCCAGGATATTCTCCTCGACTAAGGGAGAAAAGTGGTCCACGTCGCTTTCTTGCAGGACTACTGGCTCTGAAAAGGATTTTAGTCGACTCTCTCTCTCTCTCTGTACCGTGAGTCTCCTCATTCTCTTCAGTTT
Organism: Oscheius sp. JU75; assembly: GCA_037178855.1. Classification (NCBI taxonomy): domain Eukaryota; kingdom Metazoa; phylum Nematoda; class Chromadorea; order Rhabditida; family Rhabditidae; genus Oscheius; species Oscheius sp. JU75. Next base: position 8,137,160 of record JASJZC010000006.1, on the reverse strand, counting down.
GGACAGCAGATGGTTCGGTGTCGTAGGATTCTGAAATATGACGAGTTATAAAGATTCTGGCAAATGATACGCTTTCAATGAAAAACAAAAGATTTTTATCTCCTTTATCTGAATCCCGGACCTCGCGGATCGTATATATGTAGCGCCACTTAACACTGTGCCAGGGAAACAATCCGCAGCGAAAAGATCAAAGACCTATCAGCCTGGCTAACCATTAAAGAAGAACTGATACAATCTCTCTTACTTTCAGTAACTGACGGCTGTCGGTATTTGGAGAACCTGTCTGGGTCGGTATACTTTGAGGTATAGTCAAAGCTTCGGTCGCGAGAGGTCGAGAATCGAGAACTGCTGTAATCGCCATAGCGGGAGGTTCCCGTACCCGAGTCTCTACGATAGCTACCACTACTGTAATTGGAATCGCGTCTGAACAGAGAGTATGTATTCAGTAAGCTTCACGCCAAACCGGGAGTCGGAACGGTCGTAACGCGGCGAGGAATAGGAGCTGTAAGAGGAGCCATAGCGGCTGCTGTAGCTCATGGCTGGAGGAGAGAGACAGAATGTTTCTCTGTGAGACAATTCGGGGAAAAATCGGTGTCGGAAGGGCTGAGCTGGCAATGAGAAACAAAGCATCGCCGAAACGGGCCGAGAAAAGACATCATCGAAATTGGCAAGGAACGGGTGGCAAAACGAGCGTCATAGCAGACTTTGTGGCTGTGAGTCGCGTAAGTTTTGATATGGACACTCGTTTTTCGGGGGCCGACGGAGCCGAAGTTCGAGAAGATTCTCATCACGAACAGAGGTAGGCTACTGAATGTCACTGTCACTGTTCCCGTTACTACCTGCTCTGATACACACCTTGGAGTCGGTCATCGCGCTTTCACAAGTTTTAAAAAGTTATCTGTACTTTTACACAAAGTGAATCGATCGAAACCGATAGCTGGGGCAACCAATTGAAAGCTTCGGAAACAAGGATAACCTCCGCAGCTTTCCAAAAAACAATAGAAACACACCGAAATCAGCAGGACTGTCAAAATTGGAACATTGATAAGGGACAGGAAAGATGGTTCCTACATATTACTGCTCTGACAAAATACCAACGCCTCTACCAAGACTGGCCATTTCTGTAAGCAGTGCGCTGCCTATTCTGGTCTGGCCATGCAGGCCAGGGTGGATTAGTGACGAGACCCAGATGGCATCCAAGTTTGGTAGACCGTCTGGTAACTTATCCTTGGTTTCTTCAACATACCCTGCAGTTCCTCTTCCTGCGAGTCATTCTCTTCTACTGGCAGAACCGGAGCCTCTTCCTCTCGTTCTACAGTCGGAATCTCTTCAATGTGCTTTTGCTCGACCGGCTGTTGCTGCTGGACGTCTTCGGTATCGGACATGCTGCAGTAGGTGGATAGGGACGAGAGTAGGTAACCAGTAAGAGGCAAGGAATGGACTGGAGGCCATTATTATGGCAGCTGATTGAGAGTGAGCGAGAGCGCAAGCCATAAGGGGTTAATGCATAGACGATCGGCTAACGAAAAACAGAGGGAGAAAGAGATATACTGACTGAAATCGGAGCCTGTCTTACAGAAGGAGAGAATTGGGTCGGTATCATGTTACCCCACCTCGTAATTGGCAGATTGGGTGCAATGAGACACAAAGGATTATTGGTAGACAAGGATGGATGGATGAGAGAGTGACTGCCGCAATCGATGCCCATTTGCATGGCAGCACAATTACCAGCAGAGCCCAATGGCAGGCTGATTAGAACTGGAGAGGATTATTCATTTCGCCAAGTGTTTCGAAATATTCCCTTTGGGACAGACGATAAGCAGACAGACAGACAGAGGGACAGAGAGACTTCTTAGAAGCAAGTCCAAGAACAGCTAAACACCCTCATCAAAGCACGGACACTTCATCGATGGAAAAAAAAGTGAAGTTGCCGTTGAAAGTGTCTTCAAAACATTTGAAACCGGCCTTGTGAGGGCTGTGAAATGTGCGAGAAGACAGAGAGACGGATATTGGAGGAAGAGTGAGTCATCATATTCTGGGCGGAGCTCATTTGCATCTGGAACGTCTCAGCATCGATCTCCGACTAGAAAACGTACTGCCAGATGGTGACAGATTGAGGGGACGATTATTCTTACGAGACAAAACAATACACAAGACAAGATTCCTGTAACTAGCTGAATATGCCCGCTGACTACCCACAATTGCGCAGTCGGTAAGAGCTTTGATAGCGGTGCAACAGCTCTCATGTTCGATCCCTGATGGTGAGAAACCATGTTTTCTGCCAATAAAACCGAAGAAAACACTTTTAATACCCCTTATGTTTTATAAGTTTGGTGCTTTCTCAGTAAAACTCACCCAATCCAGAGGCCTGGTAGTACAGAATATCCTCAGTGTCCGGCGAGATGGGTTCCATTCTGTACTGACTGAAAATTATAAATTTTTGTCGAGAAAAGGCGAGAAAAACAAGAGGGCTGGAAAGCCGAGATAAGGAAAACGCAGCCCATCGAAAACAGCCTGGGAGATTGCGAAAGGAGGCCATTTTCAGAGAGAGAGAGAGAGAGAGAGAGAGAGAGAGTGAGTGAATGAGAGTCGATCAAAAACATTTGTCAGATGGACAGTTTGCATGTGTCTGTGTGAATTTCAGCTCGGCAAATATTGATACACAAAGAGGTGTGGGAACATGGCCATTTATAGGCACCTATAATCAGAAGGAGAAAAGTCGATATAAAGTACCAAACAATGAGTCACTTCCTTCCCCCCTCCCCTCCCTCTGTAGTCATGACTAACGGGAAGAAAAAGGAGAGAACAGCTGGTTGGCTTCGAAATTTCGAGGGGATCAATGGACGGCAGATGGTCAGAAATGGGCAGCCTCTCTCTCCCGCGCGTGTCCAGTTGAGGAGAGAGAGAGAGAGAGAGTGAGCGATGCTAATTGCTGCGGGAAGACTGACCATTTTTTACAAGCGGTCTTGGTTTTGATGAAGAACTGGGAAAAACCTAGTGAATCCTTACAGGTCACACTGTAGGGGCAGAGGATAATGGCGCTAGCGAGAACCTCGGTTGAAATAGAAAGTTTGTTACAGATTTTGGGTAAGAGGACCACCACACCAAACGGCAAAGGTCTGAACTAATCGCGTCTTCCGGTCTGTCTGTCTCTCAAAAGAGAGGAGCTCTGTCCTTGAGCGCGTCCTCAGCCACCGCCAGCCCGTTTCCCCTCTATGGTAATTACGGTTCGTAGATCCATTCGCAGTGGTCAAGTAAGAGATCAGAAAATCTTTTAGACTACTGGTTGTCCCGGGGCGATGTAATCCCAAAGTTGGCCAACATGCTGCTGCCACAGAAGCCGCCCGGTGTCCGGATCCGTAATTGCAGTAGTCAGCAGACACACACACACAGCCTCGATGCATCTCTTTGACCGCAAATCGATCATTTAGACCTTTTTTTGGCATTCATGCACTTTTTGTCCTGATCCTCCCTTGTTTCATCTGTGAGCTAAAAAGACGAGTTGATTTATGCGTGTACTGTATTGAGATCGCGTCTTCCATCAGGTACAAGCGCTATGGTAAGACTTCAATTACACCGCATCTACTTCGGGGGCTCACCTGACTTTACATTCGTCCCACAATAAACATAGTTTGGAACAGGTGTAAAACTTGTAGAGGGAATGTCGGCAAATAGTCCAGAAGATGTCGAGCTGAATAGCCGAGAAAGCCGAGCTTGTGAGAGAGTACATCTGGGAGCTGATGAGACATCAAAGATGTCGGGACCTTTGACATTTTATGACCTTTTAGTAGACTTCTGTATCTGTCTATGACAAAAATTGTCATCTGTTGAGATATTTTATCAGTTCTGACATCCAAATTGAAATTAAAGATGTCATGATAGGAAGCGTCCGACGTGGGTTGCTAGAATGAGATGATCCCAAGTTGACATGAAAAATCGAAAGCTTCCAGACAGTGACAGTCAACTTTAAAAATGTCGACTTGAAGAGACGACTTTCTCCACCTGTTGAATGATACAGTTTACAATGAATGCATGCCACAAGTATAGGGACAAATTTCGAACGGCTGTGTTCAACTCGCCCCAAAAAAAAAGTTAAACGACAATCGAAACCTCCCCTAAGAAACCACTAATTAGGCTTTTTGTATAACCGGCCGTCTTGTTGTCACCTTTCTCGTGTAATAACCCACTCGAAGCCAGCCTTCTTCCAATTGCCAGCCTTTCCCTCTCTTTCTGTTCTGTTCCAAGCTGTTCCAATCTGTTCCAAGCTTCTGCCATTCGTATCGATGTTGTTTGAAATGCTTTATACTGTCTCTGTCTGTCTCTCTCTCTCTCTGTCTTTATGTCTCTCTGTCTCTCTCTCACTTCAAAATCAAACAAGCGTACACTGTTTGTCCCGTAGCCTCCTGTTCCAAATCCGGCGGATAACTGCCTACGGATTACCGGTCCCTGAACAGTTCACCCCTCATGAACACATCGCTCACCGACGTAAAATGGCTCTCGGATATACTGCTTCTCGATTTCAAGTACAATGAGTAGGTTACTCGAAGTTTCAGTAACAGGCTTCAGAACAAATTTCAATGTGGTCTCCAGTCTATACCCATCGCAACTCTCCACTATACCCTTAATCGTTGTGCATGGTTTGGGAACAGTAGTGAACGCCTTCCTATTGGCAGCCATGCTCATGGAGAAAAGCAAGCGACAGCTGAAGTAAGGATGATATCTTCACCAAATCGTTGCGGGACCCCGTTGCACTGATCCGAGTCGGACCAGCGCGCCAAAAATCGGGTCAAGGGGTCAAGACGACATTTTCGTACTTTTCGACGTTATACAAAGCTGTAAAGCAGATCAAGGGCTACAATATTGCTGAACATAGGAGAGATCGAAAATGATGTCTTGAATCGTAAACGTTCGAATTTTAATGCACATCCTTTCGGTCCTGCCCGATCTTTTTCGGCAACGAAGCTTTTCAAGGACTGTCAGTTCCATGTGTCTCGCAGCGATTTCTCCATTTTCCTTAGTCTGTAACCCTGTTTCAGAATCAAGATCCTCCTAGCCTCAATAACCCTTGTCCATCTGTTTTGGAGCTTCACCTGGCTGTGTATCAGCCTAACACCGGTCATCTTTTCGGAAGAGCTACAAAACTCGTACCGGATATCTTTGGGCAGTCCCGAGGAGGTCGAACTAAGAGAGCTGATCTGGGAACTGGTGGGACGACAGGCAGTCGACAATTTATTCCTCACGATCTTAATCTTCTTCTTGTCCATCAGCCTGGAGAGATATCTCAACTTGCTGCCGGTATGGTTTTCGTTTTGGGTGCTTGGAAAAAAACTCTCAGAAAAAATCTGTCCTATACCCCGGGAAAAACAAAATGGAAGACTGCATTCGGACCCGCGCCTTTCGGACCCCGTACGTGCACAGTGCCACTGCCGCACGCGTACGGAAGCAGCCGCCATTGAACAGACAATCTTATCTATCTTTTCAGAACTACGAGCCAAATTCCAACGGAATCTGCTGTCGATTCATGATGGTTGTGGTACCTTGGCTTCTAGCCTATACCGTCTTCGATCACCGTCTCATCGCACTCGTGATCCCGATGGAGAGCGCGGTTTTTTGCCGGTAAGTCATGTCTCAGGTTACTAATTAAAGAAATAGACTTTGTCTCCTGATCATCCCATCGATTCTGTCCTTTCTCTTCAGCCTCATTTCATGTCTTCGTCCAGCTCGAAAGTTTGAAGCCTTCTCTTCACTAAACAGGTAGTCATCGAACTCTACGGAAAACCTGTCTATTCAGTCAACTCCCCATAGTTCAGTTCTTCTTCTCCGTTCTGTCTGTAGCCATGAACAGTGCGCTGTTCTTTCGCCTCCTTGAGACAAACTTCGAGTTTGTCATCATCATGGGCTCCGAGTACGAGGATCATCTACTCTCGGCGTTTTTGGACTGCTGGTATTGGATATCCACGTGGCTCATTCATCTCTGGGCACTCTTGTTCGCCTTGAGTCTCATGGTTTTCGTAAAAATGTACAGAGAGATAGTAAGTTGGAGTTGGTACTCAATGGGAAACTGTTACAGACGAAGGTAGCTCTAAGTCGCTTGTGTTGTTGCTGTTGTCAGAAACGGAAAGGCTCGACTAGTCAAGAGACACTGCGTTCCATCATTGGCTCAAGGAACCTAGTCTCCACCATTCATTAGTTACAGAGAATCATAAATTTCTATTTTTAGATACCGATTTTGTGTGTTACCCATCTAGTTGGCAGTCTGAAGAAAATATACTCGCTCCATAAAAGTTTGCACATTCAGAACCTGATTTCGGGTCAAAAACGTGCATTTCCAGATTTGGTATGTTCTATAAAGTTGTAAGCTTGGTCAAAATCTACAACTTTCCAGAACCTAAAGCTGGAAAATCATGACTTAGTCTTTCAATATAAGCATTCCTGGAACCAATGGAACTGCTCTACATACTGGACCGTCCGACTGAGAGCTACCTTCGTCTTCAAAGTTTTCTGAGCAGAGAAAGAATATACTATCGTATTAACAAGGTTTCCGGTTGTCAAAAGTAGCGACTGACCTGCGAAGCTGTCTAACTGCGGTGATTATGGTTTAACTTGTTCAAAAATAGCGGTAATGGCCTCACAACTGTCTAGGCATCGCCAACCTGGCCGAAATGTTCGCTTCGGCCAGGCCAGGTGTACTCGCAGAGACCACTTCTGGCCGGCGGTCTCTGCGAGTACACCTTTGAGAAAGGGAAAGGCATAGGGAGGGCTCCCAAAAATGAAGTCTTAGCTCTGGTAAATTTCATGGTTTCGGACTCTTTCTCGCCAAAGCAGATCTGAACAGCACCTGAACCGCGGAGCTGGAGACGATTGAGATCAACCTGGGCTACAGACAAAGACTCATATTTACCCGAGTGGTCTACGGCGCATCGCTGTCCTACCAAGCTGTCCTACCCAGTCTACTATTCTTCAAGGAAAAAACATGATCCATGACGCGCGAGATACTATACAGCACTTTCTACTCTAAATTTCACTAGGTTTCTTTTGGCCTCACAATCACGCATTTTTGTACTATCTTCCGCTAACACACATTCACGACAGGAGGAACGACGAGCAGCTCATTTCGGTGACCTTCAATCAGATCAAATTCAATAGAACCTTGTTCGAACAGCTCCCGAGGGTGGCGGCTGTAGAGGGAGAAGGTCGGATCGAGCCGCGTCCTCAGGAACACCACCGGAAGAAGACGGGCTTATTGGCTGCTCGTGGAGCCTTTCGTTGCAACGAAGGTGAGGATTTGGTGCCTTTTCGTGACTTCCTTGCGAGCGCATCAACTCGTAAAGTGTACAACTTGCGTATCGAAAATTACTGGCTAAAGAAATTCAATAGGATCTCGACATGAATATCGATACACAACCAGGTCCATTGATTTCGGCTAGACCTGGCTTGAGCAAGTCCCCTACCTGTCATCTCTCCGTACCTCTACCACTTGTCTTACTAACAAAATACAACTTCAGGAAGTCAAATGTCACCTGGAAGATACGATCGTTTGCGAAGATCCCGAAATCTGGGCTGGACAGAGTAGACGAAACGCCGACAAGCATCTTAAATAGGGTAGTCCCTATCTCTTCTCCTCTATACAGTATTTTTTTTAGCAAACGAGGAAGGCTTACTCAAAGCCGCTGGTTCCTATAAACTTAAAACTCTGGGCGAACAGCACGCGAGCTTCTTTTCCTCCCTTTTATCTCTCCTGATCCAGCTGCTACTGTAGATTCGACCAGCAGACGGATGGAGCTTCAGGAACGTGGAGACAGCTCGCCTTGTCTGTCAACTGATTGCTTGGGGCACGAAGAATCTACATTCTGATGGGGACAAAAACACTGGACTAAATTGCCAAGTTTGATAATTACCGGCTCTTAGGCTTGAATTGTCAAAGCGTGTCAAGGATATTTAGCCAAAGATCATAGAGACAAGCAGAAAACTTCAGGTTCAGAAAGCGCCATAGGTACATTCTTTTACTTTGTCTCTGTCTCTCTGTTCCGGCGACTTTCCCCTGAATGTGTGAATGATGATCCCCGAAACTTTTTACGTGTGTTGCCAAGAAGCTCTAGATCCGGGACACGGCACACTCGGGTGGGCGGAGAGTCCCTGTGTGCTCAAGCTCTCGTCGCATTCCCCCGCACATCTCTCTCACTCGCCGCTGCCGCCGCCATGGGAGAAGACGTGAGTCGATCTTCCTGTCTATCAATTTCTCTCTGTTCAGGACTACAGCTCCGATGCCCCGCGCTCCAGAAAGCGCTGGACCCTCGAACAGCTCAATGGAGGTCATACGTTCCTCTCTATGCAGGCTGCCACCAACAAGTTCGACACCCAGAGAGGAATGACGGCCCCGGGAATGCCCCGATGGAACATTACCCGTGACAAGCAGCTCGGGTAATTATAGAGTCTGACTGTCTGGCATGAAAATGTTCAGATACATCGAGCCGAACCGCGAGTCCGAGAAGATCCTGCGAGTTCAGTGCGGTACGAACCAGTACGCTTCGCAGTCCGGAGAGACCCCAATCGGAGCCAGTCGCTTCCAAGTCCCTAAGATTGCCTACAAGAAGGAATGGGAAACCATCCTGGACAAGGAGGGAGAGAAGCTCATCCCCAAGCAGGCCGGAGACTATGGACTGGCCAGTCAGGCCGGAGAGATCAGCATGGGAGCTCATCGTAACCAGGTCGCCAATGTCCGTGGTCGTATGCCTCATGACAGAAGGACTCACGGAGTTTTGGTCTTCCAGAACGGTAGACTAGATAGAGGCATGGAACTGATAGATTGGGTTTAGGAACGAACATGTTCGCATCTCAGGTCGGAATGTGCGCTCCTCCAGGTATTGGAGCTGTCCGTCAGGCTACCCAGAAGATCGAGGGACTCGACATGACGTGAGGCTTTGATTCATCCTCACCCCTCTTTCACAGTCCTCATTTTGTATTAGAAATCAAAAACTCACAAAAATGACTGAAAATAACTTTTACCTTCTTCGGGACCGAACCCGAGATCTTTTGCACCGCAGGCAAACTACTTATTGACTGCGCCACCTGGAAAATGCGCGCTGTTTGGTGAACATAGCTAACTGTCCTCCCACACAGTTTCTCAGTACCCGTCTATTTGCATCCGTTCAGAAAACAATCTTTTTCAGCGATGACATGCAGCGAAAGGGAACCGAATATACCCCGTGGTACTCGGGACAGAACAAGTTCGCCACCCAAGCCGGATCCGGAGGATTCCTCAAGGTCCGCGACGTGCTCCCTCACACCACCGGAGGCAAGGAAATCGAGGAGTCACTGAAGCAGAAGTCCGAGGGAATTGTCCCACTTCAGTCCGGTACCAACAGACTCGCCTCCCAAGTAGGATTTTTTCGTAAAAGATATCAAAGCTCGGTTCAGAGAGGAATGACTGGCTTCGGTACCCCGCGTAACACTCAGCTCAGAAGCGGTTGGAAGAAGGAATGGTCAGTTTCATGGGGGTTACCGTAGTCTGCCATCCCGCTCCCGAAACAGGTTCTCACGCAAAACGCGAGTTCCATTGTGTACATTTTCTGTGTAAAGTACGTGGCGCCTATTGACAAGAGCTGGGGAGAGAGATCTGAAATTCCCTTGCTTACAAATACTTGAGTCATAGTCTAGACTTTCGAATCTATCAGGTTATTTTTTCAAAGTAGACCACTTCCACAGCCCGACTTGGCCCTTGAGTTGAAGACGGAGGTTGCTCCTGACAAGGTCTGGTAGACAAGCTGTGAAACTTTTCAGCGAGGCCAGGGATGTCATTTTCCGCTACGCACCAACTCCTAATTTTAAATTTTGATACGCAGCTAGTTCTTGAGACCACCTCCAGTCGGAAACTTGTTGCTTAACGACGTGGCTAAGAGTTGGTGCGCAGCACTGGTTTCCTTGGAACATTTGACTTTAGCACACCCTCGGATCTCAAAAAATATATGTAACAGCCCCACTGCGCACCAACTCTTAGTCATTGACCACGATACATGCTTGTTTTCAAATCTTCGTACGTATCGATGAGTGTGGTTAAAGAGTTGATGCGCCACTTTGTCTAGGATACAGTACTTTAGAATCAAGTTTAGGCTTTACCGTTCCGTATTTAAACGAAATTGCCCAAGTAAAAAGTGATAGCCTGATAGTGAAGTCTCCAATTCGAGTAGATCTAAAGATTCCAAAAACCAGTCCAGCCCAGACCCGATGCCAATCAATGCCCTCCAAGACACTTCCCATTCTTTTCCCGACTCATTTTGTCGAGTGGGCCCGCGCTCGCGTGGATCTTTCGGAGCTTTTTTGCGACGTCGACTGGCAGACTGTCGAGGAGCACGCGCACTGTTTGTCCAAGAAGAGACCTGGATAAAGGAGCGAGGGGAAGATTGCGGATAAATACTGCGGGTCAGGGAGCATAAGGATTCTGGGTGGAATTTTAAAGAAGGCAGTGAGACAGTGAGACAGTGAGACAGAGAGACAGAGGGACAGAGAGAGACATATAACAGGGTCTTCTGGGTGAATTCAAAGAAATTACTTCAGGATCGAGGACTACGAGGCTGCCCTGAAGGAATGGGAAGAAACGAAGCCACCAGGCAGTGCCTCTTCCGCCGATCCTTTCGGTCACTACAAGAAGAAGTTCGAGGAGAGAGAGGTAGGATAGGGAAACAGACGTTAGCAGACCATGTACAATCATTTTAGTCATCGAAGCAGTCGGAAGCCGACGTCATGTCGGTAAAGTCGCACAAGACCGAGCCCGTCCCGGAGCCTGAGCCAGAGAAGGAAGAAGAGCCCGAGGAGGTAGAGGAAGAGGAAGCTGTGGAGGAGAAGGAAGAGGAAGAGGTTGAGGAGGCTGAGGAGGAAGAGGCTGAGGAGGAGGAAGAGTACGAGGAAGAGGAGGAAGAGGAAGAAGAATAGACGATGACACGAGACCCGACACCCAACTGCCCAAATGTTTTAGCCCGAACAGTAGCCCAAACCGAAACCCCTGGTGACCCTGCTTCAATTTCCTAAACCTACTACTCTATTGGTACTCTTTCTGTGCAGTGTATGAATTGTTCGAATAAATATACTAGAGCGTTATCGCTAATCTTCAGCTAGTAAGATAGAGAAAATGAGATAGCGATACTGCCAAGTCCCAAATCATTAGTCATAAGGGACAAGAATCGTTGCCAGTGCCCGAGATTTGCGGAAAACCCTGCATATCATGGAAAAGTTTGAGAGAGGACTTGTCCGGGATCGAACCCGCAACGTTAGAGTGCGAGGCTGCCTCTTTATCCACTAGGCCAAGTTTCAGAGTGCCCACCGGGTCTCACCCATTTTCTCTCGGCAGGTTTTGCGGATGACCTCTTCTGATTTTCTTAGTCTTGTCACCTACATTAGGTCCTAAGTGTTTGAGGTACCGCATATTTTCAATCCTGCTTAAGCAGGTATTGAGAAAATTTTGGAAAGCTCTCCTTCGAGGAGAGCAACGAGATCTTGTTCTATCCTAGAGATCTAGATTTTTGATACTTGCGTCATATGCAACGTTACAAAAATCCTGGCCGGGCAGAGATCTTGGTAATAGTTCGGCAGGCGACTCGTTTCGTTTGTATTTTTGACGTGAATCTTGTACCAATTCGTCCATAATCGGGTTTTCTGACGTAGTTCACTCATTTCAGACATTCTAACTATATTTTTTGAATTCAGCGTTCCGTGCAACAGGGGGTTCTATTGCACGCTGAATACATTACACATAGTTAGAATCTCAGAAAATGAATGAATTACGTCAGAAAACCCTATTTTGGGAAAGGAAACGAGCCACCTGCCGAACTATTACTGAGTTCTTTAGAAAACCCGGCCCTGTTTAGAACGGCATACTCCATTTTTAGCAAGTGTCAAGACGGCAATGAGTATTTTAGTGTTTATTCACAGCCTATTTTAGTCGAAGCAAGTGAAGGAAAAGATATATCCGCAAACTGGATTTGCCTGGTTTGTTTGGATCGAAGTGGAGATCCTCTAGCTTGAAGATGAAAATCATTATCCATTTCACGCGCTTATTTTATTAACCGGTGTCGCAAAGTCAGAGAGACAGAGACACAAAGAGATAGACCAGGTAAGTACAGTCATGGAGGACAGATAGATGGGGAAACAGAGGTTTTACGCCCGCTCTGAAATACGAGTGTTTTTATGCCCGAATGCTAGTTTTTTTTTTTTGCCCGCCCTGTAATAAAGGTGTATTTTTATGCTTATTGGAAGGAGCGGGCAATACACCTCGCAAACGAGACCACGACAAACCTTTCTTTGTCAGTTTGCCCGGTGCTTCAGCTACTACGTTTGGAAGCTACAGTAGGCTAGTGATGACATGAATTTTCGATGGAACTACCCAAGCAACTTGAAAGAACAGACATAGCAACTTGAAAGAGACAGACAAAATAATATGATGACATGTGGACAGGCACAGCTGAAGAGCGGACCAGAAAAAAGTCGGGCATGGATAAGTAGAGAGGAACAGACTGATAGAGCCATCAATGGAGCTACCTTAGACTAACTTAGTTACTAAGAATCTAGGAATGGAGTACTCCAACTACTCTTAAGAGCAAGAGAATCGACTGACCTGTTCCTTCTTTCCGCAATCCACAATGTCGGCAAAGTGCGATAGATTCCTTTGTCCGCAGACGAGCTTCTGACAGGCGACTTCCATCGTGAACGTAGAGTCCTACCTCGTCTCTAGCTTTTGGGGGTCCGTTGCAAGAATCCTGGAACGAACCAGGTCCTCGTCACTTGATTGTGGCTAGTTTGGGTGAGAGAACGAAGGTTGACACGACAACTTTTACTTGTTTCAAACCAGGTTTAAAAAGTAACAAGTTGCAATTGTTGGCAAGAGCAATTAAAGTAATTGAGCCAGGACAGACAGTGGACATCGAGTAGCTGAAGAAGAAGGATGCTGCCCGCCGAACTGTTGCATCAGCCGTCGGCATGGAAAGACAGGACCGTCCTCATCAAGATCCGTGACTCCGAAGCCGGCGGACTCTACCGATGCGTCAAGGAGGAGTCCTTCTTCCACGGATTCATCCCAGCCATCGAGACACCACTGCACCTGAAGAAAATCGGCGACTTCCTGGTCCGTCAGACGGTCAAGATGGAGGCCCGAAGCAGTGATCGGGACCAGTTCGAGGTCTCCCTGCGACTGGCCGAGTCAGAGTACGTTAAGAAGGAAGACGAAGACTGGTACAAGGAGTGGCACAAGGCCGACAGACCGACTCCCGCCGGCGATCGTCTCATCAACGGAGCCGTCTACGACACTCTGGACGACAAGGAAAAGGATCGTTACAGCATGGTCGAGACAGGCATCGGCCACTACCCCATCAAGTACACTCGGCGCTCGCGTCTCTACTACATCAACGGGGTGAGTCTGCTCTCTTTCTCTGGTAGTCTACTGTCGCTCTATCAACCTGTGCTTCTGTCTCTTCTACACTCTGTCTGAGTCTCACTCCATCTGTCATTATATCTCTCTGTCTATGTTAGTCCACTGTCTTAAAATCAGCGTCTGTATTGGTTCTGTCACCCCGTCCTATCTATACTGGTACCTTCACATTTTAGCCTACTGTGGCTGTTAGACTGTCTCTCTGTGTCCCTGGGTCTATCAGTCTACTGTCTCCATCTCCACTGTCTCTGCAATAGTATCTTTTACTGGTAGTTAGTCTCTGTTTTAGTACGGTTTCAAATACACGTCCGGCCTCGTCGACTACCATCAGCGTCTCGGGCTCAGTGTGTCGGCCGAGGAGCCGTACGCGATTCTGAAGAAGTCTGTAAAGAAGCAGAAATGGCAGTTCAACCATGAGCAGATCCAGAAACACGGAAATCTCGGTCATGGAGCCTTTGGCGAGGTCTTCCGCGGCACGCTGCGTCTCGGCCTCCTCACGACGGAACAGTGTGCCGTGAAAACGAGGACGTCTCTGGTGACAGTCGAGGAGAATGAGAAACTATTCGCTGAGGCGAAGACGATGCAAAAACTGAAGCATAGAAACATTGTGCGCTTCTTGGGAGTGGCCTCGAACGAAGATCCGCTGATGATCGTCATGGAACTGTGCGAGGGCAACTCGGTCAAGAAGGCCATCGAGAAGGGAGACGTCTCGCTGAGCAGGAAGATCAAATTTGTCCACGACGCAGCTCTCGGCCTTCAGTACATCCATCGCAACAATGTCGTTCATGCCGACCTCGCGGCCCGGAACACGCTGATCGGAAAGGGCGACGTGGCCAAGATCTCGGACTTTGGACTGGCTATCATCGGAGGAAGCAAGAGGTTCAAGTCGAACACGAACAAGCCCTATCGCTATCTGAGTCCGCTGTCCCTGCGTCTCGCAGTCTACGATCTGACAACGGACATGTGGGCCTTCGGTCTCTACATCTATGAGGTCGGTTTTTTTCTTGTTGGGTTCCTCTAGCAATTTTGGATCCTTTCGCTAGTATCCTTCACAAAACGGCTTATCCAGAAGGCTTGCCTTTGAACAATGGACCGCTCTTAAACCGAGTGTCCGAACCCTTTTCTAGTTCGCAAAAGTTAAAAATCAGATGATTTCATAAGAGTATCTTTAGAAAATATTTTGGGTGCAAAACTCTAGTCTATAAAGTGCAAACTGTGGAGGAGAATACTGAAAGCCCTAAACCAAGACAAGGGGTACGTTATAGTGGAGAGTAGGTTCTATGGGGTACAAAAGAGAAAAAAACTGACCAAATTCATATAAAAATAGTACCAAACTTATCTGTAGGTGCATTAGCTCTGGGTTTTTAAGACTTGCTCTTTCACTTAGGCCTCGGATAACCAGAAATCTTCCACGTGGTTCAAATAAGAATGCTTACTGTACTTCTAACCTTTCTGAGTAATCTATAGGGTCTTTTTCTGAAGAATACTAGCGAAAGGATTCAAAATTTCATTGAGGAATGGAAGAGGGCGACTTCTAAAGAGACAAGGTTAATAGGGTCCTTTAGGTGTTCAACAACGCGCCCGAAAAGCTGTACCCCAGCCACAAGAATGTCAAAGAAGTCAAAAACTTTGTGATCCAGGGCAAGCGTCTGGGCATCGGCGAGAACGTCCAGTACCCGGCGTTCCTCTGGGAGCTGACCAAGCGCTGCTGGACCTGCAGTTCGGCCAAGCGGATCAAGATTGACGAGCTGGTCAACATAATCGAGGCTGAAGACTACAAGCAGAATGGCAGCAAGTGGTTTCGTGGCTGCCGCACGCAGTGGCAGCATGTGGAGATGGCCCGACCGGTCGAGGACGGATGGGTGGCTGACGACCGGGAAGAAGAGCAGAAAGAAATCGCCGAGCACATCGCGAAGCTCAAGGCTACCAAGGAGAAGAAAAAGAAGAACAGCCTGGAGACCAAGCCGGACGACACGAAGATCATCGAAAAGTAGAAGAATATTCAACAATAAAAATTTTGTTTGTTCCTCGTCTTTTTCTGGTCTGAGGAGGGTAGAGGGAGTTTTTAAGAGTGTTTCCCACATTTGAGGTCGGTATCCGACTCAAACTTAAAGCAAGTGTCCGGACCCTTTTTTCGACCACGAGTTCTGATATAGGCATTGTAGAGAAAAACACGTTGATTACGGAGATGTAATCCTCTTTTGTTTTATCATCGATAATCACCGAAATATAAGTCCGCAAAGTTGCTACTCCAAAACAAAAATTACCATTTGCCGAGAAGCTTTCTCGGCAGTACTTGTCAGTCATGTCTCGACAAGTCATGTGCTTTTTGGCAAGTTAAGGCTAGTTCCAGTGAAAAGAATAATCAATCGAACTTGTAGCCTCTGGTAGGATGTTGCTCCTTTATTTCTAGACAACTACTCGGAACAAAAGTTGAATGCATCCCAATTGCTCCAAAAACGAATCTATACTGGTTTGAGGCGTACAGTAATCTTCCCCAGTTTGCATTTTCTAAACTAGAATTTTGCACCCAAAATAATTCCCAGTTCCTCTTATGGAATAAGGTTTTTTATACTGTGGAAGTTTTACCTTAATATGGTACTTCGAAACTAATGTTACGTCTCATTTCTGACCCAAAAAGGCAACTTTGCAGCTCGAACAAGTTGCAGGGACTGGAAGCCAGTGCAGTCTTGACTTGCTAAATCTTCTGAATTTTAACTTGTGCAAACTAGAAAAAGGTCCGGATACACGTTTCAAGAAGAACTTGAATAACTGTTGTTTTGACATTGAAAAAGAGCAGCAATTCAATAAAAGTACATTCAACTTTCATTGATAACAATAACAGTTTAGGCTTTCACTGCGTACTTGCGGAGAGGGAACTTTCTCTCCTTAGCCTGTTGCTTGGCCGTCTTCAGAGACTGCTCGTGCTTGGTCAAACGACGACGGATGGCTCGGGTCTGCTTCTTACGGAGGTCGATGGGCTTGTACTTCTTATCCTGAAAAAAGGAGAATGAGCTGGTGAAATCAGACGACGCAAAAATAATGTATGCTAGTTCTTGGCACTACCAATTTCTAAAGCTTGCTCACGTGAAACAGGTAACAACGAAAAGAAGCAACTCACAGAGAAAAACTTTCTCAATTCAGACTTCTGGCTCTGGTTGATAACGGTGAGGATACGAGCGATGTTCTTGCGGACGACGCGGATCTTGGATAGCTTGGAGGGAGCTCCGCCAGTAACCTTGGAAACCTAAAACTTGACTTACTAAGAGCTTCCAAGACTTGTGGAAAATGTAGAAAAGACGACTCACCCTCAAGGAAGAAAGCTCTTGCTTCTGGGTGTCAAGATCCTTCTCCAAGTCTTCCTTCTTCTTTCCGCGGAGATCACGAGCCTTGACCTTGGTCATTTTGTTACCTGGAAACTGGATGGTCAATGCAAAGAGGAAAATGAAAGATGTAGACAGGTTAAGGACCGAAACAGCAACACAGGTCAATTTATACGCCAAGGAAGCGAGACAACAACTATCGACGTCAAAAACAAAGCAAAAATCATAAATTGGAAACGTTTCATTCTGTTATAAACATGAAAACCTTTTCAAAAATGGCTTCCCAACTAATTTTACAGTTATTTCCGGAAATCCAGGGTCACGCATTTCATAAAACATAGCTTGACAGCTAAAAAAACGAAAGAAACAAAAATGGAACGATGGAAAACAGAAAAATGTTGGAAAAATTTATAGGAAAAGCGACCGAAAGAGAGAAAGGGCCCATCGAGGTTTTGGTAAGCGACATTGATCCACAGGCAATTCGTGGCGGGACCCCGGGCGGCAATCTAATGAAAAAGCGCGTCTTTTCAAAATTTCCTTTAAAAATCCAAACTATTCCCTAAGCGTTTGTCTTCTTTCTACTCCCAAAACATATTAATAAGCAACTTTATTGGTCGCCGACTAAATTATTAACCAAAGGAAAGAAAGCAAGAGGCTGTATAAAAAATTGGGGGAATGGAATGTAAGCGAGCTAGAAAGGGCAGCTCTCTCTACGAATAAATAAAATGTACATTGACTACGTGTATAGGACTATCGACACCTTTTTTCTCGAAATTATTGCATTTCTTTGTTGTGGGAATAGAACAAAAAGTATACAGTATACACAAAAGCGGGAATATATAGTATTTTGCAGGCAGAAAACAAGGGATGGAGGTGAGCACTTTCTTTAACTTCTTCAAGCCGTCTCGTTCACAACAGTTGCCCATCCTCCAGCCGCTAGTCATTGGTCCCTTGGCTTATTCAGATCACGCAGATTGGAGAGGAACTTCTCCGGAGTAATGATTTGGTCCGAGCCTGAAATTTTGTCATTTTTCCAAGTAAAAACACAAAAACAGACCGATGACGACCTCCCAGGGCTTTTTCGAAGCCGTGACCTCGTAGGCAGCCCTCATTTCAGCATAGGTCAGTCCGCCGACGATGTAGATGATTAGACGAGGACCGCTACGGAATGTGGACTGCTGACCGCGATCCTTGTGCCATTGGCCGTAGCGGGCTGAAGCAGGAGCCCCGGATCGGAAGGTGGTTCCCGCCTGACGGCCGGTGAGGAAAGGGAAGTGCTTCTGATCCAGCTTGTCGTCAATGGCATCCTCCATGATGTCCTTGAGCATGGGAACCCATCGTGACGACTGATAGACCTGCTCGTGCGGTCGGTCTTTTCGAGTCGGGGTCCAGGTCTTTTTGCGGCCTTGCTGAAAATGAGGTGGTGAATGGAGATGACATGTAATTATCGAGCAACCGAGTCCGATGTTTTGCTATTATATCTGATATATGATCCCGAACAAAAGAAATACTTTTGGAAAAGATGATTCTGGATACGCTGGACATCAGATGCAACGTTATTCGGTTATTTTTTTTTAGCAGAGGGAAGCTCGCCGCGTCGTAAACTCTTTCAAATCTATGACGAACAAGCCTTAGCATTAATTTTTTTACAGCTAGACGATCCTCTGGCAAACCTAACACCTAGGATTTTCGAGGAAGAGGGTTGCTTAAAATTTTGTTGTTCGGATTGCGAAACTTCCCATTAGTTCCAGTGTCATTGACATTTTCAACTATGAAGACAGCACACTTTTTTAAGCACAGCCACGGGGTTTGCTGCTCTAAGGGTAACTGAATACCGATACGCAGGCATTGAGGTGATGCACACGCCAAAATGATGTTTTCTCTGGCGCACAAATGTTTCACCAAGGCACTTACGTCGGTGGTAATATTAAGTCCCAGGAAGCCGGCATTTGTAATCGTCTCCTTCTCTACAGCATCAATATTGGCGTGCTGGAGCAGCTTGTTTAGGTTCTCTTCGGTAATGCCTAAGCCAGTTTTTATACAAAAAAGACACAAGAGGCTACCATTTTTGCTAAGGATGTAGAGTAGGATCAGTCGAATTCGGTCCTCGGTCCTCACGGCCGGATCTATCAGTAACGGTACCATGATCTTCATCGGATCCTTGACGCGCTCTCCCTCCACGTCAATTTGTGTGGCCAGGTCCTGCTCGACCTTGCACAGCTTGTCTACGCCGTTCTGATACTGCTTCATACACTCCTCGGCCAGATGGAAATGCGTGCTGAACTTGTTCAGCTCCTTCTGGTACTGCGGCATTTTCTTGATCATCATGCTCAGATCCTTGATCGATTTCGCGTCGGCCTTGATCCCCGCCTTCGAGTCACTGAACTTTTTCAGGCCTTTTGTGACCTAAAACTAGAAATTGAGTCGAGCCCGTACGGGTAAAACCTCTTGAGAAACGATGGCAATGTGTTTGTGACGATTGTCGACCCATAGATCGTCATTCTCGTCCAAAAGAACCTCCTTTTCCGTGCTGTCACTGCCGCCGGTCTCGTAGCGATAGACGTCGTTCTCGATCCCGAGCAGATCATAGCACATGGCTTGCAGCGTGAGCTCGTGGAGAAGCGGCGTCACCGAGTCGAATCCGCGGTCTGGAAATGTATTTTTAAGAATCAAGCCAGTGTCGCAAGCGTCGTAAACGCGCGCCTTAGCAATACACCAAAAGCAACAAAGAATGGAACAGATCGTACCGATAATAATGAGCTGACTACGCTGCTTGTCCGACCCCTCGCCCATAGTCGGGTCGTCGGCCTTATAAGCGTCCAGCTTCTGCTCGACTAGGTGGCCTAGATCGACATTTCGATCGAGATCTGCACGGTACCTGAACTGAATTACTAAATTATAGGATTAAGACTAACCTAATATGCGGGTATTCACCGAGAGTGGCACAAACTGTTGCAATTTGCTCGGCAATTCGCTCCAAATTGACTGTTAGTCGGCCTTGCTTCTGGGGGTTGTAGTAGAGGAAGAAGGTGTCGGGACTGTCCAGGGTGTAGACCTGGAAATGCCTCATTTTTCATCTGTATTGCGAAATTCTAGACAAAAGAGTAACAAAAACGGTACCTGGCTCTCATAGGGCGTGAAAGCCACATTGATTTCCTTGAAGGTCTTGATGAATCTCGAGGCGGCGCTCTTCCCGAGCTGATTAACTAACTGATCGCTGCAGGCCTCGGTGAAAAAGACGTGAGCAGCCTTGTACTGATTTCGGACTGTGTAGTCGCCGATTAGCTTGTCGATTGAGTCCTTTGTCGGTGCAATGATGTAGATGGCCTCAAGACTGGGTAGCGGCTCTCGGCGCTTGTTTATGTCCTCAACAATCGTGATACCTTCTACAAAATGGAGCTGGTTGAGCTGGGAAAAAGGGGAAGATCAATCACCTTCCATAATGTCGTGCATTTTGCAGCAGGCTGAAAGCATTCGCATTGCGAGACGATCGACAACCAGCACATTCCAGGCTCCACGGCCATCTGGCTTCTTCAATGGTCTGATTACGTCGTTTAACAGCTCTGAAATGTGCAAATACACTAAAATTATTGTAGGAACACCCACTATAACCAACAATCTGCTTCATCGACATGCTTGCCGGTCTTCCTGACGAGCCTGTCGGCTGGTTTCGATTGAATGTTGTCTGGAAACAATTTTATTGTGTCAGGATCACATAACTACAAGGGATTACCAATTGAATGGCATTTTTACTGCCAGGGGAGGAGAACATTTTACAACAAATGGACTGTCCACTGGGGACTGTGGGGGTGAATCAGCGCGCGCGAAAGATTCGTGCAGTCAAAAATATGAAAATCCATACGATTCTTTGGCAATGTTTTTTGTGATAACAACGCAAAACAACAATGCAAGCAAGAGGGGAGGAGATTAGACGAGGAGCCGAGTAATTTCTGAAGACGGGTCGATTCGAAACAGAGGCATAAGCTCGTGGCCATCGACACGCGAGGGACTAAAAATGGCGAAAATCAATGGCCAACAGCCTCCGGGACCGCCGTCGTTTGTGGAGGGCAGAAAGGAGCGAAAGGGGGAACGGAAAGAGAGAGAACACATGTGTTTGTTCAGCTCTGGTAATACTACTCGCGGAGCAACAAGCCACGGAGACCACACTGGTTTCCAGTAATGAAACAGGCATCAAAGTTAAGAATCCCTTTGCTTATGCATTCTTTTGATTTTCAAGATGCGACTAAAAGTAGTTTAAAGGCTTTTCAGGCATTTAAGAGACAAAAATGCAGCTCGCTTACTCATAACCATACAGAAAACTTCACAAAGAAACGTTATCTCACACAAGTAAAAGTTAGAGTTCTGTCTTCCCCGACTCCTGGTCTATCTGTTCAGTCATTTTGTCCTTAGGTTTAAAAAATTGTTTTCAAAACAGCTTTTAACAAAACGTTGATTGCAAATCTGAACTGGAAAAGATGTATCAAGCTCTTCGATCGCGCTAATCATGCTAAAGCTGCACTCTTCTGCTTATCACATATAACCGTAAAGTTCGTGATTAGCTTGACTGACGTTCATGACGAAGGACAGATTGTTGTTACTCTTCCTGTCAATTTTCCTGGCCCACAGTGGCATAAAAAGATGGCGAGTCAAATCGAGGACTTTTCCCCGTACCTCTTATCAACATAGAAAAAACTGTAATCAGCGGCGGGAGAAGACTATGGTCGAGAAACAGCGTAGTCGTAAGAAAACTTATACATAAGATCAAGAAAAGGACTCACTCCATGCTGAGCCAGCTGATACACCTCAATAGTTGGTCTCTCCTCTCTCTGTCGTCTAAATATCGTGCTAACTTCGTGCAGACAGGAGAACTTCATCCGCCAAGTGATCTATCACACCGCGCGCGTACGACAGGTCGGAAAGGCAACCAAAACAAGCCTACTCTAGCTACCATTTTTGTGATAAAACGAAATTTATTAACAAAATTTACAAAATTGACAGGATACAAGGAGATCAAACAATTCGATGATGTTCGTCGGACGGAATCTCGTCATTGCTCACAACGATTTCTTCCTCTACGTCCACGTGCTGCTGCATAATCAGTTCCTGTTCTGAATCGGGGTTTTTTGGTACAAGACGATATCATTAAGTAGACGAACCGTCTTGCATTTGCTGCATACGTAAAAAGGTCTCCTCGTCGACTTCTTCCTCAATTAGCTCGCTGTCAATCTCGCCGTTAGAGCCCTCCTCGATGATCCAGTCTCCTTCTGGTGTGACCTGGGCAATTTGGGGACGTCTTCCGCCCATCTGCTGGTGGAGCTGAAAACCAAGTTGTCCATCCAAATATTCTACTGTTCACATAATTTCGGGGAGTCTAACATTGACTTCTTCTGAACTCTGAGCGTATCAATTGCGTCTTTGGACAGTTGAAATGAGAGAATAATTTACTCGTTCCCAAAATTTTTTTCCAACCAGATTTTTACGCCCTTCTTCTTCGAGTAAAATGATGCCACTAACGAGCCAAAATTTTCATTGAAGGATTTCTATGCTTGCCTTTTTATAAAAAGTTCTCAGCTATCCTGGCCCGACAAACCTTCCCCAGCCGTCAGCACCAGGCATGCACTAGAACCGATCAGCCCAAACTTTTTAAGCAACCTTCTTTTCGGTCAGAAGGCCCCTCCTGTTATTCAAAGTTGGAAATGTCGTTGACACTGAAAATAATGGAAATTTTCTTCGTAGTCCGAACAGAAAGATTATTTTTATCTTCAAAAAATGCTCGTCGAACCTAACCCGCCCCATCCAATTCGTAAGGGGCCAGTACATGCCTACCACCAAAGGTTTTGAGCTGGAAAGTGAACAGCGGAGCATTTCCAAGAAAGTTTGATATAAACTGACTAGGTGAAAAGTTAAGAGACGGTCGATCCCTGCCATGACAGAGATCAGTTGACCCTTGGTATAGCCGAAAAAATAAATGGAAATCAAGGATTTCAGTTACCTGAACAACTTGAGAAGTCTGCTTAGCCTCGACGAGAGGCGTCCCGGCCACGATCATCTGTGCATGCCAGTTCTTCACGGCCACGCCGAGCTCGTTTCGTAGCTTGTCTACTGTAGTTTCTAGCTGTTTGATCCTACTATCCTTGAATTCGATCAGGCCGGTGTACATCATATTTAGGCGCTTGTTGTCCTCCTGGAGGTCATGGATCTGGGTCTGAAGCGTTAGTTCTTTCAAAAGAAAAATAAAAAAGGCACATTTAAGAGCTCCACGACCCGATTAAAGTCTCCAATTGTCTGTCCGCTGACCAGATGCTCTCCGAGCTTGACTGGTTGGTTAACAATCGCATCGGCCTGCTTTTCGATGGACATATGCGGGATTTTGCTGATTTTTGACTGGGGTAGGCCGCCGATTGAGCGAATGGAACTGACCACGGGACGGGGAGGTCCACCGCCGGGTCTACGAGAATTTGGACTGAAATTAGACCGATGGAAAATTGGTAAAATTAAGCGTACAGAAGAGTCACGACCCTTAGCGGCTTGTTTTCTTTGGGAGGACCGCCGGTGATGGTGGGGAGACGTTGTGCTGCAAGCTGAGAAGCCGATCCGGGCATTCGGACGGGGGCTGTCTGGGCGAGACGTGGAGTATTGGCTGAAAAACTGATTTCGGCAAGTTGATGCAATGCTTCGAGGGCCCGAGTTCAATTCCTGCCTCGGTCCAATCATAGTTTGATTTTGATAATTCGGCAGTGCCAGATAGAAACATTTTCGGGAACAGTAAACAGATTTTGGGGTGCGATGTAATGAAACCTGACAATTTGTTGCTGACAAACAGCAGTCTAACGGTCGTCTTTATCGGACGCAAGATGGAATCGTCCAATTGACATCCACTTATGGAAGCTCGCATTTTTATGCGTTTTGTCGTCTGGTTAGAGAACATGGCCGGGTCTGGTATCAATCTCAAAACAGATGGGCGGACTTTGAGACGGTAAAAGTAAGACACTACTGCAGCCTCGCTTTGCCCATGTTTTACATTAAATGTAAACCGCACTGTGTTGACGGGCCGGCTAGTCAATTCTAGCGCATTTTCAGAATCTTACTAAAAAAAATAGCTCACCAGTTACCATGCTTCCTCTGGGATACATCCTGCCTGATTGCTGAACGACATTTTCACCCATTCTCGCGTTCATCGAAACCACTCGGGCTCCTTGATGTGAGGTGGCTGGTCTTTCCTCGTACTCAATTTCCTGAAGCTATTTTTTCAGAATGAGCTAGGAGAAATGTCTCACTTGACAGTCCTTTTCCTGTACGCGTTGGATGAATTGAGGCGACTTTTTCACTTTGATTCTTCGTCTCGACATGTCTGAATACTCCCCGGCACTGTATTGGTGAACGATCTCCTCGACTATTTGCTCCTAATTCCCAATTTCAGAAAAAAATGGTAGATATTTTACCTCCGAGTACGGCCGTTTGCCTACTCTATGCCATTGCCGAGTAGGCGACTCCATTGGACCAACATTCAATCTGAATTTGAACCTTATCAAACTGTTTGCTCTTTGATAAACAAAATCTAACTCTGCGAGTGATAGACAGAAAGGGTATAAAATTTAATGTTGTATAGTGGATGCTAGTCCGAAATGGGCTTCGTCCTAGCAAGGTGAAGTGTAATCTACTTCACCTTTCTTGGATGAACTGCTACTGGTTATACTTCACCTTGCTAGGACGAGTAGGTGCTTGATAGCTCACTTCTTTGGTTTCTCGGATTTTTATATTTACGAGGAAGAAAAGTCGTCAACCGTTTTTGTCCCGGATGAAATTCGTCCTAGCAAATTGACCTCATACTAGCAAGGTGAAGTAGAACCCACACGACTTCCAAACGAGGATAGAGAGAACTTCACGCGACTTTCAGCAGGCCATCTACCTAGCTTCGTGATCTGCTGTTAGAACAAAAGCCCTATTTTTTTGATAGGATAAGACGTCTGCGAGAAATTGTCAAGACGCAGGTTGATTAAGAGTTTGATTTTCGATTTTAAAGTAGGCTGCAAGAACAAGAGGGAAGCAACTAATGATTAGCGGATCTCTGCTTCTTTCCAGTAAATTTCGTGTCAAACAAAAGATTAAAAACGTCAAACGTCTGCTTTCAAAACCGCCTGGAATGTGACAAAATGGCCAGATATTGACCCGAAAGAGGCTAGAATATTACTTTTCATCCGAACGAAGTTCTTCTCCATCGACATTGATTTCACTTGGCTCCTCGTCTATATGGCTGGTCTCCTCGACCGTCTCCTCCTCCGGACGGAAATAAACTCTTCGGCTTCTCGGCTGCGCCATTCTGAGACTACTTTTATTTTCTTGTAGCCATATTAGGTTCAAAAACGAGCTTGGAAATGCCAGTATCATTATCAAGAACACCTAAACATTTGATAATATTTATTGGCATATTTCTTAATTTCTGGAAATCACATTTTTTCTTTTACACTGGCTCTTTTCAGGACGTCTTGTAAACCGGCTTTTTAGGGGGACAATGTCTAGCTGGAGGACTAAACTTTACCTGTGTGGCTTTTGAAGGCACTTCAATTTGAAATATATCTGGCGGGAGCTCTGAAATCTGATAAGAAGGGGATGTATAATGCGCATTTACATAGCGGTTTGACCTAATCTTCAATCCAACGGAAGGTGCTCTCGCTCTTTTCGACGGGCAGCCTAAAAAGCTGGTAATAGTTAACTAAATGCCTACGTAATCTCCTCCAGCGTTCCTTTTTCTTTGGTCACGATATAAGGGTAGGAATGCACGTAGTCGCACTGAAAATGAGAGGACATTATAAAGTTGGAAGAAGAGAAAAAAAAAGGATTTTAGCCGGCCCATAGGACCCATGAAAGATCAACCTTTCCAGAATGAAGATTTTTTTGTTCTGTTTTGACCGTCTGATCATGTTCGAAAACCTTCATTTTTGGCTGAAACTTTGGCTTTCTAACCTAGCCATGTTCTACAAAGATGTAGTACCTTCTCAAACCCTACAGGGGTTATAACATTTTGGAATATTATAGGCTTGCTGAGAGTGCCAGTGCTGACAAAATGGCGTCACGAACCACTCGGACAGCTGAAAAAAAATGTTAGGACGGTTATGCTTCGCATCGGACGGTCAAGACAGAAGAGACCCAGCTATGTTTCTCAGAAATATTCTGAAATCCAGTAGTGTGATTGTAATCTTTAGTCTTTTTTTTTTTACAAAAAGAATCTTTAGGGCTTTACGATGCTCCAATATAAGGAAAGGTAGTCCGTGAATCTTGTGAACCTGCGTCTAGGCAGTAGTAAAAAGTTAGAAGCAATCTTGCTCCTTCTTTTCCCTGACTCCGTTTAAAATTTGAGACCAGTAAACCTTCCATGAGCCAGTTGAAATTCTAAGGACCAGCTAATATCCAGGAGAGAAAAAACAGTAGAATGGTTGCTCAGAGAGAAGATTAGAAGAGCATCACGCAGGTGCGTCGCTCTTCGAACGTAGAAGAACGCGTGTTTCACCCATCCGCATTCTGTGATCATCATAGCGATGGGAAGCGAACCAGAGACTGATCGATTACAAAGCGTCAGCTTACGCACTGAGCCAGTTGAACATACCTTATCTCCGGCAAAACAGTTGCCACGTAAGAACTCGGGACAGAGTCTGGCCGCCGTGCTATGCTTGACGTGCAGAAGCGTGCACTTGTCACCTTCGACGCAGTCCCCTCGACCGAAGAAGACACAGAGCGGGTATTGATGCAGAAGAAGAGCTGCGTGTTCACAACGACATTGCTCACTGTCGGGACGGCACAGACCACGCAGGAGTCTAAAACATTGGTCTATTCGGGTGAAGGAAGAGGGATACCGTTGACAAAC
Organism: Oscheius sp. JU75; assembly: GCA_037178855.1. Taxonomy (NCBI): domain Eukaryota; kingdom Metazoa; phylum Nematoda; class Chromadorea; order Rhabditida; family Rhabditidae; genus Oscheius; species Oscheius sp. JU75. Next base: position 8,110,558 of record JASJZC010000006.1, on the reverse strand, counting down.
TTTGGTCTCATGGTGAGCTGTCGAACCTCGGTGCTCGAAACGACAAAAAATACCGGCCTGAAACTAGATCTGTTTATCGGAGAAAAAGTTGGCTATTGTGATCATGTTGCCTCAGATAGCAGAGGATTTGATCAGTTACTGCCTAAGAATACAAAATCAGAATCCCAATTTTAGCATTTACTTTCGACTTGAGCTGTACTGAAAATATTGACTTGGGTTCACTAGAAATATGCTCCTGATTAAGGTTTTATTGATAATAACTATACGCAGTTCGAGCCACCAGGCTTGATTCGGTCTACGAGCTTTGAGCCAGCACGTTGAAAGTACTGATTTTGCGAGTTGGCGCAGTGATAAACTGCGCAAGCAATAAGCTAGGGGTCCCAAGTTCAAACCCCGCTTCAGACCGATCAAAATTTCAATTAAATTACGATAATCCAACTATCGCATTGAGAGATCAAACGACCCGAAATGGTCAGGAAAATCAACTCAATCTTTTCCGATTCTATTTGACAACAACTCGAAATTCTTTCGTCCAGTCTTCGAATTGGCTAAAGAAGCGTTTGGTCAAGTCATTGTATTGAGGCTTCAGTCGTATTGCATCTTCCGACAGCTCGATTACAATAGTACTCGTTGAAGCAAACATAATGAAGAAAACAACACTAACCTTGCAAGAGTTAGTAAGATGAGCGAAGCATTCCCTAGAGTCACCCGTGATCCTATGTCCGTTTATATTCCGCAGCGACATTTGTCCCCGATTCGGCAAAACTGATCCTGGCGTATGGTGATTTGAAGATGAGCCCGACTTGTGGACAGTCTTCTCCGGACTACGCGCTCGTTCAGTCGTGCGACTGACCGGATCCGGTGTCCGAGCTGCCTCACAGACCACCATAACGCCATTTGGAGAGACTAGATTCGTAGTTTGGATATAAGATAAAAAGGGTTAAAACTTTGCGGAGCATTGTCATCAGAATTCTGCGACGAGTCCACAAGCACTATCTCGATCTCGGGCTCGGGAGTGTCCTTAGCAGAACCTAAATTTCAAAACCTGACTTATTTATAAAAAAAAAAATGTACCGGCAGAGGTATTGGCTTCTTCTGCTGCAGCCTGGTCCCGTGTCCACTTCATGGTATTTTGCGTGGGCTTGGGAGTAGTGGCCCTCTTGCGAACGAGCTTCGTCGATGTTTGGACAACATATTCTCCACTGTCCGCAGTGTATCTCTGTAACTAACAATGAGTAAGACCGAGCTGTTAACTTCTGTAGAAAGTATTGTTTTTAAGCCGTGACACCACAATAAGCAGAGCTACGTAGTCAAAAGAGCTGCTCGCTTCAAACTTCAAGAAAATTAAGACTGCCGTGGCGTAATGAGACGCTTAACACGCCCATTCTAAAATGGTTTGGTTGAATATTCAATGTTTGCAGCAGGATTGAACGAACAAGAATTGAACCGAGTTTATTTTCTTTAATAGAAAAGTCGGACACCGACTGCAAGGGCGAAAAAACCCCACACGAAAGTAGTTATTTGTTATGCCGTGTGCAATAACACAGTTAGTGTCCTTCTTCATTCGGCTTGAACATTTTCATTTGTAGTCACAAAAGGAGTCATGTGACCATCAGTTTAGCACAAACTGATCGTGTTTCCTGATCCTTCATTTTGCATGAATTAAAGCGAACGGAGCCAATTAGAAGCTAGCACATCCAGCCATGGATTACAGTAGCGACTTCCTTCTACCTGGTATCTCCGCTGCTTGAACTCCTGTGTCTGCTGCATCGCATCCATGTCCCTCTTTCTCGACGGGTAGGTGGACTGTTCTATCGGTTGCCGGGCATGAGGAGAGAAACTCTTTGGTAGGGGCTAAAGCAAGATGCCAAGAAGAAAAAAAAGGCATACCTTATGCTTGGTCGGATGTTTCAGCAACGAAGTATGCTCCGTCAAAGAATGAATCTGCCTAGCGTCGTCCTTCTGCGAATTCGTCATGCTACATTTGACCTTATTCTGCAAAATATTGTATTCCGACTCGTCAATCGTTGCGGGACGTGTCGTCTCCCGTTCCACAACATCCACGGTCTTCCTAAAATCGGGTCTTGCCACGGATTCGGGACAAAACTAACGCCTTGTTGGAAAGATTCCCTGGCGTAGGGGCCAGATATCCGAGTCTGTTCGGTCCGATCACATCCACGTTCTCAAAGCAGTTGGGGAAGGGCGGTGGCAGAGGAAGAGGGTTGCTCCATGACGGAGCATGCTGAAACTTTAGAAATATACAAGGGAAACTGGGGCATTTACGTTCGTTCGAGGCGTCGAATTTGACAATGGGTAATGGGGGAAGGGGAACTGCTGGGTCAGGAGACTTGGAGGCCTCGGCGGTGGCTGTGGCGGGTTTACAAAATAGAGACGCTGGTCTTTTTGGCCCTGAGATGAGGTAGAACTTGACAGCAAAAGTTGAAAACTTACAGTCCAAGAGTTACCTCCGAACATAGGCTAGAAATTCTCTGAAAGAACCTAAAAACTAACGACGCAAACTGCTAACGAAACAATAACAGTTGATACAAAGGTACGCTTGTGAGCAAAGCACTATACTATTAAGAAAAGCTTCGGGAAAATAATTCATAACAGAAAATCAACGAAGAATAACAACGAGAAACTAGCTGAAACCTCGACTGTTGAGATCGGGAATTTTGGCGACTTTTCGCGGCTCGAGGCAACCCGTTTTGACGCCTTGCATCGAGTCGAAATTTTTACAAATCATCCTCTCGCCGTCTTGGCTGAACGCACTGACGACGCCAAGCTGTTCCTCGGCTACGGACAGGATAAACGAGGTCTGATTGTCGCCGAAACTGATCACTCGGGCCACGATTATGTCTTCCGGCTGCACGCACTTTGATAGATTCACCTGAAGTTGGTTAAAATTGATAAATGAAGAATATAACTAACCTCGTCCCGATTCTGCTGCCTGATATCTTCTTTCCGCAAAATGGCCGAGTATTCGCTAGTTAGGGGACTATCTTCTACACATATCAAATGACATTTTGCAAATCTGAATTATTTAGTTAGAAAAATATGAAGATTGACATACTTGGAACCAATATTCAGGACACGAGCTGTGACAATACCGCCAATGTACGGGATCACGTGATCTTGCTGTTCTTCCCGCCGTCTCACCTCAACTACTTTGACCAATTTATCTTTCTGAATCGCTTTATTAGCAAGATTAATAGGGATGAAGAATACCACAATCTCCTCCTTGATAAAAACGAAACCGGTTAGCGATGATCGAATGTTGTTGTGGAGCTCATAGCAGCCTTTTCCGGGCCGAATATCAGCACTGCAGGGCAGAATACTTTCTCCCGGAACAACCAAGCGTGATTCGCCTGTTTTCATTCTGAAAAAATAAAATACCGTAAAGGGATATTGCAGTCAAGAACAAGTATAGATAGGTGAGTAGCAGTGTTGAGGGGCCAAAGAACGCAGCGGTTTTGCTGATGTGACGTAAAAATAACGAACACAAGGAATAGCTGGCTGCAAGAGAACAAAGGAAATAAAAGAAATAAAACTTGCTATTAACTATGCTGAAGAACAGAATACGTCTTTGTAAACAGCGTGCGGTCTGTATTTTTTATCTGTCGTTCAAAAACAAGCACTGGAGAATGAGAACACGGAAAACACGTAACCAAGACCTCGAAAAAAGAAAAGTAAAGCAGAGGAAAGTTTCCGCTCTTTTGAAAGTTCAAAGGCTTGAATATTTTTTCTGGCGCCTTTTCAAAATTTTCCGGTTCTTCAATTTTCATTTTCTACTTTTTTTCCTCCGTTTTCTCTTCGTTAACACGTTTAACACAACAATAAATAGCGTAAAACTTTAGCAGTAAGCCCCATTTCAATCTAAATTCTCCACAACGTTGGAAAAATTATGTTGTAGAACTGTTTACCTCTGAACATTACGATATGTCGATGCTTCTCAATTCTCTCTGCTGAGCCGCTCACTGAAATACGCATAAATCGATGTTGGTGCTCTTGCATGCTCCAGCTAATTTGCTTCATCTCACTAGCCTCCTCTCCCAAATATGGCCTCATGTTTCAGCCAGTGCATGTCAATAACCAGAGCCAACGTTCTCCGACTCTACAAGCAAGCAATCAAACTCGGTAGCCTTTTTCATTTCATGTCATTGACGAACTGTTCAGGGAAGACCTGGAATGCAAAGGATCCATCAAGAACAGCTGTAGAGCGGAAGGAAATCTTAACCGAGGCTCGCGATAAGTTTAGGGACAACAAAAACGTTCGTATCCTCCAGTTTCCTAGCAAACGAGCCTTTTTCAGCTCACAGACCCGGCGGAAATAAGCAAGCTGGTTCTATACACGGAGAAGAGACTTATCCAGGCCGAACACTATGGAATCCCCTACGAACGACCCGAGTATCTCCCCCCTAAAACGGCTTATAGTGAGTCCTCCCCTTTTGCAGATCAATACAATCTTAGACGTCAACACCTCCCGTGGAAAATACAGCAAACTCAAGCGGACTAGGGAAGAATAATCGCAGATTGGTGCCTCTAGGGCTTTCAGATGTAAGTGTCTCAAGTTCTTTTTTGCATTCAACCCCATTCAGATTGCCAACAAATTCGCGAATTACTACTACTCCTGTACAAAAATCCCATTCTCATTGCTCCAGGAAGTCGTAGCCGACTCGACATTTGATCTCCTAGCCACCGACGTGCTCAATAATCCGATTTTCAAGGAATTCCCCGTGAAGAATAGCTTCCGTCGTCAGGTACTCAAAGAACTAACTGAAAAGGTCACTTTTCTTCAGTTTTTTCGTGAAACACCGCATTTAGGTCGAGCAGGAACACAGCGACAGCATTTACGAAGCCTTGGCTGCTTGTATTGTCGACCAATCGGAGTATTCCTACCGTCTTTACACTACCAGTAGTGGTTACCTTCTGTGTGCTATTCGCGAATCGAATCAGCAGCTTTGTCATGGTACTACGGGGCTCTCCGTCTGGCAGGTACGCTCATTTCGAAGCTAGCATTCCTCTTGGGAGCTCTGAGCATGGAAAACCTTCTGAAAATGTTTCCCGGCGTCTCATAAAAAGATTTTGTCGACCCGGGAATCGAACCCAGGAAATTTGATTCTGTAGTCAGAGCGCTAGCCGACGGAGTCATTCGGCAAAAGACTCGAATTTAGGTTGGCCAGCCTGTCCATTGAGGAAACTCTTGTACATTTTCAGGCATCCTGTGATCTGGCCCATTTTCTCACAAACTACGTCAATTTGGATGGAACATCCTTGATTGAACTTGGAGCTGGTTGCGGACTGGCCGGAATCGCAGCAGCCTCTTTTTCTTCGCAATGTACAGTTACCCTGACCGACTACGATCCAAAGGTGCTTGCCCAGCTGGAACTCAATATTGGCGCGAATTTTGAGGCACGTTTTTGCTTTTTCCGCCATAAATGATGTGTTTTAGGAAGGAGACCGGAAACGTATACGGGTCACACATTTGGATTGGTGCAATTGGAGAAGTGAGGATCTTTGTCTGGACGGAGGTATCGATATTGTGATCGCTTCCGGTAAGCTTATAGGATTCGCCATGAAAAAGAGGGTCTTACAATAACCGTATTAGCAAAGTGGCTGAACCTGTTTTCGGCACTAAATCGTGGGAATCCTTGTAAAAAAAAAAGCTTGACAAAGGAGGCCGATCGGTGCACGTCCACAACTACAATATGGTCCAATTCGATAACCTCCAAAAATTGGGCACCATATAAATAAGTGAACCGGGCCTCTTTTCAGTTTCTGGCTTGAAATTCAAAAAAGCGGCCCACGAGCGGACCGTGACAGGTCGATAGTTTTTGAAACTCGACCGGACCCTTCCTCCAACCATAAGAACATTTTTCCAGACGTCGTCTATGACCGTGCTCTCCTTCCCTCCTTATGCCAAGTTCTTTACAATCTTTTGGAGAAGAAGGGCAGCTTTGCGCTTATCGCCTCAACTCTTCGAGACCCAGACACCCAGAAAAATTTCAGAGCCGAAATTGGTATCTTGGTTTCGTTTTTCTAGCAAAATCTCAACTTTCAGGCAAACAGAATCTGCTGATCCGAGACGAGGTTCAATACTACCGGGAGACGTTCGAGTTTGCCGATGGGTCACGTCTGAAAAGCCGGCGCAGTTTCCCGTTCTATTCGACCCTCGACACACCGACAGTCTTCTTATATCTTGTTCGTAGTTGTTAGTTCAGTTCCGTACAGGTCAAATTGCTCAAAAGTTGCCTTAGATTTCCATTAAATAGTTCTATTTCTCTCATTCTCATGGAACTCACGTTTTCCGTTTGATTATCTCTATAAACTACGGTTTTTCCCCACAAATTGCTCGTAATCCCTGCCCAGTCCGACCATGTTGACGTTGTTTATTCGCTTTTCCACCAATACTATAGTAGAGGTCAACTGGATCCCTGTCATCAGAAACTTTTGCGCTACCCCTTTTCTTACTTTTAAGCTTTTTGTTTCTGTAGGGAAAATGGCGCAACCCACTAAGTGTTTCGAACATTTGTAGGTTCTACATAATTGTTCCAGCTTGATTTTCCGGGGTCTGCGCGACCGCCTCTACCGATCTATACCATATTAGTGATCAGCCGACCACTGACAGTTTGGAATAGCTGACAATGGGACTGTCGCATAAGCCGAAAAGGATAGAGGAGGGGTTCAAATCGAATCCTAGTTGTTGATTTTCAAAACTTTTCCAGCCTTTGTTTTCTCACTTTTTACATGAAGTGGCGAATTCTTTTCAGCCAGCTGTACTTTTCATATTTTGTCAATCCGTTCCGCTTGTTTGTCTCTCAATTGAAAGTCGCAATTCATATCCTGTTCATTCTCTTCACGCTCCTTATTTTCAGAATCAGCCGTTTGAACTCTTCCAAAAGCAAAAAAGTACCGTGATTTTGATATTTTTCTGTGGTTTTAGACCACACAGGGCTACGAGAATGTCAAAAAGAGCATCCTACCGGTTTCTTGCTTTTCAGATGGCCGAATTCAACATATCGCGCAAAGAGGTCGAGGCTGCTTTCACGACCTGCTCCAACAAAATCCCACCGACCATCAAAGTCGCCGAGCTTCGGGTTGGTTCCTTCCCATGCTTTTAATCCGCCTTTTTTCAGCTAGTGATGCGTGGATTGGGCCTGGACCCTCGAAATGCGGAAATCGAAGCGATGAGCAAGAAGATTGCCGAATTGAAGAAGCTCCGGGGGGAAGAGGCTGATGGTTTGTTCCGTTTTTTATTGGTAGAGTATAACAATGTTCAGCTGACCACATCGATGTTGACGAGTTCCTCGAAGTGGTCAAGGGACAGACGGCTCAAGTGGACAAGTCTCAGGAGGAAATGCGCAGCGCTTTTCGTCTTTTCGACAAGGATGGCAAGGGATTTATCGCTCTCAACGATCTTCGCCAGGTAGGCTACTAATTATAGTTTTTTTTTTAAACCAAATTTTAGGTAGCCAAAGAGCTCGCGGAAGATGTGAGCATCGAAGAAATCGAGGAGATGATCTCTGAAGCTTCTGGAAACGGCGCGACCCAGGTCTCGGAGGCGGACTTCTTTGCCATCATGAAGAAGACCTGTCTCTATTGATTCATCCCCTACATTCCCACTCACTTTCCCATCCGGTCCTGTATGATCTCACGCCCTCGTTTTGTATGCATAAAGTTCCTTCGTTTTCCAAGGTGTTGAGTAGTCTTACATTAGCGGCGCCGACTAACAATTTTACTGCATACTCTATGTGTTTTGGAACTTTTGGACTTTCTTGCTGGCTGCAGTCAATTCAAACCTGGCCGGCTAGGTGGGTCAGCGTCGTTTTTGTGTAGAAAAATTCATTTGGGTCTTATATTTCTCGAACCGGACCCAAGCCGAGTCGATTTTTCGAGATTCTGAAGAAAAAACAACAATTATATTGGAAATAAACATCGAGCAGAGAACTCAAAATCACAAGAAACAGGACTAGATGAAATGATTGGAGAAGGCTATCCACTGATGTAAGAGGAAAGGATAGCAGATGAAGGGCATCGCTGCGGGAATACCGTTGAAACTCTCCTCCCAGCTTTGGAAACACCCGTAGTAGAACCGCTTCTTCTGAATAGGCATTTAGGCGAGAAACTAGGGCTACTTACATGAATATATCCTAATTTGTACTTGTAGGTAAGCAGGAACAGGTTGAGGCAGTAAAAACAAATCCCCACAAATCGGACCTGCAATCCAGAATTGCCTCGTTTGCCCGGAATTCTTTCTCTCTTTGTTCTTTCTTGACTGTTAGAGTGACGTTGAATTGGTCAGGATCAAGCTGGTATCCGGGATTAGAATTAGATTCACCATCTAGGGGGCCCATTTTGGCTGGAAAAATAATGTGTACAGAGAGCTTGTTGGACCTGAAGTTCGACTACATACGTAACCTATTACGTTGTCAATGAGTCTTGCAAGAAAACTTCACAAAACGATACGGTAAGCGAGGTAGAACTGGTAAGACCAGGTGGTAAGAATCATCTAGTTCAAAATGCCCTAATGTCTGAAGCCATTATTGCATTTGGTGTGCACTACTTTGTGCGCAGGTTAAGCCACTTTGGGAGATGCGTCTCTGGGAGAACGTTACTTCTGCCACTGTATCCCGATTGGAACATCATCTACCTGTCACGAGCCCCAACGGGACATCAGCCAAACTTGTTGGCATTAAAGGACTGTCAATACCAACATTTAACTTTACAGACTATACGAAATACAATTGCAAAATTTTGTTTCACTTAAAATAAAAGTGGAAAACTAACCGAGCTTTCAATCGACATATGTACACTGGAAGAGTTCTGGCCCACGTACAATGACCAAAATCGTCTATGCGTCGGCCTCAAGTGAGGCCGACGTTCTGTGTCTGTGAACGCAGAATTAGCTTTCTTAAGAACGTCATCAACCAAAACAGGACGAAGAAGATGAATTGGCGGATAGAAAAAAAGCAGATTATGCGCATGATAACCGCTATGGAAGACAGCCAGAAGCCGTGCGACGGCTCTTCCTCAGATGAAGACGAAGAGTGATCTGATATGCTGGACTTTTCCGAATTGAACATAAGTGATGTCACTCTCAATCTATTTTAAATTGTCCTCGCGTCTCTGTCTGTCTGTCTGTCGGAAGCCAATATTGCCAATTAGTGTGCACTATTTTGTGCGCACACTAACTGTTGGCAAGTCAAGTCAGTTCGGGAGATACCTTCTTTGGGAGGACGTTGCTTCTGTCATGGTAGCTCGACTGGCGCGGGAAATGCGAACAGGGCGAAGTGAGAGAGAAGGACCAGTACAGGCTGACAGAAGGGAATAGAAACCGGGCAAAATTCAAAGGTATCAGAGGATATAACTGTCATTGAGCTCCCCAGGGACGATAGCAATACTTGGACAGGGTTGAGAAATCGGAAAAATGGGTTCAAAGAGTGAAAGGGAAGTGGGTTTGAGGGATAGAAAGTGGAGTCAAAGAGTGGGAAGTAGGTTTCACTGATTAGAAATGGTCATTGGCAGTCGTTTTTGCTGGGGAAAGGACAAGGTAGATATGCCTCAAGGTGCGCAGCAAGTTAGGCATATCTACCTTGGCGGCCTAATTTGTTTATTTTAAATTGTCCTCGCGTCTCTGTCTGTCTGTCTGTCTGTCTGTCTGAAGCCAATATTGCCAATTAGTGTGCACTATTTTGTGCGCACACTAATTGTTTGCAAGTCAAGTCAGTTCGGGAGATACCTTCTTTGAGAGGACGTTGCTTCTGTCATGGTAGCTCGACTGGCGGGGAAAATGCAAACAGGGCGAAGTGAGAGAGAAGGACCAGTACAGGCTGACAGAAGGGAGTAGAAACCAGGCAAAGTTCAAAGGTATCAGAGGATATATGTTTTTTTTCAAAATTTTTTTTTCAAACAAAACAAAAAGTCTTTTCCGCATCTAAGTTGAATTGGCTATTGTACCCGTCAAGCTCTACAAAAATATCCACTTTGAGTCCGAAAATCTACAATCTCCCTCCCAAATTTTGACCAAGTTTCGCCCGTGGCACCGCGGCAAGTGAGTATTTTCTGATAATTTTGGTATGTATCGATAACACTCTCTCTGCCTCTATGTTTCTATGTCTCTCTGTCTAAACCTTCATTTTCATTTGCAAAGTTTCCTTGTTTCCCTGTCTCTCTGTTAATTGAAAAACAGACAGACAGGTAGAGACATATTTTCCGTCTGCTATTTTTTATACCTTTCCCGCTTTTCGACTAAGTCTGCTCAACCATCTTCTATACCTTTCAATCTCCACATGTTCGGCCTCTCTGGTCTGTTTTATTATTCAGTAAGGGTGAACAGAACTGGAATAATGTTAAAAACCCATTGTGTTGGTTCCGCTACTCGCAGTGACTTTTATATCAATACTAATAGTTTCATTTTCAGTTTTGTCTGCTATTGAGCTTCGTTTCTTTTGAATCTAAACTATGAAAGTGTGATGATTTCTGTGGCGAACTCTGTCTGTTTGTTTATTTGGTCAATCACGAAAACACCCTCGTTTCAGTCTTATCATAACTTCTCCCGTACAGTCATTGAGTGAATGGAGAGGAAGACAAAAATAACGTTCTGCGGATCAGCCTTTGGATGTAAAATTTGATAGTTTTGTTGGAAAAGCGGTCATATATTGCGACTACTAAAGACGGACGAATCCAGTGAATAAACTTTGTTTCTTTTATTATTAGTCATTTCAGACTGTTCACCTTGGGGTTAATTTGTGGGTCTTTGTTTCGTTAAACGTGAAGAGCTGCATGATTATCACTTTTGGATAAATGTCGTACTTGTACAGCTAATTTAGTTCATCAGACTTCTGCAAGGTACAAAGTCAGGCGGTATTATTGTTTACAGATTAAAACCGTCCGTCACTGTTTTGAGTTTTTTTTCTTCCCTTATCCGATATATTCCAAAGATTAAGTGCTAGCTATATAAGCTGCCGGTCTATAATTTCCTTCATACGAGTTTATTCTCTTCGACATGGCTCGTCTTCTTCTCGTTCTTCTCCTTGCCTTTGTGGCTGCCACGACTGCTATTATCAACTGCTGCGCCTAAGCACAATCTTGCAGGACCGCCTGTGTTCAGATGGGATGCGATATCAGTACGTTTTGCATTATTTAGTGGAGTATAAATAAACTTACAGTGTACTGCTGTGGAAATGGCTGCACCATTGGATCACAATACTTCCGTCCATGTGATTGTATCTGCGGTGGATGTCCCAATATGGTTCTGGCCAAGTATGGACTTCTCGGCAAGGCTCTGGGGGATACTGTCTTTATCAACGACAGCAACTTTACCATTTTGCACTAAACCCGAGTATTTGACTTAATGAAATATGTACACAACACTAAATCACTGTTCTTCTCATCCCATCTCGAAATGTCGTTCTGACTAGTTTAGTTGACATGCCCCCAACAGATTGTGGATTGTCGCTATCCTTTTTTCATTTTCTTCTCGTTTTCCTCCTTGCCTTTGAGGCTTGAAGTTTGTCAGAGCTTGTGGAAAGGGCATCGAATGAATAAGAATCCAAGGTGATGAAGATGGATCGTACAATTCGACATAGAAAGCAGGCTCAAATATAGTCCTTCACGGGATTTGCCTCCGCAGATCTTCCCCAGCGCGACAGTTGCGGCTGCATTCGTTGAGGCTTCTCTAAAAGCTAAGATTGCATAGTTTATAAAATAAATGCTGGTTTTGTCGGGAAAAACGTGCTCAAAAAGTGCGGACTGAGATCTTCAGATCACAAGCAGCTCTGAACACATTTATATTTGGCGTGTGTAGGAGACTCACGTCCCGAGGTTGTTCCGACAGTTTTTGAGGACAGGTACAGCCCCTTTTCGGGTAGTCGTTGCTTCAGAGGTCGTGCTGGCAGTCTGCAAAGTTTACCAAGAGTTTGCTGTGTATAATCCAAGAGGGATTATTGCGAAGAGTCGTGTAAAAACAATGCCAAATGTTCTTCTCAGATGAATTCAGAATTCCCTCCAAATAAATTTTTGGTGTTACCGTAACCCAGTTAGTTTCGTTGCAGGAGCCACTCGACCTCGAAGATAACTGCTGCCATGGTTCGAGACGGGTTTCTTCTCATAATTCTGTTCACCGGGGTGCTGTGGTGGTCTCTTTTTCATTGACCAATCCACAGATTTCTATGGAACTTACAGTAATGTTTGTAGTGGTAGTTGTAGAAGGTCTGCTCTGAAACTAGCCTCTACGCTAACCAGTTGACTCACTGACTGCACAATGGCTCGACCTAGAAACAGTTCAATTGGCTCCTCAGAAAATAGGGTGGTTTCGACTTCACGAGAGGCTTTTCGAGCTTTCTGTTCTTCTACAATATTGTAGCCCTTATTCTGTTCTACAACTTTGCAGAGCATCGGAAAGCCCGAGAACAGTGTAAAGAAGGTACTTTAATGATACAAGGACGCAATTTCCCAATAGTCCTTGTTTTTTATAGTTCTAGCAGAAATAAAATAATCTATTTTAAAATATCCTCGTGTCTCTGTCTGTGTGTCTGTTTGAAGCCAATATTGCCAATTAGTATGTACTATATTGTACGCACACTAATTGTTGGCAAGTCAAGCCAAATCGAGTCAGTTTGAGAGATAGCTTCGTTGGGAGGATGTTGCTCCTGTCACCGTAGCTGGACTGGCGGGGAACATGCGAACAGGAAAAAAAAATGAAAGGTAAGGCTTAGGTCTAAGACCACTACAGGTGACAAAGAAATAGAAACAGGGCAAAATTCAAAGGGATCAGAGGTTATTATTGCCATTGAGCCGTAGATGTACTGCAATGGAGTATTAACAAAGTATCGATAACGAACCTGGATGTAGTAAAAGCAGTAGGTGAATTCGAATCTTCTGTTGTCACGGTAATGTCCAGACTCTGGCAGTCGTCAGTAGCATTTAGATACGAGCCACAGCCGGATGGCTAAAATTCTTATGAAGGGGTAGGAAAGTACCGTAATCCAAAAGCATCGCACCAACTCTTTATCAGGCTCTCGATATGCAGCAAAGTTCAATAAATAGAACGGTTAGGCATTAGTTTGGTCACAGTACCCTAGACTGAACCGTTCCTATCAGATTCCAATACCGGCCGATTCTATACCGGCGCCATTTGGGTCCGGTCAAAACAGCTTTTGACTGGACCGGTCACTATAATTGGGCGTCGAGTCGAGTCCGACTTGAGTCTTTTTCGAAAAACTGTTTGTATACATGATAGAAATAACTGACAATAACGATTGCATGCATAGTTTAGCTATTCTGACCTCGTTTTAACTCGACTCGAGAGACATATCGTGTCGAGTCGTGATGCCCAAGTGTACCGAGAGAACTGGCGAGGTCAGGCTTTCGCTAGAAAAGATGTGAACTGGCCCGTTTGAATGTATCGTCTGCCTACCCGTACATCCTATCCTCTGATTGATAGCAATGATGTCCTGGAAGGCTGTTTGTCGCGATCCCATGGATCTTGAAATCTCCAGTCTCGAGACAAAAAAGTGTAGTTGGCTCCAGGTTTCACATGCGGGGTGCATACAGCTCTGATAGGTATATTGAGCGTATTCCTCGCTGGCCTTGTTCGTCTTAACGAACGGGAGGTACTCTTCCTAAAAGATCTCTGTATCCCCTACAGAGTCGATCGGATCTTGATGTTGGAAACGTAAACCTGAGACTAGTACTCCGGTCATATCGAGCGAGGTAGGGTCCGATGCCGAAGGATGTCATGAATTCAGCTACTACTGTCCCTTTCTGCAAGTTTCTGGTCTAGGTTTCACAATCCAACACACTAACCATTTCGAAACAATGGTCAGGCTGGAGTCTCATTTCAACTTTTTGCTCGTCTGTTGGTATAGTTGAACAGCCTTTTACTCCATGGGTGATCTGTAAACAAGAGCTTGGTCAGAAAGTAACTTCAAACAAGCAGCCCATAGCTTGTTTCGACTAGCAAAAAAAAACAAGAGTTCGCGATCTACTCTTTAAGTTTCCAGAATATCGAGAAGATGGGAAATGTTTTGGAATGTTCGAAAGTTGGTCAGAAGCCGTGGACTTCCAGCTCACATGGAACTTTTTGAGAGGAGAGGACCAGCAATGATGTTCCTGACAAACCTCACCAACCTTGATAATCAGCTGTCTTCTTCCGTCTTTAATGAGCTCTACACTGCACCTGTTCTGGATAAAGTCTGCCGCTACTTGAACTCTTCTTTTCTTCGAAGGCTGTGATTTCTTGGTTCAAACTACCGCTTCTTTTCCGAAACATACTGATTTTTTTGGAGAAGAAATAGTAGACAATTGCATTGGGCTACTCCGGCATGGATATTGCTACGTTCCGAGTCGGGAGCGTAAATAGGAGAGAAAGTAGTGATAGCCAGACTAACAGAGAGCCCATGGCTGGTTGAACTGACGACTGATGTGAGACTTCATATGGTCTGTGGGAGAACGGCTATTGAGACAGAAACGGTTTCGATTGGCAGTCACCGTTCAAAAGAATTTTGACAATGCACAAGAAGTATTAGATTTAGTTGTTTTACTATCTAGGACCCCTGATTTCCCGGTAATACTTTGGAAGAGGAAGAGATTCCACCTTTTTCAAATAATTCTTTTTCTATAGCTTTTTGATGTGTTTTGCACGAGTTCTAAGTGTGTTCTTTGAAAGTGGCGTGTAAAATACCTTACATGTCAGCTAAAAATGGGTTGAATAACGGCAGAAATTTGCGATTTTTTCCAATCCTTCTCGTTCCAGCCTTTCCCGCCAAACTCATTTGAGCGTGACCATGCGGCGGCAAATTTGAATTTCAAGTGCTTTCAAGAAATTGTTTTCTTCTTCCTTCTGCTCTTTCCCTTTTTTCTCCTTTTCTCAGTTAGTTTTTATCGAAAAAGTAGCCAGATCAACTAAGAGCGTGTGGTCCTTGGTCTTGGGACGATAACCTTGCCATGGTCGCAATACGCCTGCTGTTTGCTTTTGGAATTTCGGGAGTCAAATTCCGGAAGTCAATTCATTTGTTAATTTGCTCATTCAGATTGACCAAAACACTAAGATCATCCTTAATATAACCTAAAACATTGTCTGTTCAAGGTTCAGTCCATTCTAGCGTTCATTGACCCCGATAGCAGCGAACTTGAGCCAGCTTCATCGTTTTTATAACCATTCTCTTTTGATTTTTCACGGTGAAATCACAGTTTATCCCACATTTATATGCTCGATTATGTTTCGGAGCCCTTATCGCGTGTCAGTCTGATCGCCCAGTTATGCATGTCCTTTTCGTTCTGACTATTCCATTTTCCCATGTTTTTCCCTACAATTTCTTGTAAAAAAAAAATGTCCTCTGACCATATGAGGTAGAGCAGGGACGGATTAAACTTGTTGGCTATCATTCATCGGTGTCAAAAAGCAGAGAGGAGACCCGCCCACTGCTGCTGCCTCGTCGGGGGCCTCCTAGCGCTTTTACAAGTTGTGTGACACACAGCCCGGTGTTCCATTGCAGTGGATACTACATGGACTTTACCAAGTTGATGTTTCTTTTTCGGGAAAATCGAGATAAAAACAATCGATCCTGGTTATCTTCTTGTGTTAACAAATAATCCTTAATTTCTCTCTCGCTTCCTCTTGCTTATCAACTCGCATAGACCGCAATTCCGCTTTTTAGCATTTTCACACCATCTCCTTATCGCCCCCCGTCGCCTTCTTCCACTCTTCTCTAATCAATAACAGATTTGGACTATGGCCGATGTGGCCCCTCCGGCAACCTGGCCATCAAACTCTGGGAATGGAGCCAATATTGAACCGTCCAGGTTTGGGACTCTTTTTCATATTGAAAACAGTCAATTTTTCAGTTCTTCTCATACAGCAACCGACCCACTCCCACCAGAAGTTGCTCAAATTGCCTCGAAATACAATCACACCGTGACGGCTGACCGTAGATTACAGAAGGAGGTAAATTTTTAAATTTTTGTCAAAAATAACGACAATTTGAGGTTCACGAGTTGAAGAAGAAGATCCGGGTCAGTATAACCAAGACATATCGCATGAAGGCTGGCTATGTTCAACTTTCTGTAAGTTTTTTTCTCCTCCCTTCGTAGAGATTCAAGTTCAGAAAGCCTCGGGAAAGAAGAATGCCGAGCAGCTAAAGAGAGACATCCGCGACTTGAGCGACCAGCTCAGCGATATGCAGGAGGATCTCAATGTTCTCGACATGTACGACACAGGGGCCTTTGGTAGGTTGTTTTACGATTTACTTGCTGTCAAAATTACACGAAACTCTCGAAGAAAAACTCACCCTTTTCATGATATAACCACTTTTGAAAGCAACAGAAAAGGCCAGGTTTGCGATCCCTCTCCTAACTTTTCCTTTTCTCTGCCATATTCAGTAACATGTTCAGTTCCGTATTTTTCTGTTCCTTTGTCTGGCCAAATTGACAGAAATGTCAATGTATGTCTCATCCAGCCGACCCTCTTACGAAGTTTGCGTCGAAAACTGCTTCATTCTCATGTTAAAATGAGCTATCAGCGAATTTGCAATCAAAATTAAGCTATTTGCTATATTATGTCAACCTGTAGCTCTAATATATCGATATGAACTTGTCAATCAAGCCCTGTCTCTGTCTGACAGAATTTGTCAGCTTGGTATATCAATTGCCCTCATCCTGTGCCTCTCTAGCAGACTGTCCTGTCGCCTTGTCAATGTTATCAAATTTTCCGATGACTAACCGCCCTCCTTCTGTTTTGAGACCGTATGATTTGACAGCTTATCGTCCCCGCTGACTCACAAATTTCAACGAGCCAACCACGATGTATGTACCAGTTTGACAACACCCTCCCTGCTTCCCTTTTTTTGAAATTGGAGAAGCTAGAATGCTAGAGAGTGAGAAGGAAAGCCGTAAACGGCTGACACCCAGGGGACCTGATGAATTGGCCTCTGGCACTGGCACTTCGCCGTGTAAATCTTGTCCTAGAGAATTGGTCTCTGGCTATTGATCTCTCCGGACAGACACGTTGAGTAGCCCTTATTTGATTGTGGCTCGATGGGGAGAGGGACTCAGACTGAAAGTTCAAAGTATAACTTGTTCAAGAAAGCTGTAAATGCCCAAAGTTTAGGCTCTGGACATTTCCTCTACCTCTTGGGAACCGTTTTCCGCTCAAAATAGCTCTTTGAGAACGTTTGCAACTCACGGGGATTGAACACAGTTGTGTGGTTCAAGATGGCTTCTCTTAGCATTACACCAACTGTTTCGCTAAAGTTCTGAAGAACTGTGTCTTTGTGAAGCCACAAACACCATGGTTAGACAGCTTCAAGGCCACAACCGCTACTTGAGACTGCTTGGAAACGTGGACCCCTGAATAACATGGTCTAGTTTTACTCAGCTTGGAAATTTCTATAAAATTGCACATTACGGGGAAATTATACATCGGACTGGATTGAACCCCTGGTCCCTCACTTCATAAACCTTGATCTCAACAAACGGCCACTGACAGACAGGCGTGCGGCCAATTTGAATTAGATTTGTTCAAATCTCTTTGTTCCCCGAGAAGGACAAATGTCGTGAACGTTTGAGAGGAAGCGGAGCCCCACTGTGTTGCTTTTTGGCATTCTGTTTGTCCGCGTCGTCTCCTTCTGTCAACAGTCGAGTCAATGAAACGAGGGCTAAAACGGCGCTAAGAGGATGTCTTTTGATTGAGGGAGGGGGATTTCGGCGCTTTTTCACGCGGCGACGCATCTTTGTCTCTCGACTCGAAAAATGACCGAAACCTTTTTACAGATCCAAATGAGGGACCAGAATCCGTCGGGGCATCCGATGCCGACCCGGAGAACGCGACCACGCCACAGCTCCCGGAAAACTCGCGTCTCTCCCAATTACAGGTACTTTTCGATTGATTTTTTGCGTGGAAAAAAAACCCATGAACTTTTTTTTAGAAAGAGCTGGACAGAGAACTGGAGGTGAAAAAGGGCCTGGACAGATTCACGAAGGCCGCGTTGAAAGGCAACCAGAAATTCAATCTCGAGGACACAAACAGCATGCAGGAGGACAGCAAGGCCAAAATCGCCTTCCTGCGCATGCAGATCGAGAAGCTCAGTCAGGATATGGGACAGGTCATGCTCACAGGTGACTTTTTTTTTTAACTATACGACTCTGTTCGTCCCGAGATTTTGTGGATTTGGTCCATTCAGTAAAAAGAACATTTTGCTGATATAGAATTCTGACGTTACCTTGCCCCCGTTACCTTGTTGTAAAGACGTTCCTAGCAAACTTTAGAAGTTCCAAATAGGAACGTTCACGGCCTCCGTTATTTAGCCCTTCAGGTAATACCTGCTAGTGATACTTTTTGAAGCCGGAAATATTTTACTTTGCATTATCTTATTCTAGAAAAACCACATTTGCTCCTTCTTTGGTTCATGCTCATTCGCCCTTTACAGGACCTGGATACCAGATCCGCGGACATCGGTTCCGTCCTGTTTTAGCTTTTTTTTTATAGCCGATAGTGCTTGAAAAACCTCTTTCGTTAAATTTTAGTCTTTATCTAGTCTTAAAATCAGCAAATTGGTTAAGGATAGGCTACCCGTGGGAAGACGCTTTAATCGTCGAAAGATTCTGAGAAGGTTGCATCAAATCGACTCGTGGTTTCTTGTAACATACCCACTTTTATCCTTTTTTTCGCGGTCAATACAAGATCTTTCAGAGCCCAGAACAGCCGAAGATGTGGCGATTGAAGATCTGCTCTTCAGGCTGAGAAAAGAGACGGCCATCACGGACGGCGCCAAGAACATGATCAAGGCCCTGCGAGCACAGAAGATCGCCGATTACAAGGGCCAGAGCGACGCCTCACAGACGCTGGTCCTCTCCGAGGAAAAGATTGATCTCATTAGGCTGGCTCTTCGAAAATATTGGTAGTTTTGACTCTGGCATGATCGGAGAAAAAAAATTTAGTGATCGTCTTCCATCGGACTCGTTGAAGAGGAGAGATCTGCAGAACGCGATGGAGGAGAGCAGGATGCCGAACTCGTCGAATAGCCGAGACACGCGCTTCAGTCCACCCGGTTCCTTCCCAAATAGTCCAATGGTAGGTTTTGATAATTCAGTCGCCCTACTTGCCTGCCCTCTTTACGATTCTAATTGTTATAAAATATATAGGAAATAATCACTTTTTGCTCTCAATAAATTCTGGCGCAGGACGGGCCCGGTCCAACAATCCTTGGCCCGGAGTGGAACGAATTTGGTGGTCCCAAGACTCTAGAAGTATCAGTCGACTATAACCCCTTTTGCGATTGTTCCAAGCTCAAGTGGTTGAACCATGCCTCGCGATTCGGCGTTTCCGAATATGAGCGTGTAGAGCCACCATAGAAAAGCGTATCTAACCGTCGTGAATTGCGGGAGAATAAGCAATTCAGTCGCATTCGCTCTAATAATCAGTAGTTTTATGCTGATCGCAAAAAAAAAACATGGACGGCTCTCCCAATAGCTGAAATTTTCTCATTATGCTACAGATTTACCCGTGCTAAACCTCGCTTTATTTTTCCCTGCTACTTTACTGCTTTTTTCTGTCTTATTGGAAGACTATTTCGAAGCCAAAGTCAAAGTTCCGTGCTTGCAGGAAAGTCCCAGCACTGGCAGTCTTCCTCGAAACCTCGGCCACCGGAGATTCAGCGCCCTTCCCCCGTCTCTTGCTGTCAGTGGTCGTCTCGAGGTTTGTTTTTATTTCTCATTTAGCAGTATGATACAACTCCAGGTCCGCCTCATCGGCTGTCAGAATCTGATCACCGAGATAGCTGAGAGACTGCCTAGACAAGTCGCCTACGGGGCTCCGGGTTCCAATTATCTCGCCTCCGAAAACACCGGCACAAAGTCCAAGGGCCGTCAGGGCAGTACCCGGTCGAGCAGGTCGGTTCCTGACACTTTCAGTCCATTATTCAAATACGCAGATGGAGCAGGAATTTATCAAAAATGAGCGCGTGGTGTGACTCGGTGCCGCCAGATAGTCCCACTTTATACTATCCCCGTCGGCAGCAGCCCACCTCTCCTCCTCTTCCCCATTCAGCCGACCGTAGTCTAGGCAGAAGGAATTCCAGTCTACCCCCCATTAAAATGTAGGCGTCCACGACTTTTGCACGATTTTTCAAAGCGGTTTTACTGTTCTAAAGCTTAGAAATGGGTGTGTGTGTGAGGCTTCAAATCCTTCTCAAAAATAGGCGGGTAATCTTCCTTTTTCGTATGACAAGCATAGAGAACAATAGTTATGTGCTGGCCCAATATCTATGTCTTGCCTCGATCAAAAGTTGAAGTATCGACAACCAAGGGATTAGATAAGCCAGTAACTTTTCCCGGCTTTTAACCGTTGGGAAGGACTGTTTGTGGTTTCCAAATCGTAGTCTCTTGGAGTTTCATCCCGCTTTTATAGGCGTAACGCGGTGTTGCTGGTAAAAATGCGTGCTGTAAAAACAACAAACTTACGGCCGTATGTCTGATTGAAGACTGAGTAGTTCTAATTCTTGATAGGCCGATTTTTTGTTTGTCTGCTAGGCATCGGCATTGAATGCTCTCTCTTACCAATCAAAATCTCACATTGGGTTGAGGTGACTCTACCTTCCACTTCTTTTGTCTGACTTCGTCACTTTTGTCCTCTTGTTCAGCGGATTCTTAGACCCGTAACTTCATCGAAAAAAAGTTTTCTTATGGTTTTCTTTTTCCAGAAAGATTGCAATTCCAATTATCTAAAATGAGCTTTTATTAGTGTAACCTAGGACGAGTATTTAGCAATTAAGAAAACCTAGATAGTTTGAAACAGCAAGTAATTGCAAGTTCTTTGTTTAGACTGTACCTAATGGACAATGCATTCCGTGAAGTACAAAAGAACCAGGAATTTTTCTGGCAAAAATTAGGTATTCATTCTGAAACTGAGATTTCTTTGACTTCCAATTTAGAAACTATGGATTGCCCGCCTGACCACTTGATCCGAGTATGAGAGCTACACTAACCCGTGTCCGGAAAAAGACCCGCCTGTGTTTCAGTAACCACTGTTGTTCTCATTGTCGGGACTGCAGCAACAAACAAACTTACCGGTAAATTGTTGTTTGGCCGAGCTGACCTAGAATTGACTACTGCCTGCAACCGCTTAATTTCTTGCCTCTTTCACCTCCTAAGTCCTGTTTTCAGCAGCAGTAATGGTCGTTCGGACGACGTCTTTGCCATCCTGCGTGTGGACAGTCGAATCGTGGCCCAGACCGAGGTTCGTCCTCTAAGTCAGCAGGCCTGGGACAAGTGGTTCAGCGTCGAGTTAGACAGAGTAAGATTTTGTATTTTTTATCTGAAAATCCGCAATTTTAGTCGAAAGAGCTCGAAATCGAGGTCTTCTACCGCGACGCACGCAGCATGAGCGCCTTCACGGTCGTCAAATTAGGCAACTTTTTGGAGGAGAAGGGCGAAGCAGGCCGTGTGCTGCATCTCGAGCCACAGGGAGTCCTCTTCGCTGATGTAAGTTGCAGATTTTTGCTTCAAAAAGCACTCGATATGACTCTATCCTCCTAGCCGTGTCGTGTCTTCACTGTAGTTCTTTTTAGTTCGTGTACCTGAACCCGGTAGTGAGCCGAAAGCCCAAGCTGGAGCGCCAGAAACGTCTCTTCAAAGTCAAAGGTTGGTATTCAGTGTTGCCTCTTTTGTGTGTGTACTTGCAATGTGATTTGACCCATCTTACCCCTATAGTATGGTCTGTTCAATCGAAAAGTTGGATACATAGAGCCTTTGAAAGTTTGTTGCGGGACTTATTGACATCTGTAGTGGCATTCAAAACTCCGCCAACAAGCTGAAAAAAGGACATGTAAAATTTTTTTTTTCGTCAAAAATTTGCTTTCTGGATAAGTCGATGTGTCCAAAAATGATAAATGAGCAATTTTCATGGCTGCGTGATTGGGTCTTTCAGTCGGTCTAAAAACGTTACGAACTTGTTTGAACAGAGCCAGTTTCGATCCAAGCAAGTCAATTTTTTGTGAGTCAGTAATCTGTCCTCTTTTTTCGCCCTTATTGACACAGCAAACTAGCTTCTTCTTGTATTGACTTCGCTGCCTGTAGGATTACATGGACACTTTGGCTAATGATCCCGGTCAAATTATAAAGTATTTCCCATTGATTTATTTTTCCTGACGAAAACTGGACTCAAATCTCAAAACCATGGGAAAGCGACTTTTTTATCAGCTGATCACAAACTTACGACTACCCAAGACACCACTGAATGTTTAGATCAGGTCCAGAGGCGGGTCTGTCTAATTTGCCTAGATCAAAATCGGATTGGCTATCCGATTTAATCGCATTGCCATGACAGTGCACGTAGTCCAGTAGATTCAGAAATTTAGAAACATCAGCTGAAAATGAACTGAGACTGCTCAGATTCATGGCCCAGCGCGCTAATCGCTGAGCAATGGTAACTTGGCTGACTATCCAATGTTGACACGCTACTTGCCTGTCGATGGGTCTTGCAACGAGATTTCTAAAGATCTGAAAATGAAAACTATCTGACCTGAACATACCATACTCTAACATGTGCCGTCTTGCCTTAATCTTACACTGGTGTTTTGAGGTGTGACCAAGTCCCAGTTGGGTGTTGATGCTTTGTCCCGCATGTTGAGAGGTCGTGAGAATGAGCCCATCGTCTCCATCGCGCATTCCAAGGGTACGTTTGTGTGTTTTCCGAACCTTCTGCTTTCGTCTTCCCGCCCATTTTTATATGCAAAAGTTACATTTTTAGGTATTGCAAAGGCTCCCCCATCTCGAGCTCCTCCCGATCGAAACAACAGCTATGACGGCACAAAGTCAGCTTTTTTCTCTTGTTCCCACCAAAATAACTCATTTTTAGGAACCATTCGCCATATGCGAAGCCGCCTCCAGCGGAACGAATTCTCAAGACGCAGAAAACGATAGCTGGCATTTATGATGAGGATGTGCTGAAACCTAGTCTGGATACTAGGAGACCCTCGGCTCCCACACCGAAACTTTCGCAGACGAGATCCGAGGAGAATGTACTTGTCTCGGTAGGCTTATACGGATTTCTAACACAATCACCGCTGCCGAGAATTTAACTCTGGTCGTTTTAACACCTAGCGAGCACGCTACCATTACACCAAGTCTGCAAAACCGACGTAGATATAGACAAAGACGGTACGATTTTAAATAAAAGTCTTTTTCAGCCGGCAGTCCGTCAGATACCCCTTCCGAAGAGCAGCAGCACATCGACGAGACCGAAGGCTCCAGCGGTGACGGTCGACCAGTTCCGCCTCATTTCCGTCCTGGGAAGAGGTCACTTCGGAAAGGTTCGTATTTTACTATAATTTTGACAAAAACATCAAAATTTAGGTAATTCTCTCGCAGCACAAGCCCACCCACGGCTACTATGCGCTGAAGATTCTGAAAAAGGGCGATATTCTCGGTAGGGATGAGGTCGAGTCGCTCATGGTCGAGAAGCGCATCTTTGAGGTGGATTTATTCATTCTTAGATAAAAAAACAGCGAGTTTAGGTGGCCTCGAGAGCCCAACACCCCTTCCTCGTTAATCTGTACGCCTGCTTCCAGACTCCGGAGCACGTTTTCTTCGTCATGGAGTACAGGTACCTTTTTTGTGAATATGTGAAACGAAAATGGCGGAAATCCTATCGGGTAGCAGCTAGATAAGTGCCAATTATGTGTGATTTTGAAGCAAGAAATTAGAAAAAAAAACGGCGACATGGCTTACATTAATCCCACAGTCGGTCTGAAGAAATCTGATCAGAACGGTGAAAGTACTACAGCTTCAACGGTTTGACACAGGGATAGACTGGACATGCATTGAGAGCGAAGGTCTCTGCCAATTTACAGAAAAATTAGGGATTTCCAGAGAGTTTTCGACAGCGTAGACTATGTTTTGTTCTCAGTTTTTTTTCAAAATTGGCAACCAGCTCATCTCCGGTCCTAAGAAACCCTGTCGTCAGGTCGTACGGAGTCGAACCTGGGTTGTTCGATTTCGACCAAAAACGCAACCACTAAACCACGTGCGCAGTACTCCAGAGAGGCAGAAAAACAAAAACTTAACCTGATGAATTCAGCATGGGAGGCGATCTGATGCGTCACATCCACGACAACATCTTCACCGAGGATCGGAGCTGTTTCTACGCGGCGTGTGTCCTTCTCGGCCTCGAGTTTCTTCACAAAAACAACATTATTTATCGGTACTTGCATCTTACTTTCTTCCAAAAAACAAGCTCCATTACAGAGATCTGAAGTTGGACAACTTACTGCTGGACCGAGAAGGTTACGTTAAGTTGGCGGATTTCGGGCTGTGCAAGGAGGGCATGGGTCCGACGGACAAAACGTCGACCTTCTGCGGCACCCCGGAATTCCTCGCACCGGAGGTCTTGACCGAGTCGAATTACACGCGAGCCATCGACTGGTGGGGACTCGGAGTCTTGATTTTTGAAATGCTTGTAAGTTTGTCACGTTTATTTTGAACGGTTTGTTAAAAAAAATATGAGGCTTCGTGGCGGAACCCATTTAGCATGAATACTGAACACTCGGTCGAGTTTCGGTCGGTACTATATCGAAAAATTCAGGTGGGCGAGCCGCCGTTCAGTGGCGATGACGAGGAAGAGATCTTCGACAGTATTGTCAACGACGACGTCCGCTATCCGCGCTTCCTCTCCATCGAAAGTATCTCCATTATGCGCAAGCTGATGCGTAAGAATCCCGAGAAGCGCCTGGGCAGCGGGGAGAAGGATTCGGAGGAGGTCAAGACACAGCGCTTCTTCCGTCATATCAACTGGGAATGGGACAGACTGCTCGCAAAGGAGATCAAGCCCAGCTTCGTTCCCACTATCGTAGGTTTTTCTCTTTTTTTAACAACAAAAAAAGGTGAAACAAATTGTAAGTGATATCCTATCAGTACGAAGATAGCACACCAACTCTTCAAAATATGGGTCGATAGTTCATTTCGATCCCTTTTTTTAACGTTTCGACCATTCTTTCTCCAGAGGCACTATCGAATGGCACGGCTGAACCAAAGTTGTTAGAGTGATGTGAATTTGACTAACGGTGCCGCTCTTGGGGATGCTCACTGCCGAAAAAGGTCTGCTGAGTAGGTAAAATGACTTTTTACAGCAAGCCTAGCTCGCTACCTCGTTTTTCGGGCACAAAGTCGAAATATCAGAATTCGCAAAAAGTGATGATTCTCGCCTAATTAGAATACCGTAAAACCTCTATTAGAAGCACCCCTCTATTATAAGCACCCCTCCAATATAAGCGCACCCAAACAGGGCGATTGAAAATTAGAAGCCCACCCTCTAATAGAAGCGCACCCTCTATTTGAAGCGCACTTGGAACAATAATGAAATTTCAGCGGTTTTTGCCTCAAATTGTTATCATTTCCTTTGTTTCTTCTCACGTTTGTTGTTTTCTATCTCCCTTTTTACTCGATTGTATTTCATTTGTATTGCTATTGTTTTAACTTCAGACGCAAAATGTCTTCTCGCAAAAGCAAAGCAGAAGATTTTTGCTGTTGTCGATGGTTTGTTGCCTTGACTTGGTTATAAAATGACTCATCGAAAAATTGAAGCGCACCCTCTATTAGAAGCACACCCTCTATTATAAGCGCACTCAAACGAGGTGATTGAAAAATAGAAGCGCATGCGCTTCTAATAGAGGTTTTACGGTATATGTTATAATTGCAGAAAAACCCGGAAGACGTCTCGAACTTCGACGAGGAGTTCACGCACGAGAAGCCGCGCTACTCTTCGGCCAAGGACAAGCACGTGATAACGCCAGCTGACCAGAATCTCTTCCACGCCTTCGATTTTTCCCTAATTACTTCCTAGGTCTGCTAGCCTGTATAACCTCGACCCATTCACTTGTTCTATGCCTCCCCCACCCTATGCAATACGCCCCCCGTAAATACAGGTAGTCTCTCTCTACGCACCCCATTGGCCTTGTCTCTCAAGTCATTTGCTCACACCCAGACCCTCTGAAATTTCGCGTACCTGTGCCTCCATTCTCTCCCGCTTTAGCATTTGTTTTTCTGACTTTCTCCCGAAAAAGACCGACGTGTATATTTTCTAATTATTAGTGGCAAAGTGCAATTTGTAGGACCCCTCTTCACCCCCCAACTTACCCCCAGCATGCTTCCATGTAAAAGCAGTAAAATCTAATAGTTCCTACCCCTCTTCTTTTTCGCTTACCTGTTTGAATAAAAACCTCGTATTCAGCTGTTTTATTGGAGATGGAAGAAGAGCTGTATAGACTGGGCTTTGGTATACCTATTTCTTCAACGAATTTTGTAGCGAAAGTTTGAAGATTTAATGACAATTGACGAGGAGAATCCGCCGACGTCGAGCAGCGCTTTCTGGGTACGTTTTTGTCTTTTGTTTCGTAACAAATTTTGCCTTGTTTGAGTTTTATGGATGGAACCTCCGAAATTTACAACGCGTGGTGTTTTCGATTATTTTAAAGCGAAACTATACTTCTTGCTGCTTATTTATGCACGGGGAACGCTGTCAATCTGGCTTTTTCGATCTCGGCACATTCCATTTTTGGCAAATTTCTAAGGCTTTTTTTTCTACATCACCAAAGACTGCTTTTTTGTGCCCAGCGGAACTGCTTTACCTATTTTCAAGCTGACTGAATGACCTCTACATTTAACGTAAAGAATTCAAGGAAGCATTTCTCTTACAAGTGTGATTATGTAGAAAAGACGGGTTATGGGAGCTGCTAAGTAGTCCAATAGTAAGTTGATTCAAACCCCCCTCCTCCTACCTGTTTCTAACAGCTGGAATAGAAACCTGTAACAAGCTGGAAGAAATGGCCATGTTCACATTTGCTCCCATATATTTTTGGTACCTGTTTCTTCGGTGAATTTATTGCATAGTTTTTGTGAAACAGTCGATTTCGGTGAGTCCGATAAACTAAAAAGGACCACAATGCTAATTACAGAGGTTCGTGCGAGGATGCAATGAACAAGGTCACCAGTATCGGAAAATTTTCAGATTTTCAAGGAACCAGATCCCGGATTCACGCAGACATGTATTTCCGTCGGCACGAACTTTATTCTTTCAAATATGTTCCTCTACGGGCTGACAGGACGCGGTCGGATGTCATAGTGAGTCCTTCTCCCCTTTGTCAGGCTAGATCTCCGGCTTTCAGCCTACTCAGCATGGCCACAATTCCCTGCTCCGTCGTCCTATGCGTCCGCGACTCACAGAAGGACTACGAGAAGTGGAAGGAACTGCGTCTGATGAGGCTAAAGGGGGTCCCGGATAGGTAAGTACCTATTTTTGGATCCTTCTGAACCACCGAGAGACGGTCTAATGTTTGCCTCCCCGTCGCGTAATCTGGTCAGCTCTGAAAGGCAGGCATGACCATTTTTTGCCCTTTGCGAGAGCAAAGGACCTAAAATGTGATCCTTTTATAGATTTTTGTTTAAAAAATTAACAAAATTTTAGATTTCTGCCCCACAAGTGCAAATACGACTGGTCGGACTACGAGAAGAAGATGCTACGGGAGGAGGCTAAAAGTTAGAAAGCTGACAATAAATATAGGACGTTTTCCCTTGTTAATAACCTTGTTTTCTCGCCGCGTCCGTAAGTGACGCAAGACGCTGTTTGCGTAGTGTTTCAGTGCTCACAGAGCCTGAAGGTGTGCCCGCCCCAATAAAGGGGCGGTCGGATTCTCGTTCTTTTCTCTTCCTCTTCCTCTCCTCGCCTGGTCCATGTTAACATCCTTACTCTTCTTAATCTTTCCACTGATACGAGCTGAGCCGTTTCGGACTGTCGAGGTCAAAAAGTTCCTTCATTACACGGCTCTCGACGCGTGAGTTGGAGAAAATCTCTGTGATCAAAAAGCTGTTAGGTACCCATATACGGCGCCGCAAAGAGTCTGGGATAGATTGTCGAACGAGACCACGATTCGACGGAAGCCACAGTCCACGTGGGCTTATGCGGAAGCAGCTGATTTTTCAGGTAACTTGGCAAATCCTGTCTGATGAAGGAAACTTGCTAATAGACTAAGCTAGTGGGTCAATAGTTTCAAAAAAAAGTTGTCGACTGTTTGGGAGTGGGACAAAACCTTTTGTCATGCCTCGGAATCGAACCCGTTTCATTTTAGATCCAAAGTCTGAGCTCTTACCGACTAAGCCATTCGGAGAAAGCGTCGTGAGCCTTCCGATGGGTTCATGAGATTGGACAGTGACCAGTAACGAAATCATTCACAGAACCGAAAAAAAAACCTACTGGCCAAAAACCTTTCTTACTGATAGTCTACCAAACCAGTCACCTAAGAATAATATCCCTTCAGGTCCCGACGGAATCCAAGGTGGGTTCGCCACAAAGCAGGCCAGCCATCTCCAAGTAATACATCCACCGGCCCCCAATGAACAGGAATGGGTCATGACAGCTGGTATTGCCATTCTAATAATTAGAAAGGTCATTTCTCCAGGTAACGAGTCTCTCGTGGACAATGTTCTTGCCATCTCCCTCAACTATGGAGGTCGTCTGGTCTCGATGGGCTACTATAGCAACAATGGAGGTATGACCGGGACTTTAAGCAAACTTTCTCCTTTAGTAATCAGCTACTACGCGATTATGCACAAGTACTCGGGTCCGGTCTTCATCAAGCCCGGGCCGATGTCTTTCGATGAACTGGTCAAAGCTGTGCGGGAGAATGAGCTCCGGGACTTAGCCCTAACCCAGGTCTGTGGACAAGAAGAGAAACCGGGGACTGTCAGCTACACGACCTATTGGGAGACCATCCCGGATGTCGAGTTTCAGGTAAGTGGTGGTGACTCTCTTGAGTACAGAAGAAGTTCAGATCTGGCTGCCGGGACAGCCGCATTCGGAGGAGCAGCGAAAGCACTTCGAGAAGGAGGGCCTTCGACTGACGAGTCTTTGCGGTTGGTCGGAAGAGGGGAAAGGAAAGTGAGTTGACTCTTTTGGAAGAAGTACAGAGCAGACCAGAGGTCCTTGAGTTTTAGGCACTTACTGTGCGCTCCAAACAGAATAGTGGTGGTCAATGGGAAGTCAATAGTCATGACTCACGGATCAAAAGAACAAAACTCAACGCACACTGGTGGAGATTGAACTTTTGCTACTAAAGTCAAAACAAAGGAAGACATCTCGGAGTCCGAACCGCTGCCTTTGCTGACATTGGCAGCGCCACTTGCCACTTAGCCATCGATGCAAAACGTCGATAAAGATTTGATTTGGCTTATGACAACGGGGGCTCTTTATCGCGCACAAAATGCAATTTTGATTGCAAGCTTCTCTTCTTTTGAAAAGCCAGCTACGGTAGGTTACCGATTTGAAATCGGAACAAACCAGTGGTGTAAGGTATTTTGAAGAACTGATTTACTGTGACTGTTGGGAACAGTAAAAAAACTAACTTTCCGATATCAGAAGCAGTCTCCCAGAGTGGACAGACAGAGACAGAAACCGCAGCTCTTAGGCAGAAGGAAAATTGCAGATACATCGGGGTTTGGCAAAAGCCAACTCTTGGCTCGAAGACTCACTACGAGGCTCACTACGGCCTGACCTTCGATGCTTGTCTACAGAAGGACAAGGTTCTGACCCAAAAAGGCTTCGTGGCCACCTCCTTCCGCGTCTTCAACAATCGACGCCAGGTACGTTCTCTGTTCTCCAAAACAACAACAATAGACGCCCCCCAGAGAATGACTGTTTGTTCTAGTTTCTTGAGTTCGACGAGGTGCCAATTCATTGCCGGAAGCGCCACGGGACCGAATGTCCAGTTGTTGTGTGCTCGCGTTTTTGCGCACCGAGGCCGGACTCTCGGAAATGCGATAGCTTCTCGCTGTGTTCTACAGAGGGCGAATGACTCCGTTTCAGGTTCTTTGTACGGGAATATGGGAGCAGAGAAGTGGACATCGGAGCCAGGTGACTACGGGCGCGGATCTACAGGCTATGTATAGGTAGTCTGTCAGAAACTGGGGGTATAAATGAAAGTTACAGGAACTTCAAAAAGGATGCTCGGTTTCTGCCTCGACAGATCTCACACTTTATGGACAACTACGGACAGATACAGTTCGTCGTGCTCTGGAGTAATCTTCACTCGAATCGTTATCCGAATCCGGAGAATCTTTGGGATGACAGGTAAGTCGAGCTTGCTGTAACGACTCGTACTCCGACCGCTAAAAGTAGCGCACCAGCTTCGATACTCCACGAGGTTGAAAACAAGCTGCGTATCGAAGCTCATGACCATGAGTTCATGCGCAGCGTTGGCGTCCTTGAGACCCCGGAATTAGGTGAAATCGAAAGTCGCCAATACCAACCTTGGGGATACTATACTTTCGAGTCATTCTGTTTTGCACTGAGAATAAGTACGTCTTTAGACCGATCCCTGTCCGCTACCTGAAAGGAGCTCCGGAACTCTTGAAAGATCACCAGATGGAATTCCTGGTCAAGCGGATCGAGCACTTTATGAAGGACCTCAACATTCCTGGACTGTCCATAGCGTTGGCCAAGAATGAGAGACTCAAGTTTGCCGCCGGTTTTGGTTTCGCCGACGTTCGAGAAGAAGAGCCAGTCACCCCAAATCACCAGTTTCGAGTCGGCTCCGTATCGAAGCCAATCACCGCTACGGCAATTCTCTGGCTGGTAGATAATGGAGCTTTCAAGCTGGACGACAAGGTTTTCGGCAGGGAAGGACTCTTGAAAGACGCCTTCGTGAAACGGAAAAGCTACAAGAAGTACGTGGTCGAGGTTACAGTCAGACATCTACTGGAACATACCTCAGGTAGGTCAATAGGCTATTTCCAACTGCCGGTGGCAGTGACCGAATTCTAGGGTCGCTATAGGGCAACCGAGTTTTCGGCAGCGGCCTGCATCAATGGCGCAGTATCAAGCGCAGCGCCTTTTGAAGTGCGTGACCAGGGTTTGATTCCGGAAACAGCAACTTTTGCCTTTTGGCCGTTGAAAACGTGTACTTGTGTACCACAACATTGCAGGAGGATGGGACAATCTCCAATCGGACGCTGCCTGGATCCAGCCGAGTCTGAACACGAAAGAGCTGATCGAGTTCGTGATCGAGAATGTTCCACTGGACTACGCCCCGGGAAAGCAATGGATCTATTCGAATTTCGGATATCAGGTTCTCGGATTCATCATCGAGTACTTTTCCGACATGAGCTACGAGAACTTCATCAAGAAGTTCATCTTCAATCCAGCGGGAATTTACGATATCCAGGTGGCACGACCGACTATTAGTGACAGGGCTCCGCGAGAAGTTCTCTACTACATGAGCGGAACGGGTCTTGGATTCAACCCGTATGAGATGTTGCCACCAGCCCGAATTGGTCCCTGGGGAGGATGGATCGCCAGTCCGATTCAGTTGTTAATGTACATGGTAAGTGACAGGCTATTTTTCGAGTTAACCAGTGTCTTGGGCAAAGTTGCCTTTCCAACTAAGTGAATCATAGATGTGGAAGAGGGGGAAATAGGGGGGCTGGCCCATTTGCAAGAGTTCTAGCACGTCTCGAAAAGCGACGAGACGGGTCGAGGTCAACCCTAATTCTAAGGGCTTTCCAGACCAGAGTGGATGGCTTCACCCACCGCACAGACATCCTTTCCAAGATGATGGTTGACGAATGGACAGTGCCCTCACCCGCGTCCAATGATACCTACGGACTCGGTTGGTCTCTCAACATCATGGGCTTCAATGGATGGCAACATGACGGCAGGATGCCTGGAAGTGCTGCCATGCTGGTCAGACTGGACAATGGACTGAGTCTCGCTGTCACAGTCAATAAGGTAGGCATAAGCTTAGTCAATTGATCCGAACGGTTTCAGGAATACTCTGAGCGAGATTTCTTCCACGAGCTTGGGTATGTCCTTCACCATGTTGGCAACAATTGGGAGTGGTGGAGTGGCGAAGAGGATCTGTTTCAATCATAGTTCGTACGGTCACAATCGTGCCATAGATGGTTACGGGTTCTTATTTATAGCAATAAAGACTTGCGCTTGCTCATCCAGACTGGTCCGCTACAAACGGTTTGTAGAATTCTGCTGTTCTTCGTTCGGAGGCACAGAGAGTCAGTGGAATAGGAAAACCGAAAGTGGACTACCAAAGAAAGATAGGGAGACAGTAGACTTCCGTAGACTAAATTGGAATGGACCTACAGAGACAGGCACATGCAGACTGACAGACACAGTAGACTACCAGTAAGAGAAGTTTCTAATACAGAGACAGTAGACCACCGATGACGGTAGTCTCAGAAACAGAAAAAAAACAGCAGACTACCAAAGAAAGGTGCAAAAACAACATGCTGACAGTGTGAGATAGCAACTACCATAGCATGGAACACAGAGGATAACCCAGAGAGTCAGAGCCAAAACAACAGAGAGACAGGAAGACCGAGAGACAACTAGATTACCAGAGAAAGAGATGCCACTCTATGAAGGTGGCCAAGCAACAGGCTAAGGAGAGAAAGTTCCCTCTCCGCAAGTACGCAGTCAAAGCCTAAATTGTTATTGTTATAAATGTAAGTGGAATGTACTTTTATTGAAATGCTGCTCTTTTCAATGTCAATGTAGAACAACAGTTATTCAGGTTCTTCGTGAGTTTGAGTCGGATACCGACCTCAAATGTGGGAAACACTCTTAAAAACTCCCTCTACCCTCCTCAGACCAGAAAAAGACGAGGAACAAAGAAAGTTTTTATTGTTGAATATTCTTCTACTTTTCGATGATCTTCGTGTCGCCCGGCTTGGTCTCCAGGCTGTTCTTCTTTTTCTTCTCCTTGGTAGCCTTGAGCTACGCGATGTGCTCGGCAATTTCTTTCTGCTCTTCTTCCCGGTCGTCAGCCACCCATCCGTCCTAGATCGGTCGGGCCATCTCCACATGCTGCTACTACGTGCGGCAGCCACGAAACCACTTGCTGCCATTCTGCCTGGGGCCGGACACGACATAGAGACAGCAGACTACCGAAGAGAACATAGCGAGACACTCCTTGTACCAGTCTTCGTCTTCCTTCTTAACGTACTCTGACTCGGCCAGTCGCAGGGAGACCTCGAACTGGTCCCGATCACTGCTCCGAGCCTCCATCTTGATCGTCTGACGGACCAGGAAGACGCCGATTTTCTTCAGGTGCAGTGGCGTCTCGATGGCTAGGATGAAACCGTGGAAGAAGGACCCCTCCTTGACGCATCGGTAGAGTCCGCCGGCTTCAGAGTCGCGGATCTTGATGAGGACGGTCCTGTCTTTCTATGCCGACGGCTGACGCAACAGTTGGCCACAATCAAGTGGTGAGGACCTTGGGGATGCTTCGAGCCGGGACGCTCGCGAAGGATCCGGCTCCCCGTCCCCTAAAGACATTGACCCCGGCTCGTTGTGCTTCCACCTCTCTCAACTTTCTGTCGCCAGCAGCACGATCCCCAGCTGCAGTCTTGACTTTTCGACTACCTGGATTTACCTTGCCAACATCGGGAGACACGACGACGAGCGAAAAGATGCCGTGCACCGATCCTATTGGTAATGTGCTTTAATTATTTCTCCACGATGTCAACTCTTACCGATTTTCGATGAGGCCTGATAGTTTGGCATAGAAAATATGCGAAGTTGAAAAAAAAAGTGGGAAGATGACAAACTGTTCACTCGCTTAAATCAGCAACGATTTGGAGCACACTGGCTCAATCTTGAAGGAGCAAAACATAGAAGACCGACAGAAGTTGTTCCTTTCGGTAGCCTGGTCATAATTTTTCCTACAATATCACTATTTTTTCAGCAGTTCCATATCGTTTGGAGCTGACAAACATGAAGAGTTGGGAGAATCGCGCACGGATTCCACGGTCCTGTCCTCAGAAGGGTATGGAAAAGATCGGGTAAACTGCAATAAGTTGTCTTATTTTTTTTTTACAACATTTACAGTTTGCTGCAGGGGAGAACTCGACTTCTGCGGTTCAAAACTTTTGCGTGACCCCCTCTCCACCTTCAAAGTTTCCCCCTTTTGTTTTCCACATAATTTGCGCGACACTCTCACTTCTATCCCCGATTTTGTATTCCAGAAAAGGTCCCCCTGTTGAATTTGCTTGGGTTGTCCCTCTATGCCGGTCCCTGTCATGGCAGAGATCAGTTGACCACTTGTTTGCCGACTGCTAAAAAAAAAAGCTAAAAAAAAAAGGAATATACAAGACACGTTCACTGCTTATTGACATCTGCTACAAAAATGAGTTCTCTAAGCACTTCCGGGTGCTTTGATGTTGGTGTAGGGCGGCAGCGGCTTTCCCTGAATTATGGCAATAGACTTGTTGAGAAATAGGGACCTACATTCAAGAGAGTAGCCAAGTTGTAGAGCCCGATGAAGAAGCAACAGGTTCCTAAACCGGTGAATGAAGCAATTTCGAAGGAAAAAGATGCGTACCGAGAATCTTGACCATCTTCGAGACTCCCTGGTCAAAAGTTCCAGCATCTTCAGACTTCTTTCCATCGATAAGAGCTTGCTAAAAATTCGCTATTCGTCAAAGTTTAACGGGCAAAGAACTGACAGCGTAGGTGTTGACGCGCTTTCTGAGAACGGGATCGTAGAGTCCGTATTTTCCCATAACGAGATTTCCGACACGGGTTCCCTCCGGGAGACGGGGAAGGATCTTGCCGGCGGCTCCCAGCTGCCACTCTCCGGGGTTCAGAGGATCGAACTGGTCGAGGGTGGGAGGGGTCTAGGTATTTTTTGTTAACCTAAAATTGGAAAAAAGGCTCACCTTTCCGGCATTAGTAGGGACAGACTGAAAGGAGGCCAGACGGACCTGGCTACGGGCAACAGCCAAGGTCTTGGAGGCTAGCGACATGCCGACCACTGAAATATTTCCATGTTTTGAGTACGAAGAAGAGGGAAAGGAACGATGACATACGTGCGAAACCCAAATTTGAGGTTTCGGGAATAAAAAACAACGGTAAAGCAGTCTCTCGGTTTCTAAACAGCGAAATATCGCTCTAACAACACCTCACACTCGAAAAACTGCATAAAAGTGTGCTCATATTGATTGGATAGGGAGAGAGGAACGTTTTTGATCGATTCACCTCCAGCTACGGCCTTCACACCGTTTCAACCAAATAAAGGTATGGAAAACTCGATCGTTATCGCAATATCAACTCCAGATTTCCGAAATATGGTCATCATATTCAAATTTTAGAGAAAATAACATGTAAGCAAATGGGCGGTGCGGTTGCGATGCTTGTTCTCGTTACAGCTGAAAGGGCTACGTGGCTGTATTTTTGTGCAGACGGGTTCTAGCCGAACACATGTCACTTGCAGCATTGAAAGGGGGTAACGTATATCTGCCAAAGAGTTTTA
This sequence comes from Oscheius sp. JU75, assembly GCA_037178855.1. Taxonomy (NCBI): domain Eukaryota; kingdom Metazoa; phylum Nematoda; class Chromadorea; order Rhabditida; family Rhabditidae; genus Oscheius; species Oscheius sp. JU75. The sequence goes on along the minus strand of JASJZC010000006.1, from coordinate 8,075,252 downwards.
GGGCAAAGTTTGGGGTATGAGAGAAGGGAAAAAGTGAGAAGGAGCTGGTAAAGGAAAACTAAACTTTCTCTAAAAAATTTGAATTGTGGAGAAACCGCGCGCTAATGCTACCGTAACCCGAGGCAGTCCTTTAATTTTCCCACTTTGATTTCCTTTTCCTAAACTTTTCTGCTCCCTTTACCTGGAATTTTCCCTGTTGAATACTTTTTTTTCGCTTGATTTCACTGTAAAAGAGGCACAAAAAGTATGTAAAAATTGTAAGTACGTTTTGTAATCGTAGTGATCCATTTTGCAAAATTTGGCTCGGAAATTTCCGAGATTTACTTTCCTGCACTGTTTTCTTTCTTTTCTCACAAAATGTGCCGTGCAATGAGATTTTTCCTGCAGGTAATTCAACATGCCGAAGCAGATCCACGAAATCAAGGAATTCCTCGTGAAGGCCCGCAGGAAGGACGCCAAGTCGGTCAAGATCAAGAAGAACAAGGAGAACACTAAGTTCAAGGTTCGCTGCAGCAAGTACCTGTACACCCTGGTTGTTAATGTAAGTTTTTCTCGATTTTCTTACGTTTTGACTGTTACCAATACTGGGATGAACGTGTTTTTCCCCAAAAAATACAAACGAGTTTCTCACGATCATTTTTCAGGACAAGGAGAAGGCTGATAAGCTGAAGCAGTCTCTGCCCCCTGGAATTCAAGTCAAGGAGCTGAAGTAAATTGTTGCCGTTGTTATGACATTGAAATAAAAGCTATGTCGTATAAATCTGTTATTATCCTATTTGTTCATTCATTTTCAATACTAAACCTTTGTCAGAGCTTGTACTAATTGTTCATACGTTCTTCTCTGAGACAGGTTTTTGTCAAAAGCCGTTTTATACTTGATAGAGGCCTTCACGAGTTATGTCGCGTGTCGAGATTGGTAGAAAAGGTCTCGCAGCGAAAGAATCTGTCAATGCCCGTTAGTGTGCAGCGCTGGCGAATTCGAATTCTGCATAATCCTTGCCCTCACTTTATTCGTCGTTTCTCGTGTAGAGTCTTCCGTTTTCAGATGGCGAAGAACCGTCGTCGATGCTATCTAGATATTGGAATAGATGGCAGCGAGGAAGGTCGCATTGTCTTCGAGCTATTCGATGATTTAGCTCCACGAACCACGGAGAACTTTATTAGACTTTGTACCGGCGATGCCGGAACCGGCAAACGCGGAGTTCCTCTCAACTACAAGGGCTCCTGCTTCCACAGGATCATCAAGGATTTTATGTGTCAGGTACAGGCGTTTTTGGTATCCATTTGATTAAAAAATCAGGGAGGAGACTTCACTGACGGTAACGGTACCGGCGGCGAATCGATTTACGGCGGCATGTTCGAGGATGAACCCTTTATTGCCAAACACGACCAGCCCTTCTTGCTCTCGATGGCCAACAAGGGACCGAACACGAACGGCTCGCAGTTCTTCATTACCACGCGTCCCACGCCCCATCTCAACGGAAAACATGTCGTCTTCGGCCGCGTAGTCAGCGGAACCGAGGTCGTCCAAAAGATGGAGCTTCTGAAGGTCGACGGCAAGTCGAAGCCGATTGCGGATGTTGAGATCCTCCGCTGTGGCGAGTTGGTCAGGAAGAGACAGACTGAGCGTCGTGAGGACGAGTGAGTCTAAATTATTTTATGGGTTTCAAAGCTGAAAGTTTAGTTCGGACAACGAGAAAAGCAGCAAGAAAAAACGAAGACACTCAAGCAGCAGCGAGGAGGAGAAGGAGAACGGCAAGGCTAACATTCAAATATCGACTGTAAAGGCTGAAGATCTCCCGCCGGAGCCCGCCAATCAGCACTCGTACCTGATGAGGCGCTCTCGTACCCCGGAAGACCGCAAGAAGAAGAACGATGATCGCCGTCGTCGCAGTCGGAGCCGGGATCGTCATGACCGACGTGGCAGCGACAGACGGCGTGACAGATCTCGTAGTCGAGACCGTCATCGTCGTGACGATCGTCGCGACTCGGGACGGAGGGATCGTAACGAGAGAATCGAAAGGTCTACCGGTATCAAAACCAAAGGGCGGGGTGTCATGCGCTTCCAGCGCGACAGAAGCACCACTCCTCCTCATTGGTCACGCGAAACGGTATTTTTCTCGTTCTGCCACAAAATACCCCATTTTTTAGAAACGTCTCAAAACCTTGGACGATCTTCACTCGGAGCGAGAACGGCTGGGCGGTGGAGAGACCGTCGTTCGACGTATGCGAGGCACTCACGCTGATGCTAATGAAGACGCCGTTCCTGCTGAGAAGGAGACCGAGATCAAGGTCCGTTGTCTTTGTGGAATCTTTCTAGAGAAATGTTATAGACCGAGACGGCCATCGAAGCCTCCCCTCGCAGCGTTCACAGCGACGCCGAAGGCGTGGATCTTAGTCATTCGGAGGATGAGAGTGATAATGAGGGAGACGAGGCCAGGGTAAGTAGCCGAATCTTCACTATTTTGGTTCATGGATGAATCGGACAGAAAACTGTCCCAAGTTCTAGTGCGGTGACCTGTAGTCGCTGATATTTTACTCAACACACAAATGGTCTATCGCTCTGGCTCTTGACCCAGTCGAAAGTCATGTATTCCCCTATTGCCCTTAATGTCGTCCTGTAGTAGATGAGCGCTTGACTCGGGACTTGGTAAACGGCATAGAACAATAGAAATGCTTAGCCTGGTGTTTACCCCCCTATAAAAACATCAAAACAACAACTTTTGGACATTTTCAGGAACAGGCTCGTGCTTTGGAAGCTCTGAAGGAGAGGGAGCGAGAGGAGAAGGAACAACAGCAGGCCAAGGAGGAGGCAGAGTTGAAAAGTAAGAAAGAAAAGGATGAGGATGAGAAGGAGGAGGAGAAGGAGAAGGCTGCCGCCAACAAGGAAAGGTCTCATTCCAGGTTTGTAGACATATATTTAGCTATTTATTAATGTCGGCTACGAACTTTTCGTTTATCGGTTCGGTTAGTGCGCTCACTACCGATCCTCAAAGAGTCGTGTTCGATTCTCCATACTTCACAAACGTTTTGCAGCTTCCTAAAGCATCGTAAAACAATTTCGATACTTTCATTTTTGCATATTTTAGGCTAAAATCAATTTCATACAATTTGGCGCACTAACTCACCGTGGTGGGCTCGTTATAAAAATCATCTTTCTAGGTCCAAGACTCCCGAAAGACGTCGGTCTCGTTCACGTTCCCACTCGCGTGGACGTCGTTCTCGTAGCCGGTCCCGTGATCGTCGTCGTTCTCGATCTCACGAGCGGAAGAGGTCTCCCGAACGTCGCCGGGCTGGTCGTGATCGCAGCTCGAGCCGTGATCACAAGCGCAGTCGCAGCCGCGATCGCCGTCGTCGTGACAGAAGTTCCAGTCGCGACCAGCGTCGTCGGCGTTCCCGATCTCGTGATACTCGCCGTCGGCGCTCCCGCTCGTCGAGCTAAACTCTCCTTGTCAGGTTTCCTCAACCTTACGGCTAATTTTATGTTATATCCTTGTCCAATTTTTGAACATCTCCTCTCTCAAATAAATTCTGTGGTTTCATTGACTAGCTCTCTATCTAATCGACCGTTTGTTGATAAGGAGACGAGGCAACCACCGCACAGAATGCTGCTCCTTGTTTTTCTACTATTTTCCTCCGTTTTCGGCTCGGGAATCTTCGATAAAATCGAAACTTTGAAGAAGGAGTTGGCCGAGGAATATGTCAGGCCAGATGGCTTGATCCGAGAGGATCTGGCAGCTAAACTGCAGGGAACCATTGACAGCTATCGGGCCAGTCATTCTGTGGCTGTCACGGACTTGCCGGTCTGTTTTTCTCCATTTGGTTCTGAATTTTCTTGAAGGATTCCAATGGAGACAGCATTGAGAAGTTCAAGGAACTTTGGGAGAAACTGAAACAGGAGCAGGAGACCAAGATCAACGTGAGTTTGACAGTCTATCGTCACCGACTAACGGCAAACACTTTTATTCTTGACGAGCAGCAAGCAGTGTTACATAGATTGAACAATCTAGACGGCGATCAGATATTAGACGAAGCAGTCATGAGACACAGGGGAGTCTCTGAAGTAGAGGCTCGAGACTCCAAACACTCTTAGCGCCTGTAAAAAAGACGAAGGTACTTTGATGATACACGGACGTATTTTCCCAATAGTTCTTATTTTTTTTTCTTAGCAGAACAGCAATATAAGAAGCAAAGTTGAAGTATTGGTGCTACAAAAAAGTTTCAATTGCGATTGAGTTGTAGGAAATACTGCGTCTGTATATCATAAAAGTATCAAGACAAGAGGAGTGTCAGATAGTTCGGTAAATACAACTTCTGGTAGAAATGTCGACCAGAATGTTGAACCACGAGCTGGCCAGAGTCGGAGATAGATAGCATGAAAATGATCTATTTGGAAAGCCAGTTAACCATAAACTGTCAGATGGTTAAAGTAGCTTACTCGATTCTCTGTTCCGTACACTCTTACTTTTGTCTTTTCTTCTTCTGACCCTTTCTTTGTGTGACGGTCCAGTTTATAGTTTTTGACTGTCATATTGGTTATCTGACTACCAAACTCTGGCTATTCTTCTGCTCAGGCTGCGAGTACGTGTCAATCAAGCAGCCTAACAATGTTTTTTTTACATTCTTGAAAAAAATAGTCCAAAGCTTGCAGGACTTGGAAGCAGAACTTGAAGAGCAGAGAACAGCAAAAGAAGCTGAGCGAGCCCAAAAGAAAAAAGAGTTCCAGCAGAGATGGAACGAAATAAAGCAGAAAATCAGTGGGAAGGTGGATGAGATTAAGACAAAGGTATGGTTTGTTTAAAAGAAAAATCGATCACTACCGTAATCTGAGAGGGCGAAATGCGGAATATGCGGTGGGTGCCATTTTGGCTTTGAAGCACGCACCAACTCCTATAACATAGAGGCCGCGTATCAAAAATGACTACGATAACTTGCCCAAACGCAGCACCTCCGCATATTCCAAATTCCGCCCCTCTTTCACCGTAAGCAATTTGATTTCGTGGCAGGACAAATAGCCCAGAGTCCTTTAGCCTTGGCTGAGTATTCAATGTTCGCGTGCTGAGAGGGTCCCGCCACAAGAACAAAAGGGTTACGGTAGTGGCTTCTTATTTTTGAACCATCCAACTATTCAATAGTAGCCAACTGTTTCAGATCAAGAAAGAACACGCACAGAAAGCTGCAGAGGTTGAGACTCGATCTCTGCTCCCTGTGAGTTTTTTTCACTTCTACAGCCCTATTCAAAAAGTTCAGAAGGATTTGACAGTCGTGGAGAAGCAGCAGCTTGTCCAGGAACTTTTCACCGTTTTTGAAGCGATTGCCAATACGACCAGGATACGAAAGGCTGAGAAGAAGAAGGAGAGACAGGAGGCTATTGAGCAGATGAAGCCGGCCATCCACGAGTTTTTCACCAACTTGAAGACCAAGTTTTCGGCTTGGAAGGCGGCAAAAGAAGAGGAGAAGGCTCAGGTGGGACAAGATAGTTCGTGAAAAAAAGGTTCCAGAAATGGGAAGACGTGAAAGTCATCCTGTCCTCATTGATCCAAAACGCGATTAAGAAGAAAAAAGAGAAAGATGCGGCCGTCAAGGAGTTCTGGGACCAGATCTATGCGAAGATCGTCTGGGCTGGAAGCTCTGTAACTTCTGGAGAACCGGCTCCGGCAGAAGCTGCAGTCAAGGCTACCTTCCTGGACCAGTGAGTAGTATCTATTGCCATTCAATCTCGACTTTTAGGTTGACCGGCACCTCAACCTGGCAAAATGTGACATGGATCCTGCTGGCAATCTGTGTCTTCCTGGCGGTGGCTCTCCTCGGAACCATCCTGTATCAGGTCGGCAAATTTACTGATACATCGACTGTATACCGCTCAAACTCCGGATTTTCCTTCACTTGCGTCCCGTAACGAACTGTTAAAAAGTCCTTCTCAGTAAACCGGGTCTAGGTAAAGTCACCCTGTCCTCTTTCCAACCTCACAGTTGGGCTATCACAAATTTAGCAATAGTGCCGTGCCTATCTTCTAGTCACAACTGGCGTGTCAACTAAATCCTCAGTAATTCTCGACTTGCCATCTTTGGCGTTGCAACTAGTGTTGCACGTATCACACAAGTACCCGATTGCGTCGATAGTGGAGACGTGGTGTTATTCCCTACCAATAGACTAAAACGTTTTCAAAAAAAAAAAAATATTCCAGAACACGCGGCGACTCAAGTACGAGAGACTACCCGGCGACGATGGGGCACATCCGATTTACCCGAAGCTGGAATTGCGCCAGGACTTTTGAATCTCTTTTCTGATCATGGCTAAAGTAAACGTGTTATACTGATGATCAAGACCAGATTCCTCAGTCAGACAAACAGATCTTTATGTTTTGTGTCCAAGATGTTGTGTCCCAGAGCATGTCTACAGACCACTTTCTCCTTGTTTATGAACTAATCAACTGATAGTGACGACTATTCTTATTTTACCATTGCTCTTTTAGGCAAATAGACTTGGCTCACAATCTTGGGTAATAGTTCGGCAGGCGGCTCGGTTCATTCAAACGGGTTTTCGCGCGCATTTTTGAATTCGGCGAGATTTTGAAATCTATTTCTCGTTTACGATTTCAACGCCTTTTCACTGCTTTTCTCAACTTTTTGCCTTATATTTTATGTCTCTTCTTGTTCGCTTCAAGAAATAAAAACTAAGACTGCCTAGTTCTCCGTTGGTACAATCTGCTCCCGTCTGTTGGTCAACCGATAGGAGTCAATTATCATTATACAAGGCAGTTCTAGTTTATATTACTTGAAGAGAGCAAGAAAAGACATGAAAGGTGAGGCAAAAAGTTGTGAAAAGCAGTGACAAGGCGTAGGAATCGTAAACGAGAAGAAGATTTCAAAATCCCGCCGAATTCAAAAATGCGCGCGAAAACCCGTTTGAATGAACCGAGCCGCCTGCCGAACTATTACCCAATCTTGTCCTTATTAGGTTTAGCCCTAATCGGTGAAGTCTACCGTCCAAAAACGGCTTTTTGATAGATTTCGATCTGTTTGTTGACGTGAATATCGTGTTTGGGACGAGTATAATAGGCACGATATTTGCTTCAGACTACATTGGACGGCACATACTGTGTTTCTAACATACGGACTAGCTCAAACGCCGAGACAGTAAGTGTGAGATTGATCCATCCAGGTGACTGATTTCGCCGTGCTAGTGTTGACCGGGCGCGCGTCAGTATGGCACATTTTTTCGGGAGAAGACAATCTAACAAAGAAAACATGACACCAATTTTGAGCATAGGCTCGACACAGTCTAACTAGCTTATGTTCAAAATGGGTGTCAAAGTTTTCATCTACCGCTAAAAATGCGCACTGTGGTTTGTCCAATCCTAGGTCCACTGCATGCCGTTTACAAACCGGCCCGGGCTTGTGATTTTCGGCACGTTCGGCCATTCCTGGTCAATCTCTCGGGTCAAAACTTATGATAAGATTACCCTCCTAGCCAGATAACACAGAGCTTCCTTCTGTCTTCTTCCGACTTTGACTCTCAAGATGTTACTAGTTCGAAGTGCCTCTCGCGTCGCATGATCAAGTAGATAAGGCACACACACAAACAGAAAACAATGATATGGGACTCGACAGTCGGCTCCTATTTGTGCTTATTGACTGGCTGTCCTATCTTTACAGTTGCCCCAATGTCGCAAGTTAGTAGCCCGAGAGATAAGCCATGCCTGCACTTCCCGGAATCCTACTTTTGTTATCTTTTCGATGAACCAAAACTACTGGCTGCGCACCAACTCTAAGCCATAGGCTTCGATACGCAGTTGGATTAGACAAACAACTGTGTATCGACGTCTTTGATTAAGAGTTGGTGCGCAGTATAAGCTCCAAACTCCGACTGGCGCAACCTAATGAAACTGTTTTCGGCTACAAAGCATAATCACCAACAGCTCCTCTTTTTCTACACACCTGATAAGAGAGGCACGAGTCACATTGTCATTTAGAACTCTCTACTTATCTTTCACAATTCGAAAATACCAATACTGTTCAGGATGAAGCTCCTCTTTCTATTACCAGTGTTCTTAGCGGCCGTGAGTTTGGGACGAGCACAGGAGGAACCGTCGTCTGCCGATCTGTTCCAGGTATTTGGACTCCGTTTCTATGTGAATATCCAGATTCCAGCAATTCCTGGACGTTGAGGCGGAACTGAAAGAGCAGTGGAAGAATGACTTTGAGGCCTTCAGGTAAACTATCCAGAATAGAAGCTCACATTAAAATATGCTGTTTTCCGGCCCAAGACGACGTTTAAAGACTTTCCGATATTATGCAAAGTTGTAGAGCAGGTCAAGGGCTACAAATTTGCAGAATATCGTAAAGCTCAAAAATCTGTGCTTGAATGGATATCGATGTTGAGACGTCCAAGACGTGATTTGGATTCTCATTTTTTTTGCTCAAGATAACAATTTTGGGTTTAATAATGTTCTATAAAGTTGTAGCTCTTGATCTGCTCTACAGCTTTGCAGAACATCAGAAAGTTCAGAAATGCCGTCTAAATCCAGAAAATAACGTATTTTGTGAGAGACAGTATGTACGGAATCTTGATTCCAGACAGAAGAAGCAAGACGAACAGGCCAAACTTCAAGAGCTGATCGATGCCATGAACCAGAAGTTCAAGGAGCAAGCGGACAAGATCAAGGAAACTTACGACGTGAGTAGGAATCGGTATTTTCAATTGTGTATTTTCAGCAATTTCAACAAGCTAAGGAGCAACGCGAGGCCGAGAAGGCTGCTCATCGACAGGAGGTTATGGACGAGCTGAAGAAGGCCTTCCAGATCTTCTCTGACTATAAAAAGGAGGAGAAGGAGAGGGAGAAACAGCAGACGATCGATCTGTACAACGAGCTGAAGAAGAAGTGGGATGAGAAGGTACAGGAGGCGGCTGAGACCAAGAAGCAACAACTGGACGACTACAAGAACTCCATCGATCAGATGCAGACAAAGTGGAGTGACTGGGTCAACAAGATGAATGAGGCCAAGAAGCAGGCATGGGACAAACAGAAACAGGTAGAATCTTTCATAAATACGTCCCGTCAGAATTATACGCTTCCGATGTTTGAGTACGAAGGGTAGGGTCAATTTTTGAGATCAACACAACATACTTTTGCTTGCTGATGCTCTGCAAAATTATAGAAAAAGTCAAGGGCTACAACTTCGAGGCTATCGAACATCCAAAAGTCCGAAAATGCTGTCTTGACCCCGAGACGTATGAAACCAAATTGCTTCTTGGCGCGCCGCGACATCTTCATCGAGCCCGCATCCCCCTTTCGAACTTTCCAATGTTCTGGAAAGTTGTAACTCTCAATCTATTTTACAACTTTACAGAATATCGAAAAGCCGGAAAAGGTTGTCTTGAGCTTGTAACGCAGCTGTTTTGACACGGTTGAGCTCCTTCATGTAGTTCGTCCTTTGAGACGCGTTTGGATCACAAAAACTGTCATATTTCAGAAGCTTGAGCAGGCAAAGCAAGAGTTTGAAGAGCTAAAACAGCTGATGGAGCAAGAACTGCAACGAAGAACCGAAGCCAAGCAGCAGCGAAAGGAGGAACACAAGAAGGCCATCGACCAGTACAGATCGGACATCCAAACGAAGAAAGACGAACTGGATCAGTTGGAGGCCGAGGCTATCGAGCAGATGAACACGGTACAGCAGAAGAAGAACGAGATCACCGGGCTCATGATGAAGATCATGAACGATCAAACGAAGGCCTACTGGGACGAGAAGATGTACGCCAAGGTTCAGCAGAACCTGGACATGGCTGCGGCCAAGGAAGTCTTTGATAGGAACGAGCCAAATTGGGGTTCTGGAAAGGACAAGTGGGGAGGAGCTGGCGGCAAATGGGGAGGAGCTGGCGGCAAATGGGAAGGAGCTGGCGGCAAAGGGAAAGGAGCTGGCGGCAAGGGGGAAGGAGCTGGCGGCAAATGGGAAGGCCAAGATGGTCTCCTAGACAAGATTCACAAACATGGACCGAGTTCAGTGCTGGACGAGAACAAAAATAAGGGAAAGTCGACTCCGGCTCCTCCTGTTGCTGAAATGCCGACGGAGGATGTGCAGAAGGTTCAGCCAGACTACATGGAATCGGACAATGTGGTTGGAGGTCCCGAGCCGAGAGCTACTCTTCTTGACCAGTGAGTTTCAGTATACGAAAGACACATGACGCAGTCGGTTATACAGCGCACCGACTGCAGAGCAAAAGGTGTCGGGTTCGATTTCCGCACTTGACAAACTTTTGTATTTCCTTATAAAACAATCCGGAAAGCCCCTAGTTTTCGTATTTTTACTTTCGGCGGCCCTTCTACGACAAGAGTGGTTGAGCCCCTAATTCAAACTAAACTTTTATCGTTTTCAGAATCACCGGCACATCTCAATGGCAGACCGTGACCTGGATCCTTCTGGCACTATCCATTCTTTTGGTCATTGCTCTGATCGCCCTCATCATGTACCAGATCCAGCAGAGGAAGCACTACCAGGAGTTGGAGGGACACAATGATCCTGAGAGGGCTCCTCTGACTCGCTACCCTGAGGGACTTCAGTATTCGGACGTCGGTGTCCCTCTTCCCAAGGTTTGAAACCTTTTAAGATAAGAGATTCTGTAATAATTATTTAATAAAAGAGATTATAGTCTAGTTCGTGTTCATTAATCTCGCATTGCAGTCTATTCTCGCCAGCAATCGAGCCGGAACGTCTCGTTTGGCTGTGGTTCCCAGCGATGGAATGGCCGTCCTGCCCGTCAGAGAAGACTCCATGGATCCTACAATCTGATCACGATATCACATATTTGTATAAAATTCTTTTTATTAACTATCTTCAGAACAAGAATGTAGTCAAGAGAGCATGCTTCCATTACTGACAGTACATGTCTCCTGAAGGAGCTGGCGCACAGTCTACCTGCATGGCGTATATAGCCGGTAAGAGATCTCACTGCGGTGCAAAACTCTCGAGTTCGACTTCTCAAGCAGAAATACTTTTTTTTCTTGGCTGAACGGGAACACTTGATTTAGTTGTAATTTAAGACCTACAGGCCGAAAGGACAAAAACTTCCTGGTCCACTTCTGATAAGTTTTTCTTCACAAAAGGTCAAAGATCTGGAGCGTGTGCGTGTGTGGCGCAATCAGGCATTTTATCTGTCATTTATTCTCAGGGAGAGAGTCAGAACAGGTGTCCCCGTCAGTGTTCGTCCCGTAAAAATCTTGCCTAATGCGCTTAGAGGCTTCGACCGGTCTAAGCAGTGTCAGTTGCACTTTCGTCCCTCTCTTTCTTTCTCTTTTCGGAAACGTATCACAAGCCGCGTAGTACTCCAAGGTTACTCGCTCTCGATTTCCGAAAACAGTTCGAAGAAAGGTCAATACGGATGCCATCGCAAACAAGCGGTTTGGCGAAAAAGAGAACTAATTTGATGCGCTACTGATCTGTGAAAGTGCTGGTACCGTAAGGCCCGAAGAGTAGGCATCAATTTTCGGGGTCAAGACAACATTTTTGAACTTTCCGATGTTCTGCAAAGTTGTAAAACAGATGTAAAACAGATCAAGGGCTAAAAGGTTTCAAAACATCAGAAAGTTTGAAAATGCTGCCTTGTGCACGAAAAGAGAAGAACTGTTTGCGGGCCGGAACATCTTTGTTGCGGGGAGCTTCCAATTGGCCCCAAGAGCAGATCTTTGGGCTTTTCGATGTTCAGCAAAGTTGTAGCCTTTGATCTCCTCTACAACTTTGCAGTATTAAAAATTTGAAACGTGCTGCCTTAACCCCAAAAACACTTTCCAGAAAGGGCGAGTGCACTCGCGCCCCCTTTTTACAGTCCCTCGTCGGGTTGTCTGGCGCGGGCAGGTGTTTTCTGTCAAGCATTTGTTCCCGTCGGAGAACAGGAAACTTCCAGTTTTGCGGCATTTTTGTTGGTATAATCATGCCCTCGGGCGACGACGGCGGAAGAGCCAATTTAAACGTAAAGAAAAGAAATGATTGGGTACGTGTCAGAGGGTGGTCTGTGGAACGGGTTCGCCCCGGGAGTAATAGATCGACAAAAAGCTCTTTTTTTTAATTTAAAATGGAGCAAGTTGTTGGGAGGCGTAAGAATACACGCTAGGTATGCAGTCTGAAACTTGTCTACTGTTGTACTGACTTGAAAAACTGAAATGAAGTACATTTATTTGTGATTATTTGAACAAGATTTAAACTTTCCTGCTTCGTACTAAAGGTATGTTTAAAACCACCATAGCACTCATTGCCAGTTGATGCTTTTCAGCTTGGCTTTGGGGGTATTGGGTATCCCGTTCGAAGATACTAGGCCTCGAAGCAAGTACACTTGTCTACCAGAGAAGCACTCAGAAGAAACTTATCTAAAACGTGGAACTGCTCTGTTTGTCGGGAATGAGTATATGTGGCTATAACTAACTGACATGTAAGAATCAAGTGACTGTCAGTATGCTTCAAGAAACTACGAGCGCTCTCCTGAGTTGGTAGGATGAGCATATTGAAAGTCTTAGTAAGCTACGCAGCAAAGGACATTTCTGGAAAGTTTTAGAAACTACGAAAGCCCTGGCAACTGGCTCCAAAGTTACTTCAGGAAGGACTCTACGCGTACAAGGCTTGATTTCAGAGTCTGAAAGACAGACTGACCAACTGTTAAACTGTTATGACTACAGAACTCTGACCATTTGTCTCCTGAAGTTTTTCCCAGATTCCCCTGTCCCATTCGTCGCCCCACTGACAAGAATCCTCCATTTCCCGTAGGCCATAATCAGCTGTCGTAAAAGTCGTTTTTGGACGAATGACAAATATCCCCGCCATCCTCTCCGGCCATTCATCAAAATAACAGTTTTTCCATTGGTATCTCCCCGACTTTCAGTTCTTATCTCTTTGTGTAGCCATTAGCAAGATTAAGATTTACACCTCTCCCGATCCGAGGAGCTAACCACAATCCACCCCCTTTGAAAAGGGAAAAGCTTTCGCCTGAAGAAGATGAAAAGCAGCCGAGTGACCTTGCCAATTAGAAGGGCGTATTCGAGCCAGTTTCCTGGGAAGCCGTGCTGTGATGATCGCAATCTGAAGGCCGTGGAGCGCTTTCTTCTTGTCCCACCATTGAAATTTGGCGTTCCAATTTCCTAATAAGGCATTGTGTGTGTGTGGGTGGCAAGAAGGCGTAATATTACAGTCTTCTTACGAGCCATTTCGGTTCTGAACCAGTGAGAGAGAGAGAGAGAGAGAGATACGATGACCATGAAATGACCTATACAGCTTACAACCGAAGATTTACGGGCATGAACGGTCTACGACAGCCAGTCCCCTTCCGTCCGTCTTCGATCATTTTCACGATTGGCAGATGATGGATCATGTTCTGGTTGGAAGGGGGATGCTCACAAAAGATCCGTCTGCAGCTAACTTACAGGCTCGAGGTGACCTCCAATTTGCTTTCCTATGGCTCTGAAACCATTTGGGACATTTAGGAGACTCACTGAATCTTGTGCCAAGTTCAGCACGAGGATACCAAGATCACGCTCACAAGATTCAGCTGTCCATCTCATTGAGTGAACCATAGAGTAGATGTCCAACAGTAATAGTTGTAGAATTCAAAGTTATTGCCAGAAACAGATTTCTGCTACGAAATGCTGTAATTAGATGTTTTGTACGAACTACAGTAATTAGTTAGTTTTTGCGGCAAGTTGGGAATGTCATCTGTGAAACATAAAGAACCCAAAGAGCTCGGTCCTGTTATCTCACAATCAGCCATTTCCAACTCTCTCCAACTCAAGAAAGCTCTCATCCAGGCAGTCTCAGAAGTGAGGTATGGTCTCTCATAGTTCTCGCCCGTAAAGCATCAGAGGTCGGACAAGTTCTCTGCTGTATCGTTTAATTAGGCGACAAAGTCTTGCAAAGGGTCCACACGTACCATCTCACATGTCAGAAGACAGAAAACTCTCAGCCAAACAGCAGTGATCAGTACCCGGATCCTCTCAGCACTCAAACAAACTCTCACCCATACTTTTTTTTTTTAGGGATTCAACTGGATACTCACCCGTATCATCTCATACAGTTAAATTTTGATCCGATATCCTCGTGATTGTGAAACGGAAAGTGATCGATGGAATTTAGCCTTTGCGGCAATCAGAAATCTGCCCGGGGGTGTCATGGTCAAGCTAATTTTTGATGTCTTTAGACACTCCTGGAGAGTTCATTCAGAGACTGGACCCATTCCCTTCTTGCATTCTCTTACACTCGCGGTACGAAAGAACAAGGACATTTGCCTCTCTTTGCTGCCATTCCCGAAGGGTCCAGTTCTTTTCCTGTGGGTTGTAATTGGCCTCCCCCTAGAGGCACAGTGTGTAAGACAATGCCAGTACCTTCCTGACCAAAAAACAATCGGCTTTATGTCCGTCCCCCTCTAGAAGAAGCCGCTCACAGTTTTTTTCTCCCCTCTCCTTCGAAGGGACAGATAGATGATGATAGCGGCCGATGGACAAGCCAAGGACAAACCACCTGAACTGAAACACGTCGCCACAAAGAGAAAAGAGAGAGATTGTATCAATGAAGGACGTAGGTAGGAGAGTCAGTTAAACAACAAACAACACTGTCAGCAAAACTGAAAAAAGACTGCGGGAGACGGTGGTGAACCGAATTTGGTGTGGGAAAGTGTCTGGCTTGGGTTGTGTTTTGGTCTGGAAATGAAACCAAAATGGAAATTGTCGGAAAACTTGTTTAAGTTGGTGCGTGCTCCGAGGTCAATCTGTCTCTGCTCGGAACTCCTACATATCCCGTTGTCAGTCCTTCGAAAATTTCGTTGTGGGACCCACTCGTTACGTGTCGAAACTGAATTTTATATTGATATTAGACTAGTCACGGTCATATATTTTAAATGGCTCAAAGAGAAAAAACCTGAACTACTTGACCGATTATTCAGCATTGACGGTCCCACAACGAACTTTTAAAGGACTGCAAGGACTGGACTTTAGTTTAGGTAAAACTTCAGAGTTCCAACTGTCCAGGTCATTCTAGCTTGAGCTCTCGGCGGGACATCGAATGGAACGTGGTTGGCCGAAGCTAGAACAAAACATTTGAGTCAGACTTTTCCACTGGCTATCCTTTTATCGTTTTCTACATCAAGCCTATTTTTTTCGCGCTCCAGGTAGCGCTTCCTTCCTTGTCCTGCCAAAAAGAGTCATTATTTAGTTGACGCCACCCCGTCAGCTTGATGTCCTTCCCGCCACGAGATAAACCATTTACGATCTCTCCTGGTTTTTTTTTCGCATTCAGTGTGCAATGACCAAAACCCCCTCGGGACGCTGTTTGCCCTTCCTCATTCCGATCAAAGCATATGCTTGTAGTGATGAATTAGAGTCGAACACGTTCAGACGACAAAAAAGGAGAAACGAGGATGAAGGGGGAACACTCGAGGACAAGCGATGACGAACCGGAGAGACAGAGAGTGAGAGGGAAACTGCCCGGCGGACGGATTAATCAAGCCCGACGTCTGGTGGCAGGGTAAAAATTAAGAGGAGGAATGTTGTGGGAGAGAGAGTGAAGGGCATCTCGATAAGGCCTGAGGAGGAACGGGTGTGGATCAAGAGAGCAGTTAACAGATCTCTCTGCCTCTCAGAGTGATTAGTCGAACAAGCAGGCCTGTAAAACGACGCGAGCTCCGAAAAAAGTAGTCTGATCAGTTAGTGAAAAAAAGATGATTGAAGAGTGCAGAGGTGGTAAAAATCAGAAGGGTTGAAAGAGGACGAGCCGAAAAAGTAACCCAATATGGTCTTTTTTTTAATCAAAAACTAAGACCATCACATGGTTCACTGCCATCAAAAACATCAGGAAACGTAAAATACAATAACTTCATACTACCGGGAACGAACCCGGGACTTTAAAATACTGGACAAGCCATTCCGCGAAGCGTTTTTCCGAGGCGGTACGGGTGTGCTGTCCAAAACGGCCCAAGGTTTAACGCATTCGCATGGAGTTCAAACGTCATCGAGAGTTGTAGAGTTGCCCGTCGAGATAAAACTTTTTAGTTTTCAGTTTTCATTTGCAGTTTTCGAAGGCGCTGATCACGAATCTGTCCTCCAATCAAGCTTAAAATGAGTAAAATGAGCTAGTGGAGAAAAAGTGTTGACCGAATGTCTCTCTGTCTCTGCACATGATGTGAAGTATCCTCAGAATCAAAAAATCAGCCCGGTCCGAGGCACAGCGCCAGATCTCGAAAAAGCTAATTTGAATGCCTGGCGAAAGAACTCGATTTCCATTTGGATGGGGAACTTTGAAAAGCGTGAATGTGTCTACTGCCTTTTTCAACAGAGAATGGCGGAAGTTCGAAGATCTTGGGAACTGCCACTCCAGATAAATATTTGGGTTTGGGTTCTTGGTCGTCGGCTCTGTGGGTTCTGTGTCAGGCCTTCGGTATGCACGAACCGACCTTGACGCCTGGGTGTCTCTCGTTGGCAAGCGGTCTCTGCTTGGCAATCTCCGCCTACAGTACGCTCTCTGACTAGCATGTTGCTAGCTATTCGGGGGGCTGGTCTCCTATATAAAGCAGCCGCAGTGGGGGTAGCCGACAGGTGAGGCTTCTCATCCCCAGAACAGAGCGGTGAGTCCGTGTCTCTTTTCTCCTTTTCCTTGATACCCTTCCCTCCCTTTCAGTCATCCAGTCTGAAGATTTGCTTTCAGATGGTTGACGAGAAACAGTTGGAGGTGGAGGCCAACTCCCTCCGTCGCATTGCCTTCTTCGGCGTTGCTGTCGCCACAATGGCCACCCTCGTCTGTGTTATTTCCGTCCCCATGGTCTACAACTACATGCAGCACATGCAGTCCGTGATGCAGTCCGAGGTCGACTTCTGCAAATCCCGCTCCAGCAACATCTGGAGGGAGGTCACCAGGACCCAGGTCCTCGCCAAGGTCACTGGAGGAGTCAGGTCTCCTCGTCAGGCCGGATACGGGTCTTCTGCCGGAGTTGAGGGCAGCGTTGCCCACCAGGGAGGCTGCTGCGGCTGCGGAGTCTCTGCTGCCGGACCCCCTGGTCCTCCCGGACCCGATGGTGAGGATGGATCTGATGGAGAGCCTGGAGCTCCCGGAAAGGACGGACCCGATGGACCAGAGGCTACTCCTGCTCCCGCTCACGACTGGTGCTTCGACTGTCCTCCTGGCCCTGCTGGACCCGCTGGAAACGCCGGACCCAAGGGACCCAACGGAAACCCCGGAGGACCTGGTGCCCCTGGAGGACCCGGAAACGCTGGAGCTCCTGGAACTCCCGGACCTCAGGGACCTGCCGGAAACGACGGACAGCCCGGAAATGCTGGACAGCCCGGAGCTCCCGGACAAGTTCACGAGGTTCCCGGCCCCAACGGACCTCCTGGACCCCCCGGACCTCAGGGACCTCCTGGCCCCGCTGGAAACCCCGGAGCTGCTGGACAACCCGGACAGGCTGGACAACAGGGACCCCAGGGAGACAACGGAAAGGACGGAGCTCCCGGAAACGCTGGAGCCGATGGAGAGCACGGACCCGACGGAGAGACTGGAGCTCCCGGTATGTCTTTCATTGTGTCACTGGCTAATGAGTCAATTTCTAGGAGGATGCGACCACTGTCCCCCTCCCCGTACCGCTCCCGGATATTAGAGTGGGACCTCTTCTCATTGCCATCATCTACGAGCTCAAAACCTCGTCTTTTCTCAAGACGAAATAAAATATTAATATCATCCGGCAGTCCTGTTTCGATTCGGTCAGTGGTTGTTTGGGTAAAAAGGCGATTGGCGGCAGCCGCTCATCAGGCAAAAACTGGGAAGACAGCTTGCGTAACGGGAAGCTGACCGGCGATTAGATGCTTAGTTCAATTAGTTCGGAAGCTGGGAGATCATGTACAGCCCGGTCTTAATCGGATAAGGGACCTGGGGGACTAGGGCTTAGTGGTTTTCAACAGCTCGGATCATAACAATTAGTATCTCTCGCTTTTCATAAACTTCGATCACGGTGGACAGTATGGGTTGCGATATTGTCAATAAGCTCTCTTCTTGAATAGAGTAGACAAATCAGACCTCAGTTGTCAGACGATGGCTCAGTTCAGAGTTTCCCTAAAAGTCGACATAGCTGGAGAAGTTGTTGTGAGGGGCTCTGTAACGGTTGAATCTTGTTACTCACCAGCTGCAGACGGCAGTTTCGCAGCCCATTGACATGCAATTGTGCGGATAGCAGGACAGGCAGACACAGACAGACGGACACCATTGCGCTTTAGTAAAGAAAATGCTCCGTTATAATTGCTTACCTAAGTTCACTCACTCACTTTCCAGAGTGCGCGCGCAGTCTTGCACCCATAGATCAGTCGGTTAGCGCTTCGACTAAAAAACCAAAGCGGTCGGGTTGGGCTACCGTGTGCATGAATTCATGCCTTCTCATGAAAGACTCGAAAAGAACTTCAAAAGATCTTTTCTATCATTAGTTGGAGCGGAATCGTCATTTTTCAACTTCGATTCTTTGAGAATTGCGCGACGAATTCAAATGGGGTAGGAAATTACACTTCAAACTCAAGGATCCCAGAACAATGTTTTCTAAATTTGCCTATGAGTTATTGACTTGCTAACAAGTACTGTACCACTTCCACCCTGATCTCTTCACGCTCCTTACCGTATCGCCTTCACCTTGCCCTTTCACCTCCCGCCCTTTCCCCGTCAACAATAACCAACTGCAAACCAGGGGAGCTGGTTGCAGTTGATACCAGTATCATCTCCCGTCAAGGATGTTTTTCAAGGGGAGTCTTCTCCTCGGAAAGTGCGTTTTTGACGCACACACAGCAGGCAAATCGCGCAAAAAGCAAGTTCTGTGGCGGGGGCAACTATTGGAAACAACACATGAAGCTATTAGAACACGCGTTAGGGGCGCGAAAGAATGCAAAACAGCCCGATTGGAACGGGCCAGCAAGTCAGAGAACGAGGTGAATAAATATGATTTTATTTCGTCTGAGAGGACGAGTTGAGCATCGAAGTGAGGACAACAAATAACAGTCCCACTCTAATATCCGGGAGCGGTACGGGGAGGGGGACAGTGGTCGCATCCTCCTAGAAATTGACTCATTAGCCAGTGACACAATGAAAGACATACCGGGAGCTCCAGTCTCTCCGTCGGGTCCGTGCTCTCCATCGGCTCCAGCGTTTCCGGGAGCTCCGTCCTTTCCGTTGTCTCCCTGGGGTCCCTGTTGTCCAGCCTGTCCGGGTTGTCCAGCAGCTCCGGGGTTTCCAGCGGGGCCAGGAGGTCCCTGAGGTCCGGGGGTCCAGGAGGTCCGTTGGGGCCGGGAACCTCGTGAACTTGTCCGGGAGCTCCGGGCTGTCCAGCATTTCCGGGCTGTCCGTCGTTTCCGGCAGGTCCCTGAGGTCCGGGAGTTCCAGGAGCTCCAGCGTTTCCGGGTCCTCCAGGGGCACCAGGTCCTCCGGGGTTTCCGTTGGGTCCCTTGGGTCCGGCGTTTCCAGCGGGTCCAGCAGGGCCAGGAGGACAGTCGAAGCACCAGTCGTGAGCGGGAGCAGGAGTAGCCTCTGGTCCATCGGGTCCGTCCTTTCCGGGAGCTCCAGGCTCTCCATCAGATCCATCCTCACCATCGGGTCCGGGAGGACCAGGGGGTCCGGCAGCAGAGACTCCGCAGCCGCAGCAGCCTCCCTGGTGGGCAACGCTGCCCTCAACTCCGGCAGAAGACCCGTATCCGGCCTGACGAGGAGACCTGACTCCTCCAGTGACCTTGGCGAGGACCTGGGTCCTGGTGACCTCCTCCAGATGTTGCTGGAGCGGGATTTGCAGAAGTCGACCTCGGACTGCATCACGGACTGCATGTGCTGCATGTAGTTGTAGACCATGGGGACGGAAATAACACAGACGAGGGTGGCCATTGTGGCGACAGCAACGCCGAAGAAGGCAATGCGACGGAGGGAGTTGGCCTCCACCTCCAACTGTTTCTCGTCAACCATCTGAAAGCAAATCTTCAGACTGGATGACTGAAAGGGAGGGAAGGGTATCAAGGAAAAGGAGAAAAGAGACACGGACTCACCGCTCTGTTCTGGGGATGAGAAGCCTCACCTGTCGGCTACCCCCACTGCGGCTGCTTTATATAGGAGACCAGCCCCCCGAATAGCTAGCAACATGCTAGTCAGAGAGCGTACTGTAGGCGGAGATTGCCAAGCAGAGACCGCTTGCCAACGAGAGACACCCAGGCGTCAAGGTCAGAAGTAACGGGTTGCGGGGTATGCCCTAACTTATGTCCTCTTTGAAAAAGACGCTTATAGCGCATTGCGGGTGGTTCCGCAAAGGCTGCTGTCGAAAACTGAACTTTCTCCTATAGTGGCCAAGATATGACCAAAACCTCAGTCTTTCAGGTTGAGACCACTCGCTCTTGATCTTTTTCTCACAGACCTTGGCAATTTTTACGCAGTGTTTTGCCCACTGCGAGCCTTTCCAGTTTTTGTCGCTGCTTTTGACAACAAATGTTCGTGACCGACATTGAGAGAGAGACAGATTTTCGTCCTTGATAACAAACAATTTATTAAGGAGGAAGCTCATGACCTTTTCCGTGTCGCGGACGATGGTTTTTGCGTCTCTTCCAACCCTGCTGTGGCGTCGTCGAACGGACTTCCACCGTCTTGTAGCACTCAATTAATGGCGTCTCGATAAACCTAAAATTGTTTTAAAGCGGAACTATACTGGTCCCCCCCCGTTTGAATTTGGCGCGTCAGCCCTTCAAACTTCAGCCCGTGCTGCGCGGGAAAAGTAACGAGGAAAAATTGAAGAGTTTTGTCCATTTAATGCTACAAAGTCTTCTGAAGGTATTTTCTGAGATCACGAGTAGAGAAATAGGTTTTGCAAATACAGGAATTGAACCCGACCCTTTTGGTTGTTTAGTCGGAGGGCTAACCGACTAAGGGCAAGGACCGCGCAGGTTGTATTCGAGGTACTGGAAGGTAGCTAAGGTGCCTTTAACTTGTATGAAAAGATACCTAATGTCCCGTTTACAACCCATAAAGTATGGAGAAGGATAGTCTGGTTCTTCAGCTACAAACAGCCATCGCGTCTCGTTGCCTCTTCGGCATTGTTGAGTGGCGTCTTCGCCATGGACCAGGCTCAGCTCAGCGATATCGTAAAAGACATTCAGATGAGCGTTTTCCGGATCAGAGTTGACTATCACTGCCTGGGTAGCTACAGCCTGAAAGTGAGTGTTTGGTCATGATGTCTGCACAGTTGACGAAGCCCGTCTAGTCCTGCCATCCAGCAGGAAGCGAAATCATTAGTTGAAAAAGACAGTCAAGAGTCTTTCTCAAAGACCAACCAAGTTTACTAATGACCTTTGTCCCAAAAACCTTAGAAGGCTGCTCCAGACTGCTGATCTGTTTCTGTTCTGCTTAGGCTTGGCTCTGCTGAACTGTCTTCTTCTACCCTGCTCAACACTGTTCATTTCATGAGTCTATCGATCGAACCTCATCTGACAATCTGGTCAGATCCTCTATGAGTTCAGCTACAGTATCAGGAACCTGTTTCCAAACTCTGCTCGAAAATGAATCATTTGCACAGTTGTAGAGATTAAAAAGATCTATAACTTTTCGAAACATCGAACAGTCGCTAAAGGCAGCCTGGATCCGGAATCCCCAATTATTGGTGCGCAGATCCGATCCGACTTTTACCAAGGCCTATGCACAGGGCTGGATGAGAATCTGTACTCACCAATAGAAAAGCACTGAACTTTGTTCTGATCTGCCATGGTCCGGCTGCTTGCCTTCGAATTCCCATTCCCAGACCGCCATCTTCCCACAAGGGCTTACAAGACGTTGTCGCGTAAGCATCGTCTATAGCAAGGTCCCTGAAAACTTGTTGGTAACTTTTTGGGGTTGGATTACCTGTTAACAATCTCAGCCAGGGTAGACGTTGAGAAGAAAGGCTTTGGTAAGACGACCGACTTGATTGTTCTGGACAGTGGAAGGACGGAGACACAGAGATTATCCAGCTCCGGGGCGGCGTTACTCGATCCAAGGATGTGGACAGAGGACATGAGAGCCAGGTTGAGAATAATAAGAAAGACACAAAGGCCGACAGAGACAACAAAGACGGCTATGTGAAACACGTAGGAGAAGTATCTGAAAGTCTTTTTTGGAAACAGACAGAGAGATAGAGAAACTGACAAACCTGATAAAGCTTCTGGCACACTTGTGTCTATGATAAAAGGAGTTTCTCCTGCACGAATAGTGGTAGCAGTAGGGAACACAGCAAGTCACAGTCATCGCCAAGTAGCCAGCTACAGTAACAAGAGTGACACAGAGCCAGAGGAAGGCCGACTTGATAAAAGACATGGTCTTGATAGTTATACTCGCACAGTAGCCGACACAGGGAAGTGTCAGTATACCCGGGACGTTTTGGAAAGACTTGGGGGACTGAAAGGGAACAGTAAATATAATACTGAATGCTAATACCTCGTTATCAATGGGCGGACCGAAGATTCTCATCTTCGCAAAGCGGACTGGCCAACATTCGTCATACTCGGAGAGTCGAGGCTCATGAATGTCGACTGCCTGCTGGAGATGCTCAAAGGCGCTTGGTTGTCCGACGACTCGGACAGAGGCTGTGGTTTTTCGAAGAGGGCACAGCATCCTTCTGAAATTGGTTATTGAGCACCAGAGTATAAGCAGAGGAGACTGGCTTGGCAGAAAAGACTGTCCCGGTTAGATTCGACCAGGCTAGCTTCTAAACCAACTGGCCAACTCGGGGAGGATTCATGACTGTTCTTCTGATTGAGAATCTCATTGAGCTATGGACCAGCGTCATGCCACGAATCCAAAAAGTGTCTGATCAGCTAGCAAGCACAGATATCCAATGTTAGAGCATTTTTGTTACAATGGATATCAGACGTAGAAACGCAATGTGGCAATATTATTGGGAAAACATAAGAGCCAGAGCGTCGGGGTTGAACGGGCCGGTACTGTAGAGAGTGATATTTGAATTTTCAGCAATATCCTAACAAAAAGTATCCAACCTACTCAAGCTTTACGCTAAAGTAGGTATGGACTCGGATAGGGCCGAGTGCTTTCTGTTTACAAACGGGGCCTGAAGGGGCTTGTCGTGATTCAGCCAGGGTGGTCTGAGAAAGTACCTGTATGCAAAGTGCAGCATTGCAAATCTCCAGAACAGAGCCAGCGTTGTTGTCAGTGCCGACATGAGCAGTGTCCATGGGACAACATTCGGTCCCGGACATCTGCAGGCGGCTATGAAGAAAAAGTTGAGGATGGTCATTGGAGCGTCGTGTAAGAACATCATCAGGAAGGCGACCCGGAAATTGTTAAAGGCCTACAAATGTTTGATTTCTACCAATCCATTGAACTGACCTGAATCCACTCGACTACACTCTCCAGAACTAGAGCGAACCCGCTCCTGTAGGGTGTCACATCGAGTCGATGGGCGAAGGCGTTCTCTACACACAGGACGAGTAAGAGCCATGTGATCATGGACCCTCCTACGGCGATTGTCACGAGAGAGACAGCTAACCAGGTCTCCAACGTGAACGAGGTGACTCGACCCTAAACATGAAGTCTTTGAAGCTAGCCTACATCGGTTCCTCTGTTTTAAATCGGTGTCCAAATTTTTATCTGCGGGAACAGAAAAATGAGGAAATATGACGATTGTGGCCCGACTAAGGAAATAAAAAGCCTTCTTAAGGTGTTTCCGGGACTTTCATGAGTAGAGTAACATATTTTCGACGATTTTCTCTGAGGTATTCGAAGGCTCTTAATGTTTTTATTTATAGAGCTAGGATACAAATGGTAGCGGTATCTAAACTCTGGAGCTGCACCTAAATACAAAGTTGCCGAAAGCCACCTGCGTACTCAGCCGCTTGGCTCAGTCGATTAGTGCTCCGACTAAAAAAAAAATTTCTCGGATTCGATTCCCACGCCGGTTACCAGTTCTTTGTGTCTTTCCATGAAGTCTACAAAACAGCTTCCAGATTGGTTTTGGCTTATTAGTAGGGCTACTCTATATAGCTGTGAGCCGAAAAGGGTAGCGAGGGAGCGAAACGGAGTCCCTACCTGTAAGGTTGCAACGACATGTACCCAGTCTGCGATGCAATTAAAGCTGTAGACGACAAAGGAGAGAGCGTAGAGGGTGTGCATTGTCCTTCCCTAAAGTCCTGAATTGAAAAATGTAGAAAAAAAACCTCACATTGAGACTGGGAGTCGAAGGTGACCCCATGGCAAAGCCCGAGGTATACAAGGTATCCAGCAGGGCCAGGACATTTCCAGATCGGACAGTAGGCGACGTCAGCGACTCTTTCATAGCATCAAACTACGCTAGTAATTGAATCGACGCCAGAAATGGGGAGTGAGGGCCACTTGGATTGTTGGAGGATTGCGTGGCAGCCGACTTCCGGAGATGCCTCGTTAACTGCTGTTGTTGCCTTTTTGCTAAGAGTAGGGGCGAGAGGAAACGACGCGGTTGTCCACAGCAGACTTGGGGAAGACCTGGCAGAGAGGCTATTTATAGACTTTGGATAGTTTGTATCCAATCACTGCCAGGAGCTCTCTTCTTTCTTTACCGTTCTGAACGTCCTCGGAACCTTCTGCAGAAACCTGCCACTTTGGATTGTCATACTAGCTTATTTAACAACTTGTGCTGTTCCTGACGAAGACCAGCTTTTTGTAACAGCTTGAGCTGACTTGTTATATCAACTACACGTATACACATACAAATTTGTGAACCTTTTCCTCAGAAACAGAAGGAATGCCAATGAGAAAAATCCTTCCTATTCAATGGTTTCAGCCTCCACCAAAACTTCCAACATTCAGGTGCTGGATATTTGAAAGAATGAAGTTTATCGTGGTGTTCCTATAGTTCTTCGCTATCCTAAGCACTGCCGAAGGATGCACAAAGGTCAAACCCAAGTTGGTCAATCGGCCGAAGAGGGAAGGTTCGAATCCGCTCATAAAACGCGCCTCAAACTAGAACTGGGGCGATGTTGTGAAATACTTTATGAAAAATAAGTCTAAAGACAAATAGATGATACATCTTTCGTGTTTAGTTCTATTTCTCCTGGACGCAAGCACCCTTTTTCAAGATCATTCTCCTCTGATTCCCATCCAGTTCTTCTTGACATCTAAATGCTGGACAGAGGTCTACCTTCGACTCACAAGACATTGTAATTAATCACGGTAATGATCGAGCGTTGAGTATGTTAAGACTCAATTAACCTTAATTTAACGAGAGTGGACTGGGACTTTGAAAAATCTAATCTGGATAGGGCAATGCTGTGGGCGCACTAACCTGTATGTCACTTTGTCTCTCTGTCTCTTCTTTGAACCCATTACGAATACGCCCCTGTTTGATAAAGTTCGCATTTGTCATCTGGAAAAACTTAATCCCACATAAGCCCCAAAAGTGCAAAAGTGCAAATCAACGTTAGATAATGTGTCGGGTGATTAGGATTAACCTTAGAAGGGAAGAGAAGGGACTGAAAACAAGCTCTGTATATAAGGAGAGAGTTCCGGATACAGTTCTCTATTTGAAGAGTATGTCCAACTATGTCAACATCACTACAATTACAGCCTCTATGGCTATAATACTCAATTTGTTCCTCATCTTCATCATCATCTACTTCAAAAATGCCAATTTGGGAAGTTTCAAATGGGCTCTCGTCCTGTTGGCAGCCTTCGAGGCCAGCTTCGCCATTGATCTCGTCCTAGCTCCACCGGTAAGGGCTCGGAACGAAAGGTCTACTCAAAAGAGAAGCAGAGACCGAGAGACAAAGTGACAGAGAGGCAAACAGACAGAGAGACAGGGACAGAGACAGAGACAAAGAAAAAAAGAGTCAGAGGGACAGGTACAGAGACAGAGAGACAGATCCTATAATGCAATTCTGTCCCTCTTTTCAGTACTTCGTCGTCATGGACGGAACTTGGATGGCCTTTTCCTTCGGAACGCCCGTCTCGGACTCGATCATGAGCTATTTCGCCTCGCTCGTCTACTGTTCGCTCCATCAGATCTGGGTCGGAATCATTGCTGCGCTCTTCATCTACCGCTATATTGTCATCTGCCAGAACAGCTGGCTTACCTACCTGGAAACGCACAAGCTGTTGAAGTATCTCATCGGTCTCTTTTATATCGCCCACGTTCTTGTGGCACTCTGGTGTGGCATACTTTTGTGCGAACATGACCCCATGAGCGAGGTTAGTTCGAACAGAACAAATGCTTTAAAAAATCCCACCCGGATCCAAATTTTCTGAGCCGTACCATTTTGTAGAGATTTCGAGCTGAGTAAGAATACAATATCTTGTTAAAGGGTTCCTGGTTTCCAAACAAAATTTCAGCGAAACAGTCGGTGTTTTACTAACAATAGGACACTCGAATCGCACTCGCGGGACCAGCGCGGGGTTCGATCCCCCGTGGGATACAAACTTTTCGACAAACTGTTATAAGTAGGAAGGGGCTGGAACTAGACGTTTCTAACGTGTGTCTATGAATCGAATCTACCGTACACTCGCGGGACCAGTTTATGCAACCAGAAGTTGAATACTCAATCGAGTCTTTGTTAAAGGACTGTCTCACTTTGAGCTGAACGTGGGTTCATTTTGACTCATCTTATCCATCCTAATGCTCTGAACAAGAACGGCACCTGACATTCTGCTGAGATTCGTCTATAAGATTAGTGTTGACACGCGGACGCCTTTTGCCAATTGAAAAGGTAGGGACTCTGAAAGTTAGAAAAAATATGAGCAGATATGCTTAAGTTGCCAGAGACAAAGCTTTAGAAATGAGTGTTACAGGACATCCGTCTGAAGGTGATCAACGTCTCTGGACTCGCCGTACCCAAAAACATTGACTATCTGGCTCTCAATCCGAAGGTATCCGTCCCCCATAATCGCCCATTCTTTGTTCAGTACCTAGCAGGCTACATCGGCTATGTCAACCACATCTTTGTCTATTACGGCAGTGTTCCGATCTATGCCTACTGCGGAATCTCGATGTACCGTAAGATTAAGCAGGCGTCCAAGATTGTCGCCAATCGTGACTTTGTCGAGCTACAACGGAAGATGTTCTATCTGGTCCTCATCCAGACAATGACCCCCTTGATGCTGGCTAATCTGCCCTTCTTGGTTGTTCTCACCTTTCCCCTCTGGCCGAGACATATCGTCTTCAATTCCACTTCCGAAATGATCCCCCTGCTGACGACACTCCCGAAAATAGGCAAGCCTCTTCTGGTCCCTCTAATGTTATCATCCCATTTGCAGTTGATCCCATCGCAATAATCTTTTTTGTGCCGGCATATCGAAAGGCAGCAGCTTCGTTGTTTGGCTGTGAGTTGATGTTACTATAGAGACGGAGGCTGAAAATATCTTCCAGGTGGCTCCAAACAACCCAGCTCGGTTCAACCGTCTATGGGCACAACGACCATGGTCGAATCGGGATTGACCACAGCTACAGCTAATCAGACTTCGACGAATCCATAAACATTATTTGGCTGTTTTAGTAGCAAGAAAAAATTGGTGTTTCCAGACGATAGGGCCGAGAATCTGTCTGGTTAGAGAGGGGAGCTCTCTTTTTTTGTCATGCTCGACGGGACAGAGGGGGAAGCTCACCGAGACGATATGGCCGAGAACCTGTCTAGGGGAGTTTTCAAGGCGTTCTCAGGCTCAAAGCTGCACCAACGAGCATAAGCAGACTATTCCTGCCAAAGTTCGAGCTCTTTTGGTCCACCTGAAGTCTGTCAGAACACAAGAACACTGACAGGCTTCAGGTGAATCAAAAGAGCTCGAAGTTTGGCAGGAATAGTCTGCTTGTGCTCGTTGGCGTAGCTATGAGTCTGATAACGGGTGTAGTGAAGCGACGACACAAACTCACCATAACAGCAAGTTGCAGGTTGAGGAGACAGAGTCTAAGTCTGCCTTGATACCGCTCTTCTTAATTGTATCCAGAGGCATCTCGTCAAGCTCGTCTCCTTCGGATCGTTTCCGAAAGTCTAAACACTCAGACTCTAGCAGTTTTTACAGAGGGACAGACTTACGATAGCAAAACTGCCCATTTACCTTTTTCAGTTCCACTGTGGCAGTGGAACTGAAAAAGTGGCAAACGTTTTGGTCAGTTCCTCTCCTTTCTTCTTCTCGACGTTCATTCCGACTGTCACCGACTAGTCTAGTACTCTCCAGCGGAAGGCTCTTCTTTCAGCAGAATGGTCACCTAGATAGACTTTTTCCTACAACAAAGTAATGGATTTCTTTTATTGAAACAGTTTAACGACTTCATTTTAGCTTTGTGCTCATTGAGACAAGGAGTTAGACTGAACTCATTGGAACATTGGAGGGGGGTGTCTACGCGAGAGGACGCTTTCGATACGGAACAGGATGACTGTAGCTGCTACTGGAATGCACACTGCGTGATACAACAAAGTAATGGATTGAAGACGGTGGTAGCTTCTGCAGAAGAGAACCCTACATGACGAAAGATAAGAACTATCTTCACTTTGTTCCCGAGAATTTTGTCTCTTTGTCTTCACGGAGCAGGAGTCAAATCTATGAGTCGTATTCGAAGGAATCCATCCCAAACCCATATCAACCAAATCAGCAGGGACCTGCAGGCTTTCCTGACATTAACGAGATAACGACCACAAACAACGAACTTCCTCAATATTCATGGTTAGTTCATTTTCATCTTTCCTTCTGAAGACTGGACTAGGGTAGAAAGTTTGTCTTAAAGCTTTGTTTCCTTTCTGGGGTTAAAGTTACCAATTTGTCCGGCTATGAACTACAAATTTGGCTGATCCCCCGTTGGGGCTCGTGACAGTTAAATACTGTACCAATCGAGCTACCCTGACAGGAGCAATTTCTCCTAGAGACGCATGTCCCAAACTGACTGGACTTGCAAACAGAAGTTGCTGTCACAAAGTATCTGTGATAAATTGGCAATATTTGGGCATTTTGAACTCTACCAAAACGATAGGGCATCTGTAAGTTTCCACGGACATTTGATATGGATACTATCCAGTTCAAAAAGTCCCAATTTCGAAACCTAACCAAGGTTTTCGTCTCTTCGTAGCTCGGTGAATTGGTTGTAGCTTGCTACGATTGGGAAGGCATTCCTAGAGAAAGTTGGCACCATTGAAGTACACCGCAGCAATCTGGCCATTCATGAAGCTGCTTCATCGAAAGGGCCTGAGCAAGATCGAAAAATGCCTGGCATTTATTTGGGAAAAAACTTTACTTAACTTTACAAGCCAGTGTATAGCTTTGTGTTTGAGACAACCTCTGATCGTTCTAACCATTCCGTAGTACCCTATTAATTTTGTCATTCAGTCAAGATAGTCTCCGGAAGTCTACTTTCTATGGTAACTAATAGGTATCGAAGCCCTCATTGTGTTGTGTTCAAGGAGGCATTGTTGTCTTTGCAGTGACCACTGACCTTGGCTGGCAGTTCACGTGGCCCGTTTACACCACCACCTTATTTATTCTCCCAACTTCTGACGTTCTCACTTTATGGCCCTGTTATTGGTGCCCTAACGAACAGAAAGATGTAACCGCCTGGAATTCTTCCTTGAACAAAAAAAGAGGTAGGTGTGTCTATTTTCGTGCATCTCGCAGCCTCATTTCTCTTGAGACAGACAGACTATTTTCGGCCACCCGGTTTAGTACTACTACGACTTGAATCCGCGTATGATTCAGCCTACGCGCTCGGCACAAATTAAGCTTTTCGGGAACTGCCCCCCTTGTTTGGTATGTGTCTGTGTGGCTCCTTCCTTTTCACACACAACAGTCGAGAGAATCTCTCCTGTGTTGACAGCTGTATTCTCCTCCTCTTTACATTACTCTATCCTCCACTCCAGACAATGCAACTTTTGAATTAGGTGTGAGAAAATATCTCATGGTGTTTTTTGTTATGAGAAGAGGTTCGGGAATAGTCAGTGAAAGAAATTTTTGAAAACAGGTGTGAGAAAAAGGCCTTCTATCTTTTGGTCTATACAGTAGTCTGATGGGTGTAACTGATCATATTTGTCAAGGAAGTTAGGATATTGAAACTGTTTACAGTAAAACCAGCGGTCTTACGACAGTTTCGCCTGTTTTCTTCTATTGACAGTAGTGGAGAATTCTGGGAACAGACAGGTGCGCAGCTTCCAAATAAAAGATTCGATCGTACTCATTATTGGCTACGCTTACCTCTAGTCTTTCTTGAAAGTATTCGCAGGGAATAACTTTACACCTGGTGAGCTCAAACAATATTTTGAAAAACTGATAAAGCAATTTGATGGTAGAAGTAGTCCGTATCGACTGACACACATTGAACAGAAAAAGATGGAGTTTCTGATAAGATCATGTAGAGCCACTTTTCTTCTTCCACGATGTCAGCCAATTGCTCTTCGAATGCGAATTCAGGAGCTCCGGAGATTAGGCATTCCTAAGTTTCGTAAGAAACTGCCATTACCTTCAGGAGCTTATACTTACATTCACAAGGCTAGAAGAATAGCGATTAGGGCTGGCAGGAGACTGCCGACAGTGATATCGAACTCGAGGAAAGAATCTATACCCCTAGAATCTCCCGCCATTGATGGAAGGCTAGTCTAGAACATTTTATAAGTGTAGATTCTATAATCTCGTCGTTCAATTTTCAGTTTGTCACAGCTTGAATCAGATCTCATAAGCTGCCCCGTCCAAGCTCCCTCGGGTAGAACACATGGTAGATATCGAAACTATGATCTCGCATCTGGTCCTGTGCAGAATTTATGACTGTTTATCAGCTCATTGCTATTTCTCACATCATCTACTTGAGAGTCCCTGGAGGGTCGTCAGCAGTACAAAGGGGCCCCTCCTAACCAGATGTGCTGCAGCTGACAAGACGGTATTTGCGTCGCTCGCACAGGTGTTCCATCCTTGCCCCAATCCATCACACAAATTCCCAAACGTGGTTTTGTCCACTTAGACTGGTGTAATATCACAAGTTTGGCTGTTAACTTTAGGTGATCGTCACGGGAGGGGATCATGGAACCCCGCTCTATGAACAGTTTGCGCCCGTTTTGGTTGTTTGTATCCATTCACACACACACCTAAATTCCATTACGTGAGAAAAGGTCACTTCATTTTCACATTTGCTCCCAACGCACGCGTCCAGCACACGACCTAAAACTCTTTGGCAAACATTCACAACACACTTCCGTAATCCATCTTGTGAGTAAGAGACTGCCCAGAGGTCATAGGAAGCCCAAGAATGAGTCAAATTCTAGGTATCCTCACCACGTGCATCTCTCTGCGACCTCGCCGCCCACACTCGGAAACGAGGAGGCTTGTTCGGGGTGTGTCTCTCTCTAGACAGCTTTGTTGAGAGTCTGGATTTTTGAAGTGTTGAGAGGAAGCTTGGAGGATTTAAGAAATGTATATTGTCTGACCCGAATCTTAGTCTCACGACTGCCATTGTCACTGGCACTGTCACTGTCGCCAACAATATGGACAGTAACTTCACAAATCTCGACAAATATTTTCGGAATACCCCCTTGACGCATTCTGGAGCGTATCAGTCACTGGTCGACTTATTATGCACTTAGGATTGTTCCCCTTTCTTCATCATCGTTTTTATTGCTTCTTTTTTGAATGGAATGTCCGAACGGTCTCCCCATTCACTTTTTGATCTCCTGACCCCAGTCCACGCCGTGAATTCAAACTGCTTGTCCAGACAGACTGGCGGCGATGTTTGGCCTATCAGTCATCTGAGAAAAGAAATGTGTTTATCTGGTAGCAAACCAGCTTGTTCCAAAGTGCAGGGGTCAAGTTGGGTGAGACGGGGGGTAGTTCTCACTCTGTCTCTTTAGTACAAACTGGATGCTTCCCAAGTAAGTCTTTCGATTCAGGTCCTATAGAAAAATAAGTAAACTCTTTATCGAGATTGATTTTGATCTGACCAAATGGGATCACTGGAAACGCCTTGAGACGTAGACATGACCATTAAAGAGGCTGGAAATCACCAAAACTCACACCGTCACACGTGGAAGTAGCTGTCTGGTAGCTACTATATAAGCGTTGCCATGTGTATGGCTCTTAACCGTGTTCCTTGTACACAGGGGTATGCTCTCATAGCGCAGTTGTTTAGAGCCCTAACTGCGAACAAACGTTTTTGTAACTTATGGAAACATTTTAGGGGGTTGCTTAGGTGGAAAGACACTGCCTCTCTGTATAGCTCAAAGTACTGTATCTTGCTTTCCCTTTAGTGTTACAACAAGGGAAAGCGGGATAATAAAGAGAGAGATAGAGACGGCAGCAGCTGATCAGATGCCAAAAGAAATCTCCCGACATCGATGTCCGTCTCTCTCTCTCTATCAACTGGTTCCTAGTGGGTCCTTCTACATTAGTTGTTTCTATCTGTATCTTTCTTGTCCACCTGTTATAACTTGCAATCCCGACGGAAGAGCGAGTAAGCCCGAGCGTTTTCTCCATGTACAGGCGCACGACCTTCGTCGGTCCGGGTCCTCGACAAGTTTTATCCTCATACGTTTTCTCCGGGTCACACTTCTCTCTCTTTCACAAGCCCAACAACATCCACTTTATTGGGATTGAGTGGTCATGATACTCTTTGAACAAAGGCGCTTCCTCCTTCTATCTTTAGCCTCAACATCGATTATTTTGTTTCTCAAGATTGCTATCGACTCTCTGACCATTCTCATGACTCTTTCCAGAAACTGTTTAGGCTTCTTTTGTTATTCCAACTGTTCCAATTCTGATCCAGTTTGTCCCTGTCTCTTCTTCTTTTTTAGACAGTTTTCACACCGTGTCTCTGTCTCTCTTCTTGTCTCTCTTTGATTGGAAGAGATTCGTACTCGAGGAGGAAGTGGTCAAGGGGGATCCCATGAGACCCGGGACCAGCTGTTTTCGTACTGCTTGAGCTCTCGGGAGGCCACTACTCGCGTGTATATACGAGGCTCCCTTTTTTCTTTTCGTTCAAAGTCTTTGGGTTATTGACAAGGGGCAGTAATCATAAACCACCACCACGTATGTTTGCCTCGTTCTTACAAGATCGCAGAATCAGTCTCTGTAGCTTGTTCAAGAGGAAAAAAAAGAGTGTTCTTGCAACAATGGTGTTTGTTTTTGTTCTTCACGGTTGAACGGTAATGGAAATCTCTCTCTTATCTATCTCTCTCTTTCTCTCTCTCTCACCATCACCTTCGGCCGCCTACATGCTCCACAAACAATTGGGCTTTTGGAAGAGGCGGGGCTGCTGGGGAGGGGGAGCTGACAGTCGGTAAACGTCATTCAATTGCCTCTGGAGGACAGAATAAATACCAGACACATTTCGGAATGGTGGACAAGTCTACCGGGTGTGCTATTGCCACTTGACGCTCCATTTGTGTGTATCTGTATGCATACACATCGAGACTTTTGAGAAGCGACACCGGTCAGCTGTTTGACGCCAGATGTTTCTGTTTGGTTCCTGACCGACTTATACCTATTTCCCTACTTTGTGCGGTTACTTTCTCACTCTGCAGACTATCCGACAACTCGATATCTTTTGGTTCCGACGTAGCTAAATGTTATATCCTCACAGTACATACCATGCTTCTTGGAGGGGCTGTAGTAACTTTTTGGTACATCGCAACTATCAGATTAGTATTTTACGCAATGTCTATCCGATAACTTTAAACCTTGGAATCTGCACTTCCTAACACGGAGTCACTCCTTACATAGGTGACTTGTAAATGCACTGAGAAGCCATTGTGCCATTCGAAAGTCGTTTCGCTAAGACTACCGGAGCACACTTCTAGCAGAATATAAGAATACCAGTCGCGACCCAGTACTGTCTTAAACTGTTTAACTCTCTTCTAACTAGTCTTGTCAACTCTAATCTGGGGTAACACTTGACACGGACATCTTATCAAGTGTTATCCGAGATAATACATGAAATGTGTGACAGACGGACGCCTCTTGCAAAAATGTAAAGAAACCGAGATTGTACAAGTTGAATTGGTAAGAGATTGCCGTCTTCTTGCAGCCTTTTCACTGTCACAGCGCTGGAAACACCGCGGCAAATTTGGCAAATTGTCCAAGCCTCCTCTACGTAACAATTTCCACACGTTTAGCCGTCTTCCTCAGTTCGAATCGTATGTAGCCATATTCGCCTATTCGCAACACCAGCTCAGACACTGCCTAATCGGTAGGAAAACAGCCGAGGTTAAAATTCACCTAGTAAGATCTCGAGCAAACTCGAGGTGGTAGCCACTTCCTCGTTTTGGTTGTGTCAAAAGACTGACCTCTGTTGACCTCTTCCTCGCGCTAACTCATCCGATTGACCCGAGAGTTTCTAATGACCCGTACCTTTGGGTGGTCAGGCATTCTTAAATCAATTAAACCTAAGGTACTACTAGTTTAATATTATTTTTGCATTTTCCAAACAGTTTTAGTTCGTACAAAAAACAGCAGCCTCCGTTGAGAGGCGGAACGCAAACAGATTATTCCCGACGTGGACGAGGTAGCCCTAGCCCCCTCGAGCCATTCGGCGTTCCTTACTCGTTTGCGAGTATGTGTGTCAATCCGTGGCTTGTTTTCATTCGACGTCCGTGTTTAACCTCTCCCTTCCCGAGCTTCTTCCTTTGTTTCTCTTATCGAAATACAAACAAAAAACAGCCTGGGGTCAATGTTTCTCTCCATGTCATATTTGATCCGCTATAGTCTATTTCCATCGAATAAAGACGCAAAAGAAAATATGAATCGCCCGGGGTCTGAACCCTCGACCCCATGGACACTGGTCGCTCCAACTAGCCATCCCGCCACGAATGCACCCGCCCGAGATTTTCCCATGGCTACAGTACGCGAGAACACTTGGCTCTCCTTCTTTTATCGACCATGGATAGAACACTGTCGTGGGGACCATACACGCCTCACTTCATTTCTTACTTGATTCCAAGGCTCAGGATCCTTGACACAGTTAACATATGCCAAAGACAAATATGTCTGGACCGGAGTTGATCCGCACCGATCGCACTAAACGGTTTAATTGGCACTGCGCCCCCCTGTGATGATTTTTGTGATTCATACTCGTGATGTCGATGTTTCTTTGCCCGAAATTCAACATAAAGTCTGTTATTTTTCAGCGATGGCGAAAATATCGCCAGAAATGGTCTTTATGCCGGAGAAGAAGAGTCCAATATTCCCGTCAACGCGTCTCTTCATCGCCTGTCTCCTCTGTCTCTGCTTCATCGCTCTCTCTGTCTCGACTTCAAATATTAGTGTCACGATGACCTGTATGGTCAAGACTGAGACGACGAACCGAGCGAAAAGGAGTCTCCCATTTGAAGAGAACACAACAATAGTGCCGGAGCCGCCTTGCAAAAAGAAAAGGTTGGTTTTGACCTGTCCAAGGAAAGTCATTATCTAAAATTGGATAGTTCATGGTCTAGACAGGGTTTTTGCATTTTCCGTTGCTCTGCAAAGTTTTAGTTGTAGGACTTAGAAAGATGTAATACCATGCTAAAATTGCAAAGCCGGAAAATGTAATCTTGACTCCGAAACGTCCAATTTTAGATGCCCTGAGCGTTGACCCGACCGCTTCTATAAGAGTACATTGGATACTCAGCCAAGAAATTCCAATCTTGAATTGGCGTGAAAAGGCAGCTTGACTGAGCATTCAACGTTTACACATTGCGCAAACCACTTTACGCTCTACACTTCCAGGTCCCATGACGAAGTCAGCGTCCAATCCTGTGCCGACAGTCAAAAGTTCTCCTGGACCACGCTCCAGCAGGGGTTCATCTTCGCTGCCCAGAACGTCGGCTCCCTGTTCATGTTGGTCACAGGAACTCAGGCAGATCGTCTCAATTCAAAGTACTCGATCTGTGTGGCTCTGATCTTGCTAATTGTCTCCAACGCCCTCATTCCTGTGGCAGCTCCAGTTTCCATGTGGCTGGTCTTCGTCTTGAGGTGGGTACCTCAGAATTCAGAGAAAAAAAATCAAAGTTTCAGGATTGTAACAGGGATGGGAGATGCCCTTCTATTCCCGTCGGCCTCTTCCCTGATCACCAGATGGTTCCCGCCCAAGGAACGTCCTTTCGCCTTGGGCTTCGTTACGGGAGGACGGCAGATCGGTATGTGTTTGCTCTGCAACGCATTTACCAACTAGAAACTGGTAGGAGGTTTCCGAAAATATCTGTAAAGTAGATCGAAGGGTAGAGTACTGAATCAGGCTGGATGCCTGAACAAAAGTCCCTCGAAAAAGTTAGGATCCCGTCACGATTCTACTGTACCATGTGCAGATTACAATTTCGCAGAACATCGGAAAGTTCAAAAATATCGTCTTGATCCCGAAAGTCCCGCATAAGACATACGAACTTGGCATATTTTGCAGAAAAGCTCCTATTTACCCGAAAAAAGTAGAAAAGTATATTCCTTCTGTTGACGCACAGCCGTTCTGACTCTTTTGGCGCGTGCAGAGGAAATGTAAAGGCCGACACAAATAGAGGCTTTCAGGCACTCTGTTGATTCTTCCCAGTGCTGGAGCTCTTTGTGATACTCACGGAAGCTTTGCCGGCTGGAAGATCGTCTTCTACATCTCCTCTGGAATCGCTGCCCTCGTTCTTTTGATATGGCTCGCCCTCTCCGCAGACAAACCGTCCAAACACTTCTGCACCAGCGAGGTTTGTTGTCCCTTTCTGCTAATCCAACTTTTTGTCTTCTAGAAAGAAGATGCTTATGTGAGCAGAAAGATTGAGGAGGAGAGACTGGGAAAGAGGACGGAGAGAGGAAACCCGCCTTGGAAATCCATCCTCGGGTCTCTGTCTCTCTGGGTGGCTGTAGGAGCTCTCGTCTGTCATGAGTTTCCTCTAGTCATTATGATGCAGGTACGTACTTTTTGACAGAGAGAGAGAGAGAGAGAGAGAGAGAGACAGAAAGATAGAGAGACAGAGAGTTCGAGAGACATAGATACAGAGAACCAAGGGACAGATAGGTTGAGTGACAGAGAAATAGAGAGACAAAGACATACTAAACATTTCAGTTCCTGCCCAAGTTCTTCAAAGATGTCCTGTCAGTTTCGACCACTTCCAGCGGTCTATTTTCCGCCCTCCCAGCTGGTATCTTCTTCATCTCCAAGACTCTCTCCTCATCTCTTTCGTCCTACTTGACGGCGCGGAAACCACCCATCCTCTGTAATTAAGAACTTCCTGTCATTTTCATCAAAACAGTTCAGCCAAGACCTGGTCCTGTCGAATCTTCAACCTGATCGCCTCTCTCGGCCTCGGAATCTGTCTGGCCATCACCCCACTGCTGGGAAGTCTGAGTACACCCGCTCCGGCTGTCATCTGCCTCTGTCTGGCCAATGCCTTTGCCGGACTTCACACTCCAGGAGTCCAGACAGCTTTGGTCCAACTAGCCCCGGCCTATTCGGGAATAGTCACGGGTATTGCCTTCGCGGTCGTTGCCTTCTTCTCCATCTTCAACAAAATCTTGAGCAGTTACATTCTACTGTAAGGTTCAAGATCTCGTCTGCATAAATATTCTTTCAGACACAGCACAGCCAAAGAATGGACGATCGTCTTTGAGATCTCTGCCGTGGTGGCTCTTCTCCCCGTGGTGTTCTTCACCTGCTGGGGCTCGGCCGATCTTCAGCCGTGGGCATCCCCGAACGGCAGTCT
Source organism: Oscheius sp. JU75 (assembly GCA_037178855.1). Taxonomy (NCBI): domain Eukaryota; kingdom Metazoa; phylum Nematoda; class Chromadorea; order Rhabditida; family Rhabditidae; genus Oscheius; species Oscheius sp. JU75. Next base: position 8,037,646 of record JASJZC010000006.1, on the reverse strand, counting down.
GAGCTTGACACCGGCTAAAGTTAGTATTTCCTGCTACGCGTCAATCTTTGTCAGCCGACCGGCATACCTCTGGCGGCTATCCAAATACGAGTACTTTTGAAGTTGGGCGCGTCAACTCGCCTGCGTATAGTTAATTTCAACGAAGAGCGGTATGTTAAAAGACTAACTGCTTTCGCGCACAACAATGTTTTTTGCTTTTAAATTTCAGTAGGTTTGTGGGTATATAAGTTTTTGAATGAAGCACCTGACGGGACCCGCGGCTTCCGTGACAGAATCCACTGCCGCTCTTTGTTGGAAATAGACTATAGCGCAGTCGGTTATATATAGTGCTTCGCCTACAAAACCAAAGGGTTCGATCTCCGCAGCAGTCAAACCTTTTTGTCATTTCATGCAACCTGAAAAACCTTCAGAATTGTTTTTGTACTAATAGTTAGCTCGAAAACATCGTTCATATCCCGCGCTTTCAGATTTAGGTACTGTATTCAAAAACCAAATTTCTAAATGATCTCTCTTTCAGAAAGTCCGCGATCCTGACGCCGAATCCCAGGGCTCCGTCTCCTCGAACGATACGGCTATCACGACACTAGCCAAGTATAGTCTCTACCTTTCGCACGACATCGCAGCTTAGTCCCCCTCCCCCATTTTTCTGTAAATTCTCGAAAATACGGGCTCAACCAAGTGCGAATCTCAGCACATCCTCCTACTGCTTTATACTGTCGACATATCTCCTTCTTCTAGGTCCGTCTTTATGTCCATCCCCTTCTACTTTCTGTCTCTAATCGGGTATAAATTTTCCTAATAAACGCCTGTCATCTATTGAGTGGGACAGTAAGAAGTTCTGCTAACAGTTTGGGTACAGACAGACAGCAGCCGAAACCGGTAAGCCGCTCAAACGTATGTTCATTCGAGGTACAAGCATTGGGACCGAACTTACAAGAAAGCTCTGCTGCGCTGTCTCTCTGTCTTTCTGCTTCTCCGTCTTTCTGTATTTCTCTCTGTCTCTCTATTTCTCTGCCTCTCTCTCATCAATTGGATGGTTTCATCAGCGAGATGGAATGGATGAGATGTTCGGTTCTTTTGTACCGTTCCGGCCCAACTAGGTAGTCACTTCTACCAGTTAGCTGCCCTCTGTCTCTAAATAAACTATACAATTGCGGTAGCGGGTTAATCCAGAGAGTTATGTCAACAAGTAGACAAATAGAGACCCGGTTGGCACGTGTGGGACTCCCTGCCATTCTATTTACTTTCTTCGCCTGGCATTCTGTTCGTCTTTTGACTTTCACCTATGAAATTCGGCTCGTATCCTACTCCCAGTGGAGAGTTCCCAGCCCGGCCAATCTCATCGAAACCGCAGGACAGTCCTCTATATTGGCACAACAACGAATGGCTGCGGCAGAATGGGCTTCGACACCGGATTTGTGGGTTTTCTTTCGCAATGTGTTCAATTATTACCATCTTTAGGCAACCTTCATCATCGTTACAATTGCACCCTATGTGAGCAATCCAACCTTGACCCAAAGAAATTTTCCTGGTGCTCGACTCTTGCCTTCATTCTGATTTTTGGTCTTTTAGTCGTGGTTGGTATAATTTTGGTTGTTGTCATCATATAAACCATTCCCTTTCTGGCTTACAGAGACACGGATGAGCAGAGAGAGAGAGAGAGAGGCTGCGGCATCCCCTTCGTTACAGTCTAGTTATTGTCACATCTGTCCCTTGCCCGAAGGCGCGAGGTAAGCGCTTCGTCATGCTCGCTCTGTCGTTGATCTTCATGTGCAGCAGGGCAAAGAGCTTGAACTCCTTCTCGGCCTTAATCAGTTGACCATTATCCACTTCGTTACAGTCTGCTCTCTATCTATCAAACATCTCCCAATGTTCAATAATAGAGGACGTTACCCGCATTGTGCCCGTGCGGCTAGGGGCAGTGTAGAAAGTCGGCTTTTTCTAAAAAAAAAAAAAAAAAAAAAAGGTACGAAAGTCTACCAGGAGGTGGACTACTACGATGGACGCCCAGAAGTCGACTTACTCCAATGGGACCACAGCCAATGAGAACACCGCTGACCCTTGGACTTTTCTCATCGAGACTGAGACAATTGTAGCTTCTACTGGAAGTTGTTTTAATTGGAGTATGGTAGCTCCGATGACTGCACAGGATCAGGAATCCACGGTAACCACCGATAATCGAGATAACCGCCTTCAGACCAAGGCTCGTCTCACTCCATGGAATTCCAAAATTTCAAATTAGTTTTACATTCCGGAAATTATCGACGGGTACTGATGAGTTTTTAACTCTTTAAACTCTGGCGCTGGATGGCTTCCACTGGGAGAAGGACTGTCCTTTTTTCTTCACTATACTCTTTTCTTTGACTCTTTCCGTTGGCTCATGTGGACTGTAAAGGCTCCAAACTTCAGAAATGCTACCTTGGAATACTGTACTGATTACCTGTGATCGAGTTACATGTGGAACAGCCACACTCACCGATGTAGGGGACTTCCACATCTGGCTTCCAAAAACTAATTATACAAGTTGTATAGTTCCCAAAACATTTGAATTTGTCCCCAATGATTTGACGAATCTTGAATGGGAGACCATTGCAGACATAACAACGTCGTCCGGCTTCCATTCTTGAAGGGCTTCTTTCCACTAGTGGCCCTCCTTTGCATATCACTGTCAATTGACCAATTAACAATTCTCGGAATCTGCACAAGAAGGTTGTAGCTCTCCACGGTCACCGTTTTTTTAATCAGAATGAGTCAAACATCTCTCTCACCCCAGTTCTTTCTAATTGCAATCCTATACTTCCCTGACGACGCGGTAAACTTCACTCACCCTCCTAATTAACAGCTTTCATAATCATCGTCGTCAACGTCAACTTTCAGATCTGATAACCGAGGGGAAACGAAAAGGTGGGAAGGCGCCTGAAACCATGGCGACCTGATTTCTCTCGTCAAGTAGAACCTGAGGAAAAACATTCCGACTTTTTCGTCTCCTACTGTCACCCACTGAGGAAGAACGGAGTCTCTCGGGAGCTTGAAAAGATGGTGCAGATATCCAACGGTGAGTGATGGGGACTGGATTAAAAAGGGCTAATCTGGGGTAAAAGTTAATCCGGCACCTTTTTTGAAGAATATGTATTACTGAATGAGATATAGGTAGAGGGTTTTCATAGAGAACTTCTATAAAAAAAAAACTCAGAAACTTCGCTGCTGAGACCCATTGTCACAACTTGGACATATCAAGCTGACTTGTTGGAAAACCTGTTTGCCAGACTGACATGACAGTTTGACAGTTCGACTATCATTGACTAGCGCGTTGTCTGTAGCGAAAGCGAAGCGGCTTATTGGGGGTGTAACGTCTCTCTACTCGCGTTTTTGGGAACACATTCTATCTCAGGATGCTGGTCTAGTGAAAAGAACTAGTAGAGAGAATTCACATGGGCCGTGGCTCCCACTCGGCCCGAGTCAAATCGATCGTCTTCACGCCTAGACAGTCCTCTTCTGCGAAATCAAAATATATAATTTTGATTTTCAGCGAAAGACGTCAACAACCCGATGAGCGAGGTCAGCTTGAGCAGAAGGTGGGTACTGGGGAAAAGGTAGATCGAATGAGGGTTATGAGCGAGAATGAGGTTTTTCACTCAGAAGCATTGAGTTTTCTAGAGAACCTTTTTAAGTTGCCTCAAAGAAGCGTTGTCCCTCTCGTACTGTCTCAGCAACTGAAAAATTGAGGCAGCTAACTGGTAGAAGTGACTACCTAGTTGGGCCGGAACGGTACAAGAGAACCGAACATCTCATCCATTCCATCTCGCTGATGAAACCATCCAATTGATGAGATGATACGGATGAGACAAGACTTTTCGCAAATGTAACTTTCACCTAAAAAGGGCCAAAGAACAGAGTCTAGCAATTACTGTAAACCTGTCCAATTTCTTTGTGACATTTTTCGTTCCTTTGACTAACCCGTACCGTCTCAGCAACTGAAAGCCAAATTTTTTTTTTTGCCAAATGACAGGTGGGAAAGCCTTTATTCGGGTAAAGTGAATGAGAAGGCGGCTCACAGTTGTAAATTTAGTCCCAAGAGTTCATTGAAAAGAGTCTATCAATCGGAGAGCTTGTCCCCTGTCTCATCTTTCCCTTTGTCTCCCTTCCGGCCTCGAACACCGCCAGTTCTGTCAGCTCGCCCTTTCCACGCGTGCCTTCTCCCCTTTTCCTAATCCTGTTATAGTGTGATTTGGAGGTCTGATAGCCAAATGGCTAGGTCATAATGTGGTCGTTCTGCCTGTCGCTGTCTGGAACTGGATCCTGGGAAAAACCCCCCTTTTGTTTTGTTTCTCCCGATCAATTTAAGTGTTTCCCAGCCTTTTTTTTAGTTCTGTTGACCGAACTCCTACAAGTTATGGAACTTTTAACGTGTTTACATGCTGCCTAACTCTTTAAAGAAAGTTCCCGTCCTCGAGTAAAACGAGGACACTTTCACTTTCCAGCTGCGCGCCACTCCAGGTCTTCTCGCACGCTTCCCATTTCCTCCTCTCCCTCTGGCATGTCCTTGAACCAGTCGGTCACACCTCCCCACTATATACTGGTCATTCGTAGTCGTAACCCAATATCGGACTACGACCTTTTGGACTGCTGCAAAACATGCATTTTCCCGGGGTCTGTTTCTCCCCTATTGACGTCAGAAGTTTGCAAAAAGGCAGCTGTCTTTTGGCAACCCGAGCTTCCTTATATTTGAAGCTCGAATCCATCCATTCCTTCACTAAATTAGTTTTTTTTCCTGACAGAAAAAAAGAGAATGGCAGTGGGTCCAATCTCCGTTTGAATTTGGCGTTCAAATTAGTAAGGAAAAACTGAATCTTACGCACAAACCAATGAGACAAAAGCTCCTTAATGGCTTTTCCAAACGTTTAGTGTCAGTTTTGATTGCTCGGGGGTCGAACCCGGTACCTTTGGATTTAAAGTCGGAGCTCTAACCAACTGCGCCATATTGCAAAGGTCGCTCCGCAGCTTCTGGCCGGTAGTTGATTGAACGGTCTTTTTCTAATACGTTCCTCCAAAAGGGCTGTAGGTTTCCAAAAACGTATAGAATGGCCGAAGGAGAAAACAAACAAAGGGACCCCCGGAGTGACCGGCTAACTGACTCATGCTCTCTTTCCTTGTTGCCGCCTCTATTCATGTGCTTCCGCACAGATTACGAACACAATGAAAGTGGGACTAGTTTGTATGTGGCAGGTTGCATCCAATTGTTCAATGGTATCAGCTGTGCGTGGACAACACTTCTTTCTTGTTATGATTACTCCAGTTAGGGAACCTGTTACTACTTTTTGAAACTTACTTGTCTCTTTTGGAAACTTTCTGTCTCTCTATCTCTCTGTCTCTCTCCCTATTTGTCTTGTCCCATTCCGCAAAAGGGTTCAATTAGTCGAAAAGTGAGTCATTATTTGTTCCCAACTGACCGTCAGCTCACACGATTTGTGTCCGCGAGCCTCATCCTCTCTCACGTCCTTTCTCTCTGAACCATTGCTTCTTTTAGATGCCACGATGAGACAGCAACGGGTCTTCCCGTCGGCTCCTCCTCAAGAACTCTATTCCCTAGCTCCCCCTCCATATCCTGGAAGTCCTCCTCCTCCAATACAGCCAGCCTTCAATCCGGCTCGGTGTCCCATAGTTACACATGTTCCTCCACCCGCTGGAGGTGTTCTCTCGGCTCAGGAGGCCGAAGTCTATGAGGAGATCAAAGACAAAAAGGGGGCCAATAGGGGATTTCGACTGAAACCTGGCAAAGTCTACAAAAAACACAATCCGCAATTGTATACGAAAAGGTCTGACGCTACATGTGGGTGTTTGACAAATTAGTTCTTTTTCAGAGGATGCACGGATATATTATGCTGTTTTCTGTTCCTGGTCTTCTCAGCAGGATGGGCAGTTGTAGCTGGAATAGGTAAGTCTTTTTGTCATTCATTCTGAAGCCCAAAAACGTGACTTTGGGAGGTCAAGACAAGATATCCGTTTTTTTTTCAGTATTTTGCAAAATTGTGGGACAGATGTCCGTACTGTCTCGGCCGGTCAAGACGCAATTCGGTACGGGAGACCAGTGGAATAGAACTGAAACCCCATGCCAGTTCCACCATTTTCCTATAATTTTCGAGCGTTTCGATGTTCAGCAAAGTTGTAGCTCCAGTTCTACAATTTTGTAAAACATCGGAAAGATAAAAATGCCGTCTTGACATCGAAAATGGCTTTTTCAAAAACGTATTTTTGCGCAGGGCTTCTATCAGAGTTTTACAGCAACCTCGAGCTTTAGGCCTAATGTGGGGCGATCCAGAACGTCTGATAACGCCGACAGACTCCCAAGGAAGAAGGTGTGGAGCCAGCCGTATAAACAGCTATAACTTTGCGTAAGTCTGACTATAATCAAAGAGTTATCAACATTTAGTGAGCGACCTTACCTGCTCTACTTCGATATAACCAGCTGCCTCTCTTATTCTACTGTCATCGGAGGCTGTCAAACGACCCAGGTGGGTAGTTTTTTCCAATTTTAACATGTGAAAACCTTAGATCTGTGTCAGCGAGTGTCCAACTGAGTATTTCTCCTATCTACAGCTCCAAACTGTGATCTCCGGCTCTGAATTCATGACAAAAATACATAAGAATGTTTACTGTACAGAGGAAGTGGACAAGAATTCCTTGACCAGCTTTGCTGCACTGAAACAAAGAGTTCAGGCCAAGCAGTGTGCTGCCTACACGGTCAAATCTGCTCCAGGCACGGTTTCTCCGCTTCCACAAATGAGAACGTTTCAGTGCTTGGTAGATGTGTCCCTTCGCTAATCGTGGGCGCTGGAGATACCCTGAGCAGTCTACAGAACGTTTCCTTGGACAACTTGAAGATTTCATTTGGAGACGATGGCTCGATTCCGTCTGATGCGAATGTCAAGCAGTCTCAGACGTAAGTGACTTTTCCTGGAAGTCAGATCTGTCCTATGAAATGCTCTCAAAAGACATAAAGCAGCCCGAAAGGGTGCGCCATTTCACCCGCATGGCGCAGCCGGTAAGAGCGCCGACTACGAAGCAACAGAGGCCTGCTTCGATCCCCGAACTTGACATGTGCTTTCCGATCTTTGATGAAACAGTCCGGAACAGTTGGATTGCCGTGGAAACTTGCAAAAAGGATTTTGTATTTAAATTCTGTGGTCTTCAAACGATACCTAAGAGATCGAGTTTTAGCGCCAAACTCAAGCCATTAAACGTTGGTAAAAAACTGCTCATTTTTCAGAGTCGTTGGCAGTGTGATTAACCAGGAGACGACGTTCAACAAGATAGCTCACGATCTGTCGAAAACCTGGTGGCAAGTGCTGACCATGATCGGCTGTGCCGGTATCCTAGCCTTCCTCTGGACTATCATCATGCGAATCTTGGGCGGCCTCATGATCTGGACCTCGATCCTGGCTGTGATTATCGGACTCGGAGCTGGTATGTCGCTTTTTTGTTGGCTCACAGACAACGAACCTAGGTTGCGCCGTGAGCTGGATAAAATGGTGGAAGTTGAAGCAGGCCGGAGCCGAGGATGACTACGGCTTCAGCCCGGTGTTCAGTGTCTACTTCGAAATGCCGACCACCTGGATGGTAGTGGCTATTGTAGCCAGTGTCCTTCTTCTAATCTTTGTCTTGGTTCTCATTCTGGTGAGAAAGAGGATTACGATAGCGGTAGCCTTGATCAGCGAGTCCAGCAAGTGAGTTTCTTACAATAGTGGACAAGTTTCCGTGCCGAAAGTATGTGACTTTGGGTTTCCATACAGCATTTTTCAACTTTTCGATGTTCTGCAAAGTTGAAGAACGGAGAAAAAGCTACAATTTTGCAAGAAATCGCATAGCTGAAAAGACCCATTTTGGACCCGAAAAAGTACGGGCGAGACCTCAAATGAAACGAACTGAAATTACGCGCCAGTTTCGGGCCATTCAGCAAGGTTAATACGTAACTTTTAAACTTTCTTATGTTCTGCAAAGTTGTAGCCCTCGATCTCTTCTACAACTTTGCAGAAGATCGTAAACTTCAAAAATGTCGCCATGACTCTCAAACTGAAGATTTGTACTATGCACATATATTAGAGCTCTCAGTGACCCATTTTCAGAGCAGTCGGCTCCATGATGTCGACTCTAGTCTTCCCGATATTCCCCTTCATCCTGCACCTTCTCGTATTTGCCCTGTGGGGCTCCATCGCCATTTGGTTGGCCTCCTCGGGCCAAGAAATGTGCAGACGAAGGAATGCGGACAACAGTTACAGTAACTGCACCTGTAGCAACGCCGATACGACTTGTGTCTTTACCGGAATCAGCAAGAACGAGGATGCCGTCTTCTGGCTCCAAATCTACAATCTGTTCGGCTTCTTCTGGATGAGCTGCTTCGTGACAGCTCTCGGGGACATTGCTCTGGCCGGGGCCTTCGCATCCCACTACTGGGCAATGGACAAGGACAAGGACGTGCCCTCCTTCCCTGTCCTAAGGGCCCTGGGGCGAGCAGTCCGCTACAATCTCGGTTCATTGGCCTTCGGATCGCTCATCATCGCCTTAGTCAAGATCATTCGAGTGATACTGGACTATCTGGATAAGAAACTCTCCAAAGCTAACAACACGGTCCTCAAAGTTATCTTCGGAATGCTCAAGTGCTGCTTCTGGTGCATGGAAATCTTCCTCAAGTTCCTGACCAAGAACGCCTACATTATGATGGCAATCTACGGACAGAACTTCTTCACTTCGGCCAAGAGATCTTTCCTTCTTTTGGGAAGGAACATCGTTCGAACTGTCGTGGTGAATGAGGTCGCTGGTATACTTTTGTTCATTGGAAAGGCCATGATCACTGTCGGGATGGGTGGGTGACAATTCCGTAAGCAAATCAAGACACTTTTAGGCGTAGTCGGCTTTTTCTACTTCTCTGGACAATGGGTCGTCAAGGGCATTCCGACAGTGGAGCTCTACTACTACTTTGTTCCAATCATCATCGTCGTCATTGGTTCGTTCCTGTCACTGTTCTTTTATTCCCTGTCACTTCCAATTGTCATCTTGTTCTTGCATACCTGTAAACATCAAATTATGAACATCGATCCGCAGCTTTTTCAAAACCCACTAGATAGCTCTTGGCTAATAGCAAAGGCTGTCTTGCTATTGTCAGTACTTTTCGTGGCCTCAATGATGCTTTTAAAAGACAGTCACTGGGCCGAGAAGGCTCTAGAATCGTCGAACCCACTATTTATTTTTTCCTGTCTGTATATCTGGTTTTCAGGAAGCTACTTCATGGCTGATCTCTTCTTTGACGTCTACGAGATGGCTGTCGATACGACTTTCATCTGTTTCCGTAAGTATTTCCTTCTTTTCCCAAAAACAACAACCATGTTCAGTGGAAGACTCTGAACAGAACGACGGTAGTGCCGAGAAGCCCTTCTACATGTCGAAGCGTCTTCAAGAGATTCTCGGCAAGAGTAATGACCCAGCCAAATCGTGATACTGTGATCTTCTTCTTGTTCCTCGGTTACCTAGTCAAACCCCGGGTATATTCAATAGCTTTGTGCCAATTAAGTTTATTCAACATTGTTTTATTTTTACATACCAGTATCGGGGAACTCGTCCGGGAGAGATCAAAACGTGGGGGGTATGACCAGTTCCTCAGCCTTCGTTTTCAGCCGGAGTTTGCCAGCCGCGTACTGAATGAACTTGGACGAGTGTCTTGAAGGACTGCTTCGCTCCGGCGACAGTATATTGGTATTGTAGCTGAAAACGATTCGCTTGGATGTGCATTACCGAACTATCAGGATTCAAGTGCTTGGCTGAAAAGCGCCTTTTGCGTTCGACTCCCCGCGCGGGACAAAAGCATTACATTTTAAAAAACTGAGAATGTCTTACCTTGGGATCAAACTGGATACTACCCTTTCCACTGACCAGCGAGCAGGCAATCTGCAGGATGACGGACTCGATGGAATAGGCCGATGTCCAACCCTGTTTGGTCAGAAGTTCCAGACAGATGGCTCCGGCTCGGGTCACAAAACCACCATCCACTTGTGGACTGACCAGTCGGACGAAGGGTGGCTCAAAGGGGAAATCTGAGGTGAAAACAAACTGGAACAGGAGATAGTTCTGCTGCGACTGTCGTTCCAGTCTCTGCAGATCAAGGGAGAGCTGGCTGTCCGGATCGACCTTGAACAACTTCACATTCCATTCGTAGAGATTGTCCTCATTCAGCAGCTCGATGGTGTAGACATCTGGAAGAGAATGCAGTACTGAATATAGGAGTTTCCCGCCAATACTGCGCGCTAGAAATGCGTCATTTAACTTCTGTAGGGTACAACAACTCATGAAGCATACAGGTAACGTATACAAATTGACTACGGTAACTATTCAATACGCACTCTATATACTGTACGAGTTGGCGCGCATTCCGTAGCCAATCTCGATACGCAGCCAGCATGATGCGCGAGCTAGGATGCACTCGAGTCTTTCCTTTTCCTGGATATCGTCAGAGCGCACCAACTGGTATAGCTTACAGCCTGCGCATCAGACTGGTCTACGGCAAGTTCCCAATACTCAACAGGTATACTGCACGAGTTAGTGCGCACAACAGCGTTAGAATGGCGCTTTCCGCATTCCGTCCATCTCTGCTGCGCACCAATACTTAGACATATACGCTGATACGCAACTGACTTCTGCATATGGAAGGACATTACTTTTGTGCACTCAAAGAACGGTAATGAGAAAAAAAACGAACCGTTCTTATAATGCTCGCTCCTATAAATCTCACGAATCTCCTTCATCAGACGATCCGAAGCGATCACCGACCCGTTTACTTTCCCGTTGATATGCTGCTGCCTATGGGCCTTGTTAATCTTGGTCAACATCTCGTGTCCCTCCTTGGATATGCCGTCTTCAGCAGCTGTAGATGTTTCTTCGCCGAGATCAGTCTGAAACAGTGTGTGGAAACGAGTATGAGGACGTCAGACCTCTTCATGGAGATCAAGATCATTTTCATATCCTTCGTCACTGTCATTTTCGATCGGAGCAATAGTCTCCAACTCGTCGGGGAGATGAAGATCAAAACTGCTGCAGAGCTCGGTGACCAGGATGTGGATCTGAATCTGACCAGTAATAATAACTGAGCAATAGTACCTGATACAAGATGGTGGTGTTCTCCTGCTCGGTCAGCTTGCCAAGAACTGCCTCCACCGCAGATCGCTCGTCCTCACTGAACCAGATTGCCGCCTGCTGAGGATAGTTCTCTTGGATACTGGCAGTGATCGGAATCAGTTTGCCCTTGCTGTCGACGAATTTCATCGACAATTCGTCTACAGAGGCCGCGGTTATCTAGAAATAGATGGCTTTTGATAATTCAACCCCGCGGAAGTCACGCGCCGCCTTCACCCCATGGCACAGTCGGTAAATGCTCTAACTGGGGTGCAGCACGTCTCGGGTTCGATTCCTAAACTCTCCAAGCCTTTTTGTTTTTCCATAAAAACGCTCAGGAACACCATTTTTATACTTTGGCCCACACCGAGACAGAATTTGAGAGCCGAATTCTAACGATGTGACAAACTAACCGACCTGAAACCTGGCGTGTGTTTTCGGGAACAACTTTTCTAGCGTGACAATGTCCTCTTTAAGCTTCCGAAGACAGGCCATCTCTCGATGATTATCTGAGCAATGACTGAACGGGAGGTAAGTTAAGACGGGAAAGCGTTGCGCGTAAGAGCACCAGTCAATTGACGCTAATCGATATGCAGAAAGGCAGACTGAAGGGGAAGACGGCACGGATGAGAAAATCTGAAAACTATCAAAACGAGATAAGTTGGGGGAGAAGGAAAAGAGATAGGCTGTAACCGCCTTCCCTTTTTAGGGATTTGAGCACATTTGCATGCGGACGTCAGGTCGCAATGTGGAACCGAAAGAGGCAGAAAGATCTATTTTGGACTTGTTTAGGAGAGATACCAAAGCTGTAAATCGAGTGATCTTTGAAATTTATCATAAATAAGAAAACAAAACCGTCATGAGCGCATAACTACGGAAATGAAGCTAATTCTTTGTGGATTTTACCCAAAGCCTCTTGATGGCAAATGTGTAAGGGCTTGTTTGAACAGAGCAACCAATGGTAGACTAACTCTGCTTACTGGCTTTTTGGAGTCCGAGCTTCTTTCCATCTTTATGAAAATCTCGCCAAGCGAGTTAGTAACATGTCCTTCCTCCTTCTTGATAGGTCTCTTCCAATTTTAAACAGTGAACATATGTACAAGATTCTTAGAGTATGTAAAAGCTGAGCGGGGCAATTTGCCTTCAGGCCGGTCACTTCAGATCTGTGACAGCCGGCAGGAAATTTGTAGGGCTGTCTATTGAGATCATCTGCTCGAGTTCAAGAGGACGTTGAGCATCTGTCCGTACTCAATTGTATTCCGATAGAGCCGGCAAGCTCAGAGAACTTACAGAGTTGACTCATTCTTAAAATTCAGGTTCAAAACTGGCAGTTTGGTACATACTTAGGAGTCTGGCTCTGACAGCTGAGACTATTTCACAGAGAACTGGCAGAGCTGTCAGGCATATAACTGACTCTCTTTGGGTCAGGAGTCAGTTAGGTTCCCTAAATAGAGCAAAAAACCACTTTCTGGAAGCAATACAGAAGAAAGAGGTTCGAAGAGAGCGATATCGATCCTAGCTGTTCTGCACTCGCTAACAAGAGCAGAAACTTCGGTCATCTAAAAGTCAAAGCCTGGTCAGCCAGATAATAGCTCAAGCTCTGTTTTCTGAGCCTGATTCTCGGCTAATTGGAAGTGGGTGTCCTCCTCAACAAATTGGTGTGTCTTCGGGAACCGTCAAGGAAGCTCTCTCGCTATTCTTAGCCTCTCACAAATGAAGATGTGCAAGCTGCTGCTGCGAAGCAGCAACATCTGACTGATTGCTACTTACACGCTGTTCTGGCCTTTCTTTTAACCTGATTTGGCTAATTCGGGGACCTAGAGACTGAGCGGCGAGAAGATACGGCGCCGCCGCGCCGTGGCCAAATTTGATTGGCACAAGCTTCAAGCACCTATCTTCGCGGGGCAAAAACTCGGTTATCCTCTTCTTTTGATTTTTCTTGCTCTGGTGTCCTCTCTGACGCACCGTGGGCAGAAGAAAGTCAATCAGGAACATATTCATCCCCCGTCTTCCTCATTAGCGAAGTCTCTCTGTCACACCAAACGATTCATAACCACTTTAACCATTTCTCAAGACTCAACATGACCAAAACTCAGCTAGTTTTTTTGTATCAACGCTATCACAGTTCCAGAACCTTTCCCCTTTGCTTCCAAGCGCAGTCGGTTAAGTGTCCGACTGTGGAGCAAACAAAGTCGGGTTGGGATCCGGCACTTGGCAAAACTTTCTATCGTCAAAAACACACTTTAGAGAGCCAATTGCAGCAGGGGAAAGCATTTTTGCAATTCAACCAAGCTCTCAATTTTGTGCACCGGATTCAAAAAAGCCAGTTAACCGATCCCGTTCAGGATGATTTTCTCAGAATCCTCATCCGAAAAACTCTATGTCGAGATTCAATTAAGCGATAGGAAAGTAGGCCAAACTACAAGAATGCGCTGGCAGACACTTGCATCAATCCCTCGCCTTCTTCTACCTACAAAATAATAACTTTCTACACACGAAATCACCCCAATCAGGACTTCATTCATCTGCAGAGCTCTCTCTCTCTCTACTTAACAATTAGTTTTCACATAAGGTTAGTAAGATGGATAACAAGGCAGGAAGAGTTTCGGCGGGATTATTGCACATAGTTTGCTTCCTCCTCGTGCCCCCTGATTTCGTCTCTCTCTCTCCTGAAATCCGGCACCCAACCTCTTGGTGCATGAATTAATAGCAGAATATAAGAGCGTGCTCACCCAGCCTGCTGGCTGCCCTTTTCCTCCTCACCGTCGTCTTCTTCTCAAAACTTCGGGTGTCTCTGTGTTGCCCCAAATTGAATACTCGCCTCGGAACAACAGAAGAGACAAAGTGCACCCCTTCGCCGACGACGAATAAAGTCTCACGCCCCTCTCTCTCTCTTTACCCAGCCAGTCACACCTTCTTCTTTCGTGTTAGGTCTCTTTGACTTTCGAAGTACTGACTTGCTGGTGTAGCTCCTACAGTTACTATTGTTCCCAGTAGGATCCTTGCAACTCTGAGCTGCAAACTTTGCTTCAGCATCCATTGTCAGAGATGTGACTATTTCTCTCTGTCTCTCTGTCTTTCGGTTTCTCTGTCTAATAACTTGACATTCATCTTTCCGTCTCCACGACTCGATTCAACCCCGACCCCGTGTGCATTTTTCATCCAGCCGAAAAGTCATTGTTCCTCCCTGCTCCACGCAGAAGGGGCAACCCTTCACAACTGCTTCTGTTTAGTCTGTTTTTGATCATTCAGGCTCCGGTTCGCGAGTAATTAAGACTCTATTAGAATAAAAACAAGCTTATGATTGCTCACCTCGGGGAGGGGGAAGGGGAGTCTCGGCTCCCAGCCTGATCATTGGCTTTCAAGTTCTCACCACATTTCTCTCTGCTGCAATATTCCTATTTTGGATTTGGAAGAGCCATAAGTAGCTTGTGGTATAAGCTGATGTCGTCATGTCGAAACGGCTGACTTCATCTTTTTCTTTCGAATCTCTGGAGAGCAAAGACCGGTTCAGCCAATTTCTCGAACTTGTAGTCCTTAAAAGTTTGTATTCTCTTCCAATTTGTATAAAAACAAGTTTGGTTCCTCCAGTGCTAAGGCTCTCGTAAAACTATACCCATCCACCTTGGGACCCTTTCCCATGCTGCTTTCTTCTCTAGATAGCTTGTTCAAAAGTTGGTGCTCACCCACGTGGATCGGAGTCGGGTCGTCTGGTGCCTTTGTCCGGCGCCTGGTGTTAGCAATACACCAGCAGTATTGCTCAAGCTTTGAAAGTCTATAACTGTGTTCCGATACCGGAAAACCCCTAATTATGATGAAATATTCTTACTCGGCTGAAAAAGCTCTACAAACAAACTTTTAAATAAAAGGTTTTGACATCCACAGGGATCGAGCAACTGGTCCCCAATCCCTTAGTGTCCATAGACAGACCGCAAACTTGCAGCCTATTAAAACTGTCGTTGGGACCAACTTCCTCGCTACATACTCGGCACAATCGCTGACAGTTGGCTACATTGGGCAGTTCGATATCTAAACCTTTCGGCTGACAATGAGTGCTCAATGTTGGCAAGTTATATAAATGTCAATAGGTCCATAATAATCATTTTAATGAGCTATATGTTTAAGATTTCTGCCAGGGCCTGGCCAGTCAACCTTGCTCCAATATGAGGAAGACGCTTTCACATATCAGAGAGAGGTAATCACGCAATCCACGAGTTCTCGCCTCGGAGCCCTAGGTTTCACACGATCTCCAATGGGAATTCATTAGGCCTTCAGGGCCGGCCGGGGCTACACTTATGATTCCTTCTTACAGCAAGAGCACTATTTTTAGTAGAGACGAGAATTATCTTGCACTTTGGAGACTGGCTCATAAGCATAAGTTCGCTCTCCTATTCAGGGCACCGACTTTTATAGCCACTACACGACTATTGTTATTATTTTCCGGCGAGACTACCACCTGTTCGGGCTCTCCCTCTTCGCTGTCTCGACCCGTTGATTACTTCACAAGGAACGCGTACATTAAGCCTTGTTTTTTTTTCTCTTCTAATCGCATGGTTTTTGTCCCAGTCATCTAGAATTTTTGCAACGTTTAGAGCCGTCTCGCCTCAGTGGCGCGAACCTCCGTCAGGAGCATCCGGGTTCGGATCCTGAGGACGAGATCCCTTTTTGGAAATTTATTTCGATACCCATTTGTCCACTTTTCAAAATACTACGTATAAAATGACGCTTGTTTCTCACGTTCTCATCAAAAACATCTCCTGTTTTTCAAAGATTTCCCAATTCAGATGCTAAATGTTTCCGAGGGGCTTTTGGGATCCGGACTGACTCTCGCCGAGCTCCAAGATCAGAGTCTGCAGCCGGAATGGTGGTATCTGGTTCTGACCATCGTTCCCATAGTCTGCATCGCCGGCAATGTGATGGTCGTCGCGGGTATATTTCGAAATCTCTCCTTTCCAATCAAAGTTCAGCGGTCTGGACTACCAGAAGCCTCCAGACACCCACCAACGCCTTACTGGTCTCCCTAGCAGTGGCTGACCTCATTGTGGGTGCTTTCGTCATGCCTTTCAGCATATATCTTTCTGTGAGTTTGAACGACAGACTCAGGTGATGAAACTGTTCAGGTAAACGGGCTCCATTGGCATTTACCTCTTCCTGTTTGTTATTTCTATTGTGCTCTGGATGTGGCGGCAAGCACGGCCTCTATTATCCACCTCGTTCTTATTAGTATTGACAGGTAGGTCAGGGAGCCAGAGCGACAGAGAGACAGATGCTCCCATCTAGTTCCCATTTATTAATAAGTCAGTTCTCACACCCATTTGACCCCCAGAGGTACGATCGATGACCCGTGTGCAAAGAGAGAGCGAGAGCTTCGTCCAGCCCCGTACTCAGAGATTCGTACGCGGGATTGCGGTATCTGCATATGTGATGGTTTCATAATGAGCCCCCAGCTCCAGATTCCTCCAGTTTTGTGAAAATGAAATTCAGATTGGTGGCTGCGACGAAGCCGGCCGAGTACAAAACTATGAAACACAAGATGAGAGTCTACATCGCAATCGGTGTGACTTGGGTTTTCAGCATTGGACTGTCTCTTCCTTTGGGTTCGTTTCAGAGACTGTCGATGAAAGTTTGTTAATTTAGGAACGGGTATCAACACTAAGACCAGTCAGTTCTTGACTGAGGAACATCATTGCGGCATCTACAGTCCAATTTACATGTTAGTCTTTTTTGAACTCGGACAGTAAACGTAGTATAAACAACTGTTCATGACCAAAAAGGATGAAGCGACCGCTGTCAAAATGCTTTTGATTGAAAAGAGAAAGTTTTGTCAGTTCTTACCGAATGAGCTATGTGGTGAAAGCCTCGCGACTTCTCGGACTTCAAGTTAACAACCGTAATCAATCCATTTACAGGTTAAGCAGCTCAATCTTCGCCTTCTACCTACCCTGTTTTATCATGTTGATCACGTACGGGTACATTTTCTACACTCTGCGGAAGAGATTGCGAGCCATCCAGTTGCAGGTTTGTATTAAAAAGGGAACGCTGAAAATGGCCTATTTTTAGGAAATGGCAGGCGGCCAATTTCTGGGCTTCGGAGCAGATCTGGGCAACATCACGACCTCGGCTATACAATCGGCCATCGGTATTACTCCAAAGAACCGGAACATGATTTCTTGGGAGAAGCCGTTGCTGCGGAAGATTGAGGAAACAGCTGCTGAACATGCGAGCTCACTGAATGACAGCGAGAGAGAACAGGTATGAATCATTTCCAGTCGAGAACTCCATGGGTTTCAGCTCCAAACCATCCTGGAGGCAGTTCACCCATCCTCTTCGGGCAGTCAAGAGAACTCTATGAATCTGGAAGAGGACCCGGACCGACCACCTTCTGTACTCTTGGAGGCTGTGACTCTTCGCTGCGAGATCGACACCAGTGGGCCGGTTCTTGAGCTACCGAAACCTACCTACGTCAAGAAGTAGGTGCTTTTAAGATCTTCCCATGCCACTTTCGAGTGCGTACCAACTTTATTGCGATACACAGCCTGTAAGATAAATGAGTTGGTGCGCACCCCAAAGATCTGGTAAATGTCTCTTCACCTCCAATTCAGTGTCTCTCGTCGCTTCTCGGACGCCGTTCAGTCCTTTTCCGTTCGCGGGAGGGCAAAATCCGTTTCATTCGGGGTCGCCGTCGGCCGACGCAGACACTCTCATTGTCCCGAAGCTCCTCGAGGATCGGACGAGGGGAAGGAGCTGCACGGACTACGACCTCCTCTGGTGAGTGCGAAATGCCCATACTTGCCGACAGTTCAGTCAACTCAAAGGCTGATTTGTTAGGCAACAGGTGTGTTCGTAAGTGGAACTTTTCGGAAAGGCTGCGCACTAACTCTTGTCAGCGGGGGACCTTTTTTTTTTTAAATTGCTGTACATAGAATTGATGCGCAGTCTCGACTTTTGTGCAACTGGTACATCTCTCACGATCGAGGGAAATAAGTTTATGATGGATTCCTGTCGAAGACAGTTTTAAACTTGACTTGAAGTCACTCACGCTTCCGCTACAAATCCACTGGTTGGATGAATATCCATATTAGTCTGCTCTGGAAAGACAAAAAATTTATTCAACTTCCACGTCCGACTTTTCCCGACTGAGTATTCGATGCTCACATGCTGAAATGTGCGCAGCTCAATTCCCAAAGCAGAGGGACAGAGAGACAAAGAGACAGAAATATCCGACCGTACCAATCAGCTCCTTTCAACAGTTCACCCCTTTTACAGAAGTCCTCAATGTCTCTACCGGCCCGAGTAGTCGCGGCTAAATGCGTACACGGCGAGCACAGCGTGCGCTTCGTAAGTGGCCGCAAGACGAGAAAGATTGCCTCATTTTTTGTGCACGGGAATGCGTGAATTAACTCTCACTTACACTGGCGCGAGACTAAAGCATGTTAAAGACCTATCTGCTGTGTTCTATCGGTTCGATCCGTTTTGGGGCATGTCTCTCTTTCGGTTTCTCGATCTGCCTGCACCCGGCTGATTTCAGGTGGAGAGGAGGAAGATGCGACGGCTTTCGGAAATGATCACGGACTGGGAGAGACCATCGCGGACCAGCTTGAGCAATATGTACGCCTACGCGAGGAGGGAGAGTGTCTACATTGCTAGGAAGAAGCTGGCCGGACTCAAGGTACCCTCTTTATTTTTGATTTGACGGCGGTTTTAAAGGACTGGGCCCTGGACCTTCTGGCGAAGCTGAAATCCAAACAAGGGATGGCCATCCGGCGAGAGACTCGGGCCACCAAGCTCGTAGCGACTGTCATGGGTAACTTTTTTCGTTAGTGTTTAAACGCTGAATTCAGTGGTCTTCCTTGCCTGCTGGCTGCCCTTCTTTACGCTGAACATGATCAAAATCTACAAGTTGATCACGAACGGCTGGTCGAATGACATGGAGAAGTGGTTCCATTGGTTCACGGCTCTCGGCTACCTCAACTCTTCTCTGAACTTTTTCATCTACTCAACCATCAATCCGGTATGTCTTGTTCCACTGCAAAAATGTAAAATCTATGAAAACAAGGGTTGTTATGTTCGGGAATCGAATCCTCGACCTCTTGCTTTGTAGTCCGCGCTTTACCGGCAGCGTCGTACGGACAGAGCTACGCGTTGATTCTCAAACTCATCACGTGTGTTTCAGAAGTTCCGCCACTCTTTCCGTCGCCTGCTTGGCTTCTCTCGCTCCCGAAGACGAAGAGAAAAGTCGTGGATGAATCCGCCGAAAGAACAGAGCAGCAGGCAAGTGACGATCTGATAGAGAAAGACAGAAGATTGACTAGTTGTAGAGGTCCCGTGAAATGTGGTTGTGGTCTGAACAAGATCGTCAAAGGACCCCTGAGACGAATGTCGACAGCTGGGTAAGTTTGATCTTTCTTTCCCCAGCAAAAAGCCTTGGTTCGGAATGGATCCCCCCACTTTTTTTAGTTCAAGTCCATGCGTCACTCCTCCGTCTGTAAGGTAAAACAGGAAGCATGTATCTTCGCATAACTTCTTCGCTTTTTGCCTGTTTTAACTTTAACTCTTCTCTCTCACGTCTTCTCTGATCCGAAACCCCGTTTTCAGAGCCGCAGCCAATCGCAAACAAAGTGTTCCGAAGCCGGAAATAGTCATCGACGAGATCTCACCGAATCGGATTTCAATAAGTGCCGGAGGATGCACCACTTTCCGCCGTTCCTCGGACGACTGCATTAGACGCTCCTCGTCCGAAATCATCGGTGGCATACATCTGCCTTCACAGAGTGGCAACGATAAGAGAAGGTACGAGTCTCACGGTGACACATTCCGCAGAGGGGGCTCATTAAAGTTAGACATGTTCTCATGGGCAGAAGATCGAATTTCCTTCTGCTGGAGGGCTAGGTTCGTAGGCGAGGAGACAGCGTTCAGGGGGATTGCAGAGTCGGGGGACTGTCTGTTCAGTTTTCAATAGGGACAATGCTTACGATGAGATTTAAAGTGTGACGGGTTGACAGGAAGATGGAGAGGTTGCAAGAGAGATGACTGGCATGTAGAGGTTTTGGCATGGTCTATAACATTGACAGACTGACTTGTCTAGGCAAAAAGAGTAACTTACAGTAGTATGTATCTGTTAAGAGCTATGAGAGAGGCTATAAAGGACATGGAAACATTGGCTTGGCGAGGCTAAGGTGCATGGGCACTACTTACCGCGACATGTAGAAACAAAATGACTTGGCGTGGCTAGGAGAAGACTAAAAAACATGAACAAACTGTCATAGACATGTTTGACATGAACAGATTGACAGATCAGGCTATAACTGGTTGAGAGACAGTCTGGAAATGTTGACATGTCCGCCTATGACGGTGATAGACAGAATGATCAATGTGCAGCTTTGGACTTGACTAGACGATGTTTTAGACAGCCAGTCATGGTTACGACAAACTTGCGACTGACTGAAGGAGTCGTGGGGTTGCTGGCATATTAGTCTACCGGTCGCTTACGCTCCTAGTGGAGCGACCCTGTGATCGTTTCACAACTTGAACTGTTTGGCTCTTGTCTTGTCTTGTCAACTCTAGTCTAGGATAACACTTGAAGTCCATAGGCACCTTGTCAAGTGCTATTCCAGATTAGAGTTAACATGTGTAACAGACATCAAATGCCGATTGTAAAGGTTGACATTGACATTAACTGTACGAGATCGTGCAGTTGACATGTACGACATATATAAGATGACATGGCCAGACTAAGAGTGTGAAGGACTAACATTCATATATTCATGTGAAGACACATTGGCATAGATGAACAAACAACATAGACAGTGTTTGACGTGGCTAGAGACTATTGAATCAGTCTGACAGAATCATGCCAAGTTGACATGGTTAGGAGAAGACAAATAGACAAACTCCATATTTCAGAGGCTCCGGAATGTCGAACAGCTCCGCATCCCTGCACATCCACGAGGCCCGAATCACGTTCGATGCGATGGTTCACGACCAGGTGGATGTCGAAATATTCGTGTAACACGTGCACGTGATCTCTTCGGGCCTCGGTTATTCTCTCGGCGCATGTCTCTTAGAAGGAGCATGTTTGCAGTGTCTGTCTCTTTCTCTATTATCTTCATTACGTCGTTTTTTAGCATCTACAAACTCCTTCTCGCGTTAAGCAACGCAATTGATCTCTCTCACAGTCACGGGTTCTCTTTGATCTCCAAATTGCAATAAACTCTAACATTTTTTATGTGTCTTTAAAATCTGTGCACAATCTATGAAGTGAATCTTACCCGGGAGTCTCGTGAGCGGGGAAAACTGGAGGAGGCGGGGAGGCAAGAAAGCCGAAGCTCGGGGAACAAAAATGCTCGTTTTACCGGTATCGGGGGAGGAGATTTTGGCACGTCCAGCTGTGGCCCGTAGAGTTTAGAAAAGGTAGACGAGGAGAAGAGCTGAGAGAAGAAAGCAGATAGGAGTCAGTGAAGCACTGTCGGGACTCTTCTCGGTCTCTATCTCAAAGATTTCCTGCTCGACGATGAGAGGAGTGGGTGGTGCCGACGAAGCTAAAGACACGAATTGTAGATTTGCGAAAAAATGTGGGTTTCCATTAAAGAGCGTAACAATTTAGAATTTCGAAAGAGCCTTCACGTGGGTTTAGAGGCTAAGACAGCCTTTTTTAATTTTGCGATGTTGTGTGAAGTTGTTAATCTGGTCTACACCTTTGCAAAACATCGGAAAGCTCGAAAATCATGGCTGAATCCTGCAAAACAAGACAGTACGAACGCGGAAACCCGGGCTAGTAAGCGTGGTAAAATTCCCCCTTTTTGGGTCTAAAACAAGAGTATTCCTCTGTACGATGTTCTGCGGAATTGTAGCCCTTGTTCTGCTCCTCGACGAACATCAAAAAGCACAAAAATATCATTTTGACCATGAAAAGCACGTATTTTTTGTGAGGAGTTTAAATTGTATATCACAAAGAACTCACTCGGAACAGGAGCAAAGGTTGTAGTGGCGAAAACATCGTGATGTTCGGAGGAGTCCTCGAAGTCGTTTCCACTGCCAGATCCCTCTACGAGATCCTCGTCATCGCTCCAGCTGATCGGCGCACCCGATCCTTCAATTCTCGGGTCCTGAAATGCTATCCATCAATCTACGACTTCATAAATCGGTTAAGAGTGGGAGGTCGTGACAGCTGGACGCCTGATAGGGATCTCAGTTCAGTCGTTTTTCCCCTCACTTAATTTGTGGCCAACCCACGCCTGATGATCACCTTGATCTGGTTGGTGAGACAGTGAGGTGCCAGTAGGCTTTACTAATCAGTAGACAGACAGACAGAAAGGCATTTACTTTTTCCCGAGGTAGAATATTCCTTAAGGCAAAAAATTTCCCTCCGAGAGACAGATTTGCGAGCTCGATCTCAAAAGGACGACAAGAGACGTACCGGATGTCGTTAGTGACCATTCAAGAACTCCAAAAAAGAGCTTGCTAACTTGAAAAAGGAATCTCCCTCATGCTTCAGTGATTTTCCTGGAGCGCTCAGTCCCTTAAAATTTCCGTACAAGACCCATCGACAAGGATATCATACCCAATTAAGTTGCTCATTGCGCTAGTTTAATTTTCAAATTTCTTGACTGATGTGAGTAACACATTCAGACAACATATATTACTGTTATTGGTCGTCCAACAAAGTTGAAGTTTGAACGCTACAAGAACCAGCTAGCTTCAGAGAGGATAAACTCAATTTTCCGATCCATTATCCCCACCTCCCCTTTCGGCAAAAAGCAGCCGCCACGATCAGCCTAATTAAATGAACTTTACGTCTCTGCCAAGTGGAATTATGCTACTTTTTCTCCACCCCAAATTGCCTCTGTGACGCCTCGTATTGTTGTCGCGCGCCCGCCTCAGGACAAGGCGTGTAATGGACTCGGGGCGTCGGTGAATAATGAGAAACAGATAAGAGAGGGAGAAGTGGGAGCAAAAAGCACGATTGGGAAACATCACTCACGCGAGTCGAGTCTATTCGACCTGTGGAAATCTCTGTCTCTCGGTCGCTCTGTCTATACGACCTGTAGACAGCTGTGCAAACATGCGTAGAAAGTGGCAAAAACAACCACTATTACTCAATTGGACTAGTGACGGAACAAACTAAACAGAGCGTCTAACGGACAGTTTACAATGTGCGCCTGGCTGTTTATGTCAGCGCTGACCCTTTTGGAACGGTCCGAGAGGTGTGAATCTTCCCGCAAATTGCGGAGAATTCGAGAAATCTAACTTTGCCATCCAAAAACAAGAGTTTCATGGCAGTAAAAATGACAAGTATGACGTGCAGAGATATGACAAAGGCTTTGACTGAGTCCAAAGGTCGAACCCGACCCTCTTAATTTCTAGCCGGAGCGCCAACCGATTGCGCTATTTCGGGAAGCCGGGTGGCGATTTCTTCTGGACACATAAGGCTAACATGACATGACGCACTCCAAACTTTTTTCGTTTAGATAGTACGGGATAGAGACAGGCTGTGACATGTGTTCTGTTATCATTTCAAAAAAGGCATAAAAAGCGCTACAAAACTTTCATAATGCCGGGTGTCAATAGAAGAAGTTTAATTGGTACTTCTCGTCCCGTCCATAAAGTCGGTGACTTATTATCGATTGTACTCCCAGCCTATGGGTTCCAAAAAGTGCGTTGTTCTTTGGGGGCGAGAGCCCTCGTACAAATTTTGAGCCATCACGTAATTTATGCAAAGTGTTCTCGAGAGAGTTCGGCATCCCGTCAAAAAGAGGCCCCTGTTGGCAGGGAACGGTTAGGGGAGATAAAAGACGCCTCTCTCTTGATATCGAACACGTGAGAGAAGAGAAGAATAGGGACCTTTGGTCCCCCTTTGATTGAATTTTTGCGCGCCGCCGAGTGACCAGTGGGGGGAAAAGTGCACAGGTGGATCATTTCCGAAGGCGACAAAAGCAGGAAATGGCAAATTTCAAAGAAATCAACTCACAATCGGACGGGGACGGATATCTTTGATGATTGCCGGAAGCTCATGATCGACCTCGGCGGCTTCGATGGACTGCGTGGTCGTGGCTCTGGAATAGACGGCCGTGATCAGTAGAAATAGTAGAATACAGTGCCTCATGGCTGGCTGGAAGGAGCGCGGGTCCTTCTGACGGACGGCCAAGGGCGGACAAGCCACATGAAGCCCCGCCCCCAGTCCGGGTTGCCGCCAGCCTCGGCACGCTCTCTTTACGCAAATAGGCGAGGAACAATGGTGGGAAAGAGCTCACTGTCATGGGGAATAGTTGGACTTTGTTTATTTTCAAAACTACTGGAATTTGGAAGCTAGTTTCGTTTCTAGTCTTCAAGGTAGCTCCTCCCAGAAGAAAATTCACTATTTCAGGGCCTTATTTTGATGTCAAGGATGCATTTTTGAAATTATCGATGTTTTACAAAGTTGCAGACCAGATCAATATCTACAACTTTGCAAAACATCGTGAAGTTGAAAAACTATCGTAAGCCCTCGTCTCTCTCCCGTACCATCTCAATAAGACGGGTATCGACTAGCCGACACAGTACGGGTGGGACAGCACATCACTTAGCTAAAAATGTGCTGGTAGTGGCAAAGTTTCTTTGGGAGCACTTCGCGAACGGCATTATTTCCAAGGAGTGAGCTGTCAGAGTAAATTCTCGGTTCTAACGTGGTATTACCTATCTATTAGTCTACAACTAAATTTCAATTTCTCCCAATCAATTGTCATTTCCGCGATTTCCCTATGACTGTATCCGCACGGCCGTCTAAACATTGTGGCCTTTCGGCTCTGACTCAGCTTGGATAAAAATATCGCCATCCTAGCACGTCACGCCTTATCAGCTCTTTCCCAGAGACTACCGTACTCCAGACAGGGACCACCGGAAAACGGATGCGCTCATGTTTGTGAATCAGTCCCAGACTCCTCCTGGGAGCATGGAGAACAAAGAGGTTCGAGGTCGGAGTCCAACCGTATTTCCGACACACAGGAGCACTCTCTAGTTCTGGCCAGGGGGCTGAATAATACATTTCTGGTGGTCAACCTCTACAAAGAGACACGCGATCGCGACGACCCACAAGTCCCCTCCGTAATTAAACACTCAATTATTCGTAGGAGGAGAAGGCCAGGGTCGGATTTACGAGACCGATTACCTGACTATGTTGGTCCCATTCCAGCAGAAATTGTCCTGTGAGGGCTCGGAGCAAAAGTTTCTAGAGATACGCTTCCAGTGTCCTCGATAGGTTTGGAGCTGAAAGAATTCATAGAAACACAGTGAGACAGAGAGAGAGAGAGAGAGAGAGAGAGAGAGACAGACAGACAGAGAGACGAACTCACCTGTGTTATCAATCGTTCCGTCTTTTTCGCCACCGCCTTCGGCTTCACATTTTTCGACATGGACGTCGTCCTCGTCGGTGTACTTCTCTCTGTCAGGGCTCCACAAGCTTCCACGACATCTCTCGCCAAGTGTGGTGATGTCGTCTCCACAAGTCTTCGGAGAGAATTGTGAATACCTTTCTCCAACTAAAATGGAATCCATAAAACCAGCTGCATCTTTCTTACCGGATAAAAACCGTCTCCAAAATCCTTGACCAAGTGCTGGAGAGCCTCGATGTTTTCGTCCCAGTCTGTCGTTATTCCCAAATAACAGTCCGAGGCTACTTCCTCGCACGAGTTCCTAAACACGACAATATTTTGAAGAGTAAAAGGTTCTACTGACCAACAGTACGATGTTCTATCGGCAAAACACTGTCCACATCTGGTTAGATTGGCATATCGTTCCACGCAGTTCGGTAGAATTGTTTTCTCAGCATTGATCAGAATGTTTTGCAGAGCTTCCAGTCGTTTCTCCACCAATTTGTATCGTGTTATTGACTCGTGGAGCCTGAAAGAACAATAAAATGTACGGTATGAAGTTCTACTAGAAGCCCGAAAGTATTCTCGCCCGTACCATCTCGTAAGGACAGGCTCTGACCAGCCGAAGCAGTGCGGGCGAGAAATGTCGGGGGAGGGGCAGTAGGCGGCGGGATCGTGCAAAGTTATAGAACAGATCAAGAGCCGCAACTTTGCAGAACATCGAAAAGTCCAAAAGTGACGTTATGGCCCGATAAAATCGCTTTTTGGCAGAGAAGGCCTCTTACCTCCTGATAATCTTCTCCGGCTCTTTCCCAAAATGAACAATCCATTTCTGGGAATGGCTGGTCATGCAGTCGACATAAGCCGACGAGGCGGAGATGCATTCTCCCATGGAGAGACAAAGGAAAGTCGAGGGTAGAAGGCGAGAGAGAGCCCTCTCTACGACCTCAGTCAGGTCCTTCTGGAGGCGATGTGACTCCGGTACCTAAACTCTTCACTACCTTCCGTTCACATTCCAGCTTACTCCGTCCTCACTGAGAGCTCGTTTAATCTCATCAATTAGTCCGTCGAAGTGAACATTAAAATCCGTGTGTGTGATTAGTTTCCCGTAGGTGTTCTGGAGATCTTTCACCACGTCGTAGCGGACCGACTCCAGAGCATAGAGTCGCTCTTCTGAAGCTGGAGTTAACATCGGCAATACGAAAACAAACGTGAAGTTTGGTGAAGAAGGTCCCTCAAACTTGAGACGAGCTTCATCGCTGATATCCTTGTGGCTAGTTTGAGGTGTGACTCCACTTGTGCTAGAGATTCCGAGCTTTTACAGCTGCAGTCTGCCGGAGCCTGCAATTTACGTTGGCTGTGAAGTAGTTGGATGACAGCGTAAACCGTCAGCTTCTTATCCTGCCTCTCCCATTTAGTCATACAAGCGAACGCTGCTCCAGTCTCTCTGTGTTTCCCTTACTTCTCTCAATGACCCTCTTCTTTCCAATTGTCTCTTTTCCCCTCAAAAAGCCGTCAATGCTCACAGGTGTTGTGTCCGCAGGTGAGTCCCTCGGCCTAATTGCTACTCTTAGAGAGGACCATCAGCCGACGGTCTCACCCCATCCGAGATCAGAAATCTACAGTAGACCCCTCGTATGAAAAGTATCGTCATAAAGCGTGTTCCGGATTCCGCGAATGCCCGGCGCGGCTCGCTTCAAAGCCGTTTTGCCAATGAAGATTAATGAGAAAACGAGCGCCGGAAGCGCGAACGCGTACGGTACTGACTCGTGCGCAGAGAAACAATGACGGATGGACTGCTTGATAACGGCGGGTGGTGGGGAAAATGTATTTGCTCGTACATGGACAAGGACGGCGCCTGTAACGATGACTGATCACCGCTTTCCGTATCTCTTTATCGGTCCTAAAATAGAGTTCAGCTAGCCAACAGAGAGCTGTTCCCATAGAAACAACAACAAAGCGTAGGCTGTCTATCTCAGCAATGAAAACAAAGACAAAGCTTGAGAAATATGGGAAGGTGGTTGTGACCTCGGGTCATATTGGATCGAATACTACTGGGCATAGCTTAACTGACATTATAATGGGGAACGATTTGGAGTTGGATACTGGAAAACAGATCTCGGGTTCCAAGATTAATAATAGGGGACTATGACTCAAAAAATCGCGGTCAGGAGTCTCTTTACGACACCATTGAATTTTAGGTTCTTGCCTGTTTTGGGTCCGAGTCTGGCCCGTGGAAAAAACCCAAAGACAAAGTCACATGAATGTCAGGATAATCTGTTAAAGTTATAAGCATGTCAACATCAGAGTATAAAAGCCGACTGACTATGAAAGATGGACAGGCAAGGAAATCTTAAGAAAGGACAGGACTAGAGACCGACAGGAACAGTATGGTAATGTCGAAAGGAACAGTTTGGCTAGGATAGGAAGAGAATGAGTACGGCTCACTGGAACAGCTTGACAGAGTAGGACAACGGTAGAAGAAGGCATGTTGGCAATCACGAAGTTGTGGTGATAGTAGAAAGCTGGACAGACGGAGAGACAGTGCCACACAGAGAGACAGATCTAGCTCGAACCCTTTGCTAAAGCAGCCTGCCACTTTCAAATTGAAAACCACCTAACTTTCAACAAAAATCCAAACAAAAAGTAGGATGAATCATCCCCCCAGCTTTCGTTTACACAAGAATGAAATAGGGACCCCATTAACGCCATCAGTGCCGTGTCAGTTGATGCCTCTCTATCTCGAGTTCCGCCTGACATGTCTTCCCGCCCGAAAAATATTTAAAACTCACAGTGAAGGATATCCTGACGAGAATGAGTAGAAAAAAGACGCGCAGCATGTCTGGAAATTTGAAAATGATCGAAGAATTTGGCGCCATGTTTCATTTAGGGGACAGGTGTTTTCGAGAGGTGGGTAATCGGCGCCCCGCCCAGTGTTTCGGCAACACGGTAGCGAGACTGGGGCTAAATTATGACCGGCAACTGCCAATTCTCTCTGAGAACAGGGCGGATCACCTCCCACTGGCAGTCTGAGAATCTTGGACCCATGTGTCAAATATTGATGACTAGTTTCCAAAACTTTCCCAAGAGAAGAAAGCCACAAGTAAGAGGAAGAGTTTATTTAATGGGGTAGACAACTATGAGAATCCTGCGGCTCTCTTCCTATTCAAGGAGCAAACTTGGTGGAATTTTGGTCTCTCTCAAAGGGTGGTCTTTTAAGAGTTCCTGCTCATAGGGTATGGTAGGCAAAAGAACTTTTGAGCTTTGTGATGTCTTGCGAAGTTGCAGAGCAGATTCAGGACTACAAGTTTGAGAAACTTTGTCTCTGGGAAAAGATTGCTTCTGCAGTACACCTGGAGAGAGCCACGAGTGCAAGTGCGAATGAGAGGACTACAAGGACACATCTGAGGTATTGGAAACAAGACTTGAAGTAAAACCGTAATCTCAAAGACGTAGCTGTGTTTCAGCAATGGTCAAGTCAAGATAATTCAGAACATGTACAGTGAAAACTGGTGGAGCATCATCGCAAATCTGTCCACCATGTTACTGCCAAAATTTCAAAACGTTCTCTGGGTGACGGGTTTCGACTACATGAGAGACCAGACTGAAGCGCCTGTTAATATGAAACTTTTAGGCTCCAAAGTTGCTTATTTTTTCACAAAATACCCTTTTTCTACTTTTTGTAGAAAAGAAAGACTGGTAAGTAAGAGATCCATGGACGAAGAGACGAAGAGAGAATGGGTACTAGTTCTCAATCTGTCATACTGGTCGGTCCCTAGAGATTCTACTGGCGTTCAAAGGACAGATATCTGAACACGAACCAAAAACTCCGAGACACTCTCGAATAAGATTAATTGACTTTCAAAGGACTCCGCCCTCACGAGTCCGTGACCTCCGGTACCGTACACTAGTTCACACCCCGGACCCGACAAACAATTCTGAGAACGAAATTTATAAGAAGATACCGACGAGAGCTACTGATTGTCACAGGACAGGCGAGGCGGGTTACATCTATCACCAGGACGCGTCAGCAGCAACAACAGCGACAGCAAGGTTACTCGCTGCTGCTCTGATTAATGCTGCGGCAAAAGGCGGCGCGACCGAATGGTCCGTGACCGCCGGAGAGGAAATGTGTTACGAGGAAACTTTACTGGAAAAGATTATTGTTTGACAGAGTGTGTTTGCGAGTGTGGAATGCGAGAGTGAAAGAAGTTATCAGCGAGATAAGAAAAGGCGCCGAACGAGCAGTACTTCGTTAGACTGGTTGCGAGGCGAAAAATAATTTCCTGGACC
Source organism: Oscheius sp. JU75 (assembly GCA_037178855.1). Lineage (NCBI taxonomy): Eukaryota > Metazoa > Nematoda > Chromadorea > Rhabditida > Rhabditidae > Oscheius > Oscheius sp. JU75. The sequence continues at coordinate 8,007,848 of JASJZC010000006.1, read as the reverse complement.
AACAAAAACAAAGGACTGCATGAACAAACACAACTGTTTGATCCATGTCGGAGTCGAACCCAGCAAGTCTTGTTTTGTAGACGGAGCGCTAACCAACTGAGTCAAGCGGACAAAGGTCGCTCGGATTTTCTCCGCAATCTATTGAACGGTAGATCAGGACCGCTTGCACAGAGAAACAGCTCTTTAGATATATTGGTATATCTCTTCCGTCTTCGTCCGCTGATGAAACCTTAGACTTCAGGTTACAGACTTATGGTAGGTCGATAAAACAGGCTGACAGTAGCACGTCAAAGGGTTTCAAAGGAACAATACCGCCTCCAGATAAAAGAGAGAGGGTAACCGCGACCTCATATATCTGGATTTTAGTTTGATAGAAACTGCATATATTCGGAGGAACGGGGCTGAGTGAATCTGGTAATACAAGGATTCTCGTTTACTGCGACAGGAATCTTTGTATTAGGACTGAATCTTTAGATAGACGTTTATCAAATTTCCGTCAGAAAAGTCAGAGACACGAAGAAGATTCGTTTTTCTACTTGTAAATGTCCGTGGACTCCCAGTTTTTGTCCGCCCTCCTCCAACCGAAATCTTAGAGACACTACTGACGAGTTCTCCGGTACAGACTCTGTCTGCCAAAAGAAGACTCAGCGGATAAGCAACGCCCTCGAGAAGGCAAGATTCTATTTTTCCTTTACAAAGTTTAATCTTCAGACCGTCATTCGTGTCCCCCAATGGCTCTCGACCGAAGACCATGCCAATTTTCTCGCTTTCATTTACAAGTACTTTCCGGATTGAATTGCTATGTCACCTTCAATCCTAGAACACTCGTCTTCTCGACGAAGGTCAAAGGAATCAAGCGATGATCCATGAGCTTCTAGACTCGTGCAAGGGTGGAAGTCAGGGCAAATCCTCGAGTATAAGTTTTTTCAGTCCACGGGCCGAAACAACTGAATACGATTTTTCAGAGTAGACGGAAGCACGCGAGTCGGTCTGGGAGAGAAGATCGAGAAAAGTGATTAAATCGTCTTCTAGAGCTACAAACTGCAAAGGAGGAAGACATCCAACACGTGATAACTTTGTGCCTTAACCAAAGAAATGCCCATGTAATTGTAATATGCTAGTAAATTGTACCTTTGCACCAAGTGCTTAACGTTTCCAAAAAAAAAAGAAATAAAGGGCCAAGAGGGGAAAAACAGATTCGGATATTTACAGTAGTCTGCTCACAAAAAGAAACCAAGTTTCGGACTCCCGCGTAAGACATTTGTCGACTGTTTTTTGGAAGTTATCGAAAGAAGTGTTTCAGCCACATAGCGCAGTAGTCTTGTGGAATGTCAAATGCTCTCCTAGACTTGTGTTCAACTTGTAGTTTGTTCAAAAGAAAAACTGCTTAGTTTGCCGATAGCTTTACGTCATACTGGATCTTGAGATGTAAAGCTATCGCCAAACTGTAAGCGGTCTTTTTTATGAGCACGAGTAGCCTATTCGAGACTCATATCTCTATCCTTCTTTTGAATTCAAGCAAACACAATTTGAAAAAAAAAATGGTGACCTGCTCCGTCTTTATTAGGTTTCGAGCAGAAAAAAAAATACCCGGATAACAAGAAGCATGGAAACATTGAAAAGTGGAGAAAAAATCTGCTAATTTGTCGGAAGATGTGTCGCTTTGGCCGGCCTGAAAATGAACAGATTTCACAGAAAGAGCAAAGACGACTCACACGACAACGTCCGTGGCGTAGTCGTCCGCTTCAGATAGCCTCGTCGCTCTCATCATTGCTTCGATTACGTCGCCTGCATCGACTCTAAAATATAACAGACTAACAAGAAAAAAGGATGACTAACCTCGTACTTTGAACTGAAACTCTCGGCGCACTTGTTCGCTCCTGACTGAATCTTCGAAGATTAGAGGTGACGGAAGACGTCGGTCGTTTCGTGTCGGAGACCAGCGATGCATTATCTTCTGTCGGCACACTTCCACATGTAGATTCTGAAGCTGACACGATTTAGACTGTAAACCGCAATTTTCGGTATGCTACGTCTACGACGGCTTCGCCCTCCTTGTCTTGCTTTTGCAATGAAATCAGGCATCGCTTCCCCAACAGCAAAAGTTCCCATGTTTCGCCCAGAGTTGACTTGTCAACTAAACTCTTGGCATGTCATGACTTGCAAACTTTTATTTCGTTGTGACGCATAATGCGCATTAAGTGGCTACCATACTCACAGAATGTTCGATAAGTTTTCGCTTAAGAAGACTGTCGGAGTGGCGCCTTTTATATTAGCAAAATACCAAACCCTTTTTTTACAGGCCCGAAAATAGGTTCAACGGGTTCCGACCGAGACGCGTGGACATCTTAGATTATGTGGATGGCTATGGCAAAATGATCGAATCATTGAACTTTTTCAATGATGATTTTGTTTCAGAGCGGATTCATTCTAGCTGAGAGGACAAATTTGCCAGACTCTCTGCTTCAGTTCACTTCTGGATCAGTCAGAAAAAATTGTAAGAAGAAGAAAGTACCTGGTGTCTCTGCTAGATCCCTGCTCCTCATCTGCACTGTTTGCTCTTCAACTTCGTCCATATCGAGAATGGGAGGGGGGATCTTCTTCCGTTCAATCGGGTTGAAGGGCTTGTCCTCGTAGCTGGCTATTTGTGGGCTGTTAATGCATCATTGAAGCAAAAAAAAAGTAAAATATGCTTACACTCTGAAAAAGGGATCGGCGCTTTGATGACTCATTGTAATCTTGACCTGTACTTTCGAGTTGTCCTGTCGCGAGTTTTGACCGTAGCCGTCCAGGAGGTAGGACCGAGACATTCCTGAACAGGCTCGATTTTACAAGACAGAAAAAAATCTACAAACCTTCGTATCCGGATGCCGCAAATTCGGATAGGTTGACGTCTACGTAGCCCAGTTTTATGTGTGATTTGCCTCCTTTCTGCTCCTGAAAATCATAAATTAAGTATATTTTCTCGTCTCTGCCTGTCTGCACGCGGCCTATTGTAGTACACTAAAAGTTTCGATAGCGCTCGAGGTCTCATCTTTAAAACACAAAAAGGCAGAGAATTGCCATACATGGTCATAGATAGACTGGGCTAGCAATCTGTGGAAAATTCGTGGTCAGTATAGCTACAACGAGAAATATGCGGCCAGACTTTATCAAAGAGTGAGCATTTTTGAGTTTGAGCGACAAAAGAATAGCTTCGGAAGCTTTAAAGCACCTAATGACGCAGGTGGACAGTCAATACCGACCTGAAACATTTCAGAACGCCTATGGACAAAATCATTTCTTGAAAATATTCGACTACGACAACAATTTTGTTAAAAGGCTCACCTTTCGTATGGAAATTCGACAGAGACATTTTTCCAGCATTCCCGTCGACGGATCCGAGGCAATACGGCAGCAGAAAGAGGACCGATGGGTCCACGTTGCGCTGTGGCTTACCACCTGCAAAACGAGGTAATTTTAGGCAAATTTACGGTTTTTTATAGCCGGAAATGGCTTGAAAAATCGCGAAAACAGACCTCTGATCTCTCTGTATGATCCTCGAATGTTCCGCCTTCGAGGAGACGAACTTTCGCAAAGAGCAGGCCGCTGACTAGCGGGACATCACTCAATGCGCAAACCTGTAAACTTTTTTTGTATGGGCTTCGAAAGAAACTGTACCTGTAAATCGACGCTGAATTTGACTTTCTTTCTCATAAGAAACGCCATCCTATTCCATAGCCAGTCAATCAGATTGTATTTGCCTGAAACTAGACGGTTTTTGGGGGAAAAACAAGATGAATAAGCAGAGTTCAGCAATTGACAGCTGGCAAAAGTGAGTCCGAAGGACTTTAACAAACCCAGTACGCAATTTTGCGTAGCTTTCACGCAAAATTGCGTAGTTTTTAGGCTCGAGCAAATCACCTTTTATTGTCTGCACCTGCATCCTCATTTTTTCGCTGTCGTGTATGTTCTTCTGTCTGAAAATAAAAAGTTGTTTTGGAAGGAGAGGAAAGAGAATAAAAGAAATTTTGCCAAAACCACGAAATTTAGAAGATTCCGCAAAGGAGCAACCTTTTACGGGAAAATGAAAATCTTTTTCTCAAACAACAATGCTCTCGAAACATGATCCCGTTACACCAGTCTGCCCCTTCACATTAGGTCAAAACATCAACAGATCAATATATTCGAAATGCAAAGATATGGCGCCCACTTCCCCCAGAAAAACAGGGGCCCATGTGATGTGCTATCAGCAAGGGATTCGTTATCGCGGTATAGGGTTAGAGGCTAAAGTCCAAGCAGACAACGAGGTCAGTATGTAAGAACAAGCAGGTGGGATTCGCCCGCTTGAATAAGCTGCGAGTGCACTAATTGCTCAGAGTGATCCTTTTCCATAACAACGATGGCTTTCGCCCCTTTGAGGCAAGAATCCTGCAAATCTGATCACTTCCACCTCTGGGATCCTTCACCGTGTCTTTTTCTCCTAAAGAAGGTTGACGGAAAATTTTGTCGCCTAACCCGGGTCGTAAGGCTCAAGTCTTAGCAATACTCCAGTATTTCCGCTGAAACTTTGAAGGGCTGTAACGGAGCCCGCAACGCCCTAAATTTGTTCAGCTCAAAATTCTCTACAAAATGCTACGTGACAAAAAATTAGACCACCAGTCATGATCGAATCCGAGTCACTCACACAAAAACCCATAGTGTCTGCGATAGAGCATACAGGACCAGATTCACACCGGCAGAGACGAAAGAACATTTTAAAATAGCTCTGGTAAAAAAAAACGTACTGCAGTCTATAACAGCAGATCAAACTGAACAATACAACATGAGGGTGTTGACCAATTCTGGAGTCCTCTGGTGTCAGGTTTCACCCCAATAAGGGTGTGGACATTCCCATTTTGGGCTTTGAGGAGGAAAGGATAAGTCACACGAGGATTTGGGTCCGAAAAGAGTCCCCACTTCCTCAGGGATAGCCTAATTGATTCGAGGCGGAAGTAGCAGAACAAAAGCACCTGGGGTGGTCACTAAAACGTGTCTAGAGAGAGAGAGAAACAGAGAGGCAGAATCTGTGAGCCCAAGAGATAGAGCACAATTGAGGAAACTGCTGATAAGACGAGCGAGAGCGATCTGAGCAAACAGACTCTTTCTTAGGTTTTTGCTGAGGGTTTCATTCAGAAGATTCGAGGTGATCTTTTGAAGAGAGGTGTGAACTGATCAAAACCCCCCGAGGGGAAATTTTCTCGTCTCCGGAGTATATTGCACGGCAGGGAGAACTAATTTAGAAGCAGGGAGAAAAAACTCCGCGATCTTCGAGTCTCTCCCTTCCGCTGCAAAAAGGTCTTCTTCCCTTCTGAGAAGTTGCGATCCCATTTGTTTTTCATTGATTTGCTCGGGCGCTACGTATGTTTTTCTGAACATAGCGTATAAAACCAAGCCCAAACAATGTGGAAATGTGTCGCAATGTTAGACAAATGACTATATAGACAAGTCTTTCTATTATAGGTTGGATGGCTTCGGTGCCTCTTTTTCACTTTGGCGGACCGAAAATACTTGCGACCGTCCTATCAAAAAATTCGGCGTCGGAAAAAGAAATATTTACCAGATCCGAATTCATAAATATGCTTTTACACATTGGACTAACCCTTAGCAAAAAAAGACTTTACTCTTGTGGCCTACTCTCGTAGTTTTGGGACGGCCACTTCGGATAGGCTCCCACAAACTGATCTGGTTTGTGACACGCAAGATGAAACAGCCCTTTTACCCAAAGCTGACTTTAACCGAAAGGTCTAACTGAAAGATTGGGTTCACCTAGACCTCAAATGACCCATGGAATTCCTACTGGCGTCTCAGTTTGTAGTCCGTTCAGTGAAAAAAGAAACAAAATAACAACAATAACTTTTGGAGCTGACCATAGTCGGCCCAACAGTGAATGAGCAATAGCGTGACTCTTGATATCCATTGCGTATCAAGAGTCACACGCTCTGGAAGCAAGCTGCTGCTTTTCCATACAGAAGTGTGATTACTCCAAAGGATAGTGTCAAGAGGCAGCTTATGCGCAGTTGTACTCCGAGCGGATTATTGAATGATCAGGTAAACTGACTCAAGATACCAGGAGTTGCAAAACGATATAGAAAAGAATAGACATGACTTGCTCCATGATCAATCCCTGTTATCTGCTCTATTTGTACTCTTCGTGACTCGTTATCATCAAATTTTATGGGAAAAGACGCGTCATTTCTGGGGTGGGAGAAAAAGGTGGAAAGTCTGACCTATTCAAGACGGAACATAGAATGAATAGAGGCGCGGCGGTGGCTGACTCGCTCCAATACATTCTGCATATTCCCCGATCGGAATTACCGACTCTTTTGCGGGTAAGAGGAGGAGGATTGTAACTTTCAAAACCGTTCGAAGTCACAGCGGGGGCGTCACTGGTCTGTAGCAAACATGTGCATTGGTCTCGTAGTCGTTTCGGGGTCAAGTTTACTTTTTTAATTTTGCGATGTTCAAGACATGAATTTGCAAAGTTGTAGCTCTACAACTTTGCAGTACATCACAAATTCAAAAATGCCCTGAGCGATGGGTTTCGGCTCGGTGCGGACCGGTAATAAGCCTTGAATTTTGGGCTTGAAGCCTTGAAGCCAAATTTTTGTGAGCCAAGTATATGGCTGGTATGCACTAGCTACAAGATAATAAGTGTTTATGAAAATATTAGGAAGAAGAGGGCCATGTGCCGCCCTGTGAACTGTCAATAGAATATGCAAACACACTTGTGGTGAGGGGAGAATCCCCTCACAAAGGGCACAGATCCAGCACATAAGGGGGAGTTTACCGCCCCTCAAGTGCTCTGTCAATAACAGTCAAAGTTCGCAGAGACACGTGCTCCTACTAGTTTCCTGTCTGTGTGCGCGAAGAGCACTAATAACAATTATTGAGTTGGGGTCTATTTCCAGATGATTTCAAGACATGAATTTTTGTAGAGCTTCGCTAGTTTCATGCGTGACTTTCAAGCTCTTACGGTGCATTTTGAACTAATTACAGACGCTATCTCGCTCGGAAGACGCGTTTCACCGTCAGCGAATCACTTTTGCGAGAACGACGCTTCACAAACGCCCCGGTTTATTCAACATTCTGAATTTCTCTAATTGGTACTTTTATGCCTTTCTGCGTGTGAAAAGTTGCTGGAAATCTGATTTTGGAGACTTTCCAACAAATATGTTGGAAGAAAGGGCTGTTCGAGTACCTGCAGAAGAAAATTAGAAAGTAGAGAGCTCTCTAGAAATGACCGAGATGTTTTCGAAACTAGAGGAACGGAGACGGAGGGATTAGGCAAAGTGACCAGCTGCGCGAGACATTCGTCGAGGTAGCCTCCTTGGAAAAGACCCCGGCCTCTAGAGAACAACTGTTTCTGCAATAGACGAGGAAGAGAATCTGACTTGAAAAGGAGAGACCAATAGAGGATTTGACTGTTTTCCCGCCCCCAATAATCCCCTCTCGCGTCTGTACAGACCCTTTTGATGACTGTACAAACCAGTATTTTAGATTATGGAGATGAGGTCACAGAACTCTGAAAAATTGGGAAAATATGGCTAAATTTCGAAGGGAGAAAGGCTGTTTATGCGCTGCCGTTTGTCGGCTATGCATGGGCGTCTCCCTGACAACGGAAGGATGAAATGCGACCCATGGACTTATGAAACAGAGAAAAGGGGAGAAAGATGGGGGAAGTGTGTACATTTGTTGCGGCCACAGGACTCCTCTCAGCCGGTCCACGAGGACAAATAGTCAAACGTGGACGACGAGTAAGCGCGTGACTCAGCAGTTCTAGAAAGGCTAGTAGACAACATTTTATATTGCAGCAAAACTTCAACAGCAAGAGAATCAAAACGTACTTTTTGTCGCTAGACGGACACGGGGAGAGAGAGGAAGAGACACTACTCGTTTAAATACAACACATGAATGAGATAAAATGAGAAAGGGGGACCGGTTAAATAGTCTCTCTTCAATTGTTAGGATCGTATTTGGGCGACGATGGGCTATAGGGAGACGATGGCGTATACTGAAATCCAGCTTTGGAAACGAAAAAGCTAGGAGACTCACGGATTGCGATCCAGGCGTGTATTTCGGCGTAGGAGAAGATGGACTGTAGGTAGGAGATGAAGGAGAATATGGTGATGTCGGATTTGTGCTGCCGCTTGAGCCAGCAACTTCGTCCGGCGAATAGTTCGGAGAGCTCGGCGAGTACTGAAATCAATTTTAGCTCTCCAAAAACAACGAAAAGACATACCGAAGCTCCGGAGGGAGCATAGCTGGGCGAACTCGGCGAATATCTCGGAGAAGAAGGGCTGTACGAAGCGGAGGCATTTCCACGCGGCGAGCCCGGACTGTAATTTGGCGAGGTCGGAGAGTAGCTGTTGCTGCCTGGTGTGTATTGCGGCGACGATGGACTGTAATTCGGCGAGGTCGGAGAATACGTAGGCGAGGTGGGCGAGTATCTCGGACTCGTCGGGCTGTAGGACGAGGATCCAGTGCCACCAACAGTGGCGCTTCCTCCGGCGCGATAGCTCGGACTCGTCGGGCTGTAGCTAGGAGAGCCGGGAGAATACGTCGGCGATGAAGGAGAGTAACTGGAAACATGACATTTAGGGGGACAGGTATGACAAAAACGAACGTGGGGCTCGTAGGGCTGTAATTGTTGTTGGACGTTGAAGGCGAGTAGCGTGGACTCGAGGCTCCATAGCCGGGCGAGGTCGGAGAATAGGACGGAGAAGTTGGCGAATAGCCTAAAAATCAATTTTAACACTTGGAATCTAGAGAACGACTCACTTGGACTCGTAGGACTGTAGCTCGGACTGGTCGGACTGTAGGAAGGCGACGTGGGCGAATAGGAAGGCGACGTCGGACTGTAGCTCGGACTTGTGGGGCTGTAGCTTGGCGAGGCGGGGCTGTACGACGGAGACGTGGGCGAATAGGCCGGCGAGGTTGGACTATAGCTCGGACTAGCCGCATTGTATGGATTTGGGCTCGTGGGCGAGTAGATTCCGCCAGGTGACATTCCTCCACGCGGCGTGCCTCCGAATGGCGACATACCACCAAGATCGCCTCCAGGTGAGCCAGGAGACCAGTGACCGCCGTCACCGAGATAATTGGGAGACATTCCGCTGTCGCCGGCTGGTGAGAAGCCAGCATTTGCGGGCGTCATTCCACTCGCGGGAGACCAGGCTCCACCAGTCACATAGCCGGGAGTTATTCCACCGCCGCCAGATGACCATGGGGTTGCAGACGGCGACATCGAGGAGCTACAAATGACATTTCAAAGATCAAAATATGACCAACCTGGCAGGAGATTGAGCATATCCGCCGAAAGCACCAACACCGGCAATTCCGCCAATATTCGAGGGGATTTCCATACCGAGCTTGCACTTTTCAGCGTCCAAGACGAGGTCGAAGCAGCCGGTTCCGGCTTTGGCCAGCTGTCCGAGCATAATATTCTCCGAAACTCCCTTGACGGGGTCGACTTCGGCATGAACAGCCGCCTCCATGAGAATGTCCACAGTCTCCTCGAAGGAACATCGCATCAGCGCTCCGACTTCCTGTCGGTTGATACCGTGACGCGTGATGGCCATCAGGTGACCTATAATGTTTGTTTGAAGCTCGAAAGAACAAGAAAAACCAACCCTTGGCTGTCATGACATCACAGAGCAGAGCCAAATGACGGTAATTGACGTAGGAGCCGTCGAACGAGATGACATTGTTCATTTCCTTCTCGATCGACTTGCGCACGGCCTCAATTCCCAGCACCTCGAAGATTTCACAAATGTCGTTGGAGGTGGTCTTGGCCGGGTCGATGCTGGGTTCGGAGAGTACCTAAAAGCAAGAATCAGGTGATCGGAAGGAAGAGCTGCGAACCCTGAGCAAGGCGGTTCCGTCAGTCTCAAGAATCCAGTCGGAAATATGCTTGAAGTCGCCCTCTGGCGTGATGATGACTTTTTTCTTGTCATCCGTGTTCGGCTTATACATGTACACCTTGGCAATTGAGGAGATTCCCTGCAATTTTAACATTTTTTAGAAAACGACAAAAATCTACCTGCAGAGTCAGATCGGAGAGCATGTTGGACTCGATGCATCTGAGGAACATGTCGTCTTCCATCTTGTCGATCTGCTCCTCCTCTGCCAGCTTGTCATCGCCCTGGTTCGTGATTCGGATGCGGAAGACGAGCTTCTCGGCATTGTCGTCCGTGTAGATGACATTCAGATCGTCTCCGAAACCGGCATGAATCTTGTCGGCAATTTGTTCCATACTCAACTTCTTGTCCGTCATTCGTCTGCGATCGAGCTCGAGACGAAGCAGCCACGGCGAGGAGCGAGTCGGATCGAAGTCGGGCATCTCGTAGAAGATCGAGACCCATTCCTCGTCCTCCTCGATGCACGTGTTTCTAACATCGGGATCGTAGTAGATCGCCGTGTTCGCGGTGACTTTTCGAAGAGTCGTGTGCTCCAGCTTGCAGAGAACATCCTTGGCCTTCTCAGCATCTTTGGCAGCGGATCCCTGAAGGAAGACAGTCAGAGACGGGGTCTTGAGCTGCTTCGAGACGTTGATGATCTCCTTCAGACGCGGTACTCCTAGAGTTACGTTCTAAAAACCGAAATTACAAGAAGCACTAGACAAATCCGAACCTTGGCAGACACTCCGGCATAATGGAAAGTGTTGAGGGTCATCTGAGTAGCCGGTTCTCCAAGCGACTGAGCAGCCAGAGCTCCAACCATCTCTCCAGGCTGCGCGATGGCGGACTTGAATCGCGTCTCGATCTCGCCCAGCAACCAATCGAAGGCCTCCTGATTGAGCTTGTGCGTAGTGGCCATCTTCTTAGAACAGAGCGTCGAGCGGAGGAGGATGTTCATCAAGAGGGTGGCATTGAACTGGGCCTGCCTTGAGATGCGGTCCTCGCCGCCGACGATGATAAGCTTGTCCGAGAGGTTTTTTACTCCGCGAATCACAGCCAACGGATTAAGGCTCGTCACTTCTCTGAATGATATCATTTTGCATCACAAAAACGCAAAAACCTCGTCTCAACATGGAAAATTTTCTGGGCATTCCAGATCAGACGCTGCAGATTGCACGGGAGCACGACCTTGTTATCTCCATTGGGGAAGGTCTTTCGGAGCAGACGTCTGTCTTCCTCGAGCTGGGCCCACTCGTTCTCAATCTCCTCGATGGCCTCGGGCTCATTCTGCAGCTCGCGATACAGATCCTCCGAGTAGCACCGCCTCATCATCTTCTCGTCACTCAGATCCAGCTTGAAGTCTCGCTCGAAGAGTGCATTGCTCGGCTTCATCGTCGACATGACTTGGTTCTCGACCCACATTCCGTCTAGACCGTCCTCGCCGTAGCGGAGCTGAACCATCTGACCGATGGAATTGCGTACGGTGCCGTCGTAGTTGACCATCACACTTTCCATGGCCTTGATCAGACGACGCTGGATGTATCCGGTCTCGGCCGTCTTGACGGCAGTATCAATAAGACCCTCGCGACCTCCCATGGCGTGGAAGAAGAACTCGGCCGGTGTCAGACCGGCCAGATACGAGTTTTCGACGAATCTGAAGATTTTTTTTTATAACAAAATCTATGCGAAAAGCTCTTACCCTTTGGACTCAGGTCCGTAGTCGTCCTTGATGAAATGGGGGAGCGACCGATGCCGAAAACCGAACGGAATACGCTTTCCCTCGACGTTCTGCTGTCCGACACAGGCGATAACCTGCGAGATGTTGATTTTGGAACCTTTGGAGCCGGAGACGACCATGGATTTGAAATTGTTGAATTCTAAAATGCGCTTTTTTAAACAAACAAGAAGATGGCATACCTGACAGAGATTTCTGAGCCGAACTACCAGTCTTGTCACGAGCATCGTTCAGTAGTCTGTTGACCATGTTCTCGAAAGTCTGACGCAGAGTATTACCAGGAGTCGGCTCGAGTTCGTCGTTATGAGCCCTAAATTCAGATTTTTGAGTATAAAAAAGTCAAAAATATACTTTTCAATGACATTGACGACGTCCTGCTTGGCCTTTTTGATCGTTTCCTGGATGTCCTTGTAGGTGGCCTGATCGGCAATCGTGTCCCCGATTCCAATGGTATGCCCTTCGCGAATGAGCCACGCATTGACCACGGTTTGGATGTGCGAATAGAACTTGGCGGCAACTTCGTGTCCCAACTCCAGCGTCACCACATGGAGTAGATTTCCAGCCGATCGACCGACACTCCTTGAGCAGATGATGCCACTGATCAGCTCTCCGTGCTCAATTAGAACCTTGGTGTCTCCCGGTGAAATCCAGGCGTAGGGACCCTTATCCTCGTCGTCCGGATGTGTGCTGTGCGTTCGCAGCACGTTCACATTGCCCGGGATGATGAGCGAAAAGAGCTGCTTGCCCGTCCACAACGGCTTCGGTTTAAGGATGGCCGGCTGGGGGATCTTGCCGTTCCATTCGGGATGGTACATCAGAAGGTCCATTATTGTTGGCTGAAATTTCAGTATTTCTCGTAAAACAGAAAACGGACCAGATCGATGAAGATGTCACGCTTGGTCATCATTCTGACAGCACAGAGCGTATCCTGGACAATTCCCATGACAGGTTTGTTGGCCTGCGGGGTGATCAGCTGTCGGGGCACCATGGCAATTTCCTCGATTTCGGCTCGAGTTTCCAGGGACTGTGGCAGATGCAGATTCATCTCGTCTCCGTCGAAATCGGCATTGTAGGGAGTCGTGACGGATAGATTCATACGGAACGTTGACCAGGGGAGGACCTGAATTAGAGCAACTTGGAGGAAACAAAAGACGGCAACATACTCGGACTCTATGACCCATCATGGACATTTTGTGGAGGGTTGGCTGACGGTTGAAGACGATGATATCGCCGTCTCTCATGTGTCTCTCAACACTGAAACCAAGCAAAATCAGTCAGGCTTCCCAAAAGAACCCTAACCGATATCCGGGCTGAAGATGAAGATCTGCCGCGCGCGGATGGTAACGCAAATCGACACGGGCCCCGTTCTCACGAATGATGTACTTGGCTCCAGGGTACTGCGAGTCTCCTCGATTGACCAGTTCTTGCAATCTGAATGTGATTTATAGCACGAGAGAAATACAAAGCATACTTGTCAATATTGAACGGCGTGACAATCTCGGGAAAGGTGAGATTTTGAGCAATTGTTCGCGGCACACCGACAGTGTCGATTGGCAGATTCGGGTCGGCTGTGATGACAGTTCGAGCCGAGAAGTCCACACGTTTTCCCATCAGATTTCCACGAATGCGGCCCTCTTTTCCCTTCAGACGCTGCTTGATCGACTTCAGCGGACGTCCACCTTTTTGTGTGGCTGTGGGCAGACCGGGAATGCAATTGTCAACGAGGGTGGCCACGTGATACTGGAGTAGCTTGACATCGTCGGCCAATACATGTGCAGCGGCTCCGTTTGCCTCGTTCCTGGAAACCTTGACCGTTTAAGTCTAATCTGTCAACAAACCTCTTGAGACTCTGATTAGCCTTGATGATATCCGACAGCTTGTGGGTCAGATCGTCCTGATTTCTCGCTGAGCCGAAAGTGACGACGGCTGGACGAACAGCTAGAGGAGGCACGGGCAGAACGGTGCAGATCATCCAGTCCGGCCGGGCAAACTGCGGATCCATGCCAATGTTCACCACGTCCTCGTCCGTGATCTGCTTGAAAATCTCCAAAGCTCGCTCGGCCGTCAGCACAATTTTGCGCTCCTGGGTGTCTTCGTTGACGTTCTTCTTCCACTCGGCATTAATGTCGATTCCGACGCGTCTGTACGTGGGCTGATAGCGTCCACAGCCGCCCAGCTTGCTGCTTGCACCTTCCGGGTTCTCTGGATTCTCTGGGTCCTGGTTCTCCGGCTCGTTCGCGGTCTCACAGACCGTCTTCGACTTGCACATGTCGTAGATCATTGTGAGCCGTTTTCGTGGATTTCCTGGAGGACAAAGTCAAGCTTTCGGACAAAAAGTGGCTAACCGCGTGTTTTCAACAAGACATCTTTGACCCTGGGCGAATCCTTGTCAATGAGCAGCTTGCTGCAGTAGAAGCAGACACATCGGAGAATCTGAACCATTTTTTGAAACAAAGCCAAAACATACTTTTAGCGTCTTATTGATGTAGCCGATGTGAAAGACGGGCTTGGCCATTTCCATGTGAGCAAAATGACCAGGACAGTCAGCCAGGTTTCCGGCGCAGGTCATACATCTAAAAAAAAAAGTTTGATTTAGGAAGAGAGCAGAAAGAGAAGCATACCTTCCACGCCGATCGATGACTCCTTGCCGAGGATCCATCAGTCCGCCGAGTTTGGGCTTTCCATTTTCATACACTTCGGGGAATTCAATCTCCCCCACAGACATTCGTTTCTAAAAAAAATCATTTTTGGATTAAAAATACTGGAAAAATCGATGAGGGAGTATGATTATAAACTTACGATTTCATCTGGGCTGAGAATTCCGAATTGCACTTTCTTAACATCGCGCAGAGGCGCTCGAAAGTCAATTCCGACGAGGGCCATGACAGATGGAAAACCCTGAAACGAATTGCGAGTGAGATATAAAAAGAAGAAAAGGTTGAGGATGAAGAAGCAGTCAAAATAGCAATAAACAAGTGAAACTGCTCATAAATCCTAATCTCTCACGTATACACTATCTTTTCTTGGTTCAGTACTTGTTTAGGGCTATTTATGCCAGAAAATTATCGAGAAAATCACTTATGAACTTTTGAACAAGCCGAAACTTGTGCGAGTTGCGAAAATACAAATTTCGGAACCAGCTGGGGATTGCTGCAGGCTTTTTTCGGCGAAATCCTGCCACGAAGGCGACTCCGCCCATATTTTCGTACGCCACATTGTTCTCGAGTCGAACAGCTGTCCCGCATACTTTTTTCCCAACAAATAAGCCTTCTTCTTTATCTTTTGCCAACAAATTTTCGTGCTTTCGTACAACAACATAATAAGCAAAAAAAAGAGTAGGAGAAAAATCTAGAATATGTTTTCATATTGCTTTTCCAGAGATTTGAAGGATGGTCCAGTTTTGTCTAGATGTACAATTTCGATTTCGTGACGAGACCATTCAGGGACGCATTTGAATTGCATTATTCAGATTCCTTGCCTTTTCATCGATTTTGGGCGGAATTCTTTCAGCTTTTCTGGGTCAAGTCAAAGTGAAAACAATTACAAAGATTATAGCTCGGTTCTCAGAATATATACAAGAAAAGTTGCCTATTACCAAAAAATGTGAGAGTTATTCTTAGCGATGTAACTGACCGTCGGGATTCTCTTGTTTTCACGTAACACTAGCCACAAGGGTATCAGATGGCCGCCTCTCTCTCCACTGCCCGCAATAGTTACGGGGACGACCTTGTCAGTTCGAATGTGATTAATGCGTCAGCGACTTCGGACTGGGTGTTTGATAGTCTCTTGCCCAATGATATCCCACCACTCAACGCATCGATTAACGATACCGGTCTTTCTTCATGCATTTCTTTCTATCTTATCACCTTGTTTATTTATAGGACTATTGACTCATAGCTTTTATGATCCTTCCTTTCGAAAGGAACAGCCGACTACTGGACACTACACACATAGAGAAACAGACAGAGACGGAGAGCAATAGAGACAGAGATGTGTTCGCTGTCAGAGCTTGTAAATCTCGAAGCCATGCCCGGTCATAAACAACATCCAACTCTCTGCTCGCCGCGAAAAATCAGAACAAAAAGTCCAGCCAGATGTCCAAGCACATGTGTTTCCTCCTCCAGTTCACTTTCTTCCATCCTCGGCCATTCCCAATGACCAGTCGAGAGACAGAGAGAAACGGCAAGAGTGTAAGCATCGCTCGTGTGTGTCACCATTCCTATTGATTGATAGCGTTCGTGTTCCCTCCCTGCTGTAAACTGATACTCGGCGTCTTCTTCAGGACTGTCTCTCTCTCCTTTCTAGACAGTGGCTATTTTGAGCCAGCCAAATTTGCTCCAATCATTTCTCCCCACAGCCCCCGCGATCCCATTTCTAAACAACACAGGCGCCTTCCAGGGTCACAACCGTCCCGCCTAATCCCCACTCTGGCTTTCTATCGATCACAATCGAGTTATCCCACTTCGCTGAGTCTTGGCGTGAAATGGCGCCCGATGAACTTGAGGTTGTACAGAATATTGTAAACCGCAGATCGTATCTCAAAGAGACATCTAACCTTGGATGTGGATGAGGTGTCACAAGTCTCTTTCTTCATTTACGACAGTCATCAGATGCGCCTTCCCCTCTTTTCCTCCAATTTCAGTTTCCCTGAGACAGAGTGGATAGATGTTCCTCGGTATTTGTTAACTCTTGTCGTTTGTTCCACTCGACTTTTGAAAGGTTCACATCAACTTGAAGCGCTTATTCTTTTGCTTCTCCCACCATCTGTCTCCCTGTCTCTCTGTCTAGTTAGCTGCTACCACAGAATCGCTCTGATCTCTGTCAGACTCGGCCTATCCGAACCCAGTATAGGCCAAAACCTCTGTCATTGTTTTTCTGTCAACCAATTTCAAAGTATTCAGCTCTAGTCTACTTGTCTATCTCTTGCGATCTGTTCGTTTTCCAATATGTTTTGTTTTCTGCAATACCTTTGTCCCGTCCCTGTGAAGCACTTCCAACCCTCCGCCTGTCTTTGGCGTCTTCTGACCGTTTTGACTACCCTCGTTGATCCTGTAACTTCCGCTCTGTTCAGCCAGCTCATCGATCAATCGGTCGCAAACTTGTCAACTTGGGTCCTTCTATCTCTTTCAGTCTGTTGCTGTGAGCTCGTGCTGTCAGTACTCTTATCCTGGCACTGTCGGCCTGTCTAACTTTCAACATCGCAAGACCCCGCAGGAGCTTGACTCACAGAGCTCTCCAATGATCTCTACCGTTGATTCGGATAGAAACATTACCTTCATCTCTTATCTAGCCACCCTGTACCTTTCAACAAATCCACATATCATGATCATCGTCTTTTTATTCTGCCTCTCTGTCAATTTTTCCAGGTTGACCGCTCTTTGTCCAATATTGTTACCTTCTTTTGAAAGTCTTCAACAGTATGCCGCATGATATCCCTGTATCGTTCATGCTGTGAGCTCAATCTGTCCAAATGTCTTTCCTATCCTGTCCTTATCGTCCAGTCGTCGAAAGCCCTTTCATTTCTTCTGGCATCCCTTTTTTCGCCAAAAACGGGGCACCCACTCGAAACGAATGTTTGCCTTTCAACGGGGCCTTCTTCGATATCTCTGCCTTTTGACGCTCATTTCCCAGTGGAGATTCGCCTCTCTGCCTTATCGGCTCTTAGTCACCCTTTTACCCAATACACAGCCTCTGTGAACTCGTAGAATAATAATGAGGGGGTCAGGCGACGAAATCCAGACCGGAGACGGCTGTCGCCTTAGTTGCACTCGTAAACAAGGTCATTATCCGGGTTTGTGCTGCTCCCTTGCACAAACGCGATTAGGACTGGGGTGGTGGTTGCATGTCAAATTGTCCGCGCTGGTCGAAAACTAACGTTCCATCCGCTCTCTCTTCCTCCTCTTTGAATCTTTTTCCAATTTCCTTTCGTTTTCAGCCCGCCATGCGGGGGATGAGCTCCTCTCCTTACGATGAGAGGCCACCTCCACCACCTCTGCGATTCAGCAGCGGATCTGGGAGCAGGGGGCAGGAGTGCATGGACCTCAAACCGCTGCCAAAAGAACCGACAGAGACCAAGAAGAAGAAGACTATCAATCCGTTCGTCAAGAGTGAGTCCTTGAGTTTTGAAAAAAGTCTACTCGCACCAAAAGTACGGACTGACAGACAACATTTTTTATCTTTTCGATGTTTTGCTAATTTGGCAGGTCAAGGCAATTTGCAGAACATCAAAAACCTCGGAAATAAGGTTGATGTTTTTTGTTTCATTTTGACACCGAAAACAGCGCCTACTAAACTGCGTAGCGTCAGGAGATCTATTGAAGAGTCCACTGTAGTGTGTAGCGTAAAATAGAACATAGTACAGTTAGAGACATTTTTCTTACAGAAGTTTTCAGAAAACAAGGAGAAGAAGGAGAGTTGCGAGAAGCCCGTCATCTCAGCACCCAGTAATTTCGAACACACTGTCCATGTCGGCTTTGATCCTGTTACTAAGGAATTCACGGTAAGAGGTTTTGTTTCCTTTTTGAGTCCCTTATCGAGGGGCTCTTTCGGACCCCTTGCGACTCGGAAAGTGCCATAATCTCCTCTCTTTCAGGGTATGCCTGAAGCATGGGCTCGTCTCTTGATGGATGCTCAGATCTCCAAGTACGAACAGCAGCAGAATCCACAAGCGGTCATTGACGCCCTTGACTTCTTCACGAACAAAGAGTCCTCGAACTCGAAATGGCTCCCCTACGACATGAGTAAGTCCTCTTTCTTCCTACAGTTTTCATTCAAGTTTTTGAATTGATTTCAAGCAGCTTTTATAGATGACTGCAGTCCGCGACCATCGACTGGAAGCTCTCTGGCACATAGTACGAGCTACAGTACCTCATCGCTACCTCATCACTACAAATCCAACAACATGTACTCTCCCCATCATCACTATCACAGTAAGATCGTTTCTCTATTCAGTAGTTTGTTCCTTAGATGATCCGAACCGAGGTCTTCCGCCCCTTCCTCGCCCTCTCCACAGCAATGGCAGCGCGGGCTCGAATCTGAATAAGCCGACCAAGAATGGCAGCTATTCGAATGTGCCGGAGAATAGGACCAGTATGCCGCCGGTAGGATTTCTTTGTTGGAAATTACAAGAATGCTTCAGAACTATGCCCCTCCGCCTATCCCGGACGAGGATCCAGCCGAATTGGCGCCTCCTCCGCCCATTCCTGATCGACCAGCCAGGACTTTGAGCATTGTAAGCTATCAACTCTGTTTCTCTGTCTTTCTACTGTCTCTCTGTCTCTTTGTTCCTCAGACCCTCACTTACAGTACACCAAGCCAAAGGAGGAAGAAGAAAAGATTCCCGATCTCTCACAGGGCCAGTACGGAGTACAGGCTCGCGGAAAGGGACGTAAAAAGATGAGTGATACCGAGGTCCTTGCCAAGCTCCGAACAATTGTGACTATTGGAAATCCGGATAGGAAGTACAAAAAGGTCGACAAGATCGGCTCTGGAGCCTCGGGATCAGTCTACACGGCTGTTGAGATGAGCACGCGACAGGAGGTGGCCATCAAGCAGATGAACTTAAAGGTAGGTTTAGAGGAAAAAACTTCACCGGATTAGGCTGTAAATAGCGTGCACTTTCTGTCTTAAGACCTGATTTGGAACATTATTGTGGGAGCGCCCGAAGTGAAAAGTACTGAATAATGTGTCCTATCCAAGATCCCGAGGCGAAAAGTGCAGGCCGGACAGAGTTCATGCTATTTACACCAATTTCATACCGGTTAGCCATCCCTTGATTCTTGCTGCAAAATTGGTTGACTGTGTATCTCTCTTGACTTCGCAAGCCCAATCATTTCCAGGACCAGCCAAAGAAGGAATTGATCATAAACGAGATTCTTGTGATGAGGGAAAACAAGCACGCGAACATCGTCAACTATCTGGACTCTTACCTCGTTGGCGAGGAGCTCTGGGTAGTCATGGAGTATTTGGCCGGTGGTTCTCTTACAGGTCCGGTTTCCTATATTACTATTTGCAACTTTCTCTTCTAGACGTGGTGACAGAATGCCAGATGGAGGAGGGCATGATTGCCGCCGTCTGTCGGGAGGTTCTCCAAGCTCTCGAGTTCCTGCACAGTCGGCACGTGATTCATAGGGACATCAAGTCGGACAACATTCTTCTGGGGATGGACGGTTCAGTGAAGCTCACGGATTTCGGCTTCTGTGCTCAGATCTCACCGGAACAGAACAAACGAACGACGATGGTCGGAACGCCGTATTGGGTAGGCAAGAATCCTCTGTAGCAGGCAAATATCCTCTGTATGCTCGTAACCACTGGTCTCGCCCGTACCATCTCGAAGTGTCAAACACATAAATGCAGAGACAGTACGGGCAGGAAGTCCCGGGCAAGAAGGCGAGAGAAAGTGTTTTAGTGTCAAAAAAGTAAAGTTGTAGTGCTTGATCAGCTCTACAACTTTGCAGAACATGGAAAAATTAAAAAAGCTTTCTTACATCTGAAAACTGCATGTTTCGGTGTTCCTAGAGCTTGATCAGTACTAACGACAACTTTTAGATGGCACCAGAAGTAGTTACCCGAAAGCAGTATGGACCCAAAGTAGACGTCTGGTCTCTGGGTATCATGGCCATCGAGATGGTCGAAGGGGAGCCGCCTTACCTGAACGAGAATCCATTGAGAGTGAGTCTACCCAGTTGTAGTCGAGAGAAAATCCCCCTTCCAGGCAATCTACCTCATCGCGACCAATGGAAAACCAGACTTCCCGAACCGGGACACCCTCACCCCAATGTTCAAGGACTTTATCGACAGTGCTCTGGAGGTATCGGTCGATAACCGCTGGTCAGCCTGCCAGCTCCTGACGCATCCGTTCCTTCGCTGTGCCAAACCGCTAGCATCTCTCTATTATTTGATCGTAGCAGCTAAGAAGAGCATTGCAGCCAGCTCGTGAAAACAAGGTACCCCCTCCCCCTTCTTTGACAGGTATCCTCTTTGCAATACTAATTATATGGGCTCACAAACAGTCATCCCCCCAAAGGTGCCTCTCTCTCTCCTACTACTGTTTCACTTACTTCTGTGTGCTAGTCCTCTGGGTATTTGCATTTTGTGACTTACGTTTCCATTTTTCCTTGAAGTTTTGTTGTCAACCCGAATGAATCCAACTACTTATCTGTTCAACTTTTCGTGAATAAACTTTTCTGTCAGCAAAACTTGTCTCTTGAGCTGGTCAGGTCCTTGACAAACTTGAAACGGAGAACTGAGAGATCGTAACTCATATATAGATGAAAAACAAGCGAAAGATCAAGCCGTCAGTCCCTTCCCACTTGCTATGGGTGTACTCTTCTTTGCCAAGAGCATCGGACGAAGACTTGGACTGAATGCGATTCCAAAGATCTTGGTTAGATGACTGTTGAAATCTTGAAGTACAATACAGTGCCCTTCACATATCAGGTACGTCTGTGCAAGGGTAGGTGACAAGTGCTGGGAGAAATGTATCCCTGTCTCGGAACCGGCGACTTCTGTTACTGTAGACTCCTGGACGTATAATAGGTAATAACAGGCTGGCTGGACAACAAAAGAGTCTCTCTTACGTACGTAATTGAGTCTGTCGATGTGAAGGACCCAGACCACTTCTTTGATGGGGGCAGAACGCGCCTTAGTTCGTTTCCATAAAGGTTCTTGACTAGAAATCGTCTGGAAATAGGTTCGATCTTTCAGATGCTCGAGGTGGTACGGATTTAGAGGAGAGTCAGACGAAATGAGACAGTGAGACCAGCGCAGCAGAAGAAATGGCCACAAACTACAAGCCCGTGTATCGAAGCAAGGCCAAGGAAGGTGGAGGAGGTGCTCAAGCCGACGAATTATCTGGACAGTGTCTTCGAGAGCAACATGGAGGAGGATCTCTTTGTGGGAACCTACCAGCTGAAGCAGAAGTTATGTCAACTGAAGGCCTGTAGCCAGGGTTCCACAGGAGCTGATCTGAAAAGGGGCTTGCCTACATGATTAAGACGAGACCGACTGGTTACCCAAGACGAGAGACGTGAAGCTAAGGGTTCTGCAGCTGAAGAGCTTATCTTCAGCGCAGCCGATTTGCTTAGATTAGACTTTTCAGTTGTGTAACGCAATAGAGAGTCACTGAATTTGACTGAACTCCTACTGAGCAGGTAGTCAACAATATATCACACTGTTAAAATTTTTTCAATTCGGGTCCCAAAATATGTCTTATCGACATGGTCGTGTCACGATTAGATGAGCAGATGCTGTGAGGTGGCAGACGAAAGAACGGACAGAAGGAGATTGTCTGTTCGTTCGTCCGCCACCGTACCCTATCTGCTTACATCTTTTCTATAACTGCTTGAACAGCCAACTCGGTGTGTCGACTAAAAAAGCATGACTATCCAGATCGATGACCAGACGTAGGACACTGGCCATTTCCTCTATGACCAAATAAAATTCGACCGTCTTGGCTTGTCTCTGTCCAGCTGTATAATTAATTACCAGAATGTTGTGCTATAAATTGAATGACAGTAGATGTTCCTAAGCCTTAAAAAACCAGCTGCGCCTCGTCGCCCATATCTCGCGTAATTCGGACTGTGAGTCCGGCGTGAAAGAGGCCACCTGTGCCCTACATTTCCCGCGCGATCTTGACCTCGCCACTGGTCAACCATCGGATCGATATAGTCTCTCTCTCTCTCTATGTGTGGTTGTGTTATCTCATTGTGACCAGGTCATGGAGAGAGTGACAGCAATCCGAAACCGTGACCCAGGTCAAATGGTCGTCGCAACAAACAATTGCTCTCTACCATTGGCTAGTCTCCCCCTTGCCTTTTCTCCTACCCACTCTCTAAGTCTCAAGCTTCCAGACCATGGTCAAAGTCGAATGTCGATACGATGAAGACACAAAGATGAATCCCAATGATCTCCTGCTCTCGGTAGGTTGTCTTTCAGTCAAAATGAAAGTGATTTCAGATGTTTGCCAATATCTCCAGTCTCTCGCCACAAGGAATGGAAAACCAGGTACTTTTTTACTTTGCTATATGTATCTACCGGAAATGTTTGGCCAAAAAAACGACGTGTCTAATACTTGACCTCTTAGCCAGAACAGATGCAAGACAGAGACGGAGAGACAGAGAGACATATAGACAAATAGTCACGACTAATGAACTTTAGGAGCAGATCACAGCAGACTACACGGAATCCTTGCTGAGAACACTTCTCTCGAAACCGACTTTGGACCAGGCTAAAGAGAACGTATCTGGGATAGAGGTAGACGAGAGGAATCAGCAAGATCTGCCCACCTTGTCGACTCTGAATCCGATGCTGGCTTCTGCTCTTTCCGGAATAATGGTGAGTTTGATTAGGGTTTTTTTTTCTGGTAGACGACAAAAACTTGTCGCAGACACTAGGTTATATAGCCAATTCAAACAATACTTTTAAAGTGATTTGAAAAAGAATTCTGTTGTTAACAAAAGTTTTTGAAACAAGGTACTGGAACTAATTACGAGGGATTTTGTTTTCGGTCTTCTAGGAAAAGTCATCCAAGGGGAGAGAGACAGTCATAGTTCCACCTAGGAGCGGAAACTGCGTGCATTTTTGTCAAGAGTCAAAACTTTCTTCAGAGCCGCAAAGTCGAGGAAATCAAGACCTATGTTGCTCCAGTACTCCCTGTCAAAGCAGAACCGATCGAGAGAACTTTTCCTAACGTGACTCTGCAGAGGAGACGATCAGGGCCAGTTACTCTTGAGGGGCCAGTCGTCCCTCTCCATCTGCAAAAACATGCTGGGGGTGAGAGCCTCTTCTCCCTGTCTCACCCTAACTTTTCAGAAGTCCTGGATCTTCCCTCCTGTCACGTGGTCAACTACAATGGTCATCAGTCATCAGTCCCTGATGAAATCCGTTGTCATTTGTGCAATTTCCCTATGAAGATGTGCTATCGAAAGTCTAAGTACAAGCAGGAGATTCGGGAGTATCCCGCCTACAGGTAGCTTAATCTCTGCCACTGTAACTATTACTGTTTAGATGCCTCCGAAAAGGCTGTCAGACGTTCCGAGCTATCAGGAAGATCCTCGAGCCAGAGACGATTCCGTCTGTTTCTATGAAGCGAAAGCAGGATCCAGACCAAGTCCTGAGAAATATTCTCTCTGCTCCAGTCACACAATCCACGAATGAGACGCCAGCTCCAAAAATGAAGAAAGAGGAACTGGGGTCAGTTAGAGAAATTGGCTATAGTTCGTTTTATCGTATCTCATTCGTTATCGTGACGGAACTTCGCTGAAGCTAAGGCAGTCCTTTAATCTCGACTGAGTTTTCAATGTTTGCGTCCTGCTTCCTCCGCAAAAACAAATGGGTTACGATAGTGAAGCCATAATGTTACGCAGTATATACGCAGATTGTAGTTGATGCGCAATTCGAGCCTTGGCGCCGACTTATGGGCGCACAGGCTGACCAAGAGTTGTTGCGCCGCATTCTGCGATTCTGATAATGGTAATAGTCTCTCTTTCAGAACCCTGATCTACGTGCCCGTCTCTTTGAACCCAGCTCAAATAGCCAAATTGAGACAGACAGCTTTGGATATGCTTCAAGCGGATGGTCTTTCAGAGTAGGTAACTGAAAGTCTGTCCTCTATGAAGATCCTTTCCAGATCCATTGAGGAGACACCCCTTGTCATACCCACCTCCCTGTGTGAGGAGGAATTCCGAGAAAAAATGACAACAGAGAACGGAATGCAGGAGATTCGGAGACAGTTCCAGGAGGTGGAAGTGTAAGTTAGTCAACTGTCTCTCTTAGAAAATTGTTCAGAAAAGAAGAATATTCTGTCTGATGAAGTATGGATCGGAGCATAATACTCTCTTTTGATACGGGTACAATGTTCATTTCGAGATGAATAAATGTGTCAGCCTGTGGCTGAGAGATCACAGTCGAGGGTCGAGAGGAAGACGAGAGAGTCAGATTTGAACCAGGGCCTTGTCCTTGGAGTTGAGACGTTCTTCCTGGAATTGCTTTGAGTCGAAAAGTTTAATGTTTTAAACCGCGGGATTTGAACCCTAGGCCGATTGCTCCGCAGTTGGCTCTCTAACCGACTGTGCCATATGAGAAAAGTCGGGTGCCATTCTCTTTGAATAAGACTATATAGTGAAAAAAGGCATACTTTCATGTTTCTCAAGGTTTCCATCCGCTGAAGTTTCCGTGTTTTCCGAGAATTCAGACATATTGCTATGACGTCTACAACAAGGACGAGTACTTCGATGACAGTTATTACAGAGAACCCAAGCCTAAATTCCTTTCTGTCTCCTTTGCTATAGACCCAACCATAGACCAAGATGTCCTCCGAAATCAGCGATCAAGTTGACGAAGGCATACGCTTCCGATTCTTGCAGCAGCTCGTAGTTTAGCTGCTCGAAGAAGATCTAACCCTCGGAATTCTTTTCGCATTAGAATGTCTCACCTCAACCATTGCAGCGTTCAACTTGTAGTATTCCTCACACTCTCCCTCCATCATTCCTTCACAGTCTCCCAACTGAACCACATTTTAGGCTTGAGATAACTGCACTCACATCCGTGGCCCCTGACGGCCATTTCGCGGCAGAGAACGTGACTTCATGGACTGTCTCTGTACACGAGTGTTTACAGAGACAGTTGGACATCTTGTCTGTCACATGATGGAAGTCTCCAACCGAGCCGATCTCATATTCCAGGCAGTCTCCTGAACATGGTATGTGTCATGTCTTGATAGGGCAACTTACTGGCTGTAGCATTGAAGGCGGAGCAATGTTTGTCTCCTGAAAGATTGAATATACAATGCTGGGAAGAGAACTGAGACTGTGTGTGGCCAATGATACAGGGGAAGAGTATTGAGTGGCAGGACACATTCATTGAGACGGGAATGGTAGACAGAGAGAGAGAGAGAGAGAGAGTTTTCATACCCACAATAATCTCTATCCCATGTTCCAGTGAAAGACTCAGCTCTCATTGGACCCCGGGAAACTGCAGCTATGGTCCTGAGGCCTGCCTCGGAACATACCTGGAAGTATAGGAAATCTCGGGTCTCCGCACGAGCACTTGTCCAACAGCCGGTTTTGGAAGCAACTTCTGTGGCACCCCTGAAAATTATGCTCAATTTCTGTCAAAAAGAGTCCACCTCCGGCTGGTAGTCGTAGCCGTCGTAGATGTATCGACTGTTGTTCTGCTCCTCCCCTACCACACAGTCGCCCCAAGGGTGTGCCAGTCGTTTTATAATTTTCTGAACAAGTTGGTTTTGCTGTTAGCAAAACAGACCTTCTTGATTCCGAAACTGCTGGCGAATCCGACTGGCGCGCTGTACCCGAAAGTGTCAGGGAATGGGTATTCGGTTGGAGAATGGATGGCGATTCGAACACCAGCCGACTCGGAAGTGGACATGTAGTCGGACGTGTTGACGAACAACAGAACTCGGATTCCTGAATACCGAAGGTTTTGATAGAAACTCGCCAACAGCACGAATTTTCACTCTTCATCACAGAGGTCTAAGTCGCCCCTCTCACCGAAAATGCGCAGTTAAGGGGGTCAAGATGATATTTTAGACTTTTCAAATGTTCTGCAAAGGCGTAGCTCTCGAGCTGCTCTTCAATTGTGCGGAATATCATATCAAAAGTATGGTCGTGACCTCGAAAACATCGCGTACGCAATTGCGTAAACAGGAGCTGTCCTTAATATTAATTAGCAAAACCATCCTTTGGGGGTCAAAACGACATTTTTAAACTTTTTTATGTTTTGCAAAAATTATAGAACTGGTCGAGAACTACAACTTTGCAGAACAGCAATGAATTCAAAAATGCCACCTTGAAAACCTTACCATACATAGGACCGGCGCGACTGCTAGTGTAGTTATTATTCACGTCGTAGTTGAAAGTAAAGCAGTTCCCAAACTCCGGATCGACGTGAAGACGAAAGTCTCTGAAAGTTTGACCGTCTGCTTTAATTACCCCCTGCTTACTCTTCAATATTGCACTCTTTTCCATTGAAGGAACACATCTCGATGAACTCGTGCTTCTGCTGACTCAGAGCCACTCTCTGCTCCTCGGACAAGGCAGCCATGGTGAACATCAGATTCTCCTTTGCCTTGGTAAGCATAGCCACACTATCAGTCATTCCCTGGATACATGTTGTTGGAGCGAATAAAAGTACGACTCACGCTAAAACCCATAGCCTTGATGGTCTCCGGATTGCTGACAATGGCTCTTTGATTGGGACGAGCAGTTACCGGAGGCACTGAAATAGCAAGATCAGTTATGGGCAGACTGATTGTGATAGTGTTATACCAAAATATCACTGTCTTCCCCTAGGTGTGCGAGTGCAAACTCCACTGCACACCAACTCCACAATGAATGTCGATACGCAGGCAATTTTCAAGCTGCGTATCGACGAGTTGGTGCGCTGTTTTCAGGCTACATTACGTTCGCCACCCACTCGTTGTAGTCGTAGTCGTCGTTGTGGTGGTCGTTGTGCTCGTTGTGGACGTAGTAGTGGGTGGTTTGCCTATAGAACTTTTTACTCTCTTTTACAGGAAGTACTGGTTAGTCATAGGCTGAATGGGTTAGTGAGACAACTTTGGTTCTGCTCTGTTTCCACCGATTGACAACGGCCAGAACTCAATTTATAATCTTCCACTCTAAACTGTCGAGCGTTTGGCAATCTCAAAATGCGAGTCACGGCAGTTTGTCTATGTTCTTATAATCCTCTCCTTTTCTTGGATAGCGAAGAAAATCGGCGCTGCCTTTACCCGCTTGGCTCCATCGGTTAGCGCTTCGACTACGGAACAAGTCGTGCCAGTTTCGACTCCCGCGTGGGTAAACCGTTTCGTCTTTTCATGGCAACTTTTCAAACACCTTCAAAAGGGTCCTGCATATACATTGGCACAGAATCGTTATTTTCCCCTATTTTTCATTTCTCGCGCTTGCTTAGCACATTCACATATGGGACCGGTATAAACTAGCTTTGAGACAGAACCGACCCAAGAATTTGATATCCAAACTTACGAGTGGTGGTCGTGGTTGTGGTGGACGTTGTGGTAGTCGGGGGCTCTGCTGAAACCCCATACAACTACGGGTGCTATACACTGTGCCTACTCGGTTCCTCAGTAGCATTGTTCTCCAGCCACAGCTTCCTCAGTTTTGCCTCAGGCTTGATGACGCAGTAGGGAGTCTGAATTGAGTGGATCATTGTCAGTCACTCGGTCGTTTAGTGGTTTCTAGTGCCATTGGTGGTTTTCACTCTCATTCAACCGAATTCCAGTGATTCTATGAAAGGTGTGCGAATGTTCCGTAATCCGAAAGCTGCGCACCAACTCTGTACCATGGAGAAGCTGATTTTAAAATCTCGTTCAGCTGATTTTAAAATCTCGTTCCTGCACCAGCTCGATACGCAACTAGATTCGAAAACCAGCTGCGTATCGAGGTACGTAATTAAGAGTTAGTTCGCAGCACTGCTTTCGGACAATTCCTAGTTCACAATTTCAGTGCAACTACAAGTCTCCTTTTTACCTTTTTGAAGCCGTACTTAATCTCGAGAGGCTGAAAAAGGATTACAGTATACCCAAACCAGCGCCCAAAAATGAAAACTCACATCCTCCTTCTTGTTCCCGACCCCGGTACGATTTCTGCACTTGCAGTCCAACTGGTCCGGTATAGCTCCAGCTGGGATCGTCGGTTCACAGAAGCCGTCTTTGTGACAGAAGGGACAGACGTGATCGTACCAGATTCTGAAGACCGATTGGAAATAATCAAGACAGAGCCTACGTTGCATTGAAGCACGGCCAGGCGACCATCATGTCCCGGTCGAAGGTACAGACGCATTTGGATTTCTAAAAATTGCATCTGAATTCCGTAGTCTCCGCACCTCATTTTTCGGCGGAGACTCGAAGCGAATACATTCCATGTCCAGTTTGCCAATACACTTGCAATGGGCCTCAATGGCCTCGTACCGTGCACCCGAGAAATCTTCAAGAGCTTGTCTCTTGTGTCTTGGAATCGGATCAGTTGGAGCTGTCCCGTTGCCTGTCCATGGTGTGGTCCATCTGGCTGCTCTCTGTCTTTTCAACTCCTCCTGACCTTCCTCGATCTCCTTGGCGAAGAGACGCAGGACCTAAGAGGATTTTGTACACACTTCTAAAATCTGAAGCCGATCAGTTTTTGCAAATGAGCACGAAGCAGAACTGTAATCCTGTCAAGAGATAAGGGGACATGTAAGCTTTGGAGTTCGAGAAGAGAGACAACGCCAGGGAAACTGAGTCTTGCAAAAAACAAACCTTTAGTTGAGCTTGAGCGATTTGCTGTTTCCTCGAAACTTTCGGCTTCTTTTTATGATCTCCCGCCTTTGAAGTAGATTTGGCGTTATCATAGACATCCATCTGAACTGGCCCATATGAAAGTACCAAAGAATGTCACCGTATCCCTGATGGACGGTACCATCATAACCAGACTCTTCTTATAGCTATTCAAATTGCAGAAAGTGATTGCCGGAAAGTCCACATGATCGAATTTTAACTGAAAATATGAGCCTGATTTCTGAACTCGCAGTGTAATAACAAGCTGCAAGCGGAGCCGTCTCTCATGACGTTTCGCCCCCACCCTCACCTCAATCGACGTAATCTTTTCGTGGCTCTGATACTTTTGAACGAGGAGCTGGCCGACAAAGATGATCGCAAGGAACCCGCACATCCAAAGGAACATCCAGAAGTAACGCGCGATGCTATTGTGCGCGATCAGGATTCGTTTGGCTCCGTGGGCCGTCGTATTATCGAGGAATAGGCTCCATTTCTTCGAGACCGGAACCTGTTCGATCAGTTGCTCCTCGTCCGAGTTAGCTCTCCCGTGAGCTTCATCGTAACCCGGAGGGGCTGAGGAGCTCTCGCTCATTCTAGGAGACAAGAAGTAGTGGGGCACTTAGGAGAGGAAAAGGGAAAAGGTACGAGAGCAGGAATTGGGTCTAATGCATCGGGTTGAAAAAAGTGAAGTGGAGAGGTTGGGAAATGGGGTGTCCCTGGAGTTGGCACCTATGGCATTCGATTGATGATACTTTGCCTGGCCCATGCCTGGACTAACTGTGGCACTCAGCTTTGAATATGCAGTCAAAAAATTCGAAATCAAAATGCAGAAACTTGAGTAAATGAGAGAGCTGGGGTCAAGGAAAAAAAGGAAAATTCGGATAAAGACTGAGCTGAAGCCGTGAAATGGTGCTAAAGGTTCCCACGGCGGACCAAAGGATTGTGATTTCCAGGTCTTCCTTGATTGACACCGCAGTTCACACCAAATATGATTCTTGAATGAAGGATGTTGCGAACTGGCAAAACCAGAGAAGATATGAGCAAAATTGGGCTGTCTGTTTCCATAAGAAGACATTTTTCAAATGTGTCTCATTTTGAGAGCCACATTCTGGAATCCAGGCTGACTGACAGCCAAGCGAACGTCAACGAACGAAAAAGCCTGGACCATTATTTAGAAGCCAATGAGGCAGAAACAGCTGAGCGGAGCTGACTCACAGACGGAGCACAGATAACTTTTGAAAAGTTCGGATTTCAGCCTCCGAGTCAGGTGGCAAAGGGACGGGTTTCCTACTCCTCAAAAAAGAATCGTTAATCAGGCTTCGGAACATCTGGGTCTAGTTAGTAAAAGTTAATGAACAGACACACTGGGAACAGAGAGAGAGAGGGTAAGGTAGACAATTGGTTCGGTGTCCCTAGTGGGCGGTAAAAACGGAGTCTTTAGGTTGAGAACTCCGAGAAAAACAATCGCGGTGAGTGACAGTTGTGTGCTATTCTAATTCCAGTTTAAAGAAGGACAGTCAATAAGCAACCGGTATATAGTACTGAATACGACTCGAGGTCTTACATTTCGAAATTGCGATTTTCTAAATACCCGGTACGTTTTGTTTCGTAGTCGCAGCGCTAACCGACTGAGCCATCTGGGAAACGTGGCGCCGATATTCCACGATCGACGTGATCTGAGATAAGGTGCCAGACCATAGATATATAGAACTGCGATAAAGGTTCGCTATAGTTTGTCAATCCCAATAGCCAAAGACAGTAGAATACTGCTGACAGTACGCAGAACTTCATCCCGCTAAGCTTCATCACTAAACTTCAGAGTCTAAGGACCTATTCTATGATAAACTTCAGGGGTAGGAATACGTTCAACATCACAGAACTATGTAAAGGGCTCCGTACCATGCCTCAAATTTCAGCACAGGCCCCTGTTCTTCGGGTCGTGAGAGGTAATGGACGGTCGAGAGAAACAAGTATCCTGTGACTGTTTCATAACTATATCTCCTCTCCCCCTCCTCCTCTGTTTCTCATTTGGGAAAATGGTACGGGTCCAATGGATGCCCCAGAGGAAGACAAAGATCTCGTATAGGAAACGGAACATTTCAGTTGGCTGACTCCTCCACCAGTGGAAAAAGAAGATTCTGCAGAACAAATGAGAATAATTGATGCCTCGAGAACAGAGGTCTTTATTATGTGAGCAGGGTTAACTTTTCATTGAGACAAGCTGATTGGTCTTGGCCTAATAGGGGAAGCTAATTGGGTCAGCTGGGCCTCTGACTCGTAACCTAAGAACCGAAAACGGAATTTAGAATGCATAGTGCGGGAGAGAACAGATTGACGGCGAGGCAAAAAGTCTAAGTTTTGGGATTGGAAGAGGGGAGGAAAGAACGGATTTGATGTATTCTTGCGGAGGTCCTTTTGAACACTTTGACCACGCGACTCTTGCCGAGAAAAAAGAATGCTGCCAACCAGTTGTAGAGTATCAACGGGAACCTGGATAGTCCTTTCGAAACTACGTTGCAGGACCCATTATAGTCTATTTCCAGCCGAGTGGAACACAGGACCAAAGATAGATTTTATGCCCGGGAGCCGAGCCCTGATCCTGCAGATAATGGTCACGCCACTTGGCCCTGCACCATTGAGATGAAGCGCTCGCAGAAATTAGTTTGTCCTAGAGCTCCTTCGGCATTTAGAGGATAATTAATGAGCAAAAAAAACTTGTTTGTAAAATTGATTTACTGTTCTCTTTTCTATTGTAAACAGACGATTTGAGAATTATACGCGTGAGCATTAAATATTCAGTGAGCGAGTTCAAAATTCAAGCAGACGGGAAGAAAAAATCTTGAGCAACGTGACTGAGCATACAAAACTGTCCCACAACGAACAATTCCAAAAGTTTTAAATACCAGGACACAGACTATAGGACTGGATATAGGTCTAGATCAGAGGGCAGAGCAGCTGTGTGCCAGGAGAGGATGACCACAAGAACGTGAGATTTTTTCGAGACTAACAAGCCCGTGATTAATGGCTGTCTATTTCCCTCCAGTCTCTCATGTTGAGCGTTTGCCCGAGACCGGGGAGGCTGCTCGGGAATCGAGTCTTGAACTTGAAGTTACTCAGTTGATAGCTCTTGAAAGATAATCAAAACATTTGTAGAGGTCAGGAATCGAACTTTCCCACTCCCTTCGGGGGAGAATGAATGAAAGAATAAAGCTGAATACCCCAAAACAGAAGACATCCATTAATACCTACCGTGACCGCCGTAGCCGGGACTTGGTCTATGTATCGTCTGTATAGAGCCAGCACAGTCACGAGGAAGATCAGTAGGGCCAGACCGAAGACGACCAGCCAAAAGAGACTTCCACACCGGTTTCGGGCTCTCTGTCACTTTCTGCTATTTCACAAGAATCAAAAAGTTACCGGCACTCTGGGCAGACCATGGGATGTGGTGTTCGTCAGGAACCGTGCTATGGTCACCTTCACTTTTGGCCAGATCTTCTAAAAGTATCCACTTAGGCTTTGTTACGGATATAGGAATGCTGCGCACCAACTCCTACCAACCATGATATGCAGTCAAGTTAAAAAAGAACTGTGTATCGATGCTCGTGATCAAGAGTTGGTGCGTAGAACTTGCGAACCTCCTCTTCCATTGGAGTCTGGGCATTGGTCAGCATTGGCGGCTGTTTGAAGCCGCTCAGCACCAGGGACCTCTAGAATTCTTGTTTTGAGAGAGTAACTTGACTACCTTCCGACTCCTGGAAGGACTCTCCTGGTCCCCGAGAAGAAGCGGTGGACTGTCCGTCATACTCTGAAAAAAAAGGATGTAAAAAGGAGGAATTTCAAAAGTTCAGACCACTTCAAGTAATGCGGCTGATCGAAAAGCAGGGAGACGCAGTGATGCGTACGGGACACCAGTTTACTGGAAGCAAAACACCGGAAGAAGGTGCAACATATTTAGGTCTGAAGTCTCAAAGAGTGAGCTAAGAATGTGCGACAATAATGTCCAAATTACTGGGCTCACAGCGGGAGACCGGCTATTCAGGTGCAGGAACTGCTTTGACCAGCTGCCACTCTCTGTGGGCACCATAATAACGAGGTTTTTAGATCGTCTCAACATTTTCAGCAAATAAACAGACCACAGGATTCCTATGTTTCTTTGCCCGGAAAGAGATCCGCTTAATCTGCTTTTGGAATATTTCATCATGATTAACCCATTGCTTGCCAAAACCAGTAAAAATAGTAAACGAAGATACTTTTTCTATGAATATCTTTCGACAAATAGAGTTACAGATGACTCGTCCACTTCTAATGTAGGTTTGCTCGAAAGTTGACAGACACTTTATTCCGTTCACATCTACTTGGAGACAGCTTTAGGTAGTGCTCTATGTCTCCTCTGAAAACCGATGACCCAGTCCTGGAGGAATGTCGGAAGTGTAGCCAGCGGGATGTAGAAAAGCCAGGTGTCCCAGCCAACCCAGTATCTGAACTTTTTGTGTTACAGTCCAGTCACTAGCAAGAAAACAATTTTCTCAGATGAGCAATATGTTTAAAAGGAAAAGGCTCGCGCCAATGTCCACAGTGGATACGATATCGAATAGCAAAACAAGAAGTAACAGGAATGAGGCTGACTTTTACCAACCTAGTCTTCGGGAACTTGGCCAAAAGGGCATGTTCATAGGCGTCGACAACAGGAGAGAGATCATCAGCACAGTGAGACAGACGCGAGAATCTGGACTCTTTGTAGTCTTTGAAGAACTTCTCTCCGTATTCCTCTTTCACTTCTTTGCTCAATCTGTTCCAGACCTAAAGAGCCATTGAATTTTGTATTTAAGCCAACTCTCTCGCTAAACCTACGCGAAGTTTTAGGTGTCAAGACGACATTTTTTGACTTTACGATGTTCTGTAAATTTGTAGCCCTTGATCTGCTCTATAACTTTACAGAGCATCAGAATGTGAGAAAATATCGTCTTGGCACCGAAAGCATGTTGAAAGTACTCACAGCATCGAGGTCGTTAGTGGCAGTCTGTGTGATGTTGGTTGTAAAGAATCCAGGCTCCAGAAGATGTACTGAGACTCCAAAGTCACAGAGCTCGTGTCTAAATTCTGATTGGATTCGTGGTGTAGAGCTACCTAACAACATCAGCATAGGCTTCTACAGCGTGTTTGCTGACACAGTACGGGCCGACCGTGGGACGAGGAGTTCGTCCCGAAATTGAAGAGATGATAACAACTCGACCTTTCTGCACCTTCACGTACGGCTTCAGGGCTTGAGTGAAGCGCATCACTCCAAATGTGTTCACGGACATTGTCTGCAGAGTTCGGTGAGATGAGTAAGGGCTCATACCTTGATGTAGTCGTCGACCTCGAGCCAGTCGTCCGGACCCGAGTAGCCGAGAATTCCAGCGTTGCACACGATTCCCCAGATGCCTTCCTTTCCGACTTTTCCGCCAACGAATTTCGCGAACTGAGCTACACTGTCATCTCGGCTGACATCGAGGGCATGAGTTGTGAGAAGGCTACTGTTTCCAGACTCTTTTCGAAGAGCGTCTTCTCCCTGAAAGTGTTAAACTGCTAGTGTTGACAGAATCTCTCCGTGGAGCGGCTCAGATAATTGCGTACTGAATGAAGACGGGGGTTTGTAAGTATACCATATAGAGTATGTTCTGTAAAGTTGTAGAACTGATCAAGGGCTACAACTTTGCAGTACTTCAGAAAGCTGAAACATGCCTTCTTGACCCCGAAAACAGCAAATACGCAATTACGTATTCTTGGCGGGGAGTCTTCTATTAGAATTGCGACAGTGTCTTACCTTCTCAGAATAACATCCAGCTATGACAGGAATTCCCTGCTTGACCAACTTCAAAGCCAGCAGATTACCGAATCCACTGTCACATCCCGAAATGGCTACAGTTTTCTTGTTCTGATCGCCGACTCGGAGAGACTGGAGGACCCTCCAGACTGGAATTAGGATCAATCTAGGAAAAAGCGAGAAAAAGCTTGCCCAAATAGGCTCCGACGGCTATGAGCAGGAGACACAGTGCCATTGGAATGACTTTTCTCTATCAGTAAGTGCCATCGTAAAGAGAGGGTCCCTATCGGCAGGCTGATGAAATTGGAAGTCGTTCTCCCCTCAGTTCACATGACTGTTTGTACGTGTTTATATATAACGTTATTAAATTTTTTTCTTTAAAAAACTGAGTTAGTACATTATTATGGCGGGCTTAGGATTATATGACAACGGTATATGATCTTATATCGTTTTGAGAACATTATTAAGAGGAGGTCAGATGTGGGTTATCGAAATAAGTTCTGGAGATACTGGAGATTAAAAGCGTGTTATAGAGACCAATCATTTTAAGCCAACTCTGTTACAGAATCATTTTTCTTGCAGGAAAACACGAAGATTCATAGTTTTTTTTAGGAGGAAGATAAAGATATTAAGGAGTTCATAAGAGAGGGTTAAAACACAAGGGTGGTCAGGAATTAGGAGCTCGGTATAGATAAAACGAAGAATAAGAAACATGTTTTTTGTGTGGCAGTTGAAGAAGCTAGACTGGCAGAGTAAACGGCGATGATGTAACGAAGGTTCGCTAGCCGTTCTCTCTAGCTTTTCGAATAGCATTTTTATCTGCAAACAGCCTTTTTCCTGCATACAAATACGGGCTTAAATGCATCGTGCCATTTAAAACTTTTGTGTAAGTCTTCTTCCAATAACTGCAAAACTATAGGAGAGAACCTACCTCGTTGCTCGGCATTCCGTCAATCCAGCTGGCGGCACAGAGAACAGGAGCAGAAGGCGTACTGGGACTTCCATTAGTGTCATATGCTTTCCTTACCCAGTGTTCAAGCATTTTCTTCAATGAAGGTTGTTTGACGTAGCAGCACGGCTGGCTACGGCTCTTGAATTTGAATTGATGATTAGCCTTGAGCATTCGGAAACTATCATCTTAGGAGTCCACCGAGATGTAGACTTGCAATCACGCTACCATCAAATCAGAAGAAACGCGAAGTTTTGTGTAAGAGTGAAATGAAAAGTTATACCTTTCCCTGATTTTCTGATCTAAAAACCTCAAACTTCCCATCTCCCTCTGAAGAGAATCATTTTCTAAACATGTAGTGCTCTGTATGTAAGGGTACGCAAAGTTGCGTTAGCCCGTCAGTTTTTAAATTGTCCATCTTCATTCTCTTTCTATCCACCTTCTTTCTATTTCTTTCCAGGAAGAAACTTTTCAGAAACATCAAAAAAAGTCTGAAGAGAATAAGGAGGAGATGAAACGGATCCGATGGAGCATTTTCGAATAGGTGAGTAGTTGGGCTTTCTTCGGGACCTTCCATGGGGGGTTTTCGGGGATGATAGATCGTCAGTAGCTTGTTCTAGCCACACTCAAACTTGAATGAGATAATATAATACCAGAGTGGGCAATCTTACAGGCCCTCGAGATAGATGGATCACCGGATGTTAGTAAAATCCACATGTTTCCTCCTTGAAAAAATTGACACCTCTTAATCCAGTGACTATCAGAGATTAATTCTCTTCATTTCCCCTTATTTTTTGTTTCCCTGGTCAGAGAACAGCTCCTGATGAGCCGTTTCTGTGGGGGGTTCTCGCACGAACCGTCTCATCATCGAAACGTGGCCTCGTTGAATACTCAATCGAAAAAATATCTCGAAAAACAGAAAATTCTGCCTCCATCCAGTCCTGGTTGTTTAGACTTTTCTCCCGTTCTTTATCTACACTGCACCCTCTTCTCATCCGTACTGTCTCGACAGGCAGACAAACTTTCGCCCGTACTTAGAATTAGCCAATTACAATTCTCTCGAGCCTCTCCTCTTCAGAAGAAGAGTGATTGTTCACCGCTGCCGTGTTCGGACAGTGACTCTGCTTACAGATAGAGTACTATGAAGCTCAAGCGGTTCAGAACTAACAAGGGAAGCCTTTCAACTTAAGTTGGACTTTGGCAACGAACGAGGTGCCATTCGATAGCTCTAAACATGGGTATAACGGGGTATATTGCCAAATTCGCTTAATCCCTCCCTGGTCCGAGATATAACGTTTTTAAAAATGGCGCCCCCGTATCATCTCGACGTCTAAGCCGTAGGACCCGCCGTGGTAGACTTCGAAGGCACAAAAAAACATGGCAGCGTAGTATGGTGGTGAGCGCGGTGGGCTGGGATGTAATTACTTGCTGGTTCGGATCCGTACGAATTTTTTTTTTTTACTTTTTTTCGTCTTTTATCTGTGACTATGCTTTTTCTTTATGTTTGTTTTCACGACGCAAACTTTTTAGTTTCCACATGAACCCATCTGAAATCCTCGGATTTCTGGTTGAAGAATTTGGGCTGGAAAAGGACACCGAATTGAGTCGAGATGAGCGCCGTCTGGCAAATCGATTGAAAGTCATCTCCGAAGGATCCGACGATGAATACTGTGTAGAGGATGAAGGGACTCGTACAATTTGGCAATATACCCCATTATACCCATGTTTAGAGCTATCGAATGGCACCTCGTTCGTTGCCAAAGTCCAACTTAAGTTGAAAGGCTTCCCTTGTAAGAGTTAATCTTCCCGAACTCCTATCGGTCTCTTACCTGTAGCGCCACTTCTGCCGCTCTCGAGAGTATTGTAACTACTTTAGCTTCAATTACTGTGTTTCGTTTGACGGAACTGCAAACTTTGAAGAGCGCTCTTCTTCGCTTTCAGCCAGTATTCCCGTGCTCGCTTCCCGTGGTCAGTTCTATTTTATTGTGCTCCTATTTCGTCAGCTTTCAGCAAAATGTACGAGGATGAGATTCTGAACCTGAAGGCGTGTCTCCCGCACATCACCGAAGATGTCTTGGAGCAGGCCTTGAATGCTGTGGACGGCGATCTGACCCGTGCGATGAATCACCTGCTGGATGGAACGACAGTATTCATTCCTTCTAATCCTGGTAGGTCTCTCTTTCTTCTGAACCACTGTCACTCTCTCTTTTTTTTCACTGTCTTTTTTCCTGTTTCCTATTCTCTGTACCAGCAGCTCTAGTCTGTTCACTTCATTCTCCAGTAGACATACTGTCTCTGCGACTGTCCAGCTTGCTCTTCAGTAAGTACACTATCGTTCTGTCTGCTGTCCTGTAGTTTACTGCATCTGTCACTCATTGTCTCCCTTTTCTGCTCAGTAGCTCAACTCTGCGGTCGGTTCACTCCATTTTATTCAGTTGGCGTACTGTCCCTATTACTTTCCCTTTCAGTAGGTCCACGGCCGTTGTACAGTTTTCCCTGTCCTCGAGACTGTCGGCACACTATCACTGTCCCCGTTCTTCTGTCTACTGTTCAGTATTCTACAACGATTGTCACTCTACTCATTGTCCACTCTCTTCTATCCACCATTCACTCTGTCCTATCTATCCATCCCGTCTCTCTGTCACTGTCAAAGTTCCCATTCTTCAGGCTCTCCCATAGTGACCGATCCGATCGTCTTCGAGGACTGGTCCGTCGTGCCAGTTGCTCCCACGCGGTCTCAGACCAGTTCCCGTGCCCCGACTCCGGTAGCTGTTCCGTCCAGAGGATATGTCTCCCCGGTTCCTTATGATGATGATGAGGCTGAAGAATTCGTGCCTCCGCCCGAGCTGCCCATCCAGATGGACGAGACCCGTCTGCAGTCCGAGCGAGCCGATCTGATGGAGTTCCGTGTCAAGGTTCACGAACCCATTGGGCTTTACCCGCAGAAGCTCGTGGAGCAGATGATCGAGAACCTGTTCAAGAACAAGTGCCAGGTGGACGAGTTCAAGCTGAACCGAAGGACCATGCTTCCGCGAGCCGAATACGAGGAACAGGTGGCCGAATGGAGATATGACCTGGCTATAATCATGAAAGAGGGAGAGAGTGGACCGAGAGAGAGGTGGGTTTTTCTTCGGGTCCGAACCCGCGTTGTTCAAAGCTCAATCGTACTCCTTATATACTGCGCCTTTGGTGCAAAAGGTGCCGCCTGGGTCAAATGAGCTTATCCTTCTGTAGACATTGCATGTTAATGGGCTGTATTGGCTTCGATGCGCAGTGGTATTCGATGAACAGTTAGGTACCGAATTCCACGGATTAGGGTTGATGCGCATCACTCACGGAGCAGAGCAACTTATCATCTCTCTTTGCAGGATACTCAAGTTGTACACTTTCCTGGCCCGTTTCTGCCACTTCTCGTCCCTGGAACTCCACAACCAGTTGATGATCGAGCTCCCGGACTACCACAAGAGCATGCGCAATTTGGTCGTCCACCACACTAAGCTGCCCGTCGTTGGAATCCTCCTCGGGAACTGTCCGAATCCGGGGCTCTTCTTCATCCGCGGGTACTATGTGACCCATTACAATGAGTACTCCAATAGGTATGTCTATCTCTTATATTAGGAACACAGTTCTATTTAGCGTGATTGCCAACAGCTGTAAGAGACGCGCTCGTGGACAGAAAGTCGACGACTCGCATGCGACCAAGGTGACCGGAAATCAGAACTACCGCTCCTATGCTGACTTTGAGCACGACCGTCGCATCCTGACTATCTTTTTCGCGGTCCAGATTCCCCAACAGCCGGATGGACTGATGTTCAGCGGATACAAGCTCGTAATTCCCTACGCCTCCATTGTACAGGTAAGTACTGACTGACTCTCACTCTGACAGGCTAACTCTGGTTCTCACTGACTCTTCTGATTCTCCCCCTCTCACTCATATTGACTGACTCTCTTTCTCTGTGTCTGACTCTGATTCTGAGTCTCAGTCTGAATCTGACTCTCACTATCACTATGCCTCTGACTGACGTGTCTAACCTAATGGAACACGTGTTCCCTGTGAAATGTCCAGTGCTCGGATGCTGCTTTCAGGTGGTCATACATGCAAAGTCAGAGGAGTTCAAGGAATCTACTGAACAGTGCACTGGTAACAGGAGAGGCGTATCTAACAGAAACAGAACAAATGTACATCAAGTAGATACATGCTCTTGCTATCTTATCCCTTTTCAGATTGTGGTCGATCAACGTGCCTTGACCGAGAATGCGTTGTCCCTGAAGCTCAAGCATCCGCCGCAGCTGTGGGAAGCCAATCCGCGATTTCAAGGCGGTCGTCGATTCGTCAACTTGGAGAGTGCCAGAAACAATGACTGGGTTCGTGTGCTCCAGTTCGCTGGCGAGCAGCAACCGGATGGAAAGTGTCGCTTCAAGGGATGCTCCAAAGAGGCGCTTGCCGACTGTCAATGGATCCAGTTCCAGATCCCGTCCGGAGACGAGGGTAGTCGACCGGGGGTGAGTTTCTTCTTCCAGAATCTTTGAAATGTCGTATTCAGGACAGTAAGATTGTGCTTATGGAAATCGTGTCGAGGATCATGAATCGCTCGAATGCCAAAGTTCACTTCGGAGCCATTTTCGCCCAATGGAAACGTCTTCCCGTCGTCACTGAAATCGCGTCGGTTGGATCCTTCAGAGCTGACTACGCTCTCAAGGTACTGTCTCTTTACTGTCCGGAACAATTTGTACCTTTAGGCCACGATCTCCCGAGGTAGCGTCGTGACAGATCAGCTCTTCGAATACGTGGAAACGGACACTCCGACCGAGCACATCTTCTTCAAGTATGTTCGTCGATGCTTCAAGGAATGTCGTCGAGCCTGTGAGGAAGCTCTGGAGAATCTGCTGGCAGCTGTAGACGAGCGGCGTTCTTTCGAGGTCCTAAAGGCCTTCCAGCATCTATACAAGGTTTGTTGATTTTTACAGTAACCTCGGACTGCGCACGAACTCTTAACCGTGTTCGTATCAAAGTCCATGATCAACAGTTAGTGTGCAGAGAGCTTCGAAAACACAATGCTAATCACTCTCTTTCCAGTCCCGCTTCGACTCCCATCTGCGAATCCTGAACGGAGATACGCGCAACATGTCCGAGGTGGCAGATCTGAAGAAGGCCCTCCCGAAAAACTGCGTGATGGTTCGCAAAGTGATGATCACTCCGCTGCGTCGTCTCTTCATGGCTCCCGAAGTGATGATGACGAATCGCGTCGTGCGAAAGTACGGCGAGGAGTATGCTTTGCGATGTGTCTTCCGTGACGAGAATGGCGGCAAGCTTCAGGTTAAGGACTTTGTTTCTGGCTACGGATCCGAGCAGCAGTCGGCTATCATCACCGCAATGGTCCATCAGGCTCTGACCCATGGCGTGGAGATCAACAATAGGACCTACCAGTTCTTGGCCTGGTCCA
This sequence comes from Oscheius sp. JU75, assembly GCA_037178855.1. Classification (NCBI taxonomy): domain Eukaryota; kingdom Metazoa; phylum Nematoda; class Chromadorea; order Rhabditida; family Rhabditidae; genus Oscheius; species Oscheius sp. JU75. Next base: position 7,966,710 of record JASJZC010000006.1, on the reverse strand, counting down.
ATTCACAGGTACTGTTCTCTTTTGAATTTGGCAGTCGAAATCGTTAGCAAAACTGCTGGTCATGACCTAACGGATGGAGAGGTAGATCCGAGAACTTCATGAGAAAACAATAACGTTTGTCATGTGTGGGGTCGAACATGCCTCATTATACTCTCTAGTCGGAGAGCTAACCCTCTGCGCAACGCCGCGAAGGCGGCGCGTCCTCTTCTAGTTGAAACACGACTCGCTCTGTTCTTATTGAACTCTGTGAACAACTGACTTTCAGATGAGAGATCACGGCTGCTACATGTACGCTCCGATCTACGCGAAGAAGACTGGCGAGCTACTGACCTCGATCGATCAGATGCGTGACTGGATGGGCGACTTCAGCAAGGTCAAGAGTGTGCCCAAGTTAATGAGTCGAATGGGACAATGTTTCACACAAGCCCAGCCGACGGTCATTCTGAGCAAAACGATGTGGAGAGTCGACGAAGACTTCGAAGGCGGCTGTTGTCATCCGGAGACGGCCGAGCAGTACTGTTTCTCTGATGGCTGTGGCAGAATCGCTCCCTCGCTGGCCAAGAGCGTCTCTCAGATTCTGGAACTGGACCTAATTCCCAGCTGCTTCCAAGTGAATCGGACTCGTTTGAACCATCTCATCAAGTCTTTAGGTCCGTTTCAAAGGCTTCAAGGGAATTCTGGTCGTGGATCCGAACTTGGATCTGATCGAGAATGGACCGAAGGCCGTCTTCCGCAAGAGTCAGCAGAAGTTCCATGTAGATGATGAGGACGAGGACAGCAACATTCTCGAGATTGTCAAGTATTCGATGCCATCGCCGGTCTGTCTCAATCGTCCAATGATTGCCATCTTGGACTGGGTAGCCGAGGCTCAGAACAAGCAGCTGCACAAAAAGCTCTCTCGTAAGGTCCACTTCTATCTGGAGCGCGAGCTCTCGATCCTCGGAGAAATGTTGATGAATGAGAAGACGGCCGCGGAGCAGTTGACCCAACGAATCAATCTTCCCATTGACTTCCTGCGTCTCCGTGCCTCTGGATTCAGTCTGACTGACGAGCCCCTGATCCGCAAGATGCTCGTCTCCGTCTATCGCTACAACATTGCCAATCATCTGACCAAGTTAAAAATTTTCATACCGGCCAGTCAGGGTCGCTGTATGTACGGCGTGGTGGACGAGACCGGCACCCTACAGTACGGACAAGTCTTTATCCAGTACTCGCCCAGCATCCGACATGCTTCGGACAGACCCAAACTCCATCTAGGCCAGTCTTTGTCTTTTCACTCCCAATCAACTGTTTAGGTCCTGTCCTGGTCACCAAGAATCCGTGTCATGTGGCGGGAGACTGCAGAATGTTCCAGGCGGTCGATCAGCCGGCTCTGGCTCATCTGATCGATGTTGTCGTGTTCCCGCGATACGGTCCGCGTCCTCATCCCGACGAGATGGCCGGTTCGGATCTGGACGGCGATGAGTATAGCGTCATCTTCGATCCAGACATCCACTTCGAGCGCAACGAGGAGGCCATGATCTTCCCGAAGACGTCGGCAGAGGAGTTTGACGAGCCGCCACAGACCGAGGCCATGGTTCACTTCTTCCTCAAGTATCTGCGACAGGACGCCATCGGAAAAGTTAGCAATGCGCATTTGATCATGGCTGACAGACGAGGTCTCTTCGAGTAGGCACCTCTTTGTGATCGTATCTAAACCGAAAATTTGCAGTGACATTCCGAACGATATTGCCAGGAAGTGCTCTGTAGCGGTCGACTTCCCGAAGAGTGGCCAGCCCGCGGATCCTCTGTCTCCAGCTGAGCAGAGCGATCGAAACCCGGACTACATGGCAACGAACTACAAGCCCGTTTATCGAAGCAAGCGACTCAACGGCCAGCTCTATCGCAAGGCCAGAAAGGTGGAGGAGGTGCTCGAGTTGACGGAACATCTGGATAGCGTCTTCGAGAACAGCGTGGATCGGATTATTGTGCCGGATGACGAGAATTTCTTTGTAGGAGCCTACGAGCTGAAGCAGAAGTACCGTCAGCTGAGAGACGAGTACGCGACCCGAATGCAACAGCTGCTAGATGAGTACGGGATCACGGACGAGGCGGCCATCGTCTCCGGACACATTGTCAGTTTGAAGCGCATTACTGGCATGGAACGAGACGACTACAGCTTCTACCACACGGACAAAATTGTCGAGCTCCGATATGCCAAGATCTTCCACCACTTCCGCTCACTCTTCCTCAAGGTAAGCTATTTTCTACTCTCTTCGAAAACGAAACTTTCAGGAATGGGGAACGGAAGAAGACTTGACCGAGATCGCTCCCGATGGGACTAGAGTCCTTCGAACGAACCCGGGCATGTTTGAGAAGGCTCGCAGATGGTACTATCTCGCCTACGTGGACAGTCGCTCCAGCAACAGGGCTCCCGGACCCTGCAAGAGCTTCCCCTGGGTCATCTGGGACGTCTTGGCCGCCTTCAAGAGAGACCGTCTGCTGAGACTTGGAGAGGCTCTTCAGCGTGAGAATCCCGTCGCCGATGCTCTGAACGAGGAGATCGAGTTCTTCAAGCGGCGAAATGAACAAGAGTACAAGAACTTCATCGCGCAACAGATTAAAACCGATGGAGTCATCAAAAGGTTGGTTTTATTATAATGTTCTCTCCTGGGGGGTCGAACTTAACTCGTTCGGATACATAGACGAACCTCTAACCGACTGCGCTAACCAGGCAAAGGCCGCGCGGCCATTCTGGTCTTATTAAGAACTCACCCTTTTCCAGGTATCTCGTGGCCTATGGCGATACAGTTGCTGACATTCTGTTCGTGCTAGCTAATTGGCTCTACAAGGAGAAGATCTTCGACCTGGCCTCGACACCGATGACCATGTACCATGTAGCGCTGCTGTTCATTCAGTTCTGCCGAGGTAAGCACCACGGATGCAGTGGTGTGGCTGACACTGTGGAGTCTGCTGCCATTTTCCTCAAGCCGGTTAGTTCAGTTCTTTCGGATAGACAATTAGACGGTCCTTAGGCTCCCGACCCGCCGTATAATCTCTTCCCGGCCCCGATGAACACGGCCATTATTCTCATCGACTTCCTGCGCTATCTGGGCAGCCAGCGCTTCAGTCTGTGCGATCATCTACAGCTCCAGGTCGATAGCGAGCTCTATCCGCCGATTCTCATGCGACAGAACCAGTGGATGCCGCTGAGTCAGCTCGCCTTCCGAACCTACCATCACATCGCCGTCTCCGGGCGCTTCGACGCGCTGCATCTCTACCCGACCAACTTCGATCTGCTCGAGAATGAAACCCGGTAGGCTAACTTGTCCAGCTCTGAACAAAGCCCTTCTTTTCAGAGACCCGATTGTCGTGAGCGGAGAGCTGTTCAACACAAAGAACTACAGCCAGGCGGCCATCCAATGCAGCGTGGTCATCGAGCGTCTGAAGCAGTGGTCTGGCATCTCGTTCATGAACTTTCGGCCGGACAGAAACCACTCGAAGAATCGCGTCGGACAGTACCTCTGCACAGTCTTCGGTACCGTGGTGGCGCGACAGAAGATCGCTCGACTACTGCAGATGGACGTGGATCTGCTGCTGAAGAACGTCGCCGGCAACAAGATCCCCGATCAGGTCTACGACATGAGTCTCTAGATTTTTTACGAGTTGTTATAGTGTCACTTTTTAGTAAAGTGCTTTATGGTTTTTTTCTAATAGGTAGAAGACTCTTCTTGGAAACTCCTCTAGCTTTGCAGAACATTTGAATCCTTGCGAACTCTTTGTCAAACGAGAGAGGAGATGTGGTAATCGCTCGGCGTTCTGAGGAATAGAATGATCTTCCTGGCTCGGGAAGGAAGAAGAAAAGAAGCTTCGCGACATAAAGAAAGAAAAGAATAGGCATAACTAATGAGTTCGAGTATCTCTCTACTACTGAAGTGCAATGGTGTCCGTGTCCGAGCACAAAACAAAAGCGAGCAAATTATGTTGTCCAGAAGTTGTATTGTTCAAAAAAAGTTATTGACAATATTGGGTGGTAAGTCAACTTGCACTCTAGAACTTTCAAAAAAAAGAAGCTTCCTCTCTTCCTCGGAATCTTGGGGGACTTGCTGTAATTCTGAACTGGTAGTTTTTACTTTAGACACAGATCTCACTTTACTAAAGCGTAAGGTATCCGTCTGTCTGTGTATGTCATGGTGTCCGCATACTTGCCTGTAAACACAATACCCAAAAAATCTGGTAAGTCATTTCATGTCAAAAAACAAGGGACAAACCAGCCGTGGAGGAAGCCGCCTGTTATCAATTCTAAGCCAAAGGGCTGTGAGGTAACAAAAAAAAACCAACATCCTCTAATTTGTATGGCGATGAGTACGAGAAGAGTTTCGAAGAGAATATGTTATCACAATTATAAGAAATATAAAGTCGAAAAAAATTGAGTCAGATTGGGTCGGTACTACTTCTCTAATTCCGGCTTTCCATAGCCTACAGAAACTGAGATCACTTTTTTTTTTTTAGAAAGAGGGGGCTAAAGAAGACGGCCCGCCAATAACCCAACTGAATAATTAAGATAAAGAGATGCGAAGCCTCTTCCTCTTTGTCTTCGAAAATCTCTCTCCAACGCGGACAGTGCCTCTTATCTCCATTTCATTATCACTTTTTTCTCTCTCCCCCTCCTCGTCCGATGTGGCCGAAGTTTTCAACAGAGAAGCAGGAGAAGCCAGCCTTACAGCTCTCCCTGGTGCCGCTTTATGCTTCAGAGAATGGGAGTGAAACCCCATATAGGTAATATAGAAAGCGTCTGTCGAGTGTCGTTTTCAGGAGAAAGTCTCGGTCCAAAACGACCATCTGTCTAAAACTCGTAGCCGTACTCATGGCATGCTTTATTTTCTCTTCTTCTCTCGTAAGTCTGATAGATTGAAACAAAATGATGACAGTTTAGTATTATATAATGGTGCATATGGCTCATTGTGCTCGATGGAGCAACGTCTTTCAAGATCCTGAATATACTTCCTTTTATGAAAAGTGAGTTCGTGAAGACTGGTGGTCGAGAGAGTAGAGTAGTATAATGTGAGCTGCTTAAAAGCTTTGAGTGGTCAGTTATGGCCAGCTGATAAGGCTGAAACTATTTTACGTCACCTGAGCAGTAGGGAACAATCGAATGAACGACGGATCGAAAAGTTTGTGTGACAGCGGGTGACAAGGCTGCTTCGGGCTTTCTCAAAAATTTTGAGACTGTCAACAGAAAGAAAAAGGTAACGTTTCTATGAGAAAAAAAGGTAAGCGTTGGCAACATCTGCTACTGCGCTATCCTGCCACAGTAGAAGGATCCTGAGAAACTTTGTGTCAACGAAGGCCGAATTTTGTGACGAAGGTATAAAAAGGAAAGTAGTATGCTTCTGAGTTGGTGCGCACTTTTGTCTCTCTGGTAAACGGCACCCTGGTAGGAATGACACAAACTTTCAAAGTTCAGATATGTAGCCCCAGTTAGCGGAGAAGGAGAGAAAGACAACGAGTTCTTCAAGACAATGTTCACCGAGATGTGAGCTCTAGCACGACCTTATTTTAACACTTCTTCAGTTATGACGGGGAGTACGATGTCCCCGAAAATGTCGAAACATACCGTCAAAGATACGACACCTTCCTCACAAAGTACGAAAAGACCTACACGGGAGCTGAGAAAGAATACCGATTCCGAGTCTATGTGCACAATGTGATAGAGTATGAGATGGAAGAGAGTCGGACACCTTGGATGGACTATGACGACACTCCCTTCACGGATATGACGGATTCTGAACTGAGGAAGATGCTCGTGTCTGGGGGAGACTTTCCCTCAATGGAAGGAATCAGTCGCTCTGAAGAGTCTCTCTTCAAGAACGGAGAGTCTCGACCACTAGAAGTTGACTGGCGGTCATCAGGGAAAGTCACTGCCATCAAGAACCAAAAAAACTGCGGCTCCTGTTGGGCCTTTGCTTGTGTGGCCGCCGTCGAGTCGCAGCTAGCTATCCGCAAGAACACGACGGTGATTCTCTCAGAGCAGCAGTTGGTCGACTGTGACAGTCGCAACAATGGATGTCATGGAGGCTATCGACCTTATGCTATGAGGTATACCTCACTTTTGGTCAAATAATTCGAGTTTCAGCTATATCGTAAAGAATGGCCTATATCCTGAGAGCTTGTATCCTTATCTGGCTACGGAGAAGAATCAGTGCAGAGTTTTAAACCAGGTAAGAAAGGCTTTTCAATGGTCCCGAGCATTTCCCTAGCTAATTTTGGTAGCATAGGTGCGCAACTTCGCTGCCATGGTGCAGTCGGTATAGTCTATTTCCAACGAAGAGCAGCAGTGGGTCCTTACATGAAAGCCGCGGATCCCGTCACGAACTCCCCCAAAAACCTATGTTTAGCTACTTTAGCCATTTTCGAGGCGTTTTTTTAAAGTTTTGAGCACGCCATTCATTGAAATAAGTCACCTTGAAAACACCTTTACTGAAAGACAAGAAGCCGAAGTATTGGTAATTTCAGACCAAAGTCTTCATCAACGACTATCGAATACTCTCGCAGAACGAAGAGACCCAAGCCGACTGGATCGCCCAGAACGGACCCGTGACTTTTGGTAAAGTTCTTCCGTGCGTTTCAATCCTCCTACTTTAGGCATGAAGGTGATCAAGCAGATGTACAACTACCGAAGCGGAGTCTTCGAACCGTCTCGGGCTGACTGTGAGGTAGGGAAAGCGCACGACTGTACACAATACAATCTCAGGAAAAGTCTCTGGGCTCGCATGCCATGGCCATCGTCGGGTACGGTAGCGAGAACGGGCGAGACTACTGGATCGTGAAGAACTCCTGGGGCTCGTGGTGGGGTCAGAGTGGCTACTTCAAGCTGGCTCGAGGTGTCAATGCCTGCGGCGCTGCTGAGAACGTGGTGGCTCCTCTAATCAACTAGAAATAAATGTTCTGATCTGTTTGCACCCGTGGGAAAAACCTTGAATCGTCTGTCTCTTTGAAGGGCAGCCCCCAAGGCCTTCAAAAAGAACACCCCTCGCTCTCTCTTTTTTGGCGGTTGCTGCCAGGCGTAAGAAGAGACGAACCCGCGCCTAAAAACTGAAACGACGTCGCAAAACCTGTTCCCAAGCGCAATTTTTTCTGCCATTCGGCCGTCTCTGAGAGAGAGAGGGCGTCACCTAGAAAGAGAGAGGATTGAATCGATCACCAAATGTGTACTTACAAGAGGATTGATGACGCAACAAACCGGAAAACTTTGGTCCTTTTTCTTGGTTGTGTTACTGTAGTTGCAGTAAAAACACTAGTACAAAGCAAACCATGGTCTTCGGGGGTCAAGACAGCACTTTTGAACTTTTCGATGCTTTGCAATGTTGTGGAACAGATCGGGCAAAAACTTTGTAGAATATCAGAAAGCTCAAAAGCAGAGTATTTCTAATCAGAAAGATTTCTGAAAAGAATTCCACAGGCTCAGATACTATGACGATCTCTCCTACAGTTTCCGGAAACCACACCCAGAACTGCTGACGAATGAACGGGCACTACCGTCCTTTCCCCAGTCGCGGGGACCGTAATCCATATGCAAAAAGTTTCCTGTGTTGAACTATGGTAGGAAGTGGTGGGCAGATAGCGAAGGCCTTGGCTCGGGATATGAAAAAGTACGAGGGGGAAATGACGGATAAACATGACCGAAGGTCGAATAACATCTTTTTGGACGAGATCGGACGATTTCACTAATGTATTGTGCTACCGTAGTATCTGGAATTGAATAGCAAGTGCGATTTCGGCAAGTGTAGTCTGGTCGGTTGGGAAATGGAAGACAGCCCTTTAGTAAGTTCGTTGCAGGTAGCTGTAACGCGAACTTGGGGTGTGAGTATTGGAAACTCAGTCAAAAGCCAATATGTTGAAAAGTCCAATTGGCAGGAAGAAGAAGTCCAAGGAAAGATTTTGACTTTTTGATCTGTCCTGTGGAAATCCAAAGGTAGCAGTTGTTGCACAAAGACTTTAATGAGAATCGGCACATAGAAATAACAACCATGTTTTGGATCGGGGGTGGATTGCTCTAAAACAGACACGAAAATAATTAAAGAGTATAGACGAGAGGGAATAAGACACTAAAGACTGAGGGGGGCCTGTACACATGGAATGTATGGAAGTAGTGTAGATAGAGGGCAAGATGAAATCCCAGTTGGGATCGAGGCAAGCTGATACGAGGAAGAAAAAGATCGTTATAAGGGCTGGGGTGGGTAGAACCCGGGTGAATGAGGCAAAGAAGAGAGATTTTGAAAAAAGGGGTAAGGCTGCGTTCCCGTAAGTGGAATAAGGCAGAGATCGGCAGAAATTGTTCCTATTGCTCCTAGAAATTGTTGGGATACGATTAGACCGCATAAGCTGATACGTAGTGTGTGTGGGCAAGAGAGACTGGCTGATGGCAGGACAGACTGGCCGGCTTGAGCATCTCCCTCAGGAGCTCCGGAACCGAGGAGAGATCTGTCAGTCTGTCCGTGGTCAGATAGCTGACACAGCTGTTCGCGAGTTGGCTGAAAAAGACATATTACTTTGAGATTCCATACTTCTAAACTGTGCCGTTTCTCCAAGTAATTGCTCGAAAAAGCGTGCTGTCTTTCGCCCGGATAGTTCAGTCAGTAAGACCGCAGACTGCGGAGCAACAGGACTCGGGTTCGACCCGTGGCCAAGGCAATCTTTTTCAACAGTTCACATAAGCTGATGTGTTTGTCGTCTTTCAAGCTATAATGGTTGCGTGCCGCATTCAAACGAGTCAGACTCCCCCTTAAAAAATCCTGCCGCGCGGCTGTCAGCTACGGTAATTATGCGAATCCGCACGAGGCGTAATTTCAATTTCCTTGAAGCCAAGGACACCGGATTGACGAGAAAATGAGAGTCGCTTTCGATTATCTACCGGAGAGCACTGTGAGTCATTCCGAAAATGTTCAGAGAGATAGTCCGTCCAGATGTTTTTGTCATAAAGACAGAGGCATAAATCCACCGGAGTTGACTCTCCCCCAACTCTGCCGCCAATTACTGTGCCAAGTACCATAAATCAGCAGCAATCAGTGGTCACCCCCGGCTGTGAGAAGTACAATACGGTGCACCTCGCCTGACCTCTCGATTGGGGCATTCTTTACAGCTGGGAAGAACTAATTATGCTAATCGTTAGCCCCCTACGTCTTAGGCAAAAGTTTTCGCCCCAAAGCCAAGGTCGAGAGAGATCCAGTCTCTCTCCGGACGCCCAGGGTCAAGGGCGGCAGTGTAGTCGCGCGAAAGTAGCAGATTCTTATCCCACTCATGATGTCACAAACGATCAGCTGGGATTTTACTACAGTTTCTCTCCCTTTGAGGGGGTCAAGGCCAATACGGGTTCAGAAAGACGTACCGTATCCGCTGCAGAATGTTGTGGAAGATGTGAATCTCCTGGCCGCGCTGTTGTTGCCAAGCACAGAGGAGCTGATGCTGGGCCGTGTTGATCTCAGCCTGGACTTTTGGACTGTTGTCTGAAAGATCTGTACTCTTTGGGTACCCAAAAAATTCTCTTACTCTGGAGGATGGCGTAGAAGCGCATCGCTGCGTAGTCAGCTGGAGTGACATGACAGCAACGGAGATCATGGACGATGGTCTTGAACTGCTCGACTTGCATCTGTCCCTCACAGCCCAGAAGAGCGATTTGTTCCATGGTCAACCTGCAAATCGAGTGATTACAGTAGTCTGGTGTGATTCTCAAGCAATCCCACGGACAGGTAATCGCTCGGTGGCATCTCGATCGTAAACGTTTGCCTTCTAGGCGCGCCGCCGATGGGAGCCAATTAAGGCTTTGGGATATCTTTTGCCAAAGAGAGATTACGCCATCACCTACCGGCTGTTTTGGCCACAGTCAATACTATGGAGATCGTTGCTGTGGACGCTGTGACGGAGGGTACCCTGACTGAAGGCGATGGCCATGTCTATCAGATGGCTGGTTGCCCAGCTGGCTCGCAGCAATGTGGCTTGGTCTTCTGCCTGAAATACATATTTTATAATCTATCTCTCCTTCCACGAAAGTACTGTCCCAAAATAGTTAGACTGTTTTGTGCTCGAGTGCCTTTGAGCGCCACCTTGTTTCCATGACTCAGTGCCAAGTGGCGCTACCAGTGTACCCAGGAACAGGGTTCGGATCCCGGACATGGAAGGTAATTTTGCTTCGGTGTCCCTAGGTGCATATAGTACCAGCTGGTCCCCCCTCTCCCTACTCATGTTCGGGTCATGTTGTCTGTCATTATCCTCGCGTTCCTTTAGTGCTCATCCACAAAACAATAGGCACCTCGCTCTCTATATGCGGCTCTCTTGTCTCTCGCGCAATTTACCGAAATTGTCCGGCCGCGCACTTTGCTATACAACAGGCGGCGGCATCTCTTGCCCTCTTCTGCCCCGGAAGCGCTAAAGTGGCCGACGATCGTCGGTTACTCAATAGCCGCGACACTGTAAACGGGAGCCCGTACCTGTAAATTGCAGAAGAGATACGGTTTCTGCTTGGCCCAGTCGACCAGATGTCGGAGATTCTCTTCCACGATGCTGAGCAAGAGCTTAAACTTGAGATCCTCGCCACTGACGTAGACCCTGTTAAACTCGTTCAACTGCTGAATCTCGTCCGTGCTGACAGTACTGATGATCTTGGCCATTCTACCCGACCCTTCTGTTGGCATACATCTCGTGAGCTCCTCCAGGACTGTGTCCTTAGAGTACAGAGCAAATGTCTTCTCAGTAGGAACTGGGCAGACAGGCAGCACTGGAGATGACCGACTTGATGCTTGGCCAGAAGCTGAAAATTTTCGGTATAGACCATACAGATATCTCGGTACCTGAACTTGTGCTGACTACTGTAGTCGTAGTGACGGGCAGAGCCTGCGTGGCATTCGGATACAAGTAGTTGTACTCCTGGAGCTGGGCCTGGGACATGTACTGCTCGCTGCACTCGAAAGGCTCATTTTTGATGGCCGTGTAGTACATGTTGAAGGGGGGACGGAGAAGAGAATCGTCTATCGAGGTGCCGAGAAGAGCTGAGAGACTCTCCGGATCTGCAGACATGTAAGGAACCGGGCGAGCAATGTCTGAAAGGGACTTGTTAGTTGACAAAGACGGAACTGTAGTGTATTTCAGCAAAGAGCGGAAAAAAGCAATTAATTTAATATTCGGCGCTCGAACCCCAAACTTGCGACTCACTGACGGCGAGTTCTTTGTTGGGAAGAGAATACCAGAAAAGCAGGTGTTAAAGCCACGTACACTCACTCTGATGTCCCGGAGTGCTTGATGACAATGTCGGACTCTGTAGCTGAGCATCATACTCCGTCTTGACCACTTTGTGTGCTGTGTCGAAGTACTGTATGTGAGCCAGTTGGTCAGATGTGCTGCAAAGAGTCCGTAGTTTGAAATCTGAGTACAAATACCTGCTGGTAACTTGCTGATCCATATGATAGAAGGGTTGAAGCATTCCAGATCGTACCAGATTACTCCTCTGCTGGGCTTGGGCTCTCTGTGCTCTGTCCTTCTTGTAGTAACTGCCAAACTTGTTTCTCCCGCCTCGCATTCGATCCTCTCTCACGGCTGAAATCATTGCCGGTTGACCGGTGAACTAAGACTCTGCCTGTCTGTAATTACCGTGCCAGCCTACCGATGGCATTGTCCTCTCCCCCTAGGGGGAGAGCCATTACCCGTCCCACCATGTCTCTCTCTCCTCTACGGTGTCAAGTGCCGACATGGATGATCCGAGCCGCCAAACGACAGCCGCCCCCTGTCATGCGGGAACTCCTTTTTGGCCAACAATGGCTGACCGAAAAAAGTGCTCCGGCTCCAATTGGCAGCCGCGGCGCGCCCTGACTGTAATTTCGCATGCCGCTAGAAACCGGGGTAAAAAAGCCAAGGCTAATGGTTGAAAAAGGGCAAAAAGCAAGGACAGAGAGCCCTCTTGAAGGAGAGGCAAAAACCGGATGATTTAACGATGCTGGGAACTGTTCACCTGGCGGGCCCGGGCCCTAATGGCTTCAAATTTGCTTCAGATTATGAATGTAAACAACCACCGTATTCTGTTTGTTTGCATACTGAACCGCGGGGAGGAAGACTACGGTAAGGGGGGGCTCCTTCGCCCCGGCTGGCATCAATCACCGAGGAGGGATAGGAGAGAAGCCGTCTGTCTGTATGGGCAATCAATGCACAGTAGAGAAAAAGACCGGTTTTTTTCGCAGCAAGGGTAGGTTGATGCTCGTGCCATGGCACCGATTGTGCCGGTCAGTTTATCTCCAGGACTCGAGAATGTGATCGTGCTCTCACCTTCGATCTTCATGCCCTTCCTGATGCACTTGTCGAATCGGCACTTGGGACAGCGCTTGCGACACGTCTTGTCCACATTGCAATTCGAGTCCGTTGAGCATTGGTACTGCTGAAAAGATTGACTGTCTTTTTCTCTGTATCTCTTTCTGTCAAGGGGCTCTCTCAAAGATTTCTGTCAATTTGTCGAGGACTGTCACTGCCTGTAAAAGAAATCTGACTCACCTTCTTGTTCTGGACGGTACGTTTGAAGAAGCCCTGAAAGAGCCAAAGTTAAGAGAGAAAAGAGAAAAGAAGAGTGCCTCCCTTGCTCACAGCCAAAGACAGTACAGTACCCTGAACCACTGGTCAGTGGAACCGATGCAAAAAGAGAGAGTGACCACCAGTGGCAGGACTAGAATGGCAATGAACAAGAGAGAGAGAGAGAAAGTCAGGCCTTCAACGGACTGTGTCGTCCTTGGTTCCGTGGAGGCCAGCTGCACGTTCTCTCGGGTCAGAAGGTTACCTTGCAGCTTTCACAGGTTAAGAGACCGTAGTGATAGCCGGAGACTTTATCTCCACAGACGGGACACGGCTCCTCGAGCTCCGGACGTTGTCCTCCAGTGGATCCTGGAGTGGCAGTTGACATCTCGCCGATCGTAGCAGCAGCTCCTACCATTCGGACGACTGAACTGTGTGCCGTTAGTGTGGGGGCTCTCTCTGCGTCTCCGCCCAGTTCACTGACTCTCCGCCTCCGCCTCTCTCTGTGTTCGTATCGGGCCTACTGTCTCTCTCTGCGCAGCCGGGTCCCCTCTAGGTGTGAAGGACGGTCTCCGTTCTGAAACTACTGTAAGGCTTGGTCACTGCTTGCAGGGAGAAAGTCGTGCCTGGCACGGAAGTTTTACAGTAGAGAGTGAAGAGAGAAAGCTCCTCTCGGGAGCGCGCCCGCCTCTGCCAAGGGGAGAGAGAGAGATAGAAAAACCTGTCGTCTCCAAACATGCACTATTAGATTTAGCTTCGGCGGGACATGCAACATGACGCTTTTAGAAGAGGAGGCGAAGATACACAGGTAGAGAAACCCGTTCCGGGTCTCTCTCTGGAGAAGGAGGAGGATCGGAAAAAATTGGTAGAGATCAAAATTGGCGAGAGAGAAAGTACACTTTCTGGGAAGATGGCAGCAAAGAAAAATCGGCTAAAGGTGGTCGTAAAACTGAAAAAATGCTAAGAGTGGAAAGTGTGCCATCGACGTAGGAGGTGTCGATGCCTGTAGCTATGGCAGATCGCATCTTTGTACTTTCAAACCGAGACTCCTACATAAATGGCGGGCTTTAGATTCAGAAGGAGCGATCTGACAGAACTTAAACGGACGTTGTACAGAAGATCTACCAGACTTTAAAACTAAGCGCATGTCTAGAGAGGTTGTCTAGGTCTTCTAGCAGTAAATCATACCCACTACCTAGGTTGACATAAATAAGGTGAGAGTATTTATTGTTTTAGGAGTAAGAGAGCAGACTATTAAGATCTCTATCAGCAGTGTCGTGAATACAACCGTCTAAAAAAACAATACTGGCTTTCTGATTGTGAGTGAGTCGTACAGTCGTGTCTATATATAAAGGAAATACTGTTCGAGGGAGGAGATGTTACCAGCTCAAGTAAGCTTGGGTTCTAACCATCGAGGCCTGGTACTCAATACTATTTCTGAATCTTTCCCGAGCTCCTAAACCCGGCAGATAAAGGCGTTTATAGCTACACAAATTGCAACTCTTCTACTTACCTACTGCCTTCAAAGTTGACTTGCCATCTAATATTGGCAATAACTTCTAAACAAAATGTTTGGGTTCAAAACAACAAACAAACGAACAGATACCATTGCGGTTTTTTAGCAGAACTCTTATCCTACTATTGACAGTCAAGCTACTGCTAACACCTAGTGCCGAAAACTGCCGATCTGGCTTGGCACCAAGCCTCCTGACAGGTTACCAATTGTGGATCGTAGCACTGACACCCTTCAAAAGTCAGTAGCTCATTGGGAATCGAGACAGTCAGGACAAGACGACTCTCCGGCTGTAGGCCGACCATAAAACTTCCTTTTCTGAGCCTTCGTACTGCAAAAAAGATTGGAGTCCAAAAATTTGCTTGTTTACAACACTACTACTCTAAAACAGGCTGTCCAATAGTGAAGTCCTTGAAGTCCTCGTTTTGGCATTGACGCCTCGTCCTTGCCTCGCTGTCTCTCTCTTATCAACGTCCTTCGCTTCAGTCGCCCTTCCTAGTGCTGCCTTCGTCAGTCTCTTATGTCTCTTATGCATTTTATTCTCTATTCATTCTATCTATTTTCTACTATTCAAACTTTTCCCAGTGGCGGGACGGCCGCTTTTGGCGGCAGAGATGAGATCTCTGAGGTGGAAGATGACAGACCGCTTGTCACCCTCTCTTTCCGTCTTCTCTGGCTCGGACAATTACTGTCAAGGAATGACGGAAACAGTCTTTTAGATACTTTTGAATTTGGTATAGAACTAGGCAGAGAGACAGGGAGGGATCCTTTTAGTCCATGGATCCCTAGTCACCTGGGGGTGTTCTTTACCAGGCAGTCGTTCAAATTACCGAAAAGGCCAAAAGGCCCCCAAATCGATTCTCCCCCTTCTGGAAGAAGGCAGGATTATTGAACAGTAGAAATCACAAAACCTGTTCTGATAAACAACATTGATCGGCCCACTTAACTCAACGAAAAGGTGACATGTTTGGGTCTGAGGAAGGCAGAGAGAGACTGTTGTTTGTTATTTGATGATCGGTAGCAGGCGAAAAGAGACAGTAGGCGAAAACAGCCAATCGATCTTGACCACTTTTGATGGGTCTGACTTTGTTTCAATTCGCGTGTACTACTGATTGCGAGATAACTGAGAGATACAAGAAACTAGTTGTTAGCAGCTAATGACACAAAAAGCCTTCTGATGTTGTTTCCGGGAGTTTCATGAAGTGAGATATAAGTTTTACTGACCGGGAGTCGTACCCGACCCCTTTTGTTTTGTACAGAAATTAAAACATATGGACCTCTCTGTGTCTCAGTTTACAAGTGACAGTTGAGGGTGCTAGCGAATACTGTCGACTGTTCAGTTCAGTCAATACTTACTAGTCAGCGTCATCAAAGATAGCAGAACTATTTTGCGAGCATACTTCTTACCTATGTGTTTTTGCTGTCTGTCCAGCTATCTGTTTGTTCAGAGCCTGCCAGCCTGTCTCAGTCATCTACCGTCCTGTCAGAGGACAAAAATATTCAAATCTGAACTTCCAAAGTAGCCTCTCCAAGTCAAACACCTTGTCACCTTTGATTCGTGGGTCTGGACAGACTCACAGACATCTAATGACTAGAAGATCGATAGTTTTGAAAGAAGAAAAAAACTATAGAAACATATGAACTGGAAGACAGAAGTAAGAGAATAAGATGGCAAAGAAGAGATAGAAGCTGTTAGAGATGGAAAACAACGTTCCAAAAATGAAAATAGAAAGTACGTCACCTCTGTAATAGTGTGTAATAATTGATTGATCGGGGGCGAGAGAATGGGTGAAGGCTACAGGGAAAGGAGGTGTCGATTTCTCAGGCGAGATCCTAAGCCCATAACCTAGAGCAAAGTCTCTATAGGAAGATACTTGGGATTGGCAGATGCTGTAAAGTGTGAGGCTGCTAAAAAGAGACGAAGACGACACAAATTTCCAGCGGTATTCCGCGACTGGCACCGGTTCGCACACTCACACAGAGAGAGAAACGAGAAGGAAGGTGCGTCTCTCGCCTGTTTCACTTTGGCAAAGGGAGGAGGAGGCACTGTATACTCTAAGAGGATTACGGTATATTGAAGAGAGCAGGTAGTATGTCATGTTTGGGGCTGATACGATCAGAGGGGATGAGCGATTGACACGAGGAAGGAGGATGAATTACGGGGTCTGTCATTGTGCAACTAATTACTACCTGTGTGCCAATGGGAGACACGGACTGGCAGCAGGTAGAAAGAGAGAGTGAGGGGACAAATGGTTCGGAAGAAGAAGGTATCAAGCTGACCACGGATCAAAAACTGCCTGTCTTCCTGTCTAAACCCATACCATATTCGGTTTCTGACTACCGATCGATTACGAGGCAGTCTACTGCCCAATTCCCCGGACCTTCTCTCAGACTCATACTATGTTCGGTCTCATTTGGATCTCTGAACATAAGAAAAACGATGGGTTATCAGGGTAGCCAGCTCTGCCGAACCGAGATAGACTTTTCGTGCGGCTCCCACCAGTGTAGAAGCGCGCACGCTTCTAGCCGATTCTAATAACCAAAGGATGGAAGGAGGACTACTTGAGGATTACAACCCCACCCATTGCATTTTTGGTCAAATTTTGGAGCTCTGTACATAACAAAAATGTTGGGATCAGTTTCCAGAGCAGAGAATTCAGTCAGACCAAGATAGACTTTCCGTGCGGGGCCCAAAACTGCAGCTGACCCAGACAGCAACGTGAGTCAGATGGACTGCCAGGAAAGTATTCAAGTTAATTAATAGGAATGAATCATGTTCGCGTTCCAAAAAAGAATCGAAGAGTACAGGAAGACAGACCTCTACGAAGAGAACAGAGTCAACTATCTTGGAAATACCCAATCTCGTTGCGAGACCCATAAACCGAGCCAAGATGTCAACATCGAGTTTTTACGGTCAGTTTGTTCTAGCTTGATTCTTCGCGCCGCCTGAGTATTGCCTGAGTATTCAATGCTAACACTATATTTTACGTCAGTCCCGCAACGAACGATTTCATAGGACTGTATACTGCTGACTAGTGAAAAGACTTGGAAGTACAGGAAGAATTCGAAAGTCTTGAGTTCTGTAAAAACGATGCTCCCAGGTAAAACTGAAGTAATTGTTGTCTGGGAAAGAGAGTGTTCGGTGAACAAGTGTGTGAAGGAAAGCGCCAAGGAGTGGACGGCGGCCCGCCAGATACGCGGGCACAGGAAAAAGTTGCAAAACGAGGCGTCTTTCTGCCTAAGACCGTCTCCCCACAGAGTTCTCTCATCGTCTATAGCTGTGTGTTCTCATTTTCGATCTTTCACTTCGTCGTTTTTTCTCTCGGCGATACAGTGATGAAGAGCGGATTGACCTTGTCCCGACCGCCCATTATCCACTTTCCCCTAGCATCCTAAGCGAATCCGGGGAGGTCAAGAAGTATCTGTTTGTTTTTGAGGAGAGAGACTACGGTAGTCTCTGGACTCTCTGCCAAATAATCTTTAGGGAAAGCCCTAATGTTTTCCGATGCAATGAGCGTGTGTCACCAAAACCAGAAATTATGCAACTTACGGAGACAGAAGAGAGATGAGACAGAAATCTTGATCGGAAGGGGTGGGAAGAGAAAACAAAATGAGAAGTAAACATGCTTAGAAAGGTTCTAGAAAAAAAGATCACTGATCTCAGTTAGCCAAAGCTCATTGTGAAGCGTCCGTCTGTCATGTGTTCCCGGACCAAGACCGACATTCGTCTCGGGACATGTTTGAATTTTTAGGCGGGAAGGCTAATTGGCTTACAAAGTTCAGAAAAGGCTACCTCCAAAATAGAAAAAATTCCAAAGGGCTCCCGGGAAGCATATCCGTGGCTTTTCGGCCCGTTCTTGTTCTCGGCCATGCCTGTTAGCACTACTGTCAGTAATAAAGTGCTGAGTCTGCCGCATGCGGATACGGAAGCGAATAACCTTCTACAAAAACTGTTATAGTACAATTTATGAGTAAACTGACCAGTCTACATCGATCAATTTTTTGATAAAGCTAGTCACTACATCGGTGTCTCTGTCGCCCCTTCGGGAAAATACTGTTCATTCAGATGGCAGCCCTGAACAAGAGTTTTAGATAACATTACCAAGCCTCGACACAGGAAAAATCCCACTCATTGTTTCTACATAAAGCCTGCTTTCTACCGTATTGTCTGGACTGCTCAAACACCCGTACTATCTCGGCAGTCAAATGTTTCTCCCAAACCTTCTCTGAGTCAGTGCTATAGTCATAACCTCTTTGTCCGAACCGTTCAAGGCTTCTTTTCTAACCAGCCAAAGAGCCAAAAAGTACAGCCACTTTCCCATGCTTTTTACGACATTTTACGGTCGACTGCTCGCTCTCTCTCTCTCTCTTCCAATGCTAATGGCCACCGGGGGTCGTAAGACACTGTCACGCATGCCAATTGAGGATTATGGTGATTAGGGGAAAGATCTTAGAGAAAAGTGTACAAGAAGTGAGGGACGAAGATTCGAAAAGTGTGTTGCGCTATGGCAGCAGGTGGGGGATTGGGGGCTGTGGCCAGGTGTCTCCTCTCGTATCCAGCTTGGAAACATGGCTTGCAAGGAGAGCGAAAGTGGAACAATTCGTCTCTCCGAAACCTGTATTGCATTTAGCCACACACTCTCCACAGCTGCCGAGGCGCCTAGGCTCGATCCCCCCCTGCGCCAATGAGGAGAGGCAGAGGAAACCGGCCGAAAAACGAGAAGAGAAAGAAGCTGCAAAAAGCGCACAAGTTGTGTCGCGACCACCATATAAAGTGATGGCACACAGATGAGCGCACGCGATTTTCGAAATCGCTGGAAAATGGCGGAGAGAGGGGAAGGAAGGTTGAAGAAAGTCACGGAGAAAGCTCTCACTTACTAAACTATACTGAACACTGTCTGGAGTACTGTTTGTTTGGATGCTCCATTGTCCAAAGCCTAAGTCACTCCTGACAAGTCATATCCTGATAACAGCTTGGAAGACAAGCCAAATTTTCCTTCTGATTTGCAATACAGGGTAACAGAGAGGGAAAGATAGGATGGTGTTAAGAGCCTGAAAGAAGAAGAAAGTGGACAGGTCGATAGTATTTGAGAGATTAAGGAAAAAAATGGCGGGACAGCAGCTGAGAGAAGGAAAGGTTGCAAAAAGTCAATCTTTTTTCACTTACCAAACTAGGCTGATCAACTGAACTACTGAACTGGAGTACTGTTTGTTTGGATGCTTCCTTGTCCGTACCCGAGAGCCACCCACTGACAAGTCATGTTCCGTCAAAACTTATCAAACTAGACTGATCAACTGAGCTACTGAACCGCAGTTCTGACCATTTCACTACACACTACTCTAGAGCCAAACAGTCAACTTTTCCCGGGAACTTTGCTTTGTTTTGGCAATCCAAGAAACCGGGAACATAATAACGGATTGGTACAAAGTGGACATACTGACAAAGAAAGCAAATAAACTTGTACGTCTCAAAAGATTGTATGTCGAGAGATTTGATAACAAGTTAGTTCTGACTAAGTCTGTGGTTAATTGGCTGGCAGATACAGTACTCTCCCTAAAAGAGTAGGTAGAAAGACAGTTGAGAGAAGAAGGGAAAGTACTTTTATGCTACGAACCTGACCATCCTCCCCTCCGTCAACTTTATTTGACCCTTCTCAAGCGTAGTTATCTCCCCTCTTCCAAGAACAATATACGCTTTGTCGGCACCCGTTTTGTTGACGGTCTGTGAGCGATGGCTCGTTGCGTTGGACAGTAATCGAGGCGTTAAGTGCTGCCCCTTTCCGGCTCCGTACCGTAAGACCTCAAAGCGCAGTCTGACTGACAAGCCGACAGCAGGTGAGATACCATCTTTATGGCTTGACTCCCCCGAAAAAACTGGTCAAAATTACAGAGGGAGTCTCTTTTTTGTGGTGAAGAGAATGGGCCGGAAGCTGTCAGCAAAGGACACTGACAGAGTTGTAAAAATACCGGACGACATAGAAAAGAAGAGGGATTGAGGATGGGGAATGAAAGAATGGTGTCTCCCTCCTTTTGTGGCAGCTTTGTAGGTGTCGAGGACTCCAAGCCGCCCTGTAATTAGAGAAAACATGAGAGCACCTCAGCTGACCCTCTCCCACAGGTCATTCAAACCATGGACCCCTCATTGGATTCAAATGTCAGGTACCAGTATATCCTTTTCTGTAATCTCATATATAGCGTCAAAAGGGTATAGTTGCCCTCAGGGAAGATCAGTCGATGATCACCCAGCTGGATTGCCACCGATACCGTACCGAGACAGGGTAGCATGGTCGAAATGGATCCCCTGCAACTAAAACCACTTCATGAAGCCTTTCGAGTAGCACAGGGGTCATCTCAATATTCGGCAACTTGAGTGTGCTTAGAAGGGACTATCACAAAAGTTAGCAAGGGGAAGCAGTCTATCAGCTGAGCCTGAAAGATCTCAAATAGGCAAAATAAAAAGATGAACTTGGAATCCTTACGACAGATCGTGAACATTAGTCGAAGTAAGTAGCGTCTCTATTCACTGTGTAGTCCGTGGTAAGTGCACAGAACACATGGTAACTTAGCAAGTTCATACAGTGATCTCAATAGTTTACAGAGAGACATAAGGTATAGAAGCTGGGAAAAGCAACATTACAGAGATCACAATCGGTCAGGCTCTCCCTGATAGTCGTCTGCTCCTAGAGAAGAATAGATTCAAACTGGTATGGCATACATATGTCACCGTGACCTGAACTGCCTCTGCCAGTCCATATCCATTTTACCCAGTTCACATCAGAGATCTTGAAAGACATTCCAGTGAAAACTGATTCGTCCTCTTACAGAATATGGAAGCAATTTATAATACAGAGAGTGAAAGAAGTGAGAGAACCACATGGCTTTTCTAGTCTTTCTCAGAAGTGCTGATCGAGAAGCTCAGTGAAGGGGTACTCCGGATGGGATCTCATTGACTGGGGCCAACAGTAGAAGCGATGTCTGGTTTCGACCTCACTCAGCGCCTGTATGTCTTCATCGGCCAGGAAAAAGTCACTGCTCTGAAAGCACCCTCATTTCCAGGTACAGAACTCACCTCAAAGTTCTCCCGTATTCTCTTAGCATTCGTGCTTTTCGGGACGACGATGATATTCCTTTGGGTTAGGTACCGGAGCAGGATTTGTGCCGGTGTCCTTTGGTATTTTGAAGACAGAACAGCTACCAGAGGATCGTCAATTGGTCCCGTCTCCGGCCATCCCGGGGTTCCTTTCTTTCCTGGAAGATACAACTGTTTCTTTCATTAATTGGTCTCATACCTGGACATCCAATGGGACCATAAGCTGTGACTGTGATATTTAGTGAGTTGCATAGGGTAATCAACTCCTTCTGTGGCCAGTAAATATGTACTTCGATCTGAAGAAAAACATTTGAGATACCGACCGTACCACCTTTACAAAAAATTCAGGTTTGGGGGATCAAGACTGCATTTTAAAGATTGTCCATGCTCAGCAAAGTTGTAGCCCTTCATCTGCCTTACAATTGTGTAAAATATCGGAAAGGTTGAAAATGCCGTCTTTGGCCTGAAACTTGGCAAACACAGTTCGGTTGCGGGCGCGCCGAGACATCTCCATTGCGCCGCACCCCCGAATCGGGCCCAAGAACTCATTTATGTAGTTCCGACGTAGTTCTAAATGCACAAAAGTCTTTGTGAAAGACCGGGAGAGTTCATAACTGTCACTGGATTCCCGAGAAAAAGCTAAGCTTGTATCAAAAACTATTGGAACTGCAGTAATTATCAAAGGTTTTCTGAAAACTTTTTAACTTCAGATGTTTAAAAGAAAAATAGCTTCTGAACTTCAATTAGGGAGCGGCACTCGGAACAAGCTGCCGTGCTGGAAGGTGGCTACCTACTGTACTACAAGAGCTAGATGGACTAAAGAGAGACGGACTGCACTGGAGCTACTAGTATGAGAGAGACGAGACGAATGCTTCCGAAATTGTGGAAAGAGTCAAACCTTGAGAGAGATAAAAAGACGGACATTCTGGGATAAAAGGAAGTGGAGCTACTGTGAGGAAAGTAGGGTGAAGGCCACCGTGGAAACTTGTGAAAGGCAGAGTTATGGCAAGAATCAGTTACGAGGAAAGGGTCGAGAGAGACGCTATGTCTACTGTGCTCTTCACGGACAATCTCTCTATTTCTGTTACTGTCTGTCCCTCGACTACTATCTACTGCCACTCACTGTCACTAGCTGTCTCTGTTACTGTCTCTGCCCTGTGACTGTGGCTCACTCCCTTGTTGTTACTGTTAGTATTCCTGTCAGGTTCCTATCACTCCCACTCAATATACTGTAGGTCCAGTGGTCAGTACGACTATCTAGCTTGTTTTCTGCAAAGCTGCAGCCTTTGAGGGTGAGCTGTGCAGGCGTACCTGTAGGTTCATCGGCTTGACAGAAGCCGTACTGTATATCCGCTGAATCTGATCCACATTAAAGTTGGACAGACCGATAGATTTTGCCAGACCCAGATTGTAGATCTACAATGATTCAGTGACCCTCTCTTCAGCAACAAACCTTTTCCAGCTCTTTCCACGTCTCTGTCAGGTTGACAGAGGTGTCATTCTCGATGTCAGTTGTAGGCGAGTACATCTTGGCAGTGTAAGAGCCGCCCTTGCACTGAAACACTGCTATAAAACACAAAACTCAGTCCGAACTGAACATTTTCCCCAAAAAAAGATATTTGTCACCCGCGGCGATTGAACCCGTCTCACGTGATTCCTAGTCGGAGTGCTATATAACCGACTGTGCCATTGGGTAAAGTCATCGTGTAACACCGCCTAGAAACCTGAAGTTGACTAAAACTAAGTACACACAATAGTTTCAACGTTTGGTTTAATACAGTTTCACCTGCGCCCTACCTGTTGTGATATTTGTTACCCACCTTAGTAGAGCACGGAGAGTGAATCAGATAGAGATCGACATAGTCTAACTGCAGATCTTTTAGCTGGTCCTGAAAGCACTGGAAGACGACCGCTGGCTGGTTTGCTGTCGGTGGTAGCTGGAAGAAAAACTGTCTATTGGCTCTGTACCGGTTACCTTGGTAGTCACAAAGACCTCCTCTCTTTTCAGCTTACCAGACGTGAAGAATTCATGGAGAACGTTCCCTACCACTCCTTCACACTCATACCTGGACTCTCTTTCGGATTTTGAATGGGTTGCCTCACATTTGGGCGGTGTCTATGTGCCTGTAGCCGACTTCCAAAGCCGTTCTGAGCAACTGTTCAGTCTCCTCATCTGTGGCTCTCTAAACTGCTTATTGTTGGTTCCCCTTTTCGAGTATGCATGCCAACGGAAGTGTCAATAACAGATGCTTGTGAGCTTCGAAGGCACATACAGCTGAGGATAGCACGGAGTTATAGAGGAACACAAAAGAGGCCAAGATTGATTCATTTCATCATAAAACATTCCTCACATTTGTGGCAAAACGAAGCTTATATCGACAGGCAGCTAGGGACCAAAAACTGCGAATTGTTCTGACATACACTTCAGAAGTAGCAGTCAAAACTGATAAAAAACGATGGCTTCGTAAAATACAGTGAGCTTTTTTGGAATAATAGTATACCGCTTCCGAAATGGTTCCTAGCTAAACTTCTAAATGAGGTTCCGTGACTGAGGTCAAAAAGTGCTTGAGATGAGCCAAAGACATATAAGAGAGAGAACCAGTTTGTAAGTGACGAAAGCAATCGTATACATTGAAATCGAAGTATCTACTTCATAAGATTCCTCAAATGGACAGGGAAGACTGTCAAGAAATGGGTTAAGGGACAGTGAAGAGTGACGGACACAGCGAACCATTCAGGGAGGATGACTAATAAAGGGATAGCTGGTTGCGATTGAAGCTGTACTAATTTTCAAACGAAGAGCCTTCGACTCACCTTCCCCCCAGTACCAATGCCCATAAAAGGGACGCGAACTCCATTGGACATTCGTATCCTCGATGGCATGTTTCTGAAAACTGAAACGGGAAGGGAATAAAGAAATGAGCTGTTCGAAAACACTTCTCCTCGAGCGCGAGAATAAACATTTTCGGGGAGGGGGCTCGCTATTTATGTGTGGTTTTGGGAGAGCAACTGATGGCGCGTGATTGTGTCCTGCTGCTGCCGTCGAATCGGATCAAAACAACTAGGATTAAAAGTGGCAAAAATGGTGCTTGCTGGTCACGGGAGTTCTCAATCGATGTCGAGGGCAAATAATGCTGACCGGGGCTGCTGCTGTCCAGCTGATAAGCAAAGAAATGCCTATTTTAGATTGTCCACGGCTATCTGTGTCTGAAGTTGCCCGTAGCCCGTTGTAGACAGTAAGCGTTTGAACGCGAGGAACCAGGACCCGTCCCGTCAGAGGTCGAGCCTTTTGCGTAGAGTCTAAAACAACGATAGTGGTCTTAGAGCTGTCGTCGAATGTGTGGTGATGGCGGCCTCGCAAAGTTGCAGCTCTTCAGCTTCCGGGGCTGATGTACGCCAGCCACAGAACCAGGCAATCCGGGTTTGATTCCCGAAAATTTTTTAGTTATTTTCAAAAGGAAAAGATATGTTCCCAACGTGAGAGGTTGACAGTTTCACAAGCTCTCCAAAGGGGCGATCTTGACCGGCAAAACTTCAAACTCGGATACAAATTGGCAGCGAAATGAAGTCTTGGTTCAGCATATTTCAGCTGGCTAGAAAGCCGCCTGGGACCCAGAGGTCATGTGTTCGACCCCGATATTTTACGAAGCCATCGTTTTTTTAATCGTTTTATACATAGGTCAGCCGGTAACAGGGCTAATTTAGAGCCAGCTGACCTGGTTTCTTTCCCCGTGGGTAACAAACTTTTTCAATAAGCTAGTTCCAGAGGAAAGGGCATGGGAAGGATCCAAAGGTAAGAAGTCGACAGATTTTCAATTTCCTTTGCCAAAAGAGAGCGAAAAGTCTTTAGGATGGAGAGAAGGTGATAGAATTTATTAAAACTATATAAAAACAAAAGGAATTAGTTACAGATTGTAGGGCAAAAACGTACATACATATCACAAAATCTCGGAGACCTGTAGGTATTAACTTCGTCGGCGGAAGCACAATGTGGAGCCGTGGAACACAATGACTGTTACTATCTGGAAATGCCATTTGTTAACACACACAAAATACGGAGAAACTAACGAAAAGAACGTGGACTAGACCGATGAGCGTTGTGGTCGTGGCGAAGCCGATCTGTTCGACGGCAAAACCGCCGACCGTCGGGCCGAAAAAGGCGCCGAAGGCGAAGGCAGACTGAAAGAGACCCGAGACACACCCGTATGTGTGGAATGAATCTTCGAAACCGGCTAATCTGAAAGGGAAGATGTTAGTTCACTTCCATCAAATAGTTGGGGCTATAAGATGAGGTTTTCGTCATGGATTTTTCGTTTCGATACTTTGTAAGAGGTGCAACAGGGTTGGACGGAATGTCCCGATACAAACCGAAAGAATTCGGCCTGAGCAGAATCATCTACTCCAGCTATTTTTCACAACGAAATTGTGAGCAATGTCAGGCAAATGCTATAGATGACTAGGAGCGTCAAGATTTGGAAAGTTCGTACGAGTTTTGACAAGGAATTTGATAAAGACAATGTGAGTTCCATTGTTTTACATTAGGTTCAAGGATACCGGGGCAGCTCGATCCGGCTTTTGACTGTCGAGCAGCTAGGCTCGGTCAAATTCGTCGAGTACCGAGCCGGCTCGCCCGACAGCCTTTCGAGCGGCTCGGGCAACTTGGCTCCAGCGGTTCAGCTCCCAAAACGTATTGCGCAATTTCGCTTGACCTGCTACGCCTTGGCGTAAGAGTCGTATCC
The DNA here is from genome assembly GCA_037178855.1 of Oscheius sp. JU75. NCBI lineage: Eukaryota > Metazoa > Nematoda > Chromadorea > Rhabditida > Rhabditidae > Oscheius > Oscheius sp. JU75. The sequence continues at coordinate 7,940,840 of JASJZC010000006.1, read as the reverse complement.
TGTTTAAAAAGCAATAGGGATCCTAAGTACACCGGCTCGAGCTGCTCAGCTCGATCAAGTCAACTGAGCAGCACGATAGGCACAGAATATGCTAGACAGCCGGCTGATTATGATTTGTATCGGTTCGATCGTGTTCCAAAAATGGCTAAATATTCCCCGTTCGATAAATCTTTGATCTGCGATAGGGCTCGGTCCATCGGACCGGAAGCCTCGGCTACTCCTTTTCATTATCAAAACATGTAGCCAACTCACTTTACAGCATCCAGACAGCCTTGGAAAGTGGGAATATATTGTGCTCCGGCTGCCACACCAAGAATGGCCAGAGAGATGCCGATTATTACGAGGTTTCTGAACATTGACTTCCATTTTTGATCCAAAAATAAGACATACTTGGGAATGGGAATGAAGGGAGCCGGCCCGATGAGGAACATGGAGATTACTGTCGCGACGGAGCCGAAAAGCATGACGGCTGTACTGCAGTGGAATCGGTCGATGATGAGACCCCAGACCGGGGCAGAAAGCGTGTAAATTCCGCCGCAGAGAAGGAACATCAGACCGACCATCGTGGGGGACAGATTGAACTGGAAAAGAGGAACTTAAAATCTTGAGAGAAAAGCCTACTGAAGCTAGATGTCCTGCTAGAGTGGGGTCGAGGAAGGAGAGAGAAATCGCACAGACGATGATGGCGTAGATCATGATCCATATCACGGGGATGCGCAGCATGGCCATGATTCCTTTTTGACCTTCCGTAGTCACTTCGTCTGAAAAGGGGGTTATAAACCGTTTGTGTCAAATTTCTAAACTAGGGCAGTGAAGTTACGTGTGGCCTCGTCTATCACTTCTATTGCTATTGTAACTCTTTCTAAATTGTTTTCAGGATAGGAATCTCTTTATTTAAACGCGCACGTGCTTTTCCCCTCTTTGTATTGTCCAGTTTACTTTTTGAGCTGTGTTGTGTGGTGACTTCTTTAACCTCTTGAGTTTATCATTATTGTATCTGTACTTGAGAAAAAGTAAAATTACACAAAACTCGTGTTTCTATCTAAATCTCTCGATGAAAAGCCATTGTTTTCGGTTCCTTTCCCTCCCCACGCAGTCTGCTGCGGCCCGCACCAGGTTGAAAGTTTTGAATGAGCCTGGACATGGCCATCTCTGCTAGTAAAAGGACGCCTTTTAATGTACCCCAAACTATAAATGGAAAGCGTTGCGCTTAAACAGGGCTTTTCGAGAACCTACCATCTCGGTCCTCGATGAGGTAAAGACTGAAAATTGTGGCGACGATCAGAATGATTCCGAGAACGAGGAAGGGGGTCATGAAGCCGCCGAACTCGTAGAGAAAGCCGCCAATGAGAGGTCCGGCTGTGTATCCGAGGCCGGCAAACGTTTCCATGATGCCCTAGAAGCATTTTTTTACTGCCAAATCCCCGAAAGACGTACCACGACGACGGTGATCCTCCCGGGGAAGCATTTGGCGGAGATGGCGAAAGAGGAGGTGACAAAGGCGGCGTCCCCGACTGCTTCGAAGATTCGAATGAACAGCGACGCCCAAAAGAACATGGATCCGGAAGGCAGAGAATTGAGAAATCCGAAGAGGATCGCCGTGACACCGGTAATCAGCAGTCCAAGAACGAACATTCTTTTCGAGCCGATCCTGACCATCTAGGCGGCTCGTTTTCAACTGCAAAACCTTGAAAATTTACATATTTTCCGAAGACCGGCGCTGTGATGAACATAGTGAGCTCAAAAACTCCGAATACCATGCCGACCTGGGATTCCGTTAGGCCCTTTTCTGATGCCTCTGCCGGATAGAATGGAGCTATGCAGCTGAAGGCGACGGTAGAGCACAAATTGGCCAAAGCGAGCATGATAATCGTCGCCCATTCTTTGGAGGTCAGATCGAAGAGGGATTCCTGCAATTTTGTGAACTTTGAGATGGAAAAAGAGCTATAGTTTGTTCGAAAATCCGACCGTTTGTTTTCGTGATGAGACCCTCGTTCAAGCCAAACTATGTGCAGCTCTTTAACCAAGACTGAGTACTCAATGTTTGCATGTTAAACGGGTCCTATCACGAAAACAAATGGGGTATGGAAGATATCTCTTCTTTTGAACGAAACCATACTTTTTGTGTTGCAACAGACTCGTCGCACTCCTCATCCTCGTCTTCTTCTTCCTCGCTGCCGCTCTCCGACGGCTCCGGCTTTAGCAGACCTTCCTCCTGTCGTTTCGCCGTGCTTCCATATCGGCCGGACAAACTGAAAAATAGGAATTGGGGAAAGTAGCAGTTTCCTGGCAGTTTTTCAACTGACATAGATGTCAGAAGAAACTATTTACAGCGATTGTTGGGTTTTATTACAACAAAAAGGTCACCTTATGTGAAGAATGTTAGACGGCTGGGTAGACTCAACCTCTACTCACGTTTTGAGCATTTTATTTCTCACTAAATCGCTCTCATTTTATGTTGAAGCTCTGAGAACTTAGTTTGCCCCCCGTTTTACAACCAGTGGTCTTCTGTACCGGAAAAAGTCACTGAACTGCTCGTTTGAAGAGTTTTGAGCCTATATGAAAAATTTCGAGAAAATGGGGTTATCTCGAAACATGTGACGACTCATTTTGTTTTACCTCGATCGAGGCCTCGAGCTCATTTTTTCCACCGAGCTATTTACAGAACAATTACACGAAGAACACGAAAAGCACTTCCGTGTCTCCCTTATCCGGAAGCTGATAACAGAGACAACGGTTTTTCTGATAAGGTAATTCTTAAAAAGGTTAAAAACCAGTGAGATTCTTACCTTGGTAATGAAGAAACGGATCGTCTATCCAGCGGCTGTGGAAATCGGGTCGGGATCGGCATAAAAGGCGAAGCAATGATCGGCCTGGAAAAGTTCCATTATATTCTTTTTTTCAACAATTTCTGATTATCGCCAAAACAGTACCTGTCCTTGATATCAAAGGTTGGCAATTCATTTTCATCCGTTTCTTCGCACGTTTCTGGACTAATAAAGAGGATATCCGCTGGCATTGAATCATAGAGCCGCACTAGTGCTCATGTGCTGGACTGCAATAACACGAGTAGTTTGACGCAAGAGAAGGAAAGGAAAAGGTGCAACTTGGCAATAATTCAGGGGGAAGGAATGTCAAAACATGACGAGAATCATGAAAAGTGGATGAGGTATCAGATGGAAAGAGAAATATGGCATAAGGTGAACGGATATGGACACCGAACCGGTTATTCGCAGATGGTGGAACGGGGGGAAAAGAAGCAAAGGCGAGAATCACATCAATTTGTCTCAAATCAAAAGAAAGCCCTATAGGCTGTACCCAAATCACACCCGCAGAGGTCAGCTGTCTGTCATGGGTCGTGGTGATCGCGGGGGGATCGATTGCGGGTCTGGATAAACAAACAACAGATCAGTCTGGGAGGGCTTATTTGTCTGCAGTACGAAGTTCTGGGAAAAGAGGCAAAACGATTGGGAAATAGCTACTTTCTACTGTCACAGTTGGTATTTTGTAACAGAAAACAGCCCTAGTATTGAGTAGGGGCCAACGATACAGCAAATAAACAGGATTTCGATTGCAAAGTGTATAAAGATTCGACAAAATTGTGAATAGTCATCTCAGGGGTATAATTGAGGCAGCGGCAGGCATATAGCCAACTTTGCGCTTAGAGAAAGTGGCGATTCGAGATCATAGCGGTCAGACCACGCGAACGGAAAGAGGAAAAGAGAAATGTTACAGGAAAAGGGAGCAAAGAAGAGATGAAAACACTGAACTTTTTGAATGACTACGCAACCCGCCAAAAATTTGAATTATCAAACAGCGCGAGTTTGACAAAGTTAGTTTTTAATTTCCCTCAATTCGACCAGAAATAACGCTTTTTAGCCAACTATTGGAAACATGTTAGGACAGAAAAGTTACAGTTTAATTGGCCCTCTACTAGTTTTCACGTGACAGACCTTCTATCCGTGCCAAAACAGTTGGGTGATCATTTGTTCTCTCACCTCGTCTTGTGCTTCTCGTCAACAACACGATCAGCCGTCGTGTGACGCCTCTTCCGTCGCCTTCTCTTCTTCTTCTGCAGCTCTTTATGGCCTATCTGGAGATTATTTAATAACTTCTGTCAAAAGAAAGCTTATACCTCTGATCTGGTATGAGTAGACGGACCCGGATAGCCAGAAATCATTGACATCGACTCGTCGAATCCAACAACGGTGGGGAGAGAACTGAACCAAGAGACTGAACCAAAGAGAGCGCACGTACCTGCTCGGAATCAGTAGAGGAGTCCTCTCATTGTAGTCGACATACGAATTTGCAGTGGTGGATCTGTCTCGATCCTGCTCGGGAGCAGCCATTCTTCTTGGCTGAAAAAATTAATGTTTGTGCTAATCTGTAGGGGTAGGTACAGCTGTTGTGATAGGGGGTAAACAGGGGACTGGTTGCTACAATATGGTCGAGATCTATGAGGAGGGAGGGGTCACAGTACGAGAACATTCGAGAGGGTGAGTCAGTTTAGATCAGATACTGTTGCGCGCCAACTCTAAATGGTAGGTTTCGATACGTAACGATACTTCATGGCTTAGCGTTGGTGCGCAGCTTTAAAGCCCCTTGGGTACAGGGTTTTTACCCTTATACTGCTACCTTCTCCTCCAGCTTTTCCGGTGTATGAGGACAGATCGAGACGCTCTTCTTGTAGGCTCGAGGTGGTCGCTCCTGTTTCAGTGGGTTGACTTCTGGTAGCACAGACAAATCTGCTGTCATTGGGTAGACCTTTTCCTGTAAATTGTTGCCTATGCCCTCCAATAGAAGTCCCTCTTCAAAGTGGGCAATTTTAGGGATCAAGATAGCATTTCTGAGCTTTTCGATACTCTGCAAAGTTGTAGCTATCGATCGGTCCTACAGCTTTGTAGATCTTTGGAATGCGCAGAAATACCACCTTGAGCCCGATACATGGTGAGCATGTTCAGTCACAGGCGCCGAGACCTAAAGGGAATAGACCTGTTACTCACATATTCCTCCGGAGTAGGAATCCTCGAATGTACTGTGACCGGCTGCACTTCCAGAGGGTCCTAGAACTTATTAAATTTTGAGAGATAACTGTTCAAACCTGGGTAAATTCAAGTACTGTAGGTTGCGAAGACAATGGGGTGAGTGGAGCAGATACACTGGGGCCTGGATCGTCAGTTGAGCCTTCCGAATAGCCTTGATTGTCCATAGCGGAGAGTGAGAGGGAGCCGAATCGATAGAATGTGAGTTCTTATCAAATACGGGTCACGATTGTTCAGATAAGCGACTACAGTTCACAAGTTTTTGAGAGTAGGCTACTTCTGGGCGAGTTGGAAGCGAGCAATTAAGAAAAGTTATTCAGAAAGTCGAGTTTCGGTAACAACTTCCAAAGCAATTATGAGAAGTTATTTTGAAGAAGACTGACTGTCTGAGGTCGTGTCGACTAACTTCGTCTACTCGAGGTAAGCTACCATATCTACTTCCCTCAATTCAATCCTAGAACCATGGGAAACCGTCCAGCCGCTCCTCGTCGTCAGAAGCCGGAACATGCGCCGTTGAAGGTGGCGATGAAGCAGAAGCAGAAGGGCGTCGAACATCTGAACAAGCTGCCTAGCGTGGCCCCAAGGAAGCAGTGTCTGCTGCGTCTTTTGAAGCAGAATCGTGTGCATGACTACCTGCTGCTCGAGAGAGAATTCATCCTCCGACAGAATGTCCATCGTCCTCTGGAAGTCCAGCGTCGTCAAGAGAAGAGACAGATCGAGCTTTTGAGAGGAACCCCCACCACCTTGGCCAGAGTGCATGAGCTCTTCGAGGACGAGCAGCATGCTGTCGTCGTCGTGGAAGGTTAGTCTACTCTTATAAACAGTCTGTGAGACACAAAGTAGTTATAACCCACACGAAGTAGACAAAACTTTGATGAAGCCATAGGTAGACTACCCGTCTGAAGCTCTAAGTAATGTAATATCCTACCTGCCGTCTTGATAATACTTTACCACTGTCGGCCCGTCAAACATGTTTTCCATACCGTCAGTGACATTTCCTAGACCCGTTTGGCTTGATAATCTTTTAACCAACTCTAGAATTTCTCTTTTGACTGTAATATTACGCCAAACGCACCCTTACATGCCCTGTTCATTGTGATCTGCTACCGATTTAGGTCATGCTTGGAAGCTACCAAAGTCGATATAAGGCCAGACTTCTCATGTATCGTATGAACTTGTCTAGCACTAGCAGAAGTTTTCGTCTATAGGCACGGATAATCTACTTGGGAATTTCGATAGACATCTCGACTCCTTGAGATAAACAAGAGGAACGAGTGATCTTTCTGTCACAGAGATACTGTTCGAGCAACTCAAAATCCCCAGGTTTCAGGCTCGAAGCGCGAATGGTATGTGCCGATTCTGTCGATCGTGGACAAGGACCTCATCCGTCTTAACGCTCTCGTCATGGTCAAGGCTTCCGGATCCTACAAGAACGTGCCGACAGCTGTTGTGGGAGTGTTGGACGGCTCGGTGGACTCGTCTGCCTCTGGCTACAAGGTCGAAAAAGCCCCGAAAGAGACATTCGATGACATCGGAGGCTTGGAGAGTCAGATCCAAGAGCTCAAGGAGTCTGTCGAGCTGCCTCTGACTCATCCGGAATACTACTCGGACATGGGAATCTCTGCCCCCAAAGGAGTCATTCTGTACGGAGAACCGGGAACTGGAAAAACACTTCTGGCCAAGGCTGTCGCCAACTCGACCTCTGCCACCTTCATTCGAGCCACGGGAGCTGATTTAGTGAGGAAGAATGCCGGAGATGGAGCCAAACTCGTGAGGGAGCTGTTCAAGTTGGCTAAGGAAAGTGCTCCCTGTATTGTCTTCCTCGATGAGATTGATGCTGTCGGCACGAAGCGCTTCGACACTTCAAGTCGTGGCGAACAGGAGGTACAGAGGACTCTTCTGGAATTGCTGAATCAGCTGGATGGATTCGAGAGTCGCGGAGACGTGAAGATTATCATGGCCACAAACAGGATCGACTCTCTGGACCCGGCTCTGATTCGACCGGGCCGCATCGACCGAAAGATCGAGTTCCCTAAGCCAGACGAGAAGACAAAGCAGAAGATCTTCTCGATCCACACCTCGACCATGACCATGGCCAAAGGACTGACCTACGAGCAGCTACTCGGCAAGGAGGAGAAGACACTCTCGGGAGCCGAGATCAAGGCAATCTGTACTGAGGCCGGCATGATGGCTCTGAGAGCCCAAAGGAAGATGGTCTCCGAGGACGACTTTGAGCAGGCTGTCAGAAACGTCATGCTCAAGCAGAAGGCCGGCGCTCCCGTGGCATTCTATCTCTAGACTTGAAAACACGGAAGAAATAAACGACTCTCCTATATTGTCTAGTTTGAATCAAAGAGAGAGAGAGAGAGGGGTTTATTGGGAAGAAAGTTAGGCCTTCTTGGCGACGACCTTTCTTCTGACAGCGGCAGCCTTCTTGCGCATGACGCGATGTTTCTTGGCGACACGGCGAGAGACAGCACGATGCTTGTAGCCGCCAGTGGCAGCGGGAGGAGAGACGACCGGGGCAGAAGGAGTCTCTCCACCACGAGGAGGACAGGGACAGTAGGCAGCATCGGTTCCGGGGCCACCGGCATTTCCAGGGGCACCAGGCTGTCCATCTCCTCCGGGAGCACCGGGGTTTCCAGCAGGTCCAGCAGGTCCGGGAGGTCCAGGAGGTCCCTGTCCACCGCCCTGTCCGGGATGACCAGCCTGTCCGGGAGCTCCAGCTGGGCCAGGAGCTCCAGCAGGTCCAGGCTGTCCGCGTCCTCTCTTTCCAGGGGCTCCAGCACGACCGGGCTGTCCAGCCTGTCCAGGGCTTCCAGGAGCTCCAGCATCTCCAGCAGGGCCGGGAGGTCCAGCAGGTCCTTCTCCAGAGCTGTCTCCATCTTCTCCAGGCTGTCCATCGGGACCAGCAGGTCCAGCGGGTCCAGGAGCTCCAGGGGGACCGGCAGGGCCAGCAGGACACTTGATGCAGGCCGATCCAGGACTGGACAAAGCGACAGTCTCTCCACGACGACCAGGCTGACCAGCATCTCCGGGATGACCGTCCTCTCCAGGGGCTCCAGGCTGTCCAGGAGGTCCTGGGGGTCCAGCAGGACAGTTGCTAGCCTTGGCTCCGCAGTTGCACTGTCCTCCAGCTTGACGTCTTCTCTTCTGGTGGTGGATAGAGCGAGGAGAACGGAGAAGATCGTGGGCGTCGGGCATCATTCCCTTCCAGGCGGCAGTCTCAATGTCCTAAGAGTTGTGATTTGCATTGAGTTAGAGTAAGACAAACCTTGAACTCCTCGAGCTCCTTGAGAGCGTCCTCGTAAAAGTTGTTGATGTCATTGAACATGGAGAAGACGAAGAAGAGTGTTCCGACAAGAGTGATGGCCGTGAGGCCGGTCACCGCTGTTACTACGGCTCGGGTCATGCTGCTGCCTGTTGCGAACATGCTATGCCTCCCTTTTATAGGGGTAGTTTACTGCGCGAACGCTTACAAAGCCGTCTGTCAAGCGTATTGAAAAAGACCATGCTGTGACCAGCGTAAACAACGTGAAGAAGGCAAGAGTTCGACTGACGATCCTTCAATAATAAAATCTTTCCCTTCAGAGATGAGACGAGAGAGCAAGTTGGAAATGCGTTCACGACGAACTTTTACGGCTTCGGGCTTCTGATAGCGTGTTTCCTGATAAATGCTTCTTTCAATAGAAGGTACAGATCACAAAAATAGGGATGGGATTGTGATCACGTGGCTGGACGAAGAACAAATTTGGACCTGCCCGATCCAAGCCTTCTACTTCTTACACTTTCAAATCAAACTATCTCCCTCTTCTGTCAAGGTCAAGTTGCACCGGTCAACCTGCTTCTGGCTAAGTTAGGCTCCATGAACTCGCCCACTTACTTTGTCAATATCAAGCTGTCTCTATTGAGGAATTGAGGACTGAAGGGTGGAAGCGATCCACTATGATCCTCTCTCCTGGTCCGAAATCATGTTGTGGCTTCAAGTGTGTGAACTGTCGAAGCTGTGGCCCAAACCAGGCAGTTGTGGCTTGCAAAAAAACTCATATTTAAACCAAAAAAGACAAGCCTTGAAAAGAGCAAGAATAATCTAAACTTTGACCGTGTCTCGAAAAAGCCCTCTTATCACCGCTGTGAAAACTTTGTCTCTTTCTGTTTTCTTGAATTCTTCTGCTATCGGGGCGTCTGAAGCAGAAACTATACGGAAACTATCAGTTCAAGAAGCAGAATGTTGACAAGTACGGATAAGCTTATCAAGTGTTGCAAGCCTTGACCAACGGACTCACTATACTTGCGTACGAGCAGCAAAAATTTGCTGTTCGAGCCAATTTTTAGAGCCAGTCAAACCACGAGTCAAGCCGCTCAAGCTACTGTTAACTTAGGTTTCAGCTCGCTATCTTTTCTTTTATTTTCTGTAGCCTATTATAGACACTTAGGGTTGGACGTGAAAGGCCGGGGGTTCGGATCCGGCCTGAGGTCAATATTTTTGGGAAAGTCACTTTGTAGTTTTGTGGGTGATATGTATCTGAAGCTTTTTAGAACGAACTGTCTAGAAACTGCTCAAGTATGTATATGTATATCTTTATTAGAGAAGAACTGAACAAGAACTAGCGTCTACCTACAGGGTGGCCTATAATTACGTTAACAAGATAAAAGTCCCGTAAAAACGAAAATAGAGCAGTACAAGAAAATCGACCATACCGTTCTCCACCAAGTGTTCGTTAACCTTGTTTCTAAAAAAATGTCTCTCTTGCTGATAAGAGACTATCTCCGTGTCCCGTTTCAAAGATCTCATCTGCAGGTACTTGGCACCACTATATAAGCCTTGCAGTTCTGTTGATAGAGCAAGCATGGCTCGACTCATCTTGCTCTTGGCCTTCTTCGGCGCTGGTCTGGCTTGCGATAGCCGGTCAGGGAGTGTCTGCATGTCCATCGTCAATGTAAACTTTTGCTTTGGTATAGCAAACCGAACTGACTCTTCAGAACTGTCCCTTCACAATCTGGCCCGGAATCCTTGGACCCGGGAACCCGGCTGGTGGAGGATTCCGTCTCAATGCCTGTAAGTCTGCGCATCAATCGCTGCGCACCAACTCTTGACCGTTGCGTACCGATAGGTAGCTGTGATTCAAATCTTGCTGCGACGTATATGGACAAGAGTCGATGCGCTACTTTCGGCTTACGGTACTCATGGTTTTAATTACGAACTTCTTTTTAGATGAGAGCAGAGACGTCCAGGTCCAGAACGGCTGGACTGCCGGAAGAATCTGGGCTCGCAGAGGCTGTGATGGCTCGTACAACTGCGATACTGGCTTTTGTGGAGTAGGTGATCAAAAGTTCCAATCTGAACTCCCTACAGAATCATCTCACGTGTGATGGAGCTGGCGGTGAGCCTCCAGCGTCTCTTGCCGAGTTTACCCTGAACGCCAATGGGCAGGACTACTACGATGTGTCCCTAGTCGACGGATACAATCTGCCCGTCTTCATCGAGCCCGTTCAGGGAACCTTTAACACCAACGGAGGTTCAAAATTGTTGCTTTCAGAAAACCATAAGATTCAGGCGGATACGACTGTAAGAGAGCCGGAGGCTGTGTCCAGGATCTCAACGACCCGAGTATCTGTCCTCCCGAGCTCCAGGACATTAAACACGGACAGGTCGTCGGCTGTAAGAGTGCCTGTCTGGCCTTCAACACCGACTACTACTGCTGCCGTGGAGCCTACTCTACCCCGGACAAGTGCAACAGCAAGGACTGGCCCACCAACTATCCGGCCATATTCAAGGTACGAAGAAAAATGAGATGTTTGCAATAAGTAATCACTCAGAAAGCCTGCCCAACAGCCTACAGTTATGCTTACGATGATACCAGGTAAGTATACTTCCATTTGCCCGTTGAAAGCTGCCGTCTTGGCAGCGAAACTACAGACGTAATTGCGTAATTGGCGCTCAACATAAGCGACCATTTCGGGCATTGTAGAGCTTTGTGATGTTTTGCAAAGCTGTAGTCCTTCATCTGCTTTACAATTTTGCAGGACACCGAAAAGTTCAAAAAAGCCCCCTTGACCCCGAAAATATTTTTTTGCCAAAAGGCTTTCCATTAGAGAACTCTTACAGTAACACCGTTTTCAGCTCGACATTTTTCTGCCGTGGAAACGGATCTCCCAGCCCCGTGTACAGAATCCAATTTTGTTAAGCCAATACATAATTTGACTCAAACTCTTGCGTGTTTTCCGACGGAACTTCCTTTTCGGCTCACAGAGAGATAACGCTATCAGTGTTCATCACATGCTCCCTAATCCCTTAGAACAAAACGTGTTCCTTTCCCACCCACAGGGGTCAGTCAGTCTCTCGTGAGGCTGGTCAGTGCACAAAAAGCAATGTTCTTTGCCATGCACTTGAGTATTCGTGTTGCGCTCCTCGAGCAAGAACAACACGACGAGTGCCGACGCATTCGCGCAGGCGGCAAGAAGTGGGGGCATTTCTGGAACCAGCTTGGAGAAAGAGGAGGGATGGACTAAGTGGAGGAAATCAATGTGATCAGGAGGGAAACTTTGGATTTTTTGAACTCTCAGAAAGGAAGAAGAGAAATAGACCAATATTGATACGGCCGAGATGGTATGGGAAAGATTTTCTACTGCAGAGGTAGTACGGAACTGACGTTGCTGTTTGTTATTTTGATAAAGAGAAAACACATTGTTTTGCATTTCTGGGTCTTGCAACGAGCCTTGCAACACAATTTGTGTTTAAGCCTCTCTGAATGCCTTATGTGTATCTTTCTGAAGTCTCAGTATGGCATGATTTCATGGTGGGATCTTGCCCGTATCTTCTCACACTTTGACTTGTCGAGGCAGTACGGGAGAGAAAGATGAATTGTCGTAAGCATGTATTGAAAATACTCATTTCAGAGCCTCCTTTCAGGTCCACAACATAATTTACAGGCTTTACGGCGTTCAGCAAAGTTGTAACCCTGATCAGACCGTTGAAACATGACAGAGCTGGAAAATGACATCTTGGATCCGAAATCAGCCCCAAACTTCCTTCCCTATTCATCCCTAATCCCGACAAGAATGTTTTTCTGTGTGTTTTTGTGTTTTTCTCTCCAACCGGGCCTTCCTCCTTCCCCTCTTGAAGAGCTAATCCCAATTGTTTTGGAACCGCGTCGCTCCGATTCATCCCCCAACCCTCTGGTTTGCTCAAGAAGGCACTCGCACACTCGGTCCGAGGATTCGAGGGAGGCGTGGCCAGTTCGTGACTCCTTGACAGGACGCAACTACCACAAAACGTCATTCACACAATTTGTCCCCTCTATTCCTTAAATTTTCGATGTTTCAATTGAGATATGGGCGAGAGGGTTTGTAAGATCGGATGAAGAAAAAGAGGTAGAGCGCTTTGATATGAAAGAAGTCGAGTGCGCTGCTGCTCATGAGGCAAACACTAGTTTTCGACGAAAATTCTATTTCAGAACAAGGGCCCGCCTCTTTTCGGTTTCACTTGCATCCTATAAGCATTGTCTTGAGCCCTTTCCACCTCATCCTCTTTGCTAGAACAACCGTTTAGATGTTCATGTTGCCCTATTCTCATGCAGTTTCATCTACTCTGCGACAGGCCTTGTCTTTTTGTTTCCCTTTGAAATGAATGCGTTCGATGTACTATGTGAAATCAGATTTACGATCCCTGTCCTTTACACTTGTTTGGTGCATAACATTAACACAACAGTACGCAACTTCTGGCTGCCCGTGTTCCTGAAACCCTTTAAGTTTGAAAAAAGCTCATCTGATAGTACGAAGAATCAATTGGTCGAAGGCTAACTGATGGAAATGCTGTTGACAATGTTGTCCAACTAACTTTTAACACGATCTGCATCAAAATTAATTGAGAGCTTCCAACGCTAGCGTGGTATTCAACGATACAACGTGGCTCGTAGTTAAGCATCTCATCACTGGTTCGCTGTGTGTAATGTATCTGCATCTACTCTTTTCTTAGTTCTCAGACTTGATCTTTTCGGCTTGCCATACTGTAGTAGACTGTGTTGAACTCGAGGTAGGTACTCTTTCAGTGCTTGAAGTCTTAGAGCTTGGGAGAACAGATACTCCGGCCTTGTCATTAACAAACACTGTCTGATCCGGATATGTTTCTAACAAGAGACGCATATTAACTATTGAATTCGCATGTTTTACTCATTCATTGTCCCCAAGCTGTTTTCTGAGGTTACAGAGCCACTGTGCTAACTGTAGCTTTCTAATAAAAGGCGGACAGAAAGTCTAAAGACTACTTCTCACGTCAGTTTGTTTTGAAAGAAAGACCACCAGTTCGGTTCTCGTTTCGAACAAAAAGAAGAGGAACGGCCAAAGCTTAGACTCGCTCAGACTTACCTCTTTCGCGCCCTAGTCTCCCCCGTCTCAGTAATTGAATAGTTCGCACAAGATCAACAGAAGAAGAACAAATGATGAGCTCTTGCACGAATGTTCTGTATTTCAAAATAACAATTCCAGAATACTATCTTCTAGGCTCTCCCAATTAGGCCCGTCTGCTGTATGCTTTGGCGGCATCTCAAGTGACCAGCCACTCACATACGCCTCTTGTACCGGTGGGCACACGCTCTATTACTCTCTGTACATCTCTTCATTTCTTCATCCGTCCAGGTTCCGGAATCCTGGGTCCGGTCAGGCGCAAAATACACATTGCGTTATTAGCCGCCGGATTATTGGAAGAGACTGACCGCTCTCAATTTCTCCTTCGAAACAGTATATCTTTTTCCCACCACCTTTATCGGTGAAGATGGCTCCCGGACTGGTTTGCATAGAGCGCCATCCGAGAATAGTTCTAATCCGGGCGGAGCTCCCCTATTGAATACACAGTATCGTTCACACTCTGTCTCTCTTCTCTGCCCTTATTGGGGTCAGAGACCGTTTACATTCCTTTCTTTGGTACACTACATAGCTGTGATTTGTTCAATGATACCGTAACCAAAATATGCCGGGCCCGTTATATTCAGCTTAGCATATATACAAGCAGTGAATGCTCAGTCAAGTGACTGTTTGGCTTTCACTCCTGTAAAGAAAAACGAATACGGTAGTGATTCTTCTTATAGAACAGTACCCAAACCCTATCGAGCCTCTAACAGTATTGGAATCAAGTGCGCAAAACTCTCAAAACTGATGTTTCTTCGACAAACTACCTAGCTAATACATCCACAGAAGACATTTCTGAGCTTTTAGTGAGCGGACCCAAAATTTTGGAGATCAAACCTGGGACCTTTAGCTTCATAGCTCGTACCGTCTGCGCTTTGTGATCAATGCGGTACCTTCTAGCGGGTAATTGATCAGGCGTCTGCTTAGAGAATTGCTGTCTGTCTTACAATCTAGAGTCATAAAGAAGGGCACTTACGAGTTTATTCGTAGCGAAAATCTCTCCTTCTGTGAGTCTTGTCCCTCAATTCGGCTTCTGTACCTCGATGTCGAGGTCTACGAGGAAGGTGTCTCCCTTGTTCTTGACTCCCTCAGCCGGCTCCAAGACAATTTCGATGCGCAGCTGCATGACGTCTTCTGGCTTTCCCGACAGAGTCACATGACCAAAGTGTTGAAGAGGCGATGGCGTCATGACGGTCGGCTTCTTCTCTATCATGGGTTGCGGCGATTTGGGGGCGCCCAGCTGCTGGGCTTCGACTTGTTCCGTACCCGCTTCCGCACGCTGACAGTCTTCCAGAAAGGCAGCCAGACGATGCTCCCGGTAGGCATGCTCCTCCTCATCATCTGTCGACATCTTCTTCTGTGACATCGTTCAGCTACTTTGACTCTTTTATTGCCCTTGTATTTCAAAGGGTTGTTTCCAAACTTTGAAACTTTGATAATTAGGAGCAAGCAATTACGAGACGCTTCTAGACGATTCAGAATTGACAGTAAAACATCATCGAAAATAATTCAATCAGAATTTCAGCGGCGTCTTGCATCGTAGTTCCAAGTGGCGCCGACTAGTGTCCACAGAATCCGGGTTCGGATCCCGGACATCTATTTTTATTTTATTTGGCTTTCTCCTTTTTCTTGAATCCAATATCTCTTCCTCTATGAGCCATTTTCAGTCCCACTCACCTCCATCTCCACCCACAAATTGCATAAAATACTCCACCTGCCTGGTCCAACTTCCACGATGCGGCTACTTCTGGCCGCCGCCGTTCTTCTCCACTCGGCGCGAGGTAGGTTTCTCTTTTCATTTTTTGTGCGCGCAATTCGACTTCAATTGTTTGTGCTCACACACAGAGGGACGCGTATAATGACCGAGCTGCTGCTGTGGTGGTCATCTCGAGCCACAGCAAACAGTAAGCGAGAGGCGCTCGCGCGGCGCGTGCTCAAAGAGTTCTCTGTGAGGGTAACTTTCGAAACTTGCAGCAGCCGATGTGGGGATGAACCAGCCCTGTAATAAAGATCTCGACGGTCTGCTAGCTTCCGATCCAAATGGCAG
Organism: Oscheius sp. JU75; assembly: GCA_037178855.1. NCBI lineage: Eukaryota > Metazoa > Nematoda > Chromadorea > Rhabditida > Rhabditidae > Oscheius > Oscheius sp. JU75. The sequence goes on along the minus strand of JASJZC010000006.1, from coordinate 7,925,345 downwards.
TGAACGCACATTTCTCTCCTGTGTGGGAGTTGGAGTAGGGTGAGGGAGGATTTCGGGCTGAAGAGAAAATACCTCGTTCAGAAATATAGCCTTTTGGGAACGCAAAATCTGTCCGAACGAGATGGTCTTCGACTTCATTAATCAACAGTGCAAGGCCAAGAGGAAAAAGTCGAGAAAGCAGCAGACTCTAAATATTGGTAGGGATTCGAACAGGTCTGCTGGATAGAGAGAGTTTAGCCATTCTGAACAACAGCTGTGCCAATGGTGAGACCTGTATTGGAGGAACAGTCTGTGATCTGGACACCCTGAGGTATGGTTTGGGTAGTAGACAGAACTCATCACCATAACCCATTTGTTTCCGTGACAGAAGCTGCCATATAACCGAAATGAGGCAGTCCTTGGCTGAGTAACCTATGTTTGCCTCCAAAATAGTATCGGGTCCAGCAACGAAAATGTATGGGTTACGGTAGTTGAACCATATAGAAACAGGGAAAAGAGTGAAAGAGAGACAAAGAGATAAGACTGACTGAAACACATCTTCAATTTCAGATGTCTGTGTCCTTTCGGAACGATTCCCCAGGTCGAGACTCTCTCCTGCGTGAAGAATGACGTCAGTCCGGCTTTCAACTTTAACTCTTTCAACTTCGAAAACAGTGACTTCTTCAAGCCAAATCCCGGCTACCAGAAGACGGTTACCAGCTACACTCCAGGTTCGACATCAACTAGCCAAAACCCTCCTCACTTTTAGATCAGGGGTATAGTGGAAGCAGTTCCTCGTGGCAGCCGTACCCTCAGCAGCCGAATAACAATTTTAATGGTGGTGGAGATTTCAAGCCGAATCAGTTTGTCTTCAACATGTTCACGACCACGATGGCACCGCCGACAACTCCAAAGGTTCCCGTTTTGGGTGAGTCACCGAAAGAGAAAGAGAGAGCATGAGCACATCTTTGTTTGGGGCGCGTGTCTCCTTGTTCGGTCCACGAGTGGAGAAACTCGAGACTTCGATGAGTTTTAGTGTTCCGGGTTCGTTGACATTGTAATCCGACGGAGCGTGAACCGAAAAAATCGAGCCCTTGACCCATACGAATACATATTCAGCAAACTCTATTTTTGGACATGCAATAATGTCCCCTTAGACAGCAAACTAAAAAAAAAGTCACCGTACTATGAAATGTGATGGTTCCTGACCGTATTGTTTAGGCGCCACTTTTTCAGTTTAGGTAAGCGAACAAAGAAACCTGGTAATTGAATCAGCGTAAGTGAATAGTTTGCTTCCTAGCAATATTATCCAGCTTCCTTCCCGAAAACCCGATCCTCTTCTCCACCTAAGCGCAAACAAGATTATGCTCAGGTGCGAGGCTTCAGTTTCACTCTCACAGGGAGGGGGGGTCATCTTGCACTGAATAGGCGAAGCGTGGTCCGAGTCAAGTGTGTTCGAATCTCGAACACTGAATTTGGAATGGAATGCGGGATTGAGGTTCTTTTTCATCTTCTTCTATTTCTATCACCCCTATCGCTTCAGCATATCCCGGGCAGTCTTGCAAGGATAAGGAGATCTGCTCCGGCGGCAGCATCTGCACGCTTCCAATCGGGTTATGTCTCTGTCCGGGTGAACTGGAAGCACGTGATGGAGAATGTGTTCTTCCTGCCTCTGCCGCTATCCAGATCACTAGAGGTAAACGAGTGATTGTGCATGTCTATTCACTAACTTGCTTCTGTGTGCGTGTGACTACCAATTGTACCGTAACCAGAGCGCACCAACTCTTAGCCATGTTGCGTCCATGGATAGGAGCTGGAGCGCAGCATGATTCCCGTCGGGATTCCCTGTAGAAAAATTTATGTCTCACTCTCTGCCCGACTCTCATACAATTGACAATTCAGTGGGAATCGGTGCCCTATGCTCTGAGCTGGCCGAATGTGACCATGGATCGAGCTGTGTCATGGGTCGATGTGCCTGTGTCTCCCCTCTAATCCAACACGAGGGCAAGTGTGTCCTTCGACAGGCCCGAAAGGAAGTCGGTCAGCCTGGCTGTCAATCCCCTCCGATAACATCAAACTCTCAGGTCCTGGAGAGCTGTGCGACAACGGCGAGGTGTGCGGCAAGGGCAGTGTCTGCGACCAGATGATACCCGTGTGTGTATGTCCAACCGATACTGATCTCAAGGATGGAGAGTGCGTTCGAGTAGCAAAACCAGTCTCTAACAGTAACAGAAACCATGATTTCGATCACAGGACGAGTTCAGAACCAGCTCCGATTCCCACGTATCCTCCACCGGTTAGAACAGTTCCTCCGGCGACAAGACCCCCTCTAACCCAAGCCCAGTACACTCAACCTCCACCGACTTATCTACCGCCAACTCTTCCTGCTCAAGTAAGAGACTTTGTTATCCTGTAATCTGTTTTTGTAGCCAGCCCAGGTCTATCGTCCGGCCCCTACCGCGGCCCCTGCTCCGCCACCGTCTACTATCAACTACCAGACAATCGTCACTCCTCCTCGTCCTACGGGCAAGCCCAATAATATGAAGATTAATCTCGGTGAGCTTTGCTGCAAGAACCTTTTGAATTAGGCGCACAAACCATTTTGAACAAGTAACACGAAAAAGAAAGCTCACCACAAATGTTTTGAACGGTCACATTAAGAGCCTAAAAAGTTTTTCATCACGGGGGATCGAGCACGAGTGGTCTGATCCAAAGTCGGAGCTCTAATCAAGTGCGATATGAGGAGAAAGGCAGCGCGCTCGCTTTAGATGAGTGTTTGGGCTTGGAGAAAGTTATACTAGGTGATGCTGATCGATAAAAAAAATTTAGGCGGCAGTAAGCAAGCCGGTGTGGGTGTCAGATGTGCCCTGAACACGGACTGTATGATCGGAGCCTACTGTAATGGTAACACAAATCCTCCAAGCTGTCAGTGTCTCTCGACTCACGTCAACATCGAAGGCCGCTGTGAGAAAAGTGAGTCTTTTGTTCTTTAGACTAATTGGCTTTATTCGGTTGCGAGCACACGAGATTGTGAGACGTGTTCTTGTGGTTATGCACTGTCCTTCTATTTCTTTCTCTTTCCTTTCAGTCGTCTACCCCGGTCAGATTGGATGTCGTAGTGATCTCCAGTGTTCCTCAGCCTACACGGGAACCAGTTGCATCGACCGCGTTTGTGTCTGTCCCGACGGGAATAAGGCTGTCGACCAGACTTGTGTGCCAGGTATTTCATGCACGAGGCTCCCGCTGCACGAAGATCTGTTAACCATGTGTGCCGTGTTGTGTCACTAACCCCGGATTCCAGACTGCAATCCAGCATGTTCCGCTCCCCTCGTGTGTCTGAAATCCAAATGTGTCCAGCCGACAAGACGCAGAGCTAGACAACTCTCGTCTCTGATCTGCTACCCGGACTCTAAGAGCTGTAGTCACGGAGATGGTGTCTGTCTATCCGGGGAATGTCGATGTCTAAGAGGCTGGCAGCCGCGAGACGGAGCCTGTCGACCCATCGAGGTCCCAATTGGGGCCAGTTGCTCAGGTCAAGAGACTGTCTGTCAACCTGACGCTGTCTGTGATTCCGGCATCTGTCGCTGTCGTTACCCGGGAACTTGTCAACAGCCTGAAGGCTCCTGCACCGAGGATCCCGACTGCCAGTCTGGCGAGCGGTGTTCTAATGGGAAATGTATCTGTGCAGCAGAGGTGACCCTGACTTCCGTTTTTATGAAAAAAAAACGTGTTTAGAACTGTCTGTCCTCGATGCCTGCACCGGTCGTCTACAAAAATCTGAACAGTGCCTGCTGGGGGAGCGACCGCTGTTCCGGAGGGTCTATCTGCAAGGATAGTGTCTGTCAATGTACCGATGGGGCTTCGGAGCTCCACGGAAGGTAACTTTCCTGTCAAATCTCAATATACAACCTCTTATCAGATGCCAACAACAGCCGGGTGGTCGATGTTCATCTGGACAGACCTGCTCTTCCGGTTCAGTCTGTGATTTCGGTCTCTGTCGCTGTCAGGACGGCTTCTCACTCCACAATGGCGCCTGTCATATGACTGCCTCTCCTCCGGGTAAATCCTGTCAACTTGGCCAGCAATGTCTTCACGGGAGTGCTTGTCGTTTCGGAGTCTGTATGTGCATCGGGAAGACCATTGCCCTCGGGGGCAGATGTGTCAAGAGACAGGAACTGGCCGTCAAGGTTGCCGAAGTCCTTCCTGGAACTCTCAAGGGTCCTGGCCAGGTATGTAAGACGAAAGATCTCTGCACAGGAGGATCCCGATGTGTCGACGGGTATTGCGAGTGCGAAGACTTTGAGACGATCATCGATGACCAGTGTGTTGGAAATCGGGATCAAGCTGTTGTCGCAATTGAGAACCTACAAGTTGCAGCACCTGGACCACCTTGTGAGGCACGGACCAATTGTACTGGCGGGAGTCTCTGCATCGACCGCAAATGTCAATGTGAACAGGGAGCTGTCACAGAGGATGGAGGCTGTTCCCGAACGACTCCCAGTGCCTCGCCACCGAAAAAGTCTGGGCGTGAGCCAGTACTGCCTGGCAGTCTCTGTACTCTCACCCTCGAGTGTCCCTTCCGAACCGAATGCACTCGCGGAGTCTGTCGTTGCAAGAAGGGAGAAACGATCGTTGACGGTTCATGTAGAACTGCTATCCATCAAGTCTTCCCGGGCGGCAAGTGTGACCCTCGGAACGGGTATGACTGCGTCGGAGAGTCTCACTGCATCTACGGCGTCTGCACCTGTGTCCGTCAGCTTATCAACAACGGAAGGCTGTGTGTGACCGCGACGGAAATCACAATCATCCCCATAGGCAAGAGATGCACCGTGGAACTGATTTGTGCTGGCGGCTCGCGCTGTCTTAACGGCTACTGTCGATGTCGGGAAGACGAGGTGGGAGATGTCAACGGGAAATGCGTCAAGAAGTCCTCAGTCTACCCGGTTTTCAACAGGATTGTCGGCTCGACCACAACGAGTCCAGAGGACCGCTTCAAGAACAAGATTGATGAGATTGAAGAGCTGGAACTAGAGATCAAAAACAATCCGTTGGCCTCCTTGGGAGAAAGTCGACCAAACGCCGTCACTTTGGAAGTCATCTACGGATCGCCCTGTTCCACCAACGATGACTGTCCGACCAACTCGTTCTGTCAATACTCCCAATGCCAGTGCATTCCGGGCTTCCGGGCCACTGGAGGCTACTGCGAGAAGGTCCTGAAGGCAGGAGAAGACTGCGGTTCGACGAATCAGTGCGAGACGAACGCCTTCTGTCTGAACGGGAAGTGCATCTGTTCGAGTAGAGACGGACGAACCTGCTCAACTCCCGATCTCCGACGACCAGGCGAAGAGTGCGGTGAGGGCCGAATTTGTGCCTTCAACAGCTACTGTGGAATCATGTCCGGCGTCTGCGAGTGTCCAAGCGGCATGTCAACCCAGGATTCGGTCTGTCAGCAGACTGCTGTTAAGCCAGGAATGGCCTGTGTGACTTCACGGAACTGTCACAAGTACAGCTACTGTGACAATGGGTACTGTCTCTGCAAGACCGGCTTCAATCTCGTCGAGGGATTCTGTGTACCGTTGACGGGAGGCCCAGATCGTTTCTTGCCACCGGATCGGAATGATGGACCACAGGCTCCAATGCAAGAACGAATCCGGACTGAGAGCTACATGAAGCTGAATCCTGCCGAGAGCGGTGTAACCGGCTCGGAACAGGGAACTGCATATGAGTTCGGAGCTGGACGGGTTCAGGGCTTCAATCCCTACGGACAGAATGGATATGAGACTAGACAAGACAGGGGCAGTCAGTCCGCCCCTGGACAAGTTGCACAAGACAGGAAAAGTGAGTCTGGAAGTGTTCACGACTACGAGTCAGGACGACCAGAACAGGGTCGGGAGCGATTCAATGGACAAGTCGGAACCCCCTACGAGAACGGACCGGAGAAGAATGGTAGACAGTTCAACAGCTACGGACAGACGATGACTGTCACCCACAACTCTGTCAGATCTGAAGGCACCCCATACAATTTTGGTCCGGTGAGAGGACAGAACTACCAGCAGAATCCAGAAAACTACCATGAGGACATTGAAGACGACTTCGACCCCTCCCCACCCTCCATCACTCAACAGCCTGTCAAGGTTGTTCTGCCTGTCGGCTCCACGCCGGACATCTTCTCGGCTCCGGGAGTACAGTCTCCCTTCGTCTTTCAGCCCTACCCTTTCGCCAGAGGCACGAACACCAAATCCGGAGATCAGCCAGCTTTTGCCACTACATCTAAACCGACTACAATTGCCCCGAAAGTTCGGGTGGCCATGCCCGGAGAGTACTGTGCCGATGGCTCAATCTGTCTCGGTAACTCTGTCTGCAAGGGCCAGTTTTGCCGCTGCCCAATTGGAGCCAGTGCTGAGAATGGAATCTGTACTCAGAGGAAGAGACTTCATCCTCTGGCCATGCCCCAGCACAACGCTGTCCAGGAAGAGGAAGAAGAGGAACGAGTCGAACAAAGACAGTTCAGTGCTCCTTTGGAAAACTGTCAGAATTTTGAGTACTGCACGGCCGGCTCCGAATGCCTGAACATTCACGGAATGGGCTTGATCTGTCAGTGTGCAGTCGGAATGATCTTCCTTGACGAGGAATGCGTCGACACGCCGAAGAGAGCCGAGCTGGCCGGGATCGGCGACAACTGCAGTCAGGGAGAGATCTGTCTTGGCGGGAGCAGCTGTCTGAAGGGCGTCTGTGTCTGCGGAGACGGCAAGCGAGAGATCCTCGGAATCTGCGTCCTGACAGCACAGCCGGGAGATGACTGTGGCCGAGGTGAGACGTGTGTGGATGGCTCCATCTGTGTTGGAGAGTTCCGTACCTGTGTCTGTCCCCCAGGCAAGGCCAGCAAGCTGGGAAGATGTGTCGAAGATCTGGACAGTCTGGCAATGACCACAGGAGCAGCGAATCCAGGCGAGAACTGTGACAGTCACGTTGTCTGCATGGACAACAGCTTCTGTGATGGCAAGGGCCATTGTGCTTGTCTCCCAAAGTTCAAAAATGTCAAAGGCAGGTGTGTTCCTGCCTCTATGGTCAGATTGATAGGAGAGCCGTGTCCTCCTGGAACCATTTGTTCCGGAGGAGCTTGTACCATTGGAATCTGTTCCTGTCGCGATGGTCAGATCGAAATCGAGGGAGCCTGTGTCGAAGTCCCGAGAAAGAGTCGGAAGAGCAGATCAGTTTGCAAACCAGGAGAAGACTGTGAAGCCAACCTACCTCTGAACAGTGACACAGAATGCCAGGAGGACTGTCCGGAACATGCCAGCTGCCAAGAAGGAATCTGTATCTGTGACGACGGCTACCGACGGGAGATGGACGCCTGTGTGGAGAGACACCCGCACACCGACGAGCATTTCCCAATTTGGAAGCAGATCTTCGGAAAGAAGACGGTTAATGGGGACCAGGAAGAAGAAGCTTGGACACATCGCGAGTTCTCAAGTCGAAAGGACATAAGCAAGATTCCCTGGACTGACAAGTTGACAGTTACGACGATTCCCTGGGTAGCCAAGGCACGAGCCACCACACCTCTGCCCACGGAAGACCAAGACTTAGGAGCGATCACCCTGTCAGAGAGGCTTCCAACCGTGACCAGAGCCCGGGTACCGTTCCTCCGAAAAAAGACGACGGTGGATCGACCCAGGAAGCCGAATAACAAGCTGCCTTTTGTCTATGTCGGACCGGGTGCCAGCTGTGTCGGGAAACGTAAATGCTCCGAGGGGTCGATCTGTTTCGACGGGAACTGTGTCTGTGGCTATCAAGATCAGCCCATCAACGACGAATGTGTTCCCCGGGATGGCATGGTGCGTTTCGGACACCGTTGTTCCGAGAACCATGGCTGTTTACAAGGCCTCGTTTGTGTCTTTAACCGCTGCCAATGTCCCTTCGGAGACCAGTATTGTGACCGTGAGTGTGTGCATGTCTGCATGGCTTTCCCACTATGTTCACTAAGTTATTGTCGGTTCTGACGAGAATATAACCGACAAGACTGTTTCAGCTAATGAGCCAGTAACCTCTCCACCAGGTGGCTCATGCACCGAGGCTAGGGAGTGCACCGGAGGATCGGTCTGTCGCGAGGGATGGTGTATCTGTCCGGATCCGACCATGATCGTCCAGAAGGGAATCTGTATCCAGTCGGGCCCGAGACCAACACTTCCTTCCAGAGTAAGAGTTTCTTGTTTTGTCTCACAAGAATATTTAGACTGTCCCAGTTTACACCACCCCCTCTCCACCTGTCTATCATCCCACAGCACCGAGTCCAACTCCGGGAAGGATATTCCAGGCTCTGCCCAGTCCTCAGCAGGCTGCTCGCAAGAGAACTCCTGGCTCTCAATGCGGTTTCTTGGCTCTCTTTTCCACAATTAGACACATCTTTCAGGTCCCTTGGACACCTGTGTTGGCGGTTCTGCTTGTGTGGAGAGTCTCTGCGTTTGTCCAGCAGGTTGGTTCAAAGAAAAATCAGTTAAAGGGTTGTTCCATGGCATAGCTGGTTATTCTGGCCAAAACAAACAATCACAAATCCTCTGAAGCACTTCTGACTCTTTTTTGGAAAGACAAAAGTTATTTGGCACGCGTGAGAATCGAGCTCGACTTGCTTAATTCCCAGTTCTAATCGACTGCGCTATGGGGGCAAAGGCTGACCGCCATTACCTGCCCATTACATGAAGTTTCCAACAGAGCATAAGAACAGGGACAGATGTGGAAAGGCTTGATTCTATTGCTTGTATTTTCAGGAATGCAGCCTTCGATGCATGGTCGCTGTGAGTTCGCTCCTTCCTCTACTCCCGGTGAGTCTTCCAAGCTAGTCTAATCAACTTTTAACACGCTTGGCTATGCACGTCACAACGCTTTCAGCCACGGTTTCGAGTTATCAGCCGAGAAGACCTACTGCAGTAGAGTATATCGAATTGCCTCCAGCTGGAGGAGGTCCAATCACAGTCGAGACGACGACTCTGCATGCACCGCATCAAATTCCTTCCGATAATAGCGAATGCGAGGCCATTGGGCTGTTCTGTAGGTATGCACTCTCGACTGTCTCACCAACAATCACTCACCTTCACTCATAGGGGTAACACGATTTGCATCAACAGAAGCTGTCAGTGTCCCGAAGGACACATTCTCCACAATGACGGCTGCGTGCCACCGACCGAGATGAAGCGGCGAAAGGTTAGGGGCAAATCCCGGCATCAAGGTAACACTTTTGTGGCTTGACACTGGCTATCAGCACGCCTTCGAATGTATAGAGTATGTGACTAAAGAATAATCAACTTCACTTACAAATGTTTATGAACAGGGCTTTCTAATTGAAACAGTCTAATGGCCGTCCTCATTGAATGCGATGTTTTTGGCGTCAAAACGGCAAGACAACGAACCTTGCGATGCTCTGCAACGTTGTAGAACAGATTAATAGCTACAAATTTTCAGGACATCAAAAAGTTCAGAAATGCATTCTTGGGTTCAGGGCTCGCCGCAACACAGACCTCTCGGCGCGCACGAGACTGAACTTGGTTCTTCAAGTTTCAACCCCAAGATGGCGTTTTTGATGTTGTGTAAAGTTGTAGCCCTTTATCTGTTCTACAAATTTGCAAAGCAACAAAGGGTCGAAAAAGATGGTATTGACCCCCGAAAAGAGAGCATTTTTGGCGTTCGAAGCTTCCGCTAGAGCAGTTACAGTATCTGTCTGTAAGAGATCCGATTCCCGAGATTGCTGTGAGCCAATAACAGATTTACTAACGCAAGATCCACCCCTTTTTCAGCTGTTTCCTCTTCCCAATACGCCCGACCTGGTGAGAGCTGTGCTCTTGGTCAAGTCTGCACTGGAGGAGCCACTTGCTCCGAAGCTCAGGTTTTCCGTTTGGTTATACTATCAAACTCATACTCCAGATGTGTGACTGTCCTCTGGAGAAGCCCGTGATCAAGAATGAGTTCTGTCACGCTGAAGTAGCTACGAGACGACAGGCCGTGGCTGGAGAGTCCTGTGATGCCAACACTGATTGCGTCAACAGCAGTTTGTGAGTTTCGACAATCAGATCCTCGAACTAAAGAACCTTCAGCTGTCACTCCGGTCAATGTCGCTGTCCACCACAGTATGTGGCTGTCTCAGGACACTGCATCCCCATGCCGATGCCTACGACTCCCGCTATGAAAGTCTTCTCGAAACCGTTGGAGAGCTGCGACGATGGAGAAATCTGCTCCGGAGGGTCAAAGTGCGATGAGGATACGGGTATCTGCATGTGTCCATCGGGCCAGATCGCCTTCGGTGAACAGTGCAAGTTCCCGCCGACTCCTGCTCCCGCTACCACTACAACAACTACCATGAGGCCTACACCTTCTCCATTCAGGGTGACTCCAGCACAGCGTAAGACTCTAGAATAACTGAAATAATTTTTTTAGCCACTGTTGAATGCACAACGGACAGTCAGTGCCAGTCTGGAAGGACCTGTATGGCAGGGAAGTGTCGCTGCCGACCGGGAACTGTGGATCATGCGGGTGTTTGCGAACCACTAGAAGGTGAGTCTTGAGTTCGGTGTGTGAAATTGGAAGTAAGCTTTTATTTTTTTGGGAGTTCGAACTTGAGACCTTCTGCTTCGCAGTCTGTTAGCTTATCGACTGCGCCAAGCGGCAAAAGTTGCGCGTCGCTTCGGCTGATTACTAGAATCTACTCTTACCTTGCCCGTGGCATGGACAAACTCAAAAAGTGTGTGTTAATCCCGAGATTGCTGTGAGCCAATAACAATCTAACCCATTTTCAGAAATCGAAGCCGGAGAGCGACCGATTCCGATCAGCTACGCTCGTCATCGGGCCCTGTCGGAGCCCAAAGTTAACTCGACAGAGCGTGTCAGTCAGCCAGCCATGTCCCCGTCCGAAAGGCCTCGGATAGTCGGTCCACCGATTCGTAGGCCGAAGCCAAAGAGCAAGGGAAGCAGTGGAGGCACTGGAGCTGCTGGAATCGGTAATAACGGGTCAGGGAACTACAAAACTGGAGGCTCCGGAGCCGGAAACTGTCCGCCCGGCAACGAGGCAACGCGCGACGACTCAGGCAAGCTCGTAATCTGCAACGGTCTGGAGCCAAACTGTCCTCCCAGGAGCTACTGTTACATCACATCCGGTGGATTTGCTACCGAAGAGTACAATTGCTGTAAATCGTGGTAGATCGACCCATTCCCACCAATTTAGTACTACAATTATTTGTAGCGTGTGCGTGTTCTCTCAATTTTAACGCTCTCAAAATCCCGCCGTTCCATAACCATTGAAATTACGGTGTTTTGTACAGTAACTACCCCCTTATTTGTCTATCTCTCCCCCCAAAATGGACCAAAATGTCTTTCGCGTACTTAATAATGTGTCAGAGTCTAATGAATAATTTATTTGTGGCTTCACTAACTGTTAACAGACCGAAAGATACTGCGAAATTACGGAATTTGAACTTTGTGTAATTTTTCAAAGATGAAGTCCTTAATCTGCGCTACAACTTTGCAAAACATTCAAAAATGCCCTCTTGGGCTCGAAATCTGGCGAGCCAAAATCATTCTCGGGCGCGCCGAGACATCTTCAATGCGGCGAATCCAAATTGGACTCAAGAAGTCATTTTCGGATTGTTTGATGTTCTGCAAAGCTGTAGCCATTGATCTGCTCTACAACTTTGCAGAACTTCGGAAAATTCGAAGCTGTCATGTTGGGCACGAAACGTCGCGTACGCGATTGCAAATTTTTGGCGAGGGCGTCTATATATTCTTTTGGGATCTCGTCTCGTACATTTTGCCAACATGTGAGCACCATTTCAGTCACGAGAAAGTTGCTCAAGTACGGACAGCCTTGTGACCGGTACATGGACCGCTGCACAAACGGGGCCAAGTGTCTCGACGAGGTCTGCAAGTGTGCCGTCGGATTCGCTTTGAGTCCCAATGGATGGTGCGAGAGATTCAACTTCCTCCCGGTTTGTTCCTGTTTCCTTTTTTGAGAATCGGAATTTAGCAATCCAAGCAAAAAACGTTCTCTGCTATTCCTTCTCCTACCGAACCTACCAAGGTCGAATCTGCTCTTCCGGCTCGACCAGCCTGGAATGTTCACGAAACTCCAGTAAGCTCTTCTTGCTATCCCCGCCAAAATAATGTAATCCAACCCACTAACTCTAAATTTCGATACGCAGCTGGAGATTAAAAAAAACAGCTGCATAACGATAGTTGAAAGATGCGCAATATGGAAGGACAATTTGACATTGTTGTGCGCGCCAACCCAATAGACTGCGAATCGACAGTCTTTCGTAGTGGCAAGTTAGTTGTCGCTTTGCAGAAGTTTCGCGAAACTCACATCCGCCGTTTCAGCGACCCCAATGGCCCAGTTCGATTCGACCGACTCCAGCCTATACTCCCGAGTACAACCAGGATACTGTTGCTCCAGCTCAAGAAACACCTGCTCCCTTAACTTTTCCTCCTCCGCCGCCTCCTCTATCAGCCCCAGCTCTGACCCAGCCACCAATTCAGATCTTCCCTTCAACCGTTGACGGACCGCGGATTCGGGGAAGAGTTGCTGGAAGCAGCTGCAGATCTACCGACATGTGTCTCCATGGATCCGCCTGTGTTCATGGTCGCTGCCAATGCAAGTCGCCTCTGGTTGCCAGGAACGGACACTGTGTCAAACGTACAAAATTCTCTTGCCTCGGAAATAGAAAGTTTAGTGAATCTCGCAGATCCGGGAGCCTCCTGCTCTCAAGGAGAACAGTGCACTGGGGGTTCGATTTGTGATAACGACTCGAAGATGTGCATTTGTGCTGTTAGACACAGCATCGTGGATGGTGTTTGTAAGAGCAAGGACTCGGCTCTATTTGTCCCACCCGGATCTTCCTGTTCCAATGGCCAAGTATGTTCCGGCGGGTCAACGTGTGTCACTGGAACATGTCTCTGTGACTCTCTTCACTATCCGGAGGATGGATATTGTAGACATATCAGTGAGTTTCCGTTCTTTATGTCAGCCTGTCGCTTTTTGTAACTGTCAAGGTGTCCATAACTTCTGGTACCTGTGCCGTTAGTCTGTCAATCCGTCCCACATATCTATCGATGTATCTTGTAAGCCAGTCAGCCTGTCAACCGGTCCAAAATATTCTCTGCTCCTGTTCCGTTCTACCAGCTACCCCACCTTGATCTTGATCGAATGTGCTTGTTTGACTGCTTTTGACAGTCAGTGGTAGCCCGTGATCACTGGCAGACTCGTGGCACTTGAATAGTCATAAATTTCAGACTCCCAGTCCTCAGAAATCGACCACGAAGTAGGAGGACCTCTTCGTTTCTCGTCACAACTCTCTCCAAGAGCTCCAGCCACGGTCTGTGACCCCGAGAGATGTCGTCTTCCCGACTGTTTCTGTTCTGTTACAGGCCGCAAGCCACCACTCTCGGCTCAGATCCACGATGTTCCCCAGTTCATCGTCCTCACCTTTGACGACGCTGTCAACGGTCGAACTCTGCCCGATTACTTGACTCTCTTCTCTCAGCCGAAATACAAGTAAGCAGCTACCCCTTTTTGAATCGAAGATGATACAGAAACCCGAATGGATGTTCAGTCAAAGCAACCTTCTTCATCTCGCACGAATGGACGAATTACGACGCTGTTCAGTGGCTGGCCGAACAGGAAATGGACATTGCCTCGAATTCCATCTCGTAAGCCATTGAAAAACTATGTCAAGATTGAACACCGAATTTTAGACATGTAAACATGGCTGGGGAGAACGCTAGCCGATGGCTCAATGAAATGGATGGACAACGTAGGATTTTGGCCAAATTTGCCAACATCCCCGAAGAAAGCATTGTTGGTATGCGAGCTCCGCAACTGGCTGCCGGAGGAGATGCTCAGTTTGAGGTAAGGATGAGTTTTGTTTTTCCTATCGTTTTTTCATTTCTTTGTAAACTTGTTGCGGGAATCCACAGATCGAATTGCAGTTTGCATGAGGTCACTGTCAAGTTGTTCAACTTTTTTTGATTCGCGTCAATTCGGTGTTCGAACATTTGGCTCAGTATTCGATGCAGGCAGTGCCTAAAAGTACTGCAATCCGGAGCTCGAGAGCGGTGCGCAACAACTTCTAACTGTGATTGTTATTACGCAGCGAGAGCCAGTGTAAATGCTCAATGTCAAACTTGGCGGAGATTGCAAGCTTTCGACTTATGAATTTTATGTTCTGCTAGACAGCATTGACTTTTTGTTGTTTTGTGACGCAAGTTTGTTGTTTCCCACCAGTTGTCGATTGAGTCTTCAATGCCAATACACTATACTTGGTCCACCGGATCGGAACTTTTTAGAAGGACTATTCCCACCAGAAATTCTTCCAATACACGATTTCAGATGATGAAACGAGCTGGCTTCCTCTATGACAACACTCTCTCGGCCAATCCTGGAATCGATGGCGAGCCGTTTTGGCCCCAGACTCTCGACTTTGCAGTTCCCTGGAACTGTTACGAGGAGAACTGTCCGACCGGCTCGTTCCCCGGTCTCTGGGAGGTTCCCCTGAATCAGTTCCATGGAGCCTATGTGAGGCAAATCGACAGCTATCGACGCTCCAGTATGATCCGTGCTGCTGTCGATCTCAACAACACGATCGAAGAATTGACCGATATGATTATGATAAATTTCGACCGGGCATACACATCAAACAAGGCCCCGTTTGTACTTTCTCTCAACGCTGACTTCCTCCAGCTAAATGGGAAGAATGAAGGAATGACTGCCCTTCAAAGGTTGGAGTCTTTGATCTTCCAGAAATCGGAATAATTTATAGATTCTTAGATGAAGTGACTCAGAACAAGGACGTTTTCCTGGTTAGCATGAAGCAGCTGATCGAATGGATGCAGAATCCACTTCCCATGACAGAGATTCACAAGGTGGGAAATGTTTCTTGACCCTTTAAGACGTGGCTGACCGGCCAATTTGTAAGAGCCCAGAATATGGTCCAAAATGACAGAGCTCACAAAGAAAAATTTTAGAGTGATGCTCTTCGCTGCGATCGACAACGATTCAGTTCGAGTCCCCGCGAGAGATGTCAGCAGGCCAACAAGTGCATGTACCGAACGCCGAATCTGAATAGCTATGAGCATCAGTTCAAGACCTGTGCTCCTTGTCCTGACGTCTTCCCTTGGACCCACAACCCGACAGGGAACATCCGGTAAAAACTGCTACCCTCCGCTACTCTTGATTACGTGTATAAACTATTCGCTGTTTTTTTTCGTTATTTCGCTCATTTTGTAGGCCTGAACGGAAAAATGCGTACGCAATCGGGTTACGGTAGCGAAGAATGGAGAGAAATACGAAACAACAGGATTACAAAGTCGCTTCTTCGCAAAAGTTTAGTTATGACTATAAAAACTTAGGTCCCGACTATCCTAAAGATCCATCACGAACGAACAACTGTGCCATCCTGTCGGAATCGTGGATAACTGGACCACAGACACGAGTTTCGTCTCTCCAGGCAAAAATCCAGTCCAAGAGGTCAGATCCAGAAGGCTTTTATTTGCAAGACGCCAGCCAAACTATGAACAGCAGCATAAGAATACACGTTTATTGTTGTGCCTGCTATTTGGGAAAGAACTTGGCGTAGCGAGCTTCATTGCTCTTGGCATATTACTCAATAGTCTTCCTGGCCGTAGGAGAGATGCCGAAGCGCACGGAATTGGTGACGAGCTGTCGGGCAGATGTCATCAGATGCTCGGACATTGTGCTGGCAAGAAGGACTCACTGGAAGGATGAGAAGGGGTTGAAGACGACCACGACTACGAAGCAGGCGCTGATCCAGTCGGTACCTGGCTCGAATAGAGAGCTGGTCGACACATTTGAAGCTGTTTCCGGACCGGGTAGAAGGAACAGAGAGACGAGCAGCCAGTTGGAGAGCTGTCGAGTGCTTGCCCAATTGGGAGTATTAGATTTGACTTGCCAGAGCCAACATCCTCGTAAACCTTCTTTGGTTTACGAGGATGTTCATGTTTTAAAAGTTACAAAACGAGTTTTGCAAGTGGTTTGTTCGAAAGAGAAGCTATTTTTCAGGCATTAAGCAAAACAACCACACGAAATGGAATATGAAAAAGACCAACACTGTCATCTGGCTGGTTAGCAACTGTAGGGCGGGCAACAAGAGAACGCATCTCATTCAGAGAGCCCAGAACGCTGTATCTTGTTCTCTTTCCAAATCATCCAATGTACCTATTTGCGACAGTGGTTTGAACGAGGGTCCACGAAAACAAATAGGTTACGGTAATAATCTCTTTCCATTGAGCAAAGAAAATCGCACCAAAATTTGAAAAACCAGTTATCCAAGTTTTCCCGTTTTCTTGTATTCCTTGCGTTTGTTATTGCTGCTACCAAGTTCCCTTCACAGAAAGACCTTAAGGTATCTAAATTTCGTACATTAACATAACATAACTTCGTTCGTACCGCTCTGAACATGGATGAAAACTCAATGTCCGAGATCTACATTGGCGACTTGTCACCGAGCTTTCACAAGAAGTCTTCAAAAGTTGCGAAACAAATTTCGAAAGTAGTTAGCTCCAAAGAGAAGCTATCTCTGTCGCGTCTTTATCAGTGCCAAATGCTTCAACTGTGTTCTCGCGACATGTGCGAAGTGCGCTAGCCCAAAACCATTTATTTGACTCTCCTTGCCTCCCCACATAGACAATAGCTCTTATAGCCGCATAGACATGACACATTGGACAGTAGGACCAGAATGACTCTTAACCGCTAAAAACTTTCATCCGGCTAATCGCGTTGCTTCTGATTTTTGGCACAGAATATGTAGTCTGGGTTTACTTCTCTCTGCTCTTCGATTTCTTTCTCTTTCTCTGCATTTTGTTGGAACTTTTTAATGTTTTTCTGGCCCAAAAAACGTGTGAAATGGCGACACAACGAATTTCTCATTCTCTCTTTCGCCACCTCTTATCTATAATTCTCGTTGCAGTTCCAAGCGTAAACATGGCTCTCAAGCGCATCCAGAAAGAACTGCAGGAGATGGGACGTGATCCTCCACCTCAGTGCGAAGCCGGACCTGTAGGGGATGATCTATTCCACTGGCAAGCTACAATCATGGTACGTGAACTGCTTTTCCTCCACCAAAATAAAATTTACAGGGCCCTACAGATTCGCCGTACCAAGGAGGCGTCTTCTTTCTCACTGTGTGAGTTTTCTACAAGTTGCTCCTGATAAGCAGTTGTTTGTAGCCACTTCCCGACCGAATACCCGTTCAAGCCGCCGAAGGTCGCGTTCACCACGAGGGTCTACCATCCTAACATCAATTCCAACGGCGCTATTTCCCTCGACATCTTGAAGGGCGAGTGGTCTGCAGCTTTGACCATCCCCAAAGTCCTGCTCTCAATTTGTTCTCTGCTTACAGATCCCAACCCGGATGACCCTCTAGTCGCCGACATTGCCAGATTGTACAAAGTGGACAGAGAAAGGTAACTTTAAAATGTTTTCTTACAACAACCAGCTTTTCAGATACAACCAGACGGCTCGCGAATGGACCCAGAAGTACGCCATGTAAAACGGCTCCAGTTCCTTCAGCAACAACATTTTCATACTTTTATCGGTGTCAGTACTTCCTGTAGTATTTTCCAATAAACCGTTGTCTTCCCTCTTTTCAGTTTGAGTAGTGGCTTCTCTTTGGAACAAACTACTTCCGAAACTCGTAACTTTTGAAACACGAAACTTTGCAAATTTCGCAGAAGGTAAGAGAATGTTCTGCCAAGCAAGGAGTGAAGTGAAGGCGTGAAGGCGATGCTCTTCTTCAGAATGTCAAAGATCAGGCGACCCTCCTCGATTCCCGTTACGATTGAGGCGAAGTTGTCGTTCATGAGAACCGTGCAGCCTGTTTCGATACATCCGCCGAGTCCCATAGTGCATTTCGGCTATGCGAAGAGCAGGGGCGTCGTTGACTCCATCCCCTGTCGCTCCTACCACATCTCCACACTTCTGGTAGGCCTCGACAATTTCGAGCTTCTGGGCCGGACTCGTGCGAGCGAAGACGACCGCTTCAAAAGTTTCGATAACAAAGCAAAACTAGTTTCAAAAGTAAAAAAATAAATTTCGAAAGTAATTAATTCCAAAGGGAAGCTATTCCAATCGTCCGCATCAGTAGGAGATGCTGCCGTCGGATCGCCCTACCCAGCTCATCACCTCTCCCTCCAACCCAGGCCGCTTTTTCCATTCTCAGACATTACAAGAGCCTTTAGACAAGTGGGACTCGGCCCGCGTGGTGCACAACTCGAGCGCGGAATGGGTTCCGACTCCACAGAAGGCCGTCGACACTCGGAACGAACACTTCAATACTGCCAAAAGTAGCAGTTTCTCCTCACATACTCCGCCTCAGGTTAGGCCACTTTTTCAAAGACATGGAGACATAGTGACAGAGAACCAGAGAGACAGAAAAGAGAGAGATGGAGAGTTAAAGATTCCAAGCAAATTGCTTACAGACAGCTGCAGCTCTCGGCACGGTAAAGACCGATTCGACTGCCGTCTCGACAATGCGCTACACGAACTCGACCCAAATGGAGACTCCGCGATCGGAAGGCCGTGTCACGAATCCGTTCAGCGCCTCCTCCAGGACCCACGTCGACTATCCGGCTCTGAAACTCACTCAGCGCTCTGTGGAACTGATTAAGAAGGACTTCGTAGAGCGCCGCTCGGCCAACAATTCGCCCTTCGAACCGCAGCATATGGAGATGATTTCGACTGTCGAACTCTACAAAGATAGTCTCTCCAGCCGTCTCGAGGACTGTGGCCAAGCTCTGGACGCGATGGTCGGCTGCCGCTACGTTTCTATCACCGATGCCATGAAGTCTCTGGAGCAGATGGTCAGCATGGGCGTCATCACGGACCAGGAGGTCGCCCTCAGTCCCGACTGCGAGCAGATAGCCAGTTCTTCGGCCAACGACGTCATCTCCATCCACAGTATCTCCAATCTGGTCATGAAGATTCTGGACGGGCGCGAGAAGAAATAGAGCGAGAGAAAACATACAAATAAACATTTTGGAAAGCATTTGTTTGGTATGTCTTTGCCTTGACTAGATCGTTTTTAGAGCATTGACACGTTTAGAACTTTAACAACTGTGTACTTTGGACAGGCAGTCGCATACAGTTGACAGACGGTTCTCGATTGAAAAACAGTCGACACTTACGAGAGACAACGACAGTTGCTAGTTCAGAGATAGCAGTGATACTTGAGAAACCCTATCAGATAGTTGATATACGATCGACGAATTGACAGGCAGTAACGCACAACTGACAGTTGACAGACAGTCGAATCTTTTGTGAGAGATCGGCAGTTGATAGTTGTTCACACGAAAAGTTCCATTCTGTTGACAGTTGCCAGATGACAGACTCTCATGGTTCTTGTCAACTTTCCAATAACATCACGGTCAAGATGAGTTGTAAGCCACTCGACCTTCTCTATTTTCTCCGTCCTCTGCTGATGTTTCAAAACCAGTTCCGTCTACCTTTCAACTCAACTTATCAACTGTTTTTGTGGCTTTTCCCGCTCCCTGAACGGCATCGTGCGCCCTTTGTAACAGCTTCTTCTCTCGAGTGTAAACTGACCAAAAGCAGAGGGTATAAAGGCGCCTCGCCGCCCAATGAAGACAGGCAGCATGACCCGAGCCGTAGTAACAGCGGTGACCGGCCTCACGGCCATCACTCTTGTCGGAACACTCTTCTTCGTCTTCTCCATGTTCAATGACATCAACAACTTTTACGAGGACGCTCTCAAGGAGCTCGAGGAGTTCAAGGTTTGTCTTACTCTAACTCAATGCAAATCACAACTCTTAGGACATTGAGACTGCCGCCTGGAAGGGAATGATGCCCGACGCCCACGATCTTCTTCGTTCTCCTCGCTCTATCCACCACCAGAAGAGAAGACGTCAAGCTGGAGGACAGTGCAACTGCGGAGCCAAGGCTAGCAACTGTCCTGCTGGACCCCCAGGACCTCCTGGACAGCCTGGAGCCCCAGGAGAGGACGGTCATCCCGGAGATGCTGGTCAGCCTGGTCGTCGTGGAGAGACTGTCGCTTTGTCCAGTCCTGGATCGGCCTGCATCAAGTGTCCTGCTGGCCCTGCCGGTCCCCCTGGAGCTCCTGGACCCGCTGGACCTGCTGGTCCCGATGGACAGCCTGGAGAAGATGGAGACAGCTCTGGAGAAGGACCTGCTGGACCTCCCGGCCCTGCTGGAGATGCTGGAGCTCCTGGAAGCCCTGGACAGGCTGGACAGCCCGGTCGTGCTGGAGCCCCTGGAAAGAGAGGACGCGGACAGCCTGGACCTGCTGGAGCTCCTGGCCCAGCTGGAGCTCCCGGACAGGCTGGTCATCCCGGACAGGGCGGTGGACAGGGACCTCCTGGACCTCCCGGACCTGCTGGACCTGCTGGAAACCCCGGTGCTCCCGGAGGAGATGGACAGCCTGGTGCCCCTGGAAATGCCGGTGGCCCCGGAACCGATGCTGCCTACTGTCCCTGTCCTCCTCGTGGTGGAGAGACTCCTTCTGCCCCGGTCGTCTCTCCTCCCGCTGCCACTGGCGGCTACAAGCATCGTGCTGTCTCTCGCCGTGTCGCCAAGAAACATCGCGTCATGCGCAAGAAGGCTGCCGCTGTCAGAAGAAAGGTTGTCGCCAAGAAGGCCTAACTTTCTTCCCAATAAACCCCTCTCTCTCTTTGATTCAAACTAGACAATATAAGAGAGTCGTTTATTTCTTCCGTGTTTTCAAGTCTAGAGATAGAATGCCACGGGAGCGCCGGCCTTCTGCTTGAGCATGACGTACCTGACAGCCTACACGAAGCCGTCCTCAGAGACCATCTTCCTCTGGGCCCTCAGAGCCATCTTGCCGGCCTCGATACAAATCGCCTTGACTTCGGCTTCCGAGAAAGTCGCGTGCGTTTGGCGTAACCTTATAGTCAAAAGAGGAATTCTAGAGGTTGTTAAAAGATAAACATCAAGTCAATCACGCCTACGAAATGTTACTGACGGTATAGAAAAAATGTTCGGCGGGCGCGACAGTAGCAAAGTGTTATCAAGACGGTAGATAGGATATTACATTGCTCAGGGCTTCAGACAGGTAGTCTATTCTGTCGGAGGATGAATTCTCTCTCGAGCAGCAGGTAGTCATGCACACGATTCTGCTTCAAAAGACACAGCAGACACTGCTTCCTTGGGACCACGCTAGGCAGCTTATTCAGATATTCGACGCCCTTCTGCTTCATCACCACCTTCAACGGCGCATGCTTCAGCTTCTGACGACAAGAAGCGGTTGTAATGTGATGACATTGACCTACTTCTTCAACTTTTCCAACCGCCATGGGATATTCACAGAGTCAAGGCCCCGCTGTGAACGACTTTTCATTGATTACAAGGTTTTACTAGGAAGAAGAGGAACAAACTGCGGAGTCATCATGTGGTCAAAAGACGATGAGATCTCCAACGACGGGTATCTTGATCGGGACTAGTTCACTGACAGTCTCAACAGTACTGGGACAGACACAAGCCTCTGTACTAGGGACCTGAAAAATGTTATAAGTACTTTTACTCGTCTATCTGTGTCTCTGATACTCTTACCTCCTGGTACTTTTCGGTCTCGTTGACCGTCTCTTTCTTCCCCGCCTCGGTTTCCTTGCTCTCTTCCTTGGCCTTTTCTTCTCGAGCAGTCTTCAGATAGTCCTTTTCCCCTTTCTGCCTCCTCTGTTCCTTCTTTACCTGTTTGGGTGCCTCCTTGTCTGTTACTTTTTTCTTGTGAGACATCCTGGCATCATAGTCGTCCTTGACCTTTTGAGCTCCAGCCTTGGCCTTCCCTGAGTACTTTTCCAAGCACCGGCTCTTCACTTTGGGATCGGTTTTGAGGTCTTCGTCTAGCTGAAAAGCGTGAGTAGGTCAAGCATTAGAAGAAACATACAAATCCACCGGTACACGCGGGATGAGAAAGCAGTTTGGACCAGAAGTCTGTGCTGGCCAGGGCCTCGCAGTCTCTGAGGATAAAGATCATGTGCTGGGCACGACTTACAGCCACCGTAGCTCGCTGGGGGTTAGCAACAAATTGCATCTTCTCTGGTCGGACCCGAAATATGGAGGGTCTCTCTCTATCTCTGTGTCCAGGACACTCTACCTTGTCTGAGCCACTCTTAGTCGTCAAGAGGATGACCACTTTGGCCTCTTTTCCCTGGATACTGTCGACTGTGGTTACGAAGAAGGGAAGACGATCTGCTGCCAGCTAACCTCGGTCTGAAAAATGACAGTACAATAATGGAATCTGAATGACTCACTGTCTATTTTGGCTTTGACAGCATCCATCTGGGCTCGATGATTGCACAGAATGACCAGGTCCTTAGAGTTGATTCCTTTTTTGACAAGATCAAAGAGCAGGTTCATGAGGACAGAGATCTCTCTGTCATTTTGGCCACGACTCTCCATGCCCTTGACATTGACGAAGACAACTGGACTACCGTCTTCTGCCACAAGCACATTCTTCACTTTGGACAGTTTTCTGTCTCTCTCGGCGACTCCAATCTGCATGTTGTTGCCGTAGATGGGCTGGAGGAGCTGGCGAGTGATTTCGGGATGGCATCTGGAAGTGGAAGGATTGAGAGAGACAAAGAAACTGTGTCTTACCGATAGATTTTCAGCAAACTCTTCTTATAGGACGAGTCTAAAGCATACACCCTGGTCAACAGGCCCTGGGTCAAGAATTTATGAATCGTGGTCCTCTTCTTCAGTTTGAGGTGAGGACCCAGTTGGAAGGAGTCGCCGAGCATGCAGATATGAGTCAGTTCGGGAAGGAGAGAGAGCCAGAGCCTCAACAGGAGAAAGCTGGGCAGCTTCGTCGAGGATGAGTCTCTTGATCGTCATTGAGAATCCCTATTATGCTTCTTGGCATCGTCTCCATCGAGCCGCCCTACTGGGTTGATGGCCTGGCTGAAATGAAAGCAATTACACAGTCTCTTTCTGTCACTCACTATAACAATCCAATCTTCCTGGACTCCTCGGCCACCTGGTACTCTGCTCTGTTCGAGAAATGACGAATAATCTTGATCCCTTGGTAATTCTTCTCAGTCATGTCGGCCCCATTGGTAGCGGCCGCGTTTGTTGGGGCCACAAAGCAGATTCCTCCAGTCTCTCCGTCGACTTCTTCTCCTTGATTTCGGCTTCGGTTGCAGCTATGGCTCTGCCACAGTACAGACCGAACATCTCGGATCGCTCTTCGACAAATGATCGAAAATTGACATCGATAGCATCCACGACATTTTTTGCAGCATGGCGGCTGGGGATGGATCTAGAACTGTTTGCTTCTGAAGCCGCCAATGTCTGAGCGAATGATTTTGACCAAATTGGCGGATCTGGTAGTCGACTCCATCACAAATAAGTACTTTCCGTCGCTGGTTTGCTGAAACATTAACCTGTCACTATCGCTGCCACTCTTACTGTAACTGACCTCCTCTTTGGTGATAGTGAAGAATGTTTGAACCCTTTTGCCACCATTGACCAGCACGGGATGTTCGACAGACATCTCGACACCCGTCCTCCATCGGTAGTCAATATTTGAGCTGGAAACCAGAGTTAAGAATCTTCCAGAGGGATGAAAACACACAAGGCGACATCATCCGCCTCATCTTCTGTAAGCATGAACCGGAGTTCAACTTTTCCATTCTGCATATCAACAATTCTTGCGGCAAACTTGTCGAGGCTGGCCTTTTCGCACTCATCCAACTGTATGAAATATTCAGCCAAATAGGCAGCCACATGGGGATACTGTATGTAGAGGACACACTGTAAGTTGTAAATATTTTAGGGCGATATAGAGCGAACTCACTTCATCTGTGCTGATGTCCTTTTTGGTTCGGAGACTACTGAAGATCCATTTGCGTTCCTCAGAAGTCAGTTTTCTGGGCTCACTCGGGTAGTAGAGCGGAAGCATGTCTCCTTCCACGTCCTTGTTCTGACCGTTGAAGTCCTGAAAGAACCCACATTTCAAGACTGTAGGCTCCGAGTGTCAAATGTTCCTATCCTTGGAACTCTACCCTTCCCAGGGGCCTCCAGATATTCTTCGACTCTTCTCTGAAACAGTCTGATATTTTGTCTCATACCTAAGCATGGTTGTCGGGCAGAGAACAGACCAATACTACCGAACTCTGTCACTGTCAGTCTCTTACCTACCTTTATATACAGAAACTGTATGTGTCTTTTCACCGGATCGTAGATCTTCTCCAGCATGCAATCCTTAAGAGGAACAGCATTGATCATCACGAAGCTGGACGGCGAAAACTCCCTGATCTTCGACTTGAGGAAGAAGGGAACAGGCTCATTTTTGAAGCTGGAACCCACAATGGTCATGTACTGTTCCCGGATCTGAACAAGAGGAAATTATTGGGTATGAGAGTCAGGCAACCTCGTGAATAGCCACTATTTCCTGGTGACATGACTTCTATGGTACAGATACCAGTTGGTATTTTGTCTCTTCCCTCTGTGGGGTGATAGCCGGATGGAGTCTCTTACTCTTTTTGTCGAACTTGACTTGGTCCTTTTCGGCCACGAGAATCTCAACAACGTCCCGGATCATAGGAATCCGAGAGCATGAGGTCTTGACCTTCAGAAGGAAGAAGGCTTCCGGGTCGTTGACGTTCCTCTCGTGTTCGATCTGGAAACGACTGTCAGTGACTGTCACTATCCCTTATACTCACAAACAGAACAAAGCAGTCGTACTGCTGACCAACGACCACAGCTTGAAGGGGAAAGTCTGTCGGCAGAGAGTACGAAGAGACTGCTCCGGCAATCCTGGCATCAGAAGCTTGGTCTCCGAATTCCATGGACGATTTTCGACAATTGGAAGATGTGAGAATGATAGGGATTGAATGAATACGATGCTGCGCCGCATTTCCAGAAGCGTAACACCGACGTTCAACTTGGCTTTTGTAGCGACACAAAATATTGAAGAAACGGTGATTACTGGCCTGGATATCTCCAGAATAATGCCCCACTTTAAGCAACTTATCACACCCATTCCATCATCTGGTCGTGATGAACTGAACTCTTCGACCAGACCGTATTGTTGAGTTTCGACTCCCCTAAAATGGCCCTTTTTCTAGATTTCAGAAAGCACGATCTCAGAACGCAAGCTAAAAGACATCTCGCTAGACAACACATAAAAGAAACCATGCACGTCAGAAAATAAACATGAACTGCGGTTAAATGTTTATGTGAAAAGTGCGGGTAAAGAAAAATCACAAACTGTACAGATAAAACGACCCAAAAGCATGTAGAGTAAAAAAAGAATAAGTGAAAAGTTATTCAACAGTGACGGACTTGGCCAAGTTGCGAGGACGGTCGACGTTGAAACCGTTCAGCTCCGCGATGTGGTAGGAAAGAAGTTGCAGTGGGATGACGGAAAGTATGTTCTGCACGCAGTCGACAGTCTTTGGCACGCGAAGAATATGCTTCATGCCACCGAGATCGCTCTCGGGCACGGACTCGTCGGCAATGATGATGGGAGCTCCACCGCGAGCAGTCACCTGGCTCAGAGCATTGAGAGACTTCTGAGACCGATTGGATGGAACCATTAACAAAAACGAATCACCTTGTAAACAGAGTCATTGCAGACGATCATGGCGATGCGGCGGTTCTCGTCGACCATGGCAAGAGGACCGTGCTTCAGTTCGCCAGACAGGATTCCTTCACAGTGCATGTAGGACAGCTCTTTGATCTTCAGAGCTCCCTCCAGACAAGTGGCAAAGTTGAATCCACGACCCATGATCAGCAGTGATTTCTCCTGGTAGAGTTCCTTGGCAACCTCCTGAAGTTGAGCATCGAGCGAGAGAACCTGGCGAATTTGATCTGAAATCGCGACAAATAATGTTGACAAAGAATGACCGATCACGAACCAGGAAGGTTGTTTAGAGCGTCAATGATGTCGTCACGGCGTTTTCGGGCGGACATGCGATCATCGCTGAGACAGAGAGCGAACATTAGAAGTGACAGAATCTGTGACGTGTAGGCTTTGGTCGAGGCGACTCCAATTTCAGGTCCGGCGTTGATGTGCACTCCGCAATGCGATTCACGGCAGATAGAGGATCCGACGGTGTTGGTCACTCCGATGAGCAGAGCTCCGCGGGGCTTGCAGTACCTGAACAATAAGGATGTGCCCGAAGTGAGAAGTATAATACCTCAGGGCCATGAGAGTATCAGCTGTCTCTCCACTCTGCGACACGAAGATGCAGACGTCATCTCGGAAGATTGGAGTCTCGCGATCGAGGAAATCGGAAGCCAGCTCCAGGACAACGGGCAGCTCCGAGAGCTCCTCGAGGATTTGACGACACGCGATGGCGCTGTTATAGCTGGTTCCACAGGCCACCATGATGAGTCTGCGACAGCGCTTGATGTCCTTGAGGTACTCCTTGATTCCTCCCAGCACAACTTGTCCCGACGGCAAAACGCGACCTCGCATGGTGTTGACAACGGAATCCGGCTGCTCGTAGATTTCCTGAATGCTGATTAGATGCAACTATCGAGATAGCTAGCTAACCTTCTGCATGAAAGTCTTAAAAGACCCCTTCATGATCTCCTGCAGCTCCATGGTTAGGCTCTGAACCTCTCTCTTCTGGTCGGCATCCTCACGAAGACCGCGACGAATACGATGGATGCTGAGAGCTCCATCCTCGACAAAAGCCACGTCGTCATCCTCGAGGAAGAGGACCTGCTTGGTGTGCTCGATAATGGCAGCAGCGTCGGAGGCGAAGAAGTACTCGGCTTCCCAGTTGCTCAGATCGGCCGCGGTGAAGTTGGTCGTCAGCGGCTGATCGGCGGCGTTGACCTTCACAGCTGAAAACAGATCACGATTGAACAAATAAATACAAAGGAGAACATGTTAGGCTTTCGAAAGGGTAGCATACAAAGGTATTCACCCAAGCTATTCATGAATGCTGACAGACGACGAACTGCTTTCTCTGTTGCAACTTTACAACGAGTATTTCCAAAACATACCTGTGGAAAGGTCCAGCATAGTGGGCGTCTCAACGAAAGACTCCTCACATGATCCTCGGCGAAGATGAGTGGCCTGGGATGAAGTGAATCGTCTTGCTGAAAATCACTGTATATGCCAAGAACAAACAAAAGTTTCGAGCAACTGTTAGGACATAAGACGGACAAGAATAACAAGCGGTCAAGTCATGCAACCGTACCATCATCCAGGCGATGGTGTTGTTCGTCGGACCAACGGAAGTCCGCATCTGAATCAGGCAGATACTCAGGCACAAATTTGAATGGATAGATGAAAAAGTACCTTTGCTGAAAGAGACGGGGAAATGGTTGGTGCTGAGGCGTGAGTTGCTCTTGATTCCAACAAGAAGAGGCGAGCCACGACGAGTGGCAACGAGCTGGCCGGGGAATTTTCGAGACTTGAAGGCCAGAGCAAAAGCTCCTTCCTAAAACAAGAGATGGGTTGAAAGAGATCTGTGACGCACCAGCTGCTGGATGACCGTCTCGACGAGCTGCCGGAACGAGAAGTCGGGATAGCGATCGTGGATGTGCTGGGTGAGCTTGGCAATGACTTCCGTATCTGTCTCGGACTCGAACTTGTGTCCCTTCTTGACGAGGTACTCCTTGATCTCGCGATAGTTAGTGATGATTCCGTTGTGAACGACCACGAAATCTGAACAGACGCCATATAGCAGACAAATTTTCAGTCTTACCACACTGCTCGTTACTACGCTGGGGATGGCTGTTGACGTCTTGAGGAGAGCCGTGTGTAGCCCAACGAGTGTGGGCGATGCCGCAGTGAATCTCGTACGACATGTCCATGTCGAGGTCCTTCAACGATTTGACCGATTCCGCGAGAACGGCAACTTTCCCGGCCTTCCGGAGTAGGAACATCTCGTCGTGCGGTTGGCTCTTGTCATCGCCTCCATCGATGGCGAAGCCAGCAGAATCATAGCCTCTGTACTCCATTCGCTGCAGACCCTGGATCAGAATGTCGATGATCTCGGACCTCTTCTTCGGGGCGAGGAAGTTCAGGTAGGCAAAGATTCCGCACATCTTGTTGGCTGAAAGACAGTACCGTGTTTGGAAAGAGAATGATAAAAGAGCAAAAAAGTAACAGCTGAGAGAAATCAACTTGGGAGGTTATCGAAAAAGATGCTACTTGCAGTGCACTTTTACATAAAGAATCGAACAAACGTAATAAGCAAACAAAAACGAACGCACGAGCTAGAAAAATGAAAAAATACGACTTATATGTGGTAAAAAAAAATTGAGATCGGTAAGCAAGCTAACATGTCACGAATTCGTTCACAGTAAAATAGAGGACTCTAGAGATGACTGGATCCGAAATGCAGCAAAAATTACACAGAGACGGATAGAAGAAAAACATGGAACCGATCGAGGAAAAAGTCAACAGCCAACAAAAAAAAATTTGGCCTAAATTACTGTTTGGGCGCGAAGTATGCCGCGGAATTCAAGCAATGAAAAATTCGATCAAAGAAAAAGCGATTAGGAAGAGAAGCCAACTGCTCACAGATTTCTTATCAATTTCTTATCAACAGGTGCGTTCAAAGTTAGAGGACTCGGCTAGTTATTCAAAAACAAGAAACAAGGATAATTTCATCTGAATTCAGGAAAAAAGACAGGCTATAGAGATTGAAGAAGAGTGCTCGAGGGTTTCGACTTATATCGTCAACGAGACAGGTCGAACAGGGTCCGTTACATGCAAAGACAAACAACAGAGAGACCCCATGTCAAATAGAGTCCTCTTATGAACACATTTTCCGATTAGAGAATACTTTTTGATGCGTCGGCGCTCAGCTGACCCGAGTCTGTCAGAAAGAATCTGATCAAATAAGTGCTTCCAAAGATCGAAAGGAACAGGAGGGAGTTTTCGATCATACTTTGAGGGGGATTGGAGCGCCACGTTCAATACAACACGTGGCTGTGACCGAGTCATCAGTATGTGTGTGTGTGTGTGGTCCACTGATTACAGACCATACCCGCGTTCCAAGAATGGGGACCAGAAGAGGAAGTGAAGTTTACACAGCGGAGAGAGCGGTCATCTCTAATGAACAGATCGCCGGAGAGAGATGACTCGGATAAGATAACGTGGAATTGCTACGTGGCCGTGTGGGAAAATCTTGAGAAGAGTCGGGCATGATATAGAGACAGAGAGAGAGAGAGAGAGAGAGAGATCAAACTTCGGTTTCGATTCTCGTCCCAGGACTCCCGGACTAAATGACTCAAAACTTGAGTTCAATGAAAACGGTTTAAAAGGGATCAAGAGATGCTTCCATAAACCGAATTAGAAGGGAAAAAAGAGAGGAACACAACGTGGCATCTGTTCGCCGGTCGAAAATCAATGAGACTACGCCTAGTTTTTTTTTCAGAGCTGGAGAAACAATAACAGACACACAAATAGTCAGATCACATTCTTGTTTTTTCTTCCTCTTCCTTTACATCTTCTTTTTTCGCAGGAAATGCCCATTTCTGTTCGGTGCCTGGAAAAGTAACTATTGCAGAAAAAGAAACTGTTACCTGATCCAAAGATGAGAAAAATTATCATTCCGAGGAAGTTTACTACTGAAGCCATGATAAAGACGTGCTGCCAGCCGTGTCTGTCGTTTTTTCGCAGCGCAGAAACAGCGTAGGGGGTAGAAAGTCGAGCAAGTTGGGAGAAGAAGAGGGACATGGCGGAGAGAGTCTGTAGAGAGTATAGGGGTCATTTACGCAATTTTCGGATTGAAGACAGCATTTTCAAGCATTCTGATGTTTTGCAAATTTGCTGACCAAATCAAAAGCTACAACTTTGCAGTACATCGTAAAGGATAAATCCGCCGCTTTCGACCCAAAAGTTGGCAAACCATGAAACGTCTCGTTCGGCTCTGATACAGTTTTATTGCGGCGTTTTTTGAGAGCTTTAAGAGCTCACCTCCGAGCTTTCCAATGTCCTGCAAAGTTGTAGCAGTCGTAGTATCATTCTACAGTTTTGCAGAACATGGGAAATCTCCAAAATGGTGCCGAAAATGGCGAGGTTATCGATCAGAACATGGGCAGAACTCTACCTGGGTGTGTTGCGGAGCCAGAGACAGTAGACTGGTAGTGTGACCGGCCGATTCGATACTTTGAGAAGTGGAAATGCCTGAGGAGATGGCTAAGGCCACCCCAGGATCGTCACAGCCGACAGTGAATGCCATCAGGAGGAAGAAGATGACCACTCCGGAACTAGCTGGAATCAGTCTTGTCAAGTAATTACTTGCTCTTTCGAACCATCTCTAGCTTCTCTTTTACTGTAAGATTATCGTCCTGACAAAAGTTCCTTTGCGACATTTGTAATTGCAATTAGTCTCTATAGCGCTCCGTGTACTACAAAAGAACCAAGAGATCTTCAGATTTACTCACAAATTCCTTGGGACAGCTTGACAGAAAGGGTAGGAGACAGTTTCCCATATTTCTTGAAGTAGTCAACAGTAGCACTCCATGTCAGACGTGTTACGAAGGAGCAGGAATTGGGGACGGCTTCGAACCAGCCATTCTGAGCCCATAATTAGTACTCTTACTGTTGCCTCACCATGATTGGACTGATCATGACCTCTTCCTTGAAGAAGGAAGGGAAAAATGATTGAGAGACGGTCAGTCCGACAGTACAGACAAAGTTTGTGAGGAATTCTGCCCAAACTGCTGGTGAGAGCAGGATCTTCTGGTACGGCACGGGAGTCTAAAATCGCGAAATCTTAGATAGAAAATCAACCAGACGAGGCATGCAATTGGTGGCCACGACTATTAGATTCGGTAAGTTTTTTTTTCGATGAATTGGTTATAGTATGGATCCAACATTTGTGACGTCATTGACAGGGTGAAGACGACATTTCCGGACTTACCGATATTAGGCAAAGTTGTAGGATATGGTACTTTGCAGAACATAGGAAAGTCTGAAAATACCGTCTTGGACCCTAAGAATCAAGTCATGTCGCTTTTCTCGAATATGCAACGTGGCGTGGTTCACAATAAGATGTGGGCTTCTGTTAGAGCGGATACTGTAGCATTCAGTCTCTTCTCTTTATCGACTCACGTTGTTCTTTTCTGACACATGGACATGTTCGGTCAAAAAGTTAAGCTCTTTGTCCGAAATTGCTCGACAAGTTCGGGGTGATTCTGCAGCGAAGAGCTGCCAGAGAAGGCAAAAGGCCGCTCCAAAGATGCCTGTTTTCTCCATTGGCAATCAGAATACTTGTAGCTCACTCATAATATAAAAGTTTGTCTGCCATCCGAGAGAGCTGGCACAGATGAAGCCAGTCAACGGTCCTCCAACTATCCCAGCAATCTGTCCGCCAAGATAGAAGACAGCCAAGGCTGTGCTCCTCTCGAATCGGGGAAACCATTTGTCGATCAGGGAGTAGACAGCCACAGCAAAGAAGGCCTGAAAGTTTAGATTCCAATCTCCCAGTAAGGCAGCAATGCTGTCCGCCAACTCTTGATCAAGGGCGTCGATATGCTTCAGCTTCGAGAATCTCCCTGCGTATGGGGGTTGAGTTGATGCGTTACTTTTGAGCCGGCTTACATGAGATATTCCGATCAGAACTCGAAGAACGAAGACTGCTGCATAGCCGATGTGAACAGCAGCCACAGGAACCAGGATGTTGAAGAGAACATGGGTCAGAATTACAATTTGGAGGAGCAGAGAGCTCGAGAGACAGCGAGCGAGCCAGATCGACGGGATCTGTGCCGCAATGGATCCCCATGGAGCGGCAGAAAGAAGAACGTCTTCCTGTGTGTCAGAATGCAGAAGTGACACGGATAAGGTTTACCTGATGCTGTGTCCATTGCAGAGTTCCCTGAAATCAATCGAGTTCAAGGCTTGTAAAAGTCGTTCGAGCTTTCTAACCGTCAGGTTCTATTTTGGAAGCAACTGACTCGACAGTTATAGAGCACAGCTTCTTTCCCACCAAACTTACATGATAGCTGTGATGGGAAGACGAATTAACTCGATGACATTTGGACGAGATGTTCTTCGGGTGGTCGACGACCATGCATGTTAAGTTCAACCCTAAGTTTATTTTTTTGAAGTCACAAAAACTTACCAAAGTTGTTGACAAACAGCGTCGAGCAGAAGTAGCTGAAGGCGATTAGGAGTA
The DNA here is from genome assembly GCA_037178855.1 of Oscheius sp. JU75. Taxonomy (NCBI): domain Eukaryota; kingdom Metazoa; phylum Nematoda; class Chromadorea; order Rhabditida; family Rhabditidae; genus Oscheius; species Oscheius sp. JU75. The sequence continues at coordinate 7,893,230 of JASJZC010000006.1, read as the reverse complement.
TCACATGAAGCCTTCGGCTTCGGGGATCCCAGAGAGCTAAAGAGTAAGAGTTGAAAGGGAAAAAATGGAAAATAGTACCAACAGAAGCCATGGGTTGGTTATCACGGAAAGGTTTCTTATCATGTTTGGTCCTCTTCTTCTCTAGTCAAAAACCAATAATACTTGCAAGATTAACAGATGTTTTGGTACAGTTTTAGTCTTCTCACGTCTTTAGAAACCTCCAAGAAACAATTGAGACAGTAGAGGAGAGTCGTTTATTCCGTGTCTTCAAGACTAGAGGTAGAAGCCCACGGGTACGCCGGCCTTCTGCTTGAGCATGACGTTCCTGACAGCCTACTCGAAGCCGTCCTCGGAGACCATCTTCCTCTGGGCCCTCAGAGCCATCATGTCGGCCTCGGTAAAGATTGCCTTGATCTCGGCTCCCGAGAAAGTCTTGGGTGCGTTTGGCGTAACCTTATAGTCAAAAGAGAAATTCTAGAGTTGGTTAAAAGACCATCAAACCAAACAGTAGCAAAGTGTTATCGGTAGATAGGACATTACGTTACTTAAGGCTTCGGACAGGTAGTCTACCTATGGCTACACCAAACCTTTGTCTACTTCTTGTGGGTTACAGCTGCTATGTGTCTCACAGACTGTACTTGCAAGAGTAGACTAGCCTTCCACGACGACGACAGCATGCTGCTCCTCCTCGAAGAGCACATGGACTCTGGACGATAGATATTCTGTCGGAGGATGAATTCTCTCTCGAGCAGCAGGTAGTCATGCACACGATTCTGCTTCAGAAGACGCAGTAGACACTGCTACCTCGGGGCCCGCTAGGCAGCTGTGTTCAGATATTCGACGCTCTTCTGCTTCATCGGCACCTTCAACGGCGCATGTTCCCGCTTCTGACGACGAGGAGCGGCTGAACGGTTTCCCATGATTCTAGGATTGAGTTGGGAAAGTAGAGATGGTAGCTTATCTCGAGTAGACGAATTTAGTCGACACGACCTCGAACAGCCAGTTCTTCAATTCCAAGTGACTAATTGCCAGAGCTTTTCCTTTTGTAGGCTTTGTTTTCGAATTTGATTGTTTTTCAAATAAAAGTTTTTGAACAACTAGAACTCAAACACTAATGTCTCTCTCTCCCCTTATTGCTCCTGCCTCTAACAGAAGCGGAAGAAACGATAAGAATTTGGCATACTAAACTGGTACAACCTGCACTGATTTTTTCGTGCTCTGCAGGATTTCAGAATATTCTGGACTCTTGTTGGAATGTTCTCAAGCCACCGGCTACAGAGGGTCACGACACAACTTACACAGGCAAACTAGTGCTCACTCTAAAACATTGGTATCTTCTTGATCGTTGCTTAGGTTTTTTGCTCTGCTTCTCTTCCGTAGAGCGCCGAATCTCTAGATGTGACTGATCCTAACACACTGGTGTCCTGAGGCTGATGTGAAAAGATGATGTGAAAAGCGTCGCTGAACAACATTGCCGATTACGAGAACAAACAGATTTCAAGCAGCAGTTTGGACATCATACGGACAAGAACAACAAGCTTTCAAAGAAGGGCAGAGCCGTGAAACGTGTCTTTAACCATATGCATAAGAAGACCAAGCTGGTGGCCATGGATGTACTTTGAATTTCATCACAAAAGTAATGAACTGTTGGATTGTCTTCCGCGAGCCGCTTTCTTGTGACAGAGGATATCATTTGATATAGTCATGTATACACAATTGGAGCTTGGACGGTTTATCAGACTCTACACTGATCAATCGTCTTCTTTCAGACTTCTCTCAGTACTTCACAAATGTTATTGACCTTCGCCACAGTACTGAGAATCTCTTTAGCACTGCTCATCCGACAGTCAGCAAGTGCACGTGCTCCGCCTATACCACCCTTATCCCCAGCCCTCCTTGACTTGTTTGCCCGTTCCTGCCAGTCTCGAGACGCGCCGCGTACCCCTAGCGTCGCGTCCGTGCATAATATGTACGTAGCACGTGTTATTCTGTTTGTGTCTCTCTCTGACTGCTCATTGATCGTCGTCCTGTCTGCCAACTGTTTTCCTCTCCCAGTCCGTCTTGTTATCCTCCCCGTACACTCTCGTCTCTCTGCTTATTTAGCCGTGGTGAATGCATCGCGTGACTTCTCATCCGTACCACTTCTCCTTCCGGGCCCCACCCAATTCCAATTCTCGCCTTTTTGTGCCGTCGTCCAGGGGCCCGCACTTGTTTACCCCAATCGGGCGGCGGGGAGAACGTGACCGCCAGCGGTGTTCCGTCGTCGATTGGTCATCAACACACGTCAGTTCCTCAAAAGCATACCTTCTCCCATTCATACCTTCCCTTCCTCCCATTTTTTGGCTTCTTTACCAGCCTGATTTTACAGACGATGGAAGAAGAAAAGCTCATTCTCACAATCGATGAGACGATTCATGCTGAGAACATTCCCGAGACGAGTGTGCCAAAAACATTCACGACACAATGGAAGGGGACTCTGGTTCCGATGAATGGTAAGTTGGTGCTGAAAACAGCGTGGAACAAAACTGTTATTCCTGGACTATGCACGCTCCAATGACAACCTCCTCCTTTAACCCTTTGTCCCTTTTCCGAACAGTCCGAACAGTCATAAGCGAGACTCGCAAATTCGGTCCTTACCATAGAAGTTTTTTTTTAACCTATACGTACTCATCCTAAACTAGCTTTTTCCACATGGCGCAGTCGGTTAGAGCGGCGACTGGGAAGCCAAAGGCCTCAATGCCCGACAAAAGTTTATATTTTTCCGATCAAACATCCTGAGTAACTTTTAGAAGCTTTCTGATTTATTGATTTGACCAAAAGCAGCGTTACAAGGTCAAATGACATAGTTTAAATTTCAGACCATTCGGACAAGGAGGCCGTTCTCTACACATGCCCGAACAGTGGCCTCGACTACCGGTTCATTCTGCACAGGAAGAATCACCAGAAGGCGGATAACTACGCCTGCGCTCGTTGTAAGTCAAGGAAGAAGTACGTTCGGATATTGGTAAGTCACCACCTTGTTTTATCACAGTCTCTCTCTTCCAGATTGCCGGGGAGTACTTTCTCGAGGATCCCGCCAAGCTGGATCACATCTGTTATCTGGGAGCCGAAGAGTTACGGAAAGTTCGGGAGAGCATGGAGAAGGTTAAGTCCCAGGAACTGCTAAGAGACAGACAGAACAAAGTGAAGAAACAACGTCCACGTTCCGGGGATCAGATGCTGGATCTGTCCAGGATACAGCACGAGACGGGTGTCTTCCCGTTCAATGCGATTGCCAGTCTCTTCGAAGAGCAGCACCAGTCGCATCCGGAAGGCATCATCTCGATGGGATCACCTGGCTCGGGAGACGACGACGTGGATGTAGAGGCTCCTCCCGCAGCCGGTTCACTCCTGGACTCAGTCTTCAATAACACGATCAAGGTGGAACAAGAGGAGAGGAAGGAACAGGACGTGATGAAGAGCGATCCCGAGCCAAAAGTAGGTTTTTCCCTTTCTGTTTCTTTTGTAAATTTTTCGAATGAAGTCACTACAAAAAAGTGCAAGTTGTGGCCACAACAGGCGCGACCTTACGTTTTGAGAAAACATTTGTGGGTCGAAGACTACTTTTTCGGACTTTGCGATGTCCTCTACAACTTTGCAGAACATCAAGAGGCTCAAAATATCGTTTTAACCTTGAAAACCTCCCATACGCACTTCGATAGGAAAGTTCCAATTGAGAACATACGGGACTTTCAAATGCTTCAGCCGAAGTCTATTCAATTAATTTTCAGGAGCCTGTAGTCAAACGTCCTCGAGCTGAATCCTTCAGTTTCCTGCCTACACCACATCCCGAAAAAGATGACGGCAGTTTCTACATCAGTCTTAACCGTGCACTTTCGGGAATCCGACCAGATTCGCGCTCCAAAGCCGAGAATGAGATTCTGCGCTTTGTGTACAGCAAGCTCTACGAGAAGTACTCTGTATAAATTGTATTTACTGTACATAACTTAAATTATTCCACCTGTTGATACTGTACATAAAGATATTTACACTTATTGTCTTCCCTCCCCTTCTGGTCGCTCTTTCAACGTCTACCGTAAACTCTCATTTCTAGGGAAAGAGTTGTGAAACTACCGTAGCCGGTGCACCAACTCGTCAGAATAGACTTTGATGCGCAGCGAAATTCGAAAAAAGCTGCGTACCGAGGCCTGAGATTAAGAGTTGGTGCGCAGCCCCGGGAAATTGCGATTTTTGAGCGCACTAACTTTGAATCATGTGCGTAGATACGCAGCGAGACTTGTAAACAACTGCGCTTCGATTCCAATGGCCGAAGAGAAAATACTACTGTTTCCAATACCGGTCTCTTTGCAGATATGCAGTACCTGATAGTGCCGTTCGACAGCACAGACGGAGGTATGCTAGTCGATCGAGACATCGCTTGTATGAGTGAAATGATCCATAAGATGGCAACTGACTGTGATCTCGACAATGCCTCGGACCCGAAAACGCTTCCCATACCATTGCCCAACGTCTCGGCTGCCACATTCACAAGAGTCATCGACTGGTGTCAGAGACACGCTCGAGACCAGTGGGTACAGCCTGATGAGGACTGCAAAAACACGACATTTGAGCCTGAAGATGAAGCCTTTTTTAGCATGAATATTCCCGATTTCATGGCTATTTGGAAGGTACAGTTTTCTACAGTTTCTAAGAGAAGAAAAGACTTTCAGGCGGCTGACTACCTCGACATTCCACATCTGAACTATCACTGTATCCAGAAACTCTCGAACCTGATCAAGGCCATGGATACCGTGGAAGAAATCGGCGCCTTTCTGGGCATCAAACAAGATCTGACTCCTGAACAGAGAGCTGAGATCAGGAACAGGTGGAAATGGGCTCTCGAGTATAAGACTAAGTAAGCCAGTGATCTAATCGTTTGTATCATAACAAAAAGCTTTTTCTTTTTACCCTGTCAGCCACGTTGCCATAATAAAGCTCGAAACCAACCTTCGAATACTCTGTGAGACGTTCTAAAGTTCCGCAAAGTTGTGGAACAGAGCAAGGGTTACCACATTTGAGAACATCGGAAAATCGAAAAATGGGTTCTTGAGTCCGAATCGAAGGTAGCCGCAACCAAAGTGTCGCTCCTGAAACATGACTTGGATTGTCGAGTTTCTGCTCCAAGAACGACTTTTCCAACTTACTGATGCTCGGAAAAGCTTTAGCCCTTGAACTGTTCTATAACCTAGCAAAACATCAAGGATTTCTAAAACGCCGTAGTGAGACCAAAAAAACCTACACATCTATTTTTGACGAAGGGTAAGCAGCCAATAGTTTACGGTAACCTAACAACGTCTTATCCTCTGTCATCTCTTTTGTGAACGTGAAATTCATTCAAGAAGCTCTCTTTGTAGGTCTGAGTATGAGCTTAGGGGTAGCAACCAGTTCAGACTGTGGGGCCTCATCGTCTTTAGACGGACTTGAACAAAGGACAGCAGCCCAAGTTTGGGAAAAGGAGAGACGCTTCATTGTGTCCATTCCTTTTCCACTCCACATTCCACTTTTCACATTTGTCGATGGCAGAGTTGATCCACATCGGCAAATATTGACTGTATGACCAGTCACTCTCATAACAAGAACTCTGAATATCAGGAAAGAGTCACAGAAGATTATTCCGTGTTGTAGTTCAGTGTATGTATTTTCAACAGCAGTCTTTCAGCCGCGCAGTCCCCAAAATAAGCTCCTCTATTCTCGACGTGAGAGTCCCGTTCTGCGTCTCTGCTCCTCCCGGGCTAGTGTCCTTGCGAGTGGCGTGATCTTTATTGCAACAGCCAGCCGTCGGCATGCTTTTTTTCCCCCTGTCAGCATTTAGATGCAGCTTTTGAGCATGAGGTTTTTGAAATGGGTAGGATACATTGGGCCTTCGCCCTTTGTTCCCGGTTTCTACGGACTCCATCCAAGATAAACGACACATTTCCTGATAAGTGCACCATGGGGGGGAAAAGTCACCCCATTCCGTCTGCAAGAGATCGTTCTTCTCTGGAATCAGTCTGCCCTTTCCAACCATATTTCGAAGGACCTGTTGTTTTTGACGGGTTCCGCGGACAAACAAGAGTCCAACTGATGGGGTGGCATGACCCACTGTTGACACCCCGCTACACACAAGCCGCTTATTTTTTTTTTAAAGTAGACTTTTTTCTTAATATTTGTGGAAAGACCCCTTTTTACCTTTTTTTTTATTAGGGGGCTGTAGGTATGTTCCAAATACCTACTAGTTGAAAGCCTCGTAGTAAAATCACTTTATCATAAGACTCATAGACAACGACCATCCGTCTACGACGGCTTCGCCGCCTTTTGAGAGACTGTCGTCTACCTGCCTGCCTTTTTAATGATTCTATCTTTGTTTATAGCACAAATGCTCGCTAAAAACACACTAACGTCGTCTCTTTTTGAACGGCAACAGCCTTGTACAGATCCACGTTCTTCGTTAAGTTTCTTGACTTCTGTCACGTTGGCCTGCGTTTTTAGAGGTAAGGATAGTGCAAAGTGTGCTGTTTAGGTATTATCTGGCAGTACTTTATGTCTACTTTCCTCTATGAAGTCTAAAGGCAGCTTCGCCGCCAACCATTACATTTTACCGCGTAATTTCCCAAGAGCAACTCGTTCTACCTTGAACTTCAAAGTTGACTTGCCGTCTAATTGCTTGGTAGTAACTAACTGACAAGAAATTATCGCTTCTAGTTCGTATCTCGGACAAACAATGCCCGCCACAGAAGCCATGGTGCTTTAGATAGTAGAGATACTTGCGGGAAGGTGCTAGTATGCTATCGGATCGGCCCATGATGTTGCAATTTTGGAACTTCTGCACACATCTCATGGAAGTGTTGGGGAGGGATCAACTTTTTTTGTCTTATTCTCATGATATTCATACATGACTATTTCGAGTGTTTCGAGAAGTCCTTAGCTTGTGTACCGCAGTTCACAAGGCTCGCCATCGAAGCTTAAAGAAGATCTTTGGGTCCTTGTTCGGTCTCCAGATTCTGATTGCCATTGTCCACGTAGATCCCCAGTTCACTTCGGAAAAGAATCCATTCTCGTCGAAGATGAAGGTGAAGGTCCGAGAGATCTAGATCAGGGGCGACTGGCTCTCGTAGAGTTGCAGTATAGCGTGTCCAGTTCCTGCTCGAAGACTCTGGTTGTGAGACAAGGCGATCGGAACGCAGCTCGCCTTCGACGATCAGAAGACGAGTTGCGTTCCGACATCGGTCTTCTTCTGCTGCTGCGCTGGACGAGACTGACTCCTCTTCCAGAGTCCAGTTATTATTTGCTTGAATTGGAGTGTTTTGAGAGACAAACGTTGCAAAGTTTGTATAGTTGGAAACCGAGAGAACGAGAGGAAAACGAGAGAAAAGAAGTAACAGGAACAGTTGCTAATTGTCTGCGAAACTAATTAGGCATCGGGGTAGACTGCTAGTCGGGGAAATCTATGTCTCTAAATCTCCCTATCTCTCTGTCCATGTGCTCTATCTCTCTAAATCTCTCAGTCTATCTATCTCTTGAACGAACATACACAGATTAGTGATCTTTGCTATAACTGTTGGAGAGATCGTCATTTGAAGAGAAGCTGCTAGCTCTGTTTACACAGTAGTGTCTCAGTTTCCTTTGACTGCAACTTTTTCTACACTGGTCCACTGAGAAACTGCCAAAACCCGCTACTTTTTCAAGCCAATGAAAATAGGTTTTCCCTATTTTCGAGTTTAAGTTACTCGAGCGAACTCACCGTTGCGCGTATGCTTAGAGAAAATAGAAAGATTCGCATCCTTTTCGGCTCCTTTCGACGTGGATCAAGTTGTTCAACTGTGAGTGACGGGCAAAAATTCTATTCTTTATATTCTCTTGTTTGTTGCTTCAGTAGTAAAACATGAAGTTATGTTTGCTTCACGATATAGAGAATATTTGAATCCTTCAGTTCGTCCCATTAATAAATAACTATTTCTTTAACACTTGGTCTCTCCTTGCCAAGCTCTAAATCTCTTCCTGTTCCAGGCAGCTGGGTGCAAAATGCCCAGTGCACAGACCTTCTACGATGGCTCGAACTTCTTCGAGCCACTGGCGGAAACATTAGGAATTGGTGTCGATAAGGTCAACTTCACGCTCTGCATATTCTCAGCTATTCCGCTGTCGCTCCTCTACAGAACATTCTTCCCTGCCGGGAAGGTTTCAAAACAAGTCAGGACATTTATACCTCTCTTGATTGGGTTTTTGTTCTGCTTCTTCTGTTTTGGGAGGTAGGCCACTGAGTTTTCAAATATGAAAAAAATTTTAGAGCAGTGAAACATCTCTTGGCGAACTGCCTAATCAGCTATGCTCTAATGTACTTCTCGCCACCGAAACATGTTCACAAGTACGTCAAACTCTTATCATTCCAGCATGGGTTGCGATAAAAAGTTCCGGACAGCTCGGAAGAGTTGAGCCTATCAAGGAAAGACAAAAAGTTTTTGCAAGCCCGGGAATCGAACCCGGTTCTAGTCAGATCTTACCGGCTGAGGCGCGCGCCAGAAGTTTTTAATACTTGTTGTGATACACTTTCGTTCGTGATCAGTCTTCCAGGTTCTACAAAGTTCCATTCCAGAGTAGTTTTCGTTTTCTCTATTGGCTACCTCCTCTGGATCCATTTCTACAGATGGCTCTTGCTGACAGCCTACTACCTGGATGTGACCGGCCCAATCATGGTCGCTGTCCAAAAGGTAAAAACAGAAACGGGGATGCAAAAAAGGACATTTTTAGATCACTCTCCTTGCCTTCTCAATACACGACGGAATGGGCAGAAAGGCCGAATCGTTGAATGAGACACAGAAGAGAGAAGCGGTCAAGGAAATACCGACCCTACTCGAGTACATGTCCTACATTTTCAACTTCCAGGTAAAGAGTCATAAAATACACAGATCTATTGATTGTTCAGACTGTTCTCACCGGTCCGGCCAACATCTATGCCGACTGGAATTCTTTCCTGAATGGCACTCACGTCCTGCCTGATAAGGATGGCAAGGTAGGCAGCAGCTCGTAGAAAAAAAAATAAGGATCTTTTGATAAGAAGGGGGACGATTCTGTCGCGTTCTTTGATGCCCAGATCACTGGAAGCAGTTGGCGAGGGTTTTTGAAAAAAATGTTGCGGACAGCAAAACATGAGAATGAGCAGCGCAGAAGTATTGGTAAAAAATTTCTGAGCAAAGATGTCGTATCTGCCCGCCCGGTCTCAAAGTTTTTGTGTACCACGATGGAAAATTTTCTAACTGGACAATATCGAAAGGGATAAGGATGTTTTAATATTGGAACCAGATCGGAACACCACCCTTCGCACCGGACTACTTTCATCCTGTTCACGTCGGAATGTATGGGCCTGTGAAATGCGAACAGGCACTAAGTGTCATCAAGAGGGTTTTTTGAATGGAATCGTGACAGGACCTTACAATAAGACACAATAGGCAGATATTTGAAAAAGAAATGAAGAACAGTCTGTTACGTTACGTTAGGTTCTAACAGTAGGTAGCCCGTTCGGGTTAGCTCCAGGATCAGAGACAATCTACCTGGTCCTTTACAAATCAAGCATGTGGTCAAAGCAGGCCGTATAGACAAGCCTAAAATTCATGACGGAGATAAAAAGATGTTTCAGTACCCCTCTCCTACCGGAGTCGCTCTAAAGAAGCTGGCCGAGTCTATGGTCTACCTCTACATTGTCGTCTTCTACGTAGGCACCTACGTCCCTGAACTGATTGCCAAGGAAGAATATCTGGCACTGCCTTTCTGGCAATGGGCACTCTGGTGGTTCTTCACCATTTTCCTCATCCGTGTCAACTACTACTTTGCCTGGACTTTTGGTATAGTTTCGGTGGTCACTCTCTCATGAGAAATGTTCAGCCGACGCGGTCTGCAACATGAGCGGGTATGGGTTCAGTGGCTACGACAAGGAAGGCCATCCCAAATGGGAACTCTGCACAAATGTCAAGCCCGTCCAGGTCGAAATGGCTCAAAGTTTCAAGGAGACACTGGATGGCTGGAACATCCAGACCGGACACTGGCTCAGGAAAGTCGCTTATGAGAGAACTCCAAAGAGTGTCAACACTTGGGCGACATACTCTCTGTCAGCCATCTGGCATGGAATTTCTGTTGGCTATTACATCACTTTCCTGTCCGGTGACATCATGACCTCAGCTGGAGCTACGGTTGGTTTCAGTCAAAGCCGAAACGTAAGGAGGTTTCAGTTCCGTCGCTGCATGAGATGGCGGTTTGTGGACAACAACACACACAAATTCTTCTATGATATTGTCACTTTCTTTGCCACAAAGGTAGGCAGTCTATGTCAGCTGTCTGTCCATCAAAGGTTGCGAAAGTAGAATAATGTTACGCACCAACATGTGCTCGATGCGATACTTTTTCGGAACTGGCTGTGTATCGAACCATACGGGTATGAATTGGTGCGCACTAAAGACTTGCGGCTGCCAACTGTTCACTGTCCTATGTCCACTCTGTATTATCTACCACTCTTATTGTCTACTGCACAATGAATGTGACTGTCTGATGTATGCTGTCAGCCCATTGTCTGTGCCCTCCCTCTCTTGTCCACCATTTACTGTTCTTGACTCATGCTGTCAGTGCCGATACACACCCTGATTCGAAAATTTCCAGGTAGCCCTTGCCTACACCACGTTCGCCTTCGTCACCATGCACCTCAATCCTGGATTCTTCATTTACAAGTCGGTTCCGAAACTAACAGCATGAGCATGAGTTTTTTCAGACGGGTCTTCTTCTCTGTTCACATTGCCGCACTTGCTATTATGTTCCTGCTTCCACGTTTCTTCCGACCACAAAAGAAGACTACCGAGAATGGATCCTCGGCTAATGGGAAGAAAGTCCAATAAGCTGTTTTAGTCTTTGTTCTGCTTGTTCAGGGTCATTAAAGTATTCACTTGTTCAAATTGCCATCGATTTTTGCTGTCCAAGACCGCGTCGGGCGATCTTTTGCTTCATGTAGGCCGTAGCATGATCAATTGCTTCCTGCTTCGTCAGTTTTCTCATTTCCTTCCACCAAAATATCTTTCCTGTCACGTTGTCCTTTCGATGGTTGCAGCGACGAATGTCAACGTCTTTATTTCCAACTTGCTGGTTCGATTTTTGGATTGGTCCTATAAATAATTTTTCAGCACCAATGTAATGCAAAGTTGTAGTCCTTGGTTCATTAAACAACTTTGTAAAACATCGCATAGCTGGAAAATACCACTTTCGATATGAAAATAGCTCTGAAACGGTATTTATATGCCGCCGTTTGCTCACGTTTCTCTCCCATACTATCTCGACTAGCCAAATACAACACCTGTGGATGATGCGGGAGCGACATAGACTTCAAGGGTGAATCTTTGCCCTTGTTAAGATTCATTTTTCAGAATCAAACCGTGCTTTTCCACCTTGACGATCTCTTGCAAAGTTGTAGATTTTGATCAGACCTACAGCTTTGTAGAAATCACTAGTCGAAATCATAGCTTTTTGAGCCCTAAAGAGGCTCTATGGGATAGTAAAACAAGTTGGCCCTCAAAATATGCAGTTTGATCCGCTCTCCAGAGAACAGCTCCATAAATGGGTAATTGGGTTGTTGTCAGTCTGGCGTCGGATCCATGAAAAACGGCATTCCCTTCGAAAACAACAAGCGCCATTGGGGAGTTCCCTCCTCAATTCTCTTCCCTAATTAACTCGCTTTTGTTCAAATTGTCAGATATTATCAGCAATTACAAGAAAGCGAGAGTTCTCTTGGGGCCATAGTTGTGGTCAGCTCCGCTAGGAAAAGGTCTGTGTACTTCCTACAATTCCCCACATGTTCCCGGCCTGTTTGTGTACATCTCGCGCCCTGTCGGCGCTCTGGAAATTGATTTTTTCCCTATATACTTTCAAAAACTGACACCAAACCCTTCCGCATAAACATCTGACCCTCGTGGGTCGAATCAAACAAAAACCGGTCTCATCCCCCACTATTGTGCGTGTCCCTGACCACAGAGTAACCTTGTTCAATTCTTATAGCTCTTTTAAGACAGAAACCACTGTCCAAACTTCCCAATTTCAGATGCCCGGCGTTCATACGTTTTATGATGGCTCGACCGTGCTCCGTTTCCTGGAACCGTGGATTGGGCTGGAAGTCGACAAGATCAACTTCGTCCTCTGCATGTTTGCCTCGTTACCCATCGCCTACTACTACCAGAAGTGTCTCGCTCCGGACAAGACCAGTCGACAGGTAGACTCTCTTTTGAACAGTGCATATTGCTCCCTCTTCCAGACTCGAGTCCTGGCACCCCTCCTGATCGGTCTTTTCTTCTGCTTCTTCTGCTTCGGACGGGCCGTCAAACACCTCCTGGCAAACTGTCTCATCAGCTACGCGGTCATGTACTTCTCTCCGCCGAAATATGTGCATCTGTAAGTTGCCTTTTCATCAAGTGTTCGAGATGTCTGCGTCTGAGAGCCGCGTACATGGAGTTTTCGGTTCCAAAACGGCATTTTTGGGCTTTCCAGCGTTTAGCAAAGTTGTAGAGCAGATCAAAGGCTACAACTTTGCAAAGCATCAAAATGTCCGAAAATACCGTCTTGAGCCCGAAAATCCTCGAATTCGGAGTTGTTTCTTTGTGTCTGGGACATCGATTGGAACGTTTGTCTTCCAGAGCTGTCTTCACCTTCTCCATGGGCTACCTGCTTTGGATTCACTCCTACCGGTGGATGATCTTGACCGCTTACAGTCTGGACATCACCGGGCCCATGATGGTCGGAGTGCAGAAGATCACTACTCTGGCCTTTTCTCTTCACGATGGTCTTGCTCGTCGACCGGACGAGCTGACAACTGTGCAAAAAAAAAGGAAGCCATCAAGGAGATTCCTCCCCCTCCTTGACTACATGTCCTACATCTTCAATTTCCAGGTTTGACTCTCTTTTCCGGTTTGAACACACTTGTAGACCGGCATGACTGGTCCTGTCAACTACTACGCCGACTATTCTGCCTTCATCGACGGTGCTCATCAGAATGAAGCTGGAAATGTAAGTCTCACTCCGTCACCCGCATCTGGCTATGAAATCAGGCTCAAGCCTCGCTGAAGAAGGTCGCCCAGGCTCTCGGCTACATGGTTGTGGTCGTTCTCTTCTGCGACAAGTATCCCCCCGAGATTCTCGTCACGGAACCGTACATGAAACTGAACTTTGTCAGCTGGTTCTTCTACTGGTACATCTCAATCCTCTTCGTTCGAGCCAACTACTACTTTGCCTGGATTTTTGGTTAGTTCTTTCTTTTTTGTTACGAGCCTTCCTTAGCATATCCTCCCGAATTGGGCGCACATCCGTTGTCACATAGCGCAGTCGGTTAGGTTTTGGCTGCGGATTCAAACAACTCGGGTTCGATCCGTGACAGCTTTTTTCCTTCCTAGCTCTCAGATTTAAACTGGGTAGTTCTCACACTGTCTTTCCAGCCGATGCCGTCTGTAACATGAGTGGATTCGGCTACTCGGGCAAGGACAGCAGTGGCAGTGCCGAGTGGAATCTCTGCACGAATGTCTATCCTCTGAAGGTGGAAAATGGCGAGAATCTGAAGGAAGTCCTCGACAATTGGAACATCCAGACGGCTGGTTGGCTGCGTCGAGTCGCCTACGACAGAACGCCAAAGAACATTCGAACCTTTGCCACTTATCTTCTGTCGGCTGTCTGGCACGGAGTCTCGATTGGCTACTACATGACTTTCATCTCTGGGGCCCTCTTCACACCGGCTGCTGCTACTGTAAGCTTTCAATTCTGTCTTATTCAAAGATGTCGTTCAGTTCCGTCGCTGCATGAGATGGCGTTACCTGAACGATCCTCAACTGAAGGCCGGCTACGATGCCTTCACAAATATTTCAACCAAACTGGCTTTGGCCTACATCACCTACCCCTTTGTGACGATGAATCTGCATCCGGCTATTGACGTCTACATGCAGGTCTACTTCATCGGCCACATCATCGGCCTCATCATTCTCTTCGTCCTGCCCCAGTACTATCCACCCGAGCCGAAAATTGACGTGACCAATAGCGCGACGACGAGCTTGAAGACGGGACGAGAAACTACGAAGAAGGAGCTCTAAATGAACAGTCTCTTCTTCTTTACGGGTCTGTATGGGTATTCAATAAAGATCTATTCCGTTCTCTCTTATCGTTCATCGATTCGCGTTCTTGGCAGCAGCAGCCGAGAAAGACCTGTTCTGACTCACACCATGGCAACAAACATCGATTATGCTTAGAGGAACTTTGCAACACGACTCATATTTCATCAACTATCTTCTCTTCCCCTCCCAGACAGCTGTTCAGAGCAAGCTCACTCCAACTCTCGGCCGCCCATTTTCATTTTATGAGTGTCTCCGCTTCTGACATTGACGGATAGCGGCCAGCAGCAGAGTTGTGTTTTTGTTCGACTCGCTCGGGTCGGCGCTTCTCTCATTTCCGCCTGCTACTGCTGTTCCAATATTTGTTCCGACTTACTGGCTTAAAGTCACTTTTTCTCATTGAGACTCTCTAATTGCAGCCGTGGGATTGTTGACACAATGGCAACATTTCCAATGCATTCATTTGTCGAGTCTCCCCAGGCGTTCCGATTTCTTTGGGAACTTCCGTCGTCCTCGGTCTAGCTCATTAGTGCGTGCCCTCATTTACTATTCTTCATCACGTTGAAGTGGGGGCATCCGCCTGAAATAGGAAAATCATTTTTCTCTGCTGTTTCCACCACTCAAATGTTCTTGAATGTTTCATGGGAAAACAAAAAAGTTCTGACGGGCTGGGGAATCGAACGCGACTTCTTTGAGTCTGTATATATATATATAGTAGACTCTTACCGGCTGCGCCATGTGATAAGAGCGGCGCGCCGTTTCAGCCGCATCGTAGTATACAAATACGAGATGTAAGTATTCTAAAATCCCTTCGGATTAGTCCGACCAGAAACACTCGCATCTGCCTTCAATCAGGGAGGACATGCCGCCAATCAGAGCGGCAGAGAGTTGGCTCTAATTCAGTGGAAAATTAGTCTCTCTCGATCGAGTCTGCCGCAGCCGCGACCATTGCCAGCAGCTGTTTGTCAATTTGAGCCAATCTTTTCTTTTTGTTCTTTATTTTGTGGTCCGAGGGCCGAAGTTTCCGAGGGGGGCTATAATGCTCTCTCTCTCCCTGCCCGCCCAGTAATTCATCCACCTCACGGATTCCGGTTATACTTTTCCCCAGTATAGCCATAATATTTTCGTTTCTTATCAGTCGAACACAATAACACCTTATTTTTATCACAATAATAGTCTTTCTCATTTTGCCAACTATCGCTGGAGTCTTTTCAAATCATCTCCGCTCAAAAACACAAAAGAACAATCGTTATTTGCAGTTGGATGTGGCAGAGTGACTCACCGGTCAAGAAAGGAACTCCTCGACTACCTTCTTCCAGTGTAACAGCCAGCACTTCAACACTTTCCAAAGCCAGACCGGCTTTTTTGCAGAGGGCTCTCAGTTTCCAGGTACCGTAAGAGTTCTCTAACAGAAGAATAAATCGACTGAGATTGTATGGATAAGATACATAACCGATGAGCGGCATTCGGAGCCTCTTTTCGGGTCCAAGACGGCATATTCGAACTTTCCGCTGTTCTGCAAAGCTGTAAAGCAGATCGAGGGCTACAACTTTGTAGAGCATCAAAAGACTCAAATATGCCTTCTTGGGCACTATGGAGTTCACCGCAATGAAGATATCGCGACGGTCCGATACGTAACTTGTTTCACCTAGTTACGGTAACACTTTTGTACGTTAAGATATTTTGCAAAGTTGTAGCTTTTGCTCTGTTTCACAACTTGCAGAACATCGGTAAGTTCAAAAATGCCGTCATGGGCCCGAAATAATTGAATACGCAATTGCGTAACTGTTGCGGCTTCGGGCCTTTTACAGCAATCAGTTTCAGTTTCTGAACAAAGAAGACGATGAGATTTCACGCGAGGCGAGAGCTCATATCAAGATGCGATACAAGGACGTGGCGAAGCATGTGATCTGGCCGAGTTGTCGTTTTGAGAGTCTAGTTCCGTTGAAGGTAAGAGTCTACAAGGCCAGCAAAAGAAACTATCTTTTAGCCGGCGCCATTAGCTCCCAAAGATATCCAGCCAACAGATCCTCGGGCCGTTCTATTCAAGCCGGACATGGAAGACGAGCGCTCTCCCTACATGCCAGCCACAATAAACAGCGTGCTGCGGAGTGATTCAGAGGATTCGAGTGATGCGGAAGAGCTGATGCGGGTGACCAGGCTGTGATAGAGAATGTGTCTTTTGTTCGGGTATCTCTCATTTTGGGTAACAAGGTTTCATCTTGTGAGATCAGAGACATGGGGAAAGAGACAGATTACTGGATCTGAGATCGAGTACCACGGGATCGAAGGGAACGGCTAGAACTCTGTTCGGTGGGAAGACGAGGGTTCGTCAGGGTCTGTTGGGGAGTAGCAGCAGCAACATTAGCCGGCTTGGGAGGACGTCCACGAGGGCGAGGAGTCTTGAAGGGAGTAGCCTCGGGAATGCCTCTCTGTGGAGCAATGGTCTCCTGGTCATCCATTTCCTCGACGGTAGATCGGATCGGAGAGAAGAGCGACTGAAAAACAGAGGTAAGGTCATGCGGGTAAGAGAGAGCAAGCAACAAAGGTAGGTAAATGCTCGCATTCAAAAGTCAAAACTTTTTTATGCACGGAGATCGAAGCTGAGTTCTTTGATTCTGTAGTCGGAGCTCTATCCGACTGCCATGCAGCAAAGCTTGCGCGCTACTTTTGGCATTAGAAGGCTGTCTCTTTATAAAAGTTAGTTCGTTTTCACCTTTCCGGGTGTCTTTTTGGCCGAAGCGGGAGAGGCGGTTCTGATCAGTTTTTCCTTTTCGGTCTGCTGAATCTTCTCTCGAAGTCGGTACTGCTTGACAGGAGCCTGCGGAATGGTCGAGGAGGTGGCGATCATGTAGAAGATAAAACCGTACAGGATGCAAATTCCCCTAAATGACGAATAAGAGAAGAGATAACACGGGATACCAAATGATTGTGACGTACTCGGCCTGATTCTCGAAGGGAGTTCCGCAGACGGCGTACCATTCCAGAGGAGATCCATCTTCGGGCTGAAAATTGTTATCTATAGCGAAAGATGTGAAAACACGATTTTCGGGGTCAAGACGGCATTGATAGGTATTTTGATGTACAGCAACGTTTAGAGCAGAACAAGGGCTACAGTTCTGCAGTATATCAAAAAGTTCAAAATTGTCGTCTTAGTGCCGAAAACGTGGTGTTTTTGAGGTTGTACAAACAAGAACTGACCAGTCTGAAGCCCCCTTTGGGAATGCAATGAAAGTCGAAGTACTTCTCGTCGTAGTCTTCCAGGCAGAGATACTTTCCCTTGCTCAGAACCTTGACAAACGAGCGGACAGACTGAGTCTCATTGCAGCTTCCAATTGGCTGATGGAGTCCCTGAACACTGTATACTACTACCCGCTTCCCTTCTCACCTCAGCAACAATGTTTACAGGATCCGCCACGACGACTAACACCATGTAGAAGAGGTACTCGAGGGCAATGGCACAGGCGATCTCGTCGAACCAGTACTTGTTGCCCAGTCTGGCCTCGGGGTTTCGATTTCTTCTGTCCGCGTAGATGACGATGACGGCGTAGAAGCCAAGGAAAAGACAGACGATGACCTCGGTGTGGACGTGGAAATAGTCGCGGAGTGGATGGTAGAAGATCCCGAACTGGGTAACTCCGAGCCAGAAAGATCCCATGCCGGCGATGAAGGCGCAGAGGTACTCTCGCGGCAGTCTGCAAACAATGCATATATCTGCGTTTAAGGTCCCATCAAAAGACTATTTTCAGTGTCAAGGCGACATCTTTGAGCTTTTCAATGTTTTACAAAGTTGTAGAACTGATTGAGGGCTACAATTTTGCAAAGCATCAAAATGTCCGAAAATGCCGAACCTTCAGTTCAAATACGTTCTCTTGAGCCCGAAGACTGCATTTTGGCAGGTTTACTCACTTCTTCCAGTCATAAACCTCATCGATAAGATACTTCCTGGAGAACTTCATCAGGAAGACCAATGAGCAAGCGAAGGAAGCGTGAAAGTAGTAGGAAGTCCATGGGACCCAGTACATTCTGAACATCTAATTGAGACAATAGAAGGTTACCCAACCTGTGAAGGATGTTCGGGTCGGTGTCGTGCCAAGTCCACCAGAGCAACTTGATCCCCATGATGTCGTAGGGCATGTCCAACATGACGGCACACAGTCCAACAGCAGGTCCTTCAGCCCACCAGGGAAGGCGAAGCCTGCTGACCATCACGTAGGCAGAGTAGTCGAACATGTGATAAATACCAAGGATAATGTAGAGCGGAGCGCGCATGCCGAAGAAGGTCAGAATTCCCTGCGCCTGCCAAAAGTTGTCCATGTCCGGAATCCAGTAGCAGAGGTTCTCGACATTGAGAGCATGGATGAGAATGGCCACCCAGACCGTCATGTACCTCGCGCCGTTGCGATAGGCTGGAATTGATTTTGTATCAAATCTTTTGATTTTTCGGATAAAACACTAGGAAATGATTGTTTTTCGGTGATTCATGTTTTGGCTTCCTATCAGAGTCAGAACTGTACTAAATTCAAATTAAAAGTGAACTGACCATGGACGAATGTCAGGCCACAAAGGATGAAGAAGAGGATCTCTCCGAAGAGAAAGCTTGTGTGATTCTCGTAAATTTTCCACGGATCCTGGTATCGACAGAGCCAGTCAGCCCACTAGAATCAGATTTCTCATAGAAGTTCGACTGAACTCACCATGACGACTCCCATAGCCTTCTGTCCCCACTCTTTTTTCGTCTCTTCGGCCACCTCGAACGGTAGAAACCGGAAGAAGTACGTGTTCAGAAGGTAGTCCATTACCCTAAAACCGAACTTAGAGTGTTAAAAGTACTTCGAAGCATATGGACGCGTTTGAATGAGGCCCGGCCGCGCCAATTCCAACGCGTAAATAACAAGCAGAGCCCGTGTTCAAATAGCCAGCTCTCTGTCAAGGAAATTCGAGAAAAAGCATCCACGGTGGCGATAAAGACTTTGTGATTTCTTGCCCTATACGTGTATGGATAAGAGAGGGGCATAATCAATAAGTGACCACATTACAAGACGCTAGGCTCGGTCAACTGGGCGATGGACGGTCGTCGGCAATGCAAACATGGACGCGACCTGGTACACACGGTATAAGGCGTGCAAACGGCATAGAAGATGACTAAGCTTCGTCTCTGTCCAGCTGATAATCGATACTAGGAAAAAGCGGAGTCTAGTGGCCAGGTCATAGACAAACAAAAAGAATGAGCCAAATAATTTTTTATGATCTAGGATCTATGCCTTCTTAGCTACAACCTTTCTTCTGAGAGCGGCGGCGTTCTTGCGGATGACGCGATGTTTCTTGGCCACACGACGAGAAACAATTCACGAGTCTTTAACAGTAGGCTACTTCTCGGCGAGTTAGAAGCGAGTAACAGAAAGAAGTTGTACAGAAAGTTGAGTTTCGGAAACAACTTCCAAAGCAATTATGAGAAGTTATTTGGAAGCAGAACACTGACTGTCTGAGGTCGGGTCGACACATAGTAACCCACAAGAAGTAGACAAAGGTTTGGTGTAGCCATAGGTAGACTACCCGTCTGAAGCCCTGAGCAATGTAATATCCCATTTACCGTCTTGAAAACACTTTGCTACTGTCGCGCCCGCCGAACATCTTTTCTATACCGTCAGTATCATTTCGTATGCGTGTTTGACTTGATGTTTATCTTTTAACAACCTCTAGAATTTCTCTTTTGACTATAAGGTTACGCCAAACGCACCCAAGACTTTCTCGGGAGCCGAGATCAAGGCAATCTTTACCGAGGCCGACATGATGGCTCTGAGAGCCCAAAGGAAGATGGTCTCCGAGGACGACTTTGAGCAGGCTGTCAGAAACGTCATGCTCAAGCAGAAGGCCGGCGCTCCCGTGGCATTCTACCTCTAGTCTTGAAAACACGGAAGAAATAAACGACTCTCCTACATTGTCTAGTTTGAATCAAAGAGAGAGAGAGGGGTTTATTGGGAAGAAAGTTAGGCCTTCTTGGCGACGACCTTTCTTCTGACAGCGGCAGCCTTCTTGCGCATGACGCGATGTTTCTTGGCGACACGACGAGAGACAGCACGATGCTTGTAGCCGCCAGTGGCAGCGGGAGGAGAGACGACCGGGGCAGTCTCACCACCACGAGGAGGACAGGGACAGTAGGCAGCATCGGTTCCGGGGCCACCGGCATTTCCAGGGGCACCAGGCTGTCCATCTCCTCCGGGAGCACCGGGGTTTCCAGCAGGTCCAGCAGGTCCGGGAGGTCCAGGAGGTCCCTGTCCACCGCCCTGTCCGGGATGACCAGCCTGTCCGGGAGCTCCAGCTGGGCCAGGAGCTCCAGCAGGTCCAGGCTGTCCGCGTCCTCTCTTTCCAGGGGCTCCAGCACGACCGGGCTGTCCAGCCTGTCCAGGGCTTCCAGGAGCTCCAGCATCTCCAGCAGGGCCGGGAGGTCCAGCAGGTCCTTCTCCAGAACTGTCTCCATCTTCTCCAGGCTGTCCATCGGGACCAGCAGGTCCAGCGGGTCCAGGAGCTCCTGGGGGACCGGCAGGGCCAGCAGGACACTTGATGCAGGCTGATCCAGGGCTGGACAAAGCGACAGTCTCTCCACGACGACCAGGCTGACCAGCATCTCCGGGATGACCGTCCTCTCCAGGGGCTCCAGGCTGTCCAGGAGGTCCTGGGGGTCCAGCAGGACAGTTGCTAGCCTTGGCTCCGCAGTTGCACTGTCCTCCAGCTTGACGTCTTCTCTTCTGGTGGTGGATAGAGCGAGGAGAACGGAGAAGATCGTGGGCGTCGGGCATCATTCCCTTCCAGGCGGCAGTCTCAATGTCCTAAGAGTTGTGATTTGCATTGAGTTAGAGTAAGACAAACCTTGAACTCCTCGAGCTCCTTGAGAGCGTCCTCGTAAAAGTTGTTGATGTCATTGAACATGGAGAAGACGAAGAAGAGTGTTCCGACAAGAGTGATGGCCGTGAGGCCGGTCACCGCTGTTACTACGGCTCGGGTCATGCTGCCTGCCTTCATGGGGCGGCGAGGCGCCTTTATACCCTCTGCTTTTGGTCAGTTTACACTCGAGAGAAGAAGCTGTTACAAAGGGCGCACGATGCCGTTCAGGGAGCGGGAAAAGCCACAAAAACAGTTGATAAGTTGAGTTGAAAGGTAGACGGAACTGGTTTTGAAACATCAGCAGAAGATGGGGAAAATAGAGAAGGTCGAGTGGCTTACAACTCATCTTGACCGTGATGTTATTGGAAAGTTGACAAGAACCATGAGAGTCTGTCATCTGGCAACTGTGAACTGTCCGATTATGTCTTTCGACTGTCAACTACTTGGCGGCTTACAACTATCGGAGCGGCGTGTCCAAATCGACAACTGTCTGTGAACTATCAACAGACCGAAGCTATCGAAGCTTTCAACTGTCCGAAACTGTCTATCTGTCAAGACATTTTAAAATTACCTTTCCTTTACAGAACTGTCTGCCATGTCATTAGTACTCTAGGTCAACTGAGCTGTCATCGGAACTGTCAAGAAAGGTCTGAAATTCTGCAAACGGTTTTAGATTTATTTGCAATTATCATATACTTTCTATATGTCGCAAAATGCTAGTCTTCCAAAGATCGGTGCTCATTCGCGCAGTTCTCATCCATACTTCTCCTAACTGAGCTGTGAATTCGTCCCTCCATCTGGACTTCGGTCTACCAGACATTCTTCTTCTCCTCCACGGTCTGCATTCTGAGAGGCATTTTATCCATCTATCGTCGTTCATATTCGCTATCTTCCTGGCCCAGTTCCACTTCCTCTTTACCCATTCTATTCTAATATCTGGTAGTTTGACGGTTTCTTCGAGCCATTCATTAGTTCGTCTGTCGAGGAGAGTTACTTCAATCATTCTTCTCATCATCTTTCGTTGTGCTGTTAATCGAACCATCTAGTAGCTGGTTCCCTCCACTGACAGTTCTTCCACTGACTTGGCTCCTTGACAAGCTGTGATGAACTCTCTCAGTAGTGTCGACAGTCTAGCAATTGTCAGTTGTCGAAAACTGCCTGTCAACTTCGAACTGTCAGTGTTCAACTGTCAAAAAGTACATGCCAAATTGTCAGAACAGCCTGTTAACTGCTGGAACTGACTGACAGCTGTCATAACAATCAACTGAACTAGGGTACGACTGTCTCTCAACTGTTCTGGTTTTCGTGTGAACAACTATCAACTGCCGATCTCTCACAAAAGATATTCGACTAGTAGTATACAAATGGTTGTCACTGGACGGTCATTTTGCCCAAATGACATTTTTTACACTTTTTGACTATTTTAACGCTTATTTTCATCAAAAAAGTGTCTAAGCTCATTGAAAATCAGTCATTTTTGAAAAACATCACTTTTTGGGCTAGACGTAGAAGTGACCATTTTGCCCACTTTTAAATTTTTAAGACTTTTCAATGTTTTTATTGCTATTAAATGAGCTTTTCCCAAAATCTTAAACCTCTGACAAATTATGATCTCATTGAATTAGTAGAATTATTAAAGATTAAGAACTTCCGGGGAATCTTTATGAGTGACAATTTGCCACAAGGAATTAAAGAAAAAGAAACTGGTATTGTCAATCTAGACTCTTCTAATAATAAAGGAACTCATTGGGTTTGCTACTCCAAGGATAAAGAAAATATTTATTATTTTGATTCTTTTGGATTGAATCCACCAGAAGAAATCATAAAATACCTTAAAGATAGAAAAGATAGAAAAATAGAACTTTCAACATTTCAAATTCAAAAATTCGGAACCCATCATTGTGGTTATTATTGTTTGTTATTATTGAAGCTATTAGAGACTTCAGAAGACTTCAGAAGTGCCATTTTATTTCTTTTATAAAAGATTCGGTTTAATATTGACATTTCCAAATGCCATTGTCGAGTGACTATCTTTAATAATATAACGTTTATGTTCTGTAGAAACTTCATCATTATTGAGAGCTACTTTATTCTGACATTGTGTGAAAATAGTGTGTTTAACACTCCTAATAGTATATTGAGTCTTTCTTACAACAGTCTTATTAAAAAGGCTGTGCTTATAATCATCAACAGTCAACTCATTCTTGACAACATTCTTTTTAACACCTTTACTTTTCTTAGTTTCATCACCATCTAGAGTCTTAAAAGCATATTGTTTAGGCCTTAGAGCAACTATTTCAGTTATAATATTTCCATTCAATTCATCTTTAAATTTTCCGACAACTTTCTTATTCTCTGTGCTATGAAGTACATGATTTTCCGGATAATCACTGAAATCAAAATGTCTTCGAAAATAGATATCTTTTTCCACATCTTTGTAGAAATCTTCAGTCTTGATGTCATATATGAGACTATCAGTATCTTGGTAACATAACTCTACATTTCGATATTTCTTCTGCATAACATTGTAATGAAAGTCGTACATCAGCCACTTACTCAGATCTAGAATAGCAAAACCTACATAAATTGGTTTATCAAGAACGATATTAGTTTTCTCCATTTCTACAGCAACTAATACATTGTTATACTGAACACGTCTTTTGTAGTTAGGTTTTGAGGCTAATTTAATTATTTTATCTTCATCTGTAACTAAACGGACGTCAACTCTTTCTCTAACATTTTCCATTGTTTTACCGAAAACTGAGTTATTCATAAGTTTGAAAAAATCTTTCTCAAAATCTTTTTCAGCTGTTTTTCGAAGATTAGTATTCATTTCAATGTAAGGAGCTAACCAATTACTCTCTTTAAAAGTAAGGATTCGATGTATCTTTTTAATTTTTAGTCCTAATTGCAGACATTGCAACAAGTTTTCATAATGAATAACATATTTCTCTTTATCAAATAATGTATTACACAACTTTTTTACGGTTTGTTTATCAATTTTCACATTTTCTGGACACAGAGGAAAATCATTGTGCTTTGAGTGTAATTCCTTAGGATATTCCAAATCTACTTCGAAAATACATCCTTTACCTAAATTTTTCAAATAATCAATATAGTCCTCTATTTTTAAACTCTCACCATTGAGAACATCAATTAAAGACTGAATAACAAACTGGAAATCTCCTGTAGGTAATTTTTGTTTCATGGCCCAACCATAAAGATTATTAGCATCTAAGTACATAAGATAATTTGAAGAAATCGAAGGATCAAAAGTATGAGTGTATTTATTATTAACCTTAGAATATCTTTTGACAGCATTAACAATACCACCCCTTATTCCCTTCTCAATTATCAGGTATTTCTCAACATCTTGAAGTACTTCTAATTCTACTTTAGTTTTTCTTAACATAGCATCCCAAGCTAATCCCGGACTTGTGAAATACCAACAAGGATCAAGCTCATAAACCCTGAGACTTAAGTTTCTGAAATTTTCAAAAACATCTGCCAATAGTAATACATCATTAATCATATAAATTCTAGTATAGTCTTCTAAATTTTTGCAATTCATTTTATTCCAAACTAACTTAGCATATAAATAATCTTTTTGCGAACATTCTTTATCATTCAGTTTATCATAAAATGAAGAAATACTCGGAAGTTTAGTTTCTTCATATCTTTTGAATGAATCCATGTATTCATATGGATATACACCTTTTCTTTGCATTAATTCGAATTTTTCTAGTTCTTCACTATCACCAGGTCTTCCATTATGAGAAGAATAATAATCTTTAGTAATATACATGTCGTCACTACACATGTTTTGAACAAGTTTATCTAGCGATGAAGGCATGAATGAAAAAGAATCTATAGTCTGTTCACAAAAAACAACCAAACGACCAGGCATCGCGGGCTTTTTTTTGGCGCGGATTCAAACAGCTTAAAATTGGTTAGAATTTCAATAAATTCATCTTTTCAATCATTTTTCTTCGTCTTTTACATAGTTTTTCTCCATTTTCGTTTGTTTTAACCGGAATATTCTGTTTTAACAAAAAACAAAACGGAAAAATAGCTAAAAATACGGGAAAAGATGAAATTGTTTGATGAACGAAATACTTGAAGCTAATTTTTAGCCCTTTGAATCCGCGCCAAAAAAAAGCCCGCGATGCCTGGTCGTTTGGTTGTTTTTTGTGAACAGACTATAGAAATCTACATTCGATTTTGTTATATTCTTCAGTTTGCAAAGGTAACTTATAACTGAAACTAATAAACTTTTCTGTATTACTAGAAATATTTTTGATGTCAATTTCGTGCTCATTCAAATATTTTGTACTTTCAAGATAACCAATAATAAGATGTGAATCATAGCCTCTTAGATTGTGAAAGAATATCGGAATGAAGTTATTTTTCCTTATTAATAAATTACATGCTCCACATAATGGACCTCTATATTCTCCTGTCCAATGATGCGTCTGTGCAGAAACGCAGAGGAAGGCGAGAAACTGCCAACATCATGCTCATCCATTTACTTTTGTGAATAAAAAAGTGACTTCCTTTTCTTCTGTAGTTCGCATTGATTTCGTGATTTCCCGTCCGTGATTATCGTTGTTATTTTCTCCTTTTTGGCATTTTGTTTCACTTTTAAAAAAGTTTTTTCATCAAAAAAGTAAGAATTTACATAAACATGAGGTACTTGTCCTTTTTAAGTTATAAATTCATATGGAGAGTTGTGTTTAAATTCATGATTGAAAAGTTTTTTGCACTGTTTCGATTTATTGCATTCGAATGAAATTTCAAAAAACTTTTTCCATTTTAAAATCTCTTCTTTTTTAGTGTTTGAAAAAAATTATTAATTATGGATTTTTTCAGGTTACCGAAGTTCTTTCATCAACTCGGTTTCTAAGGATCAATATGGAGTCGGTATGTTTTGCTGATATTTTATCTTAGTAGTCAATAATCTTATTTTCAGTTTATTGTCGTTCGAGCAAACGATCGAGTCGTTAAAGTTATCGCAAGAAATGATGGAACAATTAACAAGATGACTTTGCGCAGTGCTTTCTACCTTGAAGATGACGTCCCGATCGGATTATTCAAAAACGACTTAGCTTTACCGTAAGTTTTTGAAGGTTTTATTAAGACATTTCGATTTTCGTTAGCAATTTTGAATAAAATTCTGAGCAAATTTTTAATTAAGATTTTTAGGTGCAGAGATGACGATGTTTTCGAATTACAAGAGGGATGGAAAGGAGCCGAGTTTGAATTGCGCTGGGAAGAATGGCGGCGCTCCCGTCCAGTTACACCAATTGAGCAAGGTATTTTCTAAATATTTTAACGCCTTTTATTGATTTTTTTAACATTCCAAGATTTATTTTAAACATTAATAATTTATCAATTCTAGGCGCTACAAATCCGAAGAAACGGAAAATCGAGCCAGAATATCAAGAACTCCCTGTTGATGGTGATTTGGCTGCTTCGATTGGACGATACGCTCTCTACTACAATGTAAAGAAGGACAATTACAAGAGAAGTACTATTCCGTTGACTCCAAGACTTGCGGCAACTTTTCGTCACGGAGATAACAAATCAATCGAAATAGGTTTGTTAGTTATGGGTTTATTTCATTCAATTGGCTATTTCTAGGTGATAAAATTGTAATCCGTTCTTGGTCCGACGAAGAACTCAAAGTATCAACTCGTGCTGTGAAAATCGTTGAAGAACTGGACACAATCATCTTGGAATCGGACGGAGCAGAACTTTGTGATAAAGATCTAATTTCCAATTCAATCTTACCTCGAAAGGGAATGCGATACCTGGTGGTAATTTTTTTTCAATTAAAGTATTTTACTAAATTATTCCTAAAAATGCATTATTTAGATGGGATATTCGATTCTTCATGAAAAGACAAGTCATCAATCGCTTTCAACTGGAATTATCGTTAGTGATGTGACTCGAAGATTGCGATATACGGGATCAAGCGGCTCATTCAAAGGAGATAGCGGTGGCAGCTGTTGGAACGAAAACGGGCAACTGATAGGAATGCAAATTGAAGTACAAAAAGTGCCGCACACTCAAGATGAAAAAGGACGACCGGCTTCACCTGCTTCTGGAGGCCGTTGCTGCATTGTGGCGATCATATCCATTCTTCATCACATTCAGGTAATATTAACTGATAATTCATGTAAACAATTTTCGGACTTTAGGATTTGTTGCCACCGGCCGACTCTGATGGGGAATATGAATGGAATGAATGAATTTTCTTCTTTTTCGGTAAGAATATTTCGTTGATTAATTTAATAAAAATATATGACATTATGTGTGAAATTTAACAAAAAAGCAAAGAAAATCCGGTAAAGCATCTCTCATAAAGATTCCCCGCTTAATCTTTAATAATTCTACTAATTCAATGAGATCATAATTTGTCAGAGGTTTAAGATTTTGGGAAAAGCTCATTTAATAGCAATAAAAACATTGAAAAGTCTTAAAAATTCAAAAGTGGGCAAAATGGTCACTTCTACGTCTAGCCCAAAAAGTGATGTTTTTCAAAAATGACTGATTTTCAATGAGCTTAGACACTTTTTTGATGAAAATAAGCGTTAAAATAGTCAAAAAGTGTAAAAAATGTCATTTGGGCAAAATGACCGTCCAGTGACAACCATTTGTATACTACTTCGACTGTCTGTCAACTGTCAGTTGTGCGTTACTGCCTGTAAAATCGTCGATCGTATATCTCGTAAGTGCCGACTGTTTGTCAATCGAGAACCGTCTGTCAACTGTATGCGACTGTCTGTCCAAAGTACACAGCTGTCAAAGTTCTAAACCTGCCAATACTCTAAAAACGATCTAGTCAAGGCAAAGACATACCAAACAAATGCTTTCCAAAAATGTTTATTTGGATTCGTGATACGGCCTTCCGATCGCGGAGTCCCCATTTGGGTCGTGTTCGTTTCGCTTCGATTCGACGGCAGCATCCCCTGCTGAAACGGACGATTTTGTTAGCCACTACCAGCGGTCGTCTTCGCTCGCACGAGTCCGACCCAGAAGCTCGAAATTGTCGAGGCCTACCAGAAGTGTGGAGATGTGGTAGGAGCGACAGGGGATGGAGTCAACGACGCTCCTGCTCTTCGCAATGCTGATATCGGAATCGCTATGGGGATCGCCGGGGTGGATGTCTCGAAACAGGCTGCACAGTTCTCATGAACGACAGCTTCGCCTCCATCGTGACGGGAATCGAAGAGGGTCGCCTGATCTTTGACAATCTGAAGAAGAGCATCGCCTTCACGCTGAACGTCCCGGAGGTCACTCCTTGCTTGCCAGAACATTCTCGTACCTTCTGCGAAAGTTGCAAGGTTTCGTGTTTCAAAAGTTACAAAACGAGTTTCGAAAGTAGTTTGTTCCAAAGAGAAGCCGCTACTCAAACAGAAAAGAGGGAAGACAAAGGTTTATTAAAAAATAGTACAGGAAGTACTGATACCGGTAAAAGTATGAAAATGCTGTTGTTGAAGGTGCTGGAGCCGTTTTAGGCGGCGTACTTCAGGGTCCATTCGCGAGCCGTCTGGTTGTATCTGAAAAACTGGTTGTTGTAAGAAGACATTTCAAAAATACCTTTCCTTGTCCTCTTTGTACATTTTGGCAATGCCGTCGACTAGATAATAATCATCCGTATTGGGAGTTACGAGCAGAGAACAAAGTGAGAGCAGGACATTAGAGACTGAATAAGACATACACCACTGGCTATTCAAGATGTCGACGAAAATGGTGCCAACGGAGTTGATGTTAGGATGGTAGATCCTCGTGGTGAACGAGACCTTCGGCGGCTTGAACGGGTATTCGGTCGGGAAGTGGCTACAAACAACTGCTTATCAGGAGCAACATGTAGAAAACTCACATATTGAGAAAGAAGACGCCTCCTTGGTACGGCGAATCTATAGGGCCCTGTAAATTTTACTTTGGTGGAGGAAAAGCAGTTCACGTACCATTATTGTAGCTTGCCAGTGGAATAGATCATCCCCTACAGGTCCGGCTGAGTACATATCGGGGGGATCACGTTCGAGACCCCGCAGCTCTCTCTTGATGCGTTGTGTACGAACGTCTCCCATTTTACGCTTGGAACTGCAAAGAGAAGAATAGATAAGAGGTGGCGAAAGAGAGAATGAGAAATTCGTTGTGTCGCTATTTTACTCGATTTTTGGGCCAGAAAAAAAACATTAAAAAGTTCCAACAAAATGCAGAGAAAGAAAAAGAAACCGAAGAGCAGAGAGAAGTAAACCCAGACTACATGTTCAGTGCCAAAAATCAGAAGCAACGCGATTAGCCGAATGAAAGTTTTTAGCGGTTAAGAGACATTCTGGTCCTACTGTCCAATGTGTCATGTCTATGCGGCTATAAGAGCTATTGTCTATGTGGGGAGGCAAGGAGAGTCAAATAAATGGTTTTGGGCTAGCGCACTTCGCACATGTCGCGAGAACACAGTGAAAGCATTTGGCACTGATAAAGTCGCGACTGAGATAGCTCCTCTTTAGAGCTAACTACTTTCGAAATATGTCGCTACATGTCCGAATTGCTCCGTCTAAGGATCGGATCGCTGAATTGCCGAACGCTACGAACAGACGCCCGTCTTGCTGAGCTGAACGATGCTCTACACGACGTCGACTTTGATGTGATTGCTCTAAGCGAGGTCAAAAGAAGAGGACGAGGAAGCTACATCGTGCAATCGACAGGACATCTGCTGCTACATGACGGTCAGACCGCATTCATCGTGAACAGAAGATGGTCTTCATGCGACGATTTTGCAACAAGATGTGGCGAGAACTGGGTACAGATGGCTAAGGTGGATCCCGACAACTTCAGACAGAGCAAAATGCGACATATCGAAATGATATGATAATCGTAAATAAATAAATAAATAAAACTTTCGAAATTTGTTTCGTAACTTTTGAAGACTTCTTGTGAAAGTTCGGTGGCAAGTTGCCTATGTAGATCGTCACCAATTCCGTGCGCTTCGGCATCTTTCCTACGGCCAGGAAGAGTATCGATGCCAAGAGCAATGAAACTCGCTACGCCAAGTTCTTTCCCAAGTAGCAGACACAACAATAAACGTATATTCTTATGATAGTGTTCATAGATTGGCTGGCGTCTTGCAAGTAAAAGCCCTCTGGGTCTGACTGCACGTAGTATCTTGCCAGAAGAGGCGAAACTCGGATCTGTAGACCAGGGATCCGCGAAGAGAATGGCATAGTTGCTGGTTCCTGATGAATCCTTCGGATAGCCGGGACTGAAGTTTTTGTAGTCACTCTGAAACATACCACTTCATTGTTGTCAAATTAGGAATCGACAGATTGGACAGTAGGACCAGATTGACTGGGAATTTCTAAAAAAAACCCCATTCATCTAATTGTCGGCGCCAACAGGTCTCTTCCAAACTCCCGTTAATCTGTCAGTTTTCTACACTTCTGTCCGATAACCTGCTACTTTCAAGGAAACAGGATAACAGATTCTGACAGTCTCCTACCACCCAGTGTCTGTTCGGCTACACCTTCGAAGCAAGGTTTGGAGCGGTGAATATAACAGCTTCAACAGACTTACACTCATCGTTTTGAACCAGACGGACTCCCGTGTAGGTTACATGATCCCTCCCTGAAATTCAGACCGATCCAGTAGTCTGTGCTACACGGAGCAGTAGTTTGGGTGATGTCTGAGCAGATTTTGCGCACCAACTCTTCCTCAAGATATAGATGACAAAGTAATTTTCAGTTATCATACCCCACATGATTGACAGGAGCCGCTGCCCACCAACTCTTGACCATGATCTTCGATACGCAGCCTTCGTAATCTTCTGCGTCTCAAAAACAAATATGGTGCGAAGATTCAGCCTTTTACGGGAGCTGCGCATCAATTTCTAGTCACGAGAGTCGATACACAGATGTTCTCTGGCTGCGTATCGAAGCTCATGGTAAGAAGTTGGTGTGCAACATTTCAATGTAACGGAAACTGCGAGCCAGCTCGTGACCGTAGTCCTCTTGAACGCGGGCTTTGATACGCAGTTATTTTTTCCCCTAAACTTTCTAGTGTATCCAGGCCTCTGATTTTTGCGACCTTCTTCTTACGATACTCCAACCACCTACTTAGAATGAGCATGTTGGCGTACATGCTCGGCAGTGGCCAGAATGCCCCCACTCTACACACAAGTCTGTTGAGCGGTCGGCCAATTCACCGGAGTCGAGAAGACACGGTAGCATCTGAACAAACGTTCCGGAATTGAAGAATTTAGCATGTTACGGATTAACCGGAGCGTAATACAAATATCCTCGAGGACAAAGACTGCCAAAACTGACAGAAACAGAGATAAAAAGAAGCAGCAAGGTTAGCCATCAAGGAACTGATTTTAGAGCATGTTAATCCTCTTTTGGGGACGGAAGAGTGAGGGAGCACAATAGAATCCAGCAGACCCTTGACATTGTAAACTCTAAATTCGATGCTGGCTGTCAAGAACTAGTTGCTAGTTTGATTAGGATTTATGAATAGCATAAAACATGTACAATCTAAAACGCGTAGCTGGTATTACAAGTAGAGAATGAAACAGACGTGAATTTTAACATCGAGGAGAGTGAGGGGGATTGCGCAAGTAAGGCGAGACAGTCGGAAGAAGACTCTTAGCATTAACGATGCAGCTCTCATCAGGCTCCTCGGGACAGACAGATGGGGCTTGAGGTATGTTCAAATTGTGCTGAAATTGGTACTAGAGATTAAAGAGATATGTGCCTACCTTGTATACGGGTCCTTCCTCGGTATTATAGCGCGTGATCATCGCGTTGGTGAGGTCATAGGTGATGCGTCCGCCGACATGATCGGACAGGAACAAGAGCAGGAGGACTCCGTCGGGATGGAGACATTCGTCCACGAAGCGGTCGACAATGTCGCGCTTGTTCGTGCCTGACACACCTCGTCTCCATTCGTCGACCGTGCGCAATACGAGGTCTTTCCGAAATCGAGGGACAGTCAGAATGAGGACGTAGTAGATGAAGTCAGCAAGGGTGGTCATGGTCAGAAAGATGAACCAAACGAAGAGGAACAAGTACAGCTTCTCGTTGATCATGTTCAGCATCAGCACACATTGGACGGTGTAGGGGTTCAGGTTGCCAAGTCTTCTTATCTCAAAGCATATTGGTTACATCAAAATGAGCAAAGACTGACCGTGAAGTCGCAGAAGACGACTCGCGGGAATATGGACGACTCCTTCCACTGTAGACCTCGTAGGATGCCGAAGAAACTCTCGAATCCCCAATGGAGGTAACTTTCGCCGATGAACAGACTGAGCATGTAGATCTGGGTGTAGATGTTGAGCAGATAGAAGATCTTGGTCAGTAGATAGAGCAGCGTGGCATTCCTTCCGCTTCGAGGTGTGATCGGAATTCGTCTGCTGACGGAAGCCGTGCCGAACATCGAGACCGTCTCCATATAGTAGTCCGTCAGTCGGCTCAGCTCCAGCTCACGTGGCTCGCCTGTCAGCTTGTTCAACTTCCCGGCTTCTTTGAGAAAAGCCTCGGGATAAATCGCCGTCCTCTTTTGCACGAACTTCCAGAAGAAGTGCGGGAAGTAGAAGCACATGGCCTGGGATTGTTCCACAACCGAAAGGAACAAAAGCTTACTTGGAGGCATAGCACGAGCGGGATCCACGGATAATAGCTCACGTGGTCTGTGTGACGAACGTTATCCGTTAGCTGGGATCTGTTGGCGAATTGCTGATCTTCCGGCTGCACGTAGACATTAGAGATGAAGCAGTAATCTTCGGCATATTGCTCCCAGCCTTCTGCAAAACCAATGTTTAGAAAAGGGAGGAACCTACTTTCGAACTCGGCCGACATCCAACATTGTATAGGCTTCCCGAAAAATTGCTTGGCCGAAGTGATGAGGGCGAAGAAGCATATTATGGAAGTTGTGATGAAGTAGTTCAGTCTGTCGACTGTATCAGTGGCCTAAAGATTGATGTTTCGACGGAAATAGACAAGAATTTACCGTTTGGCCTTTGCCCCACTCCCTTAGAATGCTGGGTAAGAGCGGTACTTCGAGCATTCTGAAATATAAAAAAGGATAGATTGGATGGTAGAAACGAAGATTCATGGTCTAGAAATTAGCGACACACTAGCTTAGCGATCTTTCCAATGTTTCCCGCAGCTCGAGAAGCCTCTTAGAACACATGACCATGGAAAAAATTATGCAATTCCTCCTGTTACATAAAGAAGAGGGGAGGCGGAACTTGGGTCAAAAACTTGACACACGGAGATGGCTATAGCATCTTTTCGCAACACTCGGAAACGTTCCCATTTAAAAGTAACGGGTAAATGCAAGGCTTGACGTGGCGAAAAAATATGAAGCCTCCGACCTGGGTTCCTGAAGTTTCCGAATGGGCGGGAAAAACTTTTTCGTGGGAGTCACGATTTTCGAAGAGTCTCGTAGCGATTGCGTTGGATACCGTAATTCGGCCACTCTTCGAGTTTTTTTTTTAAGCAGTCCGGGTTTACTACTTCCTGCTCTTCAATTTCCTTTTCTTTCTCTACATTTTGTTGGAACTATTTGGTATTTTTTGTCTCAAAAGTGAAATAGCGACACAACGAATTTCTCATACTCTCTTTCGTCACCTCTTTTCGTTGCAGTTCCAAGCGTAAAAATGGCTCTCAAACGCATCCAGAAAGAGCTCCAGGATCTCGGACGTGATCCTCCAGCTCAGTGCTCAGCCGGACCTGTAAATGATGATCTATTCCACTGGCAAGCTACAATCATGGTACGTGAACGGCTTTTCCCCCCAACAAAATCAAGTTTGCAGGGCCCTACAGATTCGCCGTACCAAGGAGGCGTCTTCTTTCTCAATATGTGAGTTTTCTACAAGTTGCTCCTGATAAGCAGTTGTTTGTAGCCACTTCCCGACCGACTACCCGTTCAAGCCGCCGAAGGTCTCGTTCACCACGAGGATTTACCATCCTAACATCAACTCCAATGGCGCCATCTGCCTCGACATCTTGAAGAGCCA
This sequence comes from Oscheius sp. JU75, assembly GCA_037178855.1. NCBI lineage: Eukaryota > Metazoa > Nematoda > Chromadorea > Rhabditida > Rhabditidae > Oscheius > Oscheius sp. JU75. The sequence goes on along the minus strand of JASJZC010000006.1, from coordinate 7,859,183 downwards.
GTGGTCTCCGGCTTTGACTGTCTCTAAAGTCCTGCTCTCAATTTGTTCTCTGCTCACAGATCCCAACCCGGATGACCCTCTAGTCGCCGACATTGCCAGAATGTACAAAGTGGACAGGGAAAGGTAACTTTAAATGTCTTCTTATAACAACGAGTTTTTCAGATACACGCAGACGGCTCGCGAATGGACCCAGAAGTACGCCACCTAAAATGGCTCTAGCACCTTCAGCAACAACATTTTCATCGTTTTAAGTATTCTTTTGCCGGTGTCAGTACTATCTGTACTATCTTTCAATAAACGTTTATCTTCCCTCTTTTTTTCTGATTGAATAGAGGCAGTTTTTTTTATCAGGTATCAGGAATACGAACAAACACTGGGCAAAAGTCCGATTGCGACCAAATGATGCATCCGGTTTACCTAGAAAAATCTTTAGCTCTTGTATCTGTCTTCATTCAGCTGCTGCAGTTTCGCTGCTAGCTTCAGAAACCAAATCGTTCTAACTTGAATGTTGTTTGCCATCTAGTTAAAAGCAATTAAAAAAAATTTTGCTGTTTTGTGAACAACCCCACAAACTTTCAGTTTTATCTGTACTCTGCACAAAGATGTGTTCTATCCCTTCGTATCACTCCTTTTGTTTTTGACGAATCTCGGCTGGTACTTTAGATCCTCTTTCCCTACTTCCCTCGACATAAAACTACAGATGTGGCTCAAATATTTCATACAGACATAGAAAGTGCCACAAAATACGGAAAAGGCTGTGAGAAATCTGTGTTGGCAGCACTATCTGAAGACGAATGGTAAGTTTGGAAGAAGAGGACGTTTAGGCAACGCCGTTGCTGTGTCTGAGGTCGCGGAATTCCTTGCCCACGATGAAGACTTTCTCGATGCTCTAAAGATAGGCTTGTTGAAGAAGACAACGGAAAAATACGTTTTTGAAACACTGGAAGTTGTAGTCGATGAGACCCTGTTTCTCCCAGTTCTCAGTTCGAATGATACACACGAGGGCGAGGAAACGGTTCAACTGTCGCAAGAAGAGCACCTGATCGGTCTTGAGCTTGATGCACGCGAAGGACTCCTCATCGAAGTGCCCGTTCTCGATGTTGTCGCCCGGCTTGGGTCTGAAAACGTTGTGGTTAGTAAATTTTGCAGTAAGACAGGGCGTCTACGATTGCTTCAACTTATTCCTGGTTCAGGTCAGGCATGTTCGTGAATTGTTATAGGTTGTAACTTTTAAACTAAACTGGGCCAGGCCGAAGTGGCCAGTTCCAGCGCGCACAGCATGCTCAGATTCAAACCTAGGCGTTCCGCCAAAGTGGCACGCTGTTTACAAACTGTTCTAGCCTGGTCCTGATCGACTAAATCAGCCATCTGATGCACAAAAGAGAACCTCAATTTTATTGAGAAATGCCGAAACGAACCCATAAATTCCAGAAAGATCCATGGCCACGTCGATCATGTCGCAGCAGAGCTCGTAGCCGGCCATCTCAACCGGAGCCGAATCGGTAGCAATGTAGATTTTCGAGGAAACATCGAACAGAAAGGATTTTTCGATGCTCGAGTTCTAAAAACAGCAAGTTTACAATGAAAACCGGGACATTCCGACCCTGTTGAAGATGTCTAAAAGACCTTCGAGGGTCGATAGCTGACTGACAAGGTTCTGGACGACCTTCGAGAAGGCCTCGAAGATGGAATGATCGTAGATCGACGTCAGATGATAGTTCGGCGTGATTTGATCCCCGATTCCGATCGAGTTCAGCTCCTGCTTGACCTAGAAAACATCGGTTTTCGGTGACAGATGAACATGACACACCCTCTCATAGATATCGAACTGACACTCCATTCGGCCTTCCTCCGTTAGGCCGTCCACTTTGTGAATGAATACCTCGAACTTGATGTTGCTGTTAATTTCCCAGGCGCGATGGAAATAGTCGGCCATTCGTTTCAGGGCCTCAGAAACTTCGTCCTGGGCGTCGACTATGAACAGCAGAGCTCCTGAATTGAACAATTGGGATCAGCAAGGTTGAATATCGGTAAGAATCTTATAGAACCATACGAAAACCGACCACAGCGCTTGAATATTTCCGTATCGGACGAGTCGAAGGCATTCATCTGGCCGGGGAATTCGATGGTCTCGAAGTGGATAAAGGAGGAGCTGACCACTGCAAATGGGGGATCAAAAGAAAGGAGCAGCACTGAGTCGCACAAGTAAAACTACTAACCGTCGTGAGTCACGCGGGACGTGCTCTCCACGAACAGAGTCTCGTTTGGCGACATTTTGTGGAAGACCACCTTGCGAATCGAAGTCTTTCCACTCCTGAATCAGTATTTTGACCAGAACACCAAGAAAGTAACCTCTTGAGGCCCATGAGAATGACAGTGGGACGGGCTTCATCCTTGGGCTTGCCGTCATCGAGGCCGTAGTCGTAGTCGCTGTCCTCGTCGCTGCCCGAGTTCTTTCTGTTCGTCATCCTGGAAGTAGTGAATCATGAATCGTGGGGACACGTAGTGTAACTGCAAAATCTAGGCGAAGAAGATGTTCTTTGATCTTATATTTGAGACATATACACGCTAATTCTGAGTGTTTGTGATCAAAACAACCCCACCTCTTTTCATCCATTGATTTCAAAGATAAGTGTGCTTAGCATGTGACATAATCTCTCAAATAGTGAAAGAGGCCGTTAAATAGATTGACAAGACACCCACGCGCATATTGCTGGAAGTAGTGAATCATAAATCGTGGGAACGGGGCAGTGCAATTGTGTAGTACAGTTAATAATATGGTATGCTTTTATTTGCCTCTAACTCTGTACAACAGGGAGGAAAATGGCAGACACAGGCGACTCTGAGAGCTTTCCCGAGCATGTGCATGTGTTTCACCACCCGTAAAACATTCCGAAGAACTGTTTTACACACTGGCTTCGAAAAACATGCTTAGAATTTGAAAAAGTTAGTGGAGATTCGAGATAATATATTTTTTGAGACAAAGACACGCCCGATTTGTTGGAATCGAGCAACTAGCTGAGGAGCCAAAATTCGGAAACTGCACTAAAGACAAAATACAGTAAAAGGAGCTGCTTGATGCTATAAAATAGCGATCAGGAACTGGAAAGAGCAAAAAGTTCTCGTAAACAGAGAAGCAAGACAAAAGGGCAATGTACCCCATTGGCATTGGAGCAGGGAAATGCGGCATGTGACCTCACGAGACCTGCAGTACAAAAGGTCGAAACCACTTGTGGGTAGTGGCGGATAAAGAGCGAAGAAAATGAAGTATTTTATCACAAAATATAAATTTACAGGGTTGTATTACCGGTCGTGGGAATCAGTGCTATTAACGGGGGAATAGTAGTTGGGGCTGGAGGGGTCAAGGGACGGCCCATTGGTATGACAAAGACCTAGTTGGGAGAAGAGACTAATCACGGTTGGGACGGGCAGAAGACCATCGCTGAGGTATCGATGGCTGAGCGACGTCTTGGCTGTTATACGCCCCTGTGGATTGTACTGGAGCATGAGCTGAAAATATGTTACTCTGTGCAAAAAAAAGATGAACAAACCGTGGCAAGATCCTGGCCGTCCGGGGTGAGACTGGCCATGCCGGCAGCTATCGTCTTCTCGTCTTTCTTCCACTTCGGGAAGGCTTCCTTATAGTCGGGCAGCTTCTCCACTCCTGGCCAGATCTGCAAATTCATTTAGACATATCCGCGTGTCTATCTGAAACTGTTTTGCTTATCAATACTATTAAAAAAATTCAAGACGCCAGTCGAACAGGCTTATATGCTAGAAAGTGGCGTACCATCGAATTCGGAGTTCCCATGACTCGGAAAATCTTGAAGAGCTGATCAATTTCGCTGTCTCCGGGGAAAAGAGGATGTCCTGCAGCCATCTCGACAAAAATACACCCGAGACTCCAGATGTCGAGGGCCGAGCTGTAGTATTTGCCACCCATCAGGACCTCGGGCGGCCGGTACCAGAGCGTCACGACCTCGTGTGTATAGACTCGACTCGGAATTGAGAATGATCTGAAGCAGTTGAGCTGAGCATCAATTATGAGCACCTGGCCAGTCCAAAATCGGCCAACTTGATGATTCCTTGGTTGTCGACGAGCAGGTTTTGGGGCTTCAGATCGCGATGTAGAATTCTTCGTGTGTGGCAGTAGGTGAGGGCCTGGAGGAGCTGCCATACAAAGCTCTAAAGTGGGATTCACAACGGGTAGAAAAAGCTGTACCTTGACAAATTTGCTAGGAAGTTTCTTTTCTGGCAGTTTGTCGAGGAGAGCCTTGAGATCGCGGTCAATGAATTCGAAGACGAGAAAGAGACGATTGGCTGAAGTTCGTCCTCGAAAAGAAGCATAAAACGGACTTACATGTGCAGATGATGTCGTAGAGTTTGACAATATTAGGATGATTTAACTCTTTGAGCAGTGCAATCTCTCGCAAGCAGGTACTCGGCACTCCTTCCTGATCTCTATATCTTTTTTGTTACAAAATGATGAGAAACACTCACTTGTCTAATGCAATCTTTTTCAGAGCTATTTTCTGCTTCGTCTTCTTATGTATTCCAGAAAAAACTTGGCCATATGTGCCCTCTCCAATCTTCTTGAGATTGACGAATTTGCTCAACTCTTCTTCGTCCAAGCCCATTTCCTCTGCAAACTGATGGTATTTTAAGGATCAACGAGAAAAAAAGAGCTTGCGAGAGATAGAAAAACAGGTCAAAAACAAGTTTGGCTGCCGCAGGTATCAAAAATCTGCCCGACAAGCGTCGTTTTCACGGCGGGCAAAAAGAAATCATTTGGCATCTTTATAAAGGAAGAAAAACAAAGTTGGGCTAGATCTACATACAGCAACAAGAGCACAAAAGCCTATTTTCTTCCTGGGTCTTTTTATTGGTCTTTTTACTTGGGTCTTTTTTATTGGCCGCGAAATCAGAAAGAATCGGTAAACTGTAAGAAAAAGGGCAAAGAGTGTGGAGGAAACATTTAAAAAAACACAACGCAGAACGAAAATAGACAAAAAAAAAGCGGCGGAAAATTACGAAAAACAGCTGGCGGCTATGGTAGCAATTGGATATCAGGGACGAGCGGCGATTTAAACGTCGTTTCAACGAAAAAAAAGGTATAACTGCACATTTTCATCGATTTTCTGTGTTTTTGCCGACAAATTTGCGGTTTTTTCCAAGCAAACACAGGCCTGAGTCATGTTCAGAGAAATTTAACTTTCAGACCTACCGTGCCACACAAAAAGAGAATCATGAAACTTGATTCTCTATTTCACAAAGCTCAGGCTCTTAGCTTTGTGAAATACCAGACTACTGTTAGAAACAGATGGAAGTCTTATAAACGACGTATTGTACAAACGGTACTTGCCTTATTAATGCCTCTGGCAAAGGAGAGAAGCTGACAACGACGCTGGCCTACCTGGTCGGCCAGCTTAATCATGCCACTGGCTGCCGAAACACAGATGGCATGAATTTCCAGTCGGTGCTCGCTTGCCGCAAAAACTAACGGCATTTAAATAGTTTTTTTTCTTTTTTGCTGTTCCTTTCCTTCCTTACCTCTCTGAACAAAAAATCAACAAGTTCTCAAATGTTTATAATCGCATGATAGTGTGGGTTCTTTGTACTATTTTCAACACTATTACAAGATCAGATTACGCATAATCGTGCAGAACAAAGGCTCGGGAAATCTTAGTTTGAAAATAAAAACCAACGGAATGCGACAAATAACGCCTTTGAGATGGCGGGAATGTGCGGTAATCAACTGCGTTCGAAAGCCATCTTCTCTTGTCCCCGACCTCCAATTCTTTAGCTTCCTTGTTTGTTCTTTTTTTTCTGTTTATTTTCATTAACAAAAGAATTGTAGCAAGTTTCAGACAGCAATGGCAGATAAGGGCTACCAAGAGGAAAAGCAGAAGCTCCGCGACTTCCTCGAGAGCCATTACGCCGAGGATGATAACGGAGCCAAGGTATCTTCGACCTTGGAACGAAGCAAACCCCCTTTTTTAGGTCTTCGAGTACCGCGAGCAGATTGTGCAGCTTGCCGAACGTGATCAGGTCATCTTTTCCGTCGATCTCGACGATGTCTGCGGCTACGATCCCGAGCTGGCCGACGCTATACAGGGAAACACTCGACGCTACATTCAGCTGTTTAACGAAATCGTGGACGAGATGATCCAAGAGTACCTGGGTGATCGTCAGGTAAAATCTTCTATTTTATGAGTCGAAATATTTGTTTAGCCACCAGTTCGCGATGCTCTTGACGCCTTCATCTTCCAACGCGTCCACATGGATGCTGCCCAGAAGACGGCCGATGCCAATTCCGGAGCCGGCACGAGCATTCAGGACCAGAAAAAGAAGTTCCCTCCTCAACTTCTTCGCAGATAGTTCGTGCATTCAAAAGCAGTTTTACAACCTCGTTTCAGTGAAATCTCTCTCAAGACGAGAGATAACCAAAAGACTGTCGCCGTCCGTGACCTGAAGGCCCACTGTGTCGGCAAACTGGTCAACGTTGAAGGAGTCGTCATTCGGGCTACAGAGGTCAAGCCGATGGCCTCGGTCATAACCTATTCCTGTGATGTCTGTGGAGCTGAAGCCTATCAGCCGATCAGTGGACCCTCCTTCACGCCGGCCGTCAACTGTCCGAGCAAGGAATGCATCGAGTCCAAGGCCAATGGACGCCTTCACATGCAAGTTCGCGGCTCCAAGTTCATCAAGTTCCAAGAGATCAAAATTCAAGAGCTGGTGAGGGAATTTTAGCTCCTAGCTCATAAAAACTGTTTAGAGCGAGCAAGTCCCGGTCGGATCGATTCCCCGCACGCTCACAGTCAATGTATACGGCGAAAATACGCGCCATTGTCAGCCGGGAGATGTCGTCAAGATTTCTGGCCTCCTTTTGCCCCTTCTTCAATCCGGATTTCGTCAGCTAGCCGGTGGTCTGGTGACTGAAACCTATCTGGAAGCTCATGTAGGGGTTGTCACCAAAAAATGACGGAAAGCATGTTTCAGCACATCGAGAACAAGCATCGCAACGAGGACGAGAGTCTCGGCCTGACTGACGAGCTCACCGAGGAAGAAATTGAGATTGTCTCGCAGGAAAACTTCTACGATCTGCTCGCCTACTCGATCGCGCCCGAAATATACGGTCACATCGATGTGAAGAAGTCCCTGCTGCTTGCCCTCGTGGGCGGTGTGGACAAGAACGCTAGCGGCATGAAGATTCGCGGCTGTCTCAATATCCTCCTTATGGGAGATCCCGGAGTTGCCAAGTCGCAGCTGCTCAGCTACGTCGACCGTTTGTCACCTCGATCCCAGTACACGACTGGACGCGGCTCCTCAGGAGTCGGTTTGACTGCGGCCGTCATGAAAGACCCACTGACTGGAGAGATGACTCTTGAAGGAGGAGCCTTGGCAAGTTACCTTTGCATCCTTTCGTAAAACAAGAATGGCTATCGCCCCTTAGCGGCTAAGGAACTTGTGAACCTGGCAGCTTCTCACCTTTTAAACAATTAAACAATCCCAATGTCTTTTTCTTCTTAAAATAACTTTCAAAAGTATTGTCGCCCATAGGGGTAGAACCTGTGTCGCGTCAGAAAGTGGTCCATTGAAAATAGCTCAGTTTTCAGGTCCTGGCCGACCGCGGAATCTGCTGCATTGATGAGTTCGACAAGATGATGGAAGCCGATCGTACGGCTATCCACGAGGTCATGGAACAGCAGACGATTTCGATTGCCAAGGCCGGCATCATGACCACGCTGAATGCTCGTGTCTCCATAATTGCTGCTGCCAATCCCGCCTTCGGCCGATACAATCCGAAACGATCCATCGAGCAGAATATTGACCTGCCAGCTGCCCTGCTCTCCCGCTTCGACCTGCTCTGGCTCATTCAGGACAAGGCGGATCGCGAATCCGACAGGAAGCTGGCCGAACACATCACCTACGTGCACAAAAACGGTCATCAGCCCGCGATTGTGGGCATGAAGCCGCTCGATATGGCTCTGATCAGGTAGCCCTGCTCGTAGAACTACGTAATTTTTGGTTTTAGAAAGTACGTAGCCGTTTGCAAGAGAAAGAATCCGATTGTGGATGACCAGCTTCGCGATCGTCTCGTGTCGATGTATGTCGATCTGCGCAAAGAGTCGCGCGAGAGCGACGATTCTACCTTCACCTCGCCTCGAATTCTTCTTTCCGTGATCAGGTAACAGCTTAGTGTATTCCTTCTTTTAGAACTGCCTCAGAATGTCAACAGCTCTGGCTCGCGTTCGTCTGGCCGATACTGTTAATGCTAACGATGTCGAGGAGGCCATTCGACTGATGCAGGCCAGCAAAGATTCTCTGCGGCCCGAGTTGAGACGTGTTGAGAGGTAAGAGTCTTCTAAATTTGTCGAGGCTCCTTGAAGTCTCAAAGTAGCTCACCAACTCGTATTGAGAGTAGCATAGACATCTAGCGTCAATTAGAACGGCACCACATAAAAAACATAGGGAACGAACCCAAATTGCTCAGATTCATAGCCCGGCGTCTTAGCCTCTGCTATGGTGAGATTGCCGTCCAGCAGCCACGGCGCTTACGGACATGATCTTAAAATAAGAGGAATTTCAGTGAAATTCTGGATACTTTTGTGGTAAACGGTATGCGCTTTTATCTAGACACTAATTACAATTGCAACTATCTGAAAGAAACTTTTATTAGTGTAACTCAGGACGAGTATAGCAATTAGGAAACATAGATAGCTTGAAAGAGCAAGTAATTGAGTACAAGTACTTTTATTGAAGTGCGGCTGATGGATAGTGCGCCCCGTGTAGTACATAAGAACAATATTCTGAAAAAAAAAGTGCCAGTGATAGCGGGCAGTCCTGGCCCTGTCCCGTCTCACTGTCGAGTTATACATGACTGAGTCAGCTATCAGTACAATATTGTCGTAGTCAGTCTCAAGTTTTGGTGTTTTTTCATTAACAAGACAAAAATTTGAGCCGTGCTACCTCGGGTGCCTACTTTTACTATTCTGGATCGGATAACCACTAGTCCATTTCCACCAATTTTACGCGCTAATTACCGCTTCACAATGGTCAAATACGTAGCGATATCCCTGCGCATTAACTCTTCTCCATATTGACATAGCTATTCTTTCGATTCTCGCTGCGTTTTCAGTCCTAAGGAAGGAGTTGGTGCGCAGTATCAGATTACTCTCACAGTAATAAATTACTGTAAGACACCCTTGTCCTTCCTAACCACTCATTTTCAGCCGAGTCTCGCCTATCGACCAGGCCTTTGGTATTCTCCGCGAGCTCTACCAGACGAATGGGCCCGATACGCCTATCACAATGCAGATGGCTGCCCAACGCTGTGCCCGAAAGGGCGTCAGTGAGGAGGTCTTAAAGAAGTCGATCGACACCTATACGGCCAACGGTGTGCTCATGCTCGACAGGCAGGGCCGCATCACCTTTGTCATGAACTAAGTTTTGTGTTTGCTGTTTACACACCCCATGATCTCTCCTCTCCCTTATAACTTTGTAAAATGCCTTCTTTCCCCCTACTATTATGCTGCTACGTTTAAAATAAAATCAACTCGTCCTTGTATTGCTCTCCTTGCAAAATCTGTCAGTATACACGCCCTACCGCAAATTCAAATTGCGCCACTGTCTCCTAGCAGAAAATAGTTTTTCATGTTGAGCTCTCTGATTTCGAGCAGTTTTCGTTTGGGAAGATCGTTTGTGAGGAACTGTTCCCGGGCTATAGGTCAACAACAGCCGCAGCTGTCAATTCAATACACTTGTAAGGTCTGCGGGACGAGGCAGGTAAGTCTTTGCTCTAGTTTTGTCTTATGTAAAAAAAAAAAATTAAAGTGAATCTGCATTTTCGAGCCTGTAGAAGGGGAAGTAATTCGAGCAAGCTTGTCTTCTGTTGCGCTTTCCTTACCAATCTTCATAGGGCCTATTTCCGTTGAAATTTTCAAGTTTTTTTTTTTGAGGTTTTTGCTCATCTTTTGCTCCTGATCATGAGATATGAACTTTTAGAGTAAGATATAATTCAAGTGATACCGCGGAAGACAAAATTTGCTTGCAATACCGTCTGAGAACCTTGTCAATACCAGTGTCCGAGCTAGCTAACGAGAGTTTCAACCGCACGCTTCTTTTACTCTGCTCACCCATAAGCACTCGTTTTTTTTTGAGGTTTACGAGATGATTTTCCAGGGATTTACGCAGCCCAATACCTTATCTTTCAGGGCCCAAAGACGTTCTCGAAACAATCCTACGAGAAGGGAGTCGTGATTATCACCTGCGACGGCTGTCGAAACCACCACATCATAGCTGATCACCTGGGCTGGTTTGAGGACTTCAAAGGCCGGAATATCGAGCAGATTCTCGCGGAAAAGGGAGAAGTTGTCAAGAGGGGCATCAAGATCGAGCAGAATGGCGTGACTTCAATTGAACAGGTTAGGGTTCAGTATTTTGTTCTTGTGAATTGGTTATTCTAGGCAAATACAGCCGATCCATCGATAGAACAGAATTCGAAATGACGAGGCGCTCGGGACGAGGATCACAGCAGAAATTCGGTGAAAAAGCTCACAGATTGCTCGTATTGAGTAAAGTTTTATGTTCATGTTCCAGTTTTTACACGAATTTCCCCTTTCTGTCATCTTGCTTCCTGTCTCACTCTGTTTTTACGCTACAATCTTGGAAAACAGGTCAGGTTTTTTCTGAATTTCTCAACTTCGCCCAAGCGCATTCTGTCCGTTTTAATCTGCTTCGCCTCCTGTCAGGCTTGCCCGCTTGCAAACAGCATGCAGTGGGTCCCGGTCCAACATTCGAATTTACCGCCATGCCTGATCCTGCCCTGATTAACATGTTTTTGTCAACCAGACACTTTTCCTTTTCCTGTCCATGTGAACGCGTCACTTACGATTGTCCTCTCCCTGCATGTTTTGGAAACCAGGGAAGGACTGACTTGTAATCAAGGCAGATGTCAAGCCACATTGTTAAGAAAAACTGAGACTGGCTTCGCAAAATAATAAATAAGGCCACTTTTTAAGAAAATATACATGTTCACGAGCATTGTTGAAGGTTTTAGACTAGCATTCAGCTTCTAAATGAGTAAAACGAATGAATTAGTGTTCTATAAGCCATACGGAGCTGCTCTTTCGCCAAGGGATGCGCGCTGGAAATCTGAAATGCGAATTTTCTTCAAAATTTCAGTAAACCGGCCGCCAATTTTTCTCATGAAGCATGCTCAGTCCATTCCTGGAACCTGTCAGCATGGTCTTCCCTGTCACTTGGTATTATTTTAGCTGACCTGCAGCAACATGATGGAAAGCCCTTATTTACTGGAAGAGATACGCAATTGCGTCCCGGTCGACTTTCTCATATTCCTGGCCGCTTTCTGGGCAGTTCCAACTTCAAAAACACCACGAAAATGTCCATCTACACGTCACACATTCCTCTTTCTGTCCTCTCTCGTCTTGCCTTAGGAGTTGGCTCTGCAGCCACGGCTATTATGGACCCAAGACGAGGAGATATGGTAGCCGCGATGGGAGAAGCAACAGCGATTCCGCCAGTTCTCGAAAATATCAGGTACTTGTGTTAGATCTCTGTCGCATTCTTTCACAGACAAAGAATGGAAAAGGACGTGATCGGAGCCCGTCTTCTGACAGAACAGCCCCGGATCAACAATGACACAGTTGATAGATCCTTTCTGGCCAAGTTGCCGGAAGGAACATTCGGAAAGGAGTACTCGAAGTGAGTTTGAAACAAACAGACTCGATATCAACAAAGCTTGAGCATGTGTGGCTCCAAGAGGGTACCTTCGGTCTGAAAACTCTCCGAAATCGAACCCACAGAGGCACAATGCCGTTTAGGCAGCGGTGACAATACCTTGTTTGCACCTGACTCTACCTTTTTGGAATAAGTATCGTGCGGGCGGAACTACATAGCCTGTTGAGCAGACTCCGTCCAGCTAGATAGGTGAACGCGCAGTCCTTTAGATTTAGTTTCTCGCGAAACCGGTTTGTACTGAAAATGGGGCGTAATTTCCCTACTAAATTTCGAGAAAATTAAACTGGCTTGGCCGCTTGCCATATCATGCCGACAAGCACGTTCAATATTCTCAAAGTATAGTCGAACAACCCTCGTTTTGCTGAAGGTACCTTAGGGCCAGGGCTATGCTTTATACTAGCCATTTTCGAGAAAAACGACGCACCAGGTTTGCGCCCCTTGGTTGCCTAAGTATAGTTTCAAGCCTAAAACTTCCGGGTCATAACCAAAGAATAAATGCAATAAAAAATGGGCGGAAGGATGTACTTTTTGGCAACATTATTCGAGCATTAATCGTGGGGTACGATATGTGTTTAAGTCACATTTGGTCTATACCTTGTCTTAATTCATGACTGCCCTTTAGGTGGCAAAAACAAAAGATTTGGTATGTAAACATTCTTCAATGACACGGAAGTTGTCGACCCAAATCAGCTACTGCGAGTAACTCTGGTCTGTATAGCTTGACCGTACTCTTTTTAGTTTTCTCGACCGTCTAAACACTTCTCCCAACGCCAGACCTGCAGTAAAATACGTGGACGATCCTCGACACCTCTACGTCATGCAACGGTACCGGGAAACACACGATTTCACTCACATAGTCCTACAAATGAACACAAACATGATCGGCGAGGTGACCGTCAAGTATTTCGAGGCTATTCAGCTCGGTCTGCCCATGGCCGTTTCAGCAGCAGTCTTTGGCGGGGCTCGTCTTTTGACCAAGTGAGCTGAGGTTAAGTGAGAGTAGTTGAAAGACTTTTAGACATAGAACCCAGCTACTGTCGACACATCTGCCCTGGGTCAAGGAACAGGCACTCAATGGACGACTCTTCATTGCCTTCGACTGGGAAAACCATTGGGAAAAGCCGTTGGCGGAGCTACAGAACGAATTGGGTATTAGTTCACTGCCGGTACAGACTGCTTAATGAAGATTTTGAGATTTTGATATCGTGTCTCTGGGCGGACCTACAATCCGTCTAATTGTAGGACAGTAATACGGTAGTCTTTGGAAGCCAAAGATCTGACAAACGAACTGTCATAAAGTGACAGGAGGGTTGGATGGTACCGGCGCAGGATCAGCGGAAGCATGTCTCCTTGAGTTCCCACCATGGGAAGCGGAAACACTTGTGCTGAACATTGTCGTCTCAAACTGAACGCCGACAACTTCCCTCTCATATTGAAAGTCTTGGGTCTATCTTAGAAAAGCTGCACTTCGAAGTCCCGGCTTGCAAACAACTTTGTTAAAAAAAGACCACCCATCAGCTATGAACAAGAACTATGTACTTGTAGTTTATTATGTCCAAAATATGTACAACCTGTGCAACAGAATGACTAGAGATTCTTCGTGGAGACGCGTTCGATATCACGGGTAATGAAACTGGTACCGTCGGAGGGCAGAGGGGAAGGGATGAAGGGAGATAGGGCGATCAGATACCACCGCGTACCGAGAGTCTGTTTGAGGTTTTCGAAGAGACCGAGCTGGTAGGCATGAACTTCCTGTATAGGGTTTTTTTTTGGGAAAGACGCAAGTGGGACAAACCATGAGATATTCGATGCGAGTCTGTCCATTGATGAGACAGAAGAGCTGGGCGGAGAGGAGGTAGATAGTGAAGAAGAAGACAGTTGCTGTGGAAGCGAGAAAGACGAGACAGCCGAACTGGTAGAGTGTGATGTACCTGCAAATAGGGTATTCATAAAAGCAAATCCGATGCTCTGGCTCATCAACATTTGTACTGGCAGACTGATCGCTGTATTGGAGACGAAATTACCTGGCAACGAGGGCTAGATGAGGAAGGCACAGCTGCCAAATCTTGCCGAGAGTGAACGGGCCATCCATTTTGGTCCAGATGAAGTCCCAGGTCAGACTGAAAGTGGAATTCGTAGTAATATTGTAAGTTAAATAAAAACCCACTTTGTCAGAGCTGCCATCAGCGGGAGTAGGTTCAAGATGGAGGCCATGAAATATCGCTGATTAAAGTGACCGACACAGACGGCTCCGAAGGAGCAGTGGTGATCTCGACGGAACACGCACATGTCGCAAACTGAAGTTTTTTTCTCAAACGAAGACCAAGAAAGATACCTGGACAATGATAGGCTCGTGGCGGTGCATTTGTGTGACAGGAGTGACAATATCGGAAGCCGGGCTTGACCACATTCGGAAGGACGGCATTTCTTCCGCTCGGACCGGTGTAAATCATCATCCACCAGTTGTAGTAGACGTTGAAGGCGAGAAGAAGCATGGCTCCTACGCGAATGTTCCACGCTGAAAGTGGAAAAGTATTATCTGCCAATACGGAGCCTGATTTCTCATTTTTTTACATGGCCGAAATACACAATAGGAGGGTTCCCATAGCCATGGATGGCCTGGTTTTATTGGGAAATGGTCAGCGCAGCAGACCAGAAGTAATATAAGCAATTCCTTGGAATTTTTTTATTCTCGTTGCTTATTCATCTATCCACAGGACGATTCTGTATATTCAAGCCTAGGAAGCATTTTCAGGAGGAGGCAACGCCTTCCAAACACTTTAAATCTGCAAAAAATGAAGACCACTGACTCAGACAGCGCTTTTCGAAGTCTTCTTGAATGAAAATGACTGAACAATGACTCACCCTCGCCGAATGCCGGATACCATGTGGGCAAAACCCAGAAGATGTGCATGAGGAAGCCGATCGGCATCACAACCAGAAATATTGCTGTTGCTGCCTGAAAATTTCGTGTTACAATCGGTCTGAAGTTAAGACTTACAATGTCCTGTGGTTGTTTCGGCAATAACTTGAAGATCCTTGACTTCAAATCATCAATTTCGCGATCCTCTTCGTGGAGAGAGAACATTCTGAAGGAAAAGGCAGATGAAAACAAAACGAGAGGACGTACAAACAAGAAAGATAAGGGAAAGAATGAATCAGCTCGAGCTCTGCTCAAGATTGTGAACTTTTCAGACAACAAAATTCAGAAAACCAGTAGAAAACCCTCTAATAACAGGGAGAGAAAACAGTTTCACAAGAGATGTTGTCAGGCGGGAGTGTCTGCGTCTCTGGTGAGGACCAATGGCAGGCAAGCACCACCCCAGCTAGTACACTGCCAGCTTCTTTCGCATTGAAAATAGTCAGAGTGCAAACAAAGAAGGGAGAGAAAAACTAATTTGGCTGTTGTCAACAGCGCGTGTCATTAGAGATCGACGTTGTTTATTCCGTGTTTAGAACGTAAATAAGTGGGAATTTTGTTGGCAAACAAGTAGCGCATTGCTCTATTTTATTTGGGATTCATAACTCAGGCCATTTTGGGCAAAAGCATAGGAAAACAAATGGAAAAACACAGCCGAGAAAGAAGAAAACAGAAAAACAGAACTCCAATGAATTTTGAATTCGCGCTCAAACTCAAACCAGCGCCAATTCAAAATTTCTACGTTCTCGAGAGACACTTCTCTTGGTCATTTTTCAGCTATTTCGTTGTCTTTCCTATAATAAATAATGTTGTGAAAACGTTATGAAATAAAAGCTACTGCTAAGGCTAATAACAAAGTGTTTTGGGGCAAATGTTGAATAAAATGGATCGGATTGACAAGGCTCCTGTTATACTGCTTTACTGTTTCATTTCGCGTTTCTCATTATTTTATTATTATTTCCAGAATGGATAGCTCCCTCCCGTTCAGTCTTCCAACTGACTCCGAGCGCATGACCACATTTGCCGACGAAACGACGTCGCAACAAGAAGAGTACGTCTTTGAGGAAGATGAAGCCGTAGCAAAGACGCCGGACGAGGTTTGCCGCTTTTTAGCTTCAAAAATCACAATTTAAGGTATTACATGAGATGAAAATGGCCTGGGTGAATGAAAATTGTGCCCCGACCCTCCTCCCACACAAGTACGACGCCGCGGAATGTCTCCTGGACCAAGTTGACAGTATGGAGAGTAACATTGACGCCTGTAAAAATAAGGTTTTCCCTCAAGAAACCTATACATTCTTTTAGGGCAGTTTAAAAGTAGCCACTCATAAGATGGAAGTACTCCGAATCGGCTACCTGGTCAACGACTATCTGCGAGTACGTCTGGAGAAAATAGAGCGAAATTCGAGAGGGCTCTTGAATACACACAATCAACGTGCGAATGAAGGTCAGTTCTAGCAAATATTGTCAGCTCTACTCGGTCAATCCGTCAGCCTTTTGGCAAGACTTCGCCAAGACGTTGAAATAGCAGCTTCGTGTCATTGTTTCACACTAGTTAGGTTCTTAAGTCCCCATCATAGTATCTAGCTCATGGAACTTTAAAGCAGCCAATAACCCATCTTATGCAGAAGTGATAATTGAATTTTGCCTCATTTCCTATATGTACCGTATTTCTTCTAATATAAGCATTGCTCTAATTGAAGCACTGCTTTATTACAATGCACCCCCAAACGGGTGGATTGAAAAAATAGAAGTACAGCTCTAATAGAAGCACATCAAAATACGCGGTAATCCGTCTGCGACACAAGGCAGCTCTGGGACACCACTTGAAAATGTTTGTGGACTTTTCTGTCAAGACAAGTCAAGCAAGAAGAAACTTTTTTGAGTTGGCAAGTTACTGTTTTGACTGCATTAGTTGTAAAATGAAAGTTTGCTTTTGCTCCTTGGAGAGTTTCTGTGCAATAGACGACTCGAAGCGTCGTCTTCGGAGGGCTCAGTATGAGCGGGGAAGAAGTTATCGTTCTTCTGCTACTTTTCCGGCGTTTTTCAGTAGTAAATTTCCAGGAAAAGCCCCACTCCTCGCCGAAGAAGAGCTCCAATTCGTGGCAAAGTTCGCGACAGCTGAAGCCAAGCTGCTCGAATCGTGCCTCTACGGCAAACTGCCGCCGCCTTTTCGCCGTATCCCCGTCGCTGAAATTAACACAGAGTTTGAAAGGGCATGTTTTCTATCCTTGTCCTCTGATGTACACTTTTTTAGGTCTTCGCCCGGACCGTAGCCGAAAATGTAGAGAATGTGACGGTTCCCGACTACCAGGACAAAATCAGTGACAGTATCGTGGAAATGGAAAAGGATTCCGTCCATTTGATCTCATTCAACGCCGTGCGTGATCATTTGGAGAGCGGCAAAGTCCAGCTCATGTAATTACAGTATAACGATATTAAATGATCTCCCTGTCCGTCTACTTGTGGTCGATTCTGATTAGACACTGAGGCTTTCGAAACGAGGGTAGGAAAAGTAGTAATTTTTAGGGGTTTCCGGGCTCCGAACAAAGTTATAGCCCTTCGAAGTTATAGTAAAACTGTTAGTGAATATCTTAAAGGTGCCTCTCTGAGCAGATGCCTTGTGTTCGATTCCCGTGAGTTACAAACTTTGTGAGTTGGCTATTTCGAGCAGGAACAGCATCGGAAATCTTCCCAAGGTGAGATTGGGAGTTTTACAAAAACCGTGCTCGACAAAACTTGAAATTTGAATGCAGAGTTTTGCAGCATAGCTCAGCTGGTTGGAATGCTAACTGGGGTCCAGAACTCGAAATTGCGATCCCCGCAATTACAAATCTACCTTTTTATAAATAGCTCAGGTGGTAAGAGGCCAGACTTGGAGCCAGCCGTCGCGTGTTCGAATCCCTTGCGTGACAAACTTTTCCAGAGCTTTTTTTTTTAGAAAGGTTCTTGAAAAGTCCTAAAGGGAGGATCTGACAGTTTCACAAGTACAGTTGTTCCAAAAAGGTGTACAACGATATAACTGGCATATAACACACAATAACCGGCTCTTTTCAAGCGACATATTTGTAAATGTTGTGGTCGTCGTTATCTCGCGCGATGAAGTCTCGCTCGATCAGCGAGCTAATTCTCTTCTTCAGATCTGCCGCCTTCACAGAGAAGCTGGAAAACGGACCATAAATTCAATTCTCAAAAAGGTATCCTACCGTAGTTGAGCGAAAAGTTCAGTGAGAAGCTGCTGATGTGTGAGCGTCTTGCGCGTCTTCATGATTCTAACCACACCCGCGTCGATCTGATAATGTCTGTCCTGATTGATCTGCTCTTCCGTCTGCTGGTGCTCCTCTTCCGTCTCCTTCATCTGCACCTGGGAGATCTTTATGCGGTAAAGCTTCTCCTGGAGCGTCGAGTTGACGGAGAATTTGTCCTCCGGAGACATCTGAAATGCGAGGTTCTTCTAACTACTAGCAACACATTCCGTGACTTTATAGTCCGTTTAGCCGGACTATAAAAACCGACAGCAAACACGAAATTACGTCTCATTCCCAGTGCTAAAGGGTCTCGCGAGGAGTGAGTTTAAACAATGGATTTTTTCCTCGCCACCTAAGAGCCGAAGGGATATGGCAAGATCGGCAAAAAACAGCCATAACGGGAAGGATAGAATTCACATCTTTGCTTTTTTGATTCCAGCCGTTTTTTACTAGTTTTTTTTTGCTAAAAAAAAGCCCACCTCCTTCTCCTTGGAACTCCTCAGAAGGATGCGCGACTTTCCGTGACACAGAGAGAACAGCGTGCTTTTCAGCTCTTTCGGGTCCAGTTTAGCGGCAAGCTGGATGTCGGAAAAGCTTAATTCTGTGCATCCGTTGAAAAGTAGCAGGACTACAGCCTGATAGAGGGAAACTTGCAGCTCTTTTGTACACTGAAATGTAGCTTTTAGGATCAAAGTTTCAAGGGAAACTCACTCCTTTTCGGAAGAAGGCCTTCAGGACGCAGTGGCCGAGCGAATGTTGCCATTGGAGTTTCCTTCCCTGATGTTTGGATTGGTAGAAATCCTGGAACAGTTGGAGACTTCTGCTCATTCCACAGGGCAAAACGAGCTCGACAGGATTGTAATGAGGCCATTGGCCGAGGGTCAGCACGTTCACATTAAACTCCATAATTGGTGGCATTTTGTGCTGTTCGACCTCGTGCTCGACGTGCTGTCGGAACGACTGACAGAGATCAATCGACAGCTCCATGTCCTTGAACATGCTCTCCAGCTTGTGCGTGAAGCCGGGGCCACATTCTGCAAAGAAAATAGATTTGAAAACTGCAAATGGCTAGGATGAGCTGGGCGAATTGTCGCGAGCCCATTGCATTGACAGTCCTTTAAAATTTGCCTCGTTTTTCTGATCTCCTTATTTCCTTTGGTCCTTGTACTATTTTGTCTTTGGCGCAATATTCTTGTTACGCGCTCCTTTAAATTTACGGTAAATGTCAAGATTACCTAGGTTGTCATTGCTGAAAACTCTATGAACTTTTGGTCGTGCGTTATAGCAATCGCAAAGAATCAGCGAAATGGTTTGTCAGAGGAGATTCGAATCGTTTAAGCTGCAAAAAAAAGCGCTGGTTCGTTCCTCCAATAGCATTTTATAGAATTCCGTCTTTTTTACTCAGTTAGTACAAAGGATTCTTGCAATAACACGTTAAATCTTGGAAACGTAGAAAAAGGAAATCACGCGAAATGAAATATTAAGGCGGAAGCAAACCTGTGTTTCTTTACCAGGAGACCAACCGTGGTTCCAAAAGCCTAGTGGCGGTCCAATTATATATTTTTTAAGTCCAGAACGTTGGAACACCATCAGACCACACTAATCTCCACCCTGGTCCAAGCGGAAACGTCTGGGTGGAAGATGGTCGGTTATATTTACTTTTAACGCAAGTTTACATGGTAACATGTAGCCTAAAGACAGCTTCGCTAGTTCGCGACTACGGACAAACATCGAAACAATGTTCAGCACAAAAAAAATCGTAATTTTGATAGCAGAGATTCTTCGAAACACTTTCTAACAAATAGTAAACATGCAGCTCGAACTATTTCCAAAAGATCATCTGTGCAATGCATTCTCAACGTTTCTGTTCCTTCTCGAATAAAAAAAACAAAAGCCAACCTTGTTTCAACTTGCACAGCATGGCCTTTTCCGCATCGACGGAGGCACTCCTGCCGAGAAGAAGTCGTTTGGCCAAATCCTTCTTGTAGAATGCCTCGAAGACGTCCTTTCCTTGGATGAATCGGAAGAGGGTGATGACTCTGTCCATCAGCTTGTCCAGCTCCTCGTCACTCGACTCCTTGTTCCCTGTCCGCAGCTTGGCGTCCATGTACTTGGCTGCAAATAGTACAAACTAACGGAAAAACACCAAAAGTTACCAATGAGCTCGGCCGGCTTGTTGGGCCGCGTGTTCACAAAGTAGTCGAAAGCATCCTTCTCCGCCTGCTGGTACTTTTCTTCGTTTTTGAAGCAGTCGTGTACTGAACATCGTTTTTTAGTTGAAAACTACTTTGAAACTCCTACCAATAATATCCAGTCGATTCTTCAAGGCCATCAGGTTCTCGACCATGTTTTTGTCCCGTGCCGTGTCCATCACCATCGACTTTCCGACCCTCTGAAAATGGTTTTAAGTGAATTTATGATATGGCATTTTGCGCACGAACTTCGACCAAGGAGAGGTGCGCGGGAAATGAGTAACGGACAAAAAATGATGAGTTGATGCCAACAACAGATTTAACAACAACTGAACGTGGGCTTCATGAAAAGTGTGAACGATTGTACCAGCCGGGGATCGAGCCCGACCTCTTTGATTCTGAATCGGAGCGCTAACCAACTGATTGTGAATATTTATTCAGGCAAATTTTAGCGTCTCCCCTGTTTGAATCCCTCGTGAGTGAAAGTAGGGGGACAATAATGTCTCTTGCCCAACAAATAGTACAAAAAGTCTTCTGAAAATGTTTTCGGGGTTTCATGAAAACACTTAAAAAATTGTATGGTCCGGGAAAACAAACCCAATTACCTCTTGTTCTGAGCTAACCGATCGAGCCACACGTGCAACGTTCTTTAGATACTTGAAGACAACGCGCGCAAAGTAAATTATCGATAAAAAATTCACCTTGATATAGTTGGCAAAGTTGCCCTTCAACAAGGCTTGACCATCTTTTACTCTTGTAATCAGCGAGTAAATGAGAGACAAATCTTCGGCTCGATTCTCGTCCAGAATCGCGTCCAGGCCTGGAATTCATCATTAAAAAGGACAAAAAACTAGCACAAACCTCGGGTAAGAACTATGGCCATGTGTTTACTGATCAGCGTGCTTTCCAGGAGGGATAGAAGCGGCTTCCTCGTTGACTCGTCCAGATAGAAGTCGACTCGGTCACTCTCTTCCTCGATCTGCTTCGCCACATACTTAAAGTAGTCAGACGTGTCGAGTTCTCGCGCCTTGGTGTCCCCGAGACGGTTAAAGAGGGTCTCCGATGCGTCGAGGAAGTCCCGCTCGAATACCTGAAAATCATCGTATTGGAGTATATATATCGTATTCCTATTTGAAAAAATCTCCGTTATCACACTGATCTGAATGCTATAGAAAGGTTGAAAACAGTCAAAAGGCAACCGAACTGATCTCTGCCACGGAATGGACTGGCAGAGAAGGGGATCACGTAGATCAGGGGGAATCATAACGGGGGATCCTAAAAATGTTCAAATTACTCATGAGGTTGCTCAAAAGGCAAAAAAAGGATGATTTCGACCGCCAAACATTCGGTTTCAAACTATGTGAAACGTTTTACGACTTCCTGAAGGAAATTGAACGCTCTCATTTGCCTTTGAGAAGCAATGAATACTGTCCTTCGACATTGCGAAAATATGAAAATCCGAGTGCCCGATGAGCATACCTGCGGATAAATCTGAAGAGAGGAGAGCATTCGAAGAAGATTTCGGACCAGAATGCGATTGATATGGGCTCCTTTTCTCTCATCATCGACTATCCTCAACAGTTCCGTCACAAGACGACTCTTCAGAGCCGTCTTGTCCAGAATCTCCTCGCGGTAAATGTTCAACGAGGTCTCCCTGAACTCTACCGTATTCGGTAAAGGTAAAATGAGCTCACCACAAGGAAGGAACATTGGTGTTCTGGAGGATGTAGGTTCGGTCGAGATAGAGGAAAATGTTGCGAATCATCACTGCGTGCTGACAGTAGTCCGTCCAGATGGATTCCATCGTGCTCAGGAAGAGATCGCCGTCTTTTTCGCTCTGCTCATTCAGCGTCGTTCTAGATGGATCGAGCTGAGACCAGACAAAAATGTGGGAAACGAACCGTAAACTGGCCACATTGGATCGAAGAAGTTCCTGGAGACGGCTGTAGATCTCGCCGCCGAGGTTCACCTTCACTTCGCACAAGTTTTCGATAATCTGGAAACGGAAAATTGTAAAATTCTTGTCAACTTTGCATCGCAAATCAGCGAGCAAAAGACGCCAGCATTTGAATATTTGCAGAAGTTAGTCTTTTCTAGTTTATTTCAGTAATTTTTTCCAATCCGAACAAGCATCGTAAACCTGGCCGAAATGTCCACGTTTGCACGAATACAACCCTTTGAAATAGATTTTATCTTCACAGATCACCCGCTGATCCTTTCAAAGTGAAGTAAATGCCGTAAATTATTGGTGCTTTTTAGGCTTTTCATGCAAAAAATGCCACGATTTAGAATGCAACGCGGGCTCGTCTGTGACCTAACATAATTTCCTTGTAAGCACAACATGCATCATTTGGCTCGATACAGGGCGAGAACAATCGGTACGCGAAAGCAGTAAATACAAAAGTTCAGTCATTAGACATAGGATAAGCTACTGAAGCAGTCAGGGGGCAGGTTAAGGGTTTTCATGGTATCACAAATTTCGACAAAATTACCTTGTACAGTGCCTCCAGCGTTTGCGAGGTCTTCTCATTCGACTGAATCGCCTCGACGCTCTGCTTCAGTATGGGCCAATTCTGCAGTAACAGAGCCTCTCGACTAACTTCCTTCCCTAAAAGAGACTTATAGTAGCTAGTGAGGACGAATAACTGACTCTTGAATCCCCGAATACCCAACTTTTTTGGGGCATGCATCTGTGCCGAGTAGAAATTGTTCTGCGGGACCTAAATGCGACTCTTTGGAGCGGCAAAGTATAGTGTGTTCACAAAAAACAACCAAACGACCAGGAATCGCGGATATTTTTTGGCGCGGATTCAAACAGCTCAAAATTGGTTAGAATTTCAATAAGTTCATCTTTTCAATAATTTTTCTTTTCTTCTTTCTTTAACGATTATAATAACTTTTTCTTTTTTGATGAATTCAACGCCCCCGTCCCATCTTCCGCCGTCTGTTCAGGAGCTCAGGGCCATTGCCACCGCCTCCTCCAGGTGATTCCGTACCGAGTTGGTTCATGCTTTTGGGGCGTTTTCTTCGCAAGGAGTAAAAGGCACCAAACTGTGATAAAACTCGTGGAATGATCTCAAACGTCTTAGATCTCTTTGCTGCTATCGTCCCTCGTTGTCTGAAGTCTGTCCCGAGCTCAATGATCCTTTTGTCCTCACAGCTACAGCAACCAGCATCTCATAGTGAAAGGTCAAGATACCTTTGAGGTTTACGGAGAGATTTATTATCTAACCATTACTCTCTTAGGTTTGAACCAACAGTGGAAGAGAGACAGATCAAGACTACCACAAGACGATGGACAGCGACCTATTCCATCAGTATTAGAGCAAAATTTTACCAAAGACAAAAGAGGCCGCTGGAGACCGTCAGGCAATATTAGTCATTGACAATGCCGCTTATCACAACAAGCAAGCAGAAAAGGTTAGACTCATACTTGTTACGCTTACCCAAGAAGATTTCTAGTTGCCGAGAATCCGCGATACCAAGGCGGTAATTTCTGAAGTTCTCTTGAAACATGGTGTCGAATCCGAGCTCGGAGTAACAAAAGGCGACTTGTTTAACGAACTTGAATGCTTTTACGAGTCTCGTGATGGTCGAGACCAGATGAAAGTCTTCTCCACGTCCAATCTGGCTCGAGACTATGGTGTTACACTGCTGCGTCTCCCCCCGTATCATTGTACTCTAAATCCTATTGAGCACGTGTGAGGGTTTGCTAAGCAATCTCTCTGTAAAAGTACAAAAGGCACCGAAAAGATAGAAGAGATGCGCCGTCGCTTCATCCACATAGTCTCTTCTATTCCTCTCCCGATTCAGAAGAATCTCTACAACAATGCTTCTCATGTCGAAGAAGAGTTCATGTTCACGAAGGCCTCAATTTTGTTACTCCCCTATCAATATTCCTATTAGTGTTGATTCCCCCGAAGATATTGTTTCTTTTGTTTCCGAGGAGGGTGGTTTGGACAAAGATGAGTGACGAATTCGTTTTCTACGTTATTTCAATAAATGTTACCTGTTGTTTAACGAAAAAAAAACCGAAAAACAGCTAAAAATACGGGAAAGGATAAAATTGTTTGATGAACGAAATACTTGAAGCTAATTTTTAGCCCTTTGAATCCGCGCCAAAACAAGCCCGCGATACCTGGTCGTTGTTTTTTTGTGAATATACTATATCAAAAATACCACAGAAGAGGCCAATCTGGGCGAGCCAAAATCATCAATGTCCTCCTCGTCAAGATCGGGCCCATCTCCCATCGGATCATGGTAATTCATCAGTGCTCGCTTGGGCTTTGAGAAATCGGACAACTGAGAGGCATTTTTGATGAGAAAATCGGCGAGAACTTACAACAATTTGGTCGCGTTTTCTCTTGAGCACAAGTTTTTTCGTATGCTGGTGCTGTTCCGCCTGCTCGGATGGACTTTCCTTGTCCTCTCTCGACTCCAATTCCGGATCACTTGCAAGCATTCAACTTTGACCTGAAAATGGATCTTTTTGGGTAATTTACAGAATTTTTTTACCTATTTCAACGAGGCAGAGAATTAAAATTTGCGTGTGAGGGAAAATGTCAGTAAAGGGAAGGCGCAACAGCGATTCGAAAATCTGCTGCTGACTAGATTTTCGGAGTAACGAAGCCTTAAAAAAGTGGTATTTCTCATCCGTTCGAAAAGGATTATAGAAGGAGTCACAAGGTATAATGGTCTTAGGTACATAATGGTCTTATCCGAGCATAATTATTGCAAGCTACATAAACGTTGTAGTTTGAAAAAAAAAATCATCTTGCTTTTTCTACTCCGATGAAAACATCCAATGTTGAAAACACTTTTTTGAAAATTTCAAAGGCTTTCAGTTGTAAAAACATGCATCGATGTGAATCGAACCTGTATCACTCAGATTCGTAGTCCAGCGCGCTACACGGACGACGGATATCATTGTAGAACGACAAAATATAGATATTGCAAAACGGATAAGTTTAGTGTCCGTTGAGACAGCTAGAATCAGATTGCCCAAGTCTACGATAAGTATTCATTCTTTAGCAGAGAGAAAATACAAAGATACATGCAAAATTAGAACTCGAGGTAGCTGTCATTGATTAGATCATAGCAATTGGCCTTCATCTCTTCGACCTTTGAGCGCGTTCGTTCCAGGTTCTTCGTGATGACGATGAGACTGTTTCTCACTTTCTGATGTGTCAATTCATCTGGAAAACATGTCATTCTAACGAGGCTGTAAATGGGCCTACCATTATTTTCGAAACAGCAATTGCGGATCTCGATTGTGGGAGTTTCTTCGCCTCGCCCGCTCAACTTTTCCTCGTCGTGCTCGGGCGAGAGCGATGGCGAGACGTAGGGCTGTATGCTAAGGTCCAGGAGGGCAGCCTCAGCGTCGAATTCCGGCGAGCTGACCTTCTCCGTTGCCTCTCCTCGATCCGAGACTGGCAGCTCGTAGGAGGAGCGAATCTTCTCCGTCCTTACGACTCCCTCCTCCAAGGTGAAACTGATGAAATGCATGTATCTGAAAGAGGCTCACATAGATCAATCCATCGAAAGGTTGTAGCGCCTGTCTCTTTAAAGCAGTCATTTCGTAACCTTCTTGTAGCAACTAACGTTTTGGACGCGAGAGACCAGGGGTTTCGACACCGACCGGGGTCAAATTTTTTGTATTGACCATTCTGTATCCGATGCTCGTAGGTGACCAACTTCTTCAACGAGCTGTTTTGAAAGAAAGAGGACATCGGAAAGGCTGCCAAGGGAAGAAGCGAATATTTTTAGAACTCAAGGGTTACTTTCGGAAAAAATGGGCTTCCGAGAGACATGCTCGACAGTTTCTACGAAAGTAACAGTGAGCTTTGGATTGAGGTTAATAAAAATGACCAGAAAACATAAAAGACAGAAAATGGCAATATTTTCAAATCCCGTGGGCGGCTGACTTTTCAAATTTTTTTTTTGAGGAGAATAAGAGGTAGGAAAAGCTACCAATGTGAGAAGTTGGCAGTTTTACAAGCCCCAATGTGGCGATAGCCAACATTGTATAAATAAAATTTGCTATAGACTCACTCCTCCATGTCAGAAACTGCAATAGTCGTTCCGTCCTTGGACCAGGCAGCGTCGCTGAGACAGTGATATGTGATATTCTGGATCAGGCCGATGGCCTGCGCGTGTTGGCTGTCGTAGAAGACGATCTCTTCTCGGCTCATGGCCAGCCAGATGACGCGGTGTGGGAGCCTAAAATCCATTTTTAGGGCAAAATTCAAAGGAAGACATACCCCGAATAGTTCGGACAATCTGGTACGAGCTCGTAGATTACAGGACAGAATTTGATGAGGAATGTGGGCTGATTGGGACTGGGCAGAACGATTTTCGGGTGGTCTCTGAACATTCTTGTACCAAAAACAGAATTGAACTGACTCTTCTTTCAATTCGGACACTTTGAAGACATACGTGCAGTAGAACTGTTGGCTCGGCCCGAGCTCCAGACAGCCGGCCGGCGCTACGAGTATCTGTCCGCATGGAGAAAAGGCCGGCACGCGTGTGAATGTCGTCAGAAGGTCGCTGTGGAACAGAGAGTAGTTCTGAAAAGAGAGGGGAGCATTGGAGTCGGAAGTTCTAGAAACTGCTGCGCATCAACTCTTCATCATGGGCGTGGAATACTCAGCGAGACTTAAAATTGTGTATCGCAGCCAATTGCCACGAGTTGGTGGCAGTGTTTTCGGCAATATTACGGGCTACGTTAGGACAAGAAACCCCGTACTTTCTTAGCGAAGTGAGCATCTCCGAGCGAGAATTCGGGCATGTCGGCTCGGCCAAAGCTCTTGATTCGTCGGCCCTTGTCCGCACATATAATATCGAGCCTTCGGTCAGTCGACATCACGACGATATATTTTCCCTCAGGATCGTAAGTGACCCCGTTCGGGAAGTAGCGGAAACTGGTCAGGACGAAGCGATAGCTGCCTAAAGTCAGAATATTTGAAGAGATGAGGGTCCAGTCCAAACCGGAGAGGGCGTCCAGGACGCGTAGGCCGTCTCCGGATACACAGGCGAGACTTTTGCCACAGGGGCTCCAGCTGATCGCATTCACTCCCATGTTGTCGAGGAAATACTTCTAAACGCTGTTTTGCCTACAATTTACCAAGAAAAACCTTTTTATTTGTCCATCTCTCGCGGTTTTGTGGCAGGCCGTCGATGGGATGCGCATCGCATTCTTTATCCACCAGCTGCCAGACAATAAGGGCACCATGTGCATCGCCGGAGGCAAGAAGAGGAGCTGAAACTTGCTTGAAAAAAGAATAAAAGGTCGGCTTACCAGCTGGATTTGGACTGAATTTGACTTGATTGACCGTACCGCAGTGTCCGACTAGGTTGGCCACGAAGGTAATCGAAATTTGTTCTGGATCATTCGGATCATACTCGAACTCCCAAATTCGAATCTGAAATGGATTTTCCGAATGTTACATTGCCAGGAAACAAACCTCGCTTTTTGTACTGGACGTCACGATGCGGTAGTGACCGTCCTGACTATATGGGAAAATGTCGACGGACAGCAGGGAGTTTCTCTCGTGGTAGCATATCTCCGGCATAAAATATTTCATGCCCATCTCTGAAAGAGAAGATTATTCCAGACTTATATAACCAACAGCATCGTTTATTACTGTAAAAATGTAGTGCTTTATCGCACGGCACTGGGGTTCTCTTATGGCCTGAGTTCGATAAAGGTTGTTACTAAGTGCGTATTAGGTCATTGCTAAAAGACATGAAAGAATAAGGGAACACAGGAAGAAGGCAAGGAAATTTAGGAATTGCCTTCGCGCGCAAAGTTATTTGCGGTTTGTATTTGAATTCCAAAATTAGCGGCAATTCAATAAGGCCTGAACTTCCCTTATCCTAATACTCAATATCTCGAAGGAAATCACCAGTACGAAACGGCTAGCTATTTTTTTTAGAGTAGACACAGCAACTTTGCAATCACTTCCGGCCCTCACAACCTTTCGGAAACGGTCATTCAAATTATTATAAACTGGCTTTCTTCTCCACTCAAAACAAGGAACAACCACCCCATGTGCCACTTTTCCCTCTCTTGACCATCTTGACCTCACTTCTTTCGCTGTTTCCACGTGTTGGGAACGGGTTTTTTTTTCAGATCAGGTCCCTTACTCTCTACACAGATAATCAGTCAACTTTCCAGCTTACCAGTTCTGGACTGGAGTAGACTGACATTCTTGTATTTTTCAACAAAAAAGTTGACAAACAGCTGCATCTTCTCGATTCATTCGTTGAACTCTCGTAACCTTGGCCTTTTCCCTCTCTAAGCGAACGGAGAGTCTTCAAGTGCCAACGTCCTACGCACTTTCGGACACTACAAAACGACCGTTCCTTTCATCGTTGGTCCTTTTGCAACTTTTTTTTCCATCCTAGCTTCCGGTCTTGTGGCATTCTCTCCTTTCCCAGCAACAATATGCTTTCAGAATGGTTAGGCAACAATTGATAGCAGTCTTCTCGCTCCTCCACGTCTCCACAGCCAGTTTAGGCAACGATTTGGGTAGGCAATCATGGGAAAGGAATAAATTCTTCGTTCCAGGCTATGGAAAATGGCTTCGACCGACTCTGACCTATAAAATAGTTCAGTATCCAGAACATCGTCGCCATCCACGAATGGTCAGACCAGTTCTGCTGAAAGAGTACGTGGATGTCAGTTTGGAGAAGGCCATAGAGTGAGTTTAATTGAACAGAAACTAAAATCATGAGTTCAGCGTTTGGAAGACCGTGGTTCCCGTCGTGTTTTCAAGCACTGAAGAGGATGATGCAGACATCAAGGTACGAGGCAGTCTTCGTGCAAAAAGCAAATAGTGTATTTTCGGGGCCAAGAACTTATTTTTGTACTTTTCCATGCTCTGCAATGTTGTAGCCCTTGATCTGTGCTAATATTTTGCAGAGCATCGGAAAGGCTAGAAATCTCGTCTTGGGCCTGAAACGTGGCAAGCAAAGAGATGGGGGAAGGAAGTCTATTTCTAAGGCCTGTCGAGACATCTTCCTTGCGGCGCCCCCCGAATGGTTCCCAAGAACTCATTTTCGGACTTTCCAATGTTCTGCAGAGCTATAGCCCTCGTTCCACTCTGCAGAACATAGACAAGTCCAAAAACTCTATCTTGACATCGAAAACATCACCCTACGCTATTGCGTATTCTGCCAGGCTTCTATTAGAGTTCATGATTCAGATATTCTTCTGGAGTGGAGAGCATCGAGATGGGTATGCCTTTGATGGCAAGGGTGGCGAAGTAGCACACACTTTCTATCCAGACATGTTGAGACGAGGGGAGATTCACATTGACGACGATGAGCCATGGTAAGTTGACTGACCGGATCTGGACAAGCCGTATTCAGGGCACCAGATGGTCGGAATCTCTTGTGGGTTCTCGCTCATGAACTGGGTCACGCTCTAGGAATTCCGCATCAAAAGGGACCGAGCCTGATGCAGCAAGGATATCGGGGCTATCACAATCGACCGACGCTGTCAAAGATTGATCTGGAAGCTGTTAGACGAATCTACGGGTAGATACACGGGTCAGATATCTGAATAAATTTCTATTCTATCCGAAAACTGGTAATAAAGACAGAAGAAGGGATAGCCAGAGCAATCTTCGACTTATCCTCCTCGGGGTCATTTCATCGCCCTACTTTCCCGCTACTCAGCCTCCAATCTAATGAGTCTACCCCCTCGACCGCCTCACCCAACTATCCAGGTACATCTCTTTTTTTCATAACGGCTCAAAATGTGCAATGACTGCCTCAAAAGCTGTAGTCTACCGCTTATTGTTGGATTAGTAGTAGTCCGTAGCTGGAGCGTCTCTACCGTACTGATGTGAACAACAAGTCAAAATCATGGGGCGGATTTTCTCCACTTCCCCAGGTAGTAGTCAACCAGGTTTCAGGAGAAAGCTATTGTGCTCAGGATTTTTGTTTTTCCCTACCAGAAAACATAGTGTCTTTTCCCGGATTGGTAGTCGAACGAAGATTTAACACCCCCTCAGTACTGTGCAACGAGGCCGAGTCTTGTGGCAGATTTTCTCCACCTCTTCAGACAGCCAACTAGGTGCTAAAAGATAGCTATGGTAGCCAGGGTTCTGGTTTTTCTCCAGCTGTAGAGATGCAGTACCTTCCGCATCAACAGATCTCTTTGACAAAGTAGAAAAGGTTGACAAAACGAGCAAACGTTGCCGCTTGAGCATCAGGTTCGTAACTCAACTTTCCAGATAACCAATCCTATTCACTCAGTTCCCTCTACAGCTTATGCAACTCCCCGATCTGCTGCCGGTTCTGCCAGATCCAAGATCAGTGCTCGTTCTCAACGCTCTCGACGACCTCCTTCTCAATGTGAATTCGATCCGGCAGCACTTCGGGAAGAGTGGATGAGGAATGACATGTACAGGAGATACGCTGAGTCGAGGTACCAATCCGTTTTCCGAGAGGAAATTAATGTTCAGAGCCCCAACAGAGTATTCCTACGTCGTTGGACGGCCCAGACACAAGGACAATCGTCAAGCCAATGCTTCCTTTTCTATTGGTAAGTCATCCCCCTATCCAGACCATCAAACGTACAGACATCCCATCCCCTTTGGCTAGTCGTCTTTTCGACCAGAGAGGACCGAACCGGGAGCAGATCTGGTCCGATATCATGGCCGCTCATTCCCAGTGGTACAACTACAACCATCCGATGACCCCCAATATGACTCCCATATACCCGCGAGCGAGTTTAGTCAGTTCCTTGGAAGTCGGATGCGTCATTGGTATTTTAACTATCTCTACTGTGGCCGTGTTCCTGGTTTTAACATTTGTCTATATCAAGGGGTTTGTAAAATTGTGAAGGTATGATGATTTGCTCTTGTTGTGAATATTTTGTTCTTTTCATCTCCATTTGGCCCGTTCAGAATGCGCTCGGACGATAACTACAACCCCAGTCAAGTAGTGGCCTTTCTCATATGTCTCTTATCTCCAGTATACAGAACAGATGTCAATAAAGAGAGTTTATATAGGAACTACAGAGGGTGGGCAGGTGGATCGGACCGGAAAGGATGCTGGCGACTTGACTCCTTGTTGATGGTCGGCGGCTCCTATCTAGTGCAGGTGACTCAGCCGCCTCATTGGACCGGGAGATAGGAATATCTTGGGCAAGAGAGAGGGCTAAGGCATTGCACAGTCATTCTCCGGACAGACATCCACCTGACCTCTCGTTCCGTCGAAAACAAACCTTTTATGCAAATCCAGAGTTTTGAAACTGCGAGGAACATTCCTGACAAGTGTCACGTCATGTCTCCGCCTGTTTAGTATTTTGATAGTGCGAATGACTAGTCCCAATTAAGTATTCAAATCTTCTTATTCGGGAGTGCTTTAAAACGGTTTGTTTTGAGTGTGTTGTCAGTCAACCATGATCTTTTTCTTCGTAATCGTTTGCTCTGTCGTTAGGGCTCAGGACCCGTTCAACTTTTGGAATCCGATGCTGGCTAACAATCTCCAGTTTATGCAATTCACTGATGTGAGTGACTGGATCGAAAAGAATCAATACTCTTTCAGATGGTCATCCAGCGATATTTCTATCCTCCAGCCACTTCTCATCACTACGTGGCTACAAACAACACACTCCCTGTAGTCACTACCTGGCCACAACTGGGAGCAAATTCGATGACTTTCCAGCCAAATTTGCTGGCCTTACAGCCTGGTTTGATCAGAGAAGGTCAGTTGTTTTTTTGTAACTTTCCAAAACTCTGAAAACTACACACCATCTCGTAGCCATGGGTGTCGATACGCAGCGAGATTTGACAACTGCAAATTATGGCCATTTGATAATTGCACAGCTCTTAAGGTAAATCTAATGTCGGATAAGTTCCATTCCAAGAACAATATTTAAGGGTTGATGCGCAGTCTTGGCATTAATTTCGGGGATGATGAGCACTAACTCTTGTCTACAGACGCTAATACGCGGCTGCTTTTCCTTTGACTAGTGCTAGTCGTTCATGTTCGTTGCGTACCAACTCGATACTCTACTGTCCGATTAAGATTCTTTCTGTCTCTGTCAAGATTCCTTGTTTCCAGAAGATGTTGGTCGAGTCGTCTCCACCATCAACACCACCCGAATGCAGCAAGTCTGCCAGCAGCCTCTAGTCCAAGTCACTCGTTACGAGCGAGTTCCGATTGATAACTCCAGACTCCTGCCTCCAGTGTCTTATTTTTCAAAAACTTCTCCAGGCGGTGGCTGGAACGCCAAGGAGAACTTCTACTGCTCGGACACGATGGGAAACTGCGGAGCTAATTGGCAGTTGACCATGTTCCCAATGAACAATGGAACCATTCGTGAGTTTCTTTGGTTTTCTGCTGGAAAGATTTGTTCCAGAGACAACGGGCGATCTGTTTTACCCGTCGAATCCGGGTCAATTGGCTGTAATGCAGGCAGGTCTGGCTCCCTGGTCACGACAAGGAACCGTCGTTTGCTACATCTGGAAGTAATAAAATCTGTCCTCACCACTTTTAATCTCAATAAAAAGGTGCTATAGCATGTCTCTTGGGTGTTGGAACTGCGGAATACTTCTCAAAACATGAATGGGAAAAAATTCAGCTATTAAGCCCTTCAGGCTCGAGGTAGAATTCTTGGCGCTGCATATGTTTCTCGGGGACAGGGGTCGGATCCCGGGCTCAAAACTTTTTTGTTTTTGTGCTTTAAACATTATATGGCTCTTTTCTCGGGCTGCTCAACCGTTGATGCCTTCCGGCTGTGTATTCCGGGCATCGCCCAGCGCAATTATGCCCCCACGATGTCGAAATACTACCGCTCAGTGAGTCACGACGAATCCTCTATTTGCCTGCCCCGTGCCCACTTTTGCTAACAATTATACTTCCTGACCCATCTTCAATGCGGGAGAGAGAGAGAGAGAGTACGGGTGCCATCCATTAAAGAGCCTTCAAAGGTTAGTCCGTAAATAACGACTGCCCGTTTCTCTCTCTCTCTCTCTCTCTTTGGCTCTCGCCCGCCGCGCAACCACTTGATCCATTCTCCCAGGACACATCGTTATCGAATTCGAATCCAAGCACATGTTTCGCTCTCTAATTATGTCAGCGTGGCGCTCTGCTTCCAGTCACTACTAGCACCGTTGACCAATACTGGTTCATGAGTGGGGACGAACTAGTCTACTGATTGTTCTCACCTTTATTATTGGATATTTCCTCTTACTTCTGTATTTTTTTTAAGATAAAATTGACCACTTTCCTTCAGCGTAGTTTCGTAACTATCTGACTTTTGCACATTTCCCACTCACCAGCGGTTTTTTCTGACTACTATGATGTTTTAAAAACTTGTAAGTGTGAGTACAGGCAACTGAACACTGCCTTCATCCCATCAGCTGTGGAGGATACTGATACTAGGGAAGCGGCGTAGCCGCCTGTTATCAATTCTAAGCCAAGACTGAAGGGCTGCGAAGCTGCCGTCGGCAGCTGGTTCTATCGTAAACTACAACTTCCTTCGAACTTGCCCTGTCCAACTTACGCCAATTTCTAGCTTTTGGTGCTTACCAACTTCCCTGTCAGGCTTTAATTGTCCAAATCACTCATTTGAATGATTTGATCTCTAAAGAAGGGCTTGTTACAGTTAGTAATCATTGGGCAGTTATTTCTTATCGGTTTCGGCTTGAAACTAAGGACAAACACAAAAAATCAGGATCTTAGACCCTGAATGACGACTCTGACAAATATAGTTGACTTCTAACTGGTCATTAGAGTGGAAAATAAATAAACACCTTGGAGCCGAAAGAATAGGTCAAGAGTTTGTAAACAAACACTTTGTGACTCTACTTTCATCCTTACAGACTACCCAGTAAACTTCCGATTCATTTTTCCTGTTAATTAGTTAACGCGATCCTCGTTAATTTGATCTTTTCGCTGCGGGTTGCAGCTCTTTTCCAAACATCCGGTCTCTTCCCGACGTTTTTTTTGCCTTTCGGCGGTGTTCGCTTTACAGCCTCCATGACCCCAAGTGTGCCGCCACAGCTGGTTTTCTCTCCTTCGTTTTGCCTTTCTCCTGATTATCACCTTTTCCCATGTCGAACACAATTGAATTCTCTTCTGAAATCTCGTTATGGGTCTTCCCCTATCTGCTGAAACGATCTCTCTAAAATAGCCCGAAGAGATTCGGTCCTTTCTCCCCCTATCCGTTTTCGACAAATTCTTGGGGAAACTTGAGAAGGGGGAGGAAGTGAGGATGATGGCTTCTGTTTATTCATTCTGCCCGGGCTGACTATTGTCTCTTTCTCTCGTTTTTGATGTCACCTTCTTCTTTTTTGTTTACGAGCTGGATCCATTCAGCTTATGTGCTAGCTGTGCTACCTCCTTCAGCTGTGTATCAATATATTCAACCCAAAATCCGTACTTGCTATTCAAGGCATCGTGTGTTCTCATGACATTGTCCTTTTGTCGATGCCAACTGGCGTCTCTAGCAACATGCCCTACAACGCTACCTCTGTCAGTAGATTTCTGTCAGAACTACCATAGCAGAGAAGATTTCTACGAATTGCGCTACTATAGCATTCTTGTCATCAATTAAGTAGACTTTCCACACAAGAGACGATTCCCAATATAGACAGGTCTCATCCGACAGTTAAAACAGCAGTCCAGCGCTCATCGGAGATCCGCAAGCTTCTAACACTTCTATCGTAGCAGAGCGTATATCTTTCAATTATTGAAACATATCTAGTCTCTTTTGAAGACTAATTGATACGATAGCTCGAGGAAGACTGTATATGTAGAGACAGTAATACAGAGTCTAATCTGCGTCATTGGGGAGTCAAAGCAGCTGCCCTTGTCGGACTCTTGACTCTTGGGAACTCTTTTCAACTTTTAATCTTCGGTAATATTTCTTACTCCTTTCTATACATTTCCTCGTGTTCTCCTTGTTGAGGCACCTTCTTTCCAGCACAACTCTCTCACAAACAGCAGTACTACTTTTTAAAGCGAAACCCGATACCCACAGCTCTTTCATTAGCAAACTCCGAACTATATACTGCTTCCCATCCCTTTCACTCTCTTCCTCATACGTCAAAGAACTCATCCAAGCTGAAAATTGGGTCTATGAACTCGCCCGGCTATTTAGAGCCACTGTGAGTCATGTTTTGATCCCACTTCTCTCTCTCTCCCTCCCATCTTTTCGCAACTCGGCTGCCCTAGCAACGCGGGGACACGAGACATTAGCATACATGGCTATCATTCTCCGCTATCTGTTTGACCAGCTCGTCCACACTCATAGGACGAGAGATAGTATGAGTCACAAGTTGGGGGTTCTACCGCCTACACTCAGTGACTGACCGATTCCATACAAGCGCCAGCCGCGAACACAAAAGATAGCGCTCGAATTGGCCGACTTTTTATGTTCGCACACAGGAAACACTCTCCCGCATTCTGGCCATTGTCCTCCTCAAATCTATGAGCTCTTACTAGCTGTTTTTTTTTTCTAGTAGTTCGGTTCATTAGAAGTCTGAAAATGCACTAATGGAATTCCGTTTTTCAACGAAAGTAGGCATTTTCGGGGTCAAGAAAGCATTTTTAAACTTTTTAAACTTTTTCATGTCCTACAAAGTTGTAGTCCTTGATATGCTCTACAGCTTTCCAAAACATCGGAAATTTCGACAATGCCGGCTTGACCCCTGAAAACGGCACCTACCTTACCGCATTTATCATTTTGAAGTTTGAGAAAGAGTCCGATCTCATTGTGAGCCCAGTGAAACACGAATTACCATCCATTCAGTGTCTCAAGATTTGATTTTTGAGTTGTCCCTTGTCCTCTATCGGGTCCCTGTTTTCTTTATCTCCTCAACCTGTATACTTTCTGATGAAAGTTTTTCAATTGAAAACTCCCTGTCAACCGTCTCACTCTTTGATAAACCTGTTCCAACTATTTTCTTCCAGATGATCATCGATTCCGGCGGTGAGTACAGTGGCACCTACAACATCGGAGAAGTGATAGGAGACGGGGCTTTTGGGACAGTCGTCCTGAGTAGGAGGAAGGCTGATGGACTGGAGGTAGAGTCGAGTTCATAACAATATACCATCATTTCATAGACAGTGACCAAGCACATCAAGTCTTCAGAAGTGTTAGCGGATTGCTGGATCAGATGCCATAGGAGAGGGAGGATGGTTCCGATGGAAATCCACTTCTTGGAGAGGTTGAAACATCGGAACATTATAAATGTGAGTGTCGAAATCAAATATCTGCCCGAATCGCGTAGATGACTTTCCTCGATGGCGCAGTCAGCTAGACCTCCGACAACAAATCCAAACAAGTCGAGTTCGAACGCGCGACAAACAGTTATTGATAAAAGAGCAAACTTTCAGTTAGTCGAAATCTTCGAGAGTTCCTACGACTACTACCTGGTGACAGAAAGACGACCGGCCGGGATCGACCTGTTCAATTTCTTGGCCAGACAACCGCCCATGGATGAAGTTCTAGCCTCTCACATCTTCCGACAGGTACTCTTTACACATACTCATAAGGTACAAAACTTACAGGTAGTCTCAGCCGTCTCCTACCTGAATTCTCTCTCAATCTGTCACAGAGACCTGAAGGACGAAAACGTGATAATTGACAGCAACCTGCATTGTAAATTACTTCCGTTGCCCCTTAGTTGCCCCTCATTTTTCAGGTGTACTGATTGATTTTGGTTCGGCTGCCTACTTTGGCGAGGGGATCGTTTTCTCCTCGTTCAGCGGTTCGACAGTCAATCAGAGTCCGGAGATTGTACGGGGCGAACTTTATCTGGGACCGGAGGTCGAAGTCTGGTCAATCGGTGTCCTCCTCTACACTCTGATCCATTTTGACGTGCCCTTTCGGGACGAAGAGGATATCTTGAACTACAATCTGACTTTCAGCAAGGAGGTATCAGAGGGTGAGTTTAGCAACATTGAACTTGATGGAGCTTGAATCCAAATAGCAGGTTTGGGAATGTTGAAAACGGATATTTGCAATCAAAAACAAGAGCTATAATGACCCAAAAGGTTGCTCATGTGTCTAACATGGAAAGACAAAAAGATTGGACAAGATCCGAACCCAGCACTTTTGCTTTCGTAGTATATACCGCTGCGTCATTCAGGATGACAGCACGCGGGTTTCTTCTGCCTTGAATTGGCCATCATATTGAATTGAACGGCTTTTTTCAAAATCGGCTTAGTTCAAAATTGGTTTCAGATCTTGAAGATCTGATCCGAGGATGTCTAAACCCTTACGTCTGCCTCCGCTACTCTATTGAACTTGCTGCTAAGCACCCATGGACCATTTTTCCTGTCTCTGTCGACTCTTTGCTCCATCACTTCCGAGAAGCAGTTCCTGAAGAAGAGGACTCTTCCCATTTCATGAACTCATTCCTTGCTCAAATCGAGATTTAACTGCCATTTTGTACACTATCAGACCACGGGTACCAGACTTCTAATAAAGCTTTATTTAAAAGAGAAAGAGCACTAAGGTTTGGCTCCACGGCCCAAAAATGGAGGATTGGTCGTTCTTTAAAAAAGAATATTTTTTTAAGAAAACAAAGCAGTGTCGTCACTCGAATGGATTACTTTCTTCCGTAGGGTGGAGGGGAGTGGAAGAGCTCGTTGTAGGCTGGTGGAGGAGACTGCTGACTTCCGCCGTCGGAGCAGATCTTTCCTTCAGCCAACTTTTTCTTCATGTCCGAGACGGGAAGTGGAGCATCCAGCTCACCGAAATGGACTCCTGCAAAGAGGGTAGAGTACCGTAATCCGAGTTGGTGCGCAACGAGACTGATAGGAAATAGACTCACTGCATGCACGGCGCCGGCCGAGGTGCTTCTTCAAGTTGGACTTGGTCCTCTTCTCCAGTATTTCCTTCAGAGCGAACATGGGGACGGAGAGAGCCAGAAGAGTTCCTGCGGCGACGGCCGGAAGAGCAACGAGAGACGCCATCTTCGAGTGACGTCAACAAGTATTAGAGCACAATGTGGAAGACTATAGGGGCCTGTCTCCGGACAATCCTGAAAGTCGGTCATGTTCAAATCATTAGGTTCAATTCAGATATTCATAGAGAGAGCTCGCGTGGCATTTTCCGCATGGCACAGACGGTATAAAGAGCTCCGACTATAGATCCAAACAACCCAAGTCCGATTCCCAGGCTTCAAAAAACTTTTTGCCTTCTCATAAAACGTTCCGAAAGTTTTAGAATTTAGAATTTTCGGGATCACTGATTCGGCCATGAAGGTTCAAGACTCACTTATCCAAAATCGTCCAGATTGTTGGGGAAGACGCGGTAGAAGATTATGGGAGCCAACCTCGTAGAGTTCAGGTACGAGACCTAGAAAGGGTGGGAGATGACCACGTGTTGTTGTGGGAGAGAGACAGACCGAGTGGGGATGGAAGAGATAAGAGAGCGGGACAGAGGAGGAGCGGACGGGACGGGGTTACCTCGACCCGTATGGACCCTTTTATACGAAGCGGATTGTAGAGGCTGACGGTCAAAAGAGAATGGCAAAGGAAGAGACAACAGACAGGACTGGATTTGCATAAGACAGGTTGCGACCGAGAATTCCGCGAATGACAGGACTCTGTGTGCGTCAAACGGGAGCTCTTTAGGGTCAGACTATAGGGATGGAATTAATGTTGATCTCGAAGAAAAACTATAGAGGCAGACCGTGTCGAAGCAAACAAGTGTCTTCAGCGAGAGTTGACTGTGTAATGGTGACGTCCGCTGACGTACACAAAAGCTTCGAGTTGTGTTCCCTCCTCTTTTTTCAACCAAAACAGTATTCATGAGAAAGCTCGTGACTGTCAGCAAAAAAACATGCTCTAATCATGTGCGAACAGGAAGTTTATCGGTGTCCAGCAGCCTAAACAACCAGGAGACTATTGTGACTAAACATCTAGCGTAGTTGCTTCAGTGCTCAGTAGCCTCCACCCGCCTAACGGATAATCCGATCATCCCACTCCTCCTTTACAGCTGTGTTTTTTTTACAACCAGCGTTTCTATATCTATCTGCTTCTTGAAAGAATTAACAGAATAAGAACACTTTACTATGTTTAGAAGTTCAAGAGAGCTGCGACAAGAAGAATGGCAGCGGAAAAGGTGGCAATTGTGGCTGGTGAGCCTGGGGAAGTGGTGGCAGTCGTGGCTGATGAGCTCGGGGGAAGGGTGGTAGTCATGGCTGATGAGCTCGGGGAAAGGGTGGTGGTCGTCGGGCCATCCTTGGCCGGGTCGTACTCTACACAATAACCCAGTTTTTGATCTGCTTCAAACCTACGAATGAACGTCTGTACTTGGCCCTTGATGATGGCACGAGCTGGCGCCAGAACCGCCGGCTCTCCTGGATAGGAAGGATACATGTCAGAGCTGAAATCTCTCTATTTCCGAAATCCTTCCCTCACCAATGAGCCGTCCCGTTGATCAGGATAGAAGTGGCTCCGAGAGTGCTGTCGTTGAAGTAGGTGCCGAGCAAGTGCCACGGGTCCATGCTTCCATTGGGCAAAACTATCAAAATTTGAAGTTTCTATCAAGACTCTTACCTATGTTGGTTGCCTGAAAATCAAACTACAAATAAAAGAGTATGAGCCTTACGTAGTACTTGTCAGCTCCACCGTAGTACTTCTGAGCATTCCAGTTGGTATTATAGACGTGGTCCATGGTAATATCGCTTCCGAACATGTCCGTACACATATCGATGAAGAAGTTCAAGGGGATGGTGCTTCCGAAGACATTGTCTCCTTGGTCAGTGGTCTGAAAATGGCTGAACATGGTCTCGTACGTACTGTACCTGCATGAAGCCGAGCTCGTTGCAACACAGCCACATCCAACCTGAAATATTAAACTATCAAGGTTCTGTGATGGAGCTCTGCTTTCACTCACAACCTCAAACTAGGACAGACATGCCGCAGATGTCAACTGTCTAGTAAGAGTTCGAGATTTTATGAGAAGCTGGTCACTGTTGGGACAGCTCAAGGAGACTGGATGACGCTTTGAAAAGTATAGGATTTACAAAGATGGCATGACGAGTGAACAGGGTAAGCTGACACAGAGGTATTGAATAATGAGATGCTAGTAGGACAGGATAAGATGAAGTACAGACAAGAAGAGGGAGTTAGAAAGAGACAGCTAGACAAGACCTATATGGTCGTTACATATTGTGTCGGAGATCGGTGTGAAAAGCACAAATAGATTGACAGACACATTGATAGAATCAGGTACGGGCACCGTGAGAAGGAGTTAGACTGTCAGCGACAAAGTGAGAGAGTGATAGGATTCGGTCAAAAAAGAAGTATCTTTGAGTCGATCACAATGTGCTCACCTCTAGCAGCAGCATCTAAAACAGAACTTTTTGAAAAACGTAACCACTTGACTCACTGTCTTCTCCCAAGGCAGTCAGGTTTCCAGTGCTGACTGGATTGATTGCATCCCAGTAGCTGTTTGGGAACTGGCCCGAGTTGTCGCCGTAGATCTACAAAGAGGTCACGAAGAAACAAAGTCAACTCACCTCATCGTACCACATCATAAGTTCATAGACTCTGTCCACAGGGTCAGGGATGGACGTGTTGGTCATGATGTTGCAGACTGCTGCGTCCGTAAGAACTGTCTCGGTTTTGACGCTCTGTCCGTCGTAGGTGTACTGGGACATCCCCTGGTAGACATTATACAAGTTCCCGAACAGGTTCGTGATGTCCAGCTTGGATGTGCTATTGTCGAATGGAGGTACTAGTCTGGAAAAAGGTCAAGCTCTAATAGACGCTCATCGCTCGCTGGAATGCGCGCTGTTTCCGAGCACTTGCCAACTTTTGTAGCCCTTCATCTCTTCTACAACTTCGCCTAACATTGATAATTCAAAAATGCCGCCTTGACCTCGAAAACAGTGTATTTTGACGCGAGAGGCTGCAGCTGGAAGGGTATGTTAATTCCTACTGTAGCTGGTTGCTGAGCTTGTCTCTTCCGGCCTCGGTCATTGTTAGATTCTGAATGGCCTGGAAGGCAGCCTTGGTTGCTGTGGCGCAATCTGGCTGGGTCACCCACAGATCGTCGTTCACGCCCATGGCGTATTCTGAAAGATTGGCTACTATATTCGAGAAAGTTACCATAGAAGTCGAGTTTCAGATTGACCACGCCCGAACTGGCGACCGACCCCACGGTATATTCAGGGTACTTTTCTCTGAACCAGGCAGCCAGAGCACCGGGATAGGAACCTCCAAAGGTGACCCATCGAGGGTTGTTGAATCCGTGGAGCTGGTTCATCGACTGGATAAAGTAGGCGATATCGGCCAGAGCTTGGGTGGAAGTGAGAAGTCGAAGACTTGTTGTATTCATGTTTGGAACGGGCCACGAATCTCCGAAGAATCGGTGTTCCAAATCGAACACGAGAGCTCCGTACTCAGCTGCCCATTGCAGGTATTGGACCTGAACTTTTTGCTATGTGACTCTGGAAACAGCCTTACATCAGGATCGGCAGCCCAGTGACCACTTTCCGGCCCCTCTCCTCCAATCATCAGGAAAATAATTCCGTTCCCGCGGTCGTATTTGGGATTGAGATAGTCTGAAACAACAAACTTTCACATGGAATTTTCGATGTCAAGAAAGCAGGCTCGAACTTTTCGAGGCTTTTTAAAGTTGTAGAGCTAATCAAGGCCTATAACATTGCAGAACATCGAAAATCTCAAAAATTTACCCGAAACACGTACTTCTGAGTGGTCTGCTACCGAACGAAAAAATTACATTTCTGCTTCCAGGTGCCCGTGTTGTACTGATCGAAATGATCCATTTTCTGGTCAAACCACAAAGTCTGGAGCCATGGATACTGCTCGTTCAATTGGCTGCCCTTCCTTTCTTTCTCGAAGAGTCTCTTCTTCCAATAACCTGGCGGACGAAGAACTGCCGAAACGGCTGTGACTGCCAAGATGAGGAGAAGTAGCTTCATCCTGAAGAAAGTAGTGAAAACGAGCAGGGAAAAGAATGATTGAGAACAGAAGTCTTCTTATCAATGAGCTCTGCTGAAAGGCGATAACGATTACAAGACTCCAAAAGGGTTGCTAACATTCGAGACTGAAATGATAGGCATTTTCCGAAAAGAAAAAAAAGTGTCCGTTCTGTACAGAGAGACAGATATCAGTGATTCTGTCAGTTTGTCTTGTTCGACAGCCCACACAGACAGCATCCTCTGGCGCTGACATAGACGGGTGACAGATTGGCAGAGGTTGCTGTGGTTCCAGTAAACTTTCGTTCGTCCCAAATGTTAATTGCTCATAACCCGGCTTTTCCAAGAAAGTTTGCAAACTTTCTGTTTTGAATTCAAAAGCAACTTTCGAATACCAGATGCGCCAAATAGAGTTTTCGTATTACAACAGTTTCGAACCCAAAAAACAAGTTTCTCAATTCCAATCCCGTTAATTACTTACCGTAAGAGGTTATACTGAGATGGTCAACTGTCAAAAGTTTGGAGATCCATCCTTCTTTTACACGGCTTGTTTGGCTCTTCTCCACGTCCCTACATGATTCGCGATTCGAACATTGGACACATCACTCTTAACCAATATGAACCAGGGTAATGTACGATCTCCACGACATTGAAAACTTTTATCGAGGTGCTTTCTCTTCCAGAACTGTCAGGTTGGCTATGAGTTCGAAAAGCTGGAACAGAAGAGCACGACCAATTGGCAGAAATGCGTGACCGGATGTATACTATACCTGCTGATATGGTCCAGCTGTCCAGAGTAGAATTCACACTTCTCTGATATATTTAGGTTTAGCTCTTCTTGGCGTCTCCCAAGGACTGGTACAACGTTCGCAAAAAGAGCAGCAAAGCCAATATAGCATAATGTCTTGACCATTTTTAACTACTTCTGTCAATAAGCCAGAACAATTTTCCTGCTTCAGATTATTGCAACTCACCGAACGAGATCTTCTGTCTTTCTTCTGAGCATCACTTGCAGAAGTTAATTGGCGCCTACGCATACATAATGGGCAGCTCTCTGATGTGTCCCGATTTTATGTTTATCTCCTCGTTTCGAACAGTCACAGCGGATCGATATCCAAACTCTCTCCCGTGTTTGCCTCATGCTGCCAAGGTTACGCTCTTTTTGTCTACCTCCCTTTTCGAAACCCTCTCCATCTGTTCATTACCGGTATCGGTCAGGTATCCGTCTTAATTAGAGTCCTGGTCGGAGAGAGGCAGTTAACGGCTTAGTCCCCCAGCTGTCCTCTGCATTTGGCAGCGAGACTTTCCCTCTCGACACGCGTGTTTTTCCACCTCACACAGACAGACTTTGTTGGTTTCGGTTGGGTGAGAAGCCGTCGGATCAGCTGACACAATACAGAGAGGGCCACCTGGGGCGAGAGGCCTTGAACAGAGGCGAGATTCATGCCCGAAGGGCGGAAAACAATTGTCTTGCTGTCTGATGAATCGATCACGAATCGCGTCATTCTCCCAAACTTCAGTGCGAAATTCATTGCCGCGAAATATGGGGTTTTTTAGTCAAGGCGGGAGGAAGTTGACTCATACAGTCCCTTCTATTTTTCTTGATCTCAGATTTTCCTCTTAGGCAGGTCAGCCTTTCAAGTTTTCTTTTATCTACTTCAAATCTTTGTCAAATTAGACTGACTGTCATTCAGAGAAATGAAACAGCCCCACATCTTCTATTTCATGCCAATCCAGGCAGCCAAAATGCAATCTTCTGAGAAACTTGTAGTTTTGACTGGACAGTTTGACAGTGACCGAGAAGACTGTAGAAGGCCGTCAATTGACATGGACAGAGCAATGTTTCAGTGTTATGAATTGCTTTACAAGCGCAACCGCTTGTACAGGTGCTGTCGGAATCATGTCGTGCTGTCCGATAGACAGGTTTCAAAGTCTCGTATTCTTTCCTTGTCACCATGTTCCTATCAATCAGCTTCTATCTTACAACTCTAACTGTCCAGGAAC
Source organism: Oscheius sp. JU75 (assembly GCA_037178855.1). Taxonomy (NCBI): domain Eukaryota; kingdom Metazoa; phylum Nematoda; class Chromadorea; order Rhabditida; family Rhabditidae; genus Oscheius; species Oscheius sp. JU75. The sequence goes on along the minus strand of JASJZC010000006.1, from coordinate 7,815,136 downwards.
CACAAATCACTCTCTAATGCATTCGGGAACCATATCTGTGGGCAATTCTGTCTCTCTCCCTCTCTCATACATTCTCATTTGTCTTGAAACTATTCCCGTACCGTCTCGAAACTCTAGATCTCTGAGGTAGGGGCTTTAAAATTCTTCAAATTGACCAGTTGCTTGATCCCATTGAACAATATGGCCAATGACACGATTAAGGCAGTTGGAGCTGTCTTCCTTCCGTCATCCGAACACTCGGCTATAGGACAGTACACACCGGTACACGGACAGACTGTCTCAGCTCAAACTGTTGTACAGAATCCGGGACTTTACCGTGTTTGTTTTTCAATACATGTTTTTAGATTTCCCCATCGAACCGCATGGCTCAACCTAGGTTACCTGGGTGGGTCGTTAGTGCCGGAGGCTCCGACGAATCTCCCCGAGCAACCCCTCAGTGTTCTATCGGAACCCGATGATGACAACCCTCTCTCCATTTTTTCTTACCATATGGGGCTGATTCGGTCTCGCTCCTTGTCCATAATCCCCCTTCAAAGGACTCCATGACAAGTTTTGGTAGGCGGGTGTTTATGTCCTCTCCTCTCTCACAGTCAAACTGTCCTCCCCACCTCCTCCCTACCGAATGCAAGCTCATGTAAGTATGAACAAGTGACTCGAATCTACGGGTGAGTAGCTCTGCCCAGTCGCGTGCACCTCAACGCATCCGAGTCAGAACTGCTTGCGGTGTGCGCAGTTCCGTCTTCGGGCCACGCCGCCATTACCCGTAGGAGCAGATGAGAATGAGGAAGAGAATGTTCTTCAGACCCACAGCATCCACATCCCCGGCTCACCTTACAGCAAAGGAAAGTATGTTCTACACGAGGACGAAAAGAGTTCTAAGAAGCATCGATCGTCCGGGCAACATGAAGTATGTCAGGAGGTCTGTTAAAGGCTTACCAGCTCCCTCACAATCAGTGTCTGTCAATGGTAACCCCTCTCGATTTGATTCTGTCCAAAAAAGACTCATTATTTTCTTTGACTGTCTTCCTCAGTCTGAAGCTTTGACACTTTGACAATGTCAGCTTTTCATGTCTTGTTTGTCGCAAGTCTCTTTTCTCTAACTTTACCAATGCCACTTTCAGTCGGAATCAGAAAAATGTACATGTGACAGTATCTGGGCAATTTTCTGACTTCCGACGAGTCGACAAAAAGGGTCAGACTCAGAGACCGCTAAATTTTTGATAGTTGGAAGAGGAACACATGTCCGAAAAATGAAGAGGAATGCCGCCCTTTGCACTTTTCCGTGTCGGCTGTCCCTCTCACTCTCTCTGCCCGTAAATTATGCCTCCTCCTTCTGATGAATTGAACCCTCCTTTTTCGAGGGGGATCCCTCGGAGAGGACATTGGTCATAGGCAAAAAGTGCTCGACTCTTCTGCATTAGTCGCCCTCCCTCCTTTTTCCCCATTCCCCAGCGAGTTCAGTCTACTTTTTCCATGTTCCTTGGCCCTCTCTCCTTACAAAGAATCATCGGTTTTCAGAACATGTGTGTCTCTTCCCTGACTCAAGTCGTCTACGGCTTTATCATGTTCTCATGCCTTGTAATGACCGTCGTCGCCCTCTTTACACCGGGTAAGTCGCTCACTGGTCTGCCAGATGCTCTCGCACCCGTATCATCTCAACAGCCAGGCCGCGGTGGGGTATATAGGAGAGCGGCCGTTCTCTTGCCCGCTGTTGCGGTGATGACAAAAACGGATACAGTTTCGCTAAAAATATCCTTCCTGAAAGGCCGTGCGGAGTCTCTTGGCTGTCTGACGCTACCATTTTGTCTTTTTTTGCAGGTTGGAGAAAGTTCAGCGACGATGTGGCTCAAGATTTCAAGACTCTGCAATTGCCAGCCCAGCAAGGCATTCTTCCTTATGCCTGTCGAATGCCGGACGCCTCAACGATTCCTTCGACAGCTAGTTCTTCTGGAAACTACTGTGATACTTGGTGGCAGGTATGTGACCCCTCCTTGTCACGGTGTCTCTGCCGTATACTAATAGTAACTCTTCTAGTAACACTCCCAAGTTGTCCCTGTTAGCTGGACTGTCTCTTTCCCTGATCCTGTCAACGTTCCTGTTATTATGTTGTCTATATCAACTTGACATGTCAGTCTGTCTGGTATAGTCCCGCATTCTGGTGTTACCTGTAAGAACATGATAGTGGTACAAGCTTTATTGAAAGGAAAGTTAGGCAACGACAACCTTCTTGGCCACACGTCGGACCTTCTTGCGAAGAACGCGGCGGACGTGCTTGTGCTTGTTGTAGCCTCCAGTAGGAGGACTGGCAGGGGGAGATCCTCCTCTGGGAGGGCAAGGACAATAGGCAGCATCGCTTCCAGGAGCTCCAGCGTTTCCAGGTCCTCCAGGCTGTCCATCTCCTCCGGGGCGACCGGGGTTTCCAGCGGGACCAGCAGGTCCGGGAGGTCCAGGTGGTCCCTGTCCACCGCCCTGTCCGGGATGACCAGCCTGTCCGGGAGCTCCAGCTGGGCCAGGAGCTCCAGCGGGTCCAGGCTGTCCGTGTCCACGGCGTCCAGGGTTTCCAGCACGACCGGGCTGTCCAGCCTGTCCGGGTCTTCCAGGAGCTCCAGCATCTCCAGCAGGGCCAGGAGGTCCAGCAGGTCCAGGTCCTCCTCCGTATCCGGGTTGTCCAGGCTGTCCATCGGGACCGGCAGGTCCAGCAGGTCCGGGAGCTCCAGGAGCTCCGGCGGGACCAGCTGGGCAAGTAATGCAGGCTTGTCCGGGGCTGGACAAGGCAACAGTCTCTCCACGACGACCGGGCTGACCAGGCTGGCCGGGATGACCATCCTCTCCAGCATCTCCAGGAGCTCCAGGGGGTCCGGGAGGTCCAGCGGGGCAGTTATTGGGCTGAGGTCCACAGTTGCATTGGCTGCCTCCAGCATTGCGTCTGCGGTGGATGGAGCGAGGAGCACGGAGAAGATCGTGAGCGTCGGGCATCATTCCCTTCCAGGCGGCAGTCTCAATGTCCTATGAGTTCTGTATTGAAACATGAGAATGAGACAAACCTTGAACTCTTCGAGATCCTTGAGAGCGTCCTCGTAGAAGCTGTTGATGTCGTTGAACATGGAGAAGACGGAGACGAGAGTTCCTACCATAAAGATGGCAGTGATGCCCGCCACGGCGGTCACGACTGTTCTCGACATGTTCGACCAGCTGTTTGACTGTCAGCCGACCATAGCTGCCCTTTTATATCGAGGCCCGATGGTCACTTTACAATGGAGAGAGAAGCAATTTGAGCGATAGTAGAATCACTCTCTCCCTTGATAAAACCTCCGAAGTAAACAGGCAGAAACAAAAACGTGTCACAAAGCAATATTGTAACAGTCACCCTCGATTTTGATCTCGTTTCAGAACCTACAAACCTGGGAAAAAGCAGTGATTTTCTGCATGATAGCAGCCGTCGTGGCTGAAATTGCTGCTTTGGGATGGAATGCCTTCACCTGGTCAGTCTCTCTCGTAAAACAATTTGCTCGAGGGTCAAGACAGTATTTTTGAGCTTTCCGATGTTCTGCAAAGTTGCAGATTGAATCAAGGGCTACAAATTTATAGAACAGTCCAAAAATCAGTCCTTCAGCTCCTTTCGGAGCTAAAATATTTGAGGCTCGGCCCTGTTTCGCTTTGTCGGACATTGGAAAGAACAAAAATGCCCACCTCCAAAACCTTCGAATCCTATTCAGTTGTGCCTGCTGCTGCAAGAGCTACCTGATCCATCCACTGACCCCTCTCTCCCTCATCGTGACCGCCCTTCTCGCCGCCTCTGTCATCATCTACGGCGTGAACAACAAGGACTTCTTCGGACAGCTGAGAGATGCCACTGGACAGGGGCTCACCGTGGACAATCTGGGTGTCACCGTCGGCAACACTTCTGGAACCGAGGTGAGTCTAGTCCGATACGGGCACCAAACTGTCCTGTGATTATGACTGTCATTTTCTTGTAACTGACAGTATAAGTCAACCGCTTAATTTTCCAATTTTGACAGCAAAAAAGTAGGGAGAGTGCGTCATTGAGTCATTCTGTAATTTGAAAGAATTATCAATTTTTTTGAAGTATAACTGTAACCATGCTAATATCAACCTATCCACCTCTTGTTTTTCATGAGGCTATGTTTTCTAGTTTCTGTCAAAAATAACATGTCAAACTGTCCTTTTTATAATGACTTGAATCCCGGAAACTGACTAGACGCCTGTTATTTCCATGATACTTGCTAATTTTTTTATTCATTTTGGTCACAGACTAACATAGATAGGCAGTGTCTCAGGTAACGATTCGGTTTGGGCAGTACTTCTTTATCTGAACCAGGACTTGTAGACTTCAAAACCCTGTCTTTCTAAACCTTTCTTGATACTGTGTATAAAAATAGACACGACCGCTAGAAAAAAGCAGCTAAAAAGGTTCCAACTTTCTGTTCCAGGTCGGCTATTCGTTCTGGCTAACCGTCGGAGCTCTGGTCCTGGCCGTCGTGGATACTGTCGTCGCTATCGTGACAGTCTTCTTCGGCGAGCGTATGTGCTAAATTTCCCGTCATCCCACCCACTCTTCTCCCGCTTTACCCAATTTCAAATAAAGTCTTGTACCGTTTTCTCCGCGATCTGAAGATGCTTTACAAGGGAAAAATGCTCGTAATCAGACTTTTTGCGCTATCAACTCTCACTTCCGCGGGCTCGCCAAACAGGTTGTAACTGTCAAGGCCAAACCACGGTCGAGAATCGTGGCAGCGCGCCACACGTTCTTTTTGATTAAAAATACTGAACTGGAAGGACGAGACAATCGAGGAAGATAACAGATTTTATGAAAGCAAAGTGACAAATTAGCATAGGGAACAACATACTGGTATTTGGCAGCGGTGAGTAGATTTCAATCCAGAATAACAGCTGAAAATGGACATATTTAAAAAAGAAGTGATGAAAATACCTTCTGCATCATCGGAGCCGGCTGCAGCCCTTGACGGAGTACTGTCCACGGTTAGTACAGGGCGCGGTGGAATCTGCTTCTTGTTAGCCGCCTCGCGCAATTCGTTGTGGTATTTTCGCAACTGATCGAGGGCGATATGAATAAGCTTGGCGTTGCTGTAGGTCTTCAGTAGATCCGAATACTGCTTGTCAGCGGCATCGTTGCGCTCCTTAAGCTCCGCGACCAGCATGTCCACCTGCATCCGGGTCCTCTTCAGATTTTCGAGCTGCACGCGGACCTGCTCCTCGTTGTTCGTCAGCTCATTTTCGTACTTGCGTAGAGTGTTCTCGGTCTCGGTCAGCTTGGCCGAGACACTGTAGAAGTGGTCGGGATCGTTAAATATGATGTTCTGCCTCTCTTGCAGGCTGGGCATCTTTCCTACGAGTAAGTCTTTCTTGGCTGAAAATTTGCTAAGAAGATATTTTGAACGCTTACCGGACTTCGGCTCCTTTGGGCGAACCTCTCGGTACGTCTTAACAATCGCCTGGTACTTGGGCACAAGTTCTTCATCCATGCGAATCCATCGGGGAATGCTGCCCAACTAAAACTGCGTTGTTTGACAAATCAACATGAAAACTAACATTGATCTGACGTGCCAGCAGATTCCTGGCCGTCATTAGACCGGCCGGATAAGGCTTCTTGTATCCATTGCTTTCGAAGACGTCTCGAGAGAAGTGCAGCATCTGACTCGGGTTCGGCCAGCCTTCACGATGGATTCTCGTGATGTAATCACGTAAAACGGGCCTGTAGGTGTTGTCCATCGGCTTCTGGAAACTGAAGAATGCGTGAAACGTTAGGAAAACCGAAAGAACGGGAAGAAAGGGCGTAAAACAACACCATAAACGTTTAACATATAAAGGAGAAGTCTAGAATGCGATGGTACGAGGCTCCTGCTTTGTAAGACATTAACGGATACACACCTATAACTTTCTCGACAAATCTACCCTAGAAGTGCATATTACGCGTAGAAAACCAGTGAGAACCCTGTAAAAGTTGATGAAACACAGGCAGCTGCCCGAGCGAATGTTTAACTCGCTAAAACTAAACAGAAGCTCGAAGGGCGGGAAGTTTTGACCTTTTAAAAATTCGGTTGTAGTGAAGGAGGTACCACTGTTCAACTTGACGCAAAATTGCGTACTGAACGAATATAGCATTTTTTGCATTATTTCAATGACTTTGACTCATTTTAAAAGTGTGTTTAATCGATTTAGCGTGAAAATCAACCCTAGAAGTGCACATTTAGACATCGAAGTTCACCCCATTTTTAATTGCTCCATTTCTTTTCAAACGCATCTAAAAACGCAAAAAACGCTATATAATTATTCAGTACGCAATTTTGCGTGGTGCCTCCTTCACTTCTATCAAATCCTTCATTACTTTTATCACCTAGTTTTTCCGTCCAGGTGTTCCGTAATATTATTTTTTTCGTTTTTCAGGTCCTCAAAAATGACGGATAGGGCGACTATAATCACTGCGGCGGTCACAATTACCATATCGACAGTGGGAGCTCTTCTCTTTTACCTGTATCGGACGAAAAAACCGGTAGTCTCTTCTTTTTCGCATTCTTATTGTGCAATTCAGGCAGACAAGGTTACACTGAAAGGGTCGCAGGTAGATGTACAATTAAAACTTATAGAAAAAAATCAGGTGATATTTTGAATCTTCTTCAATACAAAACTTGTTCAGGTTACTCACAATACATTCAAGTTCAAATTCGCTTTACCGAGCGAAGAGCACACACTTGGACTGCCAATAGGGAAGCACATTTATCTCTCCGCGAAAGTAATTTCATATTATTTCTGCCTAAACCGTGTTTAGATTGATAGGAGGATTGTCGTCCGGCCGTACACTCCAATTTCCAGTAATGACGACAAAGGCTTCGTTGAACTAATGGTCAAGGCTAGACTACCCTCCTCTTGTATAATGATCCCCCAGTTTTAGGTTTACTTCAAAGGTGTCCATCCAAACTTCCCAGACGGCGGCAAAATGAGCCAGCACCTGTGGAATATGGCTATTGGAGACTCGATTACATTCAGAGGACCGTCCGGCTACATCAACTACCAGGGGGAGGGATATTTTAAGATGGACGGTCGTCGGATTGCGACGATTGACACCTCCGACAGACGTGTCCGACAAATTTCCATGATCGCCGGCGGGAGCGGCATAACTCCGATGCTTCAGGTTCGAGGTTATCTGTCTCAAAAAAAGTGCGGGTTCAGATCATCAAAGCCGTGCTGAAGAATCCCAACGATAAAACAAAACTCGCCCTCATTTTTGCTAATCAATCGACGGAGGATATTCTCTGTAGAGCCGAACTCGATAAACTTGCTCGAGATCACGAGGAAAACTTCCGCTTGTGGTAGGATTTTGTCACGAGCGATTGGTCTGTGCCGAATTTCATTGACAGTTAAGGCAAATGCTCAAACGTAATGCGACATTTTCCTCGAATTTTTTTCGAACAAACCTTGATGAGATTCTTGTCTGAGGTCTAGTGAAAAAAGAGGGTCCAACAAAAAAAATGACACCAGGTTGGCTAGCTAAAGCGGACAAAATTTTGATGAATCGAGCCACTGCTCGAGCGTAATTGTTGCTGAATTTGAAGTTCACTATTCTCTTGGGGCTTAGAGGCCCTGGTGTGCTTCGGCCTCTAGGTATACATTTAGAGAATGCATAGTACCAGAATCCCTCTGTCGAGTTCAAAATACTGTTTTGGAAGCCGGAAAAAGCCAGCCCATCATTTTATTCGTCGCTTAATCCCCTGAAATTAGCTCTTCCAGCGCGTCAGCCAGGAGCCCCAGGATCCCTGCGGTGATTTTGCACGACCACCTCTCCTCCTTCAAAGCCTCCCACAGAGTTCACAAAGGGCAGACACGAACATTTCGGCCAGGTTTCCAATGCCTGGTAGGAATCGAACGCGACAAGTTTTTGTTTGTAGTCGACTAACCGACTGAGCTATTTGGAAAACGAGACTCTGAAGGGCTGCTAAGCCCTCTGGCCTACTGTATTGTCATTTTTCAGGTATACCGTCGACAAAGCCGATGATAGCTGGTCCTATTCGACGGGCTGGGTCAACGAGCAGATGATCAGCGTTCGTCTTTCTTCTAGCTACTATATTTTTCAAATTTAGGAGCACCTCTTCCCTCCGAGCCAGCAGAACATCGTGCTCCTCTGCGGCCCGCCAGCCATGGTCACCCTCACCTGCGTTCCAAACCTCGTGAATCAAGGTCACGCAGAGAAAAACGTCTATTTATTTTGATACCAGATCCCATATTTATTGTTGCGTCTACTCGCTTACTTCGAACTTGTACATTTTCGGTTCTTTGGTCCGCTTCCTTATCAACCTACACTGACTGACTTCGCTGAACGGGGTGCAGAGAGACAGATGGTTTATTCGGGCGATTCTCGTCATGAAAACAGCCTTCTTCCTTCTTTTCTCCCTCTGTCTCCTTGCTTGCCATGCGAAAAGAGCTAAACGACAATACAACTACCAGAACTACAACTACAATTACCAGCAGAGCCCGTACGGCTACTCCCAGACCTATTCCCAGCCTAATAATGGCTACTACGGCTATTCATACAACCAGAACACAGGGACCTATCAGTCGAGCTACTACGGACAGACCTACAACTACTACACGAGGCCGGCTTGGACTGTAAGCGTTGGAGGAAGTAGCTCTAGCGCTCAGGTACAGTTTGTTTAAAAAAAATGTGGCCACTATCGTAAACTATTAGTTTTCGAGACGAGACCCTCTGTCAAGCCAAAATGTGGGCAGACCTTTTTTTGTGAGTGTCCGGACCTTTTTGTAGCTCACCAAAGTTAGAGTTCTGACGGTTTGACATGTCATGGCAAGTTAAGATAGCCTTGTCTTTCAGCCTTTGCTGGGCCAGAGTTAATTGCTAACGTGGGCTGCCCCTTTCAAATGATAGATTTTGTTCTGGGACAGCAACTTTACGGCCTTATTTCTCGGTAATTATCGCAGATAGAACACATTGTAGATACACCACCGTGATCAGCGAATTTTTCTCCTCAAGACCCATGTCAGAAGTCATACAGGGAAAAAAGATCCGGGCACTAGCTTTAACCAAAACTTGGCTGAGTATTCAATGTTTGCATGCCAAACGGGGCCCGTCATGAAAACAAATAATTTATGGTAGTGATCTCTTCCTTTTGAACAAACCACATGGACGATAATGGGTAGTTATAGGCTGTCTACGGAGCGAACAATCTGGGAGAGGCTTTGGGAATAGCTGGACGAGTTCTGCTCGGAAAGAAGAAGTAAATTGCGGACAGGGTTCGACATATTCGGTGTACAAATAGTCGTCTTTGTGAGCTGTTTTTTCTCGTATACTCGCCAATAATCGCCAATTCGTCAATGCTACGGAAGTTCTAATAAAATCAATTAGTATTTTGTGTGACTGTAGAACGTAGTCTCATGAGATTTAGCTTCCAGTTGCAGAGAGATCAGGTAAGCTTCAGCTACTATCGATTTCGATGACAACACAATCTGGAGAAACCCCAGTTCAAGAGAGAAAGAATGTCAGCGGAATGAGGCAGTCTGTTAAATGTATATAAGAGCACAGTTTTTTTCGTAGAAGTACAACAGTTTTAATTTTTATTATCGAAAACAAGGGGCTCCTATCATGTCATGGCTCCCTTGCCGCTCCCATAGCGCAAACTCACTCTTCGCTCTTCTCTCTTGGCTGTCGCATCCACGTGGTTGTAAACGTATTTTTCAGGTTTTGAGAGACAGGCATCTTCCTTTCGAAACTATGAATTCCCCCAGCTTCGGATTCACAGATGTTTGCGAAAATCTTTTTTTTTTTCTACATTTTTCGTCTGTCTTCTGAGTTGTCGTAGCAGTCTGTCCGAGCTTCTTTCTACCCACAACCATCTGTCAGAGAAGTTAAGGAATCGAACCCTGGTCTTCTGAGTTGTAGCACCGTTCCAACCACCAAGAACAATGATTCTGGTAGTTCAAGAGGAAATAGATGGTCACGTGTTGTCCACAATAGTGACAGGTTAAGTTGGATAAGTTGAGAAGAGAACAAGTTCAGGGACAGGAATCAACTACTCTTGACAGAGAATGAGGGCAAGAATCCAGATAATCAGAAGACGGTGGGAAGTAGATGATTGAAACGAGCGGCTGGACGACTAGTCAGCGGAAATCCAGTAGTCACAGCACTTCATTAGTTTCTGCTACTAATTGCAAACTAACTTCCTGTTCGGAATCCATTCGAAAAGAACAGCAATTAGAATACGCTTCCCTAATTGTTCACTTTAAAAGTCTACAGAAACTTTCGAAAGTTCAATTGGACTTCGAAGCTTGCCTCGGGAACGTCATCATGACCAAGGTGACTCCTCTCTTCACCTCCAATGGTTCCACCTTTAGCGTTCGCCGTCAGCAGTCAAGAGGGATGGGATTGTGACGGAAAGTGACTCGGAGGACCAGGAACTAGCAACTCCGACTAGAAGCCGCTCATTCACCACGTACGACGAGTTGATGCGGAACGAAGATCAGGCCAGAGCTGTCAGGACGCAGGAGTCGCTAGCCGAACTGCGAGCTGTCCCCAGCATGTCCAAGGACTCCAAGAACATCAACAAGTGGCTCCATTCGAAGGACTCTCTGACCGATCTTGGACAGATCCCGTCGCTCTGCGGGGAGGAGAAGACGTCGACTGTTAACAAGTGGCTTCACTCGAAGTCGTCGATGGCCGATCGGAGAGAGATCCCGGAGCTGGGTCTTCGCAGTAGCGACTACTCTCTAAAGCCAGAGATCTGCAACAGCGACTATGCCTACTACCCGCCGGTGCTGAGGAACAGTGAGTATCAGGTCAAGGTCACTCTCACTCCGACCAACTCCTCCTACTGCTACAGTCATCTGCATCCGAGTGAGTCGATCGAGAGACAGCCCAACTACCAGCCGGTCGCTCCGAACAATCGCACAGTCAACAAGCGACTTCGATCGGTCGTTTCGGAGGCCGATGGGGCTCGTCTGGAAATCTCCTTCGCCGAAAAAGTCGTGGTTGTGAACAGTGCCGAGTGTCGGAACAAGAGGATGCTGTCGGCCGACTCGCAGTACGACCTCAACCAGCTCACTCCTATCTACGATCTGGGCCGCCAAGTCCTTCGCGACTTCAGTCGTCAGAGCATGGAGGATCTCCGTCTCCTGCCCACCATCTCCTTCTACAATTTTCAGCAGCAGGAGGATTGTCCGACCGAGGGAGTCTGCACTGCCCGCTCCATTCGCTCCTTTGATCAGCAGCCGGAAGAAGATGTCCACACTGCTCGCTCTATCCGCTCCTCCCGTTCTAAGCTCTCCTACTTCTCCGAGGCCCTTCGCCGTCACTAGCAGCCAGAGAAGACCCGACTTGGGTCATATATTGCTATGGAAAACTTGATAAAAAAATGCAATAAAGGGGTCAAAACGGTTTTTTGTTCTCCTTTTCGGCTCTTCTAGTTGTTTTCTCAGAATATCGTATCTTCCATTCGGACCATATCAGTATACCAGCCATCTGCAAACTTCCATCATGACAAAAAATGTGAAAGACATGTTGTAAATTGAAGAGATCTCTAGGGAAGAATTTACTTGTCACTCACTGGCTGTTTGTGTTTTTGGTGAAGTAAAGTGAGGACGTCCGTTGTAGCTCTTCTGAGCGCGATTCTCCATTTAGGAAGAGGGGAGCCCCATAACCCCCCCCCCAAATAGTACAAAGAGTAACTAAACCTGTTTCATTTAGGTGATGAAAAACAACAAGAGTTAAGAGCGGTCACTTTTTCTCGGCAGCAGACTTGGTGACCTTTCCTTCAGAGCCGTCATCCTTGGTCACAGACTTGATGACTCCTACGGCGACCGCCTATAAAATTGGGTATTGAAAAGGTAAGAAAAGCTCACCTGTCTCATGTCACGAACAGCGAAACGTCCGAGGGGGGCGTAGTCGGTGAAGCTTTCTACGCAGAGAGGCTTGGTCGGGATGAGCTCGACGATTCCAGCGTCACCCGACTTGAGGAATTTCGGCGAAGCTTCGGTCGATTTTCCCGTACGCCGGTCGACCTTCTTCTTGAGCTCGGCGAACTTGCAGGCGATATGGGCTGTGTGGCAGTCGAGGACGGGAGTGTAGCCGGCACTGATCTGGCCCGGGTGATTCATCACAATGACCTAGAACCTTAGATTAGCCATAAGTAGAAAGCAATGGTTACCTGAGCGGTGAAGTTCTTGGATTCCTTGGCCGGGTCGTTCTTCGAGTCCGAACAGACAGATCCACGACGGATGTCTTTGACCGAGACGTTCTTCACGTTAAAACCGATATTGTCTCCAGGACTGGCTTCAGGAAGAGATTCGTGATGCATCTCGACCGATTTGACCTCGGTGGTGACATTCTGCGGGGCGAAAGTGACGACCATTCCAGGCTTGAGGACGCCTGTTTCCACACGTCCTACCGGCACCGTGCCGATTCCTCCAATCTTGTAGACGTCCTGGAAAGGGAGACGAAGAGGACGGTCCGTAGGACGCTGAGGAGGGATGATCGAATCCAGGTCGACTTTTTTGAGGAAGGATTTTACCTGGAATAGAATAGTATTAGATAGCCTGTGATAGCAAGACGTCTTTTTGGGCGAAGACAAACTGTACAAGAGAACTTGGTAACCATTTTGACCAAAGTTCTGTCACACAGCTTTTATTCAAATTGAGCGCCAAATTCTATTGGCAAGTTCGTCTTTTTCTAATGAGACGTCTTGCTAGCACGGGCCCAAGAGAGTTTACCTCGGTAATGATTTCCTCGAAACGCTTCTCGGAGAACGGCGGCTCGGTCGAATCCATTTTGTTGAGTTCTTCGCCGTTGAAGAGATGCTCTTTGGGAGGTACCGTGCCCACAGGAAAGAGTTTCTGTCTCTTCCATAGAGACCAGATGGGTGCTTGATCCTCTCACTGTAGACATTGGAGTGTCCAACCGCTCTATACCCGTACTAGCAGTACCATAGATTTTCTAGACGTTTGCTTGTCGACCCCCCTCCTCTTACAGTAGGCACCAAGGCGTAAAATTTGCCTTGGCCGTCGGGGGATTGCGTGAGAACGGCGTCATATCTGACTGGTCGATCTCGGGGGCGAAGACAAGGCTGTCAGTCTCCGGGAACAATACAACCATTACCTCCGAGAACTAATTACTTCAACCAGTACAAGGAGGGAAAAAACTTCATTATATGACTCGCTGTGAAAATATAAGTTCTGTGTTTGAGAAATCTGTTGAACAGAGGGAGAGAGGAGGGAATATGGCTTCGGATTTCTTGGTATTCGGATGGAGAAGGAGGTGCTTAGTTTTGAGAGGATAAGAGACGAATACCCGTTTTCTAGACACGATTTTGAGGCTCTGAGACTTCTTCTTCTAGACTACTTGTGCCGTTCGGGCTCGTCGAGTAAATTCGCGCTCTTTCCGCACGGGGCCAATCTCGGCGTCGTACAGCGATTCCCTAAAGTTGGATTTCAACTGGTTCTGTTAATTAAAGTACCTGAATTCACCGTCTTCCTGAGTGAGAGCATCTTTGCTCGAGCCACGACTCGACACCCCCGGTCGACAGCAGTAGGAGCAGCAGAAGCAGAGGGTCAAGAGAGCGACGACACCGAGAGTGATGGTACCGAGCACGACCAGGGTCATGTAGAAGCTGTTTCCTTTGATTGAGCCGAGCATTGAGGTCTAAAACTAGTTATCTTTTCGGATTCAAAAGAGTACTGAACAAACTGATTCTGTCCCCGGCTCATAGCATATTTTGTACTATCAATTAGTTTCTGCCAATCCTACAGTCTCCCCCTAGTATATGGTCCTCAGCAACCCGTTGCTATCACTCCGTCGCCTTACTTCGAATTACATATCCACAGCTAGAGAAGACAATTCCTGATTTTAGATGAGACAATTCCTACTCTACTGTACTTCCAGTACTTGATGAGAAAGTCCATGTCTGGTCTGGGGTCGAAATCCATTTCTCAATGAAAACAGTACAAACTTTGATAAGACTCTCTGTTCCTCTCAGAAGAAAAGCTCCAACACAGTACTCCTCCAGTTGTTTTGACATACACTTCCCCTCTCCTAAATGTCTCTGTTTTCGAGGTGTGTTTCATCCCATTATCATGCAAGCGGGAGAAGTTTTTGATCCGACCGTATTATGGTGATGCCAGGGATAAGTAGATTTTGAACCGCCGACAATGAGACTCATTCGCTTCGATTGGTCCAACTATTGTTCTTGGGGTTTTTGGAAGCAACTGACACCCTTGGTGACATTCCTTACTATAATTTGTGTTCTTTGCGACTATGAGATAGAAATAGCATGAGGGTATACTTTTGAGTCACTCCAAAAATATTTGCAGCCTTCCCTTCTCTTCTCGCCGGAAGCTACTTCAAAACAGTACTCTTTCCAGTTGTTTTCCATACCACTTTCTTTTCCAAATGACTCTGTTTTCGAGGTCTGTTCCTCACATTGCCATGCAAGCCAAAGAGGACGAGTCTTTGCTCTACTCACCTTTGGTGGCTTCATCTTGACGCAGTTGAACATCTCGATTATTTGTGTACCCATGTATACGTTCGTTGAGCTACAGGCAACTTCACACAGCTCTCGACAGTGTGTCACATTTGGGAAGGTGTGAGTCACTGAAATAGCTTCGGATTTCGTAGGTGACATTTCACGCCCATTAGCACAACATCTGGCCTCTTCGGTGTCTAACGAGGACTACAGAAAAACAGCACCACCTGGGAGTGCAACCAACCTGTTCGAGGCATGTAGGGCTGATCGTCGATGGCGTAGTCTCGATTCCCGTAGCGATCTCTCTCACCGTACGGGGAACAACTGCATCCGGCAATCAGGACAAGGGCCAGTACTAGTTTCATGGTTCTGTAAAATGAGTTCTTAGATGAGAAATTAAAAGGGAAGAGACAAAAAGATGGTCAATAAACGGCTCTTCTTCTGACTGAGAGAGACTCTCATGAATGACTAAATGTGGTGACAAAAATGAACACATGCCAGAGAGACATGCGACGCGAGCGTATTCTGTGATTAGACTCCCATAGTATTCGGAAAGGAATGTAATGAGCAGCGCATGGGAAAGTTACTGATACGAATTCCCGGAAGATGTTTGGTCCAGTGCTCTCCGTTCTGTTTGAACCATTCAGACAGTGCCATTAAATGAGCATGGATGTTCAGACCAGAGGTAGTCCAATAGGAACAGAATCATACTGACAGACAGTGACTGAAGCTGGCTGACTGGCAAGACCACAAGTTCAAATTGGCAGAAGAGAGAGGAAATCAAGAGACAACAAGATCCGATGCTTCTGTGATGTTGAGTGGGACAGGATGGATGGAGCCTGGACAGAACCGTTGCTCTGACAAGATTAGGAAAAGAGAGTACTATGTTGACAGGAATATAATTGCAAATAGTGAGAGCAAGGGGAGAACAAAACAAGAAATCCGATTGAAATCAGAGAAAAGCTCGTCTATATGATCTGTTTACGACTGTCGGCTGTATGATCTGTCCGCCTCGCTCCTGCCCAGAAATTTTACAGCCGTACCAGCAAAAAACAACATCAACAGGATTCAAAAAGAGACAAACTTTGTGCCTAGGAAGATGTAATTATGAAGAGTACGACATTTGTTTGCTCAACTTCCGGAGAACTCTGTTGCACAGACGAGGACAACAAAAATGTAATCAATTGGATTCAGGAGGGAGAAAAGTGTGCGGAGGAGTTGCTGATAGCGGGAGAGAAGAACAACTACAAATGCCGCGTCCACAGGACGCGGGATGAATCAGCTACGAGAGAGACAATACTATCTGTACGAGCTGCTCTAAAAAAATGCACCTTTTGCATCTTAGCTAGTTTCACCTGCACACTCGGAGCTCGCATGGTGCAGTCAGTAAGAGCTCTGACTATATACGGCACAAAAGTATTGGGTTCGATCCCCCGCGGTGGACAATTATTTTTTGTCCTCAGTTGAAAGACTAACGGATCTTGTATTCTGTTCGGTTGCCAAGAAACATTGCACAGCCTTTCAATTTAACGCGCCAGATTCCAAAATGGAAGGAGGTATGAAGCTAGGAAAAAGAAGGAGCGGGAGACATCCAATTGTCTCATGTTGGCAATAAAAGTATAATGAGCACCGACATCATTGCAAACCCTTAGTTTTCGAGATGGCATTTTTGATGAGACAGCGACTGGCAGAGCACAGAAAATCGAAAAGAAAATCTCCGAAAGTGTTGATCTTAGACTAGAGCCAAGTGCTCCTAGCTGGCGGATTGGAAGGCGATACGCCGTGAGAACGGCAAACGAGCTATGGGAAAAGTTCGATGAGGTCACGAAATATTCTCGGAAGGGCCTCTCGTGTACGGGGAACGGGTTGTCAAAAAGGGCAAAACAGAGAGACAGAGGGTCGTTGTTCTCATTGCAAATGAATGACTCTGGGGGCGAGCCCCCTTTGGCAACTCTTGCAGAAAGAGAGAGACCACCTGGACAGAGAAACCAGAAGAGAGAGACAAAGTGCGTGGGGATAACATGACATCCTGGACAGCAGGTGTGTGCTTCTCCGAGGGAACAAAGGAAGGTAGAGAGGGGCGGGACGCTTTCCCAGTAAACAATGGGCTGATAAGGTGTTAGTAATTGCAGGCTGGGCTCTTTTCACACTCAGTCCAGTGATCCTTCACGCCATTTCGATTGCTATGGAGCTGGAACCCTCAAATACAGTTCTATAAAACTCCGTCACATTGACAGTAATGAATACTCAGGCAGATCAAACTTTTTTCTTTGGACCAGTTCGAGCTTTCACCTTAGTGCTAGACTCATGACTTCGTACCTGGCCGAAAATGAACGGTAAGCGCTTCGGCTAGAAATCCAAAAGAGTCGGGTTCGATCCCCGATCAAAAGTTTTTGGTGACATGCTAAACGCCGGGAAAGGGACATTCAGTTCTTCAGTGGCTGAAGTGCTATAAGCCCTGCATCCCGTAAGGAAGTTCTTCCAAGACTGAAAAAGAGTACAAGTTCCGCAGCTGTGCTAGTCAGGTGCATGCCAAAAAGTGCGAGGTCCTTTGTCTCTCCCAGACGAGTAAGGAGTCCCATTCACGCATCCTGTTATACTTTATCGCCTCCCCCTAATAGCCATTGTTATCCTAGGTCCTGAGCTGTTTTGAGCTATGCATGTCATGGACTCAAACAAGCGCATCTCACCTTCCCCCAACTGACAGATTGGACACGACTGTCACTCAGCCTCGAAGTCACAGCTGACAACCTATCTACCTGGACAGATATCTTTCGGAGTGGAGAGGATTAAAAGAGGAAGAGGGCTTATGACGAAAAGGCTGGTATTTGTCGCTCTCTGTAAATCGAAGCGCGACACTTGAGCAGTGTGGAGAAAGGGTCAACCCAAATAGGGGTGTTTGTTTACAGCCGTTACTGATAGGGTATGCTAATCAGCAGGGGGTGAGGGTGATGTGTATTTGGTGTTGACAATCTCTTATCGAGATGGTTTTTGAGCAGTATACGGGTTCAACTGTGTTAGTGCTAGGCCCGGTAACCCATGTACCCAGTCCGCGAACCCGGTCTGCATAGCGCATTGGGTAAGCGTTCCGACTAGTGTTTAAAAAGGGTCGGGTTCAATCTCCGAGCAGGACAAAACTTTGTGATTTTGTACCAAAAGCTGGTCAAGTCTTTAGATAAACTGTGTAAGTTTGTGTAAGGAAAAACCATCATTTCAAACGGGAGAGGATTTTGAAACAACAAAGCAGACCAGAAACGTGCTCCTTCTGCAGGTAATCCTCTTATTAAGACCCCCCCCCCCATTCTCGTCACATTCTCTTTTTTACAGCCTCTGCCCCAGAAAGTGTTGTGACTCGGTAATGGCTGTCTTTATTTGGACTATAAATGGCGGATGCCTTTGTGCTCAGGATTGCGCAGGTGGGAGAGCGGGTCATTGATATGCAAAAGAGACAGTACAACTATTCTGAATTGGGAGAAAGGCGCGAAGAGAGAATCGAGAGAATCGGGCGTCTGGGTCAGTCAACAGAGAGTGGTTTGGCAGCGCTGACTAGGAGTGTCCAAACATGGTCCCTCGACACGCCTTGCTGACAGTCCGTAGCGGGATTACTCCCCCACCTTTACCGACCAAAAAGATCTGGGTTTTGAACAGAGAGTATGAGAGAGAGAGACGGGAGGTCAGTGAGCCTCGAGAAGAATAGGGTCTATGGGCTAAGTGGGCTCGACGCCCATGAAATATTCGGGTGGAGAAGACCTTGAAAGAAACTCACCTCTAGTTTGCTATTCTTTTCAGACTCTCTCCGAGAGACCAATAACCGACAGAAGTGTATACGGGTAAACAGTAATTTAAGGATAAAATGAAGGTTAAATATGGAAGGATAATCCCTGAGGACGGAAGTCGTAAAAGAGCTCGGTCAGGATATAAAGAACCAAGGGCAAGTGCGAACAATGAGACCGGCCGGGGGCGGAGCTCGGTCAGAGACGTGAGGACTGTAAGAAGTCGCTGTCTGAATAGGGAATCCTAGTGCTTTGGAGATGACAAGCTGGAAATGTTCTCCGCCGAAAAATTTCACAAGGGTCTCAATACGACAAGTGGACTTGGTACGGATCTGTCGAGTTCAAACTGTTACTCATTGGAGCTCAAACTCAGCCAAAACATTTGAAAATGAAACTGGCCCAAAGAGACAGGCTTGGTCGAGTATTCGATTCAAACCAGGGGTGTCAGTCACACACAGAACGTGGGGAGGGATGTCCGATGTGGCATGATCAGATCCAAAAACAATCTGACTCAGAATGGTTACTAATTGGATAAATAGCAGGGTCTGTTTTTGAAAAAGCACTCAGAGAGGAGGTCTGTTGAGATAGATTATCACGTTTTTTCTCTCTAGCTGTCATCTGCATGGCACATGTGGATGACGAGGAGGCGCGCGCGTCTCTTTGATGTCTCTTCAGAGAGCCGACTGTAAAAAGACGGAGTAATTGAGTGTGAATGTCATTCGAAATGTCACCGTTCTTCCAAAAAGAGGGACAGAAATATCTGTAATCCAATTAGAACTTTCTGACGCCTGGTGACTTCACCGAGGAAGTGTTCATTGTTGAATAGAGCCTCAATTGGCTTGATTTCCGCTCCCCACCAAAAGGTATGAGTCAATAGAGACAGACATGTGCTTTCGGCCCGTCTGGTCCTCGTTCACTGCTTCAGACACGGATCGGCTCGCTTCTAGGCCCACAGGGTGCGCAAGGAAATCGGTCATCGCGGAGGCCTAGACGACATTTGCTAACTTTGCGATGTTCTTCAAAATTGAAGCATTTTATCTGATTTACAATTTTTCAAAATATTTTCAGTTTAAAAAATTCATTTTTACCCCGCGATGACCGATTTTTCTGGCGCACTCTGAGTGCTTTGGCCCGGCCCGATCTGCAAGCCCTATGAATGGAACACAAAACAAGATTATCCGCTTCCCAGAAGGTATGATGAGTAGACGCAACACAGGAGGAGGGGGTTCAGAACAAACAAGACTGGATAATCGGGTGACAGGCTCCCGAGTATCATCGGGTATCCAAAGAGATACGGTAGATAGGTAGAGATAAGGGATAGCCGATGGCTACAGGTCTCGACGACGCGATCGATGACATTTTTCTCAGCGCCCGGGAGACGTGATTCACAAGTTTCGTTATTATGAAGGTAGGCGTGGGAGGAAAGGCCGCGAGACTACGGAAAGAAGAAGGGAAAGATCGAAGGGTGAGTAAAGGGTGGTGTCAAGTTGTCTGATTAATCCCCGGGATAAACATTATTCTTTTGAGAGGGAGGACTGTTTTTAAAGGTGATCAACGATCTAGGGATGTTCTTGTTCAGTCGAAGTCCCTCCCATCCCATTCTCTTTTCCCGTCAAAAGTTTCAAAATTGGTCTTAGACGCAGAGTCGGGCCAGGCCGAAACAAGGTCAAATGGAGCTGGTCAATATGGTTTGTTCAGTAAAAAGAGGTTACTACCGTAGCCCTCGTTCAAAGCAATCCTTTAATCAAAACTTTGCTGAATATTCAATGTTTGCGTGCTAAACGGCTCCTGCCACGAAAAGAAATGGGCTATGATGGTGCCCTTTTACTTTTGAGCAAACCATACCAATAGCTTGCCAGCCTGCTTCAATTTTTTCTCCCTTCCTGTTCCACTTCTCAATCCTGCGGCTGAGTATTGAATGCTGTCAAGCTATATTTTTTACAAAGAATCCCGCAAAAAAGATTGAACTGGTAAAGATTAACTTTAACAGACAGTATAGTAAGTGGCTAAAGAATAGTGAGCGGGATAGATCGGTGTTTGGAAAACATCACTCCCGAAAGAGATAGAGAAGGAAGTTGTACAGAACTGCTTTCGAAGACAGAAGAAGAGATAATGACAGAGACTGGATTCAATTGGAGGAAGAGAGCATGATGTTTGACTATGACGTTTGGCTGTACACCAGATCACATAATTACAACTATCCATCACAGCTAAGAGCCTTCTAACACCGGGGGACAGATGTCGGTCGGCTATGACCTCCTGGCGCCTTTAATTATCTTTTCAACACGTTACAAGAGCAGGAGGAATCGATAGCTGTGGTCAATTTCCTGACCAGTAATTGTCAAGGTGAGGGACTTTCTGTGCTGACAGCTGTGGGTATAATTTCTATGCGGATCGAGGGGGACAGAGCGAGATTATCCACAATCATGAGCAGGAGTAAACAGACCTGTGCTGCACCCGGGCCTCAGGATGTGATGCAGGTTGGAAGGAAGGAAGTCTTGCAGGAGCTGTGAGTTCAGAAGAACGGCGAGCTGAAGGAGCAGGGAACAGACAGTACGCAAAAGACTGGACACTGGACTTTGAGAAAAAAGGAACCTAACAAACTTGAGCAATCTAAACTTCTGAACGGCAATGGTCCTTGTGACCGACTATGTTTGTCAATCTGTTTGTGGTGGCTTTTGACAGGAACAGACTAGAGGAGCTGCTTAGCATGGACAAATACACCAGATGTTGGCAACAGAAGCTACTGGCTACCTGTGCTAGAATTCTCCCTATCGGTTTGGAAACTGTCGCAAACCACTGGTGAAACTTTGGAGAAGATGTCAGTCCAAGAACTTTGGCTAGCGCAGTACTCGCGTCTCCGTGCGCAATAGAGAGGAGATGACAAGAACAGGTTGACTAGAGAAGACAGGAATGGGACAGAAACCAACATCGCTAGCCTATAACTTGTATACTCGAACGGACGACAACTGGTACTGCCAAGGTTTGTTCAGAGCAAGACAGAGTAAGAGAAATTCCTTGAGTGATCATGCAGAGTGCTCCCTTCGCTATGTGCGAACGACCGCCTGCTCACCGATCAAAGCAGGTCGCTAAAAGTAGAACACTGGAGAGTAGGAGATGACGAGGCAGGTATTCGACTCACTCGCCCATCGGAAGCAATCTCAGCGGCCCGTGGAGACCACAGCTGTGTTGAAAACAGCCTCTCACGATTTCCCTACATAATTGAGACTTGTCTGATGATCTCTCAAGACGTGAGACATGAGTATCAGCCCCGAGGGACATGGCTGTCTAATTGGCGCAAAATGACCGCCACATTCGCAAAACGAGAACAATTAGTCCGCCTGCTGATAGAGTGTCTCCGGAAGGGCAACGCCATGTTTTTAGAGAGAGACGGGAGGTCAGGGTAATCCCTGTTTGCATTCCTTATTAGGCGGTTTACAACCTCACCCTCTGTTGATACACATAGATGAGACAAAAAGAGGAGGCGGTGGGTCAAGTGTGTACAAGGAATTGGGATTGCTTAAAAATCTCTCTACTACAAAAGTGCCAAGGGAACTTTTGCTATTAAGGAAGCGGCGTTGTTGGCAATGCAAAGTGAAGACTCAGAGACTACGAGGCGGCGAGAGCTGTCCTTTATGGCTGGTAACATTAAGACTTTTATGCAGTTTCTTCTAGCTGTAGAGCAGCCTTCTTCGTTCAGAGTTTGCCTTCTCACGTGTATGTTATCGAGACAGCAAAGAATGGCAGTGACCGCCAGAGCGCAGAAGCACGTGGAGGAGCGTCTCGGCACGGCAACTACCATCGTGAGGATCATCCTGAAGGACGGAGGCTAACTTGTGCATCTAAAGACGCTGGAAGGAAGTGTCGTCCCTCTCGTCGACGAAGACAAAAGGATCTTCTAGGAGAGGGCCCTACAAGTCGACTCTATCCAAGTAACCGATAGAAACAAATCATGGAACCTCTCTCCTATTTACCAAGAAGCGGTTGGAAAATTACTGGTTCCCAGCTCAGAACTGTACAATTCTACACTTTATCTGTTTTTGGACTGGTTGATGAACAAAGAAAGAAAGTCCAAGAGAATCATCAAAATGAACAACTTTTGAAGACTACTAGCAATTGGGTTTCTGTGGAATTCTGGTATATTTTCCAATAGCAAAGACACGATCCAAAGAAAACGATCTGTCAATGGTCATTCCTGGCAGTATTCGCCTATTTACCGTGTAATTAGTCCAAACAATAGGTGTGAGTGAGCAAGACGGCGGCAGCACATTCCCTTGGCTCTTTGTCTCGTGTGTACCTTCTAACGGGTCATTGCCTATCCACATATTGAGCGAGACACCTGTAAGAACGTCCACTAAGAGGACCTAAAAGGCTGGTTTTGGGGGAGCTCTTCCTCCTGATCCTGAGAGAGACGAGAAGACTGGCAATAGTCTGTTCAGCTAAGAAGTCTTTTAACAATGTTCATGGCGAGGACCATTTTCAGTGAAAAAGAGTCCCGCCACAAACACTTGGGTACAAGCTGTAGGAGATGGGTGCAATGATCATTCTCGACAAGCACACGTTTCCGCTGCGGAGTCGCCCTACTGCTCGGAAGGTTCACTCATGCCATCCATCCTTGTTTTACCGATTTGGTCGTAGACGACTTTATTAATCTTTGAGGCAGTTGTACAAAATAACAAAAGTGACATGTATTGTAACAAGGAAAGAACAGGGAACAGTATAAGTATTGTAGGACAAAACAGTCTGCGATTAGAAAAAGGTTAGAGCAGATGGTCTGCCTTCGACGTTGTTGAAGCCAATTACGGATTTGAAGACTTTCTTGAAGCAGTCATCTGAGATCTTGACGACATCTCCAGTTTTGGTGTCATTTTTAGCGTGGTTGTGCCACTTCTCGCCAACCGGCTGCACGTACCATGAGTTTGAGCCATCGACATTTTCTGAAAGCTGAGTAAGCACAGAAAAACTAGCATCATACCGTAACCGACAACAATAACTACAACAGGAGTTTTTTCTACGTCGGCTTTGAGACAGATGGCGTCGGGGAAAGTATGCTCGCGGATGAAGAAGAAGCCGTCATTGATCGATCCATCAGTGGCGAAGGGTCCATTTATGGCCAGATAGGCTTGCCGCGTCTGGTTGTTCTCAATCAGTTCGGAGACGAGGTTGAGGCGGTAAAGAGGATCCTGTTTGTGTTTCTGAAACAACTGGTTGTAAGTCATCAAGGGAAGACACTAATCTCGATATATTCGGCCAGACTTGTGCTATTGCTCAAGGTCTCGTTGCCGTGATAGGCCCACTGGAGGAGACCTGCTATGATGTTATTTGCGAGACCGAGGGTATCTAAAAACCACGATGAGCAGGAGGAGATAGAACAGATTCACCGTTGTAGACAATTTGCGGAACTTCTCCTGTACAATTATAGGATTCAGGGAACGCGTGCTCATTGAAGTTGACGTCCGTTTCTACAGCAGGAAGGTTTCCTAATAGATACTAAAATGAGGGTTAAACAGCTTGCCACGACACACATCTACCTTTTTTCTGTCGTCGATGCACATGTCCGAAAAGTCTGTGTTGCCAAGATAATCACCCACGAGCTCGATTCCCTGATAGTGCGGAAGACTGGCGGTATTCGCGGTGAAGCAGGCCAATTTTTCGCAAGTTCGGGATGACTGATTTCTTCCGTATCTGAAAAACATATTGACAAACGTTGACATGAACACGTACTTGTTGAAAAAATCTGTAAAGGCAGCAATATTGGCATTGCTGATGTTACAATTCTCCAATTCATCTGAAAATAAGCATTAGGGCGGCACAATAATCGACTGGAACCTCTGACCGGCTGATTTTCCACTTTGTCATCTGCAAATGAGCATTGGGCCGGCACAACAACAATGAATAGTTACCTTTAACGGGCTCATTTGCGTAGAGAATATATCCGTAGATGGCTGCCGCACAGACAAGAAGGAGAAGAGACAGCAGGAATAAGATGCAAAGGTATCGTTTCCTGAAAATGAGCTTGGAAATAAAAGGAAAGTCATTTTACCAATTGCATTTTTTTCTGCCATCCACGTAGTACGTTCCACTATTTCGCGAGAAACGGGAATAGGCTTCAGCTTCGGCAGGACACAAATATTCGGAATCGTCCATCTGGCAAAACGGCGTGAAATAGAGGGGAGAGCGAGAAAGAAACGCAGCAGACGACGGTTAAAAAATGGCGTGAGCACAAAAACAAGATTGCGTACGCGTTATTGCCGCGAAAAGTTTCCTTGTGCAATCTTGCCGGTTTTCTACATTTTTCCTTTTTTTGCCTCCTGTTCAGCCATTTATATTGCATTGTCTCTGCACTGTCACCGTCAAAAATACATCTTTCAGTATGATCGATTTCAAGATCAAGCACCTGCACAAATTACTCTCCCAGAAAAGTACGCACGAGTCTAAAAATGTGGCCAGCGATGTAATCGACCGCCTACACTCTCAGTATACCGGTATTTCTTTAATTCTCTTTATATTCTATCCGTTCTGTAGGCTTTCTGCTATTTATATTCATCAGCATTCTCGGCGCAAAATGCTATATTGGCAATCCAATTGATTGCATTGTTCCAAAGGAATACAGCCGTAAGTATTTCTCCGTTTCAACAGCGAGACTTTTCTACAGGAGAATGGAGCAAATATATTACGAATTACTGCTTCGTGCGAGGCACCTACAACTTTTATGGAGAGCATTACGACGACCAACAGATTAACCAAGAAAACTTTATCGGCTATTATCAGGTAATAATGTTACCTTTTTCTCCTCAATATTTTCGTCGTCAGTGGGTGCCAATCTTCCTTCTGTTTCAAATTTTCTGCTTCGCACTTCCTTCCCTCTTATGGCTCGTTCTTCAGAACTGTTTCTGTAGGTTATTCGGCCTAGCTTTTCCTTCAAATCTCTAGATATTGACGTACAAACTATAGTCAGCGAATCGGCTGAAATTGCCTCCACTCCGCTAAACAAACGGGAAGAGAAGATCGACAAGGTGTCCGAGTACATCTTCTTCTATTTCTATTACCGCAATTTCTCGAAGGTTCGTTGAAAATGTCGATTTTTGCGTATGTTCATGTTCAGAAAGGTCTGCTCTCCCGCTTCTGGCGTCTTCCCTACATCTTCAGCTGTTCGTACCTCCTCGTCAAACTCATGTTCCTCATCAATGTCATCGTTCAGCTGCTTCTCGTCTGCTACCTCATCAACGCCGAGCCGATGTGGGGAGTCCGAGAGCTGAAAAATACAATAATTCGTGACATCTACGATCCTGTGGGGGAGGGAATAAGCAACAAAACTCTTCACACCTCGTCCGCCTCCAGCACATCTAATTCCTACTACTTTCCTACCGTTGTACGATGCAAAGTGCAAACTACTCAATGGGTAAGACTTTATTCTATCACCCATAGTAGAATTTTAGGGCCTCATCGGCGCCGAGAATAATATCCAATGTCTTCTATCTATCAACCACATCAACGAAAAGGTCTTCTTCATTCTGTACTACTGGTACTCTTTGGTCAGTTTGAGCGAGATTGGTATCGAGCATGCGCCCTTTGGTTTGCACATTGTACAGCTAATCTGCCCGAAATGCTCGGGCTAGCCAGTTTCTTAGGCGACGAAACTGATTCCAGCTTGCTAGTAGCTATGAACCCCGACTCTCGGAGTAGTTCGAAATCTACAATCCTCAGTTTAAAAAGACATTTGTACACATCGCGCCAAATATCCTGGCCTGGCCGACAAAATTCAAATAGCCCACTGTTTACAAGCTGGCCTCACCGGACAGATTTAAAGTAGCGAAGATGATTAGCAAAGATACGTCTCTTCTTTTTTTTTGTCGCAGCTAAGCCAACACCTTCGTGTCAGATCGAACCGACTTTGAATCATATTTCAGAAGTTTTTGGACCGGAAAGTCGTCTCACCTTTCGGGCTGTTCGAGCCAAACAATGGCGCGTTTCCAAAAGCAGACGCCGCTCGCCGATTAAATTGCTTGACCATCTGAATAACCCTTTTCGTTTAAGCTGACCCTCATCACCGTGGCCAACATTCTGGATTACCTGATCGGCTGGATGAGCAGGACTAAGCGCAATAACTTGGTCAAATCCGTTCTCAAGGTTAGTCCCCCTGCTCTCTGGCGCCAACCAGCCCCTTTTTAGGCACAAACGGCCGATTCTCTAACGCAGCAACGGGTGCTGCCAGCTGCTCGCAAACTTGTCGACGACGTAAGTTTTTCAGCACCCTCCTTTTGTGTAATTCTCGCCATTTCAGTTCCTTGGCATGGATGGAGTGCTCCTCCTGCATTTTGTACATTCTGCCTCCAATGCTACGTTACACCAGGACGTCGCAGCTCATGCAAATTTTTAGATTTTTATCACAAATAACCTGTTTTTTTAGATATGGAAGAAATACTGTGGCCTGAAGGGAATCACATTCTTGACTCGTCCGTCTGTGAGCAAATACGGTTCGTCCAATTTACTTTCTCGACAAAACATTCTATTCAGAAGCTTCACTAGCTTCCGGTGACACCGATAACATTTAATTCTTCCGTTACTCCTTGATTGTTTTTTTCCAGTAAACTTTTTAATTATCTCGGAGAAGACAGGAGAGCGAGCAGACAGTCCATGATGAATGTGCGCTACAAAAGTGCCTCGGTCGAGAAGGGCGACGACTTTGATCCGACGGCCCCCGATCAAGAAACTGGCCAAGTGACGGGAAGGGTAATGTGACCAATTGACAAATGCTGCGAATATCATCGTATTAGTTTTACTCCGAAATGTACATTTCTTCATTTTTTTACGAGATAATAGCTCCTGAGGTTGGTCCAGAGAGCATTGAAATGTGGTACAAGGCGGCGGAGAAGGAGGAAAAATTTGGCAGTTCACCTCGATGTCTCAATGAAATTGTGAAGCTTGTTGACAACGACATTCTTCACAGAAAAGAGTTTTTGTCCGATCTTGTGAATCCACTATCTTTTTAATCCTTCGAGTTCCGGCCCAGCTCCATCTTGGAGTCGGGTCGCAGAAGAAACACTCTCGGAGCTCAATCATTGACTGATCAGATTCGTATAGAGCTTTTGTCAGACACTTCTCCACAAGTCTGGACATTTAGTCCAGTATTGTGGACGAAAAGTTCACGTTCCATTACTATTAATGTGAGCACAAAGTAACTGCCCCTAATTGGTAGTATCAACTTCAGACAGAGACGCGAGAACAATTTGAACTTGATTTAGACCTAGATCGTTAGTTTTATTGAATAGTTCTGTAGTTAAAAGACTATAATTCAAAAAAAAAGTTCTATGATCAAACAGACGCTTGTTCTTCCCGAAGGACTCCTACTCTTAGTATCTACCACTTAGTTCATCAAACAGACTCCCCACTTTAGTTCTACCAATGATCAGCTGTCTGCTGAATCGTTAGGATATCTCAAAGAAGCAGTACTGTATTGTGTCGGACGGCTTCATCTCCTTCGAGGACTACAGGTCCTCGTCCCATTCACTGTCCCCGTTCTCTTCGTGACCAGCATTGCCATCGCCTGCTGTTTACGATCCTGTTCCTTCGGCGACGAGGACAAACTGGATGACGATGGCAGTTTCTCTCCTTGACTTTATGACCCCTTTTTTCAGATAATACCCGAAATGTGGGGTCAGAAGAGTTCTATCGATACTCTATGATGATTAGAAGAAGACAGAGCTGAAGAAGAATCGAATAAACAATTTCAAAAAAATTTCTCTTCCAAAGCGTGTTCTCAAGATGCTAAGGAAATATCGAGAATCTAGAAAAACTGTTGGGTTCCTGAAGTAGCTTCAACTTCTTGGTAGTAATAAAGGAGGCACCACGGTTCGACAAAACGCAAAATTGCGCGGTGAATGAATATAGCATTCTCTGCGTCTTCCAATTTCGATGCATTTGACCCACGAAAGCATAGTGGAAAGGAAGAGGTTTTGACCAGACAATCTTTATGCAATTTTTAGTTTGCACACATGAAAATAGGTCTTCAAACCGGCTTGACATGAACTTGCTGCTCAAAGCTTTCGAGTCAAGAGACATTGGTGAGCGGACACTCTGGAAACAGGAAACTTTCGGCCGGTGATCCCGGTTTTCTCGACCTACTCTACCATTGAGAGCTTGATTCCAAAGAGCGGGAGTAGAGTGAATCTTATTGACGAGTACAAAAAAGCAGCAACAAATTTATACAAGAAGGTGTTTTTCGTAGACCTGTCTGGCGAGGTAGTCGTTTCCGCTGGCTCTGTAGATCAGAGCCAGATTGTGGGCAGCGAATGGACGCAGATCGTACGTGTCCGGAGGACAGAGCTCATCGTTTCCATCCAGGCCGGTCGTGAAAACTTCGGGCGGAGGGGTTTCTAGGACCTGAAAGCTTTTTTGAAATTACAGGGGAGAAGGATCAAACCTTGCTATAAAAGTGCAGAGCGAGCGGGATGATGGACATCTGATGGAACATTCGACCGATATTATACCAGACCTCCTGAGAGCATGCTCTGACCTTTTCGTACTTCTTCATAAACGCAATTCCCTTAAAAACCTCGATTAAAGTGCTACGAAAAAGAATCTACTCTTAAAGCTATCATATGCCTGCTGCTGAGATCCTTTTTGCATGACATGTGGGTGAAGGTGAGGGCGAGAAGGAGACAAATCAGCGGGTTGTTTCTGTTCATGTTCCAGACGCGGAGGTACTCGCCTAGACTGTTTTTTGGAAGAGGAGCATAAAAATTACCGAGTGCATGACGATAGGTACCCGTTATGAGAGAGTTGTTGCCGGAGATCGTCTGAAGAGCATTGTTTCCTTGCGATTTGGCCAGGGCGCGCATGATGAAACGGTGATAGGAGACGTTCTGCGAGTGACAGAACACATAGTTCATGGCGTTGAAGATCCTCTTGTGCAGCTGCCCGGTGATTTCTTGGTCGCCGTTCTTAAAATGGAGTGATAGAAAAAAACATAAGCAAAACAGCGTATAGCAGTCATAAACCTCATGGACACGATTGCAATTACAGAGCTTCCAGCCTTCATTTCAAACTTCTAGTGGTTCAGTGTAGTAACTCGTTTCTCCGACTTTCTAAACCCCTCATCGTACTCAGAGACCCAAAATAGCACTACAAAGTGTTGTATCGGGGTACGGTAGGAAAAAAAGGAAAATTCGGTTGCTCCTACTAAACAAACCGATCAGATCCCACTCTCACTGATATATACCGACAAGTAGTCAACTGATCTCTGCCATGGCAGATCGCGCAACCGGAGCGAAATCAACAGGGGACACAAACGCTTCTCCGTGGCAGTTGCGCAAAAACACAGTCAAGTACAATGTAAGCTATTCAGGAAGAAGACAACTACAAAGCGTTTGAATATGCTGAATGATTGTCGATTCAATGGGTACCGCAAGGTTTATGGCAGCCCAAAAATCATGGAAGGTTTCCCGAAAACGTACCGTTCTCATAGCATGGAACCATCGGACAAATTCGAAGGCCAACGGCCAACTGCCAGCCTTGATGGCACAAAAGTAGAGCAGATCTCTGAACGTCTTGACCTTGTCCGTCTTGCAGATCTTGGGCTGGATGAAGGCGTAGCAACAGACCACTAGAGCATCCTGATATCGCTCCTGATCCACCAGATTCTCGAGCAACTTGAAGCAGTAGTCGTGTAGCATCACCACGTCCAGATCCGTGGTGGTTCGGCCCTTACTGACCGCGACTGAGCCAAGTCGTCGGACGAACTTTTCCCAAGCCGTGTTCTGGATCACGTTCAGAGCCACGGTGCGAAGAGTGTTGCTCAGTTGGAGGCCTAGAAATAAAGCAGATTTTGGAAGGTATGGGCTAAGTAAAACCTGGATTAGACTTGCTCGTGCGCCTCTTCTGAAAGACGTCCGGGTTCTTGTGAATTTCGTAGAAGTGCGGGACCAGTAGCATTCGGACACAGCGGATAAACTGGTCCTGTTGCTTCCTCTCGAAAAGAACTTCGGCCTGGCGTATAAGAAGACGCTCGTCCTGGAATCAGAGGTTTTGTTAAAACAAAGTGTGATCTGCCTTGTCTAATTCTTTTAATGACTGACTTCGCGACTCTCATTTTGTTCAGGTATTCTCTCGTCTTATCCGATGCTAACTTGTCGCTGGAAACAGGACTGTGAATGACCTCAGAAAACGGGCAAGCACGCGAGAATATATGAGATTTTTAGGCAACAGGTCGAGCTCCGCGAGACCGCACTAGAGCGTCTCACACCGTAGGAAAAACAGCGCACACAATGACATACCGGTAGGTTCGAACACGCATCCAGATCGAAGCCCTGGAGTGTGGACAGCGCGAGATCGGTGTTTCCGGCCTTCAACTGGAGACCGGCCAGATTGATACGGGCATCCACGTGTGTGGGTAGAAACTGCAAAATGGTGAATATACAGCGACGAATGCTTCAAAGCTACGTCAAGACATCTTTCGAATGCCTCAGCCGCGTTTTTGTAATCCTTCAGCGACGAAAGAGCATTTCCGTAGACGAACTGCAGCTCGGGATTCTCAGCCATGTTCTCGAAATTTGAGACCTTCTCGACAAATTGCTGGGATTGTTTTTTTTGTTAACATTTAAGAAAAAGTGATTACCTTGCATCCCTTGTAATTTCCAGCAACGAAATACGACTTCGCCACCTCGAGAATCGGCGGCTCGAGGATGGAAGCACTGAGATCTCGTCGGAGCAGGGTCTCTTTTAGGGGCTGAAATGGACAAATAACTGACGGAAGTAGAGGACAAAATCACTTCGGCAAGATCTTTGCGACCGATTCCGAGGAAGCAGACGACAAGTCGGGCCAGCATGACTGTCGGAAAGTGATCTTCCACGACGAACTCGACATTTTCCGGCGGCGGATATGGTCGAACGAAGTAGACACCTCCGATGAAGAAAATCTGGAAATTGGGTGGTGATTACAGCCTTCAATAATGTGTATTGGCATTTTGCGAACTCAACCAAGGATGGGTGTACAGTCAAAAGTCGTACTGTTAGCTTGATATATGTGAAAATGTGAGGGATCTTGGAATGCAAACCCGGCCAAAATGTTCGCGTCGGTCATGTTTGCACGCTGAGGGCGCCTTCTGTCAGTAACCTGGACCTGGCCAGAGCGCCCTATGCGAGCGAACCTGGCCTGACCAGGTTTGTGATCCTTCATTAGTATCACAACTCAGACAATGAGTCTGGAGCTACGAGAAGGGAAATAGATATTCTTTCAGCAAACAATCCCACAACTCACTTCTAGAGCCGGTTCTCCGGCCTTTGGACCCGTATGATGGACCACCTTGATTCCATCGACCAAGGCCAAAATGAATCTGCTGGCTTCAATGAATCGTTCTTTGGACAGAAGCAGACTCAAAAGGATCTCGTGCTGGGAGCTGGCATCCTCCTTGAATTCTCGACTTCTCGTGATGAATATCTCGAGACACGTGATGGCTTTGTCCTCGTCGTTCACGCCAATGTAATAGCCGGCCGTCTGAAAGCAGTAACAATCGGAAAAGTTATCTCCTTACCTTTTTGATCGTGTCCTCGAACCATTTCCACGATATTTCGTTGCCCTTCACGGTAATTTCCTGCATGGCCTGGAGGCGCATTCGCATGGCCAGCGGACGATATCCCAAGGCGTCCAGAGTCTGGATGCGTTTCTCATAATAGGAAAAGTTTCCGATGTCGATTTTTATGGCGCGTCCGTAGCAGGCCGAGGCCTCCTCGAGCAGATTCAACTCAGTAGACAGATCTCCCCATCGCATCCACAAATCCGACGGGGTTCGTGGGTTCAGATGAGCAGCTAGCAGACCGTATCTAAAGGGAAATTTATAGGAAAGGAGACCTAAAACTACTCACTGCAAGCTCTTCTGTCGATCGCCACACTCGTCGTACATGTCCGAGACCTGCTGGTAGGCGGCCGCGTTGCGAGGATCCGTCCTGATGACCTCCAGCAGGAGATCCAGAGCTTCGCGAATGTTTCCACGTGCGTACTCGACATTGGCCTGTCCTAGCAGCGCATCCATCGTCTTCTGGATCTTCTTCACGGGGACTTTTGACCCTAGAACCAACATTATACCTCGATAGAAGAATTGGGTACCTGGAGCCGTGAAAGCTGACTGCTCTGACGGAATTAGAGGCTCGTCACCTTCTATTGCCTTGGCAATTGTCATAGACGTCGGATTTTTGTCGTTGTTCTCGTCCAAAATGACCTAAAAAAAAGCACTGATAACAGATAACGAGGAAACGCTACCTCTTTGACGAGATTTCTGACGAAAAAAGGCAAATCTCCGGCGTCAGTAGTGGTTGAATTGCCACCGGCAGCTGTGGAGGGACCGGCAACTGCAGACGCATTATCGAATTCCTCTTCAGCGTCTGAATGCCACAGAATTAGAAAAGTGATCGACAGAAAAGACCGTACCTGCATCTACTAGCTCGTCTTCAATCGTACGACCACCACTGAGACGCATAAACTCGTTGTACGAGATCTCATTTCGCACGAAACGACTCAGCACAGTATCAGTTTCGTTCGAATCGTCTGAGTTGAAGCTTTTTCTCGGTGAGCACAACAACTAACTAGGAACATAATCGGCGACATTGACGCCGCCCAATGTAAGGTCCTTGTGAGAAGAAGAGGCTCCGTTTTCATTGGCCTCGTCGTCCATTTCGTAACACCAAAAGCTTGCTTGAACAAGGGGGAAATCGGAGACACAAAACCGAAGGAAAATAAGAATTCAAACTATCGAACACACTTTTCACGAAAAGGCTACATATTCGCTGCGAGACTCAGACTCTCCCTGTCAACCCCACAAATACAGGCCGATAGAAACAAAGTGATTCAAAGCTGGGCTATACAGAATCTTTATTGAGTATTGACATGCACAAAAAGTGGTCTTAGCGTCTAGTCATCATGGCGACAAAATCTTCGTAGTTGACTTGGCCGTCTCCGTCAATGTCGGCCTCGCGCATCATCTCGTCGACTTCCTCATCAGTCAGCTTCTCACCGAGGTTCGTCATGACGTGACGAAGCTCGGCAGCAGAGATGAATCCGTTGCCGTCCTTGTCGAAAATCTGGAATTGGAAGATGATGGGAATAAAGAATGAACATACCCGGAAAGCTTCGCGAACTTCATTGATGTCGTCGCCAACATTGGTCACCTTCCTCGACATCAGGCTCATGAATTCCTTGCAGTCGACTGTGCCGCTGCCTGGAAAAGGCTTTAACTTCAAAAGTAAGAAAAATAAACCGTCGGTGTCCACTTCGTTGATGAGCTGCTGCAGCTCGGCTTCGGTGGGATTCTGGCCGAGGGCGCGCATAATGGTACCGAGATCTTTGGTGGTGATGACGCCTTTGCCTTCCCTGTCGAAGAGGTTGAAGGCTTCCTTGAACTCGGCGATTTGCTCCTCCGTCAGCTGCTCCTGGGACATTCTGAATCAATGGAGTTATTACAGAACGGAAAAAGGAGTAAAAAGAGAATAGCACAATTTTCAGCGTTTTTTTGTTGTTGCAAATTTGTTGATTGCGGCCTTAGGCACGTTTGTCTTTGCTCAAACTAAGAGAAAATCGAATGTTTACCGTTGTGGAAACAGAATTTTAGGGTATTTAGCTCAGCTCGACTATACCTAGAGTCGAGTCGAACAAATATAGAATTGAACTTGTTAGGCCTGCGCCCTACATTTTGGGACGAGCCAATTTTCAGCGCTCAGGGTGCGCAACAGAAGTCGACCATTTAGGAGTTAAGACTATTTTTTTAGTTTTGCCATGTTCTGTAAAATCGTAGAGGAGATTTGCTACAACTTTGCAGAACAACGCAAAATGGAAAAAGTATGCAGACTTGACCCCGAACTGGCTGACTTCTGTTGCGCACCCTGAGCGCTAAAAATTGGCCGGGCCCGACCTTCTTCCGGGCCTAAGGTGCATGCAGGCATCGCAACCCTGGCCGAAATATTTGCGACGGCCAGCCCGGCTTGTATGGTTTGTTAAAAAAAAAGAAGGACTACAGTGTCCCGAAATGCTTACGTGGCGGGACCCCTGGGAGGGCGGGAATTCAAATTTAACAATTTTTTTTAATCAATGTACAGCCTTCATTCTCTTTGTTTTCCGGAGTTTTTCGTTTGCTTCCGGTAAAGGCTGCTAGTAGACACGCTTTAGAAATAAAAGGAACAAAAGAGAACCCGAAAACAAGCTGCTAGACTGAAAACCAAAATATCAACTCTATCTGAAATCCCGCGCGTCTGGAGTACCTTTCAAAACGAGTTAATTTTTCGCTCTTTTTGGTTTTCAGTCTAGCAGCTTGTTTTCGGGTTCTCTTTCGTTCCTTTTATTTCTAAAGCGTGTCTACTAGCAGCCTTTACCGGAAGCAAACGAAAAACTCCGGAAAACAAAGAGAATGAAGGCTGTACATTGATAAAAAAAAATTGTTAAATTTGAATTCCCGTCCTTCCAGGGGTCACGCCACGTAAGCATTTCGGGACACTAGTCCTTCTTTTTTTTTTTTGAACAAACCATATAGTACGTTCAGGAACGTGATTGACTGACGGCATACTGTAGAGTTTTCCTCGCGGGACCCGCCGCGCCAGTCATTTAAATATTTAGCGTTTAGCAGCGGTTTTTCGCAGTTTTCTTTCCATCAATTTTCTCACCTTTTTTACGGTTATTTTCTTTGTGTTAGTCAAACAAACAGGGGTATAAATCGCTCGACTTGAGAAGGTTTTTCTTTGTTTGATGCCGCCCTACCCCGCGGATCACAGAACTGTCACCTGGTTTTCACTCTCGAAGATGTAGAATCGATACAAATATAGCCAATGGCAACAAAAAAAAGGCTGATAAGAAATAAATGTCCCGCGAGGAAAAATTCTACAATATGTCTAGCCAATCTCGTTCTGAATTGACCGCGCGCTTTTGGTCAACAATTAAGGCCAGCCAGGCCAGGTTTGATTGTTTGTGACTTCTGGCGCATCTACTGGAAATGCTTCGTCTTACTATTAGACGCTCTCTGCAAACTTTCATACTCTTTTCCTTCCCAAGTTTCTAAAAAAAAAAGCACCTTTTTACAGCCAGAATGTCCGATCCGCCTGGTGTGAAAAAGAAACGGCCAGCTCCTATCACATTCGGTGGTGAATCCATCTCTAATGTCACTTTCTTCGTCGAAATCCCGTCAAGGTTCACAGATTGGTCTCGCTATGCATCCCGAAGTTTTCAAGGTCATGCTATTAGGCGACTTCAAGGAGATCTGTTGTTGAAATTACATACTACAGCAGAATGTCGGAGCATGACGATATGAAATCTGCTACCTCCATCAAATTTGGTCATAATAAGCAGTATTATTTTCATGACGACGGAACAGACATTAGGAAGATGGGAAACCCCAGTCAGAGAAAGCCTTCCAAGGGACCCTTGTGAATACTTTTTCAGAAGTTTAGAATTTCGTGAATGAGCTTTGGGCCGCAGCTGACCGCTTCTATGTCACGTATTTGGTGGGAAATTGTCTAGAAAAAATGTTCAACGGGTTATATGCGGTCAAAACGAATTCTATTTTTGTCTCAACCTGTTCACCCTTCAAAAGAAGATGTTTTTGTGAGTAAAGCTGATGTTCCAGCTCGTTTAGTACAATATTTCTACCATCATCAAGAAGTTCACCTAATACCATTTCTCACATTGTTACCTTTTCCGCTTAGTTTACAATGAATTGTTACGCATTTCTCTGGTTATTGCTGAAGGGGGCCAGTTTCTCATCTGGATTCGATCCCTCACTTTTCTTCTCATTCTTTCTTCCTCTTTCCGGGTTTCTGAGAAATCGGCTGCTGTCCAGTCAAAATGGCCGATCCGTCCGCTAAAAGAAAGAGAAGGCCGACTCCAATCACATTCGGCGATGCATCCATCTCCGATCTCACTCTTTTCATTGAGGAGCAAGATTTCAAGGTTCATAGAATGGTTTTGGCCGCTCATTCCGACGTATTCAAGGCTATGCTGTTGGGCGACTTCAAAATGGTTTGGATGCCCACTTTTGCTGACGGTATGAAATCTCAGGCCAGGGAAAACCGCGTCGAGATCAAGGAAGTCTCTGTCGACATTTTCAATAAGATTCTGGAAATCATGTACTACGGCAGAATGTCGGAATATAACGCGTTGAACTCTGATAACATCCTCTTTAATCACATACAAGGTTGTGATGCCTACTTCCACGAATACGGTACTGACATTATAAAGATGGTAGACTACAATAAGAGTATGTTCTCCGATTGACCTTGTTAATTTTCCTTCAGATGCTTTGAACTTTCTCAATGAGCTCTGCACCGTAGCTGACCGCTTCAACGTTACTAAACTAATTTTGCATTGTCTTGCTGAGATGTTTTGCGAAATTGTTTGTGGGAAAAGCGGTTGCTACTTTTGTCTCAATCTCTACATGTTCGCCTTTCAAAAGAAGATGTTCGTTGGTGGATTTGTACGTTGTCTTCTAACTCTTCAATCTGGTTTGTTGTTTTAGCCTAGCTTCAGCAAGGAAAACTACAAAACATGGCTGAATGCGATGCACAAAGAAGATACCCCCGATGGACAGCTACTGTTCCAGCTTAACCAGCATGATATCTCGATTCTCCTCGATAAGTTCTCCTAATCCCATTCCACACATTGTTGTTACCTTTTTCGCCTAGCTTGCAATGAATTGTTACTTATCTTTTTAGTTATTTGGAACGGAAGCAGTCACTCATGTAATTAATCTTCGATCTCTCATCTTTCATTTCTCAAACTGAAAGTTTCCTTGCTGTTCTCATTCAAACTGAACAAGTAAAGAGGCAAGTCACAACTGGGGGAATTGAAGAAACGGAAAAGCGCTGGAGACTCAAAGACTTCATTTTTTGTGAATGTACTGAAGTGGGCTAAGCTGCGCATCAGGTCAATGGTATATCGGCACTAAGCCTAAATATATGATATCCCTCTCGCTTCGGGTTAAAAGCTCTTTAATTCGGGTGAAAACATCGAAAAAAAAGTCTAAGACCTCTGATTCTGCACTAGGGTCGAGCCACTGTATCCACAGATGCACAGATGTAAATGGACTAGCTAAAGAACCAGAACCTGGGATACCGTGGCTCTACGACATCATTGAACCCTGTACTTTCCTCCCTTTTCCGAAATAATTTCCAGCTCCTTACCAGCAACGAACCTTTTTTTTCTTCTGCAGAGTCGCGCTTCTGCGGATTATTTCGGTAGGTAGAAAAGTGGAGGAGAAAATAGAAAGTAACAATATGGAACTTGAGACGTTCTCATGGAAACTGGAGTTAAAACGCTCTGTGCTTGCAGCAGTTGAATCAAAAATCTCAAAGAGATCTTTATTTAGACCTTTTAAACGTTCTCAATCAGTCCCTCTTGGTTCCTTCTGTTTTCCTCCTTCTCTGACGCCTTCCTTCTCATCATAGCCCTGTAAACACAGCAGAAAAAGACGAAGCAAGCCGTGAGACCTCCCAAAATAACAATAGACGTTATGACGACACAGATGTGAACCATTTTTTGCAAGTTTGACTCTGAAAAACATTGCTTTTGTGCGTAGAACTCACAAAATCACATTAAAAGGACGCTTATCACTAAATCAATATTCCTCACGTGCGGGCTCTTTGGCTGGGTCCTTTGAAATGAAAATACTCGCGCATTGATCCAAAGTCGTAATTTTATTGTACTTTATACAAATAAATGCAAGTGGCTGTTAGTTGTCCAAACTTCGTAGCAGCCGCCCTCTCAGCTGCTCGTTTTCCTCGTTGGCTTCGGCCACCTTGATCAGGGCTCGTTGGTCGCGAATCAGATCTCCCCAGAGGACGGAATTGTAGCATTCGGGACAGCTGATGCGCACGGGGAATAATTGTCTGCGTATTATTGAAATAGAGGTTTTAAAAGTGGAGAACTTACACGTTTTTCTCGTTTCCTTGACCATAAGTAGCTATGCACTTCAGATGGAAATGAACTGTGCAGTTGTCCTTCAAGCAGCGTCCGAGGTGGCCCAGCTGAAAAAAATACAGTATTTACGGTTTCGATTCACTTTGCTAGCACGAACTCAATTAGCTAGAACGAACTTTTTCCCAGGAATAGCTTTAGCTAATGATGTTTGTTCGGGTACAAAATTTTTGACTCGAAATGTTTTTCTATGTCTTTTTTGTATGGAGATGGTATTGGCCGGATGTGATTCTTGATAGTCTGAGTTCGATTTCAGCAAAGATAGGCAGGTATGTCTTTCGTAGCATGAAAAAGATTCGGTCCCCCCCTAGCAAAGAAAGAAGTGATATGGGCTGTCCAGAAGTAAGGGGTCGGCCAGGTAAAATTTCCAAATCGAGTTCATCCTAGCCAAAGGGGTCATTCTGACAAGGTGAAGATGAGCCGTACTCTCCGTAAAAGTTTACCGATTCTATTTGCAGGGAGCAGATTTTACACTTTCCCAATTGCGTGTATTTCTCCGGCTCTTCTGCTACTATGACCGTCGATTTTGTGACCAAGCCGTAGGCTTTGCCCATATGGACCGGGGGCTTGACTTCCTCGGGAAACGGCAATTCTTCCTTCTAAAATGATGCCATTTTAGAAGTAAATGAACAGCACTTACAGGTAGAAGCCATCTGAAGGTAAGTGCAAATCTCTTCCACGGATTGCAGTTCATCAGCTGACAGGCAATTCGGAGTCTGGAACCGAAACTTGATTCGAAAATGATAGTAAAATGATTACCTGAATCCGAAGGGGGACTCTTTCTTCTGCTTCTTCATGTTCAAATCACGAATTGCCTTCGATTTATCTGGATTCTGCCAGGCCCACTCGAATCGCAGTGCCGCAACATTGTTCGGGAAGCCGTGCACGATGCAGACCATCTCCCAGGGTCCTCGATTGTCCGTCTTCTTCGCTCCGCCCTTCTCTTTGCCTCCGTTGTGCTGATTGATTCGTCTATTTGGATCTACGGTGTAGCCGACATAGCAACGGTTCTGAGCTATTCTGGCAAGTGGAAAATCGAAGCTAACCTTGTAAGATTTGTTAGTGCTCCGGCTAATGAGGCAGTAAACCCCGAAAAACTCCTTCTGTATGCTTCGAGACTTGGGCTGTCGACTTTTCCGGGGAGGACTGAGCAGGGCAGCAGCTTGTGTCGACAATGGGGCTGACTGGAACCTTTTTTTGACAGAAATCAGAAAATCCTACCTTTTTCACTTCATTTTCCTCAAATTCGTCAAATCTGTTCAGTGTTGGCTGTGAGACTGAGCGTCTGGTGAGTTTCTTGACACCGAAGAGGTCTCTTGTGAATTTAGGGAGGAGTGACGGCTGGAACCAGACTTTCGACAGTAAGCTATAAAATTTACCTTGTTAGTACTTGTAGAAGGAGGCGAATCTAGACATATGATATCGTCGTCATCGTCCATCCTGCAATAAAGTATTTGTACAGGAGAAAAGGTAAAATATTTTGAAAGAGAAAGTGAACTTCAAAAGACGACTGGCGATGGAGCGAGAATACTGCTGAGATGTCTCTTTTTGAGTGGTAGAGCAGCAGGCGTGAGGGGACAAAATAGGCAGCACTTGGTGGTTACACTCAGGGACGAACTGGGCTTGCATTGAGCGAGAAAATTTGCAGAGAATATACCGGAAGTTTTATGAAATCTCAAAATTAAAAGTTGAGGTATATTTGAGCCGATAAACTTGAGAAATGCTTAGAAAACACGTTTGGGAGGAAGATTCATATAAAAAAAGGGGGGGGGGGTAATGACAAAATTGAACAAATCGACAATAACAACATATTTGTAGAAACTGGATCTACCGGCCCTTCAACAGTCTTATCAAGTCCAGACCAAGGCTGGTAACTGAAGACAGCTTGTATCGCCCGGGAAGAATTGTAGCAACGTTCTTTTTCTCTTCATCAGATGACGTTTCCGGCTGCAAACTTGGTGTTGCTAGGCATAAAAGTAGACAACATACCTGCCTCCGCGTTTTCTAACTTCTCTTTCACTCGAAGGTGAAGTGTGCAGCCCAGGCCCGAGTCTAAGACGTAGCTAATATCGTCGTTTATAGGAATCTCCATTTTGTAAAGCAAAAATTTCGAGGATTTGACTATAAAAGGGGAGTTCTCTTTCGAAACGTGTAGCGAGAATTTGAATTGCCTTTTTGACAGAAACTCGACGGAGCTAAAATTGGGCGGGTCAAGGCCACATCTTCTGTCTTTGCGATATTCTGCAAAGATGTAGAGCTCAAAAAGATCTACCACTTTGTAGAACATCGTCAAGCTAAACACTCCGATCTTCGCCCTGAAGATTCTTCGGAAACCGGATAATCAAACTCTGTAGGCAAACTGGGGAACCCCTCCCCGAGTCCTTCAATCTCTCTCTCTCTCTCTCTCTCTCTTACTATTCTAGTCTCAACAGTTTATACTGTTGAAAGCCTTCATGAGGCAATTCTGAAAAAAGCACAGCTCTCCCATAGCGACGGGCTGATTTAGAATGACTCCACTCTTGTTTAAACTCCCTTTGCCGGATCTCCCGTACTAGGAATGAATCAGAAAGAGCAAACAAGTCCTCCTCGTTCCAATCGTAGCAATTCTTTTCAAAAAGAGCAGACGACTTCGCTTGCCCTGTAGGAGACGGCTGAAGTTAATTGGCAGCCAGGTAACTCTCCAATCGAATCACGTGCTGATTGCCGTTTCCTCATTCCTCTCTTGCCGCATGAAAGGCGAGAAACGACATTTCCCGAGCGTGAGCAGAGTATCCAGGTAACTTTCTATTCCTCTAAAGACATTTTTTGGCCGGCAGACAGCCGTGACAGAATTTTCGAAGTAGCTAATTTTCTAGTAATAGTGACAGAACTAGGAAGCCTTGTGAGTCATCAGGGGCTTCAGTCATCCAGCACGAACCAATGATTTCCAACAGATTCTTCGCCTATTTCCTCGTGGTCTACGTGACAATATGTTCCGTCTATTATATCCAAAGAACGAGCCCTTATGAGCTGCAATACCATCGTTGGAGAAGCAGGCCCAATGACTCGATTCTCATTCTGGATACTGCAGAAGACCACGATCCGAATTACGTGTTTTCCGCCTGTCCTGAATTCAAGGTACCCGTTCTAGTTGTGTCAAACTAAGGCTTCAAGGCCTGGTGTCAATTGACCAAGGATCCAAGGGATCACTACGTGGCCGATGCTGTACTCTTCCACGCGCGCTCGTTCAAAGTTTCCTCGTATCCACGGAGATCGGAACAAGTCTACGTTTGGATCACTATGGAGTCTCCGATTCACGAGACTATCAATATTCCGGAACGTGAGTTCATAGCAATCTATCTAGATCTTCTCCATGTTTACCTGCCTAAAAACTCCCCTGTCCCAGTGAGCCGGCTAAATTTTCACATGCCTTGTCATCCTTCCACCATCTCTCTGCTCCTCTACCTTTCCAACTGACTAGCTTATCCAGTTCTTCTAAATCTGTTCAGGTCAATATATTCTGACAACTAGTCTCTAGTGGAGTGACCCAAGGCACTTAAACAATTTAACTTCCTTGTGACACAACGTTAAAAACAGAAACTCATTCGTATTCATCAAGGAATAAGCTCTGAAATGACTCGCAGACGTTAAAACCTCCTGCCTCTTTCTGGTATTCCCTGCCTATCCGCTTATTCTATTTCTTTCTGGTTGCCTACTTTCGACTTGTCACCCTATACTGTGATGTCGCTGTAATCTCTGTGCACGCGATAATCAATTCGAGTATATACTTAAAAAACCTAACAGAACCACAATCTTTGTTTAGTAACGTTCAGTCTGCTCAGATTACATAAACTGGACGATGACGTACAGGACAGAGTCAGACGTCTGGGATCCTTATGGTCAATTGGCACCGATTGAAGCGGCTGAAGTTGATCTTGAAGCGATTTGGAACAAAAAGGTGGAGATGGCTGCTTGGCTGGGCTCGAACTGTGTGACAGACAACAGGAGAATCGAGATGATCAAGCTGATTAGAGACAAGGGGTTGGAGGTTATCCCTTTTTTCATTTAGCTCACAGTCCATTTGCAGCTAAAAATCTGGGGAGAATGTGGAGAGCCCCTACCCTCATGTGGTCGTTATTCTGAGACTGGCGACTGTCGAGTGGAAGCCCTCCTCCCTTACAAGTTCTACATGGCCTTAGAGAATTCAAATTGTCCTGATTACGTGACCGAAAAGCTCTGGAACAGTCTACAGTCGTACATGGCCGTGCCTATTGTTATCAAGAGGGGCTACTACAAGAATTATGGGGTCTGTCAGTTGGATTTTTTCGTCCATGACTAATTCAGATCCCGGACAGTGCTTACATCGCGCTTGATGACTACCAAACAGTGGAAGAGTTGGTCGACCATTTGAAGAGAGTGAGCAACAACAAGACAGAATATCTTGGCTATCATCGATGGAGACAGAACTATCGGTGAGCTCATAGCCATTGAAGCAGATTGGTAGTCAGATCAGTTGCCGAAGGTAGCCGAAATCCGATGTTTTCAGTGTCATTACAGCATCATCGAGATTTTCGATATTCTGCAAAGTTGTAGAGCAGATAAAAGGTTACAACATTGTAGAACATCGGAAAATTCAAAAGTGGTTTTGTCCAAAAGCAATCAGTAATACCTATATTGCTAATTATTGTTCCTTTGGCTTAAAACACAAAAAGTTTCTAGTTTGCAAATATAGGAACAAACAAAAGTTTTCTTAGCAAAACGCCTGAATTGTAGCTCCTAGGATTTGGAGAGCAAGTAATGCTAACGCCCCTTGGGGCTCAATGCCAGTAATAATCTGATTCTTCCAAAACTGCTCGATTTCTACTTCCTTCTGTCCAACTGTCGTGACCATTTCCTCCCACTTCAAGCTGTCCGCATTCCCTCCAATCGAGGTACCGTGACAGGAGCAACGTTTCCCCAACGAAGCTGTCTCCCGAACTGACTCGATTTGGCTTGACTTGCCAACAATTAGTGTGCGCACAAAATAGTGCTCACTAATTGGCAATATTGGCTTCAGACAGACAGACAGACAGAGACGCGAGGAAATTTTAAAATAGAGATATCATCTCGGACATGCTGTGCCACACTTCTCTGTCCACTTCAACACAGTTTGTCAATCTGTCAAAACGTCACTTATGTTTCTGCAGCCAATTTGCACTTTGCACCAACTCCAATTGCCGTGCATATTCAATGGATC
This sequence comes from Oscheius sp. JU75, assembly GCA_037178855.1. Classification (NCBI taxonomy): domain Eukaryota; kingdom Metazoa; phylum Nematoda; class Chromadorea; order Rhabditida; family Rhabditidae; genus Oscheius; species Oscheius sp. JU75. The sequence continues at coordinate 7,771,702 of JASJZC010000006.1, read as the reverse complement.
CCGAATTCGCTTTATAGAAAAAATCATATCATTTTCAGAGTGGTGTCAGCTGCCAGAAACACCTATTACTGCGAGCTGTGTCGACGTCTCCGGAGTCGAGACGTGCCACCAAAGTCGTATGAGGACTTGTCCAAATGGTTCTCCCCATCTCAATGTGACGATCGTCTTCTGGACAAGTTCCTCGGTGCACGCACCTTAATTGACCGACTGGGTTGCAGCGTTCGCAGTGTCTTCCGACCAGATATCCATTGGAACTGTTCCTAACTATCTCCCACAAATAAATACAGTTGTCTGGTCAATCTTACGCAGCCTTCATCATCTTTCACGCTGATCACAGAGACTGTCAATCATGACAAAACCAACATCTGGCCGGGTGTTTTTGTGTGAGAAAAGGAGACCTTGGCCGGTCGTCCTTTTCATATTGTGGCGTCTTCCATCTCCATAAAACTTCGGGCAGCTACATAAGGCATCTGCCGGGGGTTGTAAGGGCAACACAGCGGTTCGGCTCTTTCATCTCTCATCTGACAGAGACCTCGTATCGTGATTCGCTTCGCCCTCATCCATCTTGTGCTACTCTCGGTCTGATGTCCGATGTGACAGGCCGACTTCGCGGCGCCTGACCGATTCCCGCCCATTATCGGAACCACGGTTCGGCATTTTGAGTCAGCCGTTTTGGCTCAGTACTGCACGGGTTCCAAAAGACGACCATCCTCTCTTCCAAGTTTTCGTTATCAAGACAACTTTTTTCGCGTTTCTGATGACTTTGCAGAACAGCTGGGTGTTTAAAAATAAGGTCTTGGGTTCATTCTTGTGCTTGCCGTGTGGAAAGAGATTCCTGCGCCCCTGACATCGCCTTCTATGTTTTAGACCTAAGGAGAAATTTTCAAACACTACGATGTTCTGCAGAGGTGTAGCCCATAATTTGCTCTACCTCTTCGTAGTACATCAGAAATCTCAAAAATGCTGCCTTGACCCTTTAAACCTCGTTCGCAATTTTTTTTTGAGCATTTGTTTGAGCCCTACTATTTCTGACCGAGAGCGTAAAACTTTCCCCCTCTCAACAGTTTTGTCAAAGATTCTACCTGCTTTTCAGCACTACCTATCTCTTTCCATCCAGTCCCCTTGACAGATTATGCAACCTCTGAAACTGGCTCTGCTCTTCCTGGCAGCTATCCTTCAGCTCGTCTCCTCGTACCCCTTTCCCGTCGACATGACCCCACAGATTTTTCACGGCACGATAGAAGGTAGATATCCTCTACCGTTGTTCCTTCATAATTTTTTTTTATTTCAGGCAGTCCGGTGATAGCAGTACTTCACGGCTCTTCAGATGTCCAGAAAGACGACGTTCGGGACAAAGATTCGGAAGACGATCCGTTGGACAAGTTCGGTCCAGCCTTCGGTGATCATCCCAACTGACCTCTGTAACTTCTTTTCACTCCAGCTTTGTACATAGCAATAATAAGTGTCCGGAAGAGGTTTTCGCCGTGCGATTGATAAGCCAGCTGACATCTGTTGATGGATTATGGGGCGGTTCACGCGCTAAAATAGGAAACGACCACCCCTGGACACGCGCCAATTGGAAGTAATCTTTATAATGTTTGAAAAGTTGAGCAAAAATTTGAATCGAGGATGGGAAGGGCACCAATTGGGTTTGGTCATTCGGCGAAACTGAGGTAGTAGCCCCAGTAGATAATATTGAAGAGGGTGAAGAGGGAGGGAAAGGCCACAATGCTGACTCGGTCGATCTTGTCGGGTGTCCATCGAGGTGGTCGTTCGCGTTCGATCGAGGAGAAACAAGGCTCGGTCTTGGTGAAGGAGGTCTCCTCACTGCCGTCCAGCAGTAGATCCTTGTCTTGGATTCTGGAACAATATTTTACTGTAAAAGTTTGAACAAAAGTCAAAGGTATTGTGAAACTGCCCGAAAATTGGGCACTCTTGCATTCTCTTCGCTCCTGGAGCTGACCTTGGTTGGAGGCTGCGCGAAACCCAGCTTCGGCCAAGTCAGACTCGACTTTTGATAATTTACGGCCAGAGTAGATTGGATGGAGGACGTGAACAATGATCCATGTTTCAAGCTTGGTTTGTACGCTCAAGGTCCTGGCAAGCTAGTCTACCTTGCGGCGCGCTGCTTACAGACCAGGCTATGCAGATCACCAAAAATGTGATTTTTAGGGTCAAGACAGCAGCTTTGAGGTTTCCGATGTTCTGTAAAGTTGTAGCCCTAAATTTGTTCTACAACATTTCAGAACGTCGAAAATTGCGACACATTGCACATATCTGTAAAGTAAAAGCTTCTATAAGAGTACCTCGTGTACTCCTTGTTGTTGTTCCGTGTCAAGCTTCCAGTAGCTGTCAAGATGAGTTTTTTCCTCATTCTGACGTCGGTATCTAAATTTCACATGTCCCATTCCAATCCCTCCTCACTACCTGTTGACCCGTAGTTTCTGAACCCATGGGGGGAATCGGACGGCACGTGATTTCTACAAATCCTCGGAGAGTTGTGAACGGAAGAGGCTGTTCTTGACTGTCTATTCGACGAACTGGCCTGTGTTTTCTGAAGAAGGTGTAAAGCTGAGACAAGATGACAGAGACTACCTCATTCTTCGCACTCATGGCTCCAACCAAGGCCAACTCAAGGAGCGAACAGAAGACAAAGGTCAGACAGACGAGCATCCAGACATCCAGAGCCTTGACATAGCTGACCCTCGGCAGATTCCTCATGATATTTCCGAACTGGAAGGTCAGGGCGAGGAGAGAGTTAACTCCGAGCATCGTTCGTGCCGGAATCATCTTGGGACCGAGGCAGAAACTGATCCAACTGAAAGAGTTCTTCTCGATTGTAGAAGTTTCAAGGAACCTGATGAAAATGGTGAGGTAGGTGGGAATGTAGGCCTGGAAGATGTACCAGCCGTACCGTCTCGAGAAGATGAAAGTCATGGTCAGTTCATTCCAGACCCCGGCGGGATAGATCTGAGGATTTTTTTCAAAACAATAGAAAGAATAACCTACCTCGTGTTTCAAGACCGTCGAATAGTTGGAAAGGACAAAGTCCGGGAGGACAATCTCCTTCTTGAGCAACGACAACGGGATGGTCCAGTTGGCCCACTGCATGTCCACTTCCTGATTGTTGTAGCTGAATGACTCGAGTGTGAGATGGCAAGACTGTTGGTCCATCGGGAAGGCACTGAAGTCCATGCTGCAGGGTCCTGAAATAACAGCAGAGTCTCTGCCTCTGTACTCTTTCTGTTCTTAGAGTTCTTAGCAGCTACGGTGACCAAATTCGTTTCGAGACCCCAACAGAGTAATAAAAAAGCCACGAATTTCAAACATGTACCGCCACTCCGTAGTAACAAAAGACACCCAGTGGCTTCAGTGGGACAAAAACAAAGTTCTGAAGCACATTTAAAGTTGACTTGCCGCTCCATATTGGCAACAACTTTTTCTGGACAACGCAACTTCTGGGCAACATAGTTGAATCGCTTTTGTTTCGTGCTCACAGACTGGCGAACGGACGGACACCGTTGTGCTTTAGGAGTAGTAGAGAGATATCTTTGTGAATGCGAGGGTAATCAAAAGCACGATCCTACCTTTGACCTGAACTCGGTAGTTGACCCAAACTGTTCCGTTCGGATAGATCATCAGGAAGACGTTCTTGAAGGGCGACTTGTGAATGCTGGCCGATTTGCTATTGATGAAGACAGTGTTCGGCTTCCAGATCTGGTCCAGAATCTAAATTTTCCACTGAAAATGATAAGTTAAGAACTTGCCTCCGAGTTCAGAGAAAGATTGTACTTGCACGGGTTCAGGTGCTCGTACTTCAAGGCGTTGTCCAACCAGAGCTCTGTCACGTAGATGTCCATGTCAAAGTCCGAGGTTATCTCGTTGACAGAGTTCACTTCTTGGACCCAGACCTGTGGATCCCTCTTTCTGTCTACATTTTTTTTGAAGAGACTACCTCGATCCAGACGATAACTCCCGTCTCGGAGGGTGTTCTGAAGGACTGGTAGTTGCCCAGCAGCTTCTCAATAATGTTCTTGTCGCTCGTACAGTGGACATCTTCCACATCCATCTGGGTGTCTTGGTATTCCTAAAATGGCAACTGATTGTGACCAAATCGTGGGAGAGCGCAGAAACTAATAGAACATACAGGCTGCGCATTTAGACTTCCAGTACAATACTCCTGTCAGTACGCTGTTCGTATTATGAGTTGAAGTCCAATGCACATTCAGCCCAGACATAGCCGAACGGGCCGTTTGTAAACAGAATGCGCGGGGAGCGACCCGACATTCGTCTCAGAACCTGTTTGGTTTTTTCAATTTGACTTTCCGCCAAAAAATTCAAACGTGTCCCAAAACGAAGTCAGGAACGGCCCGTGCATGCTGTTGAGCAGCGCAAGCATGGGGCGACATGATAGCCATCTCTGTTTGGCCTGCTTCGAAACTTACAGGATATTCTGTTCCCTGATGGATCATCATCTGATGGAATATCTTGTTGTCCTGAAAGTAGTTTTGTTATTGGTATCACAAACTAGAATATGCCGTTGTCTAAAGGCTGCGCACCAGCTCTTGCGCTTCGAAACGCAGCGATTGAAGTCTATGACTAAAGTAAGGGTTGGTGCGCAGCATTCCACACACCCCTGTTCAAAAATGTTAGTATAAGCTCGCTGTGAGAAAGTCCAAAAGCTCTTTTTTATCACCTCTTTGTAGCGCTCTCTTAGACCCGCTAGAATTTTTTTATTTTGAGCATAGAACTTCCAGTAATAGGCCTGAAAAGTCGAAAAGAAGGAACAGAACATGAAAGGGTACCTCCTCGTCCGGTAGATGGGGTGTCTGTGCGAGAGAGGTTTGAAGGACAGCTGACTGTAAGAGCAGCTTAAACAGGAAGAACATTCGCTCATCAGATCATCTGGGACTCTCTGAAACTTTTGGATAGAAACTTTTTAAAAACCGAAAAATAGATTTGAAATTGATAGGGTAAAATCTAAAGCTAACCAGCCAATACCCGAGATGGTATGGGAGAGATTATCCGGCTTTCAGTGTGAAACTACGCAAGGTTATGAGGTGTTTTTCCTGGCTAAGCCATGATTTTATGTCTGTTTGATGCTTTACAAAGTTGTAGCACTTAACCTCTTCTGCAACTTTGTAGAACATCAAAAAGTTAAAGACGGCCATCTTGATCCCTAAAATAACACAGGAGGTTTCATGTAACAAGATTAGCATTGTTTAAACGGATATAAATGGAAGGGTGAGACAGAAACGAATCTATAATGAGATTAGGTATTTTTCTAGGACTTATGTATATAGTGTCCGCTCGGAAACATTTAATTTACACGATAGTTTCATTGACTGCCCCGCTGGCTCACAATCAGCGCGCTGCGCTCTTTCAGTCATTTCACAAACAGGAAAAGCTACAAAACCGAGGCGGTTAGAAGCAAAAGTGAATCAGCTGAGTTTACACACTGTCGCGTCTATGAAGCCAGATGTCACCGCTACTAAAGATCTCCCTTTACGAGGCTCCCTAACCACTCGAGCTACCTGAAAGTCATCGTGGCTCTCTTTACGTGGCTGTCCCCCGACCCATTTTCATTTATGTGAGCAGGAGGGAGGGGGTATAGAGAAAGGAAAAAATTGCTTTCTAATGGATCAACGAAGGTAATACTGAAAGTCAGAATAACATGGTTTAGAGTCTATTGACCAATTAACCAAGGAAGCTTCGGAACTCGCGGACGAGTTTGTCATCTGTAAGGATGGCATTCGATGGCCTTTCTGATGAGGAATCCGGGACATCTATTGCACTTTGATGATGCACGAACACTTTTTCACCTTTTTTTTCGCAATTTCCTAATAGTCCTTGTTTTTATTGCTCTATCAGAAACAACGGATTTAGAAATACAACATTGAAACCTCGCTAAGTATTGAAACTTCAAAAAAGTTCAAACTGCAATTAAGAAGTATTAGATACTGCAACTGAATAAAGATGTAAATTACACCACTTGTGACCTTCGTTACTCTAGCAACAAACGATCCTAATGTAAACTGATAGGGTTAAATCTGATTCTTTGGAAAATCTCTGTGGTTCATTTCTGGGCCTTTATCGCATCTACAGTTGTTGTTACAGTTCCTCGGTATTGGTGCTCCGGTGTTTTCTATGTGAAAACAGATACACCAATGCTGATAGGTCATTTTACAAGTCACTATAGTTTAAAAGTTATCCAGTTAGTTGTTCTCGTTAGTACCTTTTATATGAAATAGAGTGATGAAAAGAATAGTAAAGTCGGTAAAGAACAGTAAGAGAACAGTAAAGTCGAAGAGCTTTTTTTGGAAGCTTTTCTTTAGGATTTGGAAGGGACGTGCAGCTAGAATAAAAGCAAAAAAACATCTGTTGTAGGCGCAGGTATCTTGCTGGCCTAACCAACCAGAGAAGTCCATGCTTCGGAGGTAAGAGACACAATTTGGATATATACTCTCAAAGAATGACTAAGCATCTTTCAATATCTGGCTACCGATTCCGGGCTGTCACGTCCAGACAATCTGACGCAGTCAACAAAAAGCACTTGAACAGAGAACAAGCAAGATCAGGTTACAAATCTGGCGAGCATTCTGACACAAAAGCAAGTTCCAAAACGGATTCTAAAAGTTGGCAAGTCCCCCCAAACAATTGTGCCATTGTGAGAGGACGAAACGTGGGTTGGACCAATATAGAAAACTCGGAAAGAGTTCTGGGAGATCACAGATAGCCATCGGCTATATATTTCTGGTAAATAGTAGGCGTCACCACCCACCCTCTGGCCAACTGATTTAGTGAGCCCATTTTAAAGCTCTCTAAACTTCAAACAATTGGCGCTGATTGGAGGAGGAGATAAGGGTGAGAGAGAGCCAGGTACGGATGAGCAGGAAATTGTCTGGATATTGTGTCAAGAGTGCTCTATTCAGACGGGAAGTTGAAAGAGGAGTCCATTAAAATGTTCCTTGCACGACCCACTGCTAAATGTAACATACTGGCAATGAATGAACAGCAACGTTCATGCCGGGTTGATAGACAGCGCATTGAAAGCCAGTTATTTTGGTGTTAAGACGACACTTTTTTTTTTATCTTTTTGATGTTTTGCAAGAGCAGATTAAGGGCTACAATGTTGCAGAACATCGAAAAGTGAAATAATGTTCTCTTGATCTGAATAGTTTGCGTTTTCGATTGTTTATCCTCGCGCCAGTTTGGTTTTCAAATTGCTTAGCTGAGTATTCAATGCTCGTGTTGGGTCCCGCAACGACAGAAACTAAAAATAGCTGGCTGGAAGAACTGTAGAAGCAGGAGAAAGACCAAAAGGACTCGGTTAGTGATATCATGGGAGAAGGATTGGAGGAAACGTTTATGGGACTGAACAGTGGTTGCAAAACGGGAGTAGTCCGTCGGCAGACATTAGAACCTACAGCTTCCGGCAATTCGTTTGTTTTCCCTCACCTCCTTTTGAGGAATCAATCATAAAAACAGGAGCAAAGTCAGGAGGTGAAGGAATAATTACGAGGACCACCTGCCGAGACTCCGAGAGAGAGAAGAATTCGATTAAATGAGGGCCTCTCGACAGGAAATGAATTCGTGTGCTGACATTTGTGTGGAAGTCGGTTCAAGAGTCAAGAGGCCTTCGGGCGGCAATATGTGCTCTCGCTCTCTCACTATCATGAACACATCCAATAAGGTCTCTAATGAAGTTTTCTTAGGCCGACATTCGGGATCGCGGAGAAAACAATTTATATGCGAGTTTTTACGCCGTGAGCAAAAACGCGATCAGGTTGCTTGCTCCGGGAGCAAACAAGGATGAAAGAGAGTGATTCTAATTTCTGTCTCATTAAAGAGGCAGGCATGGCCGAACGGGCTGAAAAGTTCGGGCCGGTTCGAGATCGTTCGTAAACAGCATGCAGTAAGCCTAGACCCAAAATTCGCCTCAAGACCAGTTTAAAAATTTTAGGCGGGTAACATTTTTCCGACCTTTTCTAGCCGAGTATTTTCAACGGGTCCCGAGGTGAATGTCGGGTTGCCCCTGCCTGGGCCGGACACATTCCATGTTGGTTACAAACAGACCCGGACTTTTCGGCACACTCAGTCCGGCCTGGCCTCAGAAAGGAGGAAGGAGAGTCACCCGGAAATCACCATTCAGAACTTATAATTGACAGACTTTTTGGGAGGGAAAATCACGTGACCTTCTGGTCTAAAAGACGGGTGAGGTCGATGCTGGACGGGGGAGAGGAGAAGAGAGATTACTCGGAGGGGATCATGGCCCTCCGGTGTTCCTCTTTGACTCTCAAAAAATATCAGTATCAATCTCTTTTTCTCTCTTCTGTCAAGAATCGTAATAGTGCTGCAGTTGGGCTTCCTCTCATTCACGTTGTGTCTCATCCTCGAAATGCCATCACGCCGCCTTCCGTTCCGAAAACTATATAAAAGCGGCGTGATGACTCCACTATCATCACATATTGTCTCCGAGACGACAGTCTACCATGCTAAAACTAATTCTGCTGCTTCCGCTGGCAGCAGCAACCTTTCGGGAGCAGAGTGCCGGTGCCAAAGGATTCGTCTCGTGCCGTGGAGTCCGACAGGCCGGCGTCTTTGTGCAGCTTTATGACGAGGATTCCAGTGAGTTTTAAGGCTATGTGACAAGCATAGAAAGATATATCTGAAAGTACTGTAAACGGACCTTTACCGGTACCCCAATTTAAATTCGACGGGCAAATATGGTCGAGCACAGGAAATGAAAAATGGGGGAAAAAACTATTCTTACTGCAACTTAGGATGCAGAAACTTCTGAAGGTCTTTTCGAGCGTGTCCTGAAAAGACGAAAAAGTGAAACCCACACGGTGGACAGTGGCTCTCTGGAAACTTCAATGTTCCAGGTTTCCTGTTCGACTCGGACGATTTGATGGGCTCGACGAACGCTGACGGACTTGGTCACTTTTGTGTTAAAGGCATAACTAGCGAGGTAAGACCTTTTCTACAGAAGACATAGTATCGCTTCTAGGTGACAAGCATCGAGCCCTACATCCTCATCGAACACAACTGTGGGTACGAGGGTCTAGATCAGAAGGTGAGCCCATCCTAAATACCCTCAAAGTTGTGTTTCAGACGACCTTCTTCTACTACCTGGATCCGGACTACATTGTCGAGGGAAACACGACCCGAAAGATCCAGCACCTTGGAGAGATTGAGCTCCTGGACAAGTGTGAGTACAGCAGACTACGTAAATAGCCAGCTCTTTTAGCGGCTCCTGTCCAAGACTACAAGAAGAAATACCACCATCATCGTCATCTCGCCCATTCCCAGAGGGAACGCATCGACCAATGCATTCCACTCTACGTTACCTACAAGGATTTCTTCGAAAAGGTCGGTGGCATGTTTCTATTGAGAATTTTCCCGTCTTTAGGAGGTATTCGGAACTCAAGTTGATGTAGTCAAGGCTCTTCCCCAAGATGACGAAGGGTTCGGTATAATCGAAGACGTGCCAGTCGAGCCAGCCCAGGTTCCGGATGAAGACGGGGAAGTCATCGACATTGTCAAGATCCACGAGGACATCAAGAATGTTGAAACTTTGGAGGAGGAGAACCTGAAGAGGATCGAGGACGAAACGAGACGGCTGGAGGAGGACAGGATCCGGTTTGAGGTAGGTAGATTAGTCGAACCTTTGCGAGAAAAGTGATCAAGTTTTTGAGCATTTCGGAGTCAAAGTTGCATTTTCCGACTTTCTGATACTCTGCAAAGTTGTAGCTCTTGTTCAGTTGTGTTTCAGATCTTTCGTGAAAACTAGAATACGTGAAATGATTGAATCCAAAGTCTATAAGCTTTTCAGGAGGAGCGGCAAAGAGATTTGGAGGCTGAAAAACTGAGGATCGAGGAGGAACGTCGTCGAGAAGAAGAGCGCCGACTGGAGGAGGAGCGAAGGCTGGAAGAAGAAAGGAGACTCGAGGAGGAGAGAAAGAGGGAGGAAGAGAGACGACTAGCGGTTCGAAAGATTTTTGATCCTTATAACCCTTTTTTAGGAAGAAGAGCACAAAAAGGAGGAGGAGCGTCGCAAGGCAGAGTACGAAAAGCTGATGGAAGACTACCGTCGTCGCGAGGTCCGAGTCCTACGAAACAGAAAAAAAGTATGTCAAATTCAGGAAGAACGCCGCCTCGAGATCCAGCGCCGGGAGGAAGAGTCCCGCCAGCTGAAGCCATCAATACCCTCGGTGAGCTTTCATGCCGATGAGGAGGATGACCCGTGCTACAGGAGAAAAATCAAACGCGATGTCAGAATGGACGTGAGCGACCCGTGCTATCGTCGACTCAAGGGCTAATTGCTGTCTAGGGATTAATGATTTTCCGGCTTACTCTCACGATCTTATGTATCACAGTTCTTTCAGTCTAATAAACTTGTGTTTGTGTAGCTGCTGTCCCGCTGGTAGTTTGGCCGGTCCCTGCTGTTCTCTCCTTCTTGAAGAGGATTTTGAATCGCTCACGTAGGGAAGCACAGGAGAGGAGCAACAGCCACGGCTGGAAGACGCACATTGCTTCGACGGGAAGGAGGCTGAAAGTTTGCTACTCTGTCTGTCTATCTGCTCCTTCCCCCCACTTTGATCCTCCAAATCGTATCACCACTACCTCTTACTTCCTGCCTCTCCCATCTTGCCAACTCGTAATCTTTCTATCTTGTAGAACTTTTTCAGCTTTTTAGCATTTCTGTATATCCAACCGGCCCCTTTCCTGTTCTGTCAATATTTCTGATCCAAATGATTCTGTCTTCTGCAGCTGCCAATTCGAGTTCTGTTTCTGTCACCCTGCCTCTGAAAATGTCCACTCCTATTAGTCTGTCAAGCTCTGATCCTGTGCCAGTCAAACCTGTCCACTTGCTATATTACTCCGGACAGCACACTGCAGTGTGAAAATAGGTCTCAGGGTCTAGTCTCGCTGCCCCTCTCTTCACAGGATTTGACTTGCCAACTTTGGCTCGAGAATACGGACCGAATCACAGACATTTTGGAATAGTTTAGATCCTGCTTACTTCAGCTGTCGCACAAAAGTGTAGACACTTGTGTGGTCAGTCAAGGACGACCACAGCTCCAGTGCACATCGTATGGGTGTAGGAAGAAGGATAAAAAATGTGGCTATTCCGCATTTGAGTAAGGTCATTTCCCGTTTCTGAACAGAACTATTTGCGAGTCAAGTGGCTCAAAGTTACTCTCGCTCTTGCCGAATCCAGCTGATGTTTGCTGGCCAGGTAGGCAGTCAACGAGTAGAAGAGGAAGCAGGTAATGCCAGAAGTCGAGCTCAAGATCAAGTCAACCGTGGCGTCATACTGAAAAAAAAATATAAGAAGTAGGATCACATCACGTACATCCATGAAGAAGCTGCCGAGGTCATAATGAAGAATGTTGGTCCCTTTGTAGGTTGTAGTCGTACATTTGATCGATGGAGAGTATACAGCGGCACGAAGAGCAATGGAAATGAGGTAGCTGACGACGGTCAGAGCTGCCACTGTGACCGAGTTCCAGATCTTAAATGCAGGATCCTTTTTTAAGATGTTTACGAGGATGCATAAAAGACGAAACGGTTTGATCCAAGTGGGAGTGAAACCCGGCACAACTTGTTCCGTAGTCGGAGCGCTAACCGACTGAGCCATGAGAGCAGCACCAATTTTATCCGAGCTACATGACATGAGATAGCCTGCCAGCGGTATCGACTCGCTTGGTTTTACAGACTATTTACCTTGTCATATCTCCCGTATTGTGTGAATAGGAAGGCAGAGAGTCTATTGGCTGCGATTCCCATGTGACTGATGTAGATGACGTTCTTTAGAAAGATGTACCAATAGATTTGCCACTCCACAATATTGTTATCCTCCGATATGGCATAATAAATGATTCTGTATTTCCTGAGTCTGTTGACGAAATTAGAGGTGAGAAACTCCAAAATCTCATGGACTCCCTGAACAGGTTGTTTTTCAAGGTCTAGAGCATGACAGACCTGAATGAGTACGATTGTGAAGAAGGGGGCCCGGAAGAAATGTCCACTAGCAGTCTGTCGAGCTCGAAGCACTGTGAGTAATACGAGACAGTGTAGAAGTACGGACACGAATCCGAAAGTCATCCAGACCCATTCCCAAAGAGGAATGTCACTGAAGGACATATCGTAAGCTGAAACTGTTGACATCGCGCGAGTAGGAATAGCAACTGAAAAAAAAGAAGCAGTGAAGGGTGTGAGCTGATCTCATTCGCAACAAAATTCAGCGAATAAAAGTCTGGCTTTGACTCAGCGCCGTGTTCACGAGGATATGAGATGGGAAATTAGGAGTTTGATCTGGGATTCCTCTGTGGTCAATGGTCACACGGGTGTGACCTAATCATCGAATACTAGCCAGTGAAGCAGGAAAACGGGTTAAATTGTGTTCGTGATTTCAGCGTTCTGTTCTCATATGTTTCGACTACGTATTAAAAGTGATGTGGATGCCAGACAGGCCCCGGGATCAGATAATCTAGCGGACGTAGCTCAACGAAGCTTGTAAACTAGGCTAACTTTGAATCTGTTAATACATACAGAAGAGAAAAGTCCACAAGATGTACGTCGAGCCATGCCTACTATACGCTTTCGAAACCTCGAGGCATCTAAAGAAGGATCTAATAAAATTTAAGACAAAGGCTAGAAGTTACGGTCAAATGGGTAAAACTGAAATGGAAGGGCACCATTTGGGTTTGGTCATTCGGCGAAACTGAGGTAGTAGCCCCAGTAGATTATATTGAAGAGGGTAAAGAGGGAGATCAGGAAGTAAGTTTTGAAAGGCGAAAAGCTGTTTCAGGCTTTATTCCGTCGGTTTTAGTCAAAAATAGGTATACCAAAGACCACGGAATTAATGGATCGTTCGGTTTGGGGAGGTGCCTATATACATATGACAAGAAGCAGTACACCAAGCTTTTTTGGCTAAAATGGTTCAACGAAGCTTGTAATTTAGACTAGGTGAAGACTGCAGTTCCTTCTAATATTTACGCCTGCCAGTGTACCTTCTTCAAACTATCTCCCTTTTCTTACTCATCTTTTAAACTTATCTAGAATAGAATATTTCCAAAAAATTGACAGCGCAGTTTTGTAGCCCTTGATGAATAAATTTACCAGCCGAGACCCGATTTCCCAGATACCTCTCCGAGCTATGAAGCTTCCAAAAACCGAATTTTCTCAAATTTGAGCACTTGTACGTCTTAGCCCAACCGAACTGAAAAAAAAACGGACAATATAGTCGAGAAGAGATCAATCAGGGCTTTCGAATGCTATCCAGATCTTAGTGGTTTCAATAGAAAATTTCTGAGAAACTAGCCTCTGAAAGTGGCGGGTTCGGGCACGCCTGAATCCAAAAAATCGGTTTATGGAAGCTTCATAGCTCGGAGAGGGAAAATCTCTGGTAAATCGGGTCTCGGCTGGTAAAGTTACTCATCGAAGGCTACAACACTGCGCTGTCAGTTTTTTTTGGAAACAAAATCCTCCCTAAACCTCGATTTTTAAGGATGTTGCTTTTGCGATCGACTGCGCCTGGAAAAATTCGATCTGTACCCATACATGTTTTAGGGCACCCAATTGGAAATGATTCAGGCTTTCTTTTGATTTCCTAAATTACAGACAATGACATCACAAACAGCCGAAGACAGCGTTCTCCATGGCCACAAAAATTTGCACGAAAACAGTCGTTGCTATTGGCTTCACACTACATTCACACCCTTCTCTACATGTTTATTCAACATTTAGTTCTCATTGGATGGGAGCCTGTCTATAAACAGACCCTTCCGAATCTTGCTACAGGCCCCACCAGTCTGTTGTCTGCATAGAGATGTAATTATCACTTTCGCCCCTTCTTCCAAATGACACAAGTCAGACCATATGGAAGTAGTCGTCACCTTGTCGCAAGCCTCTTTCGCATGGATAGCTTTGTTAAGAGAGAGGACACGCCTTGAGCACAGACACACTTCTCTACAATGTCCATAGCTGTTATTCCCCTCTGGGAATGGATATGGATGGGTTTCGGATGCGTTTCTGCACTTCTGCACTGTGCGGTTCTCGCGACCATCTACCGCGCCCGGAAATTCTCGAATGAGACCTTCTTCAAGGTTCCCTTCTTCATGATTGTACTCATTCAAGTGAGTTCTTTGCAGTGTAGCAAAGTCAAAATTCTTCGCACCAACTCTTAACCATGGTCAACGATATATAGCATTTTGAATCTGGGTGTGTTGATTGAGGATTTTCCGTAAAGAGTTGGCACGCTACAGTTGGATTACAGCATACCCGGAATTCGAATGTGCGCACCAACTCTTGGCATAGGCTTTGGTACGAGCTGTATCAGTGCCTATGATCACAAGTTGGTTACTTTATCCTTCTATACAGTCTTTCTTAGGGCTTCCACGAAATTCTGGAATATCTGACTGTGAACTTCCTCAATCGAACCAGGAAGTACATGATCATCGAGTACGCTGTGATGGAAGATAACAACATCATAGAAGGTAGCATATTATCATTGTTGTTTGATCCAATCTCTTCAGCTGAATGGTACTGGTACTCCTTTATTAAGTCCGTCCTCTACATGGGCCACATGATAATTGCCGCCAACAGACTCTCAGCCTTCATGTTCCGAAATGTCGGGACCTATGATCGGGTAAAGCTTAAATTTGTTGTTAGCTGTCAAACGGGAAGCAAGGCTTCACTGCCCTTTCAGAAACCTAAACTTCAACAGAGATCGAACCCGGTTCGCTCAGATTCATAATCCAACGCGCTAACCGCTGAGTTACTTATGGCGGGCGGCTTTGCACTGTACGCGGCGCGCAGCGGCCATTTTAGAAAGAGAGATCGATGAAGAAATTTAGGTCTGGAATACCAAGTCGATCCTCCTCATAGTCTTTGGCACCTATGCAATCTCGGGATTCTTTCGAGTGGTCGTCTTTTCACCAAACGTCAAGACAACGACCATTTTCTACAATTCGACTCAGACCTTCAGTTTCACACTGAGTAACAATGTTATGACCGTAGGTGTTAGGAATTCATTGGCAGACTAATCTCTTTCAGTTTGACAGCACGGTGGACACGATTATCAGTGTTATAGCGGCCTTCTCCTGCATCGTCTTCTATATAATCACAACCATCTTGGCGAGCCGGTTCCGTATTGAGACCTCGAAAACTAGAGTAAGGTTTGATTATTTTTTTCAGACAGCAACTTATATGCATGTCAGACAGTCCCCTCCGAAGTATGCCATTTTTGACTAAAAGTTTAATCTATCCCTTCCACCCACCTAACCTTTGAACTAAAAAGTGACTGTTCGAACACGATTTGAAAGCTATGAAAAGGTTTCAACGGTTATAAAAGAACGGATGCTAAGACGGAAGAGAATAGTGTCTCCTAATCATATCTGATACCCTCTTACCGCTAGTGGAGTTACTACAAAATGAGCCATGCCCCATGTCGACTCTTTAGTCACAACTGACGTGTCATCTAATCCATTGACAGGACACAACATGTCAATCCTCGTTTGTGGTTACGGACACTTTCAAAAAGACACAGACGGAACCACAGAGATCCTAAAAAATATAAACGTCAGTTCAGAAACAAGAAATGATGCTACTGAAATGCGGTGTGGCTACCTTCTTCATTCTCCTACCCACCCCGATTCGCTCGGGAGTCGAGGTTTGGGCAGCTTGGACCAATCATGCGGATATCAAGGAATTCGTCATAAAGATAAAGTCTGTCTTTTTTTTTAACAAAATCGTCAATGAATATTCAGCATGATTCCGGCCGAGCTGATGTGCGTCTTCCAACCGTGGCTGCTCATCCTCTCGTGCTCGACTCTTCGCATTCGGCTCTTCGGCCGCCTTTGTCGCAGGAGAATAGTCAAGCCATCTGTTCTCTCATCTTCCTCACTAACACATGCTCGTTAGAACAATTTATAGTCAAAGAATGCTTGTCAATACCCGGATTGCGTTTTTCGAATGTGGCTAATCGTCCATCTCGGAGTCTAGATCAGGCCCCTGGAAGTTTTCCATTCACTCTTTTAGATTTCAAACGAACGTTTTGAATTTTGTCATCGAGCATCCTGAAAAAATCGGCCTGACTTGCGCTTTCGACTTCGCCTATAGGTTTGTTTGGAACGGCCAGAGACGGAGGGGCTGTGCCGTTCTTCAACAACGGAGCCCCGGACAAAGGACTCTCCTTGCCTTTCTTCTCGTTCACTTTTTCCTTCGGACTGCCTTCTGTCTGCTGAAAAGTTTCAATGATTTCGAAGAGAAAAGAAGTCGGAACCTTTTCGCAGTGCTCTGTAGATTCGGTGCGCGTCAGACGGCATCCCATATCATAATACGCACATCCAATACGATGTAAACTATTTCAATTGAGCTGTTTTCTGCAACAAGTGTTTAAAAGATCAGCAGAGTCATGTCAAGAAATGTGAAAGGGAGTCGGGATGTCTGGGCAGGGCCGAAACACAGCACGTCAAATAAGCTATTTTTCGAGGGTCAAGACAGCATTATGAGCTTTCCGATGTTTTGCAAAGTTGTAGGGTTGATCTGCTCTACAGGTTTGCAAACCATCGAAAGAGTCACAGATAAGCTTGTGTCCATTTTGGAGCTCGCCGTGTGTAAAAAAATGCCACGGGCACATAGGACGAGACATACTTCGCTTTGTCTCGGGTCTAAGAACCCACTTTTGAGCTTTCTAATCTTCTGTAAAGTTTAAGCCTTTTTAGAGCATCAAAAAGTACGGAAGTTTTGTCTTGACACCGAAAAGTCCGATCTTTGGCGCAGACTTTCTGCACGACATGGTCCGGCCAAATATATGGTGAGAATTGAAAGCTTGAACGGTAACCTCGAGCTGGGACCAAAATAGAACGGGAACTTGAATTACAGAGGAGTAAGTCAACAAGACTGGTGAAACGGTGAGAGCAACAGTGTGCAAGTGTTGACAGAAAGAGTTACAGGCGTAAACTTGAACAATCTGTTGGTGCAACAGGCCCACGGAGAGGAAGAGAGAACACTTCACAGCTCTGCAGACAGTTAATGGCCTGCCTGATAAGAACTGGCTTGACTTAGAAAAAGTTCTGACATCAGCGCTGCTCTTTTGCAACAAACGAGCTGAAAGGGAGACGAGCTAATCTAGGGACGCGAAGGAAACGGATTCATCGATCCTCGGAACCGGCAAAAAACTGACCGCACGGGAGAAGAAGCCCCGAAGAGTGGTCCAAAGGCCATCAAACTCTTTGAAAGAGAGTGAGAGAGAGAGAGAGACAGTTGTCCCTGGTTCGGACACAAAAAGCCACAAAATCATAAGGCGGAGAGGGAGAGTGTAAAATGGAGAGAGTCAATGCTCATTAGTTGGAAGAAAAGTTGTGGGGTCGCGCGCAGTTTCCGTGAGAGGAGTGTCTGCGATCAGAGAGCCACTCAATAATTCATCCCTGCCCTCGCTAGCCTTTCTGATGACGCCAGCAAACTCCTTCGCAGGGGAGATTGGAGGAGGAATATGGTAAACTCGAGAACGGAAAAAGAGTTGTTCTGTCAAGAAGCCAAGAAGTCGATGCTCTGTCATTAGGCAGCTCTGCAGCGCATCTAATTCAACGCCTAATCGGCTTCGAAGGCGGCCACCATGGTCATTCTCAGAACGAGGAGGTAATCGGTCGGTGATAACAAGAACCGATGTAGTTTCGGACCGCCCGGGTCGGGCCAAAAATTCGTTACGCCTAGATAATCCGGGTCAGACCCCGGGCCAGGCCGCAACTCACAATCAGCACGTCAAAAATCGGGTTTTGGGGTTTTCAGGGCCAAGATGAAATTTTTTGACTTTTCGATGTTCTGTAAAGATATAGCTCTTAATCTGCTCTACAACTTCGTAAAACATCAAAAATCTCACATTTTTGTCTGGACACCAAAAGCTCTATTATAGATGCGCTAAACTACGCCCCAGCTCGATCTTCCGGCTGTAGAAGCTTCCAATGGGTTCCCGACTAGTTATATGATCGAGTTCAGTGAAAAATGTTCAAGAGATCGAGAGATGGAACTGAACTTGAGAGTATCTGAGCAACCGTGAAAGGGAGAGATATAAAGCTTAGGAGGCTGTCTGCTTGTCTGACTCCCTCATTGAGCCACTTTCTCGCCCCATAATGAACAATTATGCTGTAGAAAACGGCGGAGAATTACCTCCCAGGAGGTACCAAAAAAGCAACAGACTTGACTCTCGAAGAGAGAGGGAACTGAACGAACGGCACAAGCAAAAACGTTCTGTCTATTTACTAACGAATGTTAGCTGGCCGAGAGAGACTGACTGACTGAATACCTGAGGATTGCGCGGGAGGGAGACGAGAAGGGGGGATCAATGGCAGTAATTTGTGCAGGTGGCAGGGCCTAATCGGGCGAGGAAAGAGGATTTAGAGAGAGAGAGAGAGCGCGAGAAAGGGCAAAAGAGCTGTCGACAAGTTCGAGTGTGAGTGTGTGTGTCGTTGACGGATGGCCCAAGTGAGACGGGTTGTGACACCCTCCAGAGCTTCATCCACTCTCCTCAATCTGAGCACTCTCTCTCCCCCGCCCTACCCTCCTCCAGCTAACATCATCCCTCATTCGGACCCGATTATTCATCAAAAGCGTGTTGCCATCGAGAAGTAGTTGACTAGGAAGCTAATTTGCAGAAAGAAATGTGCAAATCCGAGCTGAGCAAATTATAAACAACGAGGAGCAGGAGGAAGACAAACATTTGCTGCAGGTCTCAGAACCAATTGAACCTGTTACTCATCAATACGTTACAATATTTTTACTTTCAAATTCGCGTTTACAGGAGTGCCAGCTGAAAAAAAAAACTTGAATTTCAGGGCGAGAGATCGAGCCAAAACTGTACATCTGTCCGGGCCAGGGCGAACTCGCGTCGAAATTCGAACTTCTCGAGGTCAAGACGGCGTTTTAGAACTTCTCAATGTTTTGCAAGTTGTAGTTCTACAACTTTGCAGAATATCGGAAAGCTCAATAACGATCTATCTCAAAAATTAGGTAGAAGCTAAGGACTTCCATCTCCGACCCCGAAAGCCCCGAAGCATGGAATTTTGTTGGTTTTTTTGGACTATACCCATACTAGGTAACAAGTAATTTCAAGAAATGGATGCTCTATGTCTAATATACCAAGAAAGTACGATTCCTAGGCCTATGAAAAGCAATAAAATGTTGCGTGCGGGAAACGAAGCTCCTCACGGAGGACTACCAAGGAATTTCCGGACTTGGATTGGGCGGATCAATCACTGACTCATTAGAACAGAGTAAACAGACTCTTTCGAAAGAAGACTCATATCAGCTGAGCAGCTATTTGCTCATTGGGACAAAAAGTAAGAACACGAGGAGTCTCTTCCGCCCGACTGGCTGCCTCATCACGACGTGTGACTTTCTTTGACCGCTGGAGCGTTCAGTCGTAAATAAGCCTAATTGCGGGAAGAGACTGGGCTCTCCTAGAAACGGGGCGATCTGGAAGGCAGGGCGAAACGATTAATTACTAGGGCATGTAGAGAGAGAGGATGTCGAGTGAGCTGCACGCGTGTCCAGATATCATAAATGTGGGTGGAGCCTGGAATGGGCCAGCTGGGACCGCGGCCTAACATTTATCACCTATGGCCTACGAACAAACAGATCTTTCGTCATTATGGGCAAATTGGTTTGGAGAGATACTCTTGACCTGGTCTCTTTCAAGAGAAATCCTTAATTACTTGTAAATTCGAAATTGCCGCCGAGTTTGAAAACCGCGGGAAGCGGTTCTCTTTGCTTCAAACCGCCTTTACAGGCCCAAAAATGTGCGAAGCGACCTCCGATTAAATTCGGTGACGAGGGGCTTTCTGACATTGTCCTTGCCGTCGAAAAGCAGGATTTCCACTGTCACAAGGAGGTATACTTCATTGCTGTTGCTTTTCACAAACGTTTCCAGTTCCTGACTACCCATTCTGATGTCTTCAACTTCATGTTGTTCGGCTAATTCAAAGAAGCCGGTCAGAATCGTATCGAGATCAAGGATATTGCGGTTTAAACGTTGATGGAAATTCTCTACAAGGGAAAACTTCTGAATCCATACGAGTTTCTTCTCTGCGACGCTCGATACGAACCAAAATAGTATAAAGTTAGCTCTTGCTTTTACCAAGAAACCTGCTTTTAGATAGACTGGCACTACAAGCAAAAATTCGCTATTTCTGGTATCGCGTGAATCAACTCTTGCAAGTTGCCGATTTTTACAATGTCAGCTCTCTTGTCACAAATTTGCTTCACAAGGTTATCATGCCGATAAAAGAGTTGCACAAGACCACTCCATTAGCTACAATTACCATGTTTTTCTTTCCGGGCAGGGTCTGGATGAAATTCGCAAGGAGGTAAGCTAGACTTGAGCTTTTTGCATGGGTGCTCAGTACTTTTCAGATACCCACTTTACTCTGGTGAGAAGCAGTAGTTGCCTGTCCGCGAACCAGAACTATAGATTCCGTCCGAAGAAAGCTAGAGGGAGAGGAGTTTGAGAGGAAAAGACATCCTAAAATCGTAAGTTTATAACGTATCCCTTCTTCATGCCTACTTTTCAGCGCTACACTGCCACAAACGTGGCTAATAGGATGAGAGACGTCTACAAACAGCCTGCTGTTCAAGGAGGGTCAAGATGCAGTTTGGCTGCCCTTATTGGCAAATTCTTGTGAATCTGCTTTGATGTGTACCTGTAGTTTGTTTTCTCACATTAAACTTTGTTTTTGCTGTTTCGGTTACGCCAACTTGGGCTGTCAGAACCCCTCTTATTGCTTTAGGATGCTCCTCTGCTAAAAAAACTGGTTAAAACACGCAGTACACGGCCATTTGTTCCGCAAGCAGCTGTTTCATTTGTAAGTACTATCTATACTCACGTGTTTTTGTGGGCCGTTTTCAGAGACAGTGCCTCACAAAACAATCAAAACATAATGTCTTTGTTTCTCGTATCTTTTCTTATTTTTTTCGAGATGGGTCCCGTCACGAAATTGCATGAATGGCGGCAAATTTCTGTGCGGCGGAGCTTGTTTTCCATTCTTTTGCCATCCAACTGTCCAGTTTCCGCATTTCTTCTACTTCGTACATTGATGTCTTCAACTTCATGTTGTTCGGCCCGGAAACGTCGAAAAATATGTCTTGAACAGCCTTTTCAGGAGCTTTCTTCAAAATACCCTCTTTCATGTTGCTTCTTTTTCCTATCAGTTTTACAGAATGGCTCCAAAAGCAAAGACGGCCGAAAAAGTCAAGCCAAAAGAGCGAGGTCTCGAAGTATACAGGTTGGTTTCTTATTTTAAACCTTACAGAATCCGGTTTCAGTGAATCGGCCATCAGAAACAACTACAGCTCGTTGGAATACAGCCGGACCTGCCAGTCGGCAGCGGCTGGAATAGCTGCTGGAGTCATCGGTCTGACAAGTATACCCGGATTCATCTTCTATTTCATCACAGTCCTCGTCCAGGTATCGATTTTCGCTAAACTCGCCTTATTTATCTGCCTTAGGCCGTGTTTTGGGAGCTCAAAGCCGGTTTCGACGTGCCTGCCTTCTTCTCCGAGCGGACGATAACCTTCAGCTACTCCCTGGTCGGCGGCCTCTTCACCTACATCCTCTTCTGGGTATTCTTGTACGGAATGGTTCACGTCTACTAGTCCCCCATATTCACTTTTTGTTGTCTGTGAAAAACATTCCCGCTTTAAATTATAGTTCTTCTGTTTCACATAATAAAATATTCTTTTTTCGGTTTGTGAATGCAACAGATTAGTGTTCGAAACACGCTTGTATACCTAGAAGAAGATGCCACAATACATACACGATTTTCCAGGTAAAAATGAGTAAACGGGATATTGAAAAAAAGCTGGAAGAGCAGCACAAGCAGATTCTGCTCTATGAAAAACGGATAAAAGGTGAGTATTGGCTTCATGTTATGCGAAGAAATTTTTGTTACAGATCTGGTGAATGCCTATAAAAGTCTCGACGCGGAAAAAAATGCTCTCCAGACGGTTGTGGAGACATTCGAAGCCTCGGCCACCGATCAGCCGGCAGAAACGACCGAAGGCGCCCCGATAGATAATATCGAGAGTCTAAAGCAGAGTCTCGGCACGCTGACGAGAGAAAAGTTGAAACGCGAGAAGGCTTTTCAGAACGACAAGAAGGCTTTACTGGTTCGTTTTCAGATTTTTTTTGCCAGGTGTTTGTAACTGTTCCGTAGCCCTTTTATACAGCAAAGTAGCACACAAATTTGTTAAACACATTGACTGAGATTGAACCCGGCTCCGTCAGATCCATGGCCGAGCTACTTGTATGGTGCGCTATTTTTCGTTCAACGGCTGCGATACCTACAGTGTCTTTAAGTATCAGGGAGGAATTCAAAAATTACATTTTCAGACAGAAAACGAGACCCTGAAGCAGCAGCTAAAGAAAGCCGCGGACGATGCCGAGGGACAGGCTGACAAGACGGCCGCCGTGATCAAGACCCTCTCCGAGAAGGTAAAACAGATCGAGGCAGATCGGGAACGCGAGCTAACGGATCATGGCTCAGTGCTGGCCGAGATGCAACAGCGCTACGCGAAAGAGAAGGTCTCGGCCGAGAATGCGCACAAGCAGCTCGTCGAGCTGTACAAGAAGCTCCAGGACAAGGAGGAACTTCCCTCGCAGTTCAAAACGAAGGAGAAGGACTACGAGAACCAGATTGCCGAACTGAAGAAACAGATTGCCGACTGGAAAGAGAAGGCCACAAGAACGCCGGCTATCCAGCTCCTTCAGGACCAAATGACAAACATGAAGGTATTTGTCGCTAGTTTTCTGACCAATACACCCCCTTGTTTAGGTCGATCACGCGCGAGAAATCGAGGATCTGAAGAACTCCGGACTACATACGACACACACGGACCGGCAGAGCATTTTGCGGATAAATGAGCTCGAGACCAGTGTCCATAGTCTGAGCGAGAGAATAGCCGAATATGAGAGGGAACGACACGAGAATCTGGAGCAGCTCAAGCGACAGCAGCACGAAAAAAAGGGTCTTGAAGAGGTAAAAGCCATTTTTTTTAAGTTTAGTGCCTTTTTCTAGAAAGTGAGCGAGTTGGAAGCTTCGGTCGTCAGCAAGTCGGCAGAAAAGGCCACGGTGGAAGATGTTCGAACTCTCGTTCAGGCGCTGTCCAAACAAGGAGTCAACGTGTTCGGTAGGTTCGGTGAAAACGCTTTGCGAGCTATTGGGAAATGTTTCTCGTCGTGGTTTTCCTTTAAATCGCCGGGGATTTTCTCATTAAAAAAGGGTATATATCCCCTACACTTTCATCTATTTGACGGGGCTCTCAACATTATCAAATTGTGCGATCACCAGTAGCTTCTCACTTCCGAGACCTTGATACGATGTTTGGGATATCATATAAAACACACCCCGGCCTGAATTCTTCCCTGTTTTTTCTCCCCACCATGCCGAAAAATAATTACCTTCATATTCTTTTTTTACGAACACAGAAACCCGCGCATTTGCACGAATATTTGACAGAACATTCTTTTGATTTCCTTTGGCCAATTTTTGCGCTCAAGTGCTCTTTCATGCTGGCTGAAATTAACAGTGCTTGAAGACGACTGTTTGGGCGATAAAGTAGATGTTTGGTGTACATGACTACGCTCCTAAAATCCTGTCTCCTGTAAAATTCAGCCATTGTTTATCACTCAACTTTCAGATCACCTCAACGATCCACGCGTGGCAGAAACCAAAGCCCGACTGGAAAAGGTCAAGGACGAATTCGAACGCTACAAGTTGAAGGCCGAAGCCGTTCTAAAAGCCAAGGTTTCCTTTCGAACCACCGGCTCCAAAACATCCTCATTTTAGGCAGCTCCAACGACGGTCTCGACCGAGGATGCCGGCCTCCGGGCCCTGGTCAATCAGCTCCACGACAAACTGCGGAATCTTGAGGTCTCTCACGGGGCCGATCAGGCCCAGTACGAGATGACCACGCGATTGATGCGGGAACGGATCACGGAGCTGGAAAAGAGCGAAGAACTCTGTCGAAATGAAATGCGTCAAGAGATGCAGAAGAAGATTTCGGAGATGGAGAGCGAGATGCAGAAGCAGCGAAGCAGAACGCTCGACGTGCTGGCGGAAAAGGAGAGGGAACTCGAGGCAACAAAGTAGGTCGAAAATTGTCATGCTCTTCTTCGTAACATTCATTAGCGAAAAAGCGACTTTGACCAGTAATCTGCTCGTTGTGTATCATCGAAACCTACAATTCCTTCATCAGCTCGGGAGAGTAGGTGATTAGTTCGTTGCCGAAAAATTGCTTCACTTCCTTCTCCACATCGGCCCAGACGCGCTTGAGAAGGCTCTCCACTGGCTGGCTGTCAATCGTCGGCGGCATCCGACGCTCCTCCTTGGCCACCTCGGCCACAATCAGATGGATCAAAGCGTACTGCCACTGGTTCATCACGCAGCGCGGGCGCTTGGAACGAAGTTGTTCGACGACCTCCCTGATGTTGACGGTGTTGTTGGCCCGGAGTTGACGCAGAGCCATGTCTGTCGAAATAATGACCCCGGTGCGACCGATTCCGGCATGACAGTGGACGAGCAGTGGGGTATCCGAGGTGCCCATCTCCTTCTCGACCGCCAGAAAGAGGTTGATGGCAGCGTCGCGAGTCGTCTCGTTCTCGCACCACGGAATCGGAATTCGGGCGTCCGGCCATCTGGAAGTTGGCTTTTGGAACAGTTCTATTCGAACGTCGGAATTTCAAACTGCGCACCAACTATTTGTCGTCGGCTTCGATTTGCAGCTAGTTTGTTCAGTCTCGGTGTATCAGCTCTTACGGTTAGTGCGCTACTTTTATTTGGATAGAATAGAATGTTCCCAAAAAACTGACAGCGCAGTTTTGTAGCCCTTGATGAGTAACTTGAGCCGAGACCCGATTTCCCAGATACCTCTCCGAGTTATGAAGCTTTCAAAAACCGAATTTTCTTTGGGCACTTGTACGTCCTAGTCTAACCGAACTGGGAAAAACGGACGATATAGTCGAAGAAAAGAAAAAAAAAGGAAAAAAGCTCAATCAGGGCTTTCGAATGCTATCCAGATCTTAGTGGTTTCAATAGAAAATTTCTGAGAAACAAGCCTCTGAAAGTGGCGGGTTCGGGCGTGCCTGAATCCAAAAAATCGGTTTATGGAAGCTTCATAGCTCGGAGAGGGAAAATCTGGTAAATCGGGTCTTGGCTGGTAAAGTTACTCATCGAAGGCTACAACACTGCGCTGTCAGCGCTGACAATCTACTTGACCATAGATGTCAATACAGGTAATTCTCCGAATCTCGCGGGGAATCAGCAATCTCTTTTCAACATGTTTAGAATGACCTACCTATAGTAGCACATGTGGACGATCTCGCGCGTCGGCTCCTCCGTCAAGATGTTGTTTTCCCGATGCAGAACGAGACGCGTGATTCGATAAACCATGTCTTCCTCGTTGTTCGTCTCCACTCCCGGTCCAATCAACAGCTTCGTCTCGATGCAGGTCAGCTTGAAGGGCATAAAGCTGACGGTCTCTCCCTCGACGATCGGCCAATATTGGGCAGTTTCCTTCGCGTATCCTTGCTCATAGAGACGCTCTTCGAACGGAAAATTGACGGACAGAATACGATTGACTCCTTCCTGCCAGACCAGAGTCCAGAAGTCGTAGACACTCTCCTGGGTCGGACCCTCACAGGCCACGTAGGTCGGATAGTCGCCTCCGCCGACGATGTTCGCGTTGACGGTGATTCGTCGCATGTTGCCGCCTCCGGTAGCCGTTCGGACAAAGCTGTTTTCCTGTCGCGGACCCATCATCTCCCAGTTGCCCGACTTTTTCTCCATGGCACGGAACTCGTTGCCCATGTGCAGATACGGTCGAGGGATGGCGAAACGCGAAGCGAACCAGCGATCCACGGTCATGTTGTTTTGACGAGGCACGGGAGGAGGAGACGAGGGGAGAAAGGAGACAGTCTTCTCGCGAGGAATACTTGTCACCGCTGCCGTCTCCGTGCATTCTTTCTTGCTAGAACTGTTTTGGGTAGAAGAAGGGGGTAGCTTACCGTGAAATGACGAGCCTTTTCGGAGGCATACCACTGGCGATCCGAGCAGGCGACTACTGTGGAAGCTTTTCCAGTCCTTTCTATATGAAAAAACGTTTAGATATTTTTTCTGAGGTAAATTAGTTAGGAACAAATGGCTTTTAGTGAGAGCAATTCAGTTCATGAGTCTGGACTCTCCGATTAATTTCGTGGACAAATCCTAAGTTTCAGTCGTAGTAACGGAGTGCCACTGTCTCTTTGGCAGTAAACAGTAGAAGTTTAGATTAAGATCAGCCGTCCTTTTGCCATCAGTTTACATTGACGGCTACGCTGTTTCGTAGTAACAAAAGACTCCCAGTAGTTTCACTGAAAAATGCCAAGTTCTGGAGCACACCCAAAGTTGACTTACCTTCTAATTTAGGCAATAACTGTTTCCGAACAACAAAGCTTCTGGACAACATAATTGGCTCGCTTCTGTTTCGTGGCCACAGACAAACAAACAAACAGACAGAGTCTTTCACAGAAACCATCGCGCATTAGATAGTAGTGATCGGCTTGAAATCCGCGTTTCTTCCGTAAAAAGTCGATTCCAGATGTATTCTGATATCCCTGCGGTCAGAACAGCTCAACACTGCGCCCGTTGATCCGCCACAAGCTGGCAAGGTTCATCTGCACAAGAGACACAGCAAGACGGATGTAAAACGGTATCTGGACAGGAAGATCAGCTCCGGTTTGTTCCTTTCTCATTCGATTTAAAAAAAAAGTTCAGGGTCTCGACGGAGCACAGATGCCATTTCGGTCTCGAGCATGGACTACGGTCCCTCGGACGCGAACAACCTCTCGTTCCCGAATGTGAACGAGTCGCGGAACATCTTCTATGAGGACGAGATTGCCAAGAAGGACAAAGAGGTCATGGAGATGAGGAATGCTCTTCATCAGCTCGAGTACAGAATGCGCGAGATGGAGCAGTCCTCGCTGTGCAAAGACCTCCAGCATCACGAGATGGCCGAGAAGCTCAAGGAGGAAATACGAGTCCTTGAAGGTAATGATTTATCGGGTAAACTGGAGAATTCATTCAACTTTCGACACGTCTCAAGTTCGAATTTCTCACGTAAATGAGCGTTTTTAGAAATTTTTGACTCTTTTCATTAGTCTTCCACAAATTTTTCCTGCTCACAGCATGTACACCGGAAATCATCATACATACCGGGATATCGACCAATCTTGCCCTCGTATGAACCAGTTTTGTAAACTATGCTTCTTTTCAGCGACCATCGGCCAGATCCAAATGTTTTCTAAAACAAAAATAGTGGCGCTGGATAGGAGAATCCATTTCGGACTCATAAACCTTTATACCTAGGCTGTCCGTCGCGAAATTCATAAAAAGCACTGATTGTTTCAAAGAAAATCAGTAGAGAACGCTGTAGAACCCGAATTTTAGTCTTTTTGTGCAACCGCGGTGAAATTTGAACGTATGCGAGGGATGCCTGCTTAATCTGCAATTTTTGTTTTAAAATTGACCCTTCCAGGAAAATTGCGCCTGATGAGCGCAGAAACGGGCAACGATATCGAGTATCTACGGAACATCTTTGTCCAATATGTGAATAGCAGCAACGCATCCGGTAGGAAGAACATTCTCAAAGCCATTGGAATGGTCCTCAAACTGAGTCCGAATGAGATGAAGGCCATCGACCGACGATAACTCCCCTTTTTTTGTACATTATTTAACTTTGGTCCCCCTTCCAAGCATATCCTGTCTATCACTTGTTCTATGTAACATATTTGTGTGCAATAACCCCCGGTTTGGGTCGATTCTCTGTGATTCGATAGAAGGTCATAATACATTTCTATTTATCCAGTTTTCGCGTGTTTCTTGGTGTTAAATCACATTTTAAAATATCTGTAAAACACATAAACTTTGAAGAAAGGGTTCAGATATGTCCAAATGTCGCTGGAAGCCCATTTGGAGTCGCTAGGAATACCGAAAGAGTACACGTTCAAGGCCGAGGCAGAAGAAGCTCCTGTCAGGGTGGACTACGTCAACGAGCAGTTCTTGATTTTCAACAAGGACGGTCAGTTTTTTTTTCACTAACTCGAGCTGGAAGTGCGAGTCGCAAGCAAGAATTCTAGAATATCTGAATTGTCAGGTATCTTGTTGTTGTGCGTACAGCTTTGGCGGCCTTCTTTCGCGGCAGAATCTGTTGTTGGAATGACTCGATTGTATGGTACCGTTCGTTCAGTTTTGGACGCGCATTCCACAAATAGGTTAGGTTGTCTGGGTCTTGAAGTTTGCATGAAGAGCAGGAATGGGCGATTAATCGCTCATCGCAATCAAAACTAATCCCGCTTTTTTGAGTTTATGGCAATCGCAAATTGTATAGCACTTTCAGCGTGATTATGCAATTACTTTTTGCTTGGATTTTTGTGTATTTTCCGGCGTTTTTGAAGTTTTCAGCTTGAAAATTGTCCAAAACGTGGATTGGCTATATATTTATGGCCAAAAACCCATGTTCGACCTCGGCGTCAGTTTGTCAAAGAAATCTTCTGTCAAAAAAGAAAAAAAAGTCATTTTCTAAAGCCATGCAGTGGAGAACATTAGACATGTTCTTGGCCACGTTGTCCGCTTCAGGCATCTTCTTGATGCATCGCAGGACGGGCTTACCGTGTCGGCAATTCTTTCGACTGCTTTCATTAAGCATGTTATTTAAATCTGAGGTTGACAAAAGTGTCTGCAAATTTAGAGTAGAACATTACAGAGGACTTGGTGCTTGAGATAGAATAGTCTTCATTTTTCAGACCACGAACGGATGCAGAAGACGTTCCGAATGGTGGCCGAGTCCGTCTCGTCCTGGAAAGAAGAAGGAGACGTTCCCCAGCCGCCCTATATGCTCCTACCAGAACAGGTTTCGGTTCTCTCTCAATACGGTCTCTTTTTTGCATCTTCTCTTCAACAATATCTTCTTTAGGCCACATTCGAGTCCGACGCTTAAAAAATGACAAGGATCTATACGATGAGACTGCTTTTTTGCCCAGCTACAGCCATACCACTTCGGTTTTTGAGGTATGTCCACATCAAAAGCTTTTTTAATAGAAAATTTCAGTCAGATTTACAAAAAGCGCGCCAAATCGCAATTGGGAGAAAGGCGAAGGAACTGAAGAGGAAGCTGAACGGTGCCGATGCGCCGGCCAAGAAACTCAAAGTGAGTTCTTGTCATTTTGCCGCCTAAACGGTGGTTTCAAATACGAAAAACAGACCTAGAAGATGTTGCAGTCACGGAGGAGGAGGTCCAGGCTGTGGTCCAAGAACTGGCCACCAATTCGGATGAGACTCACGCCTTTATCAATCTGCCTCTTTGTAAGCTGTTTCCTGTGAAAAGGTACAAAAAAAGGGTGCAGACTATAAAAGAGAAGACTTCTACGAAGATATTGATCACCTACAGTTGTCACTCCCGAATACGGCCGACTTTCGGCGTCGCGAGCTCGTGATACATGATCTGTGGCGGCGAGGCTTCTATCTGACAACCGGACTGCGTTTCGGATGTCATTATCTCGCGTATGAGGGTCTTCCCGGCGAAGTTCATTCCAGGTTCTTGGTGCAGTGCGTAGATGTGGAGGCGAATCTCTCCCCGATGAACTTGATCTCTCTTACACGAGTAGGAACACAGGTTGGTTCTTCATCTTCAAATTTTTTCTAATATATTTTCTTACGAGGGGGGTGCTTATAATAGAGCTTTTAAGGTACTCTAAAATCGTGTACTTTTACACACTTTCTTTGCTGACTATCTTCGAGAGGATAAGTACACAAAACGGCAATATTGAGTGTATTCAACATCACCTGATTCTGTGATTTTTTAATCCAAATTGTGCTTGACTCCAGAAAGGGTCTAATCTGGCCGAAAACACCGCCCTGATCTGACCAGATTTGTGAATAGCGGTTGTCCCAGTAATCCACCCTCTTGTCTCAATCTCGACAATACCGTTATTTTATCGTCCACAAGTCTTCTGGTTTAGTGCATTGTTCTTTGAAAGACCAGGTTAACCCTTTTCTGATGTCATAGAGAGGCTGCTTTATCACTATTCCAAAATCCTCCTTTCAGGTGAAGAAAACGGTCCTCCTTGCCTGCGTAGCTGATGATTCGCAGCAGCCGCAGTACATGACTCTGAACTGGTTCAAGCCTTTTGATCGTTGATTGTCATTTGGTGGTTATTGTTAAATTTTTCAATTCGTTCGGTAGTATCGTTTTCTGTCGATTTCAATCGATTTCCTGCCTATTATACTTGATTTTACGTGCTCAATCTAATCCATTCTAGATCAAGATGCTGTTTTTCTCTTTCTTCAAATCGCTCGTAGGCAAAGATGTCGTTATTGAGCTCAAAAACGATCTCAGGTTGGTTTTTCTCCTTTTCTTTCGCCAAGAAAAAAATGTTAAGCATTTGCGGGACGCTTCATTCCGTCGATCAGTACCTGAACATGAAGCTGACGGACATTACAGTCAACGAGCCGGAACGATTCCCGCACATGCTCTCCGTCAAGAACTGCTTCATCCGTGGATCCGTTGTTCGGTACTTTCTGTTTTTTATACCAGCTACTGATTGATTCAGCTATGAAAAAAGCCAGCTACCGTACTGGAGTTGGCTCGGGGGTTTGAAAACCAGGCTGTCCCGGCCGGGCCGGGTTTCATTTCGATGCGCATTATTTGTAATCTGAAAACTTGCGGTAACGTGAATTAAATATAATGAATTACCGCGGAGTATTCAACGGTTCCAAAAGCTTTTTGCAACATCATGCCTGCGCAGGCAATTGGCCAAAAAAAACTCGATTACGGCTGCGCACTTATTTTACTGACCTAATCATGTTTCATATCATTCTTTTCAGTTACGTGCAACTGCCAGCCGACCAAGTGGACACCCAACTACTCCAAGACGCCACTCGCAAGGAGATCGCCCAGAACAAGGCCAAATAATTTCGTCTGTTTGTCCACATTTCAATTTGCATCTCATCTCTTCCACTCTTCCACGGTTACCCTGTTATCCGAATGAACATTTTAAGTGGTTTTATTCGAGATTGATTGCGACGGCCCATTCCTTGCATTCGTTCGACGCTCTCTCCCAGCGATCCATATCCCGGACCACGTAATGTTGTCTTCCGTCCGCGTCGACTACAAGAGCATCAGAGTCTCCGAGCATGAAGAATTTGTCATTCTTCCGGACTCCTTCGACTGGGAGGCAGCGGGGGTTGCATTCTCGCAGCCAGACTGTTAGTCGGTCTAAAAATGGTACAACTTTTGCTGTATGTAAATCTTTGGATTATTATGCGCAGCTGATATAGTTTGCTTTTTTTTAATCAAAATAAGCTGAGTACGAGAAAGTGACGATTCAACTTACGATGCAGGTACCCTTGAAGGTGTTTTTGAAAGTGTCATTAGAAAATTTAAAAAATCTACACGGGAATCGAATACGGCATGCTTTTATTTTATAGTTGGAGTGCTAGCCGACTCAACTCTCAGTGGGAAGACTGCAACAACTTTTCCAGAAGTACTTGTCCTGAGAGAAGGTGCCAGCGGTATCGGCTGAGCTTATTAGGCTTTAAACTTCTCGGCGAAGACCATGATGTTCAAAGGTAGATGTTTTGTGGGAGTCGTCTATTTTGCGCACCAATTTGTCATTGGCTATGTTTCGCGGCTGGGTTTTCGAATCTGCAGCGCATTGTGTACTCACATGTCTATAGTGACCTATAGTTAGTGCGCTTTTGCTTACAATAGCCAAAAGGAGTAATCGATATATAGACGTCATTACTACGGACCAACTCGAATACGCGACTGGTTTTCGAAGCTCACTGCAAATCGAATCTAGTTGATACGCAGTTTTCAGATTACAGTACCTGCCACATAACCCTGTCCGGATCCCTTTTTCTCTCTGACTTCCGTCTCAATCTGGCTGTAGAATGCAGCTCCAACGAGTACCCGTTGTGTGGACAGGATTCTCAACTGGACACCGAACGTGTCCTGCTCCGAGAATCTTTTCCTCAGCTCTTCCGCATTATCGTATTTGCACTGACCACAGCGGACACCACACGTTGTCTCCGCACAAGTACAGACGCCTGAAGAGGCGTTAAACACTGTAGAAACTGTCAAGACTACCTCCAGTAAAGCAGACAGTGTCTATGGACTCATCGACAATGTTCCTCGGCTTCCTCGACCTTTTGTTACTCTGTATTCTGAAGGGAACTGAAGCTATTGAGGAGCGTCTTCTACGATTCTGATCGGGATGGGAGATGAGGACGAGACCGACCACATCTTAAAGTTTGTTTTCTAGAATCAATCCAAGCGCGCACCAACTCTTGTCCAGGGGCGTCGATACGCAGCTGGCTTCTCGAATCTTGTTGCGTATCGACATCAATGGTTAGGAGTTGGTGCGCTTCTGAATAGAACCTACCATTGATAGGATGCCTGGCCATGATAGCAACGGGTGCCAAATGAATTGGTTCGTGGCTGTGAAGAGGCTCGACCAGTCCCACCTCGTAGCACTGTGTCACTCGGTGTTTCAGCCCTGAAAATTTCATAGCTACTGGTACTCTCTCGATATATCCTGTCAGGTTGGATTCACTCAAACGAACCTTCCAGAACGAAGTGAGCAGCATATGATGAGATAGTTGGCAGCGAATGAATGGTCATGTGGGTCGAATTGCCCAGAACATCGACGTTACCCGGTTTTGAACTATAGCCAGTAAAGAAGCCGTGGGTTATTTCGATCGCCTTCAGCATGGGTGAAGTTATCCTGAATCCCTTTTTTCTCATTTATACCGGAGAGGAAGCATACGTAAGACAGACGGTCTGCTTGATGATTCCAGTAGCTACTGTCTGCTGATCGACTCCAATCCGAACTGGATAGTAGTCGTCCAGGGTGAGACCACGTCTTGATCGTTGTCGTTTTGTCAGAAGGACTCTGACTCCCGCCTTCACTTTCCCACTGCCCTTTGTTGTCAGGGTAAAGTTTCTAGCCGTGGTTGGAAGCTGAAATGTTTCGACAACATTCATGCCAGGCAAGCACACTCTGTCATTCCATGGCAATTTTTAGGGGTCATGAATACATTTTTCGGCTAAGCTATGTTCTGAAACTTTGTAGACCTTGAACAGTTCTACAACTTTGCAGAGCATTGGTAAGCACGAAAATCACATCGTGGACCCGTAAACGGCCCTGAAATTATGAGACATATCCTTTGGTTGCTCACGTCCCGCCCGTACTGCCTTGGCTAATGAAATGACGATTCAGTGAGCTGGTGCGGGCAACACTAGCAGATAAAAGAAGTAAATCGCATCGTCTTACATAGATCTCCGAGGCAGTTTCCGTCACATTGATAGTTCTTTTCTCGCAGACAGAACAGTCGACAGTCACTTGAAGACTGCTGCTTGAGGCAAAGTCGATCTTCTTCGATCTGTATTCAAAGAGCGCCCGTGATGCAAAGTACGTGTCCTGAAAGGGTTTCGATGGTAGCAAAAAGACCAGTTACAATAGCTGTTTCGAAGGTTCCGTCATCAGTCTGTTGCTCAAAGATCCAGTTGGCTAGGGGATCCCAGTCGACGCCGCGACTCTCTGCTCCGGCAGAGACGAAGGCCAGAATTCCGAGTGAGTTTACCAGAAGGTCTCCGCTCTGAACAGGGGCTTTGTTCTCTTGACCTCCAAGTAACTGTTACTGGTACCTGTACTCTACGTCACTCTTGCTTCCACAGGTATCGATTCTGGTACCGTTGCAAGTACTACCGATGTTACTGTTACTGGAACCGGCACCGGTACATATACTCATAATCTTACTACTACCTTTGCTGATACTGTTACTGTTACTGACACACCTACTGCTACAGGAACTGCTATACATACTCATACTCTTAGTCATACGCCTGTTATCGGTCTTGATACTATTATTTTGACGGTCTCTGACTGTTACTGTTACTGATAGTCATTCCGGAAGTCTTCCTGGTACGGCTACCGATACTGTGACTCCTACCGCTGTTGTCATTAATACTTGTATTGGTATCGGTTTGTTACCTACCTTGATGCGTCTGAACTGATTCTGTCGGTCGAAACTGCTCATCTTGCTCTTGAACCGATGCAGAGTACTTCCGGCTGTCCAGAAAGGTAGGACAGTCTCTGAATCGGAAGATATTCAATCGAGTAACCTCTACCCACTGTCCATCGTGTCGGCCATCTTGATTCTCATGATCTCTGAGCTGGCATTGGTTCCCATAAACGCCATTGCGGCAATGCTACGATCATCGAACCGCGAATTCTCGTCCAGGTTGTAGAAGTGAGTGTAGAGATTCATCCACGCCGCGTCGTTCTTCTGAACTTCTGACTAGCCTGCTTTTGAAAGTCTTACCGTGCACTGGTAAGCTGCACAGTCCTTCGAAACTTGGAGAAGCATGGCATTAAGGAACCACTGTCGATCGCCTTCCGATTCCTGTTACCGGGCGTTTGTATGAAAATCGTAAAAAGTTACAATATCTATCATATCATGGAGATCAACTGGAAGAGACTGTCGACTGGTAAGATACTTGAGCAAGTAGGCTACAGCGCCACAGACGAGTCTCTCGTCGGCAGAAGCCTCGCATAGAAGGGAGGAAACGATAGCCGTCAGTCTGAAGTGTATTTTGTTGGTCTCTTTCTCATGTTACTTAGCTAGTTTCTAGTACGCTTCTTTTTTTGTTATTAAAAAAATGCAAGTGGAATGCAAACAAGATTGACACTCAAACATACAGAGGAGATCGTTCTGACGCAGTCCTAGGTCTACCGTATTCGGCAAAACCACACGAAGTCTCGTTCGAGCAGTCGGAGAAACGAAGAAGGTCGGAAAACACTGAAACTCTTTTACTCTTTTCTCCAACAACGTCAACTTACAAGTTCCAATCTTGTTCTCTGCGTATTCCAGAGACTTCAGGTCTGTTCCTTCAGCTGCCCGTGCTTCTTTGAAGTGATAGAACTCTATCGAAAGCCTCTTAATCACATCACTGAGAAAGAACAAATTCCCGTAGTCGAGGGCTCCTCGTTTTGATCTTCGCGTATCCGGGAAGGGGACCTCGGTCGACAGGAACTCTGAAAGGCCCTATTACTCGGAAAACTTCGTTCCTACTCGACAAATCCACACTGAAACTGTAGACGGTGTCCGTGTCGTGAACATTGGCTGTAACTTGGGTGACTACCGCTTTCGGGTCGAGGACAGACCGGTACTCTGATACTTCTGAAATCGGTTGCTTTGAATTCCCACATCGTTTTCTTGTATAATGTCATTGCCAAAAACAACTCTTTTTAGGTGAAGATGACATTTTTGAACCTTCCGATGGTCTTCAAAGTTGTAGCCTTTGATCTGCTCTACAACTTTGCAAAACGTCGAAGCCTTTAAAAAATGTCATGTTGATCTCAAAAACATCGCAAACATAACAAGGAGGTGCACTGAAAGTACCGCAATGCAAGAGCTTGTGCAGTGAAATGTTTCTGCTGGATATCGACGTTTGTGTAACCCTGTCACCAGCTCAGTTTTCTATTCATCTATTAGAGAAGTACGCCTACCTAGAATGTTCTTAGCCGGAACATGGTTGTCTTTCCCAAGAGCGTCATTCAACGCTGCAGAAGCCAGAGGCTTCTCAGCATTCAAGATGATCTGTTTCGTGTGTTCCTCAGTCTCAGCCCGTTTCTAAAATTCATGTCTCTGAATCTGGTTCTTAGCGTACCGCCACAAAAAACTTGAGCCTGACCGAGTCCAAAATCTCTCCAACCTCGCAGTGATGTCTGCCTGGGAAGGACTCTTCTCTGAATTCGACCTGTTGTGAGATAGAGGGCGTGGCTCACTTTCTGAGTCGAAAAAGAACCGAGCTCGGCCCGGTAGCTAGGAATCTGATGGTGAAGGTCTTCGTGTCGATCCTGTTTTCCTTGCTCACAACTACTCTAAAGCTTCTTGTACAATGCCCAAAAGTCTTGTCTACCTCGTGTAAGTTGGTCGTCCAAACTGTCCGAGGGAGCCGAGATCCCCACAGACCTTTCTCGACAGCTCCGACATACAGATTGAGTACTTGGATTCTTGGTCGGCCTCGGGAGCAGAGACACTGATCTTCACGTTGATCGTCTCATTCACGTAGACGTTTCTGGGAATGTCCACCGAAAAAGTACTGTGAGAACAAAGGATGGTTTGGTCAACAAGCTGGGCTCAACTACCGTAACCTCATAGATTGTATTTCAATCAAAACTGGAAGATTCTAATGGTACACGCGAACATACTTTAGGATTTTCGTATAGTAGAAGCTGCTAATCTTAATCTGCTAAATCGAAACAAATGGGTCTCGGTACGAAACTAATTGAATTACGGTAATGCTCCCATTTCATTGAATTTCTACCTGCATGAAGACTTGTTTCTTGCTCAGAACTGCGATACCCTGAGCTGGACAGAGCTCTTGTTGTCCGGGAGACCAGAAGGCCGAAGAAACTGCCCATTTCCCGATCAAATCCGGCGATTTAGAGTTGACAGTTTTCGTCCCCGAAGCACCAAGTCCGTAGCTGTCAAAGAGCCAGACTTCTTCGAAATTTTCCCTAATCGACGAGCCCACATCTTCAGGCAAGTCAGGAACATCACTCAGAACTGGCTGTGGAGCTACGACCGGCTTGCCCTTCCGAGTCTGCAGTTCGAACATGATAAAGTTGCTCGTCTTCAAAACTGGGACCTGCTGCGGCAGACAGTTGCTCTTGTTTCTCTCGTCACAGACGGATGAGGCTAAAACTGCATGATTACCAATGGAAAACGATCACACTTGTAGGAGCCGGAGGATTGTAACAGGCCTCGACCATCCATTTGACACAATGGTTCGAAATGCAGGAAGAGGTCACCCGAGCTTCTGGACACTTCCCGAATCGATTCTTGTAATGTGCGGCTGCCTGTTGACACTTCTTTTCTGAAAAATGCCGTTTCATACTTCGTTGGTACAGCGGGACAGTGGTCGTCATGGCAAAATGGAGACGATTTCTTAGCTCACCGATGATAGTTCGCATCTCCTTGACTCGGACGAAGTTGGCAAGCTTGGCTTGGAAGTGTTTCGGGTTGACCACATCGACCTTATCGAACATCCCGAAATCCCAGCTGCGCGACTTCTGTGACTCGGCCTTCTAATACTATCTTCCACAGTTTTTGAATCCAACCTACAGGCTGAATGTAATTGAGACGGTCATCGGTAGCTCGCAGAACAGCTATTCCATAAGGATCGCCGTTCAGCGTGAAGCTGACATTCTGTCCCGGTTTCATCTCCGTTCTTGAGGAGAACACTGCCGCCTGTTCTGTAATTGTGTTTCTCCGAAAGGGACCGATACCGAACAGTTGTCTTGCACGTAGAATTGGATCGCATCAGCCAAGGGAGCCATGCTGGTCGTGTAGACGAAGAGAAGACATTTTCCGAGGAACTTCGACTTGAGGTTGATTGATATCTCGCCATCATCCCTGACTCTTCCAGAAGCTACGACATTGTTAGAGTTGGCGAGGATCTGAAAACCGGACTATTCACAAAGAAAATGATAACTAAATCATTTGATTACAGAATTTTATTGGAGAGATGCCAAATCACGGTAGCCTATAAGGCGATATGAGTATAATGTTCCAGGGTTTTCGGCGCAGTGCCAAGTGTCGCGGCTATAATGCCCCACGCCCGGGGTTCGAATCCCCGGCTCGAATTTCTTTTCGCTCTGGGAATTTCTTCACAGAAAAAGATTAGGAATTGAGACGGCTTATCAGCTTCCGCTGACTGTATGGAAGGCATCACGTGGTCCGCCAATTTCTTTCCCTATTCCTTTTCAACATGTTTCTCCTATACTCTCTAACCTATCTCTCACTCTTCTTATCAGCAGGTAACAGTCAATACTCACACGTCCTCATCTCCTTCAGTTAACTCCAAAACCGTCTACGTATCTAATTGTAAAGACTATTGTCAGATGGGGATGAGAGTGAGTCAATGCTGTCGACTCTTTGGATACTCTATTGGATTCTGTTTTCGAAGACAAGCCTACTGCTCTACCAAAACTTCTTTGGGTACCGCAGCGAAACTTTAATGATATACCAATCAGGTGTAAAGATGACACTACCTGGCTTGAAGAAGGGTCCCGTCACGAAAACAAATGTGTTTCGACAGGGACCTCAGTTTATTGAGCAAACAACGCTTTACTAACTGTGACTTGATTTATGTTCTATGGAACCCGCAATAAAGGTCTGAAAATTCTAAAAAGACCGTATGGAGCCCCGTTTCGAATCAATAGTCTGTGCCATCTGCATTTGTTCTTCATTCCTTGTCACTATTATCAGCGTCAATCTCATTGCTTTTATAAGTAAGTAACATATTTTGTTCCAATATTTTGTTCCAATATGGTCAATTTGTGTCTTCGAAACGAAGATAATCAGTGGACTCACCATGTAGTTCATTCGCTTGGACTCTGTGACTGGAACACTGACATCCAGCTGCTCTCCGACTCCGTAGAAGGCTTTCGGTGTTTTGACTGTGATCCAGGAAGCCTCGACCACGGCTCGTCCACCTCTTTCTGGAACTACCGAGGGAATCATCAGTGTCCTTGATCTGGATTGATCTGTGTTGACTGCTCTGTGACCCTGAAATTGTCATCTTTGTTATGAAGAGGGCGATAACTTACCTGGACCATGATCACTGGGCAAGAGGACCAGGAAGTGGGTATCTCGAACTCTACGACGTCTCCGACTGTTGCTGCTACCTCTTTTGGTGCAAGACGCTCGTTGCTCAGACAGGAAAAGTGAACTTTCAGAGAAGAGTTTGGTGCTGCTCCGAGTAGTTGAGTCTGAATCGGGTTGTTGTAAGAGTTGTTTTGCAGCCACTACGGGAATTTCGGGCTCAAGAGGACATTTTTGTACTTTGTGATGTCCTGCGTTGTAGATCTAACCCAGAGCTACAAGCAGAACATCGGAAAGCTCGAAAATGCCAGTTTGAACCCGATATTTATGTACGCAATTGCCTTGTTGGTCCTGTCAGTAACCCGAAAACTTTTTTTTCCTCGTCTATTTTCCTCGCAAACCCACTACAAAGAGCATCTTCCTCGTCTTGTCATTGAAAGCCGGCCTCATCGGAATGATGTCGAATCCTGGACGAAGCGGATCAA
The DNA here is from genome assembly GCA_037178855.1 of Oscheius sp. JU75. Lineage (NCBI taxonomy): Eukaryota > Metazoa > Nematoda > Chromadorea > Rhabditida > Rhabditidae > Oscheius > Oscheius sp. JU75. Next base: position 7,732,506 of record JASJZC010000006.1, on the reverse strand, counting down.
ACTCGACTTTGGTCTCTCCACGTCCTCCTGTGCCACGGTCGCGAGCTTCGACCAGGATTGTTGCCGGATGACGCGAGGAGTCGAAGCAGGGACGAACATCGACGCTTCCAGACCATTGACCCGAAGATATCTGAAAGTTTTCTGTCTGTTTCATTTGATTTCAGCCCAACAGGCCTCGTACGCAAGTACTCGGTAAAAACTTCGCGCTACCTTTGCCCAATAGAGCAGTCGGTTAGGTTAAGAAGGTCCGGTTCGATCCCCCGCATGCGACAAAGACTTTTACTTTCTCTTGAAACACATCGATACGAATGTTTGATTTATTCAGCTTTTGAGTTTTTTAGCCCCCGAAAGCCAGATACCTCAAAATAAGCTTCATTTGTGTCGTCTTGAACAGAAATATGCTGACGGTGAAAACAGAGAAAGTTAGTTTCTTCTAGTTTGCTGCGGAGTCCATCCGAGAGCGATGCGTAGAGCATTGGCTGAGCTGTGATAACGAGTTTCTTCGTCCGCTTGGATCGTTGTCTGCTGTTCGTAGTACTGCTGATAGCCGAGTTCTTCTCTCTCCTCGAATATCTGCATGCTGGCCAAATAGCGATTGGTGATTCGTTGAAGAGTCGGTAGGCCGTCGTTCGAGTACGTCGGTGGCGGGATGATTCGGGCCGAACGAAAGAAGGGCGTATTGGGTAGAATGTGGTAGGGAGGCGCCAGTCGCAGTCCTTCCGAGCTGGCCGGCAGTACAGGAGGAGGCACGGGATCTTCGTAGAACAGAGATCCGTCTTCTACTACCACGACACGACCATAGTTCTGAAATGGTTATATTCCAGCAAGTCGCAGCCTATCCCAGTCTTAGGTCTTTGCCTCTTAGCGCAGTCGGTAAGTTGTCCGACTACGAATCAAAGGTAATGGGTTCGACCCCCTTGTGGGTCCAACATTTTTGCGTGTTTGTGCACTTCTATAGGGTCTATCGGCTTGTAAGTTGGCCAAAATCAACTGGATATGAAGAAGCAATGAAAACTAACACTTAGTTCCTGATACTCGTTGAAGATGTCGCGGAGATCTGCGACGTAGACGGACGGTGGTCGTGAACCTTCTCTTTTCGGACTCGGACCCTCTTTGACCTCCCAAACGCGGTCCAAGGTCTCTGTTGTGTCGACGCGAAGCTGCCAGCCGGAAACCTCGAGACGTCCGTTATGCTGCAGACAGAACCATTTGGCTGACTCGGCAGTTTCCACTTGGACGATGACGACTTGATGATTGAAACGACGACATCGGGACACCTCAGAACTCGACTGACCTCCTTGGTTATTTGGCGACGACTGACACGAACTTCGGTTGGCTGGGTCACAATCAGGTAGCGCCCTCTTGGCGTCGTCGTCGAAGCACTGGTAGAGAGCACAACGGAGTCGGACATCTGCTGTCGCAGTCTACTCGAGTCAATTTCGAGAGAACAGTTCCGAAACAACTTTTATTGCTGCATTTTTGTAAACAAGTTGTTCTTGGAGTTGTTACATTAATACTTTGTTATTGCCTCCCAGCAGGCTACTCTGCTTTCGCGTTCCTAGAGTCTGCTCTCCCTTCTGTTTAAAAATTATTTAAAAAGAAAATTTACCTCTCGGAGTGTTGATCCATTCGACTCTATCGATGTCCCATCTGATGTGATAAGCAAAAACGGAAAATGTGGAATTCTGTCATCAAGTGTCCGTGTTCATTTTCCACCTTCCGATACCCGCAAATGGAGAAACGTTCTCTTCGCACCCCTAATGTACTTCTGTCGCGACAGTAAGGACTCTTGAAGACGCTCCTCGAGACTATGCGGCGTTCCGAGTTGGACCATGACGACCCGCTGTTATGACATTATTTCGATCCGCTTTCATGCCTGTTCAATGCTTACAGGATGTTAATGAACCCAACAACGATCAGAGAACAGTGCTTTACCGAGAGCTCTGAATGAAGTATTCCTCAGCCGTCTATCCTAGCGTATAGCATCCATCTATTAATAAGTTACGTTGTCGTGTTCCGTCAGAAGGTGCCCCTTTTTAACCTTCTGCCAAAATGGGCAACCTCCCACACCAGACATCAAAAATTTTGAGTGGAGTTTGGAGGCGACTTCAATTAATCTCGTTTCTGAGTCCTACTCCGTCTGCTTTCTGGCTTCCGATATGTCTCCAATTTCTATTGCTGTTGACCTTTTGTTCCGCGGGCGTGAAACTCATTTCGGCAATGAGCATAATTACACCTGTTTAATGGGGCGTTTTCATCACTCTTTGGGTTATTATACTCATTTGGACCGTGACAAAAGATCAACAATTCTCACTTTAGTGGATCCCAAAAGTTAGCGGACCGTAAAGATTCTCGTTGCTGAACCTATTCACGCACATTAAACGTGGGAAAATTAGTAACTCAGTCAGAAATTTGAAAGACTAAATTGGTGGGGAATCTTTGAAATAGCTTTGTTGAGTATTCAATGTTTTGTGCTACATTGTGATTCATAAGGTACTGTGAACTTTGGAAATTCATAGGCGACTATTGTAGGTTTAGTTGCTAACAAAGTCATCCTGTCTCTTCCAAACCATTCTCGTTCTAGCTCTGTCAACTCAGTGTCGTAATCTGAACTTTCTCTTTCTAGTTCAGCCTGTCTCCTTTAACTTTCTTCCTTTCAGTCGTTCTCGTGTCATATCTCTTACAGTCTGTCTCTCTGCTAGCCAGTCCCTTTTCACTTGTCTTCCACCACCTGGTCCTGTCAAGTTGTCTATCTTGTTTCGGAACCTGTCCCTATAAGCTATACTTGGACGAGTTGAAGCCTGAAGTAGACTAGATCATCCTAGAGCACCAGTGAATCTTGTTCTGTCGTGGTATCTCTCTCAATAATTAGCCTCTTCCTTTATGGCTGGAAAGCCGAAACCTGCTGCGTAACCTACTTGACAGTATTTGAAATACAATTTTGGTTCCCGATGCACACATCACGAAGCTTCGGATACGCTCCCGAATGAGTGTCACCGTTGTTATCTCGCGCTCATCCCATCCATAAACAAATAATTTAGTCATTATTATTCGGAAAGCGTGAAAATTCCTCTTTTAATCTTCCAGCTCCCTTAGATCTCCGAGTTACCGGCAGAATAAACCGAGTTTAGGGGTCTAACAAGATTCTAAAAGTATCTCGCGTTTGCAGTGACTAGGTCACGCCAGTCGCTGTTCGCCTATTCAGGCTCATTTCCTAATCGATCTATTAGCTGGGACTAGCTGCCTAATGGTCTGAAACCGGACCCCTTTCTCTTTCGGGTCCAAAAATGTTCATTGTTTCGTGTCAACAGGACTCTCCCTCGGTTTCCGGATGTTCTTTTCGAGCGAGCGATCTGATTGTGTCCCTTTTCAATTAGGTTAGCACTCTCTAGTGAACTCTCTTCTCTGCTATCTCGTCTTCTTCGTAATGAGTATAAGAGATAAATCTTGCACACTTCCGTCGCAACATTACTACATCCTCCGGCTCCGGGGGCAGTTCTTCTTGGCAAATCAGGCGAGAAGAGTCAATGGTGGGAAGAGGGAGAGGACAAAAAGCTGCCCACCAAGCACACTCTTAGAACATCTCAAAGACCTCTCTGTTTAGTTTTTGGCATTCTCAATGCACATACTGCTTATTGGTCACCATTGCTCTGCTTGTTTTTGAGCCGTGTTTCCCGTGTCTCGTCTTTTTGTAGTTCTCATTAAGGAACGCCTGGTTTTGTGGGGAGCAAGGACTTGGTTTTCTTGGATTTCTTACTATGTGACTCAGCCGTTAGTCGAATAGGTGTTCATTGCTTTTAGAGCTAGTGTGATATGGTTTATTCTATCACGAAGTTGCATACACTGTCCACCACAAAATGTTGGCGCGAAAGGGGCTGAGAAGTGCTTCTCGCTACAGTAATCTACCAAAAACTTCAGCGATAAAACGTTAGATAGCCAGCGAAAATTCTAAAACTTAGCAATTTGATCCCAAATCGCTAACGACAGTCTTCTCTTTAGACTCGCTAGAATTCAGTGCTGGTTCCACTCTGATTACTTGTTCATTCCTGAGCATGGTTTCACCAGTACTTGCATCTCTCGACCCCCTATTTGTCTAACACTTTTTGACAGTCCTAAGAATTCAACATCGAACTGATAAAGAGCCTCTCAAGCACGGTATTGAATCTTGTATGTATGTCAATTAGTCCCGCAATGAACTTTTGTCGATTCAGAGAAATCACAATTTTGATTATCTGTTCAAAAGTCGTGAATGCCACTTACTCTTCCGCCCATACACTTCTTGACCACGGGTTCTTTAGCCATTCAAGGGGCTACCTTCAGCTGCCTATTCAAACCCAGTTCCATTTAGTTTTGCACACCCGTTCGGTCGAAGATTCGGTTATGTTCGAATGTCTGAAGAGGCTTTCCTCTTTGAAGAAAAATATGCGCGGTTCCGAGACGAGAAGTGAACTTGTCTAGTGTTACCTCTACTTCCCCCTAATTGACTATGCAGTAGTTGCGCCATCTTCCTCGCTTAATTTCTGACCCACCAAAGTTATCAGGCACTCTTAGTAACTCTTAAATAGAGTCAGAGGGGCACATCTCCTCCCCTAATCCAGAGATTGTGCTGACGGGAATTGAGCCAATATGTTCCCACATTATAATCAACTTCTTTCGGCTTCACCCGGCGCCTGATTACATTTTTTTCTCTCTCCTACTTTATACAAAAAGAGGATACGTAAGAGATGAGAACAAGTTCGTTGATTTGGAGCCAGGGCTCGATTTAGATTCGTGACCAGCTGAGGGGCACAAAGGTCAAGGATCTTTGCAACATTTTTAGCAACTCAATTGGGGGCTAAACTATTGTGTGGGCATAGGGGGTTAAAGAGTTCTGGAGAGAGAAAGGGAATCAAACTGCAAACAAGTTTTTCAAGTTAACAAATCTTTTGGCGCGCACTTTCGGGCTTTTCATGTTTCATACTTCGCGCTTCCTTTCTCATTCCACTCAAAAATATTCATTTCCTACCTACAATTATCGTACTCAGGATGGATCACAATCATGTACAAGTTAGAAAAGAGAAGAGAAAGCAGAAACTGCGTATTTGGGAGGGTTGGCTTCTATTACAGAAAACTATGATCTGAAGACAAAAGTTGTGCCAAATAATGACTGTTTTCGGATAAAGACATATTGATACGACACATTGTTAGCGGCACTGTCGATAACCACAGCTTCGTTGTTTCTGTCACTTTTCCAGACCAATTTTTTGCAAAAATCGGGGTGATAGTAGACGATAGTCGTAATTCGTTATGTGATCGCCATTCGCTCATAAAATTGGCTCAAGTTCTCATACCCAAAGCCTGCGAACATGTTGTTCTCCCAGCCCAGATTATGACCCTCCAGACGTTTTTGCCGCCACTATATGCGAAGACCTTCGGCCTCATATCTGACACTCTTTCCGGTTGTCCGCCCCGTACTCTCTCTTCAGCCATATTCGAGTCCATGAACAAAAGAGGAGAGGGGGCGTTTCGAATCATCAACGTCTGGTTTCGGCTCTTTCCCCGTCTGCAAACTTGTCCAGCACACAGTTTTTCTTCATCAAATCAAATCCAGTGAATAGCCGAAGCCGATTATCAATTCATGATGCCCGTTCCCGAGAGAGATTCTGCGCTCGGTCCGATCATTGCCTGCTGCTAATTGACTGAATTTATGAAGAGATCAGAGAACTGTTAGTCATCCGAGTACAATAGGGCGAGGTCTTAAAACATCTAGTAGACAGTCTGAGTACCTACCCTTCAAAGGTACGTGGGGGCAAGGGGAAGCCAGTTCCTCTTAGATTTGCGCATCAGCTCGAAATGAAAAAGTACATTTGTAGTTGCCTGTCGATACGCAGTCTATATGAATTGCGAGTAGGAGTGCTACGTTTATTACAGCTATCTATATATTTTTGACTCCTTTTTGAATGTCCAGGCAACGGAGCAGCTGACCCGATTAATACGACATCCATTTTTTGCTCGGTGTAACTGGGCAACTGCTCAGGAACGGATTTAGCTTCTGGATTTTCCGATGTTCTGTAATGTTGTAGAACAGACCAAGGGCTACAACTTTGCAGAACATCAGGAAGTCCGAAAATGTCGTCTTGAGATCATAAACCTCCTTTTAAGACCGCAGACAGTTCACACAGGAAATTTCATGGAATTAAGACGACTTACATTAGGAAGTTTACAGTTATTCGGCTTCTCGACCACTGTTCAGACTTGAATCTCTCTCTTACGTTCCTCGAAATATGAATAATTCGCCTCCGCTCGATATAATTAACTGTCCATTACCAGGTGGTATCCCATTCAGCCTCTCATTCTTTTGCACTTCCTTCTCCTCTTTCACGTGACTCTCTCACCCTCCCGGAGCAAATAGGGAGATGATCCAGCTCCTTTTATTCATAGGTCCCAGACTCTCCCAAGTTTCTCGCTCTAATTGGAGAGCCACGTTCCACGAAGAGCTCCAAAAGTATACTGGATGGGCACACGGACAGTATGAAAAGATCGGGTCCAAGATTGCGGGATAGCTTGTATGGAATCCGGGATAAACAGACACCTAATGCGTTTCGTAATAGGTCAACAAAGTGTTGCAAATCTTTTTGAGAGGCGGATTGGGCTCAGAGATCAAGTTGACTCTTGCCACATCCGAGTTCATTACTTCTTCTTGCGTTGAGACGCTTTTTGTCACCCAAGTGCTCGTTTCCAGATCTCTACTATCTCAAGCACGTTGGCTTCTGTGGCGGACTCTGCTTGTTTGTTTGTTTGTCCGAGTCCACGAAACAGAAGCCAAGTATATTGTCCAGAAGTTTTGTTCTTCAAAAACAGTCATTGCCTAAATCGGGTAGCAAGTCAACTTTAAGTGCGCTCTAGAACTTGACTTTTGTCCCAATAAAGCCACTGAAAGCCATTGTTACTACGAAGCGGCGCAGCCACCAATGCAAACTGAAGGCTCGGAAACGGCTGGTTCCTATCCTATTTTTTAATAGTTCACTCCCCAGAAAGCAAGTAAGTCCGAGATATCTAATTTGTACTCGGCAGAAACTGGGCGCAACTTTTTTTTACCGCATAACGCAGTCAGTCGGTTAGAGTCCAGACTACATAGCCCTTTCTGTAATAGCCGAAAATACGAAAGGTTGTCCATTGTTTTGTTATATGCTGTAGACCACATCTTTCAACCGGTAGCCAAATTAGCTACAGAGTGACTAGCTATTTTCCCTACTCTCTTACCTCCAATATAGAATTAGGAAAAAGAGTCAAAACAGCAACAATTCGCTTAAAAACCCACTCCCACTCCAACTATTTTCTTGTCGCTCTCGAGTGTCCTCTTAATTACATCTGTTTCTCTCTCCACAAGTCTCTCTTCGTCACTTCCCCCTCCTCCGAAAACTTTCTTTGGCCTTTTAGAAGTTACTAATTCCGAGGTCATCCTTCCCCAGCATCTTGTCTCACGCAATACACTTTTAGATATGGACTCGCATGAGACGGAGATGGAGAAAATCGGACAAACACCCCCTGAGCCGCTGCTCAGTGACTACGTCGAAATGATCTACCTGCTCTCTGTGATCGCGGTCGGCATTCCCAGCAACGTAATCATCTTGAGAAAGCTCTTTATGGAGCTCAAACGGACGCCGAGGGATAGCGTCAAGGTAAAGAGATGAGTCAACTGGACCATAGTCCTTTGAATTGTGTTCGTTGTAGGACCCCTTGTTCGTTTACGTTGAAATATTCACTGTTAAAGCGCACAGCTTCTTAGAAAAATTGTGGCGGGACTCGTCAAGCTCCTACGGGAACGGATTATGAAAAGACCCTTTTTCAGAGCGGGTTCATCTTGCTCAAGATCAATCTGAACATTTCCGACATCTTCCTCCTCCTGGTTGCCTTCATTAAACTCATGTGGATGTACACCTACGAATGGCGCTTCGGGGATTTCACATGTCGAGCCTACCAATTCTTGTCAGCTTTCTCACTGTACGTCAGTTCGAACGTCGTGGTCTGTATAGCCATCGACCGGCTGAGGAACGTCATCAACGCGAACAAGATGCAGCGCGGTCACAAACATGTAGGCCTCTTGTCTGTCTATTGAATCACCAGCTTTAGATCAACCCCGTCAAATTGATCGTAACCATCTCGTGGGTCATCGGATTTCTTTGTAGTCTGCCCCAGCTCTACATCTTCCGCAGCTTTAATATCTTCCCCGAACATCCACAGGGGTGGTATCAGTGCACGGACATCTGGCAGTATTACCATCTGTTTAAGTAGTCAAGCTTAATGTTCCGAGCTATGAACTGTTTCAGGAACATGACAGACACACCCTACCCGAAGTCGATAATGACCATCACAGCCTCGAACACTTATGCTATATCACATCTTCTGATCGTGTTCTGGATTCCCGTGGTCATCATGCTCGTCAGCTACATAATCATCGCCTGCAAGCTGATGGAGTACTCTTTGCAGGGTGTCCAGACCCAGACGGATTCCACGAGAAAGGACACGAATGAGGAGGACACCTGTCTGGTAGCACCCACCGTTCAGGAGGCTCTCTTGAGTACAAAGGTTTGTTCAAAGGCGTGTCCATTGTCTAACCATAGGGAAAGTTTGGTCCCTGGACTCACAATGCTTTTTGAACTTCTTGTTTAGCTACACACAAGGTATTTTTAAGGAAAACGATGCGACGGGACGTTTCTGGACGAGGATCAAGTCAGCCCCACTGGTCGACACGGTACGGCGACCTTCTCGCTTCATGATCACTGTTCCTCCCTCGTCGAGACGACCCAGTGCTGGTTGGTTTACTCTTCTACCTTTCTACAACTGTTTTCAGCCCCAGTCCCCCAGGTCAAGGTGCCGGCTTGGAGAAGACAACTACGAAGCAAGGTGTTTCGAACCACGCTACTGGTTGTGGTCACACACATCATCTGTTGGTTTCCCTACAACACTCTCTCGCTCATGAAGTACATCGACAGGGAAACCTTCGAGTCAGATTCTAACTGATGACACCTAATAGAAATGTTTCAGAATGATGCAGGCAAAAATGAATGTGTTCAACGACCTCCAGTTCCTCATCACGCTTATCAATCCCTCCCTCTACGGATTCTCCAAGTGATGTACAAAAGTATGGGTCAGGATGTATTATGGCATAATAAACGTGTACCTCGAACCAGTTTTATTTTAGCCGTTTGAATTACTGTCTCTGGCTGTTTGTGTGTTATTGTCACAGTATCCCGTACGCTTCCGTGGCGGGACGCATTCAGCATGCCAATATTGAATACTCAGTCAAGTTTTAGTTAAAGGACTCTCCCACTTTGTGGGTCCAGTCACGAAACAAATGGGTTACGGTAGTGACCTTTTTTATTGAACAAACCAGAGCCACTTCAAGAGGGCTTTTTCGGCTCGAAAACGTTAGAATCAAGATCAGCTATGTTTTGCAAAGTTGCAGAGTTCAATCAGGTCTACAACTTTTCAGAGCATCGTAAATCTTAAATATCACAGTTCACGGGACGGTAGGTGGTCCATGGGACGATCATGAGATGGTCAAAAGCCCATTGTCCGTTTAAAAACAAGACTGTCCACACCTAGAGACTTCAACTTTGATTCCTGCCTTTCCCACTGTTTTTGGATTTAATCAACCGTGTGAAAAATTCGTTCCTCATTATGTGCGCCTCAGGGTCCCAAATGAACGTTTTCTGTCTCTACGTCAGGCCCTATTTTACCTACATCACACTCGCATATTATTTGGCTAGAAATTGGGTGATCGGGGGCAAACAAACGCTCTTTAATAAATACCGAGTAGAGCCCGAAGAACACTGACCACAGCCTTCGAAAAACTCTCCTGGCCTCTATAATTGTGAAGAGTTCTTGTTTTTCCCTGAAGGGAACCCCTAAATGGCTTGATTGGAACCCGGGACTTCAACCTCATTCCTAGTGATCTTTTCTTCTTTGTCGTTAAGTGAGCCTCTCCCTACTGAGGAAATCATCGAGCTTTCCGAATATTGCCCAAGTGGCGCAGTCGGTTAGCGCTCTGACTACGGAACAGAAAACGGCGTGTTTAATCCCTCACCCAACAAAAGTTTTTTTTCCTCTTAAACACTCAACAGCCCTACAGGATTGTAATTTTGTAGCCAGACAGACTCGTCAGATAGTTAAGAACTTTGCTGAGTCAGACGTTTTCTCGACTTTGTAAACAGGTCGACGGACACAGATGACACGACACTTAGCCTTCTTTGGCACTCAAGACTCAGCGCACCTTTGGCCATTTCTTAGCCTGGATAAGGAAATACAAATACACGACCAAAGTTCCTTTGGACCTACTACGCATTCGATTAACATCAGTTCTGCTCCTAATGAAGCCTATTCCTCTCTGCTGCTATCCCTCTTAGTTTTTACGTAGAAAACAATTAGACAGCTGTATACAATGCAAAGATCTTTGAGATAGAAGAATCTCGTATTCTTGGCTCAAACCGGGAAAATGTACTGTCGTAATTAGGACCATTGTTTCTTTCTAGCATTCACAGATCAGCCCGGATCCCCATTGGTCTTTCGGACATTCTAATCGAAATTGTTGTCGGTGTCTGGCGACTCTTTCGGCTCATTCTCCCACGCCTTTTCCCATGGTCAAATTCTAGTCGTTCAAGCTAACAACAGGCGTCGAATTTTGATTAGGTGGAACAGAGCCCATTAGATGAACCTCAGGTCTGTAAAGTGATCTGTCCTGGAAGACTCAATCCTTTAAAAACTTCGTTGCGGAACCCATTGACCCAAAGATAAAGTAGCGGTAGTGAGAACTCAGTCAAGAAATGGTGCGTGAAAGAATCCCGAACGAAATCTGAGAACGGGGACTGCATTCAGTGTTTAAACGTAATGTTTTTGCCAACGAACTCAATCTGGTCTGGCAGCGTAGTTTTTAACGTGCTCTGAAGTCTCGAAGTTCCAGACTAACAGATCTTTTCAGGCATAGCTAACTTTGCCGAAAAGATCGTGTCGGCCAGTTTCGGGCTGCTCGGTTTGGGTGCGCGCGAGACCCACTTTAATTTTCTCAGGCTCTGCTCTGATTTGCGACCTCTTTGAAGCGGACAGTCCTTTCAAGCGTGCTTTGAATCGATTGCCTTGAGTCCTGGCACGAACTCAATCTGGTCTGACCCGGCCTGATCCCAGCCTAAATACCCGCTGGTTACAAAGCTGCCCTGCCCTGGTCCCGCTGGCTGTTGCTGGTCTACTAAGTCTCAGACACTGAGCTTCTCTATTAGTGCTGCCTAGCATTCCAGCGTATCTTCATTCTTCAAGCTTTAGGTGTACCAACTGTTTTTCTCTTCCAGGACACGCCTACAGCTCTTTTTTTGCCTATCCCCCCGTCTTCCTGTCGCTCCTGAGTCAGTTAATTGTTTTTCCTGCCTATCCGTTTCTTGACTACCTTCTTAAAGGCTATAATTGCAATTTTATTTGCTTACTGGTTATCTTTTGACCCTAATGTAGGCGGCTCTGCTCCTTAATCCAATTTATTTACTTTTTTTCTCTTGCTTACGTTGCAGACAAAATGATTAGTCTTGTTACTTGTGGAATATCTTCGCGCAGCCTACCTACCCTTTTTTGACATGCCAACTTCCGCCTAGTTTCCAATTAAAGTTCGCGAAAGAACTAACATCGTATTCGGATTAATCTTGCTCCGAACTGAATTAGTATGCAGCTGTACTTGCCACTTGTTCAAATGCAGTGTCAGAGTTCGCAGGCTTTCCCTCTCTCTTTTCGTGTATTATAGTGGACTGTTATCTTTAAGCCTCTGACACAAACCCGTACAGAAAGTTACAATGCTGCGTAACTTTCGGTAAGTCTCCTTACATAGATCAGTACTTTCAATTGACGGCACTGTCTATACCATACAATTGTTTAGTTTGTCAGCCGGTAGTCTATTAAAATATAAATATCAATCCATTACTTTAACGCGAAGCTCAACCAATCTATCGCCAGCATACTTATATCTTATAAGTTTCTCGCTATTGACATGTTATTTGGTATACTTCAACTGACCTTTACTCTTCGATGGGAGGCGTTACTTCACAAAATCATATGCCGACGTTCATAATTAACCTTCATCCATTCAAAGGATTATAAAAAGGCCGCGTACAAGAAAGGAATGTATTAAAAAATCTGCCGAAAAGTGCCACGTAACTTGCCGGTGACATAAACTTAACTGTCTGATGCTGATTGACTGGTATTTCACAGGAATCAGTGGCCATACTGGTTCTTTACACTATTATCACCTGTACCATAAACAGCACACTATGATCTTTCGGGAATTCAGCAGTTCCTACCACGTAAGATCTTTAACTTCCAACCAGTCTACTTGTGGCGATTCCGTGAACATTGACCAATGGGGCTGCATGACTTGTCACCTCGCCTTTCATTGACAACCCTCGCTTGTGGATGAGAATGTCGATCCTGTTTGCCATACTTAACTCAGTACTTTGGTACTACACGGACGCTATTTTCCAAAGGTCCTAATTTGCAGTAATCAAAGTCCTTTTCATCAATAAAACTTTTATACAGACTTAATCTAGTTCTAAATTCCCAAAAGTCGCCGTGTATGTGTCTGTCTGAAGCCCTAATTGCCTATTTGTCACACACTTTGTGACAGCAATTACTCTTTGCAAATCAAGTCAGTTTGGGAGATGCGTCTGTGGGAGAACATTGCTTCTGTTAGGGTAGCTCGACTGGATCAGCATCTACCTGTCACTAGCCCCAACAGGGCATCAGTCAAACTTGTGATAACGTAATTTGAACTAATTGTGGGTGGAAAAATTTGTTAACACTTACACTTACACTTCTAGCGAAGCGACTCACTATCGATGCTAATTTTGTAACTTGAACTGTTCTGACTTGTCTTGTCAACTCTAATCTAGGATAATACTTGACAGAAAAAGCCACAAACATTGTCAAGTTTTATCCCAGATTAGAGTTGACTTGTGTCGGAGATGCTTCTTGCAAATGGTAAAGGTAGGATCACAGCGTTTTGTTTTTAATAGAGGTTTGGAAAATTGCGTCCGTGTAGTACCAAACTACCCCTAACTCTTTTCGCAATATCTGGCGAAAAGTCTATTAGACGGAAAACATAGCTCCAGCTTCATTCAATTGTCTTCTGGCTCTTTATCATTCTGTTTTCCCCCAGTCTGGGCAGTTTTCCAGCTACAAACAGTTAGGAGAATCCACCATTCTCATTTCCTCTTCATCTCCTCTCCAAACAAGAAATTGCCAGGAACTGTCGCACTGTCGATGTCACAAGTGGTTCCGGAGCGACGGATCATCGATGATGTCGAAATTGTCCTGCTCGGATCCCTGTCCATCATCGGTTTCGTCCTCAACTCGGCTCTGTTCTCTCGCCTGCTGACGGCTTCGAAGTGAGTCGCCGGTGATGGGCGCTAATTGAGTCAATGAGAACGCACGTGGAGATGGATCGGGGGAATGAGATAGCTAGGGACTTGCAAAATTACATGACAGAACTGGAGCCTTGTTTTGCCTTCTAACTGTCAGAATTGTTTGTCGTTTGTCTATCAGAGATCCCAAGCGATCCATTCCCAGGGGAACGGATAAACAGACGTCATACTGTTCAATCCTCAAATTCTCACAGTCCTTCAAAAACTTCATACCCATTGACACAAATATTACGCGGACACGTGTGTCTTTGTGCCAGTTTGGCTTCAAACTACTCGACTGAGTATTCAATGCTTGTGTCAGTGGGTCTCAAGACATTCAAAAGACTGCGACATAGAACTAATTATAAAACAGTCCTCTTTCAGACAACCAACCGTCAGGACGAGCTTCTCAGCTGGACCATATCAACTGAACTCGTTCGCCCTCTTCAAGCTCAACCTATGTATCGCCGACTTTATGATTTTGACCATCTACGCGCTAGGGAAGGTGAGGTTCAAAAGACAGTCTTATTGTAGTCAAGCGGTCGTTTCGCAGATGAACCCCACCACGAACTTTACTCTTTCAGGCAGGCAAACCGTCTCGGGGTCCGTTTGTAACTTTTTTCGCAAGAAATAAATTTGCCTTAAAACGTTCTGCAAAATGTTACCCGTCAAAATTTTCACCCGGGGGTCGGTCCCGAGCTTTTCGGCTCGTTACGCCATGTTTGAGGACAACGTTTCCGCTGACAGAGTGAAGTAACAGAACCCTTCCAGATAATTTGGCTGGTCACCTACGACTGGAGGTTCGGAGACACCAGTTGCAAACTATACAAGTTCTTCTCGACTCTCTGTTTTTATGCATCATCGAACATCATCGTGAATATAGGTAGACACACTCTTGGACGCATCATACCAAATGTTTAGCACTAGATCGACTCAAGCAGGTCTACAACAAGCGGCCTCAAGGTACGAGGTAGACTCCAAAAATATGAGTTTTCTAGGTGCAACTTCCGTGCGACGAGTTCGAATAATGCTGATAACGTCCTGGACTCTGGCTGTGCTCTGCTCAATCCCGCAACTCTTTGTCTGGAAGACACACAAAGTCAACGACGATTGGGAGCAGTGTGTCTCTATTTTTAACGTATCTTTTTACAGGTTAATAGGCACAGAAAACTTTAAGGGTATGGGCAATGACACCTCGCCAGCAATGAACAACATTGCTCTCCTATACGAGATCAGCCATCTCGCCTCGGTCTTCTGGATCCCATTCGCTGTAACCTTCGTCTCGTACATAATAATTGTGGTGCGGCTCTTGGTCAAACACCACCTGCCGGTTAGAAAAAATATTGTCCGTCTCGGCAGGCCATCGGAATCCGATTCAAGGTAGTACGGGGGCGAAACTGATGGAAAGAAAGTTCAGAACGGATACGAGTCTCTTGGGAAGGATGAAGGATACAAAACTGAAGAAGATCAGCATTCTCAATCCGAGTCAGAAGGTTTCGGATACCAAAAGGAAGAGTAAGTCTTTCAAAAATTTAGTTGCCCGTAACGACTCACAGAGACCAACCGAGACTTTACGGGTGACTAGAGCGCTTTTCTGCGTTAAGATGACATTTTTTGATTTTTTTGATGTATTACAAAGTTGTAGCCCTGGATTTACTGTACAGCTCTCCAGAGCATCAATATGTCCAAAGATGTTATCTAGACTCCGAAAATAGCGAGTACGCATGTGTGTATACTGCGGCACGCCAAGGATTTTTTAAGTTCTTGGCTGCGTACTTTCCGCAACATGTAAAGATTGAATACTCAGTCAAACCGTCTTGCTTTCGTTTTCCCAAACAGACTAGATCCTTTTCCAGAGGATATTCAACGCGAGTACAGTGCCGCCGCCTGGCGAGCCCAGCTCCGATCTCGTGTTTTTCGTAGCGCCACAGCAATTGTTATTTGCCACCTCGCCATGTGGCTACCCTACAATTGCATATCCATTCTCAGGTAAACAGTCTTCAATCAACCCTAGATCTCTGCTCTCCTAGATTTGTGAAATACGATTGGTATGAGCAGTTGGACGAGGGCTTTTCTGCTCTCCTAATGGATCTGATCGTGGTCAACTCCCTGCTTAACCCTCTGATCTACGGACAACAGCGACCGACACGGGCACGATTCTAACGGGAATTTGCATAAAGTACAACGGAAAAGGGAACTGGTACTGTGAAAGGGAGACACCAACCTCTGTCTGTAGAAGTTTATGAGTTCTCGAGGTCTGGTTCTTGGAGTAGGGAGAACAATAGAAGATCAAGGTTCCGTCGATGGGAGCTCCGTAGAAGTAACTGAAATAAACGATTACAGGTCTCATTAAAGACTCCCATCGCCAAGATGGCATTTTAAACTCAAGTTTGTGCGCCGAAGTCAATTTCTTCCGAATGATTATTGGGGGTCAAAATGACGTTTTTTTTGTACTTTTCGCAACTTTTGATCAGATCTACAACTTTGCAAAGCATTGCAAAGAACAAAAATGCCCTCTTGATACCCTTAAACGCTGCATTGTTTACTACAGACTCACCTAGCCTCGATAGCGAAGGAAGTCCTGTTCAGCGGATCGTCTTCCCCAACAACCAATTTCAGTTGGAAAGGCGGTAGTTCGTAGTCTCGCACAGCGAATTGAGCATCATAAGACATGTCAGAATCTCGGTATCCGCTTGCCCGGGCCACTATCCGCCAGTCTCCGAAAAACAGATGTAGAGGGAGCTCGAAGTTCAAGGAGAAGAAACCGTCGTTGGCAGTAACTCTATGTCGTGTCAGCTCGTAACCGTCAGGGTTCTTAAATATTTGCGATAAGCAAGTTTAAACCGCTGTTATTAAGTATGAACAAATTGTTTTTGCCGGGGGATCGAACCCGGGTCCTTTGCTCCGCAGTCGGAGGCCTTACTGGTCATACAAGGACAAGAGTAACGCGCAACTTCCACTGAGTACTGGAAGTTCCACAATGGCGAACACCCTAACGATGCGATGTAGTAAAAGAAACAAAGAGAGCAGAATCTTACCACAAGAGCAACATCCAAGGGTCCAGTGTACACTGCTCCTCCGGAGGTAAGAGGCAAAATCCTCGTTTCGACCGTCTCCCCGGCCCTGTAGATGTTCTTGCTCGTATGCAAATGGATTGCCCCGATATCCGGCCGAATTCGAATTTCCGAAACAAAGTCGGCATGTCGACTGACCTGAATATGGACCTGAAGTCCCGAACGGTTTAGAAACAAAGCAGAAGTTCACCTCGGCCTGCTCGGAACTGGACGTGATTTGGAAATCGAAGCTATGTGAGGCTCCGGCTCTTTTCGCCTTGAACTTTTGCGTGTAGACTGGGGTTTTCGTGGAGCCAAAAATGGCACTAACAGTCAGGGAAATATCGACATTGTCGCTGTTTGTCTGCAAAGTTTTCTTTTTAGGCTGGAAGTGTGGAAGTGCTCACTTTGATGGGAGTGACGATGATAGTATTAGTTGTACCGGATCTGAGGAAGGGAGGCAGAACGACAAATGGATTAATGCTGGAAGTGGTATCGTCCGTATAATGACTCAAAGACGTTTTTGCGGGGCCCAATAACATAATGTAATGTATCCGCATTGAATACTCAGCTAAAAAGGCTAAGAAACCCGGGCTACTGGTGAAAATTATGATTTTGAATAAAAAAATGATGCAAAAAATTTTCTGATAGTGGGTGAACAAAAAGCTCTAACCCAGACGAGAGTCGTTTTGGTGAATATATATATATATATATATATAGTTGGAGCGCTAAACAACTGTCAGCCACAAGAGCGAGATTGGGAGCCCGTCTCCAAAAATACAAAGGACAGATGAGGTGGAGCAGTACAGGAATATTGCGCAAACGGTGTACCGTCGCTTTAAGTAACTCTGGTTCTGCCTTGATTTCCATTTCTTGCCAGGACCCTTTTGAAATGGACAGTTCTTTAAACTGACGAGTTAGGCGAACTGCGTAAATACGGGTCCCACAATGAAATTTGTACGAAATCAAAGGCGAAAACTCACACTTCTCTGGCAAGACTGACGGAAAGAGCGAGTAAAAGAAGTAGAAGAAGCCGCATTTTACAGACACATTACCCAGCTCCAGTCCCTAGGAAAAATATCATTATTTCGGAACATCTGGGGCCTATAAATTAAAATGAGAGGAGAAGACTGAAGGAGTGTGAGCAAGCAATCGATGTTCGCCGAGATCCGTAGATCAGATAAGCAGTTCTCTCTGTCGGCAAGGCGGCTGCGGGACAAACTTTTCAAAAGTCAGAGTCTTTTCCCACGCTCGGGAGTGACTAAGAGAGAGAGAGAGAGAGAGAAAACAGTTCCAGTCGGTGAGTCAGACACAAAGATAGTATCGGTCTAATTGGAACGTGTAGGGTCAGATTTGAAGAAAAAGAGGAGAGAGAAAACGGAGAGTACGAGACCGAGAATGAGCAAACAAAACACCCCCGAGAACACAGACGCTTTTCCTCAGGATCAATGGTCACTACGCTAGGAGAAAGAGTAGCTATTGCGATGGACTGTATTTGGAAAGAGAGTAGCAGTGGATGTGCATGCTCACGACGCTTTTGCCAACGACACAGACACTGGTCACAGAAAACCTTAGAAAAGTTTGAAAACAAACTGGCTCGGAGCAGCTAATCATGCAAAATTAAGCTGTCAATGAGCTTTGCGAAAGCACCGTCATTCGAAAGTAGCCACTCAATGCAAAGAATTCTTCGATATGCAGTGAGAAAGTACAGCGGCGTATATAGGCCAATGATCAACAGTTGGTGCGCAAGATTGAGTATTTTTAAGAAATCCCCGAGTTCTAACGTGCTATGTTAGCGGTAAGAGGAATTTTTTTTCCAGAACTGCAGAGAAATGCGGCTGGACAGACTAGAAAAGTTGTATTTGTGCTTGAGGTACGTTTCTCTCACTTCCCACTTCCCAATTTCTTGTATTTAAGAGAAACTCTACAGAACTGTGTTCAAAGAGAGCAATCTGCCGACGAGACGAGAGTCCGGACCTCCCCGCTCCGCCAAGTGACCTTCGAGGAACAAAAACTGAGAGTCTGACTCAGCGAATTGAATGCAAACAGGGTGGATTAGTGGAGACACCGAGAGTGCCAGTGGAGAAATAGAAGAAGGACAGGTGGGCTCTCCAAATGTTTAGGCGGGTTCAGTTTATGTTGCCGGCATAAACAGAGTTTCGCTACGTCGCACTTTGTCTCGAGTGAGGAGAACTGTTTTGATTGTTCAGAGGGAAAGCTGCCAGGCTACAAGTATAACCACCATGTAAAGGGAATTCTTTTGTACTATACGGAGCGCGATATCCACAAGGCACAGTTACAAAAACTAGTAATTATTTGCTGTTTCGAACGATCTATGTTCTTTTAATTGCAAGATACTTGTTTTGAGTAACACGACCAAAAGTTTCTTTTAGATATTTGTAATTGCAATTAGCGCCTAGAGGAAAGCGCGCTGCGTGAAGTACTAAAAAACCGGGAACTGTCCAGCTCGACTGCAACTAGTACTGTTTTTCTACCGTTGTTCGAGTTCTCAGCTATCCAGGCGTCTGGTGTTTTGCGAGGTGGAGGAACAAGGAACTCATTACACTTCTATGAAAGAGAGCGTAGATCTAACTCGTGGGGTTAGTCAAGAAAGTTTCTTCCTGCACCTGTGAACCGCTTCGATCTGTAGACTGAACGCCGACGATGATGCTGCTCTTATAGATATTTGTCACATTGGCAGAGGATGAACATCTGGAGAACAGCCATGAGACTGTTTTGGCCTTCCTCCACCTAACATATATCACTGAGCACCGCTTCACAAAAGTTCCAACATTTTCTAGCAGTCAAAACGAAAAGTTCAGCTCCCGGTTTGGACCAAAGTTTCCGTTTCTAACCGAAGACATCGGTCTGTATAAACACTGGTCATTTGCTCGAATTGTGGTATGGGGAAAATGTATATGTCAGAAGTGTAAATCCCTGGTCGGTTTCCTATTTGTCCTCCTGTGTCCTCTCTGTTTATCCAGGTTAAATGTAGATTAGTTCCCCTATCAATTGAACAAACGTGTTTCTTCTGCACCATGAGGGGGATATTCAGGCTGTGAGTTTATTCAGCTGCGATGTTGGGAGGCGTGGGTCACGAACCTACATGCCTTGAGGGCAATTATACTATACTGATCTGACGTTACAGTCAAGCAAAGCCTGTGAAGTTTTCTTTCCGCCAGCAAAAAGGGAAGGTAGCCGTAAAACTTTTCATCAAAAGCTTACCGTTACAATTGGCATCTGATGTCTGTCTGTAACACAAGCTAACTCTGAACTGGGGTAACATTTGACAATATTTGTAGCCTTTTCTGTCAAGTATTATTCTAGATTAGAATTGGCAAGTCGTGTCAGGAGAGTTCAAGTTACAAAACGAGTACTGACAGGGAGTATCAATAGCTCACAATATCCGCCTACTGGGGATATGATATAACAACAGTTTTCCGGTCGTTACTTCCTGTCCCGTTCTTTAATCCTCTGGCCCTCTATTCTCCCTCTTTCTCTCCCGCAAATATTGTGAACATATCTCATCCGGTCCTCGTATTTTGCTTGCGCACTCACTTTTAGCGGTCGGCAGGCAAACTTAACCTGGATACTCCAGTTGTTATGCCATTTCACTCAGAATGGAATATTTCCCAGTATGCTAACAGTATCGATCGCACGAATCAGTAGCTGATGAGCCGCGCACTGATAGGAGCTGGTCGTTCATTGATTTCTCTTTCTTTTTCCGCTTTGAAACTTTTGCTATCTTACGTTAGACTTGCAACATAACAGATCTTTTTTGACTCTGTCTGAAATCTAGTTCTAAACGTCTCGCAACACTTAGTTGTGTCTACTTACTCATCCCTTCCCTACAGTCATCGTCTTCCGCCCCTCCCTTTTTCGTCCACTGTTCGTCAGCAGCTCCTCGTCAAGCCCTTTCTCTCTCTCTCTCTCTCTCAAATCAAACAAACAAACCTCTATCTATACTTCTAGTCCCCCTTACAGGTCGTTGGATAGTGAACAAACAAGTACCTATACTGCCCTTTCGATAGTACAGATAGTCCTCTCCCAGCCTTTCACGTGCAACTATAACGTCTTTGTTTACTCCTCAACCATCACGGATTATTTTCAAGTAGACACATCAACTTTAGACTGGGTTGAAACCATAGAAACGGGGAGACCCCTTGATTAGTTTCCCCCTCCTTTTCCAACTTTCTCCTCATGAGCCAGCGACGATGTTTTTATATGAAACACAGTACATGATAAGGAGCTTATGCAGTGTCATCGGACTCGGATGTTTTGGTCTAATAGTGCTGTTCGTCTTTTCCGACAAGACCACCAGTTCATTTGGCTCATTTGCTACCCAGCAGATTGCAGTCTATGAAAAGGAGAAGGTGCTAATCTACGGGGCGACCAAGTACTTCGGCTCACCGATGTTTGACTCGGACGCAGTCAAAAGTCGGTGTAGCAAGGATACGGCTGTGGGTTGATATTCAGTAGAAAAAGACTTGAGCTTTTGCAGTCCTGGTGTTCCTACACAAACGACGAGAAGCTCGCATCCAAGGCTGACGCTTGGTTGTACCATAACAGAGACTACTCCCCGAAGCTTATGGAGAAATGGAATAACAGCCATGTCCATGTCATGTACACTAAAGAAAGTCCAATGCATGAGACCATACGTTTTCCAGCAAGTGAGTTACATTCGTTTGAGCTCATAAGAAAGACTTTAGATACAGTAAATTGGACTATGACGTACAGACGCGACTCAGAAATCTACTGGCCTTACGGAGACCTCAAGCTGCAAGTGTTCAGTCAGTCAGATTCGTTGTTTCCGGATAGGGGTTTACAGTATGGAACGAGTGTCAAAGCTAAACCAAATCGGTATTTAACTTTTGCTCTGGACGCTGAAACAGAAACCGAGCAGAAGTACATGATTCAAGTAAGACTCCTAACGTTTACCACGCGCCAACTCTTTAGGCTACCCTCATAATTATTTGAGCGATTACCCAGTTGTGTTTCACGCGTTTCTGGACCCTATTTGATCCGTAACTTACTTACTTCGATATCGCTTGCAGTTTATGACTGAGCTCTCAGTATAACCCGGCACTCAGTTATCCAAACATTTGTTACTGAACAACTTTTTGATTCTGTCCGTAACCAAGAGCAAATCTCTTATACTCACCTACCCTTTTCAGGCAGTAAACAAAACAACGACACCATATGGAACATGAAAAGAGCACACCTGACCGCGGCCTGGATGGTTAGCAACTGTAGGACGGGCAACAAGAGAATGCAACTCATTCAGAGAGCCCAGAACTTGAGTTTAGCTGTATCTTGTTATCTTTCCAAATTATTCAATGTACCTAGATGGACATCTTTGGAAACTGTCTCGGTAAGAAGATCCCCAACTGTGGACGGTACGCGGAAGACAGAACACTCTGTGCTGCCAAGGTTCTACGGTAACGACTTTGCTTCGAGTTCGTATCTCCAGTTTTCAGAAACTACTACTTTTATTTCTCCTTCGAGAACTCCAACTGTGATGACTACGTGACAGAAAAGTTCTACAACGCGCTGCGATACTTTTATGCCATCCCCATTGTCATCAAGAGGAGCATTTACGAGAACATGGGGGTGAGTCGAGTCCTCCGCGTACCTAACTGAAGTTGCGCTGACCTCGAATGGCGCAGGCGTTAAGAGCGCTGACTGCGAAGTAAAGAGTATTGGGCTCAAATCCTAAAGCCAGCAAACGTATTTTCTCCGTCGTGAAACAACCTCTTTTGGAACTACTAGAAAACAATACCCCTGTTTGTTGACTTTTTTATTTCAAGGCTAGTAGTACGTCTCCTTGTAGACCCAACCAGACGGCCACTTGCGGATGGCCCAGCGTCTGATCTCGTCGAAAGTGAGGACGAGAATGGCCCATGGGACGGCAGTCATGCAGATGGCCACACGCAGTCCAGTCACCTTGAGCGTCCAGTCGATCCAGGGCACGTTGAGACAGACCCAGGCGACGGTCATCGTGAAGAAGATCCCGTAGTTCACGAACTTGTTCTCCAGTCCCTGCTGGATTAGACTCAGCTTCCTCGTCTTCGTGAGCAGTACAGCAGCCCATCGGGTCACGACCAGAGCGAAGAAGAATCCGCCATGACAGCAGGCCTCAAGAGCCTTGCGCTCCTCATAGCCCCATTCCTGACCGTAGCTGTCCTGCACATTCTGCACCATCTTGTTGTCCCAGCGGTCGCGGATGTTGATCAGATCCTGCGGCTTGAAGCCATGCCACATCATGATAGCTAAACTGACTTTTTCAAGAGACTGTCTCAATCAGACTAACCGAAATAGCTGGTGAATCCACTGAGAGCCAGGAGGAAGCCGATTTGGAGGTAGCTATAGAGGATGAGACGCAGGTTGACGAGACGGTCGATCTGACTGTTCCTCGGGGGACGCTGCATGATGTCCGACTCAGGCAGCTCGTAGGCCAGGGCGATTGGAGGCCAGAGATCCGTGCCGAGGTCGAGCATCAGGATTGCGACGACGGACATCGGCAGTGGGATGCCCAGCAGGATGTAGGCGACGAAAGGAGTGACCTCCGGGATGTTACTGGTCAGCGTGTAGGCGATACTCTTCTTCAGATTGTCAAAGATCAGGCGACCCTCCTCGATTCCCGTCACGATTGAGGCAAAGTTGTCATTCATGAGGATCATGTCGGCAGCCTGTTTCGAGACATCCGTCCCGGCGATTCCCATAGCGATTCCGATGTCGGCTTTGCGAAGAGCAGGGGCGTCGTTGACTCCGTCCCCAGTCACTCCAACCACATCTCCACACTTCTGGTAAGCTTCGACAATTTGGAGCTTCTGGGCCGGACTCGTGCGAGCGAAGACGGCCTGCTGGTAGTGGCTGACAATCTGCTCCAGAGTGTTCGGACTGAGCTTCTTCAGCTGTTCACCATGCACGACAATCGCATCAACCTTCTTCAGACGACCACGGCCGAAGACCTCGTCGCCGGTTGTCGTCATGTCGTCCTCAATCAACTCCACCACGAGCTCTCCGTCCTCGATGATGTGTACTTGGCTGGCAATCGCCCTTGCCGTGATCGGATGGTCTCCCGTCACCATGACCACCTGAATTCTTTGATTGTTCAAAAGTAAGATAGAAAAAAACCTTGATTCCGGCCGATTGACAAAGCCGGACAGCCTGCGGCACACCGGGACGAGGCGGATCGATCATGGAGATGAGACCAAGGAAGCGAAGATTATTCAACGGAAAGTTAGGATTCTCCGAATCGAAGCTGGTTCCACGCGGGTACTTCTCGACTGGCAGATCCAGATCACAGAATCCGAGCACGCGTTCTCCAAAGCCGCCCAGAGTCTCGTAGGCCTTCTTGAAGTTGGCATTGAAGTCGTCGGTCTTCGTGACCGTCTGTCCATTGATCAGAACCTTGTCGCAGACATCGAGAATCCTCTCCGGGGCGCCCTTCATCACGAGCACAAAGCGATCCTCGGCTTCGATGTCGTGAATCGAAACTTGAAACTTGTTGTTTGAGTTGAAGGGAATCTCGCAAATCTTCTTGGCCTTGTCTCTCGTCGCGTCGACCTGTCCATCGCCTCTGACCAGTTCACAGTACTTCATGATGGCCACTTCCGACGCATCTCCCGTCGTCTCTCGTTTGGGCAGAGGGACGGCAAAGTCCGAGCCTTTCCTGAAGTGACTCTTGCTGCACAGCGTGGCGCATCGCATCAGCATCTCGTAGCTGCCCTTCATCTCAATCGGCTTGCCATTCTTCTTCCCCGAAGGATCACAAGTCTGCGCGTCCTCGATCTTGTCATTGAACCAGACATGCGTGACGGTCATCCGATTCTGGGTCAGCGTCCCCGTCTTGTCCGAGCAGATCGTCGAAGTGGATCCGAGCGTCTCAACAGCCTCCAGATTCTTCACCAGGCAGAACTTTTTCTTCATCTTCTGGGCAGTCAGAGTGAGGCAGACGGTCACGGTGGCCATGATGGCTTCGGGCACATTAGCCACGACGATTCCCATGAAGAAGATCACAGACTGAAGTCGGGAATTGAATGTATGTCTAGTTCTGTCAGCGTATGTCCGCAAAGGCAATCTTTCTGTCTCTCTGTCACTGCCAGTTACTGTCAAGGTACATCAATGTCTTTCACTTTCTGTTAGCCTCTGTCAACTTCTGAGGGGAGAGAACACTCACTTGAACCCATTGGTATCCGTAGACGATCGAGAGGACGAAGAAAGCGATTCCAATCCCGAAAGCCATGTAGGAGACGATCGAGATGAAGTGGGAGATCTCCTTGGAGATGGGCGAGGGTCCAGACTCCACTTGGGCAGTGAGCGCAGCGATTCTTCCCACCACGGTGTGATCTCCGGTCAAGATGACAATCCCGCGAGCCGATCCTTCGAGAACATTCGTGCTGAAGAGACAGAGATTCTTCGTCTCCAGCGGATTCTTGTGCGTATACTCGTTGTTCCTTGTCTGAGGCTCGGACTCTCCAGTCAGTGAAGAGTTGTCCACCTTGAGGCCCCGGGAGGTGATGATGCGAATGTCGGCCGGAACCTTGTCTCCTCCCATGATGTCGACAATGTCCCCGCGAACGAGCTCCTCCACACGAACATCAGCCACATAACCATCTCGGACGACGTGGGCCATGGCGGGGATCATGTTTGCGAAGGACTTGATGATGTTTCCCGACTTACGATCTTGGAAGAAGGAGAAGAGTCCGGTGATTGTAACGACTACCGCCAGTACGATTGCCAAGTAGAGCTAAAGCACGATGGTAAGAGTGGGAAGGTCTCGCATGTCCAGGTTGGATAGATTGACAAGATGAGAAGGAACGGATTGAATCAGAATGTGAGCCAGGATAGGATGACAGAATCATAAGGACATATCGCTTAGAAATTTATAAGAACAGATTGAATTTACGACATGGATGAGATTTGAAAGGTGGAAAGGAAAAAACCTGAGGTGGTATGATGTTATGAGCTACGAGTCGACAAAGGTAGATAGGAAGAGTCTGGTACAGGATGGGAGAGACAGTATACCAGAGGGACAAGCTAACTGGGAAAGAGATAGAGAGGGTAGAGGTAGACAGACATAGTAATAGAATGGGCGCATGCTGCATAGGTAGTAGTAGTCAAAAGAGAACTCACGTTGTCCATAGTAGCTTCTTCCTTGTACTCACTCCTTTCCATGAAGTAAGCGACAAGAGAGGCGACAGCCGCAGCCCAGAGCAGAAAGTTGAAACCGCCGAAGAGCTCCTTCATCAGTTTGACCCATGTCGGCGCCGTTTTGGGTGGTGTCAACGAGTTCGGTCCCTCCTTGCTCAGCTTGTTCTTGGCCTCCAAGGAAGGCAGACCGCCGGCGGTGGTTCCCAGACGCGTGTAGAGTTCCTCCAACGGGATGGCATGTTCGTCCTAAAGTCTACTTTGAAGCAAGAAGAGAATGTAGCCTACCAGTTCGATGTCCTTCTTCAGATCGTCGAGCTTCTTGTTGTCCTTTTTTTTACAGCAGGACAGCATTCTCCGGCGGGGGCACAACTACCAAGTCTTCTCTTGGATACCGAGCTTTCAAAAAACATTTTAAAAACAAAATAATCAGAAAGTTTGCTTAAGTTTTCTTCAAAAAGTTTCAAAAGAAAGCGAGTCTATACTAAGCACATACCTTCGTGTAGTGACTGGGTTCTACAGTACGGGGGCTCAATGCCAGTGATAATCTAATTCTTCCAAATCTGTTCGATTTCTACTTCCTTCTGTCCAAATGTCGTGATCCTTTCCTCCCATTTCAACCTGTCCGCATTCCCTCCAATCGAGGTACCGTGACAGAAGCAACGTTCTCCCAAACTGACTCGATTTGGCTTGACTTGCCAACAATTAGTGTGCGCACAAAATAACGCACACTAATTGGCAATATTGGCTTCAGACAGACAGACACACAGACAGAGACGCGCGGACATTTTTAAATAGATGGTACTCTTTCAGTTTCCTTCGAAATCCTTTATCGCTCTCGATGATTTTGCTTCAATCCGAGACATGGTTGTCTTCCTGGACGCTCTGAAAGAGAACAAGACGGAATACTTGAGCTATCACGAGTGGAGGAACGACTACGAGTGAGTCTACAATCTGACAGTGCAAACAGTCAATTTCAGAGTGACGGACGGGCGAGACGAGGTTGGGATATGTGCTCTATGTCATCGACTCCGTCTCCCTTCCATCCGGTCAAGAAGCTACAGTAATCTGGCCAAATGGTTTTCCACGTCGACATGTGACAACAGCTACGCCTTCAAGTATCTCAAATAACGCGAGATTTCTCGCTGTTCCGTGAACTACGGGTCATTGTACTTTAGTAAAAACAATTACTTCATGAAGTATTCGTTCATATGCTTGTCGTTTACTTGTCCAAAGATCCCTAGTTTCCTTTCCTTAATCCTCAATCTAGTTCAAAATGTTCAAAAGTTTGTGTGTGTGTCTAAAGCCCTAATTGCCAATTTATCAGTTGCTTCGTGACAGCAATTACGTAAGTCAAGCCAGTTTGTAAGATAGCCTCGCTGGGGGACGTTGCTTCTATTATGCTAGATCGACTAAAGAAACATATGCGCACAAGCTGAAGCGAGAGGAAAGATCTGATCAGGGTGACAGCAGGGAATAGAAACCGGGTAAAGTTCAAAGGATCAGTATGTCACCTGAGCCCCCTACGGGCGATAGCATTACTTGTTGTACAAAGTCTATTTAGAAGCTCATGCGAAGATCCACGAAGTAGCTTCCTCTCTCCCGAGTCTTCTTTTACCTGTTCGGATTATCAATGAACTATTTTCACATTTTTAGACGACTATGCTTGTGATTTACTAGTGTGTATATGGGACCTAGGGTTTAGCAAAAAACCTACACGAAGGTATTCGCCGGTCTTTGGGTGGATAAAGATAGCAGTCAGGTCAGACCTTACCCTCTTTTTTATGACCGATTGGCCACAATTCGAAGTTATCGTATTGCAGAATAAACAAAGCTCATCTGGCGGAATTAGCTAACGACTCTGTCGTAAAGACGACAATAAACATTTTGAAGATCAATTTATGACAGGAAGACTAATACGGGACGGAGCATTGTGCAAAGGACGGGACCCATTTAGCACGTCAACATTGACTACTCATTTAAGTTTTGGTTAGAGGACTGTCCGACTGGTTTGAACGAGGGTCCACGAAAACGAATAGGTTACGGTAATGATCTCTTGTCATTGAGCAAACCGTACCAAGATTCGAATAACCAAATAGCCAAGTTTTCCCGTTTTCTTGTTTTCCTTGCGTTTGTTATTGCTCCTACCAAGTTCCCTTCACAGAAAGAACTTAAGGTATCTAAATTTCGTACATTAACATAACATAACTACGTTCGTACCGCTCTGAACATGGATGAAAACTCAATGTCCGAGATCTACATTGGGAACTTGCCATCGAACACTGACGAGAAGTCTCTGGAAGCCGCGTTCTCCTTCTGTGGAAAGATTGTTCAGGAAAAAGCTTTGGTGGTCAGCTACAGGAATCTCGGTGTGCTACGAGCTTATGGATTCATTACTTTAGAAGATCCGGTGTCCGTTAAAAGAGTTTTGGGAATCAAATAGGAACAGAAAAATGAAATTTCAGGCACAAGGGTTTATAAAAAGCGTTTTGGTGGACGAAAAGGAGCACATAGGCTACCCCCTCGTCATTTACCCAGCCATGGAACACAGATATTGCGCCGAAATCGCAACACTGGAAACAGTGTCGGAGCAAGAAATATTAAACGAGATTCGGTTATGGAGGGAGTTTTCACGAATGTATCTAGTACAAGAACAGGGGAAATTCTGTTCTTGTCTGCGTTGATTTCAAATCCGAACAAGCTCGTCAAAAGGTCAGTGATCGGAGTTCTGTAACTGGTGGTAATCGTCGGGATAAGCACAGTTAGGCTATGGATACTTTCAGCATGATTGCCACCGAATACAACGGAACAAGATCTTCGAGCCATGTTCAAGCTTTGCGGACCCATCGAGACCATAACAATAGAGAATGTGGAGAGCTACTTGAAGAGGGGCAACATAGTTTTCATGACGAAACAAGGCTCTGAACTGGTTAGGTCACGGTTTCCCAGGGAACACATAGCAACGTTCAGGCAGAGAGTTTTAATGGATCCTTAGTGAACAACTGGCCGGCTCCTATCAAGCTGTATCGGCCGTGCTTAGGAAAATACGATGCTGTAAAAGAATGCTTCCACCTTGGGTAATATGAGAATTGCTTAGGAAGCGGACTTTAAATATGGTGTTCGAGTCAGCTACTTCGGCTCGAATGCCACTTTTACTTTTTACCAGCTATCTCCGACGTCTTCACCCTCCTTCTCCTTTCAGTTTGCACTGGTGACTGCGCTGCTTCGTAGTAACAAAAGGCTTCATAGGGACAAATGCCTAGAGCGGTTGACTTGCCACTCAATTTGAAAAGCAACTGTTTCTGAACAACAAAACTTATAGACAATATAATTGGTTCGCTTGTGACCACGGACAACAAATAAACAGATAGGGTCTACCATAGAAACCATTGCGCTTTAGATAGTAGAGATGTGTTTCAAAGCAAATTTAGTGATTTTAATTTGATTGATGAACCCGAGGCAGCCATTTGAGTCGTCCTCGCTGTCTCCACAGCCACGGGTTTCTTATTTGGGACTTGAACATCTTTACTCGCTGCTACCTGAAAGACTACGAGACGCATCGTCTCCAAGCTGGTGCAATAGCCCTGTATACTCAGAGTCCCGACAATCTTTCGTCTTCTCATCCTTACGCATAGACCCTCTAACCCACAAGCTATACATTTATGAATAAATATGTTCATTTTGCGATCCTCGTTTTGTTAGAACCCAAGAGACACACAAAGAGAGATATAGATCACACCGGGATGGCTCGTTGGAATAACTGGGATCTAGAGAAATTGGGACACGTCTGTTAGAATTGAGCAATTCCGTGGTAGAGAAAAGCAGAAAAAAGAGTTAAAGAACTATGGATAACCGGCGAGGGAAGAGACACGTAAGGAGAAAGAAGGGCTCTCCGGGGGGAAAGAGATCAAAAAGAAAACGGAGTCTTGTGCTCAATCTGCGGCCTTCTACCGATATGTGCAACAATAACAACGAGGTGAAAAACAAGAAATTAAAGCCGGGAGGTAAAGCTATACGACAGGCGTCTCACACGTTGGAGGAATCTTCTCCTCGGCGTGTTCTGACGGATTGATGGCTGTTGGTGGGGGATTGTCGGGCATGGCTCCGCCGTAGAGTATCAACGCACAGATGAGAATGATCATGGCCAGGAGCTGACCAACGACGGAGAAGGTCAGGAACAAATCCGCGAGCAGCTTGTTCGAATAGAGGAGACAGCTTCCAGACTGAATTCGGTTTTGTAAGAACTTTCTGCACTGTCCCCTTCCTTAGCCCATGCACGTCTGCCTTTAGTTTACTATAGACCCTGAGCCTGTCAATAAGTATTTCCTTGAACTGCTTTTTGATTTACCGGGGCAGATCTAATCTTGCGATTTCCCCTATTCTAGCAGTAGGTATGTCTGCTGTCTCTTGGCAGAGCACAACATGCCGCCGGGGGGTCGCTCTCACTGCCCTGCTACTTACACCCATGTCGTTCTGTTCCTCTTTGTCAATTGTCAAGTAGAGTCAAGTAGAACTCTATGGCTCTAGTAGAAAGACAGTTTGAACTTCTGAGTTTGACTGTATCTCTGCTTATCTGGGAAGGATTTCAATCGATCATGCCGAAAGTTGTACGTCGAGGCAAGTAGATAAACTGTATCTGGAGCAGGATTCTCGGCCTCTGTCAGTAAATGAAAAGAGGTACAACCTGTTAATCTTCTTAGTGGCGATCCCTAGTTCTTTGCTTCCCCCAAGCACCTCTGTTCTTCGACTTTACCCCTTACCTGTGAGTCACACGGTTCCGATTGATATCGAATGCACGAGACGTCAAACATCCACCCGAAAAGAACGGGTGCTGGAATCGTTCCGATCAGCCGGACCAGGATCCATTGAATTCCCAGGGCAAAAGATCTCTCGCTGTACTCGACCGTTCTGAAACATGTGTGAACTCTTTGTCTCTCTTTCTACTCACCTCAGAATGACAGAGATCAAGGGAACACCGACTGCAAAGGTACAGAAGGAGAGTGGGATGAAGAGTATGAGGAATCCGGTCAATCCGTGGCATTTACTCTCACACAGTCCTTTCTTGACTCGTCGCGGTGTTTTCCTAGTAGTCTCCGGGACACAGTTACAGCCCGTATACTCTTTTGTCTGAGGATTATAGACATCCGGACAGCCGGCATGACACGGCGAGTAGAAGCTGAGCTGTCGTTCATCCTGGAACTCGGCACAGACGGGTCGATACTCGGCCTCACTGCACGAACAGTGAGCGTTGCAGCTGGCAGCTAGAGAAAAATCGGAGTCGGAATAATTCCCGGTCCAGATGTTGCCCTCATCGTCTGGGTAGGAAGAGTCGACACCGACTAGCGGATCGTGAGGACAGTAGATTGTGTACATCGGGGTAATCAGAAGAGAGACCAACAGCAAAGCAATGGCTAACTTCAAGGTCTTGACACAGTTCAAGGTGAACTTTTGAATGATGACTCCCGAACAGATACAGCCCACACCAGCCATCGGAACCATAATGAATCCGATCAGTAGATTGGCCTTGCTCGGCGCTACGCTGAACTGTCGCTCCAGATATTTCGACATGAAGGAAGAGGCTCCGGTAACCACCAAGCCTAAACAATTGATGGGACCATGGATCTTAGTACGTACTGTCTATGGCCATGGAGAAGGTAATGATCATGAAGGGTCCGTTGGTCAGAATCCGATAGATAGCTATCGGAATGTGCCGGACATCGAGCCAGAGCTTGTACCAGAGAGGACCACGGGGTCTGGTAGTGATGTTGGAGTAGAGGAGAGAGTCTTGCTCCGCTGCAAAAAATGGATTTGAACTATAAGTGATGGAGGTAGAGGAAGTCGCGGTCGGATCTCCAGTAGACAGTCTACGCAGTTACGTATGCGGGATTTTCGAGAAGAATACAGCATTTTTAACTTTTTGATGCTCTGCAGAGTTGTAGAGCAGATCAAAAGCTACAACTTTGTAGAACATCTCAAATTTTCCCAATGCAGTCGTGACCCCGAAAGTATTGTATTTCAGTGCGGGATACTTCTATAAAACTTACCAGGAGCATCACTGTAGATCGCTGCAGTTTTGTTCGTTCCCGGCATTCCACAACACTCTGGAGTTCTACGTCTCCCTGATTGGGAAGCTTCTCGAAGACGAGTTCGATGCCATTTCAGGGATTCGGGTAACACTTTCGGCAGACACAGAAGCCAAGGAACGGCCAGAAAGCCTAGACAAGAGGCTATGATAAATCCGAGCCACCAGGCTCCGACCCAGGATGGATCCGACTCATCTCCAGATACTCTAAACAGGCTTTTGTATTCTCTTCGCAAATTTTAAGTACCTAAGAATCTGTTCGGCTGGTAGGTGCCAGAAGTCAGTATGGAAACGGAGAAAGGCACTCGAGGTGAGGAATCCAGCTGCTGGGCCGAAGATGGCGAAAGAGTAGAAGATTCCGATAAGAAATGACGACAGAACTGGCCCGACATTCTCATCGATGTAAGAGACTCCAATTGTAAAGAGCGGCGTTCCACCAATTCCATGTAGGAATTGGGCGAAACAGAACAGAAACACGTAGCGGAATTTGCCTTGAGAACTCTGTCGATCAATGGGACAAGCAGCCGTCAGAGATTCGGCCACAGGTTGACTGTTGTTACGAAACACTAAAAATCTCTAGAATTAGGAAATGAAGTCTCTGACTACCGTTAGAGACAGCACACGTGCTCAGAGAGTCATTCCCATGTCCAGCTGAATAGCTGTCGGCCAGGAGATGCGGTGTCGAGAAGAGGAAACTTCCCAGCGCCATCAGAGCCAGACCACCGGCCAACACGTTCGGTTTACTGTGTCGACCACCGAAATAGGACACTGGAATGCAGAAGAGGACGTATCCGAAGTCGTAGAACTGAAATATTTGTATTGCATACTCGTCCTGCGGCACAGCTTTGCCCGTGTGGCCCAGTCGGTAAGTGATCCAATTGCGGTTCGATGGGTGACGGGTTCGAGTCCGATAAACATTTTCGTTTTGAAACAGGTTAAATTGTGCTTCATGCCTCAGTTTTCAAGGGTTCAAACTAGCAATTTGAGCCTACCTGAACTATCCTGCCCATCGTACTCGTGCTTAGTTTGTATCGTCGTTCAATTGAAGAAATAGCGGAGGGGACTAGACCGTTGATCAGCATACCCTAGAGCTACCGTTTCCTAGTAAAACAAAAAGCCTGTACCTGTATTAAGCAGTACCAGCATAACAAAATCATCATCCAGCCTCTCGTGCCAAGGAATTGCAGCCATGTAGGCCTGTATTTCCCGACTCCACATAGAGACTCCTGGGTCAAGACGCTCATTTCCTTCTCAATGAGCTCGTTTTGTTTTTCCTAAATAGGGGGGATGAAAAGTGTTTTAGAACGTGGGAGAAGTGCGTCTTTGGCCGACAGAGGAGATGCGTCAGCCTCTTTCGCCCCCCGTTTGCACAGTCAGAATCAGTACAATTTGGAGAAGGGGGTGGGTCCCCCTCTTCCATAGAAATGAGTCAACTCACCATCCACTGTGTGTCCTTCACCCGTCGGACTCGTTGCACATCGCGTGGCGGAATGCCTTGACTCGCCTGACGGCTGTGGCTCCTGGAAGTTTTGGTTATAAACTTGGAAAAACGACATCTGGCTCTAGGACATAAACACACTCTTAATGTGAGTTTTGAAATAGATTTCAGTCTTTTGAAAACATGTTTTGTTTTTATTTTGGTGTTTGGGGGGAAGTGTGACTCTCAGTCTGGGAATGAGAGGACTCTTCGTCGTGTGACTCGCTTTCTAGGAAACTGACTGGTCAATTAGAGAATGATCGAGAATAATATGAAACAGTCAATGTTCCTAAAACTGCGTATGTTCTCTTTCTAGTCTCACTTTCGAACACTGATCGTCTGCCGACTGCGTTAGTATAGCCACTTCCTATCTTCTCCTGTCAGTCTGTCCTTTTCCAAAACAAGTCTATTTGTATTCCATCCAAAGTTCTCAAACAAGCTTTGCCTTATTCTGTCTCTAGATTGAAGGCATCTTTTGCCTTGTCCTTGGCCATCTCTCCCTTTCTGTCAACTGGTTTCAACCGGTCACTTTCTTCCACATCCCTGTCCCTCTCTAGCCAAAATCTCTATGTCATCCTCGAATGATGTCCTAGCCAACTTGTCTCTTCCAATTGTCGGTCTAGACTCTTCTTTCCTCCTGTCTCTGTCAGTCTGCTCCTGTCAGGAGGTCTTCAGCTTGATGTTCCGAAACTGTATTGTTTCCCAATCTTGGTTTATCCACCCCCTGTCCAGAATGGCAGCTACCAAAACAACCACTCTCGAACTACACTTTTCAATCTTCCTGCTCCATTCAACCGGTGAATTTCTCTTCCAGAATCTGTCAGCAACCTTTCTCCTATCCCTGCCATTCTACAGTCAGCATAAGGCTGGGGGTAATTCTGTCTTGATTACTAGATACTCGTCCTGAGTTACACTAATAAAAGTTTCTTTTTAGAGAGGAAAATGCGTTCCGTGTAGTACAAAAGGGTTGGATCAACTCTAGCCTTCATACGATAAAACACTCACCATTTTATGCGTGCCTGTCTAGCTGGCGGAGCTCCCAGCTCACCGGGGGCCGACCGCGTTTCCGCATCTGGATCCTCGCCCTCACTGATCATACTGGAGCATACAGCTGCAAAGGAATCAATAGATCTGTGAGAAAGAGAGCTGATTGTGAAAGAGAGAATGAAGTCTCGCGCCCTTATGGCTTCATAAAGGGCCCGACGCGCAGGTGGCAGTAACACTCTACAATTATGGCCGTAAAACTCGGAGCGAGCGACGGGGTGGAAAATGAGTGGACTGTTTATAGGGAATTGAGGTTGTGAAAGGAGAGTGTTCGGACAGATGGCCAATGACGAGAGCGCGAGAGGCCGAAGAGAAAGAGTGGTGACGATAAATGAACCTCATTAGACGAGACTCAATTCGATAAGAATTCCTCATTTAAGGACCCCGCCGAATATAAATGAAGGAGTTCGTTTTGTGTGTATAGACGTTTAATTAAGTCACTTTTCAGGACATGCTGGACGAATTTCACTCCCACTGAAAGAGAATGAGAGCAGCTGCTGGAGCGTTTCAATCAGCCCCAAACAGACCAGGGACCCCGGCGCCTGAATTATGGACATAGAAAACGACGGGGGTGGATGGAGACCGAGAGAGGCAACATTTTTACTCAATGAGATGGCAACAGCTCTCAGACTATCGGTCAATAAAAAAAGATAGTCGCTACCATAACCCATGTCTTTCGTGACGGAACCCACGTTCAAGCCAGGGTGTACCAGTCCTTTGACCAAAACTTGGCTGTGTATTCAATGTTCGCGTGCTAAACGGGTCCCACTACGAAAACAATTAGTCACGGTAACCTTTCCTTCTTAAACAGATCATACGAGAGAAGTAACTGTCAACTAAGTTCCCTTAAACCGATCTCACTTCTTTGCATACTTGTTGCCAAGAGATAGAAGTAAAAAAAGCCAAATGGATTGAGGAGAGGGACAAGGAGTTTGATATAGTTTTAGACAATAGTGGCTTGCAGAAAAATGATCTGCTCTTGTCAAACCTTTGGGCAAAAGTTGTCAGATCTTGACATTTGTAGGGTCACAATGATAGAAACTTTCAAAAAACCAGAAGAAGAGTCAGGAACCGAAAATCAATGCAGAAAAGAAACATTTTCCCATGAGACAAACATAGCAAAAACAGACACGGAGGCGGAGGGGATGTGAATAGCAGCGCTCGTGTGGAATACCAGACAACTGTTCGAATGTATCAACAAACGCTAAATGACGTCAACCGGAAAGAAGACTTTGCATGTGAAATGGAGATTGAAAATCAGAGAAGGAAAACTCAGATGTTGATCGATGGTCGGCTGTGTGGAAAAAGGAGAGTGTCTCCCCCGCGGAAATTAAATTAGGTAAAGGTTTGCTATCTGATTGAAAAGAGTCCCACTGCGGATATCCTCCGAAGGCAGTAAACAACAAAAATTTGGAAGAAGGCCAGATGGGGGCCGAGGAGGATCTGATCACGATTTACGACACGAGGAAGGGGGCAGAGGGCGTGTCGGAACGGCCTTGAACTTTCGACGGATTGCCTATGGATCAGATTTGTTCAAGCAATGGACTTGAGCCCTCGGACAAAGTCCGTAAAACTCTTTGGAACACTAGCCAATTCCATTAGAAAAGTTCTTCTCTGAATCTGTTTCCGATCGTGGAATAGGAAATTAGGGAGGGAACCTAAGCATCCAGATGGAAAACTTCGCCTTACGAATAAAACAACTAGAAGCATTTTCGAATTGCAGTTCCGATCATGAGTAGCTACAGTATACTTGTCTCAAAAAGTTTCTTTTCTGCTTTAGACATGTTCTGCAAAGTTGTCAATAGATCTGTGAGAGAGAGTGAGAGAGAGATTCATATTCTAAAGGACAGATCACCACAATTTGCCAAAATGAAGAAACTCGAAGGTCGCACCATCGATGTCCCCGAGGGCAGCACGCACAGCTGGCAACAGGCGTCCAGCTGACAGCCGCGACCATAAATAAAAAGAACAAACGAGTGATAAGACAGTCAAAGATTATGAATTGACATTCGAGGAAAAGACACAGGTCTCTAGGGAGAGGTCTCGGCTGTGACAGCTCATTTTCTTGCCCGTCATATGGGATGTCAACTCGAAGACGAGCGTTTACAACCAGATATGTGGAATGGGGAACAGATGTTTGGATTGAGGAACAGTATAAGAAAGCTTTCATCTGTTATAGATTCCCCTTTTTTTCTTCTTCATTATGCTGTTTATGCACCGCGTGTTCACTCTTCTAGCTGTGTGCGCTGCGACTCCCATTGTATACATCTCATTCCATTACTGGTAAAAAGGAAATAGTTGTCTCAAATTGAAGAAGAGACAGTGACTCTGGGTACTAAGATATTACTAATCTTTTAGATGCCCTTGAAGCAAGATGCTTAACTTTACAATTGCAAAAGACGTCTGTAGTACATGTCAAAAGTTTTCCTAGATGGGCCATAACATAATGTTTTTAGTTTTTTAGTCAAGTTTCATGAGTGGGAACCGAGAAAAAGTTTAAGTAGAAAAAGAACAAAACGTCAGGAGCGGAAGCGACTGGCTGACACTTTGCCGTTCTGGTCAGAGCGAAGATAACACATTGTAGGTGGGGACTCTATACCTGCTGTGACAGTTTGGAGAGTGAGGCTGCAAAAGACAAGAAATCCTGACAGCAACGGAAAGACAAAATGAGCGAGCAGAGAGAATGATGCTCAAAAGATGGACGACAGTAGAGACAGGCGGACAAGGCTATCTTGGGTTGCAGATTGATTGGAAATATGTGGACGCAGTCAGACTGAGGAGCGGTTTGTTAGGGAAGAATGAACTTGGGACAGGCTAACTGAGACCTGATAAAAGTTTTTTGGATTGGCTAAAATTAGGTGTCTGGAAAAGTTTCAAATTGACTGAGAAAGGCGAACAAACAAAGAGAAAGACTGTGACCGAAAGGTATAAACTGACACCGAACAGGTTCCATCACTGACCCCTCTCATAAATTGACAACTTGTTTGTCTCTTTTTAGGACTACCTACCCCGAGGAGGCGGGAAGATAGAGGGTCAAAAATAGATGCCAAATTGGAGGGGAGATATCGCAGAAATAGGGAGCGAGGGCACGAAGAAAACAAAGCGGAAAGGCACACGCACGTTGAGAGATCGAGTTACGCGCCACGACTGATTTGACTGGAAGTGCTCGAGTAACTTTTGGCGCTTATTCTACTGCAAAGCGAGAAAGAGAGAGAGAGCAAGTAGTTCTTGCTGTGTGCACTGCGACTCCCATTGTATACACGCGAATGTAAACAGTTTTTGACAGCTCTCTTTCCGAGTGGTCAATGCCGCGCATTGCGTGTACGAATTGGCATGAGAGAGTGAGCGGGGTGGATGTAGATCGAATTACA
This sequence comes from Oscheius sp. JU75, assembly GCA_037178855.1. NCBI lineage: Eukaryota > Metazoa > Nematoda > Chromadorea > Rhabditida > Rhabditidae > Oscheius > Oscheius sp. JU75. The sequence continues at coordinate 7,694,911 of JASJZC010000006.1, read as the reverse complement.
GTTTTTTTTACCATTCTTTTAGTGTCTAGTTCTTATTGTTCAGTATTACCGAAAGTGCGTCCACCAATACCTTCGCCCAGACTAGTATGTCTCAATTCGGGCATTGCAAGGTCAAGAAAACATTTTTGAACTTGCCGATGTTCTGCGAAGTTGTAGAGCAGGTCTAAGGCTACAACTTTGCAGAGCAAAAGCGGAAAAGGGCATCTTGACTCAGAAAAGCCCGATTTCACGTGCGCTGGATTCAGGGTGAGATACAACACCAGCAAGGCCCAAAATGACATTTTCCAGTCTATCCATGTTCTGCAAAGTTGTAGATTTTAATCTCTTCTACAACTGTGTAAAGCATCACTAGGCTCGAAAAACACATCTTGACCACGAAAACTTATCGAACTCATTTGGGTAGCGGGCGAGTCAAATCTCTTCCCCGCCCGTATAGTCTCGGCTACTCAAATGACGACTCTGTGAGCTGGTACGGGTGAGCTAGCCGGCCTCCTTTAAATAAACCTAGTCAGTTCTACAAACTTTTGAGAGGTATGATTTACAAACCTTAGAAACTCATTTTAAACGAGGAAAGGCACTTAATTGGAGGAGGCTCTACGGAACGAGTAACTTTTTCCTGGACGCACTGAGACTGAGACTGTTAAAACAATTCTCTCGTGCTCCAAAGTTTCGAAGCGAGAGAAAGCAGAACTTCCGAACGTATAGGAATTACTAAAACGAGACTGAATTGTGAGTCAGACGAGGAGCAAAAAGTTCGTGAGTAGGCGAGAAATTGTTAAAACAGACTGGATTGCAGCTACCGTACCAAAAAGCAGGACAGTTTTTTGAGAAAAAATGAAAAAAATTCTAACGTTGAACTTCCTCAGAAAGATAAGTAATTCACGTCAGAAAGTTGCAAACACTTCTACCGCCAATAGTTCATGATTTCTACTACAATATTTGGGTAAAGTTTAGATGAAAATGGTCAAAAAAAGTTGGGGGAAAAGATGTACTTGTGCAAACAAAGAAAGAGGTCATCGAGGACGGGTCATTTACATGGAACTATGGATCCAGATAAGAGGGTTACCAAAAAAGACTAGCGTAAAGAAAGTGAAAATCTGCATATACAGCCAAGAGTCCCAGAGTTTCTGTCACTGGGGCTCTCCCATGGCTGTCTCTCACCCTCGCAATCGATCGCCCCGCGCCAACTCATCGTATAGCCTTGTCTTTTTTAGCTCAAAATAACGTCTGCAGTCGTCTGCCCGTGGCCTATTGTAGACACTAAGGATTTGTACGCGAGGAACTTAACTTTTTTTGTTTTGTAGATCGTTCCATTTCCCTATGCCACGAACTTTTCGAATAAGCTATTTTGAAAGGAAGAAGGCATAGGAAAGGTTTCCAAGATGAGAAGTTGACAGATTGACAAGAACATTAGCCCCCAATACGGCAATATCCTAAAGGAAAAGACTAATTTATTGAGCTTCTAAACACGGGACCAACTCAATCAATGGCCGTAAGTTGACTCATCTTCGCTACGCCAATGATATCGTTCTTGTTGGAAAAAGTCTGAGATCTGTGCAGCGGATGGTAACCGTACTGGAACAAGGAAAGATTGAGCTCGAAATCAACTATCGCAAAACCTTCGCGATGACCAATGCCTACGAGGGAAATCTGCGCTTGACAGGACATGGGCCGCCTTCAATAGCCACCCTCTTTTCCTCACCAAGAGAACTGTCCCGAGAAAAAGATGAAACGACGAGTGTACCTGCACCGTCCCAAGTCTGCTGTATGGCTGCGAAATTTGGAGCCTTCGCGCAGAGAATCGAGCCAAACTTGCAGCCCTACAACGATGTCTGGAAAGGACCATTCTCGGTATCACACTTCGGATTGTGTGAGGAATAAGGAGGCGAGAAGAAGGACAGAACTACCGAATATTCTGGACTTGGCATGAACGAGGAATCTGAAATATGCGAGAAAAGTTGCAGAGAAGGAAGGAGCAAGGTGGTCGAAAGCGACGACGGAATGGGTTCCTCTGGATCAGCGACCTCTAGGGAGACCGTGCATGAGATGGGAAGATGATCTGAAGAAAGCCTGTGGTCGTCTCGGGTCAACTTCAACCAAGTGGATGCGACAGGCAAGAGGAGGTGACGAAGAGTGGATTCGCGCTATGGAAGCGGCTAGGGAGCTATAACATGATAGGAACCCCTCGTTTCGGACAATAAAAATTTAAAAGTAAAATTAAACACAGGAAAATTTAATTACACAAATACTCTATTTTATCTAAAGACAAACAACCGCATTTGAAATTCTATCTCTCTTACGCCTGGGCGGCCAGTCCTTTCTCAGCCAGGATCTGCTTATGGTAGTCGGCCATTCGTTTTTCCAATTCGGGACGGAAGTGTCGGATTAGGCCCTGAAAGGATAGTTTTCATGATATAGAAAGAGGAGGAAAAGTACCTGAACTGGCCAGGCGGCAGCGTCGCCGAGAGCACAGATCGTGTGTCCTTCGATCTGCTTCGACAGCTCCCACATCATGTCAATTTCCGAGACTTTGGCCTTGCCGTCCACAAAACGCCACATCATCTTGTTCAGCCAGCTGCAGCCCTCGCGACACGGGGTACACTGTCCGCAACTCTCGTGCTTGTAGAAGAGAGACAGACGAGCGATGCATTTGACAATATCTGACTGAAAATAGGGGGTTTCGGTGGATAGGAAATAGTACCTGTTTGTTCATGACAATAACGGCTGCGGTTCCAAGACCGGACTGGGCGGCCACGAGAGCATCGAAATCCATTAGGACGGTGTCGCAGATGTTTCTGGTAAGGTTGAACATTGAGAAGAGTACCAAGGAAAGTGATATATTGCCGACAAAACGATAAAACCAATGCCATTACTAGTCTTTCAAGCTCGCAGGGTCCTTCGGATTGGACAAACCCTTCTGCCCCATAAAATTGCCGTATTTCAGATTCTGACACAAAAAAGAGGATAGCAAATGAGGAAAAAACGAACAGAGAGTTTTACCATTAAAATTTTGAGTTTCGGAGTTCTGCTTGCTCAAATCACATGATTTCTCAACTTTGAGTGAAAACTACTCAGGGAAATTGTATCCTGTGTTTCGAAATGATGGAAACCAGAATGCCTTTCAACAGCTTCGGGACGTTTCCTACTTTCCAGGCAGATGCTCAATTTGTTTAAAAGACAACAACGAAACACGTGCGAATCAGTGCAAGACCAAAATAAAACTGCTCTGGTGCTAGTTGTCCCCGAACAAATTATGATAAAACTTACTTGGGAAGGACCGGTACGGAAGAACCTCCAGGAATAATACCGAGCAGGTTGTCCCATCCTCCGATGACTCCACCACAATGACGTTCGATGAGTTCCTTGAGGGGGATGGACATCTCTTCCTCGACAGTGCACGGGTTGTTGACATGGCCGGAGATGCAGAAGAGCTTGGTTCCACGATTACGTTCTCTTCCGAACGAAGCGAACCATTCTCCTCCGCGTCGGCAGATGGAAGGAGCGACGGCCACGGTCTCCACGTTCGTGACCGTTGTGGGGCAGCCAAAAAGACCGATATCGGCCGGGAATGGGGGCTTCAGACGCGGTTTGCCCTGCTTGCCTTCTAGGGACTCGATTAGGGCCTGGAAATTCGAAATTTTTCAGTCAAATCATATAAAAATCGGCATCAAAGAATTGACAGCCAAGGCTTGTCCATGAAATATGGAACTCACAGTTTCCTCTCCGCAAATGTAAGCTCCAGCTCCGCGATGAACAAAGACGTCAAAATTGTAGCCCGTCCCGAGACAGTCCTTTCCTAGATATCCGGCCTAGAAACATTATTTATTGAAAAAGAAAAAACTCCAGTAAAATCACCTTGTAGGCTTCGGCAATGGCCTCCTGGAGGATAGCAGCTTCGTTGTAGAACTCTCCACGGATATAGATGTAGGCAGCTCGGGCGCCCATGGCTACTCCCCCAATCAGACATCCTTCGATGAGTTTGTGGGGATCGTGTCGCATAATCTCGCGGTCTTTGCACGTTCCGGGCTCACCCTCGTCAGCGTTGACCACGAGATACTTTGGTCGGCCGTCGAACGGCTTGTTCATGAATCCCCATTTCATGCCTGATGGGAATCCGGCTCCTCCACGTCCACGCAGCCCGGATGTTCTCAATTCGCCAAGAATCCAGTCGGAACCTTTTGTGATGATTTCCTTCGTCTTGTACCAGTCTCCCTAAACCGATTTTGTGCTATGAATTTCAAAAATAAACTCTGGACTGCGCTCCCTTCAATCGCCAATCGTGACGTCCGTACAGGTTGGTGAAAATTCTGTCAGTATCCTTCAAATTTCCGTAGCTGGTCTTCTCCACCTTCTGGGCCGGCTGAGGGGGAGCCGTAGCTGCTCCTCGCACAGCAACACGAGTAGCTGAAGCTTGATTATAGAACTATAAGAGAAAATGACTGACCTGAGGCTCCCAAGACGCGGCTTCCGAGGGAAACCATCGAGGATGCCATCTCGGCAAACCTGAAAGTAAAGCAATGAAGCTTGTAGGTGGAATTGTAAGAGAAACTTGAGGAAAAGGAGATAACAGTTAATTTCTTACTGCTGCCAAAGGAAATGAGAGGTTCCAACCGTGGATTATATCATTGTACAACCATATTCACGGTTAAATAACTTTCTTCTAGTATAGGTGATAGAAAAAGCTAGACAGACTGTTAGAGCGGTCGAAAATGGACGGAGAAAAGTTTGCCATGGCCGATATTTCTTCCACACGAGTCACACGGCCTGTTTACCTCACTACTTGAAGCTTCTTAAGTTCTTACAGGTTCTTCACTGTTTCCAGTTCGATAAATGTATTTATAAAATGTGAAATCGAGGAGAAAATAACAGGAAACACGGTTTCATCTTGGAACCGAACAGATATTTACTGAAGCAAATTTGAGCGTTTTGATGCAAAACAGACATTGTTTGACTACTTTTTTTCAATGCAGTTCGTTCAACGAATCATGTTTTATTTATTTTATTTGGAAAAACACGAACAAAAAGGAACAATGCTGCGAAAGTCGAGGAAGGATTTCCGTATGGAAATAAATCTGCCCTGCCGCCAAGATCCAAAGGGCTCCGCATTTCGTGGCGGGACCTTCTACACCGAATTGGCGGCTTTCCAAACGGGCTCGTTCTCTTTTTCCTCGCCTGAGCACAAGCTCCGGCTCATCCGATTGATTTTCTCTCGCTGTCCGAAATTATATGCATTTTGTCGTTGAGACAAACAATTTGGATGATTGCAACACGATATTCATCAGCTAAACTTTAAATGAGTGTTCGTGAAAGGTCTAAAAATAGCCTTAATGTTGTGTACAAAATTTCACAAAGAAAGTTTCGAAGATTTTATCTTGGCAACTTTGATAGCACAACGACTGTGCATACATTTTCATACATGATCAGGCGTTTTCCATGTCAAAGATATTTCCCAGTGATCGAACGGGTATCTCTTGTTTCCTAGTTTATTATGCTTCTCTCAGCAAAATCGACCGTTTTCCTGCTCCAAATCGATTAACAAATGACCTGTGCGCTTTCCGTCAATGCTTTCATAGTAAACACATGTGTCTGCTTACTTACCACCCTGAACTTGATATTCTTTCACAATTCAGCGATAAATTTTTTTTTTTTAGAAATATGGCCGCCGTCGCTCATCACGATGAAGGTGATGACAACCTCTACCCAATTGCGGTCCTCATCGATGAACTTCGAAATGAAGATGTGCAGCTCCGCCTCAACAGGTTTGCTCGCCACTTTTTTTTTAATGATAAATAACAACTTTTTAGCATCCGTAAGCTGTCCACAATTGCTCTAGCTCTGGGACCTGAGCGCACGAGAAATGAACTGATTCAATTCTTGACCGATACGATCTACGATGAGGACGAGGTACTACTTGTGCTGGCCGAACAGTTGGGAAATTTCACGCCCCTGGTTGGTCTATTGTTTATGACAGTTGAATATTTTCCCTTCACAGATTGGTGGCACCGACTGGGTCCAGTGTCTTCTCCCCCCGCTCGAGAATCTGGCCACTGTCGAAGAGACCGTCGTTCGAGACAAGGCCGTCGAGAGTCTTCGCAAAATCGCCGACAAGCATAGCACCGCCGCCATGGAAGAGTACTTCATCCCGATGCTGAAACGTCTAGCCACCGGAGACTGGTTCACGTCGCGCACCTCGGCTTGCGGACTGTTCAGCGTAGCCTATGCTCGTGTTAGTCCCAGCGCCAAGACCGAACTTCGAAGGTATTTTTTTCTTGAATATGGAAAACATGTTTTTAGCCAATTCCGCCAGCTGTGTCGTGATGATACTCCCATGGTCCGTCGCGCCGCGGCCGGAAAACTCGGAGAGTTCGCCAAGGTCGTGGAAAAGGACCAGCTGAAGGAGGAGCTCTACGGCTGTTTTGCTGACCTGGCCAACGATGAGCAAGATTCCGTTCGACTGCTGGCTGTCGAGAGTTGCGTCGCCATGGCTGCTCTGGTAAACGAGGAGGCCAAGAAGAGCCAAGTCCGTCCAGTTTTAACCTCGTTGATTGACGACAAGAGCTGGAGAGTTCGTTTCATGGTAGCCGAGAAGCTGACGGAGCTGCAGGCCTCGCTTGGCGAGGAGATGTCCGAAAATGACCTTCTTCCAGCATTTACAAATCTCCTGAAGGACCCAGAAGGCGAGGTTCGAAGCGCCGCTGCCCAACGAATCCAGGGTTTGTACTTTTACAAATCCCCTTTCAATATCGTCTTCAGACTTCTGCGCCAATCTTCCAAAGGCCAACCGCGAGCAGCATATCAAAGACGAGATTCTGCCCGTCGTTCGCGACCTCGTAACAGACCCAAACCAACATGTCAAGACCGAACTGGCCGGTGTGATCATGGGCTTGGCCCCTCTGGTTGGCAAAGACAACACAGTCAATCTCCTGCTCCCAATCTACATGCAGCTCCTGAAGGACAGCACCGCCGAAGTACGACTCAATATTATCAGTAGTCTTGACAAGGTTTGTTGCTTCTCCGCTTCTTAAAAAGTCACATATATAGGTCAATGAGGTCATCGGAGCCTCGCAACTGTCGCAGTCTCTGCTCCCGGCTATCGTGGAGTTGGCTGAGGATAGCAAATGGCGTGTTCGACTGGCCATCGTCCAATTCATGCCCCTGTTGGCCAGCCAGTTAGGCCAGGAATTCTTCGACGAGAAGCTGCTCAGCCACTGTCTGACCTGGCTCACGGACCACGTCTATGCTATTCGCGAGGCCGCCACAGGAATCCTGAAAGAGCTCGCGCAGAAATTCGGCGGAGAATGGGTCACCAAAAACCTTATTCCCAAAATTCAAACGCTGTCAAAGGTAGTCGCAATTTTTGTTAGGTAAAAATGTAATTTCAGGATTCCAACTACCTCCACCGAATGACTTGCCTCTTCTGTCTGAATACATTGAGCGAGGCAGTGGGCAATGATCAGACCGTGCGCGACATTCTGCCGATTATCAAAGAGCTGACCGGCGACAATGTACCGAATGTTCGCTTCAATGTGGCCAAGAGTCTGCTCCGGATAGGAAAGGTCGTTAGTCCGGCAGTTCTCCAGTCAGAAATCAAGCCACTCCTGACCAAACTTGCCGCCGACACCGATTTTGATGTCAAATTCTTCACGGAAGAGACTAAGAATGGTCAGTTTCCCATGCGTTTTCAACTAAAATGGCGTTTTCAGCTCTCGGCCTGTAACCATTCAATGATCTGCGCTTCCTCAATCCGATACCGACGAGCCAACTACGATAACTCTATTTACTGTATACATGATTGTGCTTACAGGCAATTCGCAATTGAATCCCGGCTTTTTTTTTGTGTACTAGTGCTTAGTCAATTTGCTCTCCAAATTCTTCCTCTCTCTATCCTATATTATTTTACCCTGTCACGTGTTTCCAATAAACATTACCCTAGAAGTCTTTTCAGATTGAATGGTTTTGTCCGTTTGTGGCGGTTTCTTGTCGTTGTGTGCACTTTTCTCTAATTGACGGCCTGTTAAATGTAGTCTTATCTTGATTTTTGAACTGTTGCTCAACGGACGGGACCGGCTCTCAGTCTTTGAGTCATTCCCCTCTTTGACCGTTCGCTCTCCCTATTTCGCAATCAGGGGCCGTCAAAGTGATGTAACTTGACTGGGAGTAATATAAAATAGCTGGGAGTGGAATAAACAAGTAAATTACCTCGGCTTGGTTTATTTTCAGCTATATTTTCTTGTGAGAAATGTCGGCGCATACCAGCTGGACTTGTTTATCAAACCTTTTTCGCCCCAATTTCCAATTTTCTTAGTAAAAGTTCTGCCTTTGCGTGTTTTTTTATTTCTACCTGTCTTCTGCACACTGGAAGCTGTCTCTGATCAATTTTTAGACGATTTTTTGTCACTAAAGTGCCTCTCACTCATGTAAAGGTCTGTCTTTCCCCGACATCTAGTGATGAGATCGAAAAACTTGAGCTAGTTTTTTATTAGAAAATCTTATGCTATTTTCTGCTTCAGTCCTTTTCTCACATAAACTCATGAGTTTTCAGTCATGACTGGTGAGAAGGTCAAGACAGAGAAGGAACTGAAAAAGGAGGCCGAGAAGGCGGCCAAGCTGGCCAAATTCGAGGAGAAGCAGAAAAAAATGGCCGAGAAGGCTGCTGCTGCCAAGGACAAGCCCAAGGAGGAGAAGGAGGCGAAGAAGAAGGAGATACTGGAGTATACTTCGGCCACCAAGCTTGGCGAGAAGAAAGGTAGCCTTTTTCTCAATTTTTCACCAAAAAAAATACAGATACGAGCTGCGAGATGCCGTCAGCCTACAGTCCGAAATACGTCGAGGCGGCCTGGTACGAGTGGTGGGAGAAGCAGGGCTTCTTCAAGCCGGATTATGGTCGCGAGAGCGTCACGTCAGTTTTTGTTTTTCCCGCGTAAAATAGACAAAATTTAGGGCTCCAAACCCGAAAGGCTACTTCACCATCTGCATCCCGCCGCCCAACGTTACAGGAAATCTACATGTCGGACACGCACTGGCCAATACGCTCGAGGACACGATGATCCGCTTCAATCGGATGCTAGGCAAGACGACTCTGTTCGCCCCGGGCTGCGATCATGCCGGAATCGCCACCCAGGTCGTCGTCGAGAAGAAGCTCCAGCGCGAGAAGGGTCTCAGTCGGCACGATCTTGGCCGTGATCGCTTTCTGCAAGAGGTCTGGCAGTGGAAGAACGAGTAAGGGAGTCTCATGACCGCATAATTTCAATTTTAAGGAAGGGAGACGTCATCTATGACCAGATCCGCAAGATGGGAGTCTCGGTCGACTGGGACCGGGCCTGCTTTATGATGGACCCGAAAATGATGCGTGCCGTGACAGAAGCCTTCATCCGGATGCATGAAAATGGCACAATCTACCGCAGCAATCGGCTGGTCAACTGGAGCTGTGCTCTTCGGAGTGCCATCTCCGACATCGAAGTCGATAAGCACGAACTGCCTGGAAGGACCCTGCTCTCGGTCCCTGGGTACACGGAAAAGATCGAGTTCGGAGTCATCGTCTCCTTTGCCTACAAGATCAAGGGAAGCGGTAAGTTGTCGGGCTCTTTTTATTTTTCTTCCTTACAATACTATTTTGTTCTTGCAACTTGTCCTTCTAGATGTCCATTTCGAACATCAACTGTTTCTGTGTGATCCAGTGACCTGTCAGCCAATTTCGCCTTCAGTTTCTGACAGCCATTTCACGTTTGACATACCCCTCGAGTTTTCTTTCCGCATTTCTCTGCCAACTTGTCTTCATTTTTTTTTCGGTTATATTCACCTTGTCCAACCTGTATTTTCTTGATGTCAACTTGTCCACTTTGCCTATATCTTTAACTGTTCGACCTATCATGGGCTTTGCGTCCGATCACGACTTTGACAGACTTTCTATATATGACAGTTTGTTCGTTACCGCAACTGAAGTTATATGATTGCAAAACTTAGAGCTCTAAAGCTGACTTATGATCTATTTACAGGAGAAGACCGCTTGTCCTGTACTTCCCACAAACACAATACGCTCTCAATTCTTTGCTGAACAAACTGTTTTCAGACGAAGAAGTCGTCGTCTCGACGACCCGTATCGAGACGATGCTTGGCGATTCGGCCATTGCCGTCCATCCGGAAGACAACAGATACAAGCATCTCGTCGGCAAGGTCTGCACACATCCGTTCATCAATCGCGATCTGCCCATCATCGCCGACAGTTTCGTCGAGCGTGAATTCGGAACAGGAGCTGTCAAGATCACTCCGGCTCACGATCACAACGACTACGAGGTCGGAATGCGTCACAAGCTGCCCTTCATCACCTGCATCACCGATGACGGTCTGATCGCCCCGAACTGTGGTCCGTTCACCGCAATGAAGCGCTTCGACGCCCGACAGGCTGTCATGGAGGCGCTGAAGGAGAAGGGGCTCTACAGGGACAAGAAGGACAATGCCATGGTTGTTCCTGTCTGCAGGTGCGTCGAGTTTTGCAACTTTCCTTTTCCTCGCTACGTTCAAATTTGCGCGCCGATACCCGATCGATCCAACCCCAGTTTTCAGTCGATCCAAGGACATTATTGAACCGATCCTGAAAGCCCAATGGTACGTCAAGTGTGACCATATGGCCAAGAAGGCCATCAAGGCTGTCGAGAGCGGCGAGTTGAAACTCATTCCCGACTTCCATGTCAACACCTGGAACAGGTGGCTCGAAAACAGCCGGTTTGCCTGTTTTTACCGTCTTTTTATATAGAAGTTTAGTGACTGGTGCATTTCTCGCCAGCTTTGGTGGGGACACCGAATCCCTGCCTATCTCGTCACTGTTGAAGGCGAGCAGAGCCCGGATGCGTGCGATGACCGGAACTGGGTCTGTGCTCATACCGACGAGGAGGCAAGGGAGAAGGCTGCCAAGAAGCTCGGTGTTGACCCTAAGAAGATCTCGCTGAAATGGGGTGAGTGTTTTGAAAGTGCTTGGTTAGATGCTCTGTTCGTTCTTTGAAATCCTATTTTTGAGCTCAAAAAGAATCCTTTACAACGTATAATCGTTTGTAATTTTTTCGGTCATATTTCAACTCCTATTAAATTTAGCAGATTCTTTAACACACTAGTCTCAAGAAACATGGCTAGGAGGTATATAAGTGGCGAACATTATTCGGATGAACAGAGCAAACTACCAAAATACCACCAGTTTTTTTTCATTCTGCTACATTAAAACCCCGTTCAGATGAGGACGTCCTGGACACGTGGTTCTCCTCAGGCATGTGGCCATTTGCCATCTTCGGCTGGCCCCACAACACGGTCGACATGGAAGCCTTCTTCCCCTCGCAGGTCATGGAAACCGGCCACGATATTCTCTTCTTCTGGGTCGCCCGAATGGTCTTCATGAGTCAGGAACTGACCGGCAAACTTCCCTTCAAGGAAGTCTATCTCCACGCGCTGATTCGTGACGCGCACGGACGGAAGATGTCCAAGTCGTTGGGAAATGTCATCGATCCGCTCGATGTCATTCATGGAGTCACACTAGACGAGCTGAACCGGCAGTTGGCCAATGGAAATCTGGATCCGAAGGAGTTGGCCGTCGCTCAGGCCGGTCAGGCCAGAGACTACCCGAATGGAATTCCGGAGTGTGGAACGGATGCTCTTCGTTTCGCCCTTCTGGCCTATACTAGTCAGGGAAGAGACATCAACCTGAACGTGCTTCGGATTCAGGGATATCGCTTCTTCGGGAATAAGGTAACATTTCTTGTTCTCACCAAACTTCTGAATGCGCTATGTACCCTCCGCCATTGAACGAGAAAGGAATGAGCACCAGAACCAGACATTTTCGCTGACTCTAGTGGGTGTCCGATTTTCGATTAGCTGGACCATGTTTGAACACCTCCCTTATTCGCCTTCGTTTTTCACTGATATGTGGAACGAAGCAGAAAAATGAGCAGGTTTTTCGTCTTGTCGTGCTTGGCCTAAAATTTGCAACATTTAGCCTTCTTTATTGCGTTTTTTTTCAGATTTGGCAAGCTGTCAAGTTCACGCTGATGCAGCTGGGAGACGGCTACAAGGCCAAGGAGAGCTTCAAGTTGTCAGGCAAGGAATCCCAGCTGGACAAATGGATTCTCTCTCGATGCGCCTATGCTGTCCAGCGGTGTCATGACGGTCTGGCCAAGTTCCAATTCACCGAATTCACTACGGCAGCCTACAACTTCTGGCTCTATGATCTCTGCGACGTCTATTTGGAGGGCATCAAGCCGATAATCTCTTCTGGTTTGTTATTTTCCACATAGCTTAGTCGGATAGCGCTCCGATTCCGAAGCAAAAAATGTCGGGGAAAAAAAACCCCGTAACTCTTTTTTTCCTCTTTATGAGATCTTCCGAAATACCTTCAGAAGGTTTTTAATCTTTTATTGGGTCTAATCAGGTGTTTTTTAGCAACTTCATTTTGCTCAAACTTTGTAAAATGTCCACTTTCCAGGAGATGAGACTGCTCGCGAGAGCTCCCGAGCCGTTCTGCTGCATTGTGTTGAGACGGGACTGCGTCTGATCTCCCCGGCCATGCCCTTCATCTCCGAGGAGCTCTGGCAGCGTATTCCGCGCGCCTCCAACGCCGATCAGTCGATCATCATTGCGCCGTATCCCGAGCCTGAGCAGTACCCCTACTACTGCGAGAATCTCGAGGCTGAGGTCACCTTTGCGATGGAGATTGTCAAGACAGTTCGGTCACTCCGTTCCGACTACGAGCTCACGCATAAGACCAAGGCCGATCTCTACATTTCCGTCTCTTCCGCAGAGAGCCAGATGTCGCTGACGCCACTAGGAAATCTGATTGGAACGCTGGCTGCTTCAAATAAGGTTTGTTCTTATTTTACAAAATTGATCATCGGGATATTGGGCGATTTCGACTCCATGTTAACCTGGAAAGCCATAACTGAAAAAGTTGAGACACTTGCAATGTTATTGCAAGACAGGGTTCTTCATAAAGCTTTGTTATCAGAAGAGCGTCAGATTAGGTAGAATACCAAAAGAGTGGCTAGAACAAATATTATTTTTTTTTACCTATCCTTATATTCCCAGGCCTTGTTTTTTTCACGTAAAGCTAGGAAAGCATGCGTAGAAACCGAAATTTGGATTTAAAAAAAAGAAGAACCTGAGCTTTTGAAATGGTTCTACGGTCGATGGTTCAATACTGTTCCCTTTTTGTCTATTTACAAACAAAAACCTTCAACTATTCTTCTATCCGATTTCAAACTACCCACGTCGCATACATCAGATGCATACAACTACTTGAAAAAAGATACCTAATTGAACTCACTTTTAGTCGAGCAAGCTTACAATTTCCAGGTCACCGTTCTGCTCTCAACCTCCTCCGAAAAGCCACCGGCGGGCTGTGCACAGATCACTCTATCTTCTCTCTGTACCATCTTCATTGCTCTCCAGGTTATTTATCCATTTATAGCTCAAAAATTACTTTTCAGGGAGTCATCGACGTCCAGAAGGAGCTCGCAAAGCTGAACGCGAAGAAGGAGAAGAACGACCAGGCGATTCGCAAGCTCTCCGAGCTGGAAAAGGCCCCCGACTACGAGACGAAGGTTCCTCTGGGTATTAGGACGAATAATCAGGAGAAGAAGGACAGTCTGCTGGGCGAGAACAAGAGTCTCGAAGCTGCCATTTCTGCCCTCGCCGCCTTATAAACTAATTTTCCTTGGATTGGGCCTGTTATTGTTATGTTTTTCTCTCTTTCTTCAAAGTAAATTATTTTTGTTGCTACCGAGCCCTTTTGTTTGGAAATGCTTACACTTTGCATCTTTCTACTCCTCAATTTACTGTTTGTTCCACCCGTGCACTGAGCTATTCGTACTGGGTTAGGTTGGAAGAGCGAAACGCGTCGAAGTTATTTTGGACCGTGTTTTTTCTTCGATATTTCGCTTTCCAATTGCTGAATAGCCAGTTTTCACAGTTGGACTGAACGGGAAAGCAATATACGTAGGAGTAGGACAAAGTTTATAGGAACAAAATTTGCAAACGTCCCTTGGGGTTAATATTCTTGTAAATATGGTTATAACCTAAGAAACTTCTCCCATGCCTTATTCTTCTCAAAATAACTTGATGGAAAAGTTTGCTGAACCCATGTCGTGTGGTTCGAGTGACACCTTTTAGCCATACACCAGCTGTTTCACAAAAACTTCGAAATGCTGCAACGACTCTCACTCCATAAATATGATTGCATATTATTTTATTTATTGCAATTATCTAGTCTTCGACTATTGCTGATCTGATGTTCTTCCATTCCTGATTGTTTTTTGTCCACCATGAGTGTCCAGCCTCTCTTTGCACTTCATCGATCCATCGTAGGCGTTGTCTTCCAGGCTGTCTTCTGCTCTCGAGTGGGATCCACTCTGATATCGTTTTTGACCATCTCATATTATTACTCATATCATATCTCATATCTCATATTATTACATCTCATATATTACTCATATCATTACCATCTCATATATGCATATTATTACTCAGCTCAAAATACTCTACGAAATAGAACCTTATTACGTTTCAAGTGTTATATACCTCAAGAAACATCTGCGCGGACTTTATCAAAATGAATCAGCCGGTTAGTATTCCAACTACAAACGAAAAGGGGTCGGGTTCGATCTCGTGAAACTCGTTTGCAATTAATGGACCTCCTGGAAACAACTTGAGAAGGTGTTTTGTACCATTTGTAGAGTCAGAATCTCTACTTTTCCTTGTTTTTCCTTTCCCTTTCGGAGGCTGAATTTTTGTTATTCAAAGAGGTAACCGGTCTTTGCCCTGAAAAATTTGGGTCGAATAGTTCCGGTGCGTACCTGGTACAGGCATAAAATATTTTCCAGAATGGAGACATACTTGACCGAAGTGCTCCAAAATCCAGAAGGCCATCAAAAATATCATCTTCGACGAAAAGGGCGATGGATCCGCGAGAATCCAAAATCTATAGCCTGTCATCGGCCGCTCGAGGATGCCGCTGCAGAAGTTGAGACAATCCTCGAGGATCTGAAACGGGCAGTCAAGGATCTAAAAGTCTCACATCTTTTCAGTCAAAAACTGTCCCAAATTCCAGAGCGAGATTCATGAGCTCTGCGAGACGGAACGGGATCAAGTCGCCTGGAGAAGACACACGAAAAATATGCACTTTGCCAAGGAAGCCGTCCAGAAATTGAGGTATATTCCTCTTCTAATCAGTTGAAATCCAAAATTAGGGTCTTTCTGGAAGACGAGGATATCAGTTTGGCCTACTGCAAACTCATGGAATGCATCAATTTCTTGCCGAATCTGGTCAGAGCGAGGAAGACCAAATTCAGATATGTTTTTATCAAAATACAGCTTTGTTCCTGCGGCTTGGGAGATAATAATAGTAGTCAGACGTCAGCTGGGATTTTTGTGGAAAGCAGGAGCTCTGTTCACATAATTTTCGCGAAAAGAGCTCTGGGAAGGCTTCTGCTATTAAAGCAACGAGACATCCGTCCGATAGCCAAGCATTGAGTTTGATGTTTTGATTGACAAGTTTGGATAATGTCCCGTTAGTCGAGCTATCATGACGGGAGCAATGTTCCTCCAACGAAGCTATCTCTCACTCTGGCTCGATTTGACTCAACTTGAAAACAATTAGTGTGCGTTAGTGTGCGCACAAAGTAACTACCTAATTGCCAATAATGGCTTCAGACACACAGATTTTTATGCAAAAGTTTGGCTGATGCCTCGTTGGGGCTCGTGACAGGTAGACGAGTCACCCTGACAGGAGCAACTGTCTCTTCAAGACATCGTCTCTCTACTGACTCGGTTTGATTCAAATTGCCAACAATTAGTGTGCGCACAAAGTGATGCACACTAATTGCAATAATGGCTTCACACACACACCCATACAAACTTTTGGGCATCTCTTTACTTCTAAAGCGCAATGGTGTCCGTCCGTTACCACAAGCAAAAAGCGGGCAAGTCACGAAATGCCCAGAGTTTAGTTGATAAGTCTAACTGCCAGCTATTCTACGGCGAAGATCAGTACAGCCGATGTGGAGAATGCTTCATTGTGGTTCCGCATCTCAAATCAACATTTATTGATACTTTCCAATTGACGGCACATTCGACCTGAGATTTTCTTGGTCGTGGTAAGTCCGTCGAGATGCCGACTACGTCTTCTATTACCGTTTCCTGAGCAGGTCTCAATAAGCCTAAATCCCGAAGTAAATGTCAAATCGCGTGAAAATACA
Source organism: Oscheius sp. JU75 (assembly GCA_037178855.1). NCBI lineage: Eukaryota > Metazoa > Nematoda > Chromadorea > Rhabditida > Rhabditidae > Oscheius > Oscheius sp. JU75. The sequence goes on along the minus strand of JASJZC010000006.1, from coordinate 7,678,679 downwards.
AGAAGGGCTCCTTTGGAGAACGACTCGTGCAAAAACTTTTCATTGTTGCGATCCTGTAGAGTGGAACTGACAAAAACCTCAATCAAACAATCTATTTGACTGTTGGGTGCCTTATGGTCCCATTGCTCGTGGAGGAAGTGGACGAGCCATACCCATCCAAGTAGAGGGACACCGGTAGCGCCAATTCCTCAGTGACCAAGATGCCGGTAGTGATCCGCACCCTCTGGACCAGACAGATCTCCTTTTCCCCAAAATTTCACCTTAATCTCAGGTTCCAGATCTCTACATCTGTGCGAGGCTCCCGGACAGTTCATTCTAGCGCTGAACCATTTCCTCGGCACCTTTCATCCAAGAGTTGACTGGCACTGGGATGCGAACACGTAAGGCATCTCACAATTTTCTCACATTTGCCTCGATTGCAGGCTGAATCCACACAATGAAGCGACTTATCCCGATGATATGTTCCTCGACGACAAGCTGATCTGCGCCCATCCGAGCAATTGGCACTTCGGGCCATCTGGAACTGGAGACATCTTCGAATGGGATCGGATTACATTGCCTAGAAATGATGGATACAATCTGGTCACAGCTGACGGCAGTCTGTATACAAGAGACAATCCGAGTGAACAGGAAAATCTCGTGCTGAAGCTGCTGGTGAGGGAGGCGGAGATCGCTCTTTCTGTCCTAGAACCGGGTGGTTCTTTCATAATGAAGGTAGGCCCGAAAGCTATAGATTATTTTCAAATATACCTTCAGATTTACTGTATGCACGAGGAGACGACGAGAAAAATGATACGAAGAATCGGCAGGAAATTCGAGGAGGTCGTTATCTACAAGCCACTCTGCAGTAAACCAAGAACACCCGAGGTAATTTTTCTTCGCAAACCACTTACCTATATGACGTTTTCAGAGGTACCTTCTCTGTACAGGATACACAAAACGAGTAGGATGTGAACCGGAGGAGACCATAATCAATACTGTAGGTTCTATCCATCCTTTGCCACATTTGGTGTGTTGCTAAGGCTCCGCTTAGCGGTCTTACGCGAATTTTTTTGCCTTCAGCTTCTCCTGGAAGCGGAAATTTACTTTCTGCAGCTGCAATGCCACTCAATTCGTAGCTCTCTTGACCATTTTGGGATGACCACCGCCGAAATTAATCAATCTTGTGGGCTGCTGAAAAGAAGGACTGTCAACGCGGTCCTTCAGAAAATTCGAGCAGATTTTGTCGAGGATCGTTACAGGTTGGCTTTAGCTATTGTTTGTTAATAGAAAAAAGAGGTTTAGATACTCTTTCCTGAGCAAGAGAAGGGAATTTCCATGGCTCCGGATGTATGGGAATAATTACATCGAGCAGCTAAAAAAGATTGACTCGGAAGAGGCGGCTGAACAGTTTATTCGAGAAACGGTCAGTTTTCTTACAAATTTTCCCCCGAATTTGAGAGAGTACAGTAATCTGAAAGACAAGTGCTGCGCACTAACTGTAAATCATAGGCTTCAATACGCAGCGTGATCTGCGCTTCGACGACTCTAGTCAAAAGTTGGTGCGCAGCATGGCTCGTGGCTAACGTAGCAAAGAAAACGACAAAAATCCGTGTAATCCAAAAGACCAAGCTGTCTAACTCAAACGCATGAGCTTCCATACACAGTGAGATAGTCTGACTATTATAGTCGGCTGCGTATCGGCGACCATGGTTAGGAGTTCTGGCACCCCTTATTTCCTAGTTATTGATTGTTTTTCTAGCTCATCCACGAATCTCTCCAAGGCGAAGAGCAGAGCGAGGAGGAGGAAATTGAGTGGGGCGAGGACTTTCTCGATTTCTTGGAGGATGAGACTTTTGATGAGGTTCGTCTACAAACAAACAAAACTCCCAATTTTCTAGGTGGTGTTCTATGGAAACACCCCGGGAACCATCCAACACTCCCTTTTTTTGCCCCCTCTTTGGCTACGTAGCATGCGGAAAGTTGGCCACGAGACCCTTGTGGATATCTGTCAACCAGCGACGTCAAGAGTGCTAAAAACCAGCTTCAACGAGCAGGTATGTTTCCGCGGAACCTTGTTCCCTAGCAGTCTTTTCTTTATTCCTCCCAATATCATCTTTCATTGAACTCCATTATCTTAACAGTTCCGCCTGGAGAAGGCGGGAAGTCACCGAACTGATCTCTTGCGCTGGTAAGAGCAACTTGTGGCACATGGGTACGAAAGAACATTGATTTGTAAGCAGAGGGGAAGAGTGTAGTGTTTTGTGTTTTGGGATGTGATAAGAGGTGAATTTTTGAAAGTTTAATACAAAACGAATCAATTTCACGTCCGTGCCCAGAAAATTATCACGAAAAAGGAAGAATGCAAAAGGGATACCGAAATCTGGGAGCTTTACCATCGTTGTTCTAACATATGTATTTTGCACTATCTCTGTGTACAATAAACATAGTTAGGATTTCTGACAAATGAGTGAATTACATTTATTACGTAAAACTCGATTTTGGACGAATTCGTAAAAGCGCGCCAAATATTTAAACGAAGGGCCGTCTGCCGAACTATTACCCAATCTTTCATCTCCAGTTTAAGTTTTGGAACTGAATTGTCCATCAATCAGAAAATCGACAAGAAAAGTATCAACAGTGTCGCAAGAAGCCTAAACTTGTGAAGGCTCTTGCGAGATTCAAATGACATTGTATCGCGGACACTTACCGTAGCGGGAGATTTGACTTCGCAAATTCGAGAACGCTAGAAGCCGTCTGTTTGAACCAATTAGGCTTAAACTCTTGTTTACCGCAGAACGCTGGTAATTTTAGACCCAAATCAAGATTCCAGAAACGTGAACTCGTGGTCGACTGCTCTTCAATCGGCACCAAACAAGACTGGATCTCGCTGCTCAAAGACATTCATTTTGCCTCACAGGTTCTTTTTCTCTTTTTGAATTTGAGAAACTTATAGAAACTCGATTCGTTGGTCTTGAATTGGAATGCTGAACCTGGTCTTCCAGCCATACTCTCCCGTTTCTCAGCCTCAGTTATAGCCATCCTCTCCATCTTTTTCTTCAAAATATACTTCGGCGAAGGCTGTCGAATAGTCACTTTTTCACAGCCCGTAGGTCTTCCTTCTTTCCACATACCACGTGATATTTTCAGCATTACGAGGAGGACGTGCCGGAGAAGATTGGCGCGTTTTTAGAGCGATTACGAGTCGCGAAAGACGACGTCGTGCAATTCACACCCTTCCAAATGATGGCCGAGCTTCATCCCGTAATTGAGGCCTTCAACAGCCGCCAATGGAAGACGTGCTTCCGAGAAAAATACCCACATTGATGTTTGTAAATACATTCGAGAAAAGTTTTAAAATCTCAGCGAGAGGACACTGTACAAATGATTGGAGAGGACAGGCGTGAATTGGTTAACAAAGCTGGAACATTCTGCCAGGAAAAGAAACTGGTTCATAAACTAGGGAACATTGGGGAAGGCAGAGAAGGTTCTGTAAAGGCTATGGTTTGGTAGACTACCCGTTATCCAGAGACATACTTTCCTCCTGGAGTCCAAACTACCAGAGACGAGCGGAATATGCGGAGGCTGACTTCGGAGTGCGCACTAATTCGTACATAACATAGAGATTGCGTATCGAAACTATCTACGGTAACTTCCCAATACGCAGCCTTGTGTTGTGAGAGTTGGTGCGCACTCCAAAAACAACAGCACCCCGCATATTTAGTTTCCGCCCGTCTATGAAATCTACCCAGTTCGGACAACTGACAAAAACCATAGGTGGATATGGAAAAGTTGGCATTTACAGATTTGAAGACACGCTAATCGAGACAGATTGAAAAAGAAAAGTGAACAGACAACGCGTTAGAAAAGGTTAAAAGAGATTTTGAGAAGGATTAAGTGACAGCGTCCCCATGGTTCATAACCTTTATTGACTTCTTAATGCAACTTGACATATCCTTGTCCTGTTCTCGGAGAAGGACAGTGATCACAGCTGCCAGGTTGGCCGGGAGGTCCACGAGGACCTCCAGGTCCATGAGGACCAGGCAGACCATCGACTCCCTTCTCTCCGGGATCCCCAGGTGGGCCGGGAGGACCGGCTCGACCGGGCTGTCCGTCTTTTCCAGGTGGGCCAGGGGGTCCTAAAGGTTTCTCTGGTTTGGAAAAAAGGGCAGTTACCTTGAGGTCCGGGAGGTCCTGGAGGACCAGGAGGGCCGGGAGGAGCTCCGTTGATGACCTTTCCAGGGTCTCCGGGAGGTCCCTTCTCTCCTGGGATACCGGGTGGTCCTTGAGGTCCACTGGGTCCGGGTGGACCAGGCTGACCGGGCATTCCGTCGTGTCCAGGTGTTCCGGGATCTCCCTGAGGTCCTGGGAGTCCCTTGGGTCCAGGCGGTCCAGGAGGGCCTGGAGGTCCGGGAGGGCACTTCTGACAAGGAGGCTTGGGAGGCGGACCGGGAAGAAGAGTTCCGTCACGACCGGGAGGTCCAGGATTTCCGGGTCTGCCAGGAGCTCCGGGGCGTCCGTCACGCCCGGGAGGACCGGGAGGTCCAGGAGGTCCCACTTGGCAGGAACAACAGGACCCTCCGTGAGAGGCCGGAGGCATGGCATCGGCCACTGGCTGAGCTCCGTACTGGGCCTGACGACGGACCTTGACCGGCATTCCGGTGGCAGACTGCACGAGAACCATCTCTCTCCACATCTCGCGGGAACGCGTCTGGAAATTTGTACTCTGTACACTATCTTTCTATGTGTGACACTGGTGTACTGTCAACGCCCTGTCACTTTGGGAATAACGATCTTATGTGACCGTCAACTTGTCAAACTAACCCCTATCAGCAAACTTCTGTCAATACTAGCATATCAGGACGTCTAGGTCAATCACAACTGGTCAACCTTGTTAACCTGTCTACGTCGGCATATTTCCGTCAAACTACTACGTTAGGGCGAAAATGTCTTGACGTGTTCTCCTTTATACTAATGTCAGCTTGTCTTGTCAATTTATTACTGTCATCATATGTCTGTCAAAACTACCATGTTCGGGCAAAATTCTTGTAACAAAGTCAGTTTCAAAAACTGATTTGTCACCTTATCTCTGGATATGATCTAGCTTATCAATTTGTGACAGACAGTACTACCATTCTCCAGCCAATAAGGCTTACCTTGCAGAAGTCGACCTCGTTGTTCATGAAGGCCTGGATGGACTGGACATGGTGGTAGACGAGAGGCAGAGTGATGACACATGAGATGACACTCACAGCTGCAAAGGCCACCGAGGCCAGAGCCACTGGACGCAGCGAGCGTCGCTGCTTCGGCTCCTCCATCAAGCTACCGAAAACGACGAGTATTAGTTTGTATCAAGAGTGTAAGAGGAAGCGAGATGGTCGGGGAGATACCACAAGGGACGACTGATTCGGAATGACCTAGTGACACTATCGGGACGAGGACTCTCGCCGCTGGCGGCCTAGTTTTTGACAGAGACTATGAGACAAGGATAGTGAAAGTTTTATTCAAAGAAGTATAACTTGCCATTCTCTACTGTCACTCGTCTAGATTTCAAGCTCGTCTTGAACTCAGACAGAAGCAAAGGAGTGGTCGTGTAGAAGTGGTCGCAGGAGACCTTGTACTTCTGGAAGAGATCAAGTGTCTTTTCGAGGAAGAACAGTCGGGCGAACGTTTCCTTTTCCTAAAAGACTCAACTCGTTTGATGGAAATCCTGTCCTTCCTTTGGGTCCCATCATGAACACGGAGTTTGCTAGCCAAAACAGTCTGATTCATATCTATACTGATTCCCAATTTTTCAGGATCAAGACAGGATTTGAAGCATTCCGATGTTTTACAAAGTTATAGGCCTTGATCTGCTCTACAACTTTGAAGCGTATCGGAAAGTTCAAAGCTGTCATCTTGACCCCGAAATAAGGCTACAAAACGGATCATCTTGTACTCACCGAGGTCCTAACATGAATACTTTCCCATCGAAATAGATGCAGTCTTCGGTTGGCAAAGAGACTCTCTAACATTCTTAAGAACTGAAGTGGCTTGATCAGTATCGTGACAGCTCGACCACCTTGGAAAAAGTAGGCGATTCGGAACTGAATAGGAGATAGATGGTGTAGCAAAAAGAACATTACAGCTTCAGATCGCCAGAAGTTGATCTTGAGCTCTCCTCTTATCGGAATCAGCCCAGTTCCGAGCTCAGCTATCGACAGAGCCGTATTGGAACATCTGTGTAAGCGCGAAATAGTTAGAGGGTCCATCTGGAATAGCAGTTGTACAAGAGTGCTTGGGGCACCGACTTTTTTCAAGATTATTAACTGAATGTGTCTTGGTAACTTTTCCAGTTGAACTGGTTCTGTATGTTGATTGGTAATGAAGAGTCGAAGGAGGGCAAAGGTATCAAACATGTTTGTACTGGCCGAACGACATCTTGGTTGCTCTTACAAAAAAGCGATGCCGCTCGTTCACAACCAGTCTCAATACTCGACAAGCTTCTGTCTTAAAATCTTTGTAAAATTTGTAACGTATTTTAGAAGCGGCGAAGAGGTCGGATTACAATCGGCTAATGATTAAGATGATCAATATTGGCCTGCTGCAAAGAATATAAACAGATGATCCGAAGAGGAGGTAGAGAAAGAGTATATCGCGAGACGCTCGGATAGCTGGACAGGTAGCAGACCACAACAAATCTGAGTCCAGCTTGGAGACTAGGGATGAGAGAGAAGCAGCTTCGACTTGAGCCGGCTTGTCTACCAAAACGGTCGTTTGAGAAGCAAAGATCGGTCGAGAGATTCTCTGGGATAGTGCACAACTTCTTGGGTCTTTCACTGGCCAAAGACCTGTCATCGTTGTATTGCCATAGGTGAGAAAGACCTTTTTATGATAGTTTATTGCCTAGTCTCTTAGAATTTGAGAGCTCGGCTCTTGACGGCATCCATCAGTGTTGCTCTGGGATTGGGACAGGACACTTTGCCTGCTTTGTAGCACTGAGGATCGACAGCGTTGACTCCTAAAAACTATTTTTATGTTGCTGAGCAATAAGACTGACCGATGAGAACGTTGTTACAGAAGAAGACACCGGCATTCCATCCGCAAGCCTTATTGAAGACGTCGCTCTGACAGTTCAAGAGGATCTGTTCAGCCCTGAATATTCCCTATGAAAATCTCTTTTAGCAGTACTCACTTGCAAGGTCCATGGATGGCAATGTTCCTTTCGACAGCGTCCGTGCACTTATCCAGATCGGCCTCGTGCTGGTCACGTGCAGTTCCGATGCAGTAGAAGTTGTCCATAAGAACTGAACAGAGAATGTAAGAGTGTAAACTGGAAACTAACTGTTGTATCCAGCTCCACACTGATAACCAGTGAGGGCGAGATCGATCCAATAGTCGTTGCTCTCGGTCAAGTTGGCGGCTCCGAGGAACTCGTAGTCGGCAGCACTCATACAGCTGTAGGGCTTCAGGCACGAGATCAGGGCGTTTCCAAGGCTGGAGATAAGAGGGTTTTCAAGGACAGTTATGGGAACTGTCTATGCTTTGGTCAGGCTAAGAGTTCATTTAGTCGGTAGTCTACTGGATCCTTCAAGTTCCGATCCCATTTTTCTTTCGTGATTCTCCGAAGGATATGTTCATTACCCATTATGCATCCACTGAGAGTGATGCCACCTATTCATTCTTCTCTACCCCTCAGTGATCCTCTTCTCTGTCTATCAACCGACAAGGTACATTCTGTGGGTCATCTGTGCTCGCTAACTTCTGTAAAGGGATGGATTCTGTGGTTTTTAGAGTGTCCACAAATTCATTAATCATACAGTATGTGTAGCACCGTAGTCAATTTAAAGAGACTGCCAGACTACAATAAGAATATATCCCTCTTTCTTACCCCTCTTATGCTACTATCTAGCCTCTATGTCTGTTGCTAATACTAAACCAAAAACAGACACAAGCTGACGCAAACTACTGCTCAAACCAATTACTACCCGTCCTTCACCGAACCCGGGAGTGTCAGCCTTGTCAGAAAGCACAGTAACCTGTCACTCACTCGCAAATCTCAGGCTGGGCATTGGTTCCTTCTCTGTTTAGCCAGTCCATGCGCTGAAAAACCTGATCGTCAAAGTATTATGAGTCAGTATACCGTGTCGTGGAACTTCCAGTACTCGGGAATCTTCCTGTTGCCCATGGTGATGTTGAAGCCGCTCATGTAGGTGACATAGCACTTGCTGATGGCCTCGATCTGGATCGGATTGCATAGAGAGATGTCCGAAGCTTGGGACAGGGCGGCGAGGGCAAGGAGCACGGTCAAGGAGCGCATGGTGGAAGAAAGTAGAGTGCGCTCGCTTATCGGAGAACGGGACAAAGACTTGTGATTTCTTCTTATATAATCTCTGCCTCCAGTCTTTTGCGCGTGCGGAGAGACTAGAGAGTCCATGTGCACAAAATGATACGTCAGGGTCAAAGAGTTTATTGTGCAGAGAAGTGAGATCACTTGGAGAAAGGCGCTGGAAAGGGACGATTCTGAAAACTGAGGTTAGTCTATTCAGAAAGCAGTCTTATACAGGTGTTTACCAACACCAGAAAGTCGAACCGGATACCTTTTGTTTTGTAGTCTGAACGCTAACCGACTGAGCAACGAGGGCAAAGAGCTCTCGGCTTTTACTCGTGGCACATGAATGCTCAACGAAAGGCCTAGTGTACAAACAGGTTATGCTAGCTTCATTACGAGACGAGGAAAAATCTTATTTTGCAGCATTAAATACTTAGTCAAAATTTGAACCTTAAACTGATTGAGAGACGCTTAGTTTATCAATGAGTCCCGTAAGTAAGATCACAGACTGTAAGGAATAGGAAAGACCAACCTATGACCAGCACTCTCGAATAAGTACGCAGCACCCGACGAGGAGATCGGCCATATCTGTGAAACAGTTAGCACAACATCCGACCACCTCGCAGCATTCGTTCGCAGACTGCTTTTCCCGAAGAGACTGCTGCAGTTCCTCGTTGGGAAGGGGTTGACGTTTGATTGTGATCGGCTCTTCTTCTGGCAGTTCCATTATTTTCTTTGAAAGGGTAAATTATTGTAGTAAAGGGGACGAAGAACGAGACAAACGAGGGTCGAGTCATTTTTCAATAAGCGGAAGGGTGTCATTGATCAGACTGGCTGTGATGCTGTCCGGGAAGAAGGAAGCGGTTGAGTCAGTGGAACAAAAATTTCTTTCACAAAAAGGAAAAAAGTGCCTGTAGCGGTTTATAGTTCTTCGAGTATAAAACTCGTGCTTAACGAATTCATTGGACCTACGGAATCAATAGCCTTGGTCACCACTATTAGACAAGATGGATGAGTATTTATCGAAGAATAAACATATCATCAGGTGTTTTTTGACGCCATTATTATTCATGAGACATTTTTCTGAGAACGCCTTCATTTTCTTTTCCTACATAGATTGAGACTATAGGGGCCGTCTCCACTTTCTTTAATCGTTTAAAAAGCAGGAGAACTTTATATCATCGACACTGTTCACTGATGAACCCTGTCTTTTCAGTAAAAGCCATGCTCTATAAACTTGTGCATCCAATTTGATACTTCAAGAAGAATGAATGGAAAAAACTGAATCAGATGTTGGGGGAAAAACTCAGGGAAGTTAGCACAATACACTCCAGGATTTGCAAGGAAACAGCCAAAATATTACACAGATGCTTAATATTACAATTTCTGAAAATTAAAGAGAAAGCCCGTAAAAAGGAAGGAATCAAAGCGGTTGTTGATCGTGTTTCAATCAGCAACAAGCCTCCCCCCCACAATCGATAGACAGTCTGGCCAAAATATGGCCGGTCAGCTGGCCGCCTAAGGTATGAACATTGGCTTGGAGAATGCGGGACATTCTTCCGGTAGTTGGTACAAGGGAGACAGCCTGTTTACCCACAAGACTACCACGTGGCGGGGCTCAAAAATGTACCCACCAACGATTTTGAACCTCCAAGCAGTTGAATGAAAGCGCACGAAGCTGACTCAGCATCATTTCTATTCTTCTTAGGCCCATTTTTCTGCCAAGGTCTAATTAGAATCCTGTTCTGGGACATGATAAATAGATTATATTTTCTGGTAAAACTGTACATACAACGTACAAAAAAAAGAGATTTCAACAGGCAGACTAGATACAAAAAAAGTAGGAAAATAGAAAGGAGGAATGCTTGGGATTGAGGAGGAGAGTCATCTTGAGCCGCTGAATTGCTCAATGAAGCTGAAAATTGTTTTTTTTTTGAGGATTAAAATAAAAGGATACGTTGACGTATTATGCATGAATGTTGTTCCTAAAATAAGACTTGGCGCGCCACTGCCCTGGGCTCTCTTTTCGTTCATCGTTCGCACATAGGCTGATTCTTCGAACGACGCCCCGCCGACGATAAAGATTATCACGTAGTCCTGTCGGAAGCTGAAAGATGGTAGACTTTCAAAGCGATTTCAGACGGTCAGTCGAATTTTTGGGAATGTTTTGTGACAGTTCTGAAGCCCTAATACCATTTTTTTATCAGTAAAATTGTCTCGTCGTGATCCGGCCACTTTGTGATCGTGACGAATATTTTTAGGCAAGCAAATAGGAAACTTGCTAACGAATAGCCCTGATTTTCTGGAACATGATCAACCGACCGATTAATTTCTAGACGTGAATTACACCAATACTGTTCTTTAAACGTTTCAAAAAGACGTTCCCTGACATGTTTATTTTTTTTCTCACAATATTTGTTACTTGAAGTGTAAAGACCAAGTGAAACTGCCAAAAAAATTCCAGAGGTGCAAATGATTCTCTCGTGTTTTTATCTCTATCAGACTTGTATCGAGATTTCTTTATATCAACCTCGGCTAATAACAGAAATGTGAGTACCAGACGATGCACGGTTTTGAACGCTCTAAATATCTCAGTATGTGATGGTCGCCAGCAAATTAAGGCTATTGCAAACCTCCTTTTAAGCTCTATGGTCACATTTCTTTAAAGATCTTCTTCCAGTATGGCGTACCGAATAACCTACCTGCCTATCTCGCCGGAAACGTAAGGATATGCTTGTTCCGAGAGTCTTCCTCGTATTAAATTGTCCACAATCTGCTTGATATAAGGCTCGTGCTGTGTGTAGACATTCTCGACACCCTTCAGATCTTTCAGGTACTTTTTCGTCATCTCCATTGTGGATCCCTGACCGAAGAGGTCATTGCTCCGACGAGACGAGCCCGCGTAGCGGAGGAGAGCCGTCACGTACTGTCCACAATTAGGGTCTTTGGCTTTGAGGAGCGTGATGAGGCCGCGAATATCCTGATTGGCATGGGCTTCGAACCGTAGGGCGTAGAGAAGAACCAGTCGAATTGCATTCTAAGTCATTTGTATGAGGAACATGATGGAAATCTCACAATTTTGGTCGTTTTCGGATGGTTCAGCAGCGTCCGAATCTTCTCGAGGCAGGCCGAATGATCGCCTCGGGCCCATATTGACTGTTCGAGTTCGGAAATCTCGAACAAGTTGTCGCTACCGACGATTGTGTTCAGGCGCTCTGCTAGAGCCATGTGCTTCGAGACTGTTCCTGAATTTTTATGATTTTCCAGTGGGAAATCCATGAACAAACCTGAAATCTTCTTGAACTGCGGATACTCATCGACGAAGTTCTTCATGTCGGCAATAGAATCGAGCTTCTTGTGTATCTTCGACTTTTCTTGGAACTCGTTCATCAAAATCTTGATATTTTGACAGAGATCGCCAAAGTTCGAGGTCACGTTGTGCGAGAAGAAGTCGTCATGGAGCTCGCTTAGGATGAAGGTCTGATTGTCCATGCTGACCTTGCTGTTCTGGATCCCAATCAGCTCATGCACCATGGCCTCGTAGGTCCACTGATTGAGCAACGGCGTTATCGGATCCTCACTTCTGTCCATGATTAGGAGCAGCGTGTCGCTCTTATTGTTCTCGAAAAGACCTTCTTCCCGTCGCATGACCTGCCCCAGCTCCTCGGCCAGCTTGTGGCAGTGCTCCGACGAACGCTGATATCTACAATTATGGATTCCTAGCTAAGTTTACATCTCATACCTAATGACGGCGCGTTTCTTCATACTCAACATGAGTCCGATGAGGCCTTGTTTGATTCTCAGAAAAGCCGGAACAGTCAGATTGTAGGAATTGTCGTAAATATGACGCTGATTGAGGACGAATAGTTGCTGGCTGAGCGCAACGCCGTCAATAAAAAACTCGTGAACATCTCGAACAGTTTCCTGATCGTCAGCTTCGGCTAGGGCTTTCACTTCCGTCTTGCTTATTATGTTCGAGAAAACTGAAGAAAAACTAATTTTAGAAATGTAAATGCCTACAAATGTAGTATTGGGCGTATTTGGGATTCCGGAGCTCCTGTGTCAACAGCTGGATATTTTCTTGGGTGGGCCGGACAAAAACTATGCATTTTAGATGCCGAACAGTGTCTCTTGGAGCTGGACTGTCTAACTTTTCGAAGAGGTATACCTAAAGAGCTACTTGTCAATTGTAAAGAGAGTAACTACCTCTTTCTGCATCATTTCTGACTGGGCGAATGCACATGATACAATTGTAGTCTGAAACTCAATAAATTAGGATAACGAATTGAAAACTGACCGTTTCTTTATCCATAAGTAAGACTTTCATCTGCGGGCCGGCTATATTCACCATTTCTTTTATATACGCTCTTGTTATGCCCATTATGTCCATTTTGGCCTGGAAAGAGTTGCTAGATACTCGAAGTGTAAGAAAAAGCTTCTGGTATTTAAACATTCCCAGCAATCAATTGCGCGGGTTCAAATATTCTCTTCAAAGAAACGAAAATCTGTATTTACTGCAAATATTGCCGTACTTTCTGCTATATTTTGTGACTGCGCTGCTAAAAAAGTGAAGTAACAAAGCAATGAGATAGAATCGGTCAGCGTGGGAGCGAAAATATCAGCTGCAACAATAACGTGGCTTCAAAGCAATGTTTTCGACTGTTTGTTTTCCGTTTTATTGCTTTTCCCCGCAATAACCTGTGTTTTTCAGTATCACGATGGCTTTGGAGTCGCCGTCACCAACTCCTTTAGCCAAAACATCTTTGGCATCACCCGCCACCGGCTCCAACAATCCGATAAAGAAGAAAATCGACAAGCTGGTTGCCAGCAAACTTCATAATGATACAGTTTGTTGTTCTCTTTGTATAATAGACCATAACTATAGGAATTTCTGAAAATGATGGACTACGTGGCGCCGATGGTGACGGATCTCAATTTACACACCGAGCGACGGCTTCAGAGGCAGTTGGAAAACCGAGAACTGGAGTTGAATCGCGAATATTTGGGCCAGTTCGAGAAGGTCAATAATCATGTACAGGACTTTGTTGGAAAAGTCCGTCTGATGCATCAAATTTGCTCTGATCTTACCGAACGAATCCAGCAGAACAAAGAAAAGACTCAGCATCTTCTCAATCAGACCAGTGCTCTTCAAAACCAAAAGTAGGTTTTTTGCCATATTTCGGGTACGAACTTGTTCAGGAAACATCTTGAAATCAAGCAAAAGGTCATTGATGACTTCCTGGGCAAGTTTTCGCTGACCGAAGCAGAAACTCGAGCACTTGACGGCAGTCCTAATGGTTTGTTACCCCCTTTTTTCTGTTAGAAAATATCGTAGATGGTTCAATCTCGTCCGATTTCTTCCCAGCCCTGGCCCGAGTGAAAGACATCTACAGCCAATCCAGACAGCTTCTTCGAACTAGCGGCGAACACTCCGCAGCATTAGAAATCATGGAGGATATGTCGAAAAAGATCGAGGCAGCCTATGAGGTCCTCTACCGCAGTATTCAACGTAACTTTGCTATATTTTCCAGCAAAATTCTAAAAATTTTGCAGGAGAATGCAGAATCCTTAACTCAGACTACGTTGAGCTGAAAGGCATCCTCTGTCAGTCATTCGCGGCTCTTCAGGATAGAGAAGTCCTGCTCAAATATGCTTTAGGTTTGAGCTTCCGTCTCCGTAATAGCTCCGGTTTTCAGAAGAGTTCTGCACAGCCCGGAAGAATCAAATACTCAGACTCTATATCGATGCACTGACGAAAGGAGCTCACGGAAGTGGCAAGCCGATTGAGCTGATGAGTCACGATCCAATGAGGTATAGGGTTTGTTCTCTTTTTCTAGAATCACGTCGCTTGAGATGGATGTAGCCAGTGGCAAAATCTTTATCAGCTGTGTCTCCGAAAAATGAAAAATCTTCCAGATACATGGGCGACATGCTTGCCTGGATTCACGAGGCCATCGAAGGCGAGCGTGACCTCCTCCAGCTTCTGCTCAAAGACTGCAAGCCGGAGATTCTCAGGGATAACTCGGTCCACGTACTCGATATGATCTCCTCTGCTCTCTGTCGACCATTCAAGGTCCGTGTCGAGCAGGCTCTGGCCTCCGAGTCGGACTCGGTCGTCCTCTACAAGATCTCCGGACTTTTCAACTTTTACGGCGAAAAAATGACGTGATTTTCTTACATTTTTCTCGTTCAAAAAAGTGTGTTTAGACCTGTGGTTGGCTCGGAGAGCGAGCTGGCCAAAACGGTGGGGGAGCTGAACCAGCTGGCGCTGACCATCTTCTACAGTGGCCTGAACAGCTCGGTGCAGAAGATTCTCGGCAAAATGGGAGCGCCCGACTACGACCTGCTCCCCGTCCAGGCTGTTCATCAGGTTCTGATGCTGCTTCGGGACGTCCTGGAATCACGCGACGCCGTCATGTCCGGACGGTCAAATGCAAAGGACGAGTTCAATAAGGTTTGCTCACTTTCTTTTTGTTCTAACCAGAAATTCAGATTTTCGCCTGCGTTCTGGACCCACTCTACAGGGCTGTACAAATTGCCGCCACACAGCTGCATTCGCCGCTGGACGTGGCCGTCTATACGCTGAATTGTCTCACCGCCATCGAATCTCTCGTCATTCTCTACCAATTTTCGGACAATCGACTGGAAATGATCAAGGCGCTGATGGAGGCCAATGAGGACGTTCTGGTGTCCGAAGAAGCCTCGGCTATTCTGGCCAACACGGGCTTGATCGTACTGTACACGAAGGCCTCAGCTCATGATACGAATCAGGTAAAAATTCAAACATTTTTTTAAAAGTATAACTGGCTGGAAGTTCGGCGACGCAAAAAAGAACTAACAGTTTGAACTCTGACTAACGTCGTCGTCTAACGTATCGTGGAAATTGTTGGGTCATCACAATACAAGCAAAAGAATAGATGAGAGCTTACCTGAAACTTTTTTCTGTTTTTTGTCTGTTTGTTCAATTCCAAGCAATCCAACATCTTTTCGGAACACTAATCTTTGAGGATAACCTTACGAAGGAATGGCTTAAAATTGTGGTGGAAGTTGTAAGACGAATAAGATGAACGTCGTTTCATAACAAGGCACAACACTATCATCTATTTGTGACAAGCATTTCCTCTTTCAATATAGTCTTGTTTTTAATCTATCCCGGACTTTATGCGTAAGTCTGTTCCAGCTACCATAACAAAAATGAAAATTTTTCTATTGACTTTTCCGAACTTTTCTCCTAGTAATAAGGTAACGATTTAGGCCTTTTCGCTTTGTAAAAATCTTAGGGAAGTAAACAAACACAGTCCACATATACTCTTGCCTTATTTCAATTCTTCGACATCCGTGAGCCATTTTATCGTTTCAAGAGCCTTTCTCCTGTAATAGGCATAAAAAAAGGACGTCTTAGAGCGAACAGAGAAGCCAGTAGGGAACTAACAAAACGGCTGAGATCTTTATTGTGGCTTGGAACGCTTGCATTGACGCCTATTTAAGTCGAATTTTGAGCGATATTGACCTCTGACTATTGAAATTGCGTTCATCATTCGTACACCACCAAACTGCCATTTCCAGGGTCCCCTCTCGAGCATAACCGGCATGGAAGCTAGCTCTGTTGGCCAAGTCATCAAACAGTTCGACGCCTTCTTAGCCCAGCCGGATTCCTGCAAACTGGATCAAGTCTCGAAGATCAGCAGTAGTAGAGTTCGGTACGTCTTCCTTTTTTGTGTGACACAAAAAACTTGCAGTGACTCTGTTCACAAGCGCACAATGGAGAACGTGATTGCTGCCTATAATGTCGTGCTCAAAAAACTCGAAGACCCGTCGAACAAGTACGAGGGACTCCAGCCGAAATCCGTCGAGCAGATCAAGGAGCTTCTACTGTAAACTATCACTTTAACTTATTCACTTGTACACACACCTCATAATTGGTTTTTTCTGTGATTTTTAGTGCAATTTTCTTGTGGGTATGGCTCGTAATAAACGGTTTAACAATGTTCCGAAACTTGGTGTCATAATGGCCTTTTCCTTAACTGCCTAAGTATTTTTCGGGAAAAAAAGCATTTTTTGAACTCCGCGGAATGTATCTGCTTTGCTGCTTATGGAAGTTTTGCGTGGAATGAGTTGGTGCCCCGCTAGCCTTCTGTAAAATCTCAAATCTAAGCGGATAGTGCGTTTTGTATAAGTCTCAGCAACCTGGATCCGAACACAACTGATGCATTTGTGTTTCTGCCTCGTAGACTGCTGGTTTTGTCTATTTTTGAACCGACTATTGCGAAATCTGTATAACACGTCAGGCTTGCGGTGGCGCTTCCACTGCCGCCGCCTTTTCTCGTAACCTTCTCCCTTCTGCTATAAAATCGGCCTAAAAGTATAGATTTTAGATGTTCCAAAATCGTCAAAGGAATCGGCAGCATTTGGGAGTGATGCTCCTGGCCGGTGAGATGATCCGCAGCGGGCCGATTCCTCCCGTCACCTTGCTCTCCATCCTCGTTCAGATTGGCGTCTATCTTGGATTCGTGCCTAGTCTTTCTGGCAATCAAACTAGTGAGATTTTAGAGAATTGAAAGGAAAAAACATTTTAGAGAACATGTGTCTGAATCCAGCCCGAATCCTAGCCAAAGGTGAATGGTATCGTCTGTTGGCTCCGGTGATAATGCACGCGGATGATATGCATCTCTATTACAATATGGCGTCTCTTCTCTATAAGGTGGGCTTTTTGTCTCTGTTTTTAAGCATATTTTAAAATGACGTGCATTTCACGGAGCTAAAGGTTTACGCAAAAAGTGAAAACCCCATTGGAACGCGCTTTTTTCAACTTCTGTGCCCTACTGAAAGTTTCTATCATTGAAATCATGAATGTGACGGGAAAATGTTAAAAATTTGAACTAATCTGCTTCTTTCGGTTTTGTTGCCGGTTTATAGCATTATTTTCGGTGAAAAACGAAGCAAGGCTATCAACATCGACGTATTCGGGCTTGGTCCGAAACACAGGCCGAAATAGCTACTGTGCGCAAATCCTATTGTGAAAATTGTCAAAAACGATATGTTTCAGTCCGATCCCATTGCTAATCGTCTCTGTTTGCTATGCACAATGCCTTCCTTGTCCAGTTCAGCACTCATCCTTTTTTCAGGGCCGGAAGCTGGAATCGCGCCTAGGCTCCCCCCGATTCGCCGTCATTCTTTCCGTCTTCACGATCGCTTCCACGCTGATGACAGTCGCTCTCAGTTACACTATCGACGAGGTTCTTCACGCGGAGGACTACATGTATCAGTGCGCTGTCGGATTCTCAGGTAGGACGCTTTCTCTATTTCAAATGGACTATTTGTTCCGGAGCACTTTGCTCCATTTTCTTGTCATTATTTGTGTTGTGGCCCTTTTTGATCCGATGCCGTCGCCAGTTTGTTTTGCTTGTTCTCGCCGCTGGCATTATGTCTCAAGAGCCATTGTCAGCGGCCTGTTAACACACAGCGAGCCTGGATCTGCGGATTTTATTTGGATAGCTCTTGTCTCTTTCCGGTACATATTTCCTTACCTTCTTTCTGAAATATTTTTGGGATCCAATAAGCGTCAGGTGTGTACAATCTGCTCTTTGGAGTCGGGCCCCTGGGGTGGCAAACATACAAGCGTAGCAATGTAATTGAAATCCGAGCCCGGTAGTAGGCATCCACACAGCCCGGCCAATTCGCTTAATAACTCCCTCCTGTTCCTCTAGTCACCTGTGAGGAGACTGGACAGCAGAGTTGATTTGTTAGAACTAATTTAACCCGGTAGAAGAAACGCAAACAAGCAATAATCTACAAAGCTTCTAAAATGTGCTGTCTGCTCCGATTGTTCCTGTAACTTCTGGCAGCCATCTAATTGATGTCCTCGACTGACCATAGTCCGAATGAGATGATTACCCTATTCCGTTAGAATCTTCTCTCTCCTTCTCTCTCAACTTTGAATTTCTCTCACATGTACTTTTGACATTTGCTTTGTCCATTTCTTCTCCGCCATCTGGTCTGTAAAGTTGCAATCTCCTCTCCTCCTACCCCAACCGAGAATACACAACTCATTTTGTCAGATCATTCGGGGCCCGCAAATCACTCTGCAACTGGACTGTGAAGCTCATTATCACAACCCCAAACGATGCTGTGGTAGGGAGTGGCAGTTGTCCTCATTCAATGAGCCTCACTCATGTATTTGTCAGCTCATCATCCAGCTGCGGATATGTGTGTGCGTAAACTTGTGTAATCTCGCCGATGTAACTACTGCCTCTTCTCATTTGCATCAGTCACTTTTCGGCGACAAGTGTCTTGAGTTGGTTTATTTGGACAAGCTTCCATCTTCGTGCTGGAATAATTGCCCCTCTGAGATTTCTCTCCTCCGTCTCATTATCATAATCGTATGCTTTGTTTAGGATCTCCTCTCATAATTCCACTTCTTTTTCTCACATCCAGTCCCCGGATTCCCAGGATAGACGAAGTGTCAATTGATAGAGAACACCTTTGACCAATCTGTTTAAATAAGCACACACATTCTCGAAGTTTGGTGGCTCGGCTGAAATCACCTCAGTAAGGCTTAGAGCACCGTAATGTATCCATTTAGCCAGGTAAAACAGTCAATCCAAATCAGGAATGGGCAAAGCGGGATTCTCTTCGTATAGGCTTGAGGTGCTATTCTACCCAGCTAGGCGATCAACTTCTGTCCGAAACATTCAATCTTTCTATGGACAAAGTTATTCTCCGCCATTTCGGGAGACTTCTCCTTTCGAGAACTAAAATCCCCATTTTGCAAAAATGTTTGGCTACCTCGGTCATGTGCAAAATCTTTTCCCAGATTTTCCAAACTTGTGCGAGCTGTCTGTTGCATTGACAGTAGTTCCGTCTCCCAGTATTTTTCTTGTCTCACACCTCCCATGCGTCAGGTGTTGCTTTAGCCCCCCTCATTGTTGGTTGTAATTAAGGGGAGGCCTCACCATATGTTGCAACTGTCAGCATTTTTGCCTCCTTCCATTCGGTAATATCGGCTGGCCGAACCCTAATAATCGAAAGCCGGCTGTGTTTAGCCTACATTAGCATGTGCAGAGCGGCTGTCAGTCTCACGGCTCTCGATGAGAAGTTTGCCTTTCATGGGATCCGAGAGGGACCCAACTGTCATCGAATTAGTGTCAGACAGCTGTTCTCATGTCTTTTGTCTCAAGGTCAGAACTCAATTGGCCGGACTTTTCTGTGTACTGCCTTCTTTAGATACCAGCAGCCTGTAAAAGCAGAGTGTAAAGAAAAGCTCTGAGACAGAAGTCTCCTGTCTTATAGTCTTACTGTCATTATGTCTCTGTCTACCTGTCTCGTACTAACACTCACTCTGATTGTGAGAACGTGCTTTTCTGCCGCTTAACTGCGAGCCCTGTTAACTCCTATTTCTGCTCATGTAAACATGCCTTTGTCGAATTCTCCCTGCTTCTGTCTCTTATCATATCCTTCTCATCTGTCCTGTCAACAACCTGTCCCAGTAAACTTGTCTTCTCGACCTGTCCCACAATTCTTCTTGGCCTATCCCTGCCATACCTGTAATCTGAGCTGGTAGGTGCTTAAACTCTAAATCGGACATGTCAGTAAATTTCATGGCTGACCCTATTTTGGTATATAGTATACTTATGGCTTACTGTGTCTTTTTGTCTCAGTTACCTCGACAGTTGACCGCTCCTCCTTTCTAATTCCGTGAGGCACTCTTTATTCTCACCCAGCTGTTTTCTGTTTGACTATCTTACCTACGGCAAAGATAGTATTAACGACTATTCGGTAGTTTGGCCCAGGTAGATTTGAACGTTTATTATGCATTATCCTCTCCTGATCATAATCTTGTGTAAACGAGAGCCTCTATCGCCTTGTCCGCATCTTTCTCTGCCCTATCCGTTCGCAGGAAAGGGCCCTCGTCAAAACTTTTTGTCTGTATGTAATTTGCGAGCTGACGATTGGTCTGCTGACCCTGACACCCCTCTGCTTTTTGCCCTGCAACTGTAATTAAAGCTGACTGTAGTCCGAAAGAGAGGGATATCTCCTCAGAGAGAGGGAACTAGTCTTTTACGACCCGTTAACTGCCCTCTCTCTCCAATCTGTCTCAATCCGTTATATTCCCACAGTTCTAAACTGTACGAGATGGCTCCTGCCCTCTTTGAGACGTTTATTAGCGGAAGAGAAAGCGCCTCGTTCTTTGCATGTCACGCCAGAAGTGTCACTCCGATCAGCAGCGCCCCGCGCTTGATATGTACAGGCGTCTCTTTTCGCTTACTATTAGATCATCGGAGAAAGGATAGTAGTAGTAGTAGTCAATAGGCGCTTATGACCTTTGACTAATACTCGCTCGGAGCGCTCGAGCTCATTCGGCAGTATAAGCGTAGAGAGAGCGGCAAGCCCTTTCATGCGCTCACCCGTGCACACCTGGCTCCTCGTCCTATTGTGCCAGTTTAGGGGTTTTCACTCCTTTATGATTCTCCCTCCTCCTCCTTTGCCTCTCCAAGTTGCCAACAGTTTCGTTTTTCCTCTGTTTGGCTAGGCGCAGTTGGCCGTAACGTTGGTGTTCCTATACTCTTTCACTTTTCTTTCATGAATTCAGACAACCCACAGCTAGTCAAGAGAGACTTCTTTTTCACAAGAGCAGCTCCGTAAGGATTAGGACAATGCAAAAGATTCTCCCAGCCGTTTTTGATGGCTTCGCCTCCCTCTCAGAAACTTAAAAACATCAGCGGGGTTTGAAACTGGATTATTTAGATTTCTCATCCAATTAGTTAACCGCTGAACTATTCATTGTGGGCTGTTGTGCCACCTTTGCACAGCGGCCGCTGTGCGTACGCAATGACGAGACCATTGCGCTTTAGAGCAAGAGAATTTGCCCAGTTAGACAATCAAATCTTCGAAAATACCCTTAGACAGTATTTTCCCAAAAATTTTCGGTCACGTCAACCATTTTGCATTTGGTAGGCCTAGCTTTTTAACCAGACCAGTCTAACCCTCACTCTTTCATTTCCTTAGCCGGGAGATGTTAATAAATTTAGACTGGACCCGCTCTCGTGCCAAGAGATTCTGGCTCTTGACAGCTTTGGTAGAGTTCCATAATTAGGCTCTTCCAGAAATGGCACAGAGCACTTAGACGGGGATTACTACTCACTCACCCTCAAAATGGATGAGTATGTGTCCATACTAAGTAATGCACAACTGCTCTCGAGCTGTTCCTCTCTCGCGCGTCCATATGCAAATGTGTCTTTTTGGGGAAACTGCTTGTGTATCTTCTGCATGACTCTTGGTTTGAACTCTGACCAGTTCGTTCAGCAGAACTTTCGACTCGACATGTACGAAAGCTATGAAGCATGGAACAAGGGGCTGAAAAATTCATTCTCCAACTTTTAGTGGAATTTGACCCAAACGCTGGTCATTCCTTTTTTCAAAGGTCAATTGCTCTCCCTCTCTCGGACACAACATTTGTTTCGGCCACCCGGCTATCAGGAACAGAGCAAACAATGTTTTCCCTGCAAAACGTCTCGTCCCATTTTTTTGTCTCTCCTAGGGATTACGAGGGGACACGTCTTTTCCGTCTTGATACCCCCCTCTAGAGATCGTCTGTTTGCCTTCCCAGATGGTTCATATTCAGCTCGGGCAGAAGAGTTTCGTTGCGCTTCAAATCACGCCGCCTCCTTATATGCTTCATTTTTATCGAGGCTGTATTTCCTCGGGAATTTGTCGTTCGAACGCCTGCTACTCCGACGGAAATGGCCAGGCAAATCTTATTAGTGTTTTTCATAAACACTCTCGTCCCTGAAACGGGGTCGGGTATAGCGCCAGTTTCCTCTGTAATGACGTTCCTCAGCTTTAAAAGGTATTGCCTCAAAACCTAAAAACTTCCTTCTTTGCGTGGTGGGACCCAATTTTAAACCAAAACAGAAGTCCTTTGACCAAAACTTGACGGAGTATCCAGAGCTAAACGATTCCCATGGACTCACAACAAAACTGCTCTCCTTCTACTGTACAGATCATAGTCTGCAGAATCGTACCATTTAAAAGCTTTGTATCTTCTGCTCAGCATGTGTTGATGCTAGGAGTGAGAATTTTCTTACTTGGCAGATCCCGATCATGAGGCAATCCGTAAACATTTGGCACATGTAGATTAAATTCTCAGCCAAGTTTTGGTTTAAAGACTCTCGTATTGGATCCTGCCACTTAGGTAAACTCACTTCCTGCCTATTCCTCTGTTCTCTATTTCTCTCGCCCATCAAAAACTCCTAGGAGGATGAATGAGCCCCGACGATGAGTGAATCATCCATCAGTCAGTTCTCGGATCTCTCCTCTAGGCAACGATTGCTGGATGTAGCCTCTACTGGTAGTCAGAGTCCCGAGCGGCTCTACCGATCCACTCTCATTCGATCGACAAAGTTTGGCCCCAGTTACATCAACTCCCAACAGTAGTATTTAGAAAACCACGAGCAGAATGGGTTCCCCTGGTCGTCATGATTGCCCTTTTGGTAATGGTAGCGGCCTTCGTACTCTGTCTACTGTTCTCCTTCGCCCGACTCAGGGAAGAGTATGTGGCCTGCAGTTCAAAAGACCCGAACCCCTATGCGACTCTTCTGCAGGAAGATCGCGAAAAGGTCGGTTACTCGGGGATTCCTAAAGAACAAAGAGTCTTCCAGTTGGATGGACTTTCTCAGCTTCTCATGTCCACCTTCGACACGGCCCGAATTCGTAAAAACCTCCGCTGGCTGTCGAAAAGTTCACATCTGGCCGGGACTCCCGAAAACACGGGACTGATGCTGAAGTTAGCTGAAGAGGTATCAAGAACACTTCCCCTAATCAAGAACACTTCTTGACTTCAGTACCGTCGCTACGGCTTCGATGTTCGGGTTCACAACTATACGGTCCTCCTGAACTATCCGGACTTTCAATCCCCGAACACGATTGAAGTCAGGGATGAGGAGGATAGATGGTGGATAGTCAGTGAGGGCAGGGGAAGAGCACGAGGTCCTCCAGAGGCACAGCGCGAGGTTAGTAGACTCTCTGAACTAGAGACATTGGATTTAGCAAGCTGACTTCCGCTCGAGTACCTGGTGGAATGCTTATTCCATGAATGGAACGGTAGAAGGGCCAATTGTGTACTGTAACTACGGGATGAAGGAGGACTTTGACCGGTTGGAACAGGTATTTAAACCAGGAGGTCATCTTAAATTGATCTATCAGTGGGAAGTCACACTTGAAGGTGCTATTGCACTGATTCGATACGCTGGAATACCGAGGGCGGACAAGATTAGAGAGGCTCAGAAGAGAGGAGCTGTAGGAGTCGTTCTGTTCAGTGACCCTCTCCATTACACCGGTATCGACAAGAATAGGGTGAGTCGAGCACAGAAGCAGCTAAAATGTGGGTCAAGACCTTCCCCGAAGACATCTTTCTCCCGGGGCAGGACGCTCAACGTGGCTCGACTCTCAATACCCATGGAGATCCTCTCACACCAGGATTACCGTCGTTGACCTATGTTCATCGGTCGGAAACTGTAGAGTCAGCTAGGGAGAAAGGTTTGAAGCGATCTGTGTGCCGACTAACTTGCTCATTAGGACATCTCCCGAAGATACCAGTAATGCCGATTGGATACCACGACGCCACCTACTTATTTGCCAACATGGACGGGGAGGTCATAACAGTTAGTACTGAGTATAGCTAAGATTAACCATCTCGTAGAACGTACAATGGAAAGGTGGTCTATCTAGTCCGTATAAACTAACCGGCAGTCGACACTTCCGTCTCCATGTCCGATCCAGAAATGTCCTCCGGACTATCACGAATGTGATAGCAACTCTTCCCGGAACCGAGGAGCCTGATCAATGGGTTCTCGTGGGAAATCATGTGGATGCCTGGGGAACGGTGAGTAGACTATGCAGGCTATTCAAAACGGATAACAGGGAGCCATTGACCCGCTGACCGGCACCGCCACCCAACTGGAAATGGCGCGGGTTACTGCCAAGACCTTCAAGGTTGCTTCACTCCGGAGATCGCTGGTCTTCTGCCATTGGGACGCGGAAGAGTACGGTCTTATTGGATCCACGGAATGGCTTGAAGAGATGCAGTTTGTCGTAGGGAATCGAGCCGTGGCCTATCTCAATGTGGACCATATTGCTGGCAATGTCACCCTGGATGTCAAGGCAGCTCCCTCGCTCTACAGACTCATAGCTGAAGCAGCTGAAAAGTATTTTTGACATCCAAGTAACACCCTTTTCCTAGAGTTTCTCACCCGAACGAAGCCGAGCAAGAGGCAGGGAGATTCACGCTTCTTGACTCTTGGAAGCACTTTCGAGGACGGGGCCCCATCTTGGGAGATCGGACGATTCCAGAGATTGGGTTTCCGATCGGAGGATCAGACTACTATGTAAGATGATCCCTTCCAGTTTTTACCAGTGCTTATTTAGCGTTTCATCAGTTTTGCGGGGATTCCATCGGCTGATTTCAAGCTGGAATCAAACGTGGGACAGTCCTATGCTCTCTACCACACCATGTATGAGACATTCTGGACGGTTGAAAATCTCCTCGATCCATACTTTACCAGTATGAAAGCGGTAGGTCAGCTCTGGATGGAGGCGGCACACCGACTGGCTAATGAACTGGTAAGAGTATAAGATAGCTGGAAACATAGTAGCAGGTTCTACCTATGAACTCACTGCACACGATCCAGATGCTGACTACAATGATACAGAGAGTCGAGACACAGTACATGCACAGCAATGTGTCTCGCAACTTTCCCTATCATGACAAGATGGACCGATTGAAAGAAGCTGTTAGGCGACTGAACTTTGTGGCTAGAGATTTGCATCTGGAGGCACAGGTAAGTCTTGTTTAGAGAAAGGACCAATAGCGTAATCCAAAGTCACGTGACAGGATTCTTCTTCAATCCAAAAGTGGCTCCACGGACAATGTGTATTCAATGCAAGTTAGAATGAAGCGTATGGGTCTCGTCACGAACTAGATGGGTTCTTGGTAATGGAAAAGAAGTCGATACCGTAATCCAACTAGCTACGTGACGAGAACCTTCTTCAGCTCAAAACTCCTTGGCTGAATTATCAATAGGAAGCAATTAGGTTGATGTGTTACGGTATTGACCTCATTCAAGCCATTTTCTGTATGGGCATGGTGTAATTCAGGAAATCGCCTCCGGTGAGGCATTAGTCTCAATCACGAGACTCTATCAAATCAACTCGAGACTCCAGCAACTTGAGAAAGCTTTTCTGGACAATTCTGCCTTCAACTCTCCGCTCCACAAGCATCTTCTTTTTGGTCCTTCCCGACATCCGTCCTCTCAAGTCCCCTTCCTCCCTATCCTTCTGGATCCCGTAGTCGACTTCCAGCAATCATTGAACCCTGCCGACCTCCTCCCTCTCCATGAGAGCTTTACGCATCTACAGTACGCCGTCGAAAGTGCAATATTTTTGTTGTCTTTCTGAATCTATTAGTCTGTCCAAATCACGGGTTTCCCTAGCCTTTCACAAAAGTATTACTCTCCCTCGTCTTCTTTAGTATTGTGACATCTCGGTTTCGGAGATCTCACCCGTACCCTCTCTCTCTCTTTCTGTTATATTACTGTGATACCTTCCGTAATAAACTTGTCCAATCAAGTTGTTTTCCCATTTTTTTTTCCCAAAATTGAGTCAGATTAAAAACGAACTTCTATTTCCAGGTGTCCTCTTTGCGCTCAAAGTTCTGATGAACCATTACTGTCCAGACGAGAACCAGCGCTTGCTAGGATTCTTCCCAATTCCAGCCAAATACGCCTGCTGGATCGAGCTACTTATCATTCAGGTAAACCCTCTATTTTCAACAATCAAACTTTGTAGTTGATCACCCCGAATGCCTCCTTCATCGGACACATGGCTGGTATCCTCGTCGGTCTTCTCTACACTGCCGGCCCGCTGAAATGGCTTACCAGTATCATTACCTCTGCTGTATCTCTAGCTGGTATCTTAATTTTTTACTGTACATATCGTTATTTTAGGCCTGAGAAGTCAGAACAGTCATGAACCGTCGGCACCGCCAATGGAAGAGGACGACTACAGGTCCGCCTACGCCGGAGCATTCAGTGGTCAAGGAGCTGCTACAGGAAGAGGATCTTCAGAGAGGAGAAATGACAGATATCGGTAGGTTATCGTCTTTTTTTGGCTATCGTTCGTTGCGAGACCCCGACTGCTTTCCATCGGATTCTATTTGATGATGCAACAACTGAATTCAGGGACTACACCGCCGGACTCTCGGAAGACGAACAGATGCGTCAAGCTATGGAAGAATCGCTCCGCCAACGACAGGCTCCCAGCTACGGATGGAGAAACTGATTAATTAAAGTTTAATTGTATAAAAAATCCTGAATCAATAAATTTTATTATGAAGTCGTATGCACAAATACTGTGAGCTGTCAATGAAAAGAGTGGCTGGTACTGCACGGGAAGAGTCAGAAAAACTTGAGAGAGGGAGAGAGAAAAGGTTAGATGAGTCGGTCACGAGCATGGGAGATCTGTTCCTGACGGGAGCTGTTCTCCCACTTTTTTCGCTCCTCGTTGAACAGACTGATCTGACCGTTCAGGGCCTCCTTCAGGGTAGCTACCTCGTTTTTCAGAGACGATACGTCGTTGCGGATGGTCGAGTCGGATTCCTGAAGGCTCATTGGATTTCTGCTAATCGCATCTTGTTATTGTTACTTAGGGCCCTCGAACTTGCCTTGTGGCCAGTCGGTTAGCGCCCCCGACTACTAATCAGAACAACGCGAGTTTGATTCTCTATTTTTGTCTTCTTATGAAATCCCCTACCTTAATGCTCCTTGGAGCCGGGACAGGACGTCTCTGGCATTCTTGACACTGCTTCGGCTTGTCCATCTCGGCCTTGATTTGGGCGAGTTCCCTCTCCAGCTGGAAACATTTCCTCAGGAGACCGGACTTTTCTTCGCGAAGACCGTCGACGCTTCGGGAGAAAGATTCGGTTTGGCGCTGGCAGCCGGCCAGCTGAGCCCGAAGAGCGTTCTCTCCACGCTCGGAAGCGGCCAGACGGGTTCGCAACGAGTCCAGTTCCTCCTTCCAGAGACGCTCCTTGTCCTGGTAGACCTAATTCCGAATAACTAGAAGTTTTTGACAGGGCACGCACCTTGACAATGACCTCCTCGTTGTGTTCCATAGTCGAGCGAACTTCTCGCAGCTCATTCTCCTTGTCCCGGATGACAGTCTCAATATCCATGATTCCAGAATCGCTGGGGGACGGAGTCACATGGACTCCCGAGGCACTGCGACCAGTCGAGGCCAAAGTAGGATGGCTCTTCTTGTTCGTACTCGGAGGACTGCTCAGATGACTGCTGCCACTGGAAGCGGTCGAGGAGGATAGTTTCGCGCCCTTGAAGGAGCCATAGTCAGAACCGCTAGAGCCAACTGAAAATAGGTAATAAGATTGTACTCGAACTCAGATCGAAAAAGGAAAAGATTGACAGAATGTTAGACTGTCAGATTGTCGCCGACCGGGTAATAAAGTTCGCATGAACAGACTAGTAAAAAGACAAACTAACAGGGAGAGGATAAAACAACTGTCTGAGAGGAACAGGCTAAGAAAACAGAGATAGTGAGGCTGGCAGGTTCAGATTGGCAAAGTTAAAGAGTGGAAACTCAAAAACACATGATCAGGAAATTGGCATGGACGAACAAGGGTCAGACGCTATTGAAGATGGGACATGGATGGAACTGGTGTCAGAAACCAAGAAATAGCTAAGCGAAACTCACAATCAATGAACTTCTCTTTCTCAATATAGTCCGGGACTGTATCATATTCATTCTCGACCGGCTTCTCGGGCGAATAGCTCGTACTCGGTTGATACATTGTCCTCGGCTTGGCACAGACTGTCGGCACCTGGCTCAGATTCGAAGCTGATTTGGCTAGATCTCTGAAGATTATATGGCTAGACTTCTAGATGTCCTTACCCTCTGATAACTGGACGATCCAGACGAATAAGGTCGTGCGACTGTCTGTGAGAATGGAGGTCTTGCTTGTTTCCTAGAGGTCGGAAAGCAATTGGACGAATGATGTCTTCGTGCTGAAACATATAAACTGTAGGTTGACTAGTCGGCTGAGAGGAGAAGGATGTTCTTGTAGCGAGATTCGCGTATGAGATTAGGGATACGACCTTCATTGAGTCGAGAGCGACAAAAACTAACCGTTGGTTTAACACCGGACAGGGGAGTGATCTTAGCGGGAGGAGGCAGATCATACAATTGGTTCGCTTTGGTATAGCCTAAAACATTAATAGTTTTTAAAGGAATGCGACCAACCATCGAAGGTGTTCATCATTTTCTGGAGGCTGTTCATGTGCTGATAGTGAAAGGAGAGATCCTTCTGACTGTGGCTGTTCTCCTTCGATCGCAATGTTCGATGTTCCATGTCCTTGCTGAAAGTGTTTAGGATAAAACAGAGAAAAGAAGAACTATAAATCGAGTTTTCGCAGCCATGCTCGATTATTCTTGAGAAATCTACAGAATCAACAAAAGAAGCAACGGTCACGCATTCGTTCAGGCGTCATGCTTACCAAAAATATAGCTTTTCAAGGTCATGAAAACATTTTTTGTCATTTCAAAGTTGTAGCTCTTGATTTGCTCTACAACTTTGCAGAACAACGGAAAATACAAAAATGTCGTCTTGATCCCGAAAAATCGTACTTTTGACGCACTTTTCGGACAGGTCAGCACTGAGCACTGGCTTCAGACGGACTGAAAACACACGTAGAACAAACTGAGATTAAGATTGAGAGCTATTTTTGTATCACTTGGTGTGATACAAAAATAGCGCGAATGTTAGGGAATTCAAAATTATAACAAAATCAGTGCAATAATAGACCTAGAGATATCGGCTGGTCGTATCTCTCATGGCTGTAAATTGCGGAATATGAGTGTCGGCGAATACACGGCGTCAAGGACAAGACGACGAGCGAGACAGAGAAGGAAAACACAAACACAGTTAACAGTTTATGTGCCAAGGTGAGCCGGAAGAGAGTGGGAACCAAATGCCATGGCATTTGTGGCGCAAGAGGGATCTTATGACTCTCACCGAGGAGCCGCAAATGGGCCCCTTCTCCCGGCTCCTAATTGCCAAACAGAGAGGGAGAGAGAGAGAAAGCGTAAGGAGCTACGGGGCCCAGAACCAGCTCTTAGGACGAGGGAAAAGGCGGTCAGAGAGGCTTAATTGTGGGTTCCATGCACTTTTTGCAGGTCTATAAATAGTCCAGACCGGGCTATCAATAGACAACACGGAGATAGGAAGTACAATCTTGCACTTTCTCGGTACAGGCTGTAAATCGCAGGAATTTGAGTCCTATATATTTCGCTGCAAAACACAGAGTGTGCCTGTATTGAATACTATAGTGTGCCTGTATTGAATACTCAGCCAAAGGATTTGGAATCAAAAGTTGCGGGAACTTAGAAAAGTAGGGGAGCTGAGTCTTGTACTTATGGGTCCCGCAACATAGTTTTTAAGGACTGAATCTTGCAAAGAATGCAGACTGTAACTGGGCAGCCTTTCTTTTGGAAACGGATTCATCAAACAACAAAGTGGGATGTAAGCCCAGTCGAGAGAGGGGTTTCTGTGTCAGAGCTGACATGTGATCAATCAGCAGCATATGTATCCTCCTTGATCAATCTCGAGAGGACAGATTAGGCTAGTGAACTGTAAAGTGTGGGTTTGCACACTGGAAGAGAGACACAGAAGACAAATGACCGTCGAAGGTGCGAAAAAGAGGCTGCCGCACAAATAGGGCTACCGGAAGTGTCTCTGTAGACAACATTTCGTGGCAATAAATTCCATCATATGACAAATGGAGGGGGGTTGGAGAGAGCAAAAAGGAGCGACACATTCGCCGAAAACGAACAGACTGACGTGCGCCGGGAGACAGGCGTGGAAGGGACAAGACAAAAAGCCGCAACCATAAATTTGTGGAGTCTCGACCAGCTGCTGATTACAGCAGGTTGACTCTAAAAGAGGCTGCGGCGCAGTGAAGAGACAAAGGTTCAGAGCTGAGTCAGAACGGCTGGGAAAATGGCCCTTTCCGCGCTCGGTTTGAATTCGCGCCGAGAGAAACAGTTCATGACGTCTTATGGGGAATGCAAGAAAAAAGCTTGCCGCACCCCAAATAATGAGACATGTGGTCAGAAGTGTACTCACAGAGAGAATTAACGTCGTGCCGTTTGTCAGGACGAAATGTGCCGAGAGAGGTTGTAAATTTCGGAGAGAGGGGAGGTTCCAGAAAAGTTACCGCGGAACCGGGCCCTTCCAAGAAAAGGCGAGTAAAGCGAGTGATACAGTTGTTTGCGGAGGAACAGGTCGGCGAGCGCCGTGGCGGCTCATTGCCGCCGGCCATTTCCGTCTAATTCCAAAGATGGCTACAAGGCAGAAATTACAGGGCCGTTTGCCCAAGACGGGCTCAATTACAGACGGGCTGGGCAGCAGGCGCGATGGATAGGATTACGCAAGAGAACGCGGCAGGCTTCTCGCGCCAAAACAAGCCGCCAATTGAACCGTTCGGTAAGCCCGATCAATTTTTCTGGCTGGTTCCGTGAAAGTTCTAGTTGAAAGAAACTATTGTCTGGGAAGAATTGTGTTCAGTGGTAGAAAGAACTAGGAACAGAGAGAAAATGAAGAGAAATAAGCCTCAGATGTGTTGCCTAAGTCCGAAAAGTCTGCGGGAGCACACGTGTTGAGCCGCAGTGCCGAGAGCGAGCGTGTGCGCGCCCTGACCCGGTCATTCACCTTTTTTGTTTGGTCGATCTCTGCCAGTCGGCGAGATTGATTGGATCCAACTCGGGGAGAGAGTTTACTAAACTTACTAGAGTTAGCACTCACGGCCAGAGTCGTCTACTGGAACATTGACAGGCCTTGACAATTAGGAACAAACAGAAAGACATGCCCCCGTCGTAATGAACGAAGGTACTGGATGAGACAGTGTGAGAACACGATTATGTCTAATTGCGAACCGGGGGCACAGTCTGCTTAATTGAGATCTATTGAGAGCTGCTATTGTTTTCAAGCAGTATCATTATCCGAGAGAGATGCGCGAGAATGGTACGAGGAACCAAGGCGAGAGAGTGGTTTAAAGTGACCATGGCTTGGAAGACAAAAACCCGCTGCAGAGATTCGAAGATTTTGCAGCAGAAGAGCATGGTCATATTTGACTCTCTCACTCGACGAGAGTGTCAAGAAGGCCCGTCGGATAAAGTGGGGTCTGCTGCCATCTGCTCACACAGACAAGAGACATGGATAATAAGCAGGACAAACAGTCGGACCACAATTAGGCAACGGATTAAGGCCTCGGAAGAATGGGGATCTTAGTCATTTGGACCCAATAGGATGGGTGGCACCCTACTCTCCAGGTTTCTGGAACAAATCAGAGCATTTTCGAGCTCAGCGATTTCCTGCAAAGCTGTAGAGCAGACCAAGCGCTGCAACTTTGCAGAACATCGGAAAGAAATTGTTTTGATCCTGAAAACTGGATCCAGAGTGGGTTTGTAGGAAGTAGGTTTGGCAGGTAAACCAGACTTTGCAACGGGACCCGAAGGATTCAAACATTCAAGAAGTCTGAGATGAAAAAATTGGATCAACAGTTCTATTCGACAGTCTTCTAGCCAAAAAAGGTGGTCCAAGAAGGGCGTCCAGCCCAGCGTGAATTTGCTGCGAGACCCAAACGCCAGCTTCAACTTTGGCTCGGCCTCTCAGGCTCCTGTCACGAAACCAGTTTGTACAGGCCAGTTTAAAAGGAATCCCTGGTCGAAGTTAGCGTAATCAAAAGAGACCTCCCACAGAACCCTATTGTCCCATAATCAAGAGGGGAAAAAGGGGAGGCGGAGGTCAATTTGCGCAACGGTTTACGAGGACAAGACAGCTGCCCGAATGACAAGGGAGAGAAAGAAGGGAATAATTCCGCCCGAAGGCTATTGTAAACTTCATAACAAGAAGGTCAAAGGGCCATTGTTCCTGATAAAGACGACACACCCCAAAGTCACGTTGTGGTCGTCGTTTATGGGCACAGGAAGTCGAAGCAGAGGGGGAAGAAAGTGAGATTGACCCTTCGACACATGGGCTGGATAATTGAGGGTACAGTGCGCAGATTGAGATGTAAATGGAGACACGGGGAACAGATGGGGGTGGTGGCAGTGTGTTTATACTAATGTGTGATAGACAATTGCGGGAAGATCCGACCACGATATCTATAGCCCTAGAGGGGAGAGAATGGATCAAAGACAGCCGTGTATGACAAGGTTAATCAATTCCAGAGGGTCTAATTGTTAGAGCTCGGGAATCTCGGACAGAAGAATAGCTAATCGAGCAAGAATAATTCAAAAAGGACTCACCCTAGCAGTTGATGGGCGTTCTGAGCCGATTTGGAGGAGTGAAGAGGACGGGGAGATCGCTCCCAGTCAAAATCTTTGGCGGGAACTGTAGCCGTCAGCATTGGTCTAGAATAATGTGATGTCCTCATGATTTCGCGCTCAAGAGATCATTTTTGAGCTTTCCAATGTTCTACAAAGTTGTAGAACAATTCATGAGCTACAGCTTTGCAGAACACTGAAAACTTCAAAAATGCTGTCTTAACCCCGAAACGGTCATGGTTTCAGCCCTGAACCCAGATTAGAGTGATTACATGGCAAAATCCAGAAATTCGTACATGGCTGGACGAGTACAGAGGAGTAGTGGACACTGGCTAGCACCTCCCGCTCAAGTAACCTAATATTTGGAGGCAGAAAAAGTGTCCGAGTCACAGCTGTCAGTCAGTAATTTCGAAAACAGAAACTAATATAGAGAGGTTAGTAGTAGGCTTGAAAAAACGACAAGTGTTGTTCTCTAGGACAGTTGTCTTTTGACAAATGGCTCAACAAGTGGTCAAAAACCTACGGTCTGGGTGTACTAGCTGACATGGGCCGAATTCGCAGTCTTTTGGCCGACATGACTCAAGAATACCGCGGGGAGCGGCCAGCTGTGCCTCGCTCTCTCTCTCTCTCTAAGGATTTTTACAGCCCTGCTGACAGATGGTCGTTCTTTTTGAGGGAAGGGGGAGACTGTACGAAACTGACAACCAGAGGCGGAGTTGAGCCCCACCCATGTGGAGTTTTAGTCGGACAGCTTACTGATTGCTCTATATGGTAAAGACGCCGGCGGCCAGATATTTCGATTTAGATAGACTGGCTATTTTACTCTTTAATGATTTTTACGGCTCTGATCGTTATTTTCGAGCTTGTTGACTGTACGAATCTGTACCTACCTCGAACTGGGTGGAGGAGCGCTTTGATCGTGTTTTCGAAGTCGCCCACTGGAATTCAATTTGGTCTTCCACTTCTGTAGACGGTCACTCGAGCCATGAGTCAGGTCCTGGAGACCTGAATCCTTTTATTACCGTGGTTAATTGCACTCGAACCCTTTGAAAGTCTGTCAGCCAGACTCTGTCTCTCGGATCGAATGTCGGATGTACTCATCGCGGCCGGGACTCTTCTCTGCTGCATTGTGCTGTCAGTCACTGGCTTCTCTTCAGCTATTTCCAGAAGCGAGCGAGTCGCCTCTGCCAATCTTCTAGACTGCCTTTTTAGTGCTCAAAGCTTGACTTACTTGAGTTCGCTGGACTGGGCGTGATGGCTCCTCTTGGGTTCAGTGGCCTCCACTGTCTTCGACTGTCTGGAAGTCGACGAGTATGAACAAACAGATAAGGAGACTGACTTTGTCGGCGAGCTTTGTGGAGAAACAAGATGCAGAGATTCCTTGGCCAGAGGTGGTGCTACTTCGATTGTCAATGGTGCAGGTTGGTCGTCTTCGGCAAAGTCCAGAACGACAGAGTCGACGTCTTTCTGGGTCTCGGTCTCTACCTAAACAGACTGTTTTGCTGCACTTGACCAAACTAAAACGTACAAAAGAACCCTACAAAATGTTTCCCGGCATGTAAAACCAAAACGTTACACGTAGGAATCTAACCCGTCTTCTTTGGTTTTGTCGTCAGACAGCCTACCAACTGCGCTATGGCAAAAGCGGCGCCGGCCATATTTTGAGTTTAGAAAAGAAAACTCACAGCGTCGGTATCTTCTTCTTCGAGTTCAACAGCCCGGCGGATAGTCTTGGCTAGCTCTTCAGCCTGCCTCGCGATATCGGTCAGTTTTTTCTCGACGAGGTGAGCACACGTCGAGGCAGCAGTCTCGTCCTCCCTCTGGAAATTATACAGGATATTACGTAATTATCTCTCTCGTGCGCGAGAGCGCGCAACACAAAAAATGAAACAGGAAGCGCTTGGATAGAGTATTTGCAGATTGATGAACGCGAAGGCGTTGTCCACAAGCAGAGATTATGGGACGAGCAGCACAAACAGACTGAGGGAGAGATGGAGAGAGACCGAACTGGTCCTTGCGCTAACCGCGATTAGAGAGAGCAGATGTCTCTCAGCTGACGAGAAAATGGCCTGGAGAAAGTTGGGAGGCATGTTTTGACAGAACAAAGAGCCTTCCTATATAGCAAAAGTATACAGTGACTTTTGCCATCCCATTTCAGTTCTTGTCAGATCCAATTAGCTAACATCTCCTCTATTAACCAAAGTACCGCAGTCTGAAACTAGCGCCCCAACTCAGAATTATGTTGTTACGCATCAAGAGCTGGTGCGCAGCAATAGGGTAAGATTATCGGTAAGAAGGCGTATTAAGAAAGCAGTTTTAGGACACCTTGCGCAACGATAGGGCTTAAAAACTTAGAAGCCATGCGTTGCCGTGAGAGAAGACTGTGAGAACCCGTCGCGGGCACGTAATCCTATTAGAAAGATGCGGTTCGCGCGCAGCGGGGGTGCTGTCGCTCGTTTGAATCCCTCTGACAAAAGAAAGACTTAAAAGGGAGGGCAGAGTGTTACAGGGGTTACGCAAAGTCATTTTAAAGAAATTAGGGAAATTGCTTAGGAAGAGCAGTATAGCTGGGTATCACGAAAGTTAATAGAGGAGAGGGTCTGTTCAGTTCTTTGAATTTCGTTGCGAGACCCAATGAGTCCCGCAACGAAGTTCACAAAGAATCTTCAAGCTTTCACAAACAAGAAAGTGCGCGAAATGGAGACCTTCCTTCCGTCTCGAGGACATCAGATAGGTTCTCAAATCAGTTTTTTCTAGATCGTTGGGTTGATCGAATGGCGGAGTGCGCAGAATGTAGGATATGCGCATAGTAATAAACTGGTCAGTTTACGGCATCAGACACTTCCGATCGCCCAAGAGGGATCAGCCATTACGACGTAAATATGTACTGCTGGTGGCTGTTTATGAACGGTGGAATTAGCATAGCTCCGCATACAAATCGCTACATTTAAACTACGTAATTGGAGGTTTAACGGGCCGGTGGATGGAATCGCAGTGACGATAATACCGGGCTTCGAAGCTTAACTATTACAGCCACAATCAGGGAAGCATTCTGGTAGACAATCAGGGGATCGTTCTGATAGTTCTGGTAGGCAAATGACAGTAACTTATGAAGGGGTTTTAACGGTTCGTTTTGCTAAACAGCAGTCCTTTGCATCGGCTCTTGCTCTGATCACCCGCTTTAACTCTCATTTGAAGGTACGGGTCGCTGGTTTGGGTGACCTTTGATCTGGAGTATGTACCTTGGAGTTTTATTTAGAACAGATATTGATCCAAAACAGGAGCAATTTCTCACGCAACCTTCTGAAGTAGAGGTACTCGGTAAAACTCTCAAAGTATTTTTGTTAGAAAAAAAACTGTCTCTGTTGGCTTTCCCAGAACAGTCTACATATAGACGCCATTGTCATCTCTCTGGCTTGCAATATCTCAATGAACATCGTTTCTTCCATGCTGTAAAAAGTGCTCGAGAGGTGTTCGTCGCGATCACTGTCTGAGCTTGATTAATGATAGGGGCTCTTTTTGCAGCTGCCAAGGACCTTGCCAAAAATAGCTTCCACTTACCTTATCTTTTGTAGCTGTCGGGAAGGTGGACTTGAGATTGAGTGACACCTTCTCGAACCGGGATGACGACGGCAGGGAGACAGTCTTGTGGGCGGCTTCACGAGCACTGGAAAAAGATTCATTGGTCACTAATTACAACAAAAATGATCAGATTATAGAAATATAATGTCTGAGGTTTGTACCGTGATCCTGTGGACCCTAGGTCGCGTCACTAGACATTGCGCTACGAAAGGAAGACGGCGCCAGAAACCTTTCAAGCTTGGATTATCTTCTCTATCATCAATTTCTGTTTTTCAAAGGACTGATGTCCTCTCTATTCACTGAAATATAACAGACCTGGGGACAGACATGGTCGGAGAGAACTGACCGAGCGCGAAAAAGCCCCGGAGGGAAGGACTGTGACTGGTTTTCTCTCTACTACTCGGATCACATGGAGAGACAATTATCTGTCGAATTCTTTCTCGCCTGCTGTGCAGCTGGGAACAGTTTTTGTGCTGCGCGCCAAGAATTCTAAGACCTGCGCGGCTATTTTGAAGGGAGAAAAAGGTGGCCAAGGGATTGTAACCGAGTTAGGTGGTCAATTAGGAGGACGACAACTCGGTTAAAGTAGCGGATCCCCTCGCAAAAACCTACTTTGTTCTTTTTACGACCATTTGGCGACAGTTGCGACTGCTGGAAATTAGCATATGCGGACGGGGAGGACTAATTGTGAGGCGGTTCGTCTGCTCCTTAGGGGGATTAACCCAACCACGAGCAGAATAAACAGGCTTGGAGGGGTTGAACTGTAATGGGAATCAAGGAAAGAGAGGCTGTATCAGTGGCAGAGAACAGTTTTACAGCAAGGAAACAAAGAGACCTCCCACAAAGGAGAGGACAACACCGTTTGAAGTCGTCCAGGTAGCTCTGTGATTTTGATTTTGCGAACAATAGGCGTTTAGAAATTGAACTATGACTGACTCTAACCAACCCCAAAGAATGTTTCTTAGAGAAGTCTTCTGATACGTTTTTGAGCTTTTCGATATTTTGAAAAGTTTTAGAGCAGTTGATATGTCATCGGACCAAAAGAGAAGAAGAATTGGAACACGGTGACATTTGTATGGAGGCGCTTTGCCGGGGTTAGGGTAGATCGTGCCGGGACGCAAAAGAGAAATAGGAACAGCTACAACAGCAGACCATTTTGCCCCATGTCAGGATAAGCTGTCCATTCCAGCATAAACAGCTTCATATTTGTAAAACATCGGAAAGTTCGCAGAAGTTGTCCTCAACCCGAAAGATTTATCTTTTGACGAGGGATGGATTTCTTTCAAAATATTTAGGGCATTTTCTCAAAACATCCTGAAATGTGTTGAATCTTACTGTACAAAAAAGGTTAGACTATGGGTACTACTATCCCATGAAAAGTCACAGTACCTGTAGTGAATGAGCTGAAAGTGCCGAAAGATGACCTGCACCGCGCCCGGCATTGTCGCGCCTCAGTCTGCTGGGAAATGGGGTCCCGCTAACAGGGACTTACTTGTGTGATTGATACGCTCTCGGAGCTCCACGGAGGGAAAAAATGCCAAGAAAAAGTTGTGTAATTGCCCTTTGGCTAGCACAGAGACTGGTGCAAAAAGCATTTTAGGTGAGGGACGATGCCAAGAAGAGAGGTGACCTCGACACAGTTGCGCCAGGGAAGATTGCCCTCGATCAAGGAGCGGGTTCATTGAATTTTAAGACACCAAGTTCTAAAGAAGGAGCACTACTACATCAATCTGATGCGTAGCATGATATCGCTGCCAGCGGACGCTGCCCATTGCCTCAGCGAATAAAGATATTTTATTGAGAGAATGTTGTAGTGAGTCGTAATCACTCATCTTCACTTCGTTTTTGATTAGGATCCGGGTTCAGAGACGGACGCGTCAGCTGTCTCAAATTTTACTAGTCGTCTAGGGAAACAATTTGACGGGCGGGATAAGGTAACAAAGAGGACGAAGAATGATACTTGTAGAGTCAAGTGGCGCGAGGGTCAGGTGCCTAACTTTTCAGTATTGGGGTTTTCTGATTGCTTATTAGGGTAGATTCACCCGTTCTTGTCCTCTATGCTAGTTTGTAAGCTATAGTCTTTCAGTTTACCAACCAGTAGTTCTGTTTCTGAGCTGTCAAAGGATTTCGTTGGGTCCTGCCAACGGTTTCTTCTATTCTTTTCCTCTAGACTATTGTAAGTTTCGAAGCTCTGGTCATAGTATTTTTTTTCTAGCAGCGCTTTTTCTGATACAGTTGTTTTTGAGCTATCAAAGTCTTTCGTTAGGGTCATGCATACGTGTAGAGTCAAGAGTCAAGGGTCAAAAGTAAACTTTTTGAGAAGGGGCCAAGGTTTTTGCCGAGGAGATTCCAAGCTTTTCGGTATTTCCTTTTTCTCCAGGCTCTTCCAGCATTTTGCCAATGCCAGGATAAGCTGTCCGTCCCAGCATAAACAGCTTCATACTACCACTCTCCACGGCTCGCCAGCGCTCCTAGACAGTTATGCGCGCGTTGAGGATGTGCTTTTGGTATATCCGCAGATCTTACTCAGCGGGTAGTTTGTCTGTCTCCGTCGCGTTACTCATAGTCCAAGGGAAAGATTTTTTATTCAGGAGAGTCGCTATTTCAATCCCCAGTGCAAAAAGGTAAACTATCAACTCACATTGACTTCTTCTCCACCTTGGCCTCGGCGAAGCACTGTTTCTCCTTGTTCTTGACCAGCAGTCGTTGTGTGTGCGGCTCCGGAGACTTGACAGGACTGAAAGCAAGAGTATGAGTGGTCAATCAATCTAGACTCTCTCTCTATCATTCGCCACATCTGGCCCGTAAAAAGAATACGTTGGGCCACACACACATGTGTTGCACAAGCTGATGACCACTGCTGACAGATGTCGAGAAAGGAGGAGAACGAACCTGGATGATTCCGATCGCACTCCTTTGGTCGGGGATGCTGACTTGCTCTTCTCCATCTTCTTCGGCTCTTCCTTGATTGGCTTCCTGAAAAACTACGATGAAGGACACATTTCGTAGATCTTTGTCGTATATGTTTGAACTCTTTTCTCGCGTGGAAACACGACACCTTTGACGTTCAAGAAGTTCACTTTTCGCGCTACAAATCTATGCTTAGTTTTGCAGTAAACAAGAAGACAGCGGGGTCTGATTTTATATTTGTCTGTGTGACAAACCAGCATTTTGCTAGTTTTGGTGAGAGTTCTAAAAGATTGTTTTATTAGAAACAGGGGTTGGAATAGGCAAAGTTGACAGTCCTTGCATGTTCGTGCCACTATTTCCACGAACATGCAAAGAAAGGATGCTAGACACGGACAGGGCAAAGGACAGACAGGTTGTCTGGGACATGCTGGGATTGACTAGGGTGACAGAAACATCCTTTGCTTGGAACAGATTTTTTTTTAGATAGGATGAGTGTAATATGGGCAGAATGTTAGAGGTAAGGTGCGAGACATAGAGACAGAGCTAGCAAGATCAGACAGTCAACTGATACTCTATATGAAAGTTTGACACTCCCGATAGATTTCCGCTGTCAACAGAGAGATCTATAAAAGTATTAGAATTGCCTCGTTCTAAAGATGCCCAGTTCGAGTTTCCTCCCGATAGCTTCCACTGCCTCCATTCTGAATTAGACGATTTACTTCAGGAAAAGAAGATTAAGAGAGGGAAGCTCGTGAAGTCAATGAGATCGATCATTCAGTTTACTTGTCACAGGACAGCCAATTTTTACACAACAAACACTGATAGATGTCTGTTCTAGGCGGTGCAAAGAGAATATATTGTTTGAAACGATATAAAGGAGAGGATTTGAGAGAACAACAGCTGTCCGAGGAGACACACGCGCGACTCGCGAGTCGTCATGCTCAAAGTCATAGGGAAGTGACGTGCAGAAAAAGTGACAGCTTTGCAGTTTAACAGAAAGAAAGAAAGAGGCTGACTCATTAAGGGCACTGGGAAAGGCTAAATGGATTCCGGTTGACTATCTGGCAACTGAATCGCGAACCCTGTCCCGATGAAATCGAGGCTGAAGCGCACAAAAGTGACAGAGGTCACGGTTTAGGGGGATATAAACGATTGATGATGCTTCTGGAAAGATTTAAATTTGTCGGGATAATAAGGCAAACTTAGAGGGATACAAAGTAGCTTAGTAACAAGGGAGATATATTACATGGGGCGCGCAGACAGTTTGATCAAAAAGAGAAAGAAAGAATTGAAATTAAACTACAGAAAATGGCATATTGACAGAGACAGGGAAAGAGATGACAGATTAGTGAAGAGAATCGCGATCATCACCAGATAGGTTGGCAGAACCAGAGAGAAAGAAAGGATTTAGAAGTTAAAGCGAGTGTTCAGAACTTTTTCTTGCTCAAAAAGTTTAAAGTACAGTCGGGCTGACAAGTCAAGTCAAGATTGCACCGACCATCATTCTTTGCAGTTTACTTGTGCTAGAAGCTTGTAATGCGACTAAAAAATGGCAATAATGCAGGTTTTGAGAGAATAACCAAGGTAAACGGTTTCCACAGTAATAACATGACAGTCTTATCTAGTTAAAAACCACGCTGTGAGTACAAGTCCTTTAAAACTTTTGCATAAACAGGAGAAAGTGAGTTTCTGAATTCTGTAAATCCGCGTGTTTTGTTCCCTAAACTGCTTAGGTTTATCCCATTTTTATTTTGGGTAGTTGGAGAGAAAGCAAGGAGCAACATGCTTCCAGAGTTTTGAAGCAGCGACTGATTTCTGTTGTCGGAAGCGAGACACTAATTATTGCCATGCTATTGCTCTGAAAATGGCAACTTATATCTAAGTTATAATGAAAAATAAACTACATATTATCGCGCGTTTTTCTCTAGAAGATCCAGTAGTCGAAAAAACGCTCCGGACACCCGCCTTATGATGTCAACTCGACAAGGACAGCGGCAAAGTGAGATAGGACAAGGAGAGAATAGATTGACCTGAACAAGAGCAGAGAGGTACATGCTGACGTATCTTGCAGGGGCATATC
Organism: Oscheius sp. JU75; assembly: GCA_037178855.1. NCBI lineage: Eukaryota > Metazoa > Nematoda > Chromadorea > Rhabditida > Rhabditidae > Oscheius > Oscheius sp. JU75. The sequence continues at coordinate 7,637,430 of JASJZC010000006.1, read as the reverse complement.
TGGAAATGGTTTAAGGAATGATTCGAGCATCAAAGACAGAGCAAGATGACAGACATAAGTTGTATACGTCGACAAAAAGAGACAAAACAGACGTAGTAAGAACACAATGACAGGACAAGAACAGAACTAATTGCCATGGACATGAGCAGAATAAATAAGGGCGCTGTCTATTTTTCTCTACAGAAGCCCTGGGATGAGCTGGGTATCATATGTTAGTGGTTTCAGAGTCCACGACAAATTGACTCAATAAAAATTGGTCACAAGCAGACAGCTGAGACAGAGAGGCAAACACGAAAACATGAGTTGGTTTGTGGTGGTTTGACTGGAAAAGAGGAGCCAGCTGCTAGAGAGCTAAAACCCAAAGAAATGGGGAGAGAGAGTCCGTGTGAACATAACTGAAAAAGAAGGGCTCTCAGCCTCGGGACAAGGCTCCCGAAGGGCCGGAAACTGTTTGCCGAAATGCGCGCGCGGGAGACACTTCAAATCCTCCTGGAAATTATTGAGGAATTCGGGAGATCAGTTTGTCTTTCACAAGGAAACAAATGACAGAGAGAGAGAAGGTTCCGGGAGCACACAGCTGTGAAAAATCGGGGCATCTTAACAGGGGCTTCTGCTGGTGGCATCTGTTACACAATCAGAGAGCGGACACTCTGCCTCTTACACCCCCAGTGACCGGTGATAATCGTTTTTCATAGACTCCAGATGAGTAACAGATGGTCCCCTGGCCAAGATTCAGTGCTTTCGGATTTTAAACTTTTCCTGGCAAATTATAACAGAGCAAGAGCGGGCTTCCAGTGTTTTGCGGACAACAAAGTATTCGAGCATTTTGATGCTGGTAACTATGAGAATAACATTCAAACCAGCCTTGAAAATCGTCGATCCCGATCAGCACTATCATAGAAAGACCACGAGCTGACAGTCCGAGCCGCTGGAATTTGAACAGAAGGTTCTGCTGATCATCGTGCTCTTCGTCGTCGGTTCACCTTCTCAGGTTAGCTCTTCTACCATTATCTCAAGAGCCACTGGAGCCAATATTCTGGTCGTCAGAAAGTCATTTGCATCTTCGTTGGTCCCATAGACAGCTGCAGGAGTCACAACATTTCTCGGTCGACCGTGAAGTCGTTGCTGTGGTGGACATTGTCGCCGAGGGCTCGATCTTGGCAGACAAACTGGCCGGTTCACAAGCAATAGGAGCACTGCATAGGACGAAAGCAAGACTGACAACAGGCAGGCATTTTGTTCAAATTGGATTTGACTTGGTTAGCAAGAGAAACGTTTTTAGACAGATGCTACTGTAAGTGCAGAGGGATACGAGTGTTTGAACATCGTGAAAGCACTGGAGACTGGAGGACTGAATGTGTAGAGCAAATGAAGGAGGACATCCTCATTATACTCCTACACTGGCACAATATTCATTTCGCCAACGTCTCACTACCTAATGGCTGTTTTCTTCAAGCACTCTGTTGCTACTTGCGATTTGTTGAGTTCTTCTTGTTGATCCCACGAAAACCAGTAGTCCAGTAGACTACAACTGCGAAAAATAGGTCTCATCTGTCATCTCAACTCAGTTGCATAACTTGGAAACTTTCTTTTCCGGTGCTGCTCCGTCCAAAAATCCAGTTTTGAGTACAGACCAAAAAGAGAAGAGTATCGTGTTTTACTGCGAGATTCGAGAAGTACAAGAGGTGATGGGAATACAAGATTATGGTAAGATCAGATGTGGAGGGACGAGAGACAGATGTCGAAACTTTTGTATGTGACCTGAAAGCTGTTCTTCTCAGCATTTGTAAGAGAAATAGACGAACCTCCATAGTTTCCAGATCCAGAAGCATCACTTGCTTCGTCTTGGAGAATTTCGGCACGGCCAGAAGAAGAGACTTGTCGTCATCTTCCTCCACCCATCGCGAATCACCTCTGGCCTGATTTCCACAGATCAAAACGTGCGGACGGCGGTCCAAGATCAACGGATCCCGATTCTCGAAGGGAAAAGCATCGAGAGTGTCCGGGGCGGTTGGGGCAACGTGCTGCCAGCGCAGAAGGGCCTCCATGACGTCGAGACTGTTCTTTATGCTGCTCATGCGCATGATATCCGCCACATTCAGTCCTGACGTAGCCAAAAAGTCAATTTCGCCGAGACTGAAGCTGTACGGGTTGGATCGGAGGCCGAGAGCCTGTCCGGAGACGCTGGCAATTGGAAAACAGGCTCGGTGGCATGGCTGCTGTGGCCACATCTGGGAACACGGGTCTCCGATCCCTGCCATCACATCTACTCGCATTTTGGACTAAAATTGTTGTCATTTATGGGAGCTAACGAGACCAAAATACCGTCAGATTGGCTAGAAGACGATCGAGAAGTTCTCCCGCCTCGATTGGACACGCATCAGCAGTTTTCGGGATCAGACGAAGAACACGAGCTGCCGAGGAGATTTCCTTGTTCTGAAAACGGGAGAGTCTGAATTTCGGAGCTAGGCATACTTCATTGGCAAAAATACTGTCGCCGGCAATGATGACTCTGTCCACACTGGCTGCCAGTTTCCGGTCCTGCTCCGACGTCTGCATTTCGCCGTTGAGCCAGCGAGAGAAGAGACTGAATGCCGTGGCGGTTGCCTCATCCCGGCTCGGCTTTCCCACGAGTTCCAGTCCGGACAGAATGGCGATCGTAGCATTGGGCTTCGTCTCGGGCCAAGGGGCTTGGGGTCCCGCATCCGGCCAGACGATTTCCTTCACCACAAAGGTGTCCTCGACTCCCTAGAAAGGTCGTGTTTCTTGTAAATGAGAAAAGAAAACCGACCTTCTGCCCGATGCAGCCAACAATGCATCCTGTAGCCACCTCGTCCAAGGAAATATTGCCTGTCAACTTGACCATCTGCTTCTCATCTTCCAGCTCCAAGTAGTCCTTGTTCGTGACGAGCGATCGAACCGTCTCCATGGCTTCGTCATCGACCTCGTCGGCCGAGTCCTCTTCCGGGATCATGTGCTGGTCTTGGGCAATTTCCTAAGGAGTTCGCGGTTTTTATGACACAAACGATCTACTTTCAGGATACTGGGTCGCTGCCCGATTCGCTTCATCACAGTCCCGATAATGAAGCATTTTTCTCCATCGCGAAGCGATTCGATGGCTCGATAAGGAACATTTTCTGGAAGAGAATGGTGAATTAATACACGCTAAAACGAACTTGGCTGGTTTTTGATGCGCGGCTTCATCAGATGTAGACGAGTCCTGTAGATGGAGAAGTACTGTCGCTCGTAAGCATCCTTCTCGTCGTTGCTGCCTATCCGGAAGCGCAGGGATTGGTTCTTGTAGGGAAGGACGACTCGTTCTAGCGGGGCCGTGACCATTCTGAACGCAAAAATTTGTAAAAACTGTGGAAAGAAACATGTAAACCAATCGAAACGGGTTGAAAGCAGTTGGCAGATACTTTTGCTCGTTTGTAGAAATAACATTGGCAGCTTTCGTGTGGTAAGCTGATAAGATACTCGGAGATAAATAGCAACGTTTCCCAAGTTTCTTTACTCAGCTACCAGCAAATTCCGACTGGTAATTACTTGAGAAGCGGAAGACTACAGTTTTCAAAAGTATCTTAAACAAGTTGTGGTTGTTAACTGAATCACTAGAAAACGTGCAATTCTCTCGAGCAATCAGAAGCAAACCCGAGGGAAGCTATAACAAAGATAGAAGTCACAGTCGTGAAACAGTCAAGATGCTTCGGCAACAACACCATAGAATAAATATTTGGTTGGACGTTAGAAAAATCGTATCAAAGCATCGGTTAAAACAATATCACAGAAGTTTAGGAGGACTGGCCAACGAGGGCCATGGCTGAAAAGGAAGGGTCGTCGATGCGCTTCACGTGCTCCATAATAGCGACACCAGCATCTTTGACGAGAGTTTCGGGCGTCGTTTTGCCGAGAGGGCGAGGGAATGGGGCGCATGAATCTGAAGACCCACGCTTTTTGTGGAAAAAAACAGAAACTAACCAATTTCATAAAGAGTCCCATTCTTGTTCACGTAACAGATGAAATGGTATTCGACGTTGTCGGGCTGCACGGTCTCGCCAGCCTGTGCTGTTTCGGCATGTGCCGAAGCCAGCTCGGCGTCGTCTTTGAGCAGATCGGACCTTGATTCCTCGTCGGCTAGCTTGGCCTTCTCCAGCCACTCCTTGAATGGGCCGCTGCCGAGGTCTATCTTGTCTTCGAGATTGGCCAGCGAGTGAAAGAGGGCGAAAGTTCCGCAAGCCTATCAAGTTTTCATGATGCTTAAGCATGAAATAGACCTACATTGTGAATTTTCTGCTTCATAAAGAAGACGTCTTTGTTGTTATCGCTGCCGGCCTTACGCAAATCGTCGTAGACAGTCTCCAAGTAGGCCTTGGCCTTGTCCGACGGGAAACAGAGGATGACGGCGAGCTGTGGCGTCGGGACGAAAGCCAGCATGTCCTCGTCGAAGGAAAAGACGTCTGTGCACTCGAGGCCGCTAATACCCATCTTTTCGAGGAACTAAAAGTAGGATTTGCGTGGAGATGTTTTCAAAAGGCTTACTGCATTTATAGTCTCCGGATTTGATTCCAAGGCCAGCCAGGTAGCACGAGACATCTGTGATCTGCAAGTAGGATAGTTTTATAATTAAAATCGTGGTAAAAGGTGAGGAGACAATTATTTCAGAGCCAAAATGGGTGAGAAAACAAGCTGTGGCGTCCGAGCAAAAATGCCTTTTGTAAGCAAGTACGCAAATTGTCGTTAGTACGCAGCGCGGGAAATATTTTGTCGCTACTGCTTTTTCTTCTTTTGAATTTCTTTGTACTCATCTTGCATCGGTCAAGGTCAAGTTGCAGCTAAATCTTCCAGTTCTTTTGATTGTTTTTCAGGTCTTAATGCTGTGAAAAGTCGCTAGAATGTTTCAACAATTGTTTAGAGTCGAAAGGTTATTTTGACGGCTAAGAGTTGTAGTAAACATTTGTTTGTTTGCACATTTGAGCCTTTTCACTTTCACCTTTTTTTTTTTCAAAGCGTCATATTGACGCTGGCTATTGTATTTTCATTGTCGCGTAATGGAAGAAGATATATTTTGTGTGAACAATCGTGCACAAGCGATTTTTATCGGTTGTTCCAGTTTCATATTTTCCTTTCTCTCTCTCTCTCTCTCTCGTATTCTCCATCTGATCTTCCCTTCTTTCAGTATAACACAACGATGGCCGATCACAAAATGAAGATTAAATGGGCTCTGGTGTGCTCCGTTCCGGCAGAAGAAGACATGAAGCAACTCCGGTAAGGTAATTTCTTTCAACCAATACATGATTCGTTTTCAGTGATTTTGGCGAGTGGTTCGTTGCCAAGTTGACGTCCTTCGGCCGCGGAATTGGCGTTTACTACGACTTTGAGGATAAGGCCACATTCATAGAGCGAGTACAGCCGGGAGACTTGGACGGCTGCATAATTACCTACGAGAAAGTTCACAGAGTACGTCCAATTTCATAATATTTCGACTACACCATATCTTAAGGAATACCCGGCCGTCCACGTGGTCATCCACGTGCTCCCCTTCCCCGGCAGTGACGAATACGCGTGGATGAAGTCGCTGTCAGCACAGTTCGGCGTTGTCCGTCAAGGAATCCTGCTCGAGAATGCCAAGGCACGATTCGAGAACGTCGACGGAGGGTTCGACGATGTATTCAAGTGAGTTTCTTTTCTCTCACGGTGTCAAGAGCTACTTACAGAAACGTTGCCCAGTGGATCAGCAGGTCGGCTCACAAGATGAGCATCTCAAGAAACCCAGCCGAGCGTCTATATGATCTTCGTGTCGGTCCCGGAAGCGAGGCTCTTCTCAATCGCCAGTACATTCCACACGTCATGCAAACGGCGGTCAACAATGTTCTACATGGTCTAGAACCTTCTGGTGGGCTTCTTTTCCTTCCACGAATTTCAGGAACATGGCCGGTTTTACCGATGCTCTTCAGTAGTTGTTATTAGAGAGTCGGGCCGAATCGGCTCTGGCAGTATAATAACTCAGAAGTTTTAGGGAACTGTTGTTTATTAGCTGCAAAGCTTCATAGATCGGCAAAACTCTGGCCGGCTATGTTGAAGCCGCTGTAGTTGGTCTCCTATGACTCTAGCGTAACTTTCCATATGGCTGAGCATACTACGTGACATATATTTAGTACTGTGAGCTTCAAAGCCGATTTTAACCGATTCAGCAAACTGAACGCGTCTGTTTGATCTCCCTATTCTCTAAAGCAATGTTCTTCATTTTCAGTCTGTCGGGACGAGTCGGCCGTGCACGTCGATGGATTCCCGAGCCATCTGAATGAGTTCGGCGTGGCGCAGCTCTTTGGCGACTTGACAATCACCGGCGTCTCATTAAAAGGAACCACGGCTCTCGTCGTCTTCGCTAACAAGTTCCAAGCCTATCAGGCTTGCGAGCTTAATCACAAGGTGCCTATTGTCTCTTTTCGTCGTCAAAAAGATCAAATTCAGGCTTTGGACTGTCGTCACACACTGCGAGTCACACCGATGAGTGAAGAGGTCCTTTCGCAGCTCGAGATCCGTCATGAAGTCTGATCTCTCTTCTTCTCGAAGATACTTCCATACTTTCTCAGGTTTTACCGGTATTCCTTTGTCGTTGTCCCCTCCTTGATCTGCCTCTAATTTTTTTTATCATCTTGTAACATTTAAAAAGTAAATGTGCCTAAAACTGGGAGTGTTCAAACTTTAAAGTTGATCTGTAAGTATCAGCTGACCGGCATTGTTTTCATAGGAATACGCGCAGAAAAGCTTGAGATTCGCTAAGAACCGATTTCTGGGGCTTTGTGCAGTGAAAATTGCAAAAGCCGAAAATAGATCAATGGAAAGACGCCTCAGCTTTGTGATCGTTGCCACTAACCTGGTTTTGGTGAAGACTGCAGCACATGCACAGATGATGGGACTATTCTGCGCGAATCGTTCTTTGCCGACTAGCTGGTCTTCTGTTTTGTCAGTCGTTGCTCCATTCATTTCCTTCCAGTAGCTTTCGAGAGGAAATTTTCGACAACCTCTCTCCTCAACAATAGATTTCCTTTCTTCGGTCTCGATAACATTCGTGCTAGGAATGTTCTTGTTTTTCTATCGTCTCCGTAGCTGAAACCAGTTTACAGTAATTCAGGACGGCAGCCATCTTTCGATCAGTTAGTCGACCCATAATGCTCAGTGATGGCTGCATTTGAAGCTCCTGACCTACTTTTTGAGCTGCTACTTACCGATGTTCATGAACAAGCTCAATGGAACCGATTGCGAGAAACAAAGGTCGTTAGCGTAATTTGGAATTTTACGAATATGCAAGCTTCCGGAATCAGAGACCGGCTGGATTTTACCTGTGCTTCTGAAGGTTCTCGTCGTCGGTAGGACAGACTACTTGGATCAGTCGCCAGTTGTCCTGTTCCCTCATCAAACGATGATGCTCTCTGCCCGTCAGTAGTCTACCACTCGTCTGCCTCTGGTACACGACCATCTCTTTCCGCTACTTCTCTACCTGTCACCTGGTCCAGGTTAGTCGTTTTCTTTTTTCTATGTCACCAAGTAATATTTATCTCATAAGTTAGTCTACAATTATGCCGAGAACATTCAACAGATTCTGACCGTCTTAAGACTGGGGATCAGAGGTGTCTAAAAATAGCACCACAGAAGAATAGATTAGCTAAGACACCCAAATATAGCACAGACCCAAGGCTTTTGAATATAGTTAACCGGGAGACAGAGAGATTGAGGCGTCTCTTCGAGAGTACAGAATCACAATATGAGTGGAGATAGAGGCGGCGGCGAAGCTACAAGTATCAGCGGGGAGACAAGCGAAGAAGGGTGAGCGAGTAGAAAGAGAGAGAAAGGAAACTCGTAAGAAGAGGGACTAATTGTTCCTATGAGCCGGTTGATTACTATGAGGGATTTTGGGCTTCTGCCAGAACGAGTCCTGGATGGCGAAGCCGTCTATCGTAGCACCGAGATGTTTGGTAGGGATCTGGGAGAAGGATTTGCCTCCCGAGTCATATCTTAAGATGTTTTATCATTGACAGAATTAATTGAACCGACTTGAACATGATTTTGATGATATCCTCCGTGCATTTGCTCGGTCCTTGCCCGGAAATCTTCTCAACGGTGTCGGACTGCTGGTCCCAGGCATAGAGACCTCGGTACTGGCACTTGTGATCTCTAAAGTGGATCAAGAAGTGCTTGGAGCTCGAGCTGGCTAGGTCATTCATCGCCTAAACGTACTCTCTCCCTCCAATGCATTAGCTAGTCCCACCTTCATCAATTGCTCCTTATTCACGGCGCCCGGGAATACTGCATACTGTAGCGCGTTAATGATCAGACTCCGGTTCGACTTGGGAGAGGTCTTGGCAAACAGTTTATGGGTCGGTTCCTGTAGGCTGGCCACCTTGATTTCCGCATTGGAAACTCCACGAGGACGACTATTCGGTCGGTCTCCACTCAGAGTCGACTCCGTCATCTAAACTGTGGATTGAGATATGGTCTTTAGTTGTTTGACCACGAAAAAACCGTCTGCGCAAGGATAGGTCGGCTTACCTGAGACTTGGTTCTGATGAACGGAGGCTGGGAGGATCCTCTTGCCGAAGTAACGGACCTCGCGGACTGTGGCTCCAGTCCCAGCTCCTTCTCCACCTTTCGCCTCTTGTAATCGTCCAAAATCTTCTGTCGTTGGATCTCCTTCTCCAGCTTCTTCTGATCAGCAGCCTCTTTTTTGGCCTCCTCGGCCAGTCTCTTCTCGATATTCCTCTGCTCCAGTGCATCCACCTTGGTCTCCATCTCCTCTTTACGTTTCTGGGTTTTCGCCAGTAGGGCTGCACGTTTTGCTTCTCGTCTCTGCTCAGCCTGTATTTCTTTTATAATGGGTCTACTTCACCAACTCACAATCTTATCCAGGTCGTCAGCGGACTGATCGACGAAGGCGGCCGGCGCTTGAGGAGCGCTTGACCGGGCTGAGTCAAAGCCATTTCCGTTTGAATGCGAGACTCCTGGATCGCGAGGTGGAGAACTATGGCTGGTCTGGGGTGTAGGATCAGGTATTCTGTCCACGGGAGCAGCCGAGCTGTCTCGGGAATCACGACTCCGACGAATACTTCCAACTACGGATGGGGATTTCCGTTGCTGTTGCATGACAAAGTCCTAAAATAGAATTAGATCAAACTGAAGAACTATCTCACATCTCCGTTTGGTACATGAGGGACCAAGTCGGGATGATTGACAAGATCCTGTTCATTCTTGATGAAAGTCTGATTCTCCCATGTTCGTCTCTGTGGTCGACCAGTGTGACCGGCCTTCATAGTCATTCCCCAGTTGGTCAAGTTCCTGTTCAGCTCCAATGGAGGGTCGAGGCGACTCGAGGACGCCTGGAAAGAGCAATACTGTCGTTACAACACTGAACATTCTACGGAAGCTTTTGCAGTCTTTCGATCACTGACAATGCCCACTATGTCTCTCTGTTTAATGTCGCTGCTACTGTAGCTGTCTGTATTTGTCTTCTGTCCATTGCCCATACACGCTCTGCCCCCTCTGTCCAATGTCTACTCCGTCTCTCTGACACCCTAGGGCTCTGTCTCTCTCGCTCTACTGTCCAGGAAAGAAAACCTTGTTTCAAAAAGCATAAGTAGAGTAGAATGAAAAATGGAAAGAAGGAAGACTCACATCGTGCGAGTGTAGGCGGAAAGTGTTCTGTCCGTCCTGAACCCCGTCGTAGCCGCTGACCATGGACATGGAGTCCGAGTTGTCCAGAAAGCCCCTGTTCGGGTGGTCGACAGGCGTGTTGGCATAGGAGAAGCTAGTGGATTGAGGGATCTGCTGACCATAGCCCAACTCCGGAGGATACCCGCCATGCTGCTGAAGCAAAGAAAATGAAAAGGCGACGGAAATGGGAAAAGAAGAAAAAGAGAGATAGGATACCTGTTGATAGACAGGCGAGACCTCGTGTTGTATAGGCATGCTCATAGCTCCCTGATGGTGCATTCCAAAACCCGTAGCAGCGTGAGCGGATTGATGCATCTACAGAGAGACAGAGGGTGAAAGGAAGCTTGTATATCGACTCACCAAAGAGAACCCAGGCTGTTGTTGTTGCTGCTGCATCATCGGAGCATGTCCAGCTTGGGGAAAGTTGGGATTCGGTATCGTTCCGCCGTGCTGATAATCGTATCCCATCGGCATCTGTCCGGGCAGATAGTTGATCATGCCGTTGCTCAAGCTAGATCGCATCTGGAGTAACATAATCTTCAACATATGAGCATTTCTAAGTCTACTTGGTTCGGAGCACCGTACTGAGGCTGCTGTTGAGACATCTGCTGCTGTCCGTAGTAGTCATAGGGTTGCTGGTAGGTCGGTGGCTGTTGCATACTGGCTCCGTGGGGCAGAGTCCCGTAGTCACCGCGGGCAGACTGGGGGTGGATTTGATCTATAACTCATTCTTGTCTCTCGCAGTCAGGTATCCGTAAGGATTTTAGAAATGAATAATCGGACCGATACCCTCAGGCCATTTTGTGACTGCGCGGGAAACCGAAGTTAGCTGAAAATCATTAGCAAACCCTCCAAAATCTTCGGACTAGTCTAATAAAGTTCTGGCGGGAGCGAGTACCTACGGTTTACAACAAGGCTCGATAGAGTTGGGCAGCTATTCCCGCATGGCGCAGTCGGTAAGCTCTTTAAATACAGATCACAATCAATGCGGGTTCGATCTTAAAGCTCGCTGTTATAGTTTTATCGAAATTATCATATAACTTTCGACCTTCCAACTTTTCGCGCCGAACACAAACAGAGTATAAAGGAAGAAATGAACAGGTCTCACCCTGATAGACACTCGGCTGGCTGACAGCTCGACTCATTCTCTGCTGCTGCTCTGTTTCCCTCTCCATCTTCATCCTCTCAAACAGATCCTCCATCTTGGAGAGACGTTGTGACATCTCATTTAGCATTTTGGTGTCGGGCGACTGGGGCAGTTGCTGAAAATTGAAAGTGGAAGAGGCGTCAATAGGCGTCAGTCAGCCCTCAATTTCCGGATGAGTTAACACCTACTTTTGCCTGGTTCATGACGGCGAAGAAGGCTGCTTTGGTCTTTTCGGCCCGTTCCGTCTCGCTCATCGTGTTCTGCATCATTTTCCTCTTCTCGTGCTCGCGTCTCTTCTCCTCGAGGGCCATTCGGATCGAGGCTGCTGGCAGAGAGTCACTCCTTGTGTACTGTCCTGTCTGGGACAGGTTCCCGTTTGAGCCGGCATCGTATGCTGGTAATCTGCCAAAGTTGGTTACGTTCCCTGAGTATTCTGGGGCCATTTTCGGCACGTTCCGGCCCCATGTCCCTGATCTGAAACCCAATTCTTGAAACGAAAATTGACAAAAATTACCTGTTAGTAGACATGAGGCTGTCCTGACTCATCATGCTCATACTTCTAGTCGGTGTCGCCTGAGCCACATGGACATTGTGGAAGGGATTCCGAACTCTGTAACATCTGGTCTCGTTACAGCACAAAAGAGACCGCCTCCCCAGGGTCATAAGCACATGTTTCACTGTCTCACTTCTTCAAGAAACCGACAATTCGTACCTCGGAGGATGTGGCGATCTCGCAGCTGAGTTAGCAGCTCGCAAGTCAGGAATTGCGTTGACGGGGACGAATCTCCTTGGGGACATGACTGCTTCCGGCTGATGCGGAACGATTTGTGGCGGCTCGAAGGTATCAAAAAGATCCGCCAGGAAGACGTTGACGTTCATCTGCATCGAGTCATGGAGGTAGAGCAGATCCTCAACCTCCATGTGGAAGGAATTGACCGGGAGAAAGTTGCGACAGAACTCTCTGGAAAGAAAATGTGCCTGTTTGTCAACTAGAAAGCCTACCGAATGAGCATCAGGTTGTACTGACAGTCGGAGTTGCTCATTTTGTCGTTGAAACAGACATCCTCTATCGGGAGCTCGCGGTTACGGTAGTAGGAGACCAGGGCACAGAGACACTGACCGTCACTGATCTCGTCATACAGGTCTTCCATTTCTGGGATCATTCCACCGTCTTCTCCTCCTATAAAACATGCTTTGAGAAAGCAAGGCGAATCCTTTCATTACACTCAAATATGTTCCAATATGGGCCCAAAGTGGCCGCACAACTGTATGAAATTTTGAGTATACCTTTGAGCATGATTTGCGACTGTTCCACATCGTCCCTGACCAGCAGACAGATCTTGTTGATCCAGAAGAGAAGAGCATCTGCCGAATCCATTGGTCGTTCGCGGTCATCGACACTGGTCTGTCGACTGACAGAATCCACAACGCGCTCGACAGTCACAATGTTTCTCAGATGAGCCAACATGAGAGCATCAATCACCGCCAGATGTGCTAGTTTCTGAAACGGCTCGGCACACATCAGCTCCTGTTCCGTGACCGGGTGACCGCCTTCCTCGGCTCGTTGGAAGACATCGATACCGTAGTCTGTGAGGACGGCCAGAACAGCACCGTGGGATTGCTGAAAGTTTCGTCTTTCCAGCTCACGCTTCTTGTTAGAACTGCGCACCAACTCATAGCCATTGGCTCTGATACACAACTATCTTTCAGATCTCGCTGCGTAACAAAGAGTTGGTACCCTATCTTGTACTACTGTTGTCTCAAAATTCGTCATTTTCATTATCCGCCAAAGCTGCGCACTAACTCCAAAGCCATTGGCAACGATACGCAACTGCTCTTCGGACACGTTCACAGAACCCAACTCTTGGTTTTCTACCCGTCAGTACAAATTAAGAGATGCCTAATGCGACAAGAAGACTGTTACGGCATCCCCAATAACCGGCTTTTTGTGTCGGTCAACTCATTTGGGTGGAGTCGTTACGAGAACAACTCATCAAGCTGATAAGGCCGCGAATAATCGCTTAAGCGCCAGAGGGCAAAAAGAGATTTTGGCACTTGGGACTCACATTGACAAGGTGAGGTTCCTTGAAGATCTTGGCAGCGGCTTGGGAGTAAAGAGATCCATTGGTTAAGGCCGTCAGCACCGCTGTATCGAAGTGAAAAGAACCCTGAATACTGGAAAATCATTGGAAAAACAGAATGTCATACCGTATCATGTCGAACAATCCCATGGCGTAGTTTATCAGGAATGTTGGCCGCATTCTCGTATACCCGTGTGATCACCCATTTCGCCGAGGCTGCTAATTTTCCCTGAAAAAAAAATGGAACTTTTGGTGACGGGTTAATAGTCTTGAGCGCTTTGAACTGACGGACAAAGGGGAAATTGAAGTCAGCCATGCAATGGCAACTTGGGGCAAACAGGAGAGTACTTAACTATATGTTCGCCTTGTTTGAACTTATGATTGCTAGGAACGGGAACAAGGAGCCCTGTGAGTCTGTCCCATCAGAATATCAGTACAACTGTCTCTATCTATTTGCCATTTTAAAAGTCTCGACAAGGGGTTTCTGTCAAGCAGTTTATTCTCTTGGTTTGTTCACACTACGATAACTTATTCGTAAGTTTTCGTGGCGGGACCCGTTTAGAATGCACTGAGTGAAGGTCTACCTCACTATGGACTGAAATACTGTCACGAAAGCAAATGGGTTATGACAGTGACCTCTTTTTACTGAACAAAACATGCTGCCGGTGCTCTTTCACGGTCAATCTTACCTTGTCAGCCTGTACCATGCCAATCTGTGTCTAATATCTAGAAGACTGTCTACTTCTTTTTATCTCAACAGTTAATTAATGTCACCGTGTCCCTGTTAGCCAGTTTCTGCTGATTCCATCATTTCAGGTCAAAGTTTTCTATGCCAACTCCAACTCTCTCCGCCTAAGTCTTGTCAGTCATTCATGAATGTCTGCATTGCGAATAAGCGAGGATCACCCGTACACAGGGCATCTTAGCCCCCAGGAACAAACAAAAGGAAAAAAAAGACGACGAACCTCAATTTCGCTGTAATTCTCGATGGGAATGAGGGGCGGCAGTACAATATCCCCCATTTTGGCACCTCGATCAGACCATTCAGTTGGATGAGGAGGTCGTCGTGATCTGAAAAAGAGGCTTTGTTTTGATGGAATCTGATCATGAGTACACTCAATGAGACTACACTTTTGTGAAGTGATAAGTTAATGGAAAAAGCTTACAAAGCGTTGGGAATTGCGAAACCCAAACTGATAACCGGACAAAAGTTCTGGACCTTACGAACAGTCTTAAACTGAAGAAAAACGTGGCTAGTACCTTTTTTCGAAAACAAATGTAAGAAATGACTTAATTGTACGTAAAAAGACTTAAAAGACACGTATTCAACGGTAAGAGGATGGACAAATATTACGGACCTGGGTTGAGAGACAGTGAGAGTGGCCGTCGGTCGAAGGAACAGCCAGAGAGGGGATTAAACTGGAAATTAAGACAGTCCTTTAATCGAAAGACAAGTTTAATTGGTCAAAAATTGTCTTATTGGCCCGACACAATCAAATTAGCGCTCAGCTAGCAGCACTAACTCGTTTGTTTTGGTCATTACTGGCCTCAGTCCATTTTAAAAAGTGGAAAAAATGTTAAAAATAGACAAAACAAAGTGGTTAGTGGTTTTTCCCACGCTGCAAAAGTAAGTAATTGTCGCGGAAGAGAGAGATAGAGATAGAGAGCGAGAGGGAGTGGAGAGGTCAGCTAGCCGCGACGCGCAACGCGTCGCAACAGAAAAATTGTCAAGAAATGGAAGTCCTTCCAGCTATTGGGCCTCTTGGCTTTAGGCCGAATACATTATCAACTTGACAACGGCTGGTGGGAATAGGAAAAACGACGTTAAAAAAGGGGCTGTCTCACCTCTTTCAATGTCAATTCGTGCCATTCTTCTGTCACCATCCCATATTTCGACAATTCACTTCCCATTTGAGATCTTTGCAAATGTGTGAGAGGCATTTTTTGGTTTTCTAATGTTTGAGCCATCAAGTATAATATACCGCTCTTTTAGTGAGTCTCTCATGCTAAAAATACAATGGAAATAGTCTCTTTTCTGCCGCATCGACTATCCCCTTTTTTGCACAAAATCAAAAAGAGGATAGTGCTTCGTCACGTCCAGATTACTTGTAGACAAAATACAGTCATTGTTGCGACCCCTATTAACAAATGCTTTCAAACACGGGTCAGTTCGATCACATTTGAGGGTGGTGGGCCCGACCGACAGACAGTAAAATCAATTATCCTTGACCGGTCAGCTAAATTTACAGCTGTCAGTGGACCGATCCGCTCTTGACCCTGAATATTAACCAATTCCCTGAGGGAGGTATGAGCTTTTGGATTGTTGTTATTGTTAGAGAAGCTAGTAGAAGAAATCAGTGAATTTGACTGGTGAGGCGATACGGGAGCAGGAATGTCCGGCTATGAAATCTCGAGTATCACTGAGAACGTACTGGATTGAAGATAGTAATGGATAGAATATTTCTTCACTGTGACTCACCTTAGTTTCTTCTTCGGAACACCGTAACATTGGATGCAAGCTGGATGTTCCAATATCTTGCCAAGAGGAGGAATCGAATTGGAAAAAGAGATCATTTCGCGAATGGAATTCACGCCATGGAAGAACCGACGAATATGTTGACATAGCTGCACATCCATCATTACTCTTCCATGTCGCTTGCTACTTTTTCAGAAGGATGATGTCAAGTTTAGTCTCCAGTTCTTTGAAGAGAGAAGCCATATTGTTTCCACTCTGTGACCATCTTTTTCTCATACCTATGCCAACTTGGCATATTCTGATCTTTCTCTGTCAGCCAGTCTTTCCCTGTACCCTGTCTTATGCCAAACTTTTGTCAACCTGTACTGTCATCCATCATCTCTGTACCAATATATGTCAAACTGTCTTACATGATCCCATAGTAGCAGTATTTGTACTTCGCTGATATTGCTTCGTGTCAACCTATCTCTGCTTCTGTAGGTTTGAATTATGAATCACAAAGAAGTAAATGTTCGTGCCGTAAGAATTCCTGCAAATGGGTTCTCCTTCAATTTGCCTTGAAGATATCCTGCCGATTTGGGCTCCCAACATTGCCGACAAGGTCAGTGGTGATTCAACTCCATTGGTTTCTTTAATTCACTTTCAGAAATGTCTTCACCAGAAACATGGTAATAGTAGTTTCTATCCAAAGGTTCTCACCGCTCAAACAGCCAGTCTTGAATAATTGAGTCCGATTATCTCTTCAATCCCCCGTCACCTCCGGGTTTTTGGGTCAGTCGAGATGTTAATCTTGTTCACGCTCCTTTTCAACATCCCGCTTCGGTTTCCGTTCACACTTTACTTATGTATTATACAAGTTTACAGATGGGAAGAAAGGGGAAGAACCGAAGACGTCAGCAGACGCAGGAGTCCAGTCCTGCTAAAGTCACTGAAGAGCCGGAGGAAGCATCAATCTCTGTCTCAAAATGTCTAGAGACAACGGGAACCGCGGTATACTGACTTTCAAGCAGGAAGTAGATAGTATTTCAGAAAACTGAACCGGGACCACGATCCTCGAAAATCCCTATCCTTTCGGCCAAGGCCCGTCTCGGACCAATCAATCCCTTCAATACTGCCGGCTCGAGGATTCCGAGACTCTCTGTTTTGGTAGGATGCTAAAAGTCCATCTGTCAATCCATTCAGAGTAACTCCACTGCTATCGAGAATCGAAAAGATGTCGAAGCAACAGAGAAATTCCTGGACAATGACAATCTGATTCCGTCTGAAGCTAGATCCGTTGCCTTTCTATCAGTGACCACAGTACGAGGACAAGCATAGCTTGAAAGTCCCTAATAAAGATCCTTTCCAAGTCCGGTGTGAAACGAATCTACGTCAGAGACGACAAGTCAAACAGAGACAGGAGAGAAGTGCGCGTACGTTTTAGCACGGACCTCTTGAACTTTGCTATATTTTGCTCTGGGAAAACATCTTGCTAGGAGAATACTTGATCTTCTCGTTATCGTGTGTCTCTACTAACAGATAGATGAGTTCGCTACTGTTCCAGGAGAAATGAACTAAGAGCAGAAAGCTCTCGCATGTATGGTCTCGGCTGTTCGAACCATTTGCTGCCGAGACGGTACGGGAGTGCAAGTGTGGGTAGATGTAACCTGGGAGAGTTCTAAGGGACTATAGAGACAATTCGGGAGAGACAGGCCGGACAGGACGATCCTGCTCAGTTCGGAAGTCTTCTCTTGATTAAACAGAGGCAGAGCAATAAGTTAAGAGACTGGTAAAATTCGAAGAGAACATACAAGTGGGCGGTAAGACTATGGACAGAAACAATGAGATTGGTGAAAGAAAGAAGAGAAGATCTAGGTTTTGATTCTTTATTTATTCCTTGAAGCGTCATCTAGTGGTTGCTATAGAGGCCCTGGAGCTGACGGACGACTTCGGCCATTGTGGGTCGCTGGGTGGCGTCTTCGTGCCAGATGGTTCCCTTGAAGAAGGCAGCCACTTCTCCCTTCACTCCGCTCGGAAAGTCCAGACGGTAGCCCTGACGAACCGATTGGGCCACTTCAGCCACCATCATGCCGGGGTAGGGTTCGATTCCACTATTATAGATCTCCCAGGCGAGCACACCGAAAGACCAGACATCCGTCTTGTGCGTGAAAACGGCAGTAGCGATGCACTCCGGCGCCAGCCAGCGGATCGGTACACGCGAATGGGGGTCCATCTGTAATTTCTAATGTCTTTCTATCTCTCTGTCTGTCTGTCTTCAAAAGAAAAGTAAACTAACCTGGAAGCAGTTGCCCTCCCTCGACAATCCAAAATCGGCGATCTTTACATTACCTCCGCCGTAGAGGCAGTTGCGAGCGGCAAGGTCACGATGGAGCACATTCTTCTTGTGGATGTAGTCGAGGCCGATTGCAGCTTGCAAGACCATCTCGTTCTTCTTCACCTGGGTGGCCGGGACCTTCTTTAGGTACGAATCGAGGGCTCCGTCAGCGGCCAGCTCCATGATGACCATTAGAGGCTCCTGTAGCGTCGCGACACCGTAGAACTTGACCACATTGGGATGGCTGAAGCGACGCATCAGTCGAGCCTCGCACATGATTTCCTTCAGCTGATCCTTCGTCATTTGCTCCAGTTTGGCCATCTTCACCGCGACGTCGACGGTTTGGCCGGCTTGAGGGCCACGGAGAATCTTCAGACGTCCGAGCGACACCTCACCGAAGGCTCCTTCTCCCAGCTTCTTCGTGATCTGCACATCCTGAAAATGGATTATTAAAAGAGAATAGAAAGACTGAGGCAGTTAAACAGATGACTAAGAGGTAACAGTAGGCAGGGATAGGCTGGTAGACTACTAGAGGCATGGTGTTAGTGGTATAGTGTGGACAGAGAGCATAATGAACAGTGGAGAGATAACAATGGAAAGATTGGACAGTATGCAGAGGCAGTCTGGTAGACTACCAAAGACGTGATGATGGTGGACAGTGTAGCGCTGAACAATAGACAGCGACAGACTCGTAGACTACCACGAACAGGTAACCATGGACAGAGTGGACATGTTGACAGAGACAGGCTGGAAGACTACTAAAAAGATAAGGCCCGTGGACAGTTGACCCTACTCGACAGTGACACAGTGCACCGGCTGATAACTACCATGAGCAAGGTGACAGTGAAAGATTGAACAAAAGACATAGACAAACTGGTAGACTACTAGGGACATGAGGAGGACAGGGACAGACAGAAAGATAACCTCACGTCGTGGCTGTGTTCCCATTCTTGTCGCTTGATAGCCGTAAGCAGCGGGATGCAGTCGGTCGTGACGAGTGAATCCTTCTTCTTAAGATGGTGGAGGATCATGGCCTTGACGGTGGGGAAGGCCCAACGCTCGATCAGGAACTTGCCCTGAGGGTTGCGCTTGATGATATAGTGCTTGATGCCGTCCTTCTCCAGGTGCTCCTTGGCCATGACGCTGATGATGAACGACTTGTTCTGTCCCTTGTAGGCTTCCGAGTAGCGGACGAGAAAATCGCCGTTTCGACGCAGCAGCGTGTTCATATCCTCCCTCGGCAGCAGCCCGTGGTACCACTCTTCGATCGAGAGCTCCCTTGCCAGCTTGTCGTCCTGCGCCATCAAAGAGACCATGAACACGGCTGCCTACTGGACACTCTGGCCTGTTATAGATAGGGCTTGACAGGCCTTGACAGGAAAAAGCATTCCCCCTAATTGGCAATTTTTTGTTTTGCTTTGTTTTTTTTTCTGTTTGAAAGAACGAGCAATTACTGAGTTTGTTTTGGAGGTTTTATTCTTCAAAGTTCTCGCTTTTAGCGGGCTTTGAAGGCGCGGACTGTTGGACAGATATACGTATTTTCTTCATTCACGAAGCATACACTCAAAACGGAAAGGGTGAATTTGCACGGGAACATAAACTGGCTGTGGCTACGGGAGCGAAGGGTAAGATATGAGAGGCAATGCGAGTACAATACGAGCCTGTTCAGCTTTGAAGTAATACTTTTTGAAATCTTACACTAGGCGCAACCATGAGGTTACTGCTTCTCCTTATTCTTCCTCTATCAACTACTCCTTCTCTCGGAAGTCAGAGCTTTCCAGTACTCGTCAACCTGAAATTCTCGCTCGTCCCGTATTAGCTACCGAATGTTATCGCTGACGAGTACGGCTACGGGTGGGCCCTAACAGGAACATAAACTAGATACTACCGCAATACGGGAGCGAAATGACACGACTGCCGAGGCAGTACGGAAGCGAGTGTACGACCTTGCTCAGCTCTGAAGTTCAACTTTTGGAAGGTTTGCCCTGCATCGCTAGTTGAAATCTAAAAACTGACAAGTCGATCCGTTATGTCTCTCTCACATTCACAATAGCTTCCTTCCCCATTGTTTTCTAGTCAATTATTCCTTCAGCCAATCGGCGTCATTCGAAAAGAATCGCTGATGTTTCGTCTCGCCTCTTGCCATCGACCCGTGTCATAGTTACACAAGTGTCTTTGCTCAGCTGCATCGTGATCCGTGGCAGAGAGGTAGAGAACCGAAGAACTTTTTTTTTAGTGAAGGTCTGCAACAAAACCAAAAGTTGGTCGGGTCAAAGACTTGTTCGGAAATAGCCTTAAAGACCTTTTCTCTGCTTCCAGTTGGACGATTCCACTCGGGATTAACTTCACTCTTTCAACCTAGACTCAGCAAAAAAAGACGTCTTTCAATGTGGACGCGTTCGATCGGCAAGAGCAAATATGAACCTAACTCACATGCTGTCGAACATCAAAAAGTTGGTTTTTGAACTTTTTTAAAAGAAAAGGTTTCAATCCTTAAAACAGTAGCCTAATAGGAAAAACAAGTCTGTCGTTCACGTGACTCTCGCCTCTCATTACTGAGTCATCTGTCAGCCAGCGGCTGCTCGCAACTCTTGTGGAGCTCGATGACGAAAGAATCACTCGACGGAATGCAAATCTGATCAGACCACAGCGATTAATTGGCAAGGAAGGAATTGTGGTGGGTAACACATTCGTATCAATAGCCATAAAGGGGTTTCGACAATGGTTTCAAAATACATCGTTATCTCCCAATTTCGCTCGACGATTCGCTTGATTTGTGGTGGCTATTTGCACATTCCCATGTTGATGCGACCTTTAGTGATTCTTTGGCGCTCCAGATTGTCCACAAAATATCCCTCACGCTTCGAGAGAGTACTCCCTTCAGAAAAGTTCACTTCCCGTGTGACAGTGCGCGCGTCTCAGCCTCGAAATCGGGACTCCACTTCGCACATACTCTCTCCCTCCTCTTTTCGTTCCTTTCTAGAGAGGGGGGCCCGGGCGCGGCCTTTCAATTGTCGATTCCCATTCTCTTGCCTTAGCTCCCCTCGTCCTCTCTGCAATCGACCTGCTCTCTATTTCAGCGGGGTCTCTCCTTGGCCGACGTACTCTCTCAGCCGCTTAGTACCCCTGCTGCCCTCCGTCGGCCTCGCTGTTTCTCATCGCCCCTGACGGACCTCCCCCGGTCGCACGTTCTTTTCCCAAGCGTTAGTTCCCCTGGGTTCTGTGTCTCGCGCCTCTCTCATGTCCTTAGCCTCTTTATTCTCTCCGCAAAAAGGCACGGTCTCTTCTCCGCGATCGGAAGGCTGTAACACTCTCTCGTCGTTTACCGTCCCATATCAGGGGTGGAGAGAATTATCTTTACCACCTTCATGTAGTCTCTCTCTCTCTCTCTCTCTCTCTCGCTCTCTAAATCATCTTCTTCTTCTCTCTCCGGTTGCCACGGTGATCAAATCTTTTTCATCCACCCTAATCCCCCAGGGGAAGCAAACAGCTACTTTTGTCTATTAGACAGACAGAAAAAGGCCAAAGGGTCAGAGTTTGTTCACATTTGTAACAGGCGAGGTCACGGGGACGCGGAGAGAGAGGCAGCCAACAGCCTGGACCCGTGTCTTTGCCTTCTTCTTTCGGCACATCACACATCTGTCGTGTCTTTAATATACGAAAGAGTTTCTTAATCTCTCACTGACTTGGAGAATCTTCATTGATTTCCGACACATCGTGTGGTCTAAACACGTTTTTGATAGTGATGCCATGCTCTATTCCTGGCTCTCTTGCCCTCTTTTCCCGGGAATTTGCTAATAGCCAGGTGGCAGTACCGTAGTCTACAAACAACATTATGTCTCTTACTCATACTCTGAACCCTTGGACTCGAACCCGGGACAGTTCTATTCGGAATCTACTGTTCTGGTCTGTCTCTCGAACACCAAAGAAGTTTAGAGAATTCATTTGATCTTTGAACCCCGAGCTAATTAGGGGGACGACCCGTACTGTATAGTAGTGTGGGAGTCCTATCGGCTGGGAACGGCCATGACGTCATCATCGATTGACTGCACATAGAAAGGATCTCTTTCTTAAAGAGAAGTGTCTGTCTGCGTCTCTCTCGCCCTCGTCCTGGCCTCCCCCGCCCGCCGTGTGTCTCTTTCACACAGAGAGAGAGAGAGAGAGAGAGCGACGACGGCTGTTCGCTGGCCTCTCCAGCCGAGGCCCCCTCTCCCCATTTCTGACACCAGTCTTTCCACTCTCCTCGCGTCCATTAGTCTCTCTTGTGCGTGTTAACAGCCCTGCGTCTCCGCTACTTCCCAGTAGTTCTCTGCTTTCGCCAGCAGCTCTGGCGCCCTCCGCCCGTGGGCAAACTATCCTCCTGTTGTGCTTTCCTGCGTCCCTGGCCTCTGTGGGATCTGTCTTCTCTCCCGCCACAGACTTGTTTTACTGCCGCTTGCAGTGTGTGTGTGTGAATCCCACCCCTGGGCAGAGTAGTTCATGTGTATCTTTTTCATCATTCTCCCACGCTTCTAATCTGCATCTGAATGGGTCTTTCCCACGCGTCACACTCATTTCCTCTAGTCTAATTCATGTGTCCAGGTGTCTCATCTACCGTAATCCTTTCTCACGGTTAGGGATGACCGCATTTCAATCTTTGTTCAAATTCTTTTCCAGTGACTGTAACCTCTGTCTCTGTACCGGTGTCCTTCGCCCCGTCATCCTTCAAGAGTTTTCGACGATAAGAGCTAATCAAGCGCACTCTTTTTCCTTTCTCTCTATTCAAGATCGATTCCTCCTTCTTTTTCTGTCAATCATGCCTAATTTACGTGTGGTTACACACTTTTACCGGCCAGAGTAATCACATTTCCTTCATACTCTATCTTGCCAAAGGAGTATCTGAGATGAAGGACCTTTTCCACCAGACACAGACGGAGACGTGATCCAGATCGGGCGCTACGATAACTTTCTTTCCCCGCTCGCGAGAGAGGTTCGAACTTTTCGGTTGTGTGTGTGTGTGTCTCTCTCTCTTCTCGTCGCCCCACTGTCTCTCTATTTACGGCCAATTGGCATCGGGCCAAAGCGGGGCGACCACTGGAATTCCGGAGCACCTCCTCTCTCTCTCTTCCTCTCTTTCATTTCTGGAGGTGAAGAAATCAGCATCAGACCATGTGTGCTCGGGAGGACTCCCCTCTTCGATAAACAGTGCAGGATGCACTCGTCTCTCTCGGGAGAGGGACATCCCTGAGCAAAATAGTGGAATTTGTGGCTATGGCCCAAGGTCAGCACCGTAGCTCCGAGCATGTATCCTTTATTTTAGTCAAATTCAATAGACTTTCTCTAGTGTCTGTACTTCTACCCATCAGAGTAGACTCTACTCTCCCCTTCTTCTTTCCAGGAACCCTGCCATTGGCATTTTGCCACGCGAGGGGTCGTGCCCTCCCTCCCCTGGCGACATTTATCCATCCCCAGACTCCAGAGAACAACTGTCTCTCTCTTCCGTATTCTCTCACGACTTTCTCACTCTGTCATCAATCGAACAAACACTTCTTAGTTCAGATAGTTCACAGAAGATGGCGTTCGTCTCCGGTGGAGGAGGTGGACTGCCGCCACAGACACCACAAGCCACTAATGGAACCCAGGGTCTGAGCAATCAACTTTTGGTTAGTTTTCCTCTCATTCATGAATGGCTCATTAATGTGTGAGGTTACTCACAGAAGGAGAGAGACTGAGGGTGGCTTCGTCTCGCGCCAAATTAATCCCTTTGAAGGGCAGAATCACACCGATCGAGAAGGGGAGAGAGGGGGCGGCTCCCTTTTTCCTAGAAGAGGCCATGAACCTCCTTTCCGAGAGAATAAGAAAATTGCCTTTGCAGGCAGAGAAAGGGGGTCCGAAAACATTCCATGCGAAAGTGTCTCTGTGAAAAACAGTCTGTCTTATCTGTCTGGGGTGCTATTTTGGTCCTCACTCACTTAGAGCTTACCCCCGTACCTGTTCTGACTGTTTGTTACAATCGACTCCCTCTCCCCTATTCCTCCTTCATGATAACGTTTGTTTGCGAGTGCGAAAGAGAGATGGGGACGCGATGGCGCTGACGTCACGCGGGAAAAGAGAATAGAGGAGACGTTGCAAAATGGACTCCCGGGTCTCTTCGATTCACTTCCGTTTTGACTCTCAAACATCACATCGATTCTCCCCGATGTCAAAATGACGGGCTTCTTCACTCTCTCTCTCTCTCTCTCTCTCTTCCGATTTCTGAGCCAGCAAGGAGGCGGCCTAGGGGGCTGCCGATCGACCAGAAAACTCGCCGAGGATCGAGCCCCAAAAATCCAACACTCTTCTCAAAATGTTCCTTGTCATGTGGTAGCACTCTCTAGGCGCTGGAAACACAGAGAAAGACGGTCTTTGCTGTTTCGACGTCAGCGAACCAGGGCGCGCAATCGATTTGGATCAGCTGGCAGTGTGCCAGAAATCACTGAAGGAATTGAATTCAAATGGCTGTTTGATTGTGGGTGAATACAGATGACCTCAGATCGTGAAATGTATCATTTTCTCGATCAGATTACTCTACTATCTAAGGCGTAGTTGTATCTGGAGACGTCCGAGTCAGCAAGCAAAATTGACGTGTTACAGCGAAGGTCTGTAAATAATTTTTGTGACATGCCAATTTTGAAATCGATATCGCAATTTTTTCGTATCAATGTCGATGGCATATCAAACTTCTGTGCCATGTCAAATTCTGGTTAGTCTCTTGAAATGACATTGTGTGATTGACCAGGGCAGGCTGACATGAAAAGATTGTCAAGGGCCCAGAGTGTGACAGGTTAAGTTGAGAATGACATAGTGACAGAAGATTGGAAGAAAGTTGTTCTCCAACACCGCGCCGATTTTTGCAAGGCTTTTGGGGCAAGACACTTTCCTAGATGACTGACCTCTAGAATGAGTTCTAACCCGCTGGTTTCTGGTCCCCTTCCCGATTACCTCTTCCCTTTATTTGATTCCTGATTGGATTGGGTGCTCTTTGGGCTGCCAAGCGGGCAGCCAATCGAGATGGGTACATTTATGTGTGCGCCAGACGAACCTCGAAAAAAGAGCGCGCAGAGATCAGATCTCTCGCAATGATCGATGAAGATCCGAATTTCAGGAAACACTTCTGCTCCAGCAACAACAACAGCAGCAGGCCACAAATCAGGGCAATGTGGTCAACTTGCTAGCACAGGCTCTGCTGGGAAGTCAGCTTGGGGGAGCTCTGGGGACGGCGACCTCACTGCCTCAACAGCCACAGCAACAGCAGCAGCCAGCTCAGTCTCTTTTGCTTCAGCAGCTACAGAGCCAGATAGCGCTGTCTCAACTTCTTGGACAGAATCAAAACCTCGGGAATCCTCTACTGGGAAACAGCACCCTGGCCCTCTACTACCAACTTCTTCAGCAACAACAGCAGGCAAATCTTCTTCAACAGATCCAGGTAAATGGTCTACTTATTCTTCAGTAACACAAGTTTGTAGCATGCCCAGCAGCAGACAGTTCCTCCGGCTCAGAGTACACCGTCCGTGGCCCCGATCCCGACACAGCCCTTGCAAATCTCGCAGTCACACAGTGCCTTTCAGCCTCCTCAACAAAGTAAGTCCGGACCTCTGTCTCGGGATTCTCTCCTTGAACTAATCTGCTGAATATCCTCCTAATGAAGAGCGCATTCTGTTTTCCTGTTAAACGAAGTGTCGGATTAAGAGAGGGAAACCGTTGGCGAGAGATTAGAGAAGGGGAGACGCCATGCTGTCGCGATTTCTGACAGGGCGCCAAGTTGTCGCAGTTGTCCGCGACAGATAAGGACCGAGCGAACAAAAAGAAAGCGACCTTTTAAATGAAGGATTTGCAGCACCTTCGAGCGGAAATGTCGAGGTTCAAGCCCATGCTCAGGAGAAGCTCATGGCGGATCTCATGGCCAACAATCAGAACAGTCTTGCCCAAAAGGAGATGGAACATCGGATGTTGGCAGCAGGATCAGCGGCCTCAACTTCGGCCCTGGTAGACCGGGGAGTGCCGAGGAATACGAAAGAGGTCCATGATCGGATAGACAAGCTCATCAGCGAGAATGCTGCCATTCTTCAGCCTCAGGAGGTAGACCTTCGTAGTTTTCAAGACACAACTATTTTAGCCCCTTCTGAAGAGACGACCCTACCATCGGGCAGTCGGACAACAATCGTCAATGGACGATAGCAACAGTAGTTCGACGAGAACCAGTCCAGGAATCCAAGGGGCCCGTGACCCGAGGATGTTGGCGGCTTCGAGTCGGACTCAGTCTCTATATGAGCCAATCAACGTATGCAATGTTATCTCTCCTCAATAATATCGCTATTCAAGGGTATCCGAGCATTTGGAGGAGGTAGTTTGACGTCTGGGCAACCAGTGCACAGACCACAGCAGCAACAGCCGCAACACCACACCCCGACTTGTCCTTACTGTCAAGTCCCGTAAGCCACTAATTCATATAGTTTTATCTCCTGATTCCAGATTCCCGAACGAGGCTGGCCTCCAATGTCACGAGCTGCGATGCAGCAAGAGACTGGAACTGGAGAAGGCGAAAGAGGTCCCAGCTCCGGCGCCCGAACCACCTCAGCCGGATAGCCGTCATCCGTTGAAACGGAGGCTGCTGGCAGCAGCCGTACCGGATGATGTCCCCACTCCGAATCAAGCCAAGTTGGCCAGAAAGGTTGGTGTCAGTGTGTCGTGAGTATAAATGCCCTTTCAGGACTCTGGTGATGTGATAGTTGTGGCAGAGACGCGTCCAGAGAGGAAAGAATCATCATTGTTTGAGCCATTCAGCCATCCCGGGCTGCCGAGACGGGCTACGATTGCTGCGATTCCGACCGTGACTCCCGTCCAACCAGTACCACAAGCCCAACAACAAATGGAGGTGAACATACCACATGTCGCACTTCCACCACAACCACCACAACAGATGATTTCCCCACAGGCCAGCTCACATCCAACTGCTTTTCATCAGGTTCGCATATAATTTCTAACAATTAGTGAGGCTTTCTTTTCACCTAAACGTCATTTTGTGTTTCAGGTCGTCCAGGGTCAAAATCGGGTAAATGCGTTGAACGCATTGCAGCAGCTACCACTACAGCAGTTGCAACAGCAGCAACTTGTTCAACTACAGCCGCAGGTCTCATCTACCTCAGTCCTTCCTCCTCCAGCTCCTGTTCCTCTCCCGATCAAACAAGAAGAGGAGTCTTATTGTATCGACATCAATCGGCTGTTTCC
This sequence comes from Oscheius sp. JU75, assembly GCA_037178855.1. Classification (NCBI taxonomy): domain Eukaryota; kingdom Metazoa; phylum Nematoda; class Chromadorea; order Rhabditida; family Rhabditidae; genus Oscheius; species Oscheius sp. JU75. The sequence continues at coordinate 7,610,458 of JASJZC010000006.1, read as the reverse complement.
TCTAGATGGGAACACAAGCAAGCCATACACTCTTGTTTTACACGATGGAGTGAAGACTACTCCAGAAAAGACGTGAGTCACAACTAATTTAGCTAGTCAATGTAATAAAAACCCACAACGGCTAGTCGGGATGACAGGCCAAAAAAGTCGGGTTCGATAGCCGGGCTTCCTGAAAATTTCTGATTACTCAAAAAACACTTTTTAGTAACCGAACTCGCAACCGCAACATCACGAGCGAGACGTTCGTCTGTCTGCAGAGAGCCCAGCCCATGTTTGTCGAGCAGAAGGGTAGTCTGAGCATGTACAGCAACTGGCATCAAGTGACAGTCAACGAGGCCGATGCCAAGTTGAATCTAGCCTTCATGGCTCAATGCTCTGCTAAGCCGAAGACGGGACAACATCCCTTCTGGAAGTATACGGTAGCTAACCGGGACATGGTCCAATACAAAGTCACGCATTCCTCATTCTGGGAGATCAGTCAAAGAGTAAGTTGACGTGGTCTGAGCAACGTGAGCTTTTAGTTTCAGCTGAGACAGAGGCAGGCCCAGGAAGGAGACAAGTCGACACCGGAAGAAGAGCCTGTAGTCAAGATCGAGGAGAAGGAGAACATGGTCAGTAGTGTGAAGGTGAGCCCCTCTGTCCCCTTCTTGTCGTGACTCTTGTCCACTGCTCCAAAGTCCAGTTACAGTTAGAATAGGTGATTTCAGGTTGAATCCCGTCCGGAGACTCCGTACATCGAGGATGTGAAGATGGAAGAAGACGGCCACAAGCAAGAGGACGAGTTTGATTGGAAACCGAATCGAAGTCCCCGTCCTAACAAGAAGACTGATCCGATCATGGGCGGTCACAGAACTGATGAACTGTACGTCTACGTGAGAGGTCGAGGTAGAGGACGCTACGTCTGTGACCGGTGTGGGATCCGTTGCAAGAAGCCGAGTATGCTGAAGAAGCACATCAAGTCGCATACGGACATCCGGCCTTATAAGTGCAAACAGTGCAACTTTAGCTTCAAGACCAAAGGCAATCTGACGAAGCATTTGAGCTCGAAGACACACAAGCGACGTCTGCAGGCCGGAGAGGAAGAGTACGAGAGTGACAATGAGGACCGTCTCGAGATTGCCGAGGCTGACGAGGAGGAGAAGGACGAGATGATGATCGAGGTTCCGGACAGACTGGATGAGGACGAGGAATCGGACGATGACATGTTCGCTGCCGATATGGACGAAGAGGAGCCCTTCAGACGCTTCGGTCAAGAGAACATCCTTCTGGAGAGAGGAGCACATACTCCGCCTTCCAGATGGGTACTTGAGAAGGAAGAAGAGACTGAGGTTGTCTCATGGCCCGAATTCAAGCCTCATCGTCGGTGTATGTCTGCTCCTCCCGTGGTTGTAGCCGGTCCGCTGCGTATCGACACCAAGAAGACGGCTGGAACTCCTTCTACACCTCCTCTACCCATCACAGCCATGCAATTCGTTCAAGTTGACTCTTCCCCATCGACCATCATCGCTCCAATTCCACAAAATGGTCACGCGATACCTCGTCTCAATGGGCTCGTAGGAAACGGTCTGTCGTACGGGATGAATTTTTTTCCTAAGGAGGTAGGAAGATTTTCTAGAATGAGGTAACTTTGTTAATCTAGGAAGTCTTGAAGTGCGACCAGTGCGACAAGACATTTCGGAAGCAGGCGGATCTTAACTACCATCAGTTGACTCACAATGTGGAGAAGCAGCAGATGAGCAACAAGAATCGGATGTTCCAGTGCCCGGAATGCCGCATCCCGGCAAGAACAAAGGCGATGCTATCGAAGCATATGGAGCAGGCTCATGGCTGTCATGTAGGTAGAGGTTTAGGATCAAAACCAAGCTCTGGGTTTCAGATTGACGAGAGTGCTATGGCTGCATCGAGCATCGATCCTCTGGCCTCCACGCAGTCCGTCCTGGGAGGAGGAGCCGCTCAGATGGTGAACAATCCGCGCAGTTTCATGTGTCTCGACTGCAACATTGGCTTCCGGAAACATGGTATCCTGGCCAAACATCTGCGCTCCAAGACCCATGTGACCAAGTTGGAGACGCTGAAACGTCTTCCCGAGGACTCATTGTCGCTGATTCAGGGCCATGATAATGGCGCCTGTCTGAATGAGGTCGACACGACGGATTGTGAAAAGGCGCGAGCCAGTCTTTCACAAATCGTCGAGAACATTCGCACGAAGAGAGCAGAAGCTCAAGGTTCCGAACTGCCAACTACCACTACTTCTGTCAGTCTCGAATGCCGTGAACAGATGGCTGCCTCACCGATCAACCCAATCAGTCGTCTGATCCAAGAGTCCCCGGTCAATGGGATCCGTTCGTCACTCTCCGAAACATCCTCTCCGTTTCGTTCTCGCTGTGGCAGTGCCGCCTCAACCTCGACGGACATTCCACGCAAACGGTCCGACTCTCTGATGAACAAGCTCGACCCGAACACTCTCCAAGCAATGAAGTTCATCTCGGCCAATGTTTGGATGCCACCCAAGGATCAGGCCAATCATCGAGCAGAGCCTGCTGTTCCTTCTCGTCCCGAATTAGAAGTTGACAATCGGAGCTCCTGCAGCTCCCCAGTCATGAGAATTTTGGTTGCCAATGGGAACAAGAGTCCACCGATACCGCCGGGGACCAAGTGCTCAGTCTGTCATACCAACTTTGATTCCCCGGTCGACCTGCAAGTTCATCTCTATACCGACCACATTTCCGTCAAAGACGGGGCCTTCTTCCGCTGTCCCAAGAAGATGTGTGGGAGAGTCTATCCCAATAAGGAGAGTCTCCGGCATCATGTGACGGCACACTACCGAGCCGAGACCACGGATCCGCGTGAGGAGGACACAGTCTCGACTGGTGCCTGTCCTTCCATCCGACCCGATGAAATCGAACCCAGTACTCCAATGACGGACGGCAGTGATAGTTCTTGTGTCAGTCCCGGAATGCAGGATGGACATGCGACCCGGACGGGATCTGCTGTCGAGACAGCCGTGCCGGCCTGTCCTTGCATGACTTGTGGAAAGTTCTTCCCGGATTTGGCTTCCCTTCAACAGCATTGGCTCACCCACGTCACCAATCGAGGTCACGTCTGTCAGGTTTGTTCTTTACCTTTTCATAAAACGGATAGGGTTTTCTAGAGCTCGCAGTCGAAGAATTTCAACAGGTAAATCTGATGTGACTCTAATTTTAGCGTGTTTACTAAAACTAATTTTTTTTTGGCGAAGCGATTTTTTTGTTTCCAACGAATAGGGACAGTAATCGCCTTAGTTTTAATTCGAGATGCTATGGCGTATGTAAACTTGGGCGCCGGCTTTCACTAAATGACGCGGTCACTCATGCTCAGAGTCACGGTTCGGAAAAATTCCCCGTCACGAAAATTTTATTTTCCAACGCTCTTATTCGTTGGAAACAGAATGCAGACCTTGAAAATCTTCCAAGAATCAGAAATTACAGGTCTGCGATGCTGGATTCACAACCCAGGAGCAGCTGTTGATCCACCAAGCCTCGCATGTCAACCACAGTACAAATGTAAGGTTCTTTTATAAGAACTAACTGAAAAAGTCTTCTCAGGGAGTCATCTAGTCTTCTCCACGGCCACTCAATCTAATCTCTAGCTGTTCCCATAGCCCCGTGTACATACTCTTACGTGTCGCCCTCAGGGTATCGCAGAATCTTACTCTTTTCCAGTTCTAAGTCAGTCCATTCCCCTAATCATGTACAGTGTAATCTCCTATGTTATATTTGGGTCAGGATGGCCTATTCTAGTCCGTCCCCGAGATATATATTGAACAGAGTCAATAAATGTTATATTTTCATTTTGATACCTGAGATCACACGAAGAAGGAAAGCGGACCCGTGAAAAGGAAATGATAGAAGGAACTAGAATAGAAGGGAGAAGAGGAACACGAAGGAGGAGACTGTCCAGCTCGCAGAGTTTCTTCGTTGCTCCAATTGACGCATCTTCATATCGCCCATCTGTGCATCGCGATTCCATTGGTCGTAGGAGTTCTGAAATAGACTTTGCTATTCAACTTGTAAGCCTGGAAATGTTAGGCCCTGTTTCAAGGCTCTCTGACTGTCATACTGATAAAGTTCTGTTTCCGTTCTGTCGAAAGTTTTGAATAGTCAGGTTATTGTCAATGGGAGAACTGAAGACAGAAAGAAGCTTGGGAACCAGGGCATGGTAAAAGGCGTCAAGTTGAAAAACCTGTTGACTTATTGACAGATACAACCAAAATACCTTGGATGTTTGTAATATGCTGATAGAGACAGAGTAAGATGCTGTTGGTAGGAGCATTCAGGCTGACAGACATGTGTGTCCGTAAGCAGGTTGGAAAGAACAGTGTTGGACAGATGTTGTGACAGTGGCGCATACCTATTGACTAACAACAAGATGTGAGTCTTTCTTAGTACTCTTGGTTCCAACCTGACAAGTTAGGTTCTGTCACTTGTTTGGTAAATGGCGTAAACAACTTTGTCTTATATACTTAATCAAGAACAACCCGGCAAGTACAGTAGTAAGAGATATGTATAGAGCAATTATCAGTTCTTGACCTAAGCTTCAGAGAAAAGAGCTGAAAGGACTGTGGTCAAAACTCACCTCAAGCATTTTGCCTATCCTCCCGAATCGTTCGTCCTCCTCTTGAAGCACCTCTCCCACGGCAGCGCTCACATTAGATCGACTCACTATTGGCACCCATGCCACTCGTGGCTTAGCTGAAAACTCAATTTCGATAGGACGAAAGTGCGTTCCTCTTACAGCGGACCACCTCCTCAATCTCTTCCTCATCATCGTCATAGGTAGGATAGGCGACTATAATGACAGCTAAGAAGAGAAGAAAGAGAAGACGCATCGCTGAACGAACAGAGAATGAATTGGAGATGGGAAACAACAATAGTGATATGTGCAAATAGGAGGAGGCGGACGGACAAAGAAATGAATATGGCTGTTGAAGGCTGTGGTGGCGTCTCTGTCAAATGAGGCATGGAGCAATCGCCGTGATATTGCAACAACAAAGGTTCTGAACATACAATAAGTCTACTTTATGTCAAGGAAATTCTAAATCGGCTAAGAGTTTTATGAAAGTACCGTACGCACCTACTCCTAACTTTGAATGATACGCAGCGAAATGCGTAAAACAGCTGCGTATCAAAGCCTATGATTATGAGTTGATGCACAGCATTAGTTGCTTTGGGGAAACTTCGACGTTCGTTTCTCACCCGGACAAAAGAGACTACCGCGATCAACAAGGAGGAGATCACGGGATGCTTCCTTCCGCCAAATCAGAGCTGATATCTATTTATTTTGAAGAGGCCGCAGGGAGACAAACACACTCGAACTTTGACAGACAGTCGCCGCCGGACATCTGGGCGGTCACAACTGACACCATGAATGCGAAGTTACAGCAGGAGATAAAACGACTGGGAGGTTTGAGAGGGACGGGAGAAGTCAATCAGGAGCGTATTCAGTTTCTAAGCGGGATTAGTTGGACAACTTGGAGTGTGTAAACAGTGTACTTTTGAAGGTTAGAACGGGAGAACCAAAAGCCAATTTGGAGGGACTAATTGCACCCTCAAGGGGGCTCGAAAACGAGCAGAGGAAAAGGCAAAAAAGCCGAGAAGATAATAAAGGCTAATGAAATCGCGGATGCGCTCCCCTGCCCTCTGAAATACAATCCGACGAGAAGAGGAGAGAGGGGGAGCAGATGATAAAAAGGGAACACAACTTGCCAGAGGAGCATTATAAAAAACGGATGCGGCTGTTCTCCTATCCAACACATCACGCACTTTGTCATCGGTGGTCCCGAGAGGGAAATTCAGGGCTCAAAAGAGGAGGCCAATTGAAATGGGAGCACATTTGTCAAGGAGGAGTGTCCCACTGGAAAGAAAAAGAGCCCAAATCCGGCAGGAGATTACGTATGCATAAGGGCAGCGAACTTTGCCTATACACCCCGTAGAGTGCAGCGGACATTCCCAAAAGACGGAAAGCACATGAAACTGTGACAAACTTAAACGAAAATGTGATGTGAAGTCCGAGAATCGAACCCGAGATAAATTGTTGCGCGGTCGGCCCTCCGACTACCTCATCCGGGAGGCTTCGCGTCTTCTTTCGACGAATACTGGTAGTTACACAAGTACATGAAATTAGCAAAAGGATATGGTCAGTTGACAATGCTGAAACACAGAGAGGGCTTCCTAAAGCCCTGCAAAGCCCTCGTCTGGTCAGTGTTCGAGGCTTCTGGTAATAGGAGTTGACAGAGAGTGTGAGAGCCCAATATAGACTCCCAGGCGCCTTGTTACGCATGGATTAGGATGTTAATTACTGACCGGTGAACGTGTGCAATCTGACATATGGACAGAGAGGAAATTACCGCAGGTGGCTCAAGAGATAGAGAAGTGGGAGTTATCCTGAAGAAGACTCATACCCTCAGGGGACTACTCAACGGCAGCTGATTATGCAAACAGGGAGAGGAGGCTTCTATAGAAAGGCATGAGTAATGTGTCCGGGATTACTTGACGAGAATTCGTCGATTGGATTAACACGAACGAGGGATGGCGGCCAATTGCCCTCTCTACAGGGGTATTAGATGTCAAAACAAGCCAAATCATAGAGTGGGCACGGCGGACATTGTTGCCTGCCAGACAGCGCCAGATGCTAATCTCATCGAGAAAATCAACTCGGCGGCGCGACCTTGAAAATCTCAATCTGAATAGGTGAAGAAAAGACGATTCCAACAAAAGGACGAGTCTATTCACCCGGAAAGTATACTCTTCTCTCTGATTCAGTCGACTCGCCAGCTTAGGAGGAGCCGATCAAACCATGAGATACCGAAAATAGCAGCAGTAGTCTCGAGCAGAAGATAATCGCGGATTATATGGATGAGAGGGAACAGAGAAGGTTAAATTCGATGGAGATTAAGGGTATCTGAGTTATCTACGGTACTAACAAAAAGCGGCTTAACCCTGGAAGTCGATCATTCTCATCCGTACCGTCTTAGCAATACGCATTTTGATCAGGCAAGACAGTACAGGATGGAAACACGCGATCTGTGAGTACAGGAACCTTTTTTTCCATCTCCTAAAGTCTCAACTACTTCGAGAGATATCGCGAATTACACAGGCCTCTTTCATTTCACACAATAATATGTTCTCTAGGGCACTTCTTTTCGGGCCAAAGAAGAGATTTTCCAGCCTCGTTGGTGTCTATTTTGTCTGAGCAATACAAAAAAGTTTCCTCAAAACCCAAAATTGTTTTATTCTCGCAGAAAAATCACAATGTTTGAGTTCCCTTGCACCTAGTGGTTTTTTTGTGTCGCCATAGCGCAATATTGCGTCTCGGCCTACGTACTTCCCCCGTCGCTAGGTTTTCAACACTCTCTAATGCCTCGTTGCGCCAGTGTTTCTATTCTTAAAGGTATTCATTTCCGGCAACTCTTGGCGGCTTAGGTCTTCTTTCCCTTGCGAGGTCGACAGCAATTTGCTCATATGTAACACTTAATAATTACTCATACTAACAATATTTTTTGAGCCATACTCAACTTTTTGATATTCAGTAATCTTCTAGCTCGGATAGTAACCTACAGTTTTTAAAACGTAGAAATCGTCTTCCGGAATTCATAGTAGACTACGAACTAGCCTCGAAGGGGTTAGAAAATGAAGTACCTAATCTATTCTTACGGATCCGAAGTCTGGACTTCTCTATCAGCCAGAAGAACTCACCACTCTACTGTCAGTAGTTGTTTCCTCAGGATTCGCAAAGCCTTTTTTATTGTGCGCAAGGGACATAAGGCTGGTTCGGAACCGGATTTTTGATTCGTGGGGGCACTGTTCGAACACTTTCCTTGTTAGATATTTGATGATCCAATTTCAGATGTCAAGCAGCGACCAAATCGTTTCTTTTAGTAAATTCCTGAGCTATGTACTACGACATAATCCCGAATCTATTGATCTTCAATTGGATGATCAGGGATGGGCCAACGTCCAGAGCCTCCTGGAATGTGCCAATAAGAAGGGAAGAAAGATTGACAGGGCTCTTTTGAATGAGGTTTGTTTCTAATGTTTAGAATCTTTAAAACAAGATTCAGATAGTTTCAACGAATAACAAGAAGAGATTTTCGTATTCGGAAGACGGTTCGAAGATCCGAGCAGTACAGGGACACTCATCGAAAAGTGTTAAGATCGAGTACGAGCCTATTGAGCCGCCTTCGACGCTGTACCACGGGACCTCTACTCGATTTTTGAGCTCAATTTGGGAGAAAGGACTCATTCCGGGAGGCAGACATCATGTTCACCTGTCAGCTGAGGAGGAAACAGCCAAAAATGTGGGAGCAAGGCATGGAAATCCGGTCGTTCTGACTGTGAATTCCGCAGCTATGTTCGCTGAAGGCTTCAAGTTCTACCAGGCTGATAATGGGGTCTGGTTAATAGACCATGTTCCTGTGAAGTTTCTTTCAAAAAAGATATAAATGATGTATCTTTCCTATTGGTGTTAGCAGAAAATTACACATAGATAAGTATGGCTCAGCAAGTCTGATGAAAGGTTTGTTCGGGAAAGCTCCCGAGGTAAAACAAGTCTGGGCTGCTCCGACTCGGTTAAATACATACCCTGCTCCAGCCTTCCTCTTTGAAGAAACTGCCAAGATACAATCAAGGTTCCACCTCTAATCAGTCACGAGACGTACCATAAAATTTCTCTTTTTAATTTTTGAGCAACAATGATCAAGGTTTCAATACACAATCCAGCTCGTCCACATTGTTTTGAAATCTGAATTACTCTCATATTATTATTGGCGTGTAGCGGATAGGTCAATCCGATGACGTTCAAGCCCCACAAACTGATCACGCGTATTCCAGACCTTGTTGTCAACGATTTTTGTCTGTTTGTCCAATTATAATTATGGTACAGTCGTCAAACTTCTTGCACATTGGTAATGCAGATACCATTATTATTTCTGGTTGGCAGCCCGACTCCATTTTCGGTGAGCTTGTTGTGCATCACCTCATTCCAAAAACGAAATTTTCTGCGTTAATACAACATTTTTGATCTTTCCAGTGCTCCACAATATTTAGCTTTTGATCTGTGCTACAACTTTGCAGGACATTAGAAAGCTTGAAAATGTTGTCTTGGTCCAATAGCATGGTTTTTTGATTGGAAAAGACATCCAGCACGGTATCTGATCTTCAGAGATAATCGGCTCTTGCCTTCTCTTCCTCGTTCTCTCCACCATCCTCGAGTCTATCCGCTGGTACCGAGCCTATCGAAAATGTCAGCGGGCTCTGGACCTACCGATGACATCGTCAGACCGGCTTGTCTACTCGCCTCGCATCGGCTCCTACCAATTTCTGAACTGTTGTCTCTATCTGGCAGAGGTTCTCTTACAGTATACACTTATTTTCGTCATTATCACCTTCAATATCTGGCTCATAATGAGCTGTATCCTCGGACAGGTTTCCTACTATTTGCACCAACTTAATTGAGCTTTAGGTGCTCTCCCGCGCCTGCTTTACTATCATTTTTCCGAACTTTGACACTTGAATACTACGCTGTATCTTACCAGGAACGATCTTCGTAATAGTTAAGGTCTATAAAACCTGGCGCGAAGAAGATTGTTTTCCAGTGTGATTAGAAAGCAGAGATCTCACATTCTGTTATGTTTTTGACAACTGCAATGAACAGATTAGGAAACTGTGAAATGAGTTTCTCAATGCACCTTCAGCACAAACAGTGATAGACCAAGAAATGTACTGACAAACAGATGTAGCTTAGCCCAGTGAAGACTGTATCAAAGTATGTCACGAAAGAAAGTAACAGCTAGAATTCGTCGAGATCGAGGACTTCTCTGGCTTGTAGATAGTTGCAATATAAGGTTGACAGACATTCACAAAGTGACATAGTGGTGACCGATGACTCTTTGAGATTTGGCAGGAAGTCTCCCAGGCCGTATTGGACATACCAAGAGTGTGACATACTGACTTTTTCAACATGAAAGAATATTTTTAACTTACCTGGTTCATGATCACCGTACACGTTACCGTAGTGAGCTGGTCCACTGCAAGAGGGTCCAGCTTATCTTCGATCCTCGAACATATGCAACCTAGCACCCCGTCACTGCTGCAGAAAGTCACCCTCTGCAGCCGGAAATTAGCAGCATATCCATTATGTCCAGACCTCCAACGGCAAAATTGACTTCGAGTCTCGAAAATCAGAGCCCTGAGCTTAAACAATCCACAGTTTTTCAAGGACCCCTTTTTATTGAAGAGCGTTACAGAATAATTAATCCCTTCCCGTTGAGCTTCCTTATTAGCCAAGTAAGAAATTGCTCGACAACTCCTCTTGTGTGTTCGTTCATCCTCCATTGTCAGCAGTCTGTCTGCAGAATCTTCCTTCATAGAATATATAAGCTGTCTGTCATCCAATCTTCCATATGAGACCTCTTGATCTCTTCTGCACAACGCTGGCAATCCATCAACCGTTGTCAGTAGGGAAATCATTCCAATTTTCCGTCTCACATCTTTCGCTTGTTCATTTACTGCCATCGGATACGGGTCTCAATTTAACGGGGGACAATAAAACAAATGAACGCGAGAACTTTTTGCTCCTCATGTGGGTCATTTAGGCTACGTGTGTGTGTTGTTTGTCGACGTCGGACCAAAGGTCCAAATTAAATGTTAGCTTTTTGTTTCCTCCATAATGTAAGCTCTTATACTTTACGTTGTTTTATTCAATGAAACATGCGCTGTCTCTGTTATAAGCTCCGAGCAACGAGCTCTTGCCGTTTCCTAGACAAGAGCTCCTTCCGTATCACCTCGACAGGCAGAGATTCTCTTCCATGCCATCTCCCCCTATTATTCGGAACCAGTCAGCCAATCATGTATTTTCAGGACCCTGTCAACTGGCTATCTCGATGACTATTCAAATTTCAGTTTTGGTTCATAGATAGCTGCAAACAAGCTAAAAGCTACTGGTCATGTCTGTAGTGTAAACCAGGCTGACGTGATGGGAACCGTAGCTTCAATAGGACATCAAAGGCGTGCTGTCTCGGTTTGAAATTCTGTCGAGTTTGTACGGGTGAGGAACGTGGCAACTGCTGCGATCAGTAATCTATTCAACCGTGAGAACTGTATGGATAACTAATTTGTCCTGACTCCATCCTTGCTTTCTTCAAAGCTCGGGGCTTGATGTGTGTCATGGATTGACCCTCAAGGGATACTCATACCCATGTTTTGAAGTTTGATCGCCGTCCCGCCAAAAAACCTAGAGTAGGTGTTGTTTTTAGCAGTAAAGCGAGCCAGACAAAACGGAAATGGTGCTCTGCGACGCATGAACCTGCAACTTCCTTTTCAAGCTTCTAATCCCCTAGATTTAGTCCATTCAAAGCCTTCCGGCCACAGCCCTTTCCTCCCTTTTGTCATGTTTGGTCACTATTACCGAGACTGCTCTTCTTTTTTCACGGTCTCGTGAAGATTGTGCCACTTATCACAGTGAGAGAGAGGGAGACGTCCCCCGCTCTCATTCCTCTTCAGCCAATTTCTGAAACCTCTTCCCACTTTGGAACTCTCTGACTGTCTGATTGGTTTCGTTGCTATAAGCTTCCTCCTCCCAAGATCTTCTCCAAAAACAAGCCTGGGGCGATAATTTCCAGGCAATGTTTTTCACAATATTGTGATGAGCTGCACGCGGGGACGCCCGTCCTCTTCCATTAGTCCAATCCTCGAATTTAGCATTCTAAAGGGGCTTAGTCGCTGGTTACTTGTGACCTTTGCAACGACGTACGGTCTACTTCGTCAATAGGCGGATTCGAAACTCTTTGAAAAACTTCCCTGCGAGATCTATTGGCACAAAAAACTGGTTTGCATTGAATGCTCCGCCAAGTTTCTCATGTCCTTGGCTGAGTATCCAATTCTGAAGCTATAAAGTTGTGGCAACGGCTTCCGCAACGGATTTTTAAAGTACTGGGAGACCCAGGGATTTACCACCAGTGAATTCTTGACTCACAGCAGGTTTCCTCTTTCTCAAACTTAATTGGACCCAATTGTGACAGCTATTGTGTGTGTTCTGTCTCATGTTTTTAATTGCAGCAAACGCTGACTGTGACAGTTTTCATTTGCTCTGGGGGGTAATTGAAAACAACGTATCTGATTGTTGTGCTATCCAGCTATGAGACATTTTGACATTGTTTCTATACTTCATTTGATGTACTTATCTTGCAAAAATATTGGAACACTTCCCAGAAAGAGCTTGATCCTCCTGAAAGTCGCGACTTATACACGCCAACCACTTATCCATTCCATCAAATTCTGTTGATATTATTCAGTGACTGACAAGGGAACGACGCCACTACGGTTTCAAACATCCGTTCTTTAGCTTAGTTGACCAACAGCTTCTTGAAAAGTGTAGTCACTATGCAGTTTGTCCTCCCTCGCCACCTGATGGTCTACTTCCCCTCCCTTCCTTCTCCCCACGCCTTTTTCAGCTTTGCGATACTCTGGGAAGTTTTGGCACTTGATCCACTCTACAACTTTGCATAACATGGCAAAGCGAATGTTAGTCAGAGTCGCGGACTTCCAGTACAAAGTATGTGGCAGTATGGAAAGTAGTAGCATGGAACTTTGCCAGCTTGCTTGGACCATATCCATTCTCTAGGGTAAGATACTGGTAGAAATAGAGGGAGACTGCTGGTCACCACACCCACTGGCAGTAAGCTCATACCCTAAAAGGTTCTTCGGTCCTCTGGATTAATTTCGAGTGATTCTTACAGGTACAGGAAAGGGGACCCTGCTTCAGGGTGATTAGTATTCCTTCTGGTTAGACTGGAAGGCCAAACCCATTAGATATTCGGGCTCCATCCCTACAGCACGTGGCTCTGATTCCCCGATCCTATTTGTCCTCGACCCATTCTCCTGATGCATTCAGTCTGCCACGGGAGCCAGGGAGCGGGAGTATTATTCTCCCCTCAGAACTTTTCTCCCACGGACTGACCTTTCATGGATGGAAGCCCCCGGGAGCTTTTCCAAGATTTAGACCCTTTTCACCCGGAATAACAACATTTTCCTGCAGACAAACATTCAGTCATGTGTGTCAAACGAGAAACCTTTTCTTTTCCCAGCCAGACATATTGGACATCATATTGCGTGAGAAGGACATCATCATTTTTTTTTTCTGACTTCCTAATAAGTTTTCGAACCAACATTCTCCCATAATCTGTTGCCTTGACCAGGAACACCGACTTTGTTTGTCCTGTTTGACAAAATCCGAGTCAATGAGTTACGTCATTCTTAAAATTCGGGAAAAGATAGTCTGTTCTTTGTTACTATTCTTAGGTTTCCAATCTTAACCATCTATCCTTTGGACATGGAGTAGAGCAGGCATGCCCAAAGTTTACAATGGATGTCTCTGCAATTTGGAGGTTGATGACCGCTAGATTGCTATTCGATAGCTTTCGAAAAGATTCTTTCTTTCAACTTTTACAACGGCTTCCCTTGATCCTTTATGCAGCTTTATAAAAACAAGTGCCCAGTTTCATATCGCGGTCCAGAAAGGCTTTTGTTTTATTTGGATGTGTTTCTCCTAACCCCTACCCAGGGACTAACGAGGACAACTCTAGTTGTCATGAAACTCCCCTTTAGCATAGTAGGAAGGTGTTTCGGTTGCGCTGAGCCGGGGATTGAACTTGGGACCCTTCTATTGATCTTGTCGCTACCTGCCATTGCACCACTTCTGTTGTAGCTCAAATTCAGAGTTTGACTTATCCAAATTGGCATAGAACGGGTATGAAAACAAGGTTGTTAGGCGCAACTTTTGAGAGTTGTTGTGCTGTAGCAGACCCGTAGTTATCTCTCCGGGAGAGCAGACAGTAGTTATTTTACTCTCTCCCCAGTATGAACTAGGTCTACGCTTCAATAGCATGTACTGACAATGAGCTTCATCCCTTTTCAAAAGGTGCAATATTCATGTTTGCGGGGGAAGTTTCATGTTGCAGCACCATTATCTATTTTCAAAACATTTCATTATGAACATGCTCGCTCTTTCTGTCCCTGATCCTTTTAGAAGAAGGTCACAGGATAGGCTGACATTTAAGAGTTCTGCAGATTCGAGCCATCCTTCCGTGCGTCAAACTTGTAAATCCAATTATTTGCAATTGAACTAGGGGCTGCTAGAGACAAACTTTTTCTTGTTTTTTTTTCCCGAAAGAACACGTGCAAATCGTGTCCTCCCACTTAGGGAACTCCCCTTGCATATTGCTACAAGGACGTGCAATTTTAAGCGTTTTCTAATCCGCCTCTGTTTTGCAGTTTTTTGTTATTCGTTCGCTCTTTTTGAAGTCTCGAACAGAAACCTCTCAGTTTTCAGACATGCTGGATGAATGCAATAACTCTTGTCAGTGTGTAGCCGCCAAATGTGTTCAACTCTACAATGGCTCTATTGTGGAAATGGAGTCCTGTTATATGGACAGTTGCTTTATGTCCAAGTATGCTCTGCCTCTGCCCTCGTTGATAAAAGTGAGTGACCAAGGAGCCGGCCAAAAATCTGTTTGGCAATCATAGAGAGACTGCATGTGAAGCACGTGGGGAGAGACGAACATTGAGACATCAAACTTTATTAAAAAGGACTTCCTAGAGAGGTCGATCATTGAAGAAATGGGCTGCAGAACCCACGCACGGAACTTGTTTGAGCATAAATACGTTTCCGGCCTTGGTCGAACAAGCTTTTCCCTTTTGTAACTGCCTGACATAGGCTGATGACCTTCGTTAGTGACCAGAAGCGGAAACGATTTACATGTTCAGAGAGACAGAGAGGTTGTACGGACAAAATGGTACAGATAGGCTGCGGCTAGCTGGAGACAAACCCCATCTTCTTCCAGGTAACAACGCTGTACCTGGTACTGTTCACAGTGGGAGTCGGCGGAAACCTTCTCACCTGCATCGTCATTCGAAAACATCCTCTTCTCAAAACAAACAGCAGGTGCTCTTACTAGTTAAACCCCTTCTAACTGATCCTTTCTTTAGTTACTACCTCCTGAATTTAGCCCTAGCCGATCTGGTAACACTCTGCGTCGGCCTACCTTTCGAGATTATCATGAATTGGCACCAGTGGCCGTGGCCGTTTCCGGACTGGGTCTGTAACTTGAAGGCGTTGATTGCTGAGACCACTACGTGAGTGTTATTCAGCTTAGGTTATATGGGTTTATGTTCAGGTCTGTCTCGATCTTGACAATTCTCCTGTTCTCAATCGAGCGCTATATTGCGGTCTGTCATCCCTTCTTCTTTGTGAAGATCAAAAAACTTCTGCCCAAATATGTGAGTTCACAATTACTATTAACCCTGTTTGAAAGTTCCTCAGTCTCACAATGATTGTACAGTACCCGTTGATGTGGTTTATGGCGAACTCCCTGGCTCATACTAGCCCTTGTTTCTTAACGTCCTGTTTACCATTCACCCCAGAAAACTTCAAAGAAACACGGTGGTTCAGGTTGTGTCCTTCCTGCTCGTCATCTGGGCCATTTCTATCATCTGTTCGGGTCCTTTCGGTTACTACCACAAGGCGGACTACCTGATCAAATCGTGGCCCTACACCAATAACCAAGTCCCCGTCCTGTCATCGAAGATGTGCATGATGCAAGGCATTTTCGATGAGAAGTTTCTCCCAACCTTCAAGGTATTAATTGAATACGTATCATTCAAAAGATTGGTTCAGATTCTGTTCCACTTTTCGGCTCTGGCCTTCTTCGTGTTCCCTTTGTTTATCATCTTCATTCTTTATGCATTGATCGCCAAGCATGTAAGTGTAAAAAATACATTGTATGACCAATGTAATTATTCCTAAAAAAAAAAAAAAAAAAAAGGGAGGGGAGTGTGATCTTAAGAATTTAACATTCCGCAAGTTGCGCGTCAACTCTGCTACGTCGATACATCACAAAGAGCTTTGTATCGACGTCCGCGGTGAAGAGTTGGTGCGCAAAATTGGGATATTTGAACTTGCAAGCACACTCACACCACAGAAATAGATTCCTTCGAAGAACAGCAGCGTATCGATACTCCGGGTTAGGAGTTGATGCGCACCACTGGCGACTACTGGACATATTCCAAAGCAATCCGTTTTAGGTAATCTCCTCGAAGATGGAAATCGAGTCCTTTGGAAAAGATTACGGCCGTCCGGATGAGGATGGTCCAAAACGAGTGACAACAATCCTCTGTGCTATCGTCTTCACTTTCTTCATATGCTATCTACCCTTCCAATTTCAACGACTTGCCTTCTTCTACCTAGACCAGGAGACTGTTCAAGTCCTTAACCAGTACATATACTTCATCTCAGGTCAGTTTCTTTGAAGTCTATTATCGAAACCAGTGCAGGGATTCTCTTCTATCTGGCCCCGATCATCAATCCCATCGTCTACAACGTAGTCTCGGCCCGATTTCGACGGGCCTTCAAAGAGGTCTTGAACGACTTGTGTGGGAGAAATTGTGCGGGAAACCGGGTCATCTCGGCAAGGACGGCCTACAACTACAATTACTCCCAGTAAGTTGCATGATCATCGAACTTGGGCTAATCAAATTCGTTGAATTAGTTTAGTCTCGGACCTTGTTTGCTGCAAAGTCTATTCACCAACACGAGCCTTTTTTAGTGTAAGCGATCGCTGTCTGGGCGGCAGAACTAACAGTGTCGAAGTCTGAAGTGTCATTTCTCGGACCGGCGGGTATCTCTCTTCTTTCTGTGATCTCTCTTTTCTGGACGTGTATTGAAATCATTTGATGGAATAAATACTCTCTCTTCGAGTCTCTCGACTGTTCCGTGGACACTTCCGGAACATGGTGATACTTCTTGCAAAGTTATGATCTTTTGGTGGTCGTAAGTCTACAGTAAGCTACTGGTTCCGAACGCTTTTTGACAAGAACTCGATCAATTAGGACGAAGTTGTTCAATTAAGACTCCTTGAAAAGTTTCTCTAACAAAATTATCTCCAGTTTCCTACAAGACAGTTACAGCTAGACAGTCGCGTTCCATGTTAGCTAGTCGACTGCTGCTGGTAGTTTCCCTCACTAATTACTCATCTATTTCTCTCTGTTCAGCTCCTACCGGCAGCCTTCTCGTTCCGTCTGATCAACCCCCAATGGGAAAAGCTCATCCGTCACGTGCTAATCGAAGCCAATGTCACCTTCCAGGCGACCGGACAAGGACTGGCAGACATGGTTCTATTGGACTTGTGCCGAGACGGCCTTCTCACCGACCCCTTTCCTCAATTCATCTGTCCTCTGATGGAACTGAACTCGATCAGTCAGACCGTGCCGAAAGGACCCCTAGATTCTACGGTAGTCCGACCCTACAACGAGGCCGTCGACAGTCACAATCATCCCTGCGACCATACAGCTGGTCTTTCCTGTGTAGTCCTCTTTCTCCCACTGAATCGCATTCTGTTCGGCTGTGCCAGAGTTTCCGGCGAGGTTCTGGAAGCCCCGGCAGGCTTCCAAGAGACTTTTGTCGTGTCGCATCGCGTGGTCGACGAGCTCGAATGTGAGAAGGACAGATACGGAGATCCTGTCTGCTCGCTGGAATCGATTTTTGTCAGGGGTCTCATAGTTCAGGTATCTTCAATAAATTTTGTGACTTCTCAAGTTTAGGAACAACACTCCTGCTGTTGCTTCAGTAGCCAATGCGCCGTGCTCTACTTCGACCAAGGTAATCATGTCCTGCCCTTCATTCGGATGGTCATCGATGTCGATCAGCTGTTAGAAGAAGGCGAAGAGCTGCGACGAAGGAAGCGTGAAATTGAGTGGCGGCCACAGAGCAACGGATCCGCCAGCGAAACCACTACGGACATCTTCCTCTGCGGAGGAATCTTCTCCATCCTGTTCGTCTTTCTCTTCCTGGCCGTCTGTCGCAGCTACGACCTCAACGAACAGGACGAACAGGAAGCTATGGCCTACGGGATTGAGCCGGAAATCGTTCAAAAAATCTTCTCGCAGTCCATCTTCCAGCCTTCGTTCACTGCCAACACGAATTCGGTGGTGGCTCGTGGACAGCCGTCAGCTCTCGGCCCGGCCCTTGGTCCGCCACTAGAAGGGGACAGGCAGGAGGTTATCGTGAGCAGCGACACTATGGTTCAGTAGGTTTTATACGAAGCTTCGAAACATTAAACGTTTTTGTAAAATATTAGCTGTCTCTCTGTCAATCTGTTTCTCCATTCTATCCCAACTATACTCTCAAACTGTCCTGTATCTTGCCTCTTTCTAGTTGTGTCGGCAACTCTTTCAGTCCATTTTGTTACTCGAGAAAGATGACATTTCCTCCAGACGCGTATCAGCAGCAGGAAAATAAACGTGGTCATCCCGGTGTGTAAGAGGGTGGGGAAAAGACTAGAAAACGGAGAGCAATGGAGCAGCTGCCCACCTGTGTCTCTCGTGTCCGAGCATTCCTTGACTACCTGAAAGAGGATTGTACTGACTGGGCCATGGTGTTCGTGCTTTATCCTTACAATGATGAAAAAGACCAAGTTTGTCCACCAAGAAAGGACCAAAACCCATTGCTCAGTTCATTTTTGAACCCTGTCAGGTAGGCATGCGGCAGCTGCCAACTGTGTCTGGATGAATTTGTGGCAATCGGCCATTACACCGCCTCTGGCGCTTCTTTTCTACACTAATTATATGATTCTTCTTGCTTTCGGCCTCCTCTGTGGATCAAACTATACCAATTTAATCCGATTGTCCCTTTTATGCTTTTGGCGGGTGCAAAACAATATGTTCGGGACAGAAAACAGACTTGATATTAGTTTTGTCGACAGTTCTTTCTCATGATAAACAGGCGCCAGGCCAACTCTATCGTATCCGAATTGTCCATGAAGAGAGGTTGGTTTAATGGATGCTCTATTGGAGGTCTCCCAGGGGGATACGCCTGGAGATTTAGAGATTAAGATATAAGAGAGTACAAATCCTTTATTTGTTTTCAAAATACGAGCTCCTTCTCCGGAAACGACTCCAATCGGTGCGTGAAATTTACGCACTTGCCTACGGCGAACGACTATCTACGAGAATAGAATTCCAGTGTCTCAATTCTCAATTATTTTGCATGTAGCGAATCGCAGCTATTTGGTACTTATATCTCATTCTCTTTATATAATGCAAGCCGAAACCCTCGACAATAGGATCAGTTCCCACTCAGTGTGGCATCTTCCGTATCATGACCTTATTATAAGCTCCCAAGTTTGAGCCGAAAGAGGGAAAACTCCCCCCAATTCTTCAGTTAACAATGAAACTCTTGTTTCTCTAAAACCCACCGCGTTGACTCGTCTCCTTTTCGGTCATTGTCTTGTTGGTTAAAGGTTCTCAATTTCCCTTCTACTCTCTGTTCTTATTCTCGGTTGTTGGCACCTTTCGTGCCACTCCAATTTGTCACAGCGGGGCATCTCCCTCACTCCAAAAAACCTCTTCAATATCCCCAACAGATGCTCATTTTTAGAGCCCATGTCGGCTCCGGTGGCTCGGAGCCTTCGGGTCCTGTTCCAAGAACTTGGGCAAGGAGCCAAAGGTAACTTTTCGTCTTTTTGAGAAAGCAAAAAGATTCAGGTCTCTGGCCACTAGCTCTCTTAGTCTTGTTCACTCTATTCGGAGCTTTTCTCTTCTACGAACTCGAATCCGGGAATGAACGATACACGCTTGAGACTCTTCAGAAGGATCGGGCTGCCTTGTTAGATGTGTTTCTGCCGGCAAATCGAGAAAAACAAAGCTTTAGGACACTGTCTTCCGATTGAATAACATCCGTAGAATGCAGCCCGTGGCTGCTTACAACCACACTGTGAAGACTCTTCTACGATATCAGGAGAAGCTTGGAGTTGAACCAGTGAGACTTAATGGGTTTGAATCTCAAAAACGTAAAAGAAGTTCGCTTCTAAGAATACGTAGTTGCGTACGCGAAGTTTTCTTTTGAGTTTGGCGATGTTCTATAAATTAAAGCCGTTGATTAGTTTTACAACTTTTTAGAACATTGCAAAGTGCGAGCATGTTGTCTCGAATCTAATAACGCGAGTACTTTCGTAACTTTTTCCTAGGTTGACGTCGAGACACAAGCAAAGTGGACATTTTGGGGCTCTATGTTCTATTCTCTTACCGTCTACACGACCATTGGCTACGGATCAATCTACCCTGTCACACCAGGGTATCGCCTAAGAAACACCTTTATGTAACATACCCATTCAGAGGACAAGCCGCCACCATCATCTACTCCTTCATGGGAATTCCTCTCACCTTGATCTGTCTCTACTACCTCGGTAACTTTGTCTCTCGTTTGTATAAAAATTTGTTTCAGGTCTGACCTTTGCCAAAATTTGCAAATTCATCTGGAAGATGGCCTTGAAGACCTGCGGATGCTTCAGTAAAGATCTGGAGAAGAAGGTCAGTGAAGCTGTCGGAGTTGAGGAAGGAGCACCCAAAGCTTCTGAAGAAGAAGAAACGAACGAGCTTCTGTCATTCCCGATCAGTTTCCTAGCTTTCCTAACGGTTCTCTGGATCCTGATGTGTGCCGGAGTCTGGGCCCTGACCGAGGACTGGGACTATGGTGAGAGGTTAAATGTCTCATTGTACCTATCATTCAGGAACCTCTTTGTATTTCACGCTGATCTCATTCACCACTATCGGATTCGGAGACATAGTGCCAAATGAGAGAGGCTTCATCCTGTTCGCCTTCCTTCTCTTCATTGGATTGGCTCTGGTCTCGACTGTACTCAACTTGATCCAGCAACAGATTGAAGCCTTGGCATCGGTGAGTATCCTTTAATGCTTGCTTAGAAACATCATCCCTGTTTAGTTTAGGTTCGAATGTCACAGGTAACCCAATTCTCATTTCCTTAAAATCCAGTGACCAATCACAGGTGATTCTTTCCAGGGCATGCAAGGCAACATTGACCGAGAGTATATGGCCGCCTTGGCCGAAGCAGCTGATGAAGGAGAGATCAGTGAGGCAGACATCAGAAGAATGAGTGAGGCAAACATTGTCGAAGGAGAAGAAGGAGCTCTGCCGCCACCGCACGTTGAGGGTAAGGGAATCAGTCTGTAGCTGCCAGAGAAACCTATTTTTTTTTACCGACATTGGAGTTTTCCGAAACTTTGTCTTTTTTTGACGAGCTACTATTAGAGATTTGGTGTTGTACTTCATTGTTTTCAGAATCGAACAAAAGAGCTCTGGATGCTGTTATTGCTAGGATGCCTTTAAAGGAAAGACTGCTGTTCAAGGTCATGCCAGCTGCCTCTAGAAAACAGCTGGAAGCTTCAGCTCAGGCGAAGGCAAACAGAAAAAATCGAGGATGTCAAACAGATCAGAGTCTTTTGGAGGTAAACTCTTAGACTTTAGAGCACATCTCTGTTGGTAGACACTCTCAGTTTTGCATGTCTTTCAGAACCTGATCAAGGAGGAAATCCTGAAGATGGAGCTGAACAATGAGCTGGACAGGAGGAAGCCCCGAACCGGCATCGAGAGTCCGTTCCTGCCGAAACGACCCTCGATCGATGATACCCTGAGACCTTCTACGAGCGAGCAAAAGGAAGAGGAAGAGTCGAGAGAACAGACTCCGGAAGCCCCTGTTCGTCCTCATCGCGGTTTTAAGATCGAGAAAGTGACCGAAATTGGTCACGAGGACAAGCCCTTCATCAGTACAACTGTTCTCCAAGAGGACGACGTTTAGAGGCATGCATAGAGGTCTTTAGTTTTGCACCGAGCGCCCAATTTAGTGTTTTCTGTTTCAGTTGTACATACGACAACGACAAATACGACGCCAAGTACAAGAGAACAATATCCTGGCCGCCAAGAACTCTCGTCCTTTCCGCTGATTTCTTTCATTTTTTTCTTTTGCTTTTCTTATAAACGTGATTTTAGCCTCGTGGTCTCATCGAATTTAAAAAATCCCTTTGTGAATCAACACTTTAGGCTTAGGCTTTAGGCTTAGGCTTTGACTGTGTATCTCTCTACTACTAAATCGCAATGTGCCTCCGTCTGTCCATGACCACAAAATAAAAGCGAACAAATTATGATGTCTAGAAGTTGTGTTGTTCAGAAAAAGTTGTTGCCTAAATTGGCTGACAATTCAACTTGCGCCCTAGAACTTTTGCTTTTGTCGCAATGAAGCCACTGGGAGTCGTTCGTTACTACGAAGGCGAGCAAGGTTTACTCTATTGTTAGAGTTGTGGACTATCAGAAGCAAAAGGAGGTCATCAGCCTAGATCTCGAAATTTTTTCTTCTTGGAAGTGACAAATTTTTCACAGTGGAAACAATGTTCATCGAGGTGTTCCGCCTGAACAGACGGTCCGCATTAAAAAAAAAGTTCCAGTGATACACAAAAAACTTGTCTTGGAAATGTAGAGCGATCGGACAGATATTTTCGACCTATGTTTCTAGTGATGATAATAGAAGGAACTTTAGGTCGTTTTAGGGTAGTCCCGAAAGAAATCTTCCATTCATCATTCCCCTCTTTCAATTTCCGTTACTCATTATTCCAAAGAGGATTGATTGAAAGTCCTGAAAACACCATACCCTTTATTATTAGCTCTTTGTTTTATTATTAGTAGCCGAAACGACTGCTTTCATCCGCCCGTTTGCCATATCGTCCTCGTAAACTGTTGATCGGCAAATGGTTGGCATTCATTCGAGCTCCGTAGCTGGAAAATTAAGAAAGATTGCATGATACAGCTCCATTTCAGAGTTGTTTTTCTAGCTTACACGTATATGGCAAAAATTGTCGTCGAAAGTGAAATTGAATCACGCGACACACAAAGAAGCGCTTCGAGAGCTCGTCGAGAGTGTTTTCTCGTGAGCTTTGAGCTCTGTTGAAGTCACAAAAAGAGGCTCACTTGTAGGGGGTATCGTCCTCGGATGCCATGTATCTTAGGCCGACGCGTCTCTTTTCGGACATCTGCCCCGAGACGACAAAGACCAACAAGCAGAGAAATAGCAACAGACGGAGAAACATTCTGAAAGAGACTCTCTTTGTGACGCAGAAGCGAGGGAGAAAGGACAAAAGAACCTTAGGTAATTGGACGTGAAAGACTAACTGGATAAATGGAGGCACCTCTCTGACCACGCCCTTTCACGGAAAGAGGGAGGACCCTCTTCTCCAGAAATAAAGCGTAGGAAATTTGATTGGGATCAGAAATTGTATTCAGCCAATATGCCAGTTTACAAGCTTCGAAAGATTTTACTTGAGCTGGGGCGTAAGGGGTTGCGACCTTATGAAGGTCTCGGTCAAGGAGTATCAAAATAGTTTTGAAGCCTGATAATTCCAGCCATTACAATTGGCAAAGAGCGTCAGTCTGCAACACACGTCAAATATTATCCCGAAGTTCATTTGAAAAAACGTTTGTAGCCTTTAAGCTTAGGCTTAGGTCTTAGCCTAAGACAATGATCTAAATTATCTCCTTCCCTTATAAGCAAAATTTTACTCAAAAATGGCCAAAAGATGAAAAGTGAATGATCGACCAACACCCATGGCAATCTCCGAACATTGCATCATATTCACGTCAACGTACGAGCGAGTACGGGAACATTTCAAAAATCTCGGTTTTGCAAACGTAGACACCCAGGATCTGGTTGTAATTGTCTTAATTGAATCGAGGAAATTGGAATTAGACTAGAGATTCTTTTTGGGGGTCCTAGACGGAAGTGAGCGTATTTGTGGTCATTCCTCCATATCCTCTGCCTCATTCATAAAGGCAGGCCACTCACTGCAACTGTTCACTCCAAAGGCTCGTGATTTCACGTCATGACCCGTATTTCCTCGGCACGTGTTTATCTCGTACTCTGCACAATTCCTGCAGAGCCCAAATAAACGGCCTTTTGACCGAACGATAAAAGATTCAAGCTGGCTCTGGGAAGGTGAAGACCCACGCGGAAAAGATTGAAGATTGGACGGGTTAAGAAACTGAAAAATAGCGGAAGACATAACCGCCAACAAAGGAAGGATACATTACATATTTTAACAGGAGAGGCGTCAGGAGCAGGAAGTCACCAGAGTCTGGAATCATGTTAAGAAGGTTTCGTCCAAAAATCACAATTTATTGGAAAGACTCTCTAAAGAGTCGAGACTCTTGAAAAGAACCCCCTCTTCCGCATTAGTAGTGGTTATGACGCTGGAAAAGATGACACATGTCGAGTACACGACTGGAAGATTCTTGAAAGAATTGCAAGGAGAAGAAAGAAGTAAGTTCCAAACATTTTGGATAATTGTTCCATTATTTTCGTACGATTCGTACGTCTAACAGTTCACCAGAGGAAGTATAAACTGAGTACAAACGTTCTTTAGATCTTTTTGAGTACAAGTGTTCGCGATTTATCTCAACTCGCTACTTCTTCCTCATAATGGTCAGAACTAGTGATCGAATGCAACCGGTTCCTGGGAGCCGTCTTCCCCGTACTCGATCGTCTGGACTCACGTAGATGATCAGGATAGAGCTGATCAGCAATATGTTTAACCACTCGCGACGACTAACAGGAGTTCAAGTATGAGCCAAATATACATTTATTACTTTTTTAACGTCTTTATACACATTCCACGAAGTCCAGTTCCCGTTTTGCTGATGATCTCTCCCAGTTAGTGTTCTCTACAGATATCTGTGTCTGTACTGGTCGGTTTTCTTCGGACTTGTACTCTGGTGGAGCCTCGGTCGTGGCCATGAGGTCACCGGAGCCGTGGAGACCGACAAAGATCTTGTAGAAGAGGGCTCCAATCAGAGCCCCGGCAAAGGGAATGAAGAGCGGGATCCAGAAGTAGTGACCATGGGCACTGAAGCATCACATATAGAAAAAACTTGCGACTCTTACGTGAAGACCTCAACACCGTAACCGACACAGAGGCACAGTAGTCGAGGACCCAGGTCTCTGGCAGGGTTCATGGCAAAGCCTGCATTTGCACCGAATGTCATGGCAATCTGAAAGAAACAAATTAACAGCATCCAGTGATTCTGTGCACCATAGTGACAATGGATCCAGCGAGGGGTGGGATCATGGGAGGAGGAATGTTGTGCCGCTTGTCTGTGATCAAATGGATCAGTCCGGAAAGCATAGCTGTTCCGATTATCTGGAAGAGGTAGATATCATTTTGCAAAATTCTTCTCAACCTGGTCAACGACAGCACCCCAAACACTCAGATGCTCCTTGGGGAAGGTGACGAACAGCTCTGCGGTGTGGCCGTATCCAGTAACGGATCGCGATCCGCCATCGAGCTTCTTAAGATCATCGTAGTGACCAAAGTAGGCTACTCCAGCACCAAGGAATGCGCCCACGACTTGGACAAAAATATAGATGGGTAATTTCCACAGAGGAAAGTTGCTAAGAAGAAACTGGGAGAAACTGATGGCCGGGTTTAGATGGGCTCCTGAAATGAGTGCATCGTTAATTTTTTTTTTTTAAAGCGCGAATCACTTTCACCTGAATGACGCAGTCGGTTAGCTCTCACTACAACTACAAAGATATCGGGTTCAATTCCTAAGAAAGACAAAAGTTTTTGTCTTTCTATGAAACACCCGGAAACTTCTTAGTTATGTTCATTGTCTCGCTGAATTGGTCGGGTTCATCATTTTACTATGGAAAAAACCCTCACATTCCAATTTGAACGAACATGATACAAACCTGAGACAGAAGCAGCCAAGTAGCATCCGAATGTAAATCCAATTCCCCAGGCGATATGTTGAGATGTGGAGTTTTCGACAGTAGCTGCCGCTGCTTGAATGTTGGCCGAGTTACCGATCAACTGGATCAACGATTAAGCCCAACATAAAAAAGCCTACCACAAGGAAGAAGGTACCAATACATTCTGCTAACATCTCTCTGATCAGGGGCTGGTTCTCTATCCGAAGCATAGACAGGCCATTATTCAATAGACTACGTGGGTCACGGACTTTGGGAAGGCGCATGATACTGTAGAGGATGACTGACTGGTCGAGTGAGTGCTTCCGCTCTCCTTTTTATGCTAGTCAGTTCACGCGGGACAATGATCAGTTCACGGACAAAGATTGTCGAGTGGGGCTCCCAAATAAACATCCTTCTCACCTACTCATAATCTTTTTTTACGGCTTAGAACAACGGAGCGAGGACGATCTTGCTCAAACAAGCCCCCGCTTGTCAACTGGATATGCGATCCTGGGAACTGTTTGACTAGAGACGGGAACATTTGAAACATTTCTCAGCATATGAGAGAATTTATTCAAAACCGCCTGTAGAGACTGCCAATCCATCCACAGTTCAGAATGATCTTCGTGTACCTGTTCATCGGTTTGGCCCGCACTTCTAGTCAATCAGTGAGCACTTTCTGCAAATTGGTCTTTTGATTCGAGGGGCTGTTTGTTCTAGCCTTGTTAACACCACCGCTGACCACTATTCGGCGGCTGGTGCCACCGCTATTTTGAACAACAGGAAGCAGTTCGGGCTTCGACACTTGAATGGTGAAGTTTGTTTTAAAAACTTTGTTTTTTTTTTACATTGGTTCGTTCTAGGACCCTCTGGCAGACAAAGACCATGACATCAATACTCAGCTAAGGAGCTTTAAAATTAGACAAAAAATCTTAAGCTATATTGACACGTTGAACATATCCCCGCAACGACACAATTGCTCGGAATATGAGAGACTGTCAGATCTCCTAGGGCTAACTTGAAATACTATGTAGATTCTTTTCAAGAGCGCAGCAACTGCGATCCTACGAAAACACTCCGAAAACTGTTTCGTTACTAAAGCTCGCTACAAATCCTTACACAGAGTTTCAGACTGTTCAAGCGGACCTCCGAGCTGTTTCCTCACAATGTGAAAAACACACTGTCGGTGAACAACACACATTCGATCATAACGGCAATGACTCGTCCTCTGGCAGATATTGCCAAAAATCAGCTGGCCAACATCCAGCTGATCGACAAGAAGATCCTGGAAGTCGAGGACGGTATAAAAAGTGGTCGTGATCTGAGAGAACTGATCTTCGTGAAACAGGCAAACTGTAAAGAGTAAAGTAGCATGAAAAACCTTCTACTCGGTCCCGGATTGACCAAGGCCGGCCAGGAATACATACTGGACGATGGAGAAGAATGAGAACGAATACCGGGTCTATGGTTGTCCCTGAGATACCCATCTTCATAATAAGTACAAGCTGAACAGAACCTACAAGAAGATCGAAAATCCGTCTATTAAGTCGAGCATCAAGAACGGAGAAGACTAAGTTGGTTGGCTGAAAAATTCTTGGAGCGCAAGAGAAAGAGGGTAGGTTCAAGTTTAGAGTTATGCTACGCACCAACTTATGATTATCGTTGTCGATACCTTTTTGAATCTGAGTATCAAAGCCCATAGTTTAAAGTTGATGCGCAAGTATCGACAACGATAATCACAGAATATCTGAAAGAGAACTTGTTGATGCCGTACAATGACGTTTACATGGAATACGTTGAGCATCTTATCAAGGAACAGATTTCGGGTTCAGATTGTTACCTATAAATGATCACATTCAGAAAGAAGCCGTGGTAACTGGTGCCTCCTCAGACCTCGTGACTCAGTTTCAAGGAAGACTACACTGAACAGGTCAAGATAATCGAAAGCGCACCAGGCTGTGTCGAAAAGAGGATGACGGAGGAAGTGTACCACCTGATTACCGAATTGAAGCAGATAAAGACGGATGACAGCGTCTTTAACGAAGTCCAGCAGCTGAAGTGAGATG
Organism: Oscheius sp. JU75; assembly: GCA_037178855.1. Taxonomy (NCBI): domain Eukaryota; kingdom Metazoa; phylum Nematoda; class Chromadorea; order Rhabditida; family Rhabditidae; genus Oscheius; species Oscheius sp. JU75. The sequence continues at coordinate 7,582,774 of JASJZC010000006.1, read as the reverse complement.
GAGGAGATCAAGAAGGAGTACGAGAGGCCTATTGTGGTCCGCTTACAAGGAGGATGGCTGTCGAAAAAGTTCAATACAAATACCAAAGGAATCGGTAAGACGGTGGGCAAGATTGGAAGTCTCTTCCGGAAGAATTGACTCATGAATCGCTTTCTGTTCAATAAAGTCATCCTACGGACGCTAACTCCTCGACAGTAACTAGTTTTCTGGCTTCTGATGTTTGTGTATGTCTACCGAGACGGTATGGGTCAGTGTTAGTTCAGTTGCCAAAACTTTATGGACGCGGAATACGTGTAGAGGCAATAGAGAAACCCTGAAAGACTGACGAGTCGGTATTTTGTTTGACAGTCTTTACTGTACAGGGGACACTTTTGAACAGGGCGATACAGGAGATTCTCAAATGGACTAAAAGCTCCCCCATAATAAGATCTCCACGTTTCCACAATTGTACTGTTTGGATCGATGTGGTATTCATCTGCATCGCGGCAGAAAGGCCAACTTTTTGGCGACTGACTCAGCTAGCAGGGATCACTCATCTGCAAAACCGCTTTGTTCCCTTCCTGTGTCTCTTTCCACGACGGCCGGAAACGAATCCGAATGTACTGCATATCAATCAGCAAGAGAGTCATCGTTTTCAGGGAGGCAGTTCGTTGACTTCCTAATAATCCAGGCACATCCGGAGAGACCGTCCCCTTCTCTTCCCCTTTTCCTTCTCTAACGACTTTGGTAAGTTCGAGTTGTTTTCGTCTAGACTTCCAGAGAGTGGCTTTGTGACCCTCTGCCCTAGAGCGAGACCGTCGCAGAACACGCTTGCTATTGAAGTGTGGTAGCTGTAAACATGAAGAAGAACCGCTGTCCAATGTTCTCTCACGCGGTCACTCATATCCCCCGGCGTGTGCTGTACAAAGATACAGATAGATAGCGGCCCCGGTCTCCCTATCAATGGGTTTAGATGGAGCCCCGAAAAAGCCAAAGGATTTCCTAATATCAGTCGGTCATAAGCCCGGCGATACGTCTAGAAGCCTCTTCATTTCATCACACTTTGTTACGGTTGGAACTAGAACTGTTTAAAATCTGAAGAACTCAAATCTCTTGATTCATAAAGAGATTTAAGTTCTTTAAAGGAGGCTAAGATTACTAGTTTCTATGAGGTCTCGAGAAACATGGTTCCCTAAGGAATCCGGATCAAGGGGACCAGTAGTTCTTAGGGGCAGCAAAGGTTTACTAGCTGATACCCCAGTCACTGAACAAGCATACCGCTCGTTTGGCGTACTATCCGGTACCTGAAAGCAATCTTAATCTTTCGCAAGAGCCTCCAGAAGACTGACTACAGCAGCCTCAATCGATGAGCTGACTCTCCTTACTTCTTTTGTCGGTATCTCTATCCGAGAGCCTTATCAACCTTCCTCGCTCCCTCGTCGCGCTGTTTGTCCCTGCCTCGTTTATTAGCTAAGGATCCGATTTGGTTGTTTGGTGGTGACCCCACGAGATAAGGCTCTCCCTGTGTCTTCCGACTCGACTCTCTCTCTCTCCCTTGTAAGCCGGTGCCTTCTTTCCCCTAGCTGGAATGTGTTTTCCGCGGGCAGAAAGCGCCTTTGTATTGTCTGATTCATTTGTCGGGCCGGCAGATCCCCGACATCACTATATACGTGTGGGCAGATGGAAATATTTGGTGGAGAGAGTCAGCCAGTATGCAGATGAGTTGAAAGATCCCCGAGCGCTCAGGCTGATTATGATAAATCCTATCGACATATCAGGTCCCTCTCTCTCCATTATTACCCTATTTCGATCTAAGTTGTACTTTCCCACGGACTGTACTTCCCCTGCCTTCCGATTCAAAAAGCTCAATCCCGCGCGGACATGCCGTCACCTTTCTGAATAAGAAAGAAGAGGACAAAGAAAGGACAGATCGGTGGTCGCCTAGTCCCGGTCCACTCGCAGCCTTTACTCCCTCTGAGTATTATCTCCTGTTATCGAGTAGGCCAAAACAACAGAACTGTTTTCCTCGTTCTCTCACTCTCGGCTTCTTCCCTTCTTCCCAAATAGACTAAGCTCTAATGCCGTTAGGATATCGCGCCTTCATCGCCGGTAATCCTCCATTAGAAAGGGGATTGTCTTTGGTTTAGGAGGGGTCCGAATCAAATCTCGACTCTTCAATTACTGACTGTCCTTTCGAAAGGATAAGCTTTTTATTCAGATTCACGTTCACTCTATCTCTTTTTCTTTGTCCTCTGCCTTTCTACCTGTGTCCCTCTATGTCTCTCAAAAATAAATGAATCTTACATCATTCACTAAACTCTCAAAGAGAGTGGATGATGTATCCATACAGCAGCTCAATGGCCTAGTCCCGGGTCTTTATGTTAATCCCAAGCCCTGAGGGCTTAAGCGACACTAGCGCTAACAAAGCTGCCAATTAAAATCTCGATTACGCGTTGCCTTCTTCTCCTTTGTACCCGATTATCTGGCGGAAATGACCCAGAGAGGAAGAATTCTATGAGAGAACTTCTTATGAGAGTCTTGCTATCTTATCTGGACGCTAGGACCAAGGGAGAGCTGCTCTCATGGATTTGGGACCCTCTATCAGTTATCGCTAGGCCTAGGGGGACTATCCTGTACCTGGCTAAAAAGACTTTCTTCTCAGACTGCAGCTGGAAAGGGAGATCTCTTTTGGCATCCTCACTTCTCGAACTAGCTTTTCCTTTCGTCTCTTTAAAGCACAGACGGATCAAGGACAGACAGAGACTCTCTGTTCAGTCCCTATGATCTCTCAAACCTTGCCCTGTTCAACACTTGAGTTTGAAACTTCTGACTGAACACCTCGATTAGTCCGAATGATTCAGAAAGACTGTTTTGACAAAACAGGGCTTCTTCTTTAGATCAGTTAGACCCAGGTAATTTGTTCTGAAACAGAGAATGACAGTTCCCTGTTGCTTTGGCTGATCTCTACGTCCCCCGCCCCTGTGCCGCTGCCCCTGCCGTGTCTCTCTCTCTCGCCCAGGCATATACAACATCTCAATGCATCGAGAAACTCGTTTTGGCCTCGTATTTTCTTCTTGTGCTGCCGGCAGCCGACGATTTCACCTTCTTTGCCCCCTGCCATCTTCGCCTTCTAGTCGAGAGCCGGTCCTCCTCTCGGGATCTTTTTACCCCCGCATTGCACTTCGCCCTCCACCCTCTATCCTTACTGTCTCTGCCAGACACATCTAGTCTTCCAATATTCCCTATTATCACAGTCACAGTTATGGCGGAATGTAGAGTTGGTGGCCTCTCGTCGTTTCGGCCAGCGAATCTCGGCGCTGTTTATTCCGGGGATTTAGTCGTTTTCGGGTGGCGCACTGACTCTCATTCTCCTTAGTCTCTCAGCAGCTCCAGTCATTTCTCATTCTCTGTCCCCTTCGGTAGGCCACTGACTTAGTTTGTCTTATCATCACGACATCTCCCGAATAGATCAAACCTATTTTTATCCCCTTTTCTCAAATGCCAGCTGACCATCTGTTACAGTCAAAAACCTATCCTCCTTTTTATCCTATCCCTGTCAGTCACAAGAGACTGTTAAAGAAAGGTCAGATTCACTTTGGTGAAATTCCCGACTCTTCAGTCAGTCGCCTAAAATGGGGCGTGGCTCAGCCGACCCCGCCCCTGAGCCGTTAATCGGCGTCTGGTGCCAGCCGTCCTATCCCTACCGTAGTCGGCTGCGCTTTAAAGTTGGCTCCCCAACTCCTCTTAGACTCTTCTCCTTCTGGTTCGTATTCTGCTCCTGTTAATAGCTCCATCTCTTTCAGGAATGTTTCCGCTGCGTGTGGCAGTGGAGACGGTGCGAGCGACGCACTGTCTCTCGTGTGCTCACGATGGTCATATTCTCATTGATACCTATGCTATTGTCAGTGGCAGTACAGTTCTTTCCTCCCTGGTCGATACGGTTCTCTCAGCACTGGGACATCCGCAGCTGGCTATCAATGCACGAGGTGAGTCAGAAAGTTTTGTGATTCTATGAGTCGGCTTCTTTGCCTCCTGGTCCCATGTTCTAACCTTTCTTCTGCTTTTTGGCCGCCGGCTATGAACAGGAGACAAAGAGAAGAAACAAGCCGCGAAAGAGCTTGCTCATCAGAGACAATGACATCGTGAAAATCAACAAAGTCTTCTGATGTTATCCGGTGCGCGGCTACATCACATGATCCTTGTTACACTTTCTTGACAGAGAGAAAGATCAGATCAAGAAAGGGAAGAAAACAGCTGATCAGACAAACAGAAAACAAGAGACCACGATCCATCCAAGCTCAAGATTTTCCCTTTCGGGCCGTCGACCTTCCGCTTCCGATGCGCGGCGAAGGGAAAGTGCCATTAGTCGCGACGGCATCCGCGGAAAGTCCTCGCTTTCTCGACTCACTTTTCTACCTGGAACCAGTCTCTCTCGCTCCTTAAGCGGGGACATGGCGCAATCGCTGTAAAATCTCGTCGGCCAGATGTGATCACCCGCGTGCGCGCGCGCTTTCTTCTGTTACAAACTGAATGGCAAGAATCATCGAGAGTAGATAACCTGTTCCCTTAACAAGAGACAGAAAGGGATCAAGAGTTACCTTTTTCAGGTCTCGTTCAAGTGAATAATTGGAAGCCGTTGCCCTTCGAGCAGATCACCGACAATCAGGATGACACAGTCCAGTCGCTGTTCAAAGATGTCAGCAGCCAGATCACTCTCCGGATCCTGACCAAACCGTGAGTTTCAGTCAAAGACAGGACAAGTCCTAATCTGTCTGTACAGTGAGCACACAGCATAAGTGACGGAGCCAGATTCCGACAGTCGAGAGACCGGGCAACCCGATCCGCGTATATGCGCGAACATGGCTTTGTGTTTCTATTGAGTGTGCGAGGTGCGAGAATCACACACGAGAGGCGAGGGGGCACAAACACTAGACACACAGTCAGACACCGCAATCCAAAGCGCGCGAACGGCACAGCAATCCAGAGGGACTTTCTTTCGAATCTGGGAGTACGGTAATTCGAGATGACAATTGGTAGAATCGCGTGGAATTTCGCAATATTGAACCGTCCGATAACTTTGAAAGACCGTCAGCCTTTTGCTTGGTCAGCTGGCACAAAGAAATACTTTTTTCGTTGCGAGTCCCTTGCTGAACGTTTAATAGGCTCTAGACTTTAAAATCTTCCACAGAGTGTTTAAAGGGACACTGTCACTATAGGTGGATAAGTGGACGGCCGAACGCGTTTTCAAATCGGCTCCCGCGACGAACTTCCTCAAGTCGCCTTTTTGCGTTTTTCGGTGCTTTACACACACTTTTATGACTTCTAAGTGTGTTCAATCGACTCAGTGTCGAAAACTACTCTAGAATGTACTTTTTAGATTTAGAAAGCCATGCATACCTGACACTTGGTCCCACAACGAACTGATTCAAAGGCCCCCGAAGTGAAAAGACTCTAACCACAACTCATTCTAAAAACTTCCGGTTCTGTCCCTTTCTTTCCCCTCTGAGAACCGTCCAACCTATAGAATTAGGGGGCTGTAAGTTTCCTCACCTGTGACTAATAATTTTACACTGTTCCCTCCCTTCAGACAAAAAACCCTAACTGTTCCGGTTTGACATGTCTCTGTGATAGCAGCGGAAATCATCTTATTAGCATAATCCCTGACAGCACATTAACCGTGTTTGTGTTGCGATCTGACAGAGGAAGATTTGTCGCTATCAGCGAAGCGTGGCCCCGAGATTTGATTAAGGCAAAGGTCAACCTGCTTGTTTGGCAAAAAAGTTTTGCGGGGACTGTGATCAACTGATCTGGGGCGAAATGACAGTTGTACAATATTTGTGTGTGTGTGTCCTGACAGGCACCTAAGAACCATCTATAGGCGTAAATATGTCTGTTTGCCTATCCACACGATCCGCAATCCGCCCTCGGCCATATCGGCTTTTATTACCGTCTTGATAACAGCTAGGCCGACAGTGTACAGAACGGATAAAGGGGCAAGGAAGAGGGGCTCAGCGAGACGAGTTATCGATCTGAAGAAGCATAACTTTTTGTTTCAGGACAACGGCAGATTCGGCTAGTGCACAGTGCATCTCGGACCTGAAGCAGAGACTCTTGAAGACGGCCGTCAGCAAGAATCCTAGCATATTGAATTCGGTCGACAATCAGCAGATCAAGGTGAGCTTTACAACACCAAAACTGAAGCTCAAATCGACCTCTAAATGTTTTAATAATACTTGGGATTTGGATCCATGGCAAGTTGCTCAACAAACAAACTGTAACCGACTGAGCCACGTAGAAAAAGACGGAAGTTTGGTCAAACACTTGAACATATTGTTAGACAACAAGACTGCCATTATGGCAATATGTAATATGGGAATGATCTGATTTGAATCACTTCTCAGAATGGGCTGACCTCTAAGAATAGGTCACACTTTCGCTCTTGACCAAGTTACCAAACTCGTCTCAAACAACCGGTTTCGTTTCAGGTTACCATCTGATCTCTAATTACCCTTTCTCTGTCTCCTTGACTCATCATAATATTTCAGGATCTCATCACCCAAATAATCGGTGGAGATGAGCCGACGATGCTCAACCACGAGCAGATCAATGCGATCAACGACTGGTTGGAGTCGTTGGATCAAGCCGAGGAGAGACGAAGGTGAGCTACTGTAGGAGACTAGCGAGGGATTAGAAGACCCAGGAGACTCGATCTCGCGGAGCAAGCTAAGCCACTATTGGCTCTCGCAGAAGTTAATCTGTGCGCCGACTCAGAGAGAAGGAAACGAAAGCTTTCGGGAGAGGCACAGCGGGTTCAAGTCAATTAAGATTGGCTGGATACAGTAGACTCTTTCCCAATTTCCCCTTCGAATCCCTGGAAATAGCAGCCAATCAGGGTTTATCTTAGTGGGATCGAGAGGCGGGAAATTGGCTGCCGTCTCTCGCTCCGACCCCGGGATTACACTCTTCTTCTGTTTTCATTCCCGCCCGCCTGAATTGGCAGCGAGACTTCTTGATGATGGCATTGTCTCGCGGCCAAATCTCACAAGAGAGAAAGTGTGGGACAGGTTCCTGGGAGAGAAAGGCGCGTGCCATCGTGCCTCGGTGTGTCCGAAACGGTTCCACTCTCGAGATAAGCCTTCTTCCTTTGGGGGTCAAGCTTTTGGGAGGAGAGGGGGAGCAAACATCTATTGTTCGAATTCCGGGGCAGTCTCGTGGGCGAATAACAGTAACAGTCGCGTCATCCCTTGGACTAAGCAGAGCGGTTCAAGGCTAAAGAATTTCAAGTCTCCTGACTGACAATCAGTAGCTACAGAGAGGGGGACGAGTCTCTTTTCTACAGTCAAGACTATTGTGTCTCGATATCCCCGACCTCTTTGTTGCGTTCTCCCTTGGCAAAACTTGTTCCTGGGCTTTCCTTCGACCTCTGTAAGTGCCATTGATCGACTGCAACAGGCAGGGGCAGATCTCTTAACCCCGGGAGTCTCCATAAAAGCTGTTTTTGTCGCGAGGTCTCCTCCACCCACGCTGTAAAGACCCGAGATTGACACAAAAGGGAAGGAGATCAGAAGGCGATCGATCGCCTCCTCCCCATGTTTTGTTATGATCCACAGGCTTGAATTGGCCCCGACGGATCTGACTCACGCCCGTGACAAACCTAGAGAGAAGAGATGAGATGGAGCTTGGGAACATACAAGGGAACAATGTTAGTTTTCAGTCCGTTGTCACAAGTTCGGTTCAATCCGCTCTTCGAGGTGCCGAAACTGGAGAAATGGTTCAAGCAGGACACGAACCCGAATCGGCAGAAGCTGATGCAGTATATGAGTCTATTGAACGCCAGCACATTCAGGAAAAACAACTCAAAGATCACTTACTCTCAGGTTCGATTCCATTCTTGTCAGAAACATCTCAAGAGTACAGATCTGCAATTGGTTCTCCAATCAACGAGCCAGTCGAAGACCTGCCCTAGCTGCTCAACAATCAGCCCTCAATCAGGTAAACTACTTGGATGTGAGTAGCTTAGACCCTTAGTTTCTTTCTCCGTTTCCTTGAATAAACAGTGACTGTAATCATTTCAGATCCAGACCATTCTGCCCACGATGGTAGCCGACTACCGGCCCAAGATCGACTTCAACAACCTGATCGAGAGCTGCACGAAAGTGGTTAATGGCGATGTAAGTTCCAGGCCGGAAGTAGGGGGAAAAAAACTAAGCGCTGTCTACAGATCAGAAGCACTTTGGTTCGATCCCCGAGGAAGGGTTTGATCCGTCCCATGATTCGGGAGAGGCTTCAAACCGTTTTTTATACTTTCTATTTCAGGACATTCGAGTTGATGGCGGCTCCGACTCTCCGAGTCCCGGAGACGACGAGGTTCACAGTAACAGCGACGGTGCCAATGATCTCCTTTTCAAACAGGTGGGGTTCAAAAGCGTCCTGCGGCTTGTCCTTGGCTGGTTGGGGGATTTCACGATGCTATCTCCTCTCTCTTATACCTCGACCTTGCCAAAATGCGCGCGTAGACGCGGATTTACGAAAATGACTAGTTGTCCCTGTCTCTCGCAACACACACAGACAAAGCATGGGGACATGTATAATTTACAGGAGTCGACTGCCTCCTCGCCTGATCTCACTCACACCCAAAACCTGGGGTCAGCTTCGATGGCCAGCTCGTCTCCACGGCATCTGCCTCATGATTTGAGTCTCCAGAGTCTCAACGGATTGAACTCGAGTCTCGGGGCTCAATGTAAAACAAGTTTTTTGGATGGTAATGGAACTTCTTTCAGCTCGATCTCGCCTCATGTTCGATCCACTCACAGAGCTGCCGATTCTAGAGCGGTGGTTTGAAGAGAATCCGCACCCGACGTGGATGCAGATCGATCAGTACACTCAGATGCTGAACAGCTGTCCCTACAGGGAGAATTACCCGCACATCAGTCAGCACAATGTTAAGGTAGGAATACTTCGAAGCTCTAGTGATTCCTTCAATCTTTGGAGTTCATGTAGTTCCAGCCGAAAAGACGCGCGAGCTTTACATTATGGCCCAGTCGGTAAGGGGTCCGACTACGGTGCGAACGCAGTCGGTTTTGATTCCCAAGTACAGAAGTCAAATAGTTTTTTCAGATCTGGTTCAAGAATCGCCGTGCCAAGTGCAAGAGAATGCAGACGGGCATGCAAGAGAAGCTGGAGAAGCTCTTCACCTGATAAATTCATAATATCTTGCAAAATATCCAATCTATCCGGGTCTCATCACTCTCCCCACTACCAATATCCAGTGTCGCCTCGTGCCTTTCCCTCTCTTCTCTCTCTCTCTCCCAAAACTCTAGTCCCAAAATCGGATTCCCGATAGTGGATTTGGTCTCTTTTCCCAGCTTTCTTCTCTCTGGCTTTCGCACTAGTTCCTCACCCGTTTAGCTCTCTTCTGTTTGTAGATATTCTCTTGCCAATATACCGATCACCCACATAGAGAAACTGAAATAATAAATGTCTGTATGTCCCACACTCACCGGCGACAGTTTATCCTGGATGCTAAGCTCTGTTTATATACAATTCGACACCGGCCCGTGCTATCGATACCTGATCCGGGAGGGGAATTGACTTTGCTTTCGGGCAGTGGGGGAGATGAAGAATAGTGAAGGCAGCAACCAGAAAAGAGATGTTTCCGGAAACCCGAATCGGGCAATCGAACGCAACTCGTGACGAATGATGCTTACAGATCTTGGTTACTAGAAACCAGCTCGGGATTATGAATAGAGAAATACTACGAACAACCAAACAAATGGAAAAGATTTGAAAGAAAGGTGGAAAGAGAAAAGAGAGAGTCGTACCAAAACCCATAATGATGCCCCGGATTAAAGTCTGGTAGCTATCGGATGTCGCTCACATTGAACGTGTCAAAAACATTTGCAGTGAGACTGTAACCTTTGTTGTGCCGATCTTCCAGTAGTCTACACAGACTCGGGTCGAAGACGGAAGGTGTAGAATACGAGTAGAAGAGCAGACCTATGCCTCAATATGTAGAGAAAAGAGGTTGCTGACAGTAGAGCGAACGAGTGGATCGCGATCTACGACAGTGCCGATGAACAAAGTCCAGATTCTGCGGTAGCTCACACTACGAGGTTCCGAGACTATCTTTTAAAAAAATTCAGTTTCCTTCTATCCTTGCTTACTGCGACAAGTGAACCACGTTGCTCGGTAGAACATACTTCCCAGTCTGAGTGCAGGTGGTATCTTCATCCAAGACGATTTTCTGCCAATTCCCATTCCAATCAGCAACGAAAAAATAAAGCTTTGGTGATAAGTAAGAACTACTGACATGAATTGAAGAAGGCGACACGTCAGCAGGAGCGACGAGCAGACGATCAAATGGTCTCGCTACGCTCTGGTTTAGTGTCGACACGCTTTGACAAGGCATGCCCTGTCGAGTCTATATCGCTCCTGACAGCAGAAGATTATCCTGATGTTAAAGGTACCATCTCCGCTGAGGCTGTGACGGGCAGTGTGAGCTACCGGACAATGTGCACAAGGTTCATCAGTGTCGCTGTCGATCTACTCGGACAGGAGAAGCAGTATCTGTCCACCTTCTTCGCCTTCGTCTTCTCCACGACTCACAAGTATACTTCGTTCACCATAGACAACAGCATAGAATGAAGAAGTGACTGCAAAAATCGGATAACCAACTGGACAAAAAAACTGGAAACGGACTACTCTACGGAATATCCAGTAATTCCTACGCCCGTTCGGTCAACTAGTCGAAGTCACCTGAGCTTGTCCGCTGCTCAAAATTTGCTGTCTTCCTGAACCTTGTTCTGTGCCTGATGCAACAATTCGTATTCTGCTACGTAGGCTACCGGAAAAGACGTCTCCGATCTGCCGAGGAGGATTGCGAGGAACAGTGGGAAGATGTTGGAAACACGGAGCGAATGCTACAGAAATAGATGTCATATCGAAATGAGCATGGATTGGCGGAAGAGAATCGATATCTGTAAAAGATGGAAATAGAAGAGAGACTGCATGAAGAAGAGTTCACGCCCTTGTCTGCCACTGATGTTCTTTGAGCTACCGTCTTCATCAGCTCAGGTTAGTGATTTCTTATTTTTTCTTCCACACCCCCCGCCATCGGACTCTATCTAAACCTTCCCTTCTAAACAATACTAAAACCTGAACTGCGATCGAAATCTGCTGGGTTAAATCAGCGGGGAATCCTGCTGTCTGCAGTAGAACTAACTACAGCATACAGGCTAGGCGGCTCGATCCTGTACAGAAAAAAAATCTCTGTAAACTGCATCTACTATAGTGCTCAAGTACGAAAACCATGAAATATGTATAATTGACTTCTTTGTTGTGTCCTCTCGGGTGGTTATTGCCCTGGACAGACTCGGGCTGTTTTCTGCAGTCGTCCGGATCCTGTCAACACGCATAATGAAGCAACTGAACTAATCTTTGCTCCTTTTCCGCAACGAAATGTTAATCCGCGGGAAGCAACTTTTTATCCATGACGTCAGGCTCTCACACAGCTGGCCGCTCAGTTTTCCACCGCTCTCATGAACCTTCTGACTCATGCTTACACTTCCTTCATGAACGCCGTCCTTTCGTTATCATTTTGCATTGGCAGCTGCGCCGCTTCGTAGTAACAAAAGGCTTTCAGTGGCTTCATTGGGACAAAAGCCGAGTTCTAGAGCGCATCCAAAGTTGACTTGCCACCCAATTTAGACAATAACAAAACTTCTGAACAACAATAATTGGCTCGCCACAGAAATCATCGCGCTTTACATAGTAGAGATCACTCTACTACTAAAGCGCAATGGTGTCCGTCCGTGCGTCACCACGAGCAAATAATAGGCAAGACATGGCATGTCCAGAGTTTAGTTGACAAGTCAGCTTTGGAGGAATCTGAGATTTTAGGCTATTGTAGAAGCGGCAAAGTCGCCTGTGACGGTAGTTCACGAGTAAGGGACCGCTGGTTAACTTTAACGCTCTAACTTTAACGCGAAATATATTTCCGAAAGTGCGCACTTATTTGAGGTCAAGGACTAGCATTTCGATTTTCTCTACCTGGAAAGCTGTAGAGTGTAGAGGGCTACAAGTTTATCGAGCTACAAATTGTTCAAAATGTTGCTTTGGTCCTAAAAAACCTAGAGTAAAAAAGCTTCGTTCAGTCGCGAGCAGAAGCAGGTGACGTAATGTTATGCAGCAGTCTCGTCGCCAATTGTTTTCCTCGCAGCGTCCTTTGCCTCCAGTTTCCTGTACGTCCCAAGACCACAGATCGACATCCCTCTTGTCTTTTCTATTTTCTCACGAGCACCAATACAAAATCTTTCGTGGGGCCGTATAAATCTGATCCTTTACGACTGGTCACATTGAAAAACAAAACATCTGCTGTGGGACGTGTGGTCAGGAGAGAGAGAGAGAGAGAGAGAGAGAGAGAGACAGATGGTCACCCCAGTAGCCTCCTCTCGAAGCGCCCTCGGGGTGCTCGCCTTCGGACAATTAGTCGGAGATCCTGCCCCAGGCACTCAACCGCCTCCTCTAATTGTCAATTATTGCTCAGGCTGCTCGTCTTTTCGTAAGAAGTGTGTCTCCCTTTTTCCAAATGATCATAGTTAACTCCGAAAAATACTTTCGCTAATGTCAACTCTATCCCCTCGGATTACCCTCGATAAGTATTCAATCTGCTACTGACGCTGTCACACCCACAGATTATTGCAGATTCTGTTGAATTGGGTCCGGTCATTGGATCTGTTCTCTCTTGTCTTGGCAACTGGGATCCTAAATTTTGCTTTCTTTTTCCTAGGTCTCAAAGATTGCCTGCATCCTAACAAGACAGCTCCCTTGAAAAGCCATTCATTTCAAAAGAGTCTTTCTGCCTCTCTCCCTTATTATGAGACTTGGCTCTTCTGTCTCTGTCTCTCACCTAATCTAAAATTGAAATGTCACAGTCTCTCCCTCATTATTATCCACATACGCGGGGAAAGGGCGTTTTCGTTCGCCTTCTGCCCCTTAATTGAGTGTTTTTAGTTTAGGCTCTGGCTTTTCCTCCGCTCTCGTCTAAACCACTCGTGTTAGTTTTGAAAAGGGATAAATCCTGGGACCAAGAGACTCTAATGGTTGTTTTTCCGAGGGCGGAAGAGATTCCAATTTCTTTTGTTTTTGTCATTCGAGAAGAGTAATTTACGTCCATTCGAACGGCAGATGTACGCTGAATAGTAAACCTCATCTTCCGAGGGCTTTCAGACAAAGAGCATCCAAATACACCTCATAGTCTACTCACAAGCCAGCGGAACCGTCCTTTAGTTTGGATCGTGATCGAACTATACCTTGTCTACTTTGAGCTTGTCTTCGCACCAGTTCGAAATTCAATTTGTTAACTGATTATACAATATTGGCACGTTCTTTTTGTTTTTGTGGAATTCACAACAATATTTAGAAGGGCTACAAATTGTACGGATTCAGTCCGCAGACTATGATTTCTAGCTGTTCCAATAATTCAGCGCCCTCCAAAACTTCCTGTATCCTCTGCAGCAAAGACTCAATGATAATCAGCTTTGCCCACTCTCGACACTTGCCGAACGTTTTCTCCTGCTTATTCATTCATCGGTCTCCCCCTGGCTGTTTTGCCGCCCAGTGCTCTCGCCCTCCATTCACATGACATATCCCAATGAGAACTCCTTCTCCTCGCATTGCGTAGGCTTCCTCTCTCCGAATTTTTATTTATGGTCGGACCAATTTTCGTGACGAAATGTTCTTTGAGACTGACAGCTGATGGAATTGGCAATTAGGTGAGGAGGGTTCATGGCATAAGCGTTCCCAGAAGAGGTTCCATTAAAAAAGAGAAGGAGGTCTCTTCAAGGGCACTCATGGGTGACCTTTCACGCTTTTAAATAGAGGTCTAGACGTGCTGAATGGAAACAAAAACAGATGTATGCAGAGCTTTTGTCTCATGTCTGACAGTTGAGCAAGTACGTCGGGCTTTCTTGCCGAAGACAGACAAGGACTTTCTGAATCGGTTCGAACACTATTGCATTCTATCTCCGTGTGTTTGCTCATCTAACTTTCAGAAACCAGTGGAATTGGCCGTTCACCATTCCAGTCGGTTAAAGCGCCAACTGCGAGAAATAGGATCCGGGTTCGACGCCCAAACACGGCACCCCTTATTTTGTTTCCTTAAAGCAGTCTGTAACATTCAGGTTTCCACGATCTTTTGCTAATGATCTTTATAATTTTACCAGTTGTCCCATAGTTCCCCAGTCTAAGCTCCAAATAGTATAGGGACACCAATTCCTACTCACGGGAGGAGTAATCGTTGAACTTCTATAATCTGCCGCTGATCCCGTTAACATCTGAACGACTTTTGGCAGTGCGCGTTCGACCGGAAAGACTCTCTTCCCTCGAAGATTCTCATTTACACTCCCTTCCCTGGAAAAAAAGTTCAATGAGCTCTAATCCTTCGTGAAATTGAAGCCTTATCTCTGCTTGGTGTTTGTTCAGAGACTGATGCATTGAATCTTTTCAAGCCTAAAACTTAAATAGTAAGCTGAAGGACATTTCATGTTGTCTACACTTCTCTACCCGAGTCTCTAGGCACTGCTCTCCATCATACTGTCTCTGTTCTCGGTCATCTCCTCGATAAGTCTCTGCCCCTCGTGTTTGTTCCACTTCTTCTTCTTGACCGTCTCCATCAGCTTGCTCACACCCTCGAAGCTGTCGTCTAGGTGATCCTCCAGATCTGTGTTCAGTTCAACCATGCTCTTTAGGGCGGTGATTAGCTTGTCCTTCTCATTATGTGACTTGGCGTCGTAGATCTCTCCAGCCTTCTGGAGTTCCAGAATGAGCTGCTTGTTGGCCTCATCGATCTTCTGCTGCTTGCGGACTGACTTCTTCTGAGTGGTCAGTTTTTTGTAGCCTGGAGCACTTCTGGTGCAGATTGAAGTGCTTCTTCGTATTCTTCGGAAGATTCCTGTAGGGCGGACAGTTCATCGAGCAGGGTCTTCTCAGACTCCTTGAGCTGCTTCACTTCAACGGCCTAGTTTTGTACTATTCGATGATCTCTTTAAAGTCGGCAATCACCTTCTTCTGTCTCTTCTATATTTTCTTGCCCTCCTCGATCGGCTTGTCCTTGTCTTCCTTCTTGAACATCTTGATAAGTTTATCGATTTCGACTTGAATGATCCTAAGACTGATGACCTTCTGATTCATATAGAGGTCTCCGTCGTTCATCCACTGCCGCAGAGTAGAGTCCTCAGTGACAAAATAGCAAGCAACCTTCTTGCTAATGTAATTCAGACCGTAGCACAGGTCGAATCCGTCTATTCCCTCTTCCTCCTCTCTGACCTGCACCTTGGTATTATAATGGGCTGAATTGAAGTCGCTCTTTCAAACCTACTGTAATGACTTAAAAATAACACCGTTGTCCGAGGGCTTGTTGGAGATGAATCCATTGGGCTCCTCCGAGTTGAAGCTACAAACAATCGGAAGACCGTCTAAGGCGGTCTTGACAAGAACAGCCTCTTCCACCTGACCACAGCCCCAGTAAACATGTTCTTCTGGTAGCTGTAGACGGCAAACTCTAAGTCGACCGTGTGGCTACCAATGGCATATCTCAGACGGACAGCGAAACGAGTCATCCCGAGTAGTTTACGATCCTATGAGGACACCCTCGATATAACTTGGTTTTGATAGCAAGCTTTTTGTTTTGTTTTTACGCTTCAACATTGAAATTATGTTTGAAGAATTCACGTCATAGGAAGAGTGTTTTTAATTAGGTCACTCGCTATCAGGACGCTCCAACTTTGTCACTGGCAACCAGTAATCATCTCCCTTTCGATCTCTCTTCTTGGTCAAACCATCACTCTTTCTACGAATATCAAATTGCTTTTGTCAACTCTCTTCCTAACACTTCTAGTCATCGTTCTACCAATCACTTCCGACCTATCCCGGCTACCTATTCATGGGTCTGACCTTAGAGTCAGCTTCTGTAAACCTATGTCTGTCCGGCTTCTTCTGCTGATAGTATTCAGTTACCGTAATGGAGTAGACATCAAAAATTGACTTTGACAAAGTAAAAATTTTGGTTGGAGGTCCGAGACAAACAGACATCGTGGAATGAAGATTAGTCATTAGCTTTGTTCTCGTTCTCTACAGAGCAGGTGCAACCGGGATGTGACTCTCTCCTTCGAATCTCATTTCCCTGTTGCTTACACACACAGCCGTCCCCTATAATGTGGAGGTGCATGCATATTTCACACGAGGGGAGGCCAGTCGCGCCCTCGAACAGACAGCGAAAACAACCTTCTGCTCCGCCGTTCTCCCATCAATTTAGATGCGAACGTGTCCTTTTTTCCTCTCCTCAAACTTTTTTCCACGGAGAATAGCCTAGAAATATTTTTTTATTTATCCCAATGGCCGGAACCCGGCTGGCATTTGAAATCAACCTATCGGATTGGCCCCAAACTTTGGCTATAGGTTCAGAAATTACCCCCATTCCCGCGGCGCAAACTATCGGAACGATTGAATAACCCTGAATGGGTCTGCTGTTTGCGTTTTGCCGATTTTCCGAAATTTCCAAAAACTTTTCAAATTTTGTTGAGGGCTCATTTTTGGCTTTAAAGCGTTAAAAACAAGGTTAGCAGCGTCCCGAAACTCACAAAATTAGTTGCTAAGGGAAAAATTTAGCGCTTGCTCGAAAATGTGATACGTAGAAGCACTCCTACAGTAAGACTAATTGTTCTAAACCATTTTTTGTTACTAACGGACTTTGGTAAGGAAATATTCCCTGGATATTTAGTAAAAAGGGGATAATTCGACTTACTGCTGCAGTTTTAAGAAAACGTAACACGCACTACTCTTTCGCGCAATGATGAAGCGGTTTAGGCTTTCCCAGTTTACCTGCAGAATTCTATTGCGCTGTTTTTGCACAATGCTAACCACCTTCTTTTCGCCGTCGCTTCTTTTTAATAATTATTCAATTATGTGCCTACACCTAGCCCACTTGGATTGAATCAAATGTTCATGAGATTTTTGAAGTGTAAATGATTCGAGAGGGGGGGGACGTCACTGGCACTCACATTTCCGGGGGGCCCAATGGCTGACAAATACACGAGTCTCGGTGTCTCTCTCTTACTCTCCCATCGATAATCATCCTTTCTCACGAATAGTCGAAAAATACACGCCACGCATAGAGAATGAGATCCGAGGACATTGATTCTTCTTCATCTGTCAGTTTTGAGCGCTCTGAGGATAAGACTGGATAATGTCACTTACATAAATTGGGAATTTGTCCGGCGCTCTGAAACTCTCAGTCTTTTCGTTTTTCGAACTAACCCCTGACTCTGTGGTGCTTTATTTGAACTGTTCAAAGTTTCAACCCTGATACTTTGCACCATTTGACTTCTTCCAGCTTGAATCGTAGGTATTTTGGTATTCTCTGTCAGAAAACTATCTCTTCAGTTTGACTTATTCTGTAGTCTGTTCAGTCAACCAGCTGAGTACACGGTTTCTTTATACTTCGTTGCAAGAGCCAGATATCACATGTTACTTTGCACAGATTTCCTCACGCCAATTCAATTTTCAATTGTCTGGCTCAGTACCAAATCTCGGTGCACAAACTGGACCGATTAAACTGCTGCTTCAAAAGGGTTCTTGACCGAATCGCAAAGCGGGACGATATAACCTGTGTGATATAATATCATGATATGTTATTGTCGATTGGTCCTGTAACGAAGTTTCTGAAACGCGCTCTGAAGAAAGTAGCTTGGCAATCTATTCTTTGTTTCAACTGCGCCACTCTCCTACAAAAGTTTCAAAACTTCATTGAAATGTTTTCTCGGAAGTAGCAAGAAGTCTTCTCCAGGTTCCACCATCAATTAAAAGCTTCCATACTTCCGTGTATAGGCCACATTCAAAAAGAGGGAGAACTGCTCTCTCCATCGCTCCAGCATCAATTAATGCACGTCACTAACATGGTCTTCCCCCCGCTCAGAGAATAAGTTGCTACATATTACTTTCTCCTCTCACAATACCGGTTCCAATAAATGAAAGAAAAGCCTCGATCCTCTCCGCAAATGACGCTACATTGTAGTTCACCCCCACGTCAATGACGTCTCTCTCGTTTTCACTTTCCCAGTTCATTATTTCCATTTTCAGAGCCACTACGGGTGCTCACGTCCAGCCAGCTGTAGACGCGCCACGCGTCCCGACGACTTTCGACTCTCTGGTTGTCGATTCGCAGAGTCCAAGAACCGTGCTCATTCATAAGGTTAGTCTCTCTTTCTTTCCCTCTCTGACAAACAATCGCCGAGTAATCATCAAGCCAATTTATTCGAGCTTGCGGTTGGTACTACTATATGCCAATTGATACTACTACATTCTTATACTCTTCTTAGGAGTGAGCCCCCGTCACGACGAAACAAGCTTGAGCTAAGTATTGAGCGTCAGAGCGTTGTATTCCTGCAGATGCAACAAAGTTTTAAAAAGACCGCTTATACTAGTGGAAAGGGCCCGCTCCCGAACTTCCTCATCTTTTTTGCAGCCCAACAAGTTGTTGGCTTCCTTTCCTCTCTGGGAACATCCTCCTATTTTCCGAATAGTTTACGTAACGAATGTACTCGAGACAGGCATTATGCTGTTATTCGAGTGGTCGGCTATTTCAAGCTGTTTGCTTCACCTCAGAAGGCTTGTTTTCCTCCCGTATCCGGTTGTGTTCACTACCCCTGGAGAACATGTTTACTCATTTTCCTCACACCTGTACGCAGTTGTATCTGTCTCTTTTCCCCTCCACTAATAGCTTCTCCTCCCTTGTCATTTCGCGGTAATCCCACACCCCCAATGAAGAATAATCCGAGTCGTTTAGAAGAGCGGTGGGTGTGCATTAGATGAGAGAACAGGATTTTGTTTTTGGTAGGAACATTGAAATACGAGACGGGGATGCGGGATCGACAACATGAAGGTCCAAGGTAGTAGAGGGACGTTCGGGAAGAAGCTTGAATTAACAGTCCTTTAAAAACTTCCTTCCGGGATCCCTACAATCTCGGAGCAGTGATATGGTCTTCACAATCAGAAGAAAACACCACCTTAACCCATTTATTTTCGTGACGGGACCATCGTTCAATCCAAAGTGAGGCAGTACTTTCACCAAAACTTGGCCGAGTATTCAATGTTTCCCGCCACGAAAACCAATGAGAAATGGTTTTGATTTCCGCTACAAAATAACGAAAGTGGTACTAGGAGTTGACTGAGTATCCAATGGGTCCCGCAGCTAACTTTTTGAAGGACAGTTCTACTTTGCGGCAGAATACAAAGTTCACCAAACACTCTGATCCTTTGGGACATGGACTCTATTTCACTCGACCACCCATCCGACTTGTACCCTTGACCTAGCGAGATCTGGAATTCCACCAATCACTTTTTCCACCCTTTCTCCTTCAGAAGCAATCTGCGGACTAAAGTATTCGGCGAAGAAAAGCCATTGTTTCCCGATGCGACAAGACTTCCTTTCGCACATTCCTCGGACTTGTCTGGAAGGTAGTGATTGGTCTAGAAAGTAGAATGACTCATCAGGGAACACTTGAATCTGAGTTAATTGAACACTTGTCAAAGATTACTTTTCTCGAAGAGAGATGAAGTCTGGACCCTGCCCCAGTTCTTCCTCCTCTTCGTCACAACCGCGGTTTTCTGCCTGTCAGCTGGCTGAAAATTGTGGGGTGATAAGGCAGTCATTTTGTCTGTTTTGATCAGCTCTGACAGACTGTCTGTTCTCTGAACATTGTCCTGAAAACTTCTTTGATTACTTTCCGAAATTGAAAACGTGGCCAAATTGAGTTTGATAAAGAGACACGAGGAGGAAGTTCGTTCGGCCTCGCTCAATGACCAGGCATTTCTTCGGCGCAGCTCAATGGATCTACGACCAACTACTCTCTCCCGTAACATTTTGTCTTCCAGTATACCAAGGATCCCCCTCGTCGAATCCGCCCTCTTTGTTTCCCCTTCACAATTCGCCTCATCTGGTTTACACCCAGATCATAGTTGTCTGATCTATCGCCCGCAGTAGGTACTTTGTTCCGAAAATTATAAGTTCCTTTTGGAATAAGGGTGACTTATCGTCATGTCTTCCCACTCGAGTGGCTCTTTCTAATTGAGCAATTAGGCTGCCTTCCTCTCAATCAGTACCAATTGAAGGAGATAGAAAACAGGGATAAGGTTATGTCACATGTTCTCTATTTCTTTGGCTAGTAAACAGATACAATCTGTCAGACTAACTGACTTAGGACGATGGTTATACAATTAGGAGGGTACAATGGACAGAGTTCTCATTCTTGCCGGATACCTTGTTTGAACCTGGCGCTCAAACTGGTATCTCTTTTCCAAATTTAAACGATACCAAGTCCCTGAACCCATTTCCGAGCGCTTGATGACATGCAAACCTCAGGAGCATCGAGTCCGCGTCGCTGGGCTCTGACGAAACTCTTACCGACTGCGCTATGCGGGAAAGGCAGCGGGCACCTTTGGAGCGGATAGTCGAGCTTTGAGAGTGACCACTGGGCTAGCAAAGATCACAGTTAGTCTAGTCAGCATAACCATGTACTAGTGTAGCCTTATTATCTACCCACATCTTTGCTCTTTTCCTGAGACAATCATCTCAACCTTAAACGTGACATTTCCCTGGATGGGGTGAAATCATCTATAGGTCAGGGTTTCTACAGTAAGACAGACGAACTTGGTTGCAGACAGACTTCCGTCCCTAATTAGTCTCTGCACTCTGTAGTTATGATGATTAGAAGTCGTTTGCAAACTTTCTGCTCACTGATCTGTCTCCCATTTCCTCGAAAAGGCAACAGACAGAAGAAGTAAATAATCTCTCGTACACGCTCCGATTAACAAGCCGAGGCAGTGGGCCTTGGCTTTCTTGGGGCTCTCCTTTGTGTCACGGAAATTGGCTCCCACCAGCACACAGCTGGCTTGGGGAAATTGGCCAAACATTCCCCTCTCTCTCTCTCCTCATCTCTTGTGATGCAGGCCTTTTTTTTCTCCCTCGTCTTAATCACAACAAAATGAAGTTCTTTTTATGCGGCGCGGGGCACATGCACTCTAACTGTTAATCATCTCGGCTCTCATGATATAGTCAATTACGGGTAGAGTCAGTCAGTCCAGTACTCATTCACTGAACTATTGTTGTGAGTGTTGTACCTTGAGATGTTTCGAATACCTGCAGCTCCGAATGTCATTCTGTGACAGTATTAGCAAAGCTGCATTCCCAGATTTGCGCGTAGCGCAATGCGGTGGTTTGGTTCTGCGTTGGCTTGGTGCGCGCGCACTAAAACTGAAAATCGTGATTCCTCAGCTTCCTTCATGTCCTCTATTTCTCTGGCGAATAAACATCCAATCGCTCTCCTACTTTTTTCCATGGTTTTTGCCTATAAAAATATAACTTTTGTTAAAAAGTGGCTAAGTTCTTCCGATGGCCGTAACCCGGCTGGCATTTGAAATACCTATCGGATTGATCTTTGGCTAAAGGTTCAGAATTCACTCCATTCGATGCGCGCAAAGTTACTATAACATGAATAATTGTCCTAAACCATTTTTTGTTACTAAGGGACGTTGGTAAAGAAATATTCTCTGAATATTTAGCAAAAAGGAGTCAATTATAATTAAAAAAGCGACTGCGAAAAGGAGGGTGGTTTGCCTCTACAAAAACGGGACAATAGAAAACAGTGCAAGCAGGGCAATAGAATCCTGTCGGCAAATTTGGAAAGCCCAGGTCGCGTCTCATTTCATCGTTTTGAGAAAAAAAAACAAAAAGTGTAGTGGACCTTAGGTATTGAAAATTGGAGCCGTGGGTCGGATTGCGCGATAACCTACCATGATAGTATTATGAGAGTGACGCGGTTTGGGATCGGTACTTACTGCTCCTTGACCAACAGAGAACGTTCGGTTGAATTCCTTGAAGACTCCCTCTGCAAATGATCTCCAAAAAGATGATCAATGGAGCAGAAAACTGATACCCTATCTATAGAAAAAAGGAGGCAGTCTTCTCTCTCACTCACAACGGCTTCCCACGTCAGCTCTGGTCCTCTCTCTCTCAAATCAGGGCAGCATGTTTGCCGCTATTACTAGGACCTGGTGGTAGTACGAGAGAAGATGACGTCTGACCGCCCAGTATCAATTAAAGCCTCTTTCTCAGTCCCTTTTCTATGGGACTCATCCTCGTTCGGACAATAGAAAATAGCTATTCCGTACCCATTTCCTCGTTCTCTTACTCGTCGTGAAATGTTTTCTGACGATGGAATAATGGAATCGCACCTGTCTCCTCAATTGTTTTGGTCTGAACAAATTATTCCCGCTCTCATAGATCGTCTTGACTGTTTATCTGACATTCCATATGTGCGAAAACAAGCTAAGCTTTGTTTGTGTGTGTATGTGTGTGGGGTAATTGTTAACTGAGGAATTATTGGATTTTGTTGCTTGTGCATTACAAGATTTTAATAACTTTCGCCTAACGTGTTTTGATATGTCTCGCCCGTACTATCTCAACTAGTCTCCTCCCCCGACAGTAGACTCACCTATCCAACCATGCTACGTTTCTTCAGACAATAGTCTAATCTCCCCCACTACTCCAAATTCAGCCCTTTTTGCTCGTCTAATCCCAGTCGTCCGGCATTATCTCTTCCCAAAATAACGGGGCTCCCTGAGAGAGAGTGGCATTAGCCTAATCCTCTCAATCTGCCATCACTTGATTCTTCCCTGACGTCAGCTTCATTGAATGTTCATAGTGTCCTCTCGAACTGTAAACAGTTAAATGTTTTCGACTGAGCCAGCTGGCTTCTTGCCGACTAATAAGCCGGCGAACGATGAAAAACAGCCGTAATAACAGGAATTTGTAGACTTATAATTTGAGTCTTTCATTCTCCTCGCCTAGCTTGTAGAGTCCTCACGAGAATCATTTTCAGGCGTCTTCCACGATTTCTGTCTCAGGGCCGGACAGTGCCGGCGGCTGCGCGGCCGTAATCGCGCAGGCCTTTCGACGGTGTCTTTGCCGAAGGGAGCTCCATTCTCATCACAAGAGGCACAGCAAGGCCAGGAGCAGTAAGTTCATCTTCCGCTGTCGCTGATAATACTTGGGCCAAAAGAAAAACGGCGAAGCTTCGCCCGCGTCGGCAAGAGGTCCAACTATATGGATCCATGAGGTCCGGGTCTGAAAATTCTCTGCATCTGAAAATCTTTTTAACTTTTGGCAAAACTCGGATCCAAACCCTCCCCCTTCTCAGAAATCAAGATACTATGAACATATGTAGCCCGGTAACCAGATTCCGACTCATTGTTAGCCATTTTCTCAATTACACGCAAGACTCATTGCTTGTTTTGCCAGTTGGTTTCCTCCATACTTCTTTGTTCTGAGTAATCAGATACAAAATCTAGTTGATTCGCGCTTGTTTATGCTGGAAGAAAAAAGTTCGCAATGACGCACTGTTTACACTTCCTTTTCGAAGGCGTTTCTCAATGTTTCTGCTGTATTTCCTCTCATTATTTCGAGTTTCAGGTACAGGAAGTGCTGCCTCAACAGCAGGCTGGGGCTGTGGCTGGCTGCGACGAGTAGCCATGGGATCAGCTTCTTCGTCGGCCAGTTCCCCGGAGCCGGATGAAGCCGCCTCGCTCAGTGAGAGAATAGCCGCCTATTTGGCCGAAAAGCCGCTTAAGATGGCTCACATGCTCAAGGCTCAGAGGTGAGGAAACCAGAGGGGAAAACAGAGACTGATTGTTTTGAATACAAAACACAAAACACATATGAGCATGAAATTAGTAGGTCAACAATGAAATAGTCATTTGGAAAACTTCCGTGTTGGAGGGAACAATGAACGTGATCCGTGTTTTCCATGATCTAATTCCGTCAGAGTTCAGTGAATGTCTACCGGTAGCTAGTACAGTAACCGTAGCAGTGAGTAATCGCAGTCTCTTTCAGTCAGTTTGTACGATTCCTGCAATGAACTTTCTGTCAAGCAAATATATGACAAGGCAGAAATGACCCAAATTGTTCAGGCTGATAAACGACGCGACTATCGAAGAGAAGACTGTGATGTTCGACTCTGGAGTTGTGGGGACTCTCTGCGATCTCATTGCTGATCTGGCCAGTATTGATACACAACGGTACTGTCCTACAAGTAACAGTTTTCATATTTCTATTCAGAGCGGGTTCCGGCGAGAGAAGACGCCGTCAGTCGCGACGAAACTCGAATTCTGCCACGCAGAAGGGGATCGGCTACGGTCATGGCTCGACACGATCCAAATGGGATATCGAGAGGACTGTGGAGGAGCGTTTGGCCCGGGAAGAGCATTTGACCTGGCTGCTCAACACCGTCATTGCCTACGTCAAGAGTCCAAACAATTCGACTGCTCATGTCACTCCTCTAGTTGCTAAGATGCTAGGTAAGACTGATTTGTTCTTTTCATAGACCCGCTTAGGCGAAAGTGCGATCGTTCTCCTACTGGAATACCACTTAAAGAATGACAGTGTCCTCGACGTGACTGAACACATGGAGTTGTATCAGGTAGGAAACACACAGGTCCAATACATAGTTTATTCAGGCTCTGCTTGAGACAGCTTCGGCCATGTCGGTCTTCCCCGTCATCGTCCCCTTCTTTGTCGCGCCCTGCTTCCCTGGAGCGAAGTCCGTGGCAAAAGAGCTGATTCCCAATTTTCGGGACACAATGATGACCTTCGCGAACACCTGGAAAGGACAGATGGGATCGCCAGACTTCCGACTCATGGAGTTCATCAGCCGGGTCGATGTCTGCTCTCAGGAAGTCCTCTCGGCAGCTCGGAACTACGAAAGTGAACTGCCGGCCGAGGAGAGAATCCGAACCGCCTCTACCACACGACCGCGAGCCACTCAGAGCGAAGTCTCACTAGTTCGGAAGGCAATGGAGAGTGTTCAACTGGACGAGGGCAAGATCGAACCCTCGACCGATGTGTCACTTCTTTATGGCAAGGCACTGAAACATCTACAGATGCAGAATACAAAGTGACTGAAAAGAGTTACTTGTAATAACGATATGTTTAGGTTCTTCGGTGATTATGGAAAGCTGATTCTGCCATATACGTTTAAGAAGGAGATTCGGAATACGAATCCTTTCACTCCAACTCTGAGGGAAAGGACCAAGAGAATTGCGAAGGTAAGAGCATTCAGTTCATACGAGAGCCACGTACTGCTACATTGTGTATTAAATAACACGCTATATCTATAGTGTCTGAGCTAGCTACTATTTGTCCGGCAGCAGGAACCATAATAAGCGACTTAAAGTTTGAAGATA
Organism: Oscheius sp. JU75; assembly: GCA_037178855.1. NCBI lineage: Eukaryota > Metazoa > Nematoda > Chromadorea > Rhabditida > Rhabditidae > Oscheius > Oscheius sp. JU75. Next base: position 7,557,502 of record JASJZC010000006.1, on the reverse strand, counting down.
GATTAATAAGAGTGATTGGCATGAGCGGACGAAGAAGGTAAATGTTTCAGATTGTCAGGGCAAGTTGATAGTAACAACGAGATTATGAAGACGGGAAAAGAATGTCGAGAAGTTTGGGACAAGTTGACACAGTCAGAAAGAGAGGATGGAAAGAGACAGGTTGAGAGCGTGACAGCAACTCATCTAGGCTCAAACACTGCATTCACAACCACCTTTTTCGGATCCAAGACTAAAGATTAGTCAGGCTTGAAAAATCAGTTTCTTAGACCATTCTCTTCTTTCAGGAACTGGCTTCCATGCCCAATGCTCTCCCCCTCAATGCCAGCAACAGTATTTTCATCTGTGTGGACGAGAGTCGCTGTGACATGATGAAGGTTCTGATCTCCGGACCCGATGACACTCCCTACGCCAATGGGCTTTTCGAGTTCGACGTCTTCTTCCCCCAGAGCTACCCCTACGCTCCGCCGAAATGTTCCTTCTTGACGACCGGTGCTGGGAATGTCCGCTTTAATCCGAACCTTTACAACGACGGCAAGATCTGTCTGTCGATACTGGGAACCTGGGAGGGCAGACCCGAGGAGAAATGGACCCCTTACTGTTCGTTGATGCAGGTCTTGGTCAGCATTCAGGTAGTAGACACCAAAAATTAGTCGAAATCTCATTTTAGGGTCTAATCTTCGTGAAGGACCCATATTTCAACGAGCCCGGCTTCGAAAAGTACCAGGGGACCGAAAAGGGCGACGACTATAGCAGGAAGTACAATCTTCAAATCGAACATGCCACGCTGCAATACGCGATCAGGGAACAGCTCAAGAACCCGCCAGAACATTTCAAGGTGCGTTTCCGGTGGAAAATTTCCAAAGAAAGCGTTCCAGAAAGTGATCCAGCGACACTTTTGGCTGAAACGGTACGCCATAATCGATCAGGCGCGGAAATGGATGGAAGAGATGCGAAAAGATGCCGCCGAGGCCGAAAGAAATCCGAAAAAAAAGGACAATATCAGCTTCGAGACCATGTTCAACCCGATGAATCAGGTAAACTGAAAGAGACTGTCCAAACAGGCTGAAAAATTCAGGAACGCAACATCCACGCTCTGATAAACGAGCTTCAGAACATGGCCTGTCCTGCGGATTCATGTGAGTCCTGAACTGTGAGTAACAAAGACGAAACAGTGGTTTATATAGTACATAGCTACCTGTTATTGATGCTGAGTTGTCTTCTCAAAGCCGATCTTTCCAGATATCTGGTGATGCTTCATCGCGTCGCGCAGCTTCTTGGCCTTCTTTGCGTGCCTCTCCCAGTCCTCCGGTTTCGATCCGTCAACCTCGCAGTGCCACTTCAGAATCTTCTGGAGAGCACATATCGTTTCTCTCTCTCTCTCCCTGCCTTCTCTGCCCATTCCCCCACCGATAGACCTTACATTCTTGTGATTCTACCATGACCAACTCTGAGACAGCTTCTTTCATATCATTCACACTTAAGAAGCATATTCTGACATACATGGGTATCTACTATACTATCCGAGTATCTGTCGAGGACGAAAGCATCCGACTTAAATTTGATTTGTGTGATACGATTGCGTGTATATGAACATATTACTGGAATATTCAACAAGTGTCGAAGCTATGTAAAGCTGTTTGCAACTTTTTAAAAAATAATCGCAGTCTATATTTACCACAAATATTAGACCAGTTGTGCTCCGGTCCGGTTTAACAAACTTGGATTGGGTTCTGTTCCCTTTATAATATGACCCAGCTTCTTCGACTTGCATCCTAAAAATTGAACAGGGACCCGGCGCTTGTTCAAAAGCGGCTGGGGCACGACCAGGAGGACACAGCGAGTGTTCGAAGTTGGTGAAAGGATACGGGACCGAATCACTACAGGTCGGCCGATCCAAACACCTTTTTACTACAAAAAATACGGGTTCTATCCAAAGCTGAAAAATTTCTGCCCGATATTCAAATATAAAGTAGGCTTTTTGTATAAACGTCTTTTGATACTGGTCTCGAAACGTTGACATCCCGTAAAACAACTATTTTGACACCATTCTTATTTTGTAAAACAGAAGAAAAGACAAAGCTTACCGTGGCATCGACACTGGCCAGAGCACGCGGGCCCCAATGGTAAACGGTAATAGGGTCCTCCTCACCAGTAATATGCGTGTTCACAGGTTTGATCCAGCCTGACAAGCCTTTTTCCACAAGGAAAGTCGAAAAAATTGTACCATTTTTGATGAATTCGCCCTGAGGTCCGACAAGCTTCGACATTTCTCCGAAGACAGGATTGTAGCCCTTGAGAGACACTCCCAGCTTATTCTGAATGAGAAAGTGTTACGAAACAGGGGAAAGCTGACAAGGCAATGTTCAAATCTCGTCTCGGTCATAGGAATATTTGGCAAGTTGTTCTCCTCCATGAAGATGACAGTCAACAGCGTAGTCAGGAACGCCTTTTTCGGACCACTCTGAAGTTAAATTTACCCAAATAGACAGAATGAACTGCTTACCTTATCCTCGATCAAATGAGCTACAGAAGACTGCGGAATCTCGTGAGGAACAGCCAAAAAGCTTGCCTCATAATTAACAAGCTGCACGAGTAGACTTATTAAGCAAAAATTGATCAAAATACCGTCATTCCAAGAACATTGTTGAAGCGCTTTTTCAGATCATGACACAGATTGTGCCATTCATTTTGACTAGTGATCCCAATGCCCTTTTTCAAGTCGGTATGCTTCGCGGGAATACCCCTCTTCTCGTGGGCAAGAATCGCAAAAGTGAGGTCTTGCATAATGTGCTCGTGACTCTGAAATATGAAATTAGGAGAGAAAGTGGTTTCAGATTTACGTGCGCCAGTTCTTCCTCCTCCTCCGTGTAGTTCGGACGCTTCGCGGCACGACGCTGCGACATTTAAGCAACTGGAAAAAGAACGTGAGTAAATGGAACTGAAAAATGAAAAAATATCAGTTTTTTTTGGGCAAGCTGCGGAGCGCACGTGGAGTAAAATTCGAACTTTCCAAAGCGGCAAATTCCCTTCCTACATAGAGTTGGTTAAAAACCACGTCGAAACTAGGCACGATAAAAGGAAGAATTTGCTTCAGTTTTTATTGTTTCGTAACGTTCGTGTCGATAGCAATGGAAACGGTCACTTTTTCAAAAGTGAACGTTCTGATAAGGTAATTTACGGAATGGCTGCGGAATATTTTCGCCTGGCGATTGCTTTCCCATTTTTCAAGCCTATTTCGGTACTAAGCAATACAAAATAATCACAGGGTCATGTACTCAAGCGTCAAATCCTGTCTTAAACACTAAAAAAAACCTTTTAATTCTCGGATAAAACCACTTTGACATAGAACTCTGGGAACACAAAGACTTAAAAAAGGGGGAAATAAGAGAAAAAAAGAAGAGGTGAGATCCCTAGATGAATTGGAGCAATTTTTCGGCCATTACGGCTCCGTCGCGGATCACGAAAGCATGCTCGCACTTCTGGTCATCTATCACGACGTGTCCTTTTGGGAGAAGCTTTTCCATCGCGTGACCTGTAAAAAGTTCATATAGAAAGGACTTCAAGACACTAACCGTAGGGCAAAGGACACCAGCCGTCCTCGACTCCGTAATAAAAGTGGGTAATATCTCGGTTGACTATTAGCTGCGAGTCCAGTTCGAGAATCTTCTCCAGTTCGTCGTTCGACATGTGCACGATATTGCGGAAGACGTGCATGTGCAGGAGCTCGGCTGCTGAGAAGACCACGTCCGACGGAGCCTGAATCTTGTTTGAAAAGATGTAACAAAAAAAATCTTACCAATCCTCCGAGATTGAAACCGACCAGCCATTTCTTCACGTTGATTGGCAGACAGTCGAGCCAAAATGTGAGACTTTTCGTTAGCCAGTCGTTGTCATTCAGTGTCTTAACACCAAGAGATTATAACAGTAACAGGGTCTGTCCGAAAGCCCGGACCAATAACCTCAAAAGTAAAGATGAAAATAGAGGCTACTTGACTCGACAAGCCAATTCTTTCTTGGTAGGTAATAGTTTAGGAGGTTCGGGAAAGAGGCATAGACACACGTTGACAAAGGTAAGTAAAGAAAATGATGTGATGATTCCGTGATACGTTAACTGATTGTCATGTACGGGGAATAAAGGGGAAAAATGATACAGGACAAGGCGACATCGATATACGCCAAACGAGCAGCATTCCAGTGATGGTAAAGAAGTATGAGTCGCAGGGACCGACCGAATAGCGTTAGAGAAAATGAGAAGCAAACAAATGACAAGCTGAACATGTCAACTGGGCCGTCGGAGAGTGAAGCGAAAGAAGTAAAAATAGCCACCCTTGCAAGGATGAAACAATTGACCGAAGAACGTAGGCTAATGTTGCAGAGACATCGAGATGGTAGGATGGTGATACATGAGATAAGGATGATAAGTAAGATGGATGATTGAGAGTAACAATGGAACAAGGTTGAAGCGGAATGTCGAATCAAACGGCAGCCTTTTTGGAAACTGCAATGAAGAAACAAGTGAGTTACCGAAAGTAGCCGCTTCAGTCGAACTCCATTCGGCGATTCGGCCATCCGTTCCACGGTCGGAAACAGTCCAACTGCTTTTTTTATGTTGAAATCCTCGCGAATGTACGGCAAAATCTTGAGCATCATGTACGAGCCAATGCTATGGCCGAAGAGGTAGACCTTCTGTCCTTTCGGTAAGTACTCCCTCACAAAGTCCAGCTTGTGTTGCACCTGCTCGTCTAGAAGAAATCTATCTGGAAATTCGAGCGTTCAGAGCAGAAACAACATCCGAACCGTGATACTTGTGGTTGCCGCAGTGGCGGAGCTCATTGGGCATGGCAACGTGGTTTAGATGAGAAACTGTGTAGAAGAGATACTGATGATTCTTGTCGCCTATCCTCTCGTCTCTGGCCAGAAGATTTCGAAGAAGACGATGTCCAAAGTCCGAGTAGAAGCCCTCGTTGCCCGGATTCCCTGTGATGAAGTTTTTGAACCGAGAAATGAAGACTCACGTACCAGGAATCATGAGAATGACGATCCTGTTGTCAAGATCGCCCTTGTTTTCGAGATCCAGGGCCTCTTTTGACAAATCTGTGCCTATGACGGAGAAACGCGTCCATCGGCCTCCTACAAGGACCCAGTCCACATGACGCGTCAACTCCCGCAACATCTGTGAGCCTGTTAGAACAGAATCGAACTATGTTAGGTATTAGAAAGAGGAGCTTATGGATTTGCTACAAAGTAGGAAAAGGAGCCACCTTTATGCAAAGTTCAAGAATACAGATTTGCATTGAAGGTTCACAAAAAGAGGGGAAAGGGATGGACATATAAAATTATAAACAGGAATAAATATGAATGGAACCGGAAGAGGGGAGAGTTTACTTGAAGGAAGTTGTGTCGAGCATAGCGGCCAAGTTCTGGACAATATTGTCGCCGAGCAGCTCTGTGACCTCCTCCTTCAGATGCCGCTTCGGATCCTGCTTGCCGACATTCTTGATCTCCAGCTCGTGCTCTGTCATCTTCTCCTCTTCCTCCAGAGCTTTCTTGTAATTTTTGGCCAGTTTCAGCATCTGCTGCATGCTCGTGTGATTCTTCTCGCAACACTTCTCGTAGCTCTGGAGAGCCAGGGAATCCATCCAAGACTGCTTCTCCAGGTTCAATAGCATCTGAAATTTTCTCGATTAGGCGAAAACAATGAATAATATACCTTTTGCTCGAGATCATGAGTCTTGTAGGCAATGGGAATGGAATAGTAGTGTCGGTTCAGTCCATGTATCAGAGCCTGAATGCTCGGCTTCTGCAGATGTCCCAGGTTACTCGTAGTCTGTCGAGGCTCCTGATTCAGTGCCATCGCCTGCGGATTGATGGTACGGAAGGCATCGATGACGACCTGGAAATGTGAGTGGTTGAGGACGAAGGAGAATTGGCAAGTGGTGAGAGCGAAGGATCAGAGGGCGGCCCCTAAGCGAAACCTTCGTCCGCAGGGACAGTTCAATCAAGTGTCAATTCTCAAAAGCGACAAACGATGACATAGAAGAGTGCGAATAGCTGAGGGCACAATTCAAAGATGTTGCGAACGCCTTGATGGGGGTAAAGGACCAAAGAACCGACCTTTCCTTTGACCGATTGAATAGGATCGACTACGACGGCTACGGCTCGATCAGACAGAGCTTCGAAGGATTGTTGCGTGTTGATATCGACTCCTGAAAGCCAGCAGCCGAATCCAGGATGCGAGTGGTACCTAAAAGCAGTTTGATGTTTGACGGTAATTTGAGAGCAACGACACATTTAGACAAGCGCTCATAATTGACGGCAAACATGAATTGACGCAAGCAGAAAAATGCATACCAGCCGACGACCATCTCCGGACGGCCGGTCTGTTTCAACATGTCCAACATCTTGGCCTGGAAGACGGGATCCACGGCTTCGACGGAAACTCCGGTTCCTGATTGAGGCATGGCGAAGACGTCGATGACGTTCACGGTGTACTCGTCGACAAATTCTCCGAGCATCAGGCCCATCACCTGCATTCGAGATTACTGCGAGAACGAAATGAAACTAACCTCCATGGGGACTCCTGCTCTTCCGTGCTTGAGCATTTTCAAGAGGGCCAGAGAAGAAATGTAGACGGTTTCGGATGTATCCACTTGATTCGTGTCGGAAGGGGCACCAGAAAGCTGAAAAATGGTTTTACACCAAGTGCAGAAGGGTTTTACCTGGCCCAAACCGCCTCCTAGTCCGCCGAGTCTAAGGAATCTCTCCATCTCTGAAAAAAATAGTAATTTTAAGGAAATGGCTTGGATCGAGATAAAAGTAACGGTACTTTCTTTTTGGAGAATACCCCTTTTCTGTAATAACTGCTGTGCAAGATTTTGTCAGGAAATACTGCAACTTTTTTGTGAAAAAAGAGAATAAATTAAGGGCAAGAACGGCAGAAAAATAGAAAGAAAGAGGACGTTCAAAATTGTCAGCATTCGGAAAACCCGCGTACGCAACGACGCTAAATTGCGTACCTCATGGCGATAGAAAATGTCATTCTGAGCAAACAGCCGTCTGTCTCTCTCTGTCAGCTGTTCCTTGTCTTTCACAGTTTTTCAGCTGTCAAATAGTGTCCAGTCAGGTTTCTAAGGTGTCTCTGCTCAAATAACAAACGTTGGAAAGGCCGATATGTCTCTCCAGCCCATACAGCTTGAAAATTGAAGACAGCAGTAATGTTAGTGAAAGCTTTTACCCCGTTTTCTTGCAGATCAGATCTTTTTTCTACCGAATATCTTATACGCTGATAAGCACTGACACTCCAGCTCACTAGAGCTCGGATACACTCTGGGACAGTGATGGAGTCTCCGACAGCTTCCTCATTATTGCTTTGGTTTTGTGTAGTCGTAGTCGTAGTCTACTTTGACAAGAAGATCAAAGTCTGTACGCCATAATGAGTGAAGTGAACATGAAGCTTGTAGTCTGTTACACTGCTCGGATCTGTGACCTATCCTCTCACCTCTTTTTCCTTCATCTTCTCACGATAAGCAGCCCCATTTCAGGTCGATGCACTGGCACACGACCACACTTTTGATATGTATCTACGGAATCATCAAAGAGTTCCGACCTGCCACCCCCTTCCTCACTCCGTATCTCGTCTCAGAGAAGAACTTTACTTTGGAGGAGGTCTACAGTGACATCTATCCGTACTGGACCTACTCTTACATGATATTTCTGGTAGTTTCCTGTACCTGTAGCAGACAGTCAGTCTAGATACCCATCTTTATTCTGACCGACATTCTCCGCTACAAGCCGATCATAATTCTCGAGGCGACTTGCTATGTCGCAACCTGGGCTCTGCTTGTCTGGGGTAAGACTTTGTGGCAGATGCAGTTGATGCAGGTCTGTTTTGGTAGGTTAGAATTATTGAAAGATAACAAAAAGTGAGTCAGGACTATCCTCTGCTGCCGAGATCGCCTACTTCTCCTACATGTATGCGGTGGTGGAAGAGAAGAAATACAAACGGGTCACGTCCTATATTCGAACGGCTGCAATGCTAGGAAAGCTTGTTGCGTTCGCCTCAGCTCAGATCTTGATCACTACGGGAACTGGGACATTTTTGCTGCTGAATCAGGTGGGTTGAATGACGACTACATCAGAATTAGTGACCAGATGGCACATTCATAAACGGCGGGAAAGGATACAAACATAGAAAGATAGCGATCTACGTCCTTACTGCCTGACGAAAGACTCCCTTGACTAGTCATTGCCTACAGTCAAGGAAGAAGAACAAGTATCAAAGCTAAACCATCTAGTGTGCCAACTCTAAGGAAAGCAAATCCAGAACTTTCAGCGTCACTGTTGAGTAGACAAAAAAACGAAAAGAGGGGTCTGACAAGGCAAGTCGTTCTTCATTGATCAGTACATAGCGTCGAGTCAGTTGATGGGAGTGGTCCTCGGAGTGGCATCCACTCCTTCAAGCCAGCTGTTGGCAAAGAGTTCCGGACAACCTGGGCGGCTAGTCGGGATCGGATGCAGCATTTCCATGACGAGTTTCTTGACGTCTACCGACAGGATCACATCACGAGGGAAACGAACCGCGTGAGCCGTCTGCTTCTGGAGCATACTTCTTGGGTTGCGGTCGTCGAAGGGCATCTATACGGGACTTCATGGTATGAAAATATGCAAATGAACTCACGAGTCCGGTGATCATGACGAAGAGGACGATTCCGGCACTCCAGATGTCAGTAGCGTGTCCAGTATAGGTCTTGGCCGAGAGAACTTCCGGAGCGACGTAGGCACGAGAGCCGCAGAAAGTGTTAGAGAGTTCTCCGGGCTTGAGGACGCGAGCAAAGCCGAAATCTCCGATCTTCATGTTGTCGTTGGCGTCGAGAAAGATGTTTTCACACTTCAAGTCGCGGTGAATCTTGAATATGAATATTACTGTACATTATAAATGTTCTAATAGAAGCTCAGGCTAACAAACGCAATTGCGCAAGTGGCATTTTGGGTGTCAAGGACAGTTTCGGCCTTTTTGATGTTCTACAAAGTTGTAGCCTTTAGACTGTTGTACAACTTTGCAGAAGATCGGAAAGCTCAAAAATCTGGTTTTGACATTCGAAAACATGTGTTTAGTACGCGAGTAGGTCATCTACTGTATAAGAATAAAATTTGACTAACGATTGAGTGGACCGACTGTAGGTAGTCGAGAGCGGCTACCAGCTGACGGAACATGCCCTTGCAGTGCTGTTCTGGGATCCGAGTCATGCTGAGAATCTTCTGGAGTAGATCGCCTCCGCCGCAGAGCTCCGTGATGAAGGTGACGAAGGGACCATTGTTGACGATCGACCACACTCTGACGATATTCGCATGATGTAGTGGTCTGACGAGCCCTCGTTCTCGGGGCAAAAATCTTTTGACGTAGTCTCCACCGACACGAGTGTCGATCACCTTCACAGCTACAGCCTGCTGATTCTCGAGACAGACAGCACGAAGAACGACGCTGAAGGTTCCGCTGCCCAAACGAGTCCCAGTCTTGATGCCGGTCTTCTCCAGTAGGCGCGCCTTCAGCCTTAGAAATTCCGGATCCTTGTCGGTGAAGCGTTCTCGAGTCGTTCCCGAGCATTCCGGAATTGAGCGGGTATAGTTTGGAGATGAAAGGGAAAGCTACCTTCGGAAGTTGCTTCGGTGGCAGTCTTCCGTTCCATTGGAGCAGCCGCGGTAGTCAGTCGATCGAATAGTTTCTGTTTAGGAATTGCCTTCAGAAGAACTGCTGTTTTGTTTCGAGAAGTTTTTTCAAAAGATCAAACTTTTCCGGAACAATATTGCAGCTTTTTGCTTTTCAAAAGCTTTCTTTTAAAAGATACCGAAGCGTGATTAGTGCAAGAAGTTTTTTTCACTGCTCTTTTCTCCGGTACCTCCTAGTTGAAATTCCCTGCTCACTGCTGGGATCTCTGGATAGACAAGCCAAGTTTGATCCTTTTCTATGTCACTATCGGCAAAGTCCAGGCAGCGTTTAAAGCGCATCGTTTAAACCAAGTCCTGCTTGAATTTATCGACAGGGGTAGCCTGACGTTACTTTATAATTGCAGTTGTCCCTGGGAGCAGTGACGCTTGTCTTCTTTATATCTCTCGGTCTGCCAGGAGTTCCTGCCATCCGAGCAGACAGGCAGAATCACGTTGGAAGTCTCAAGGACGGATTGACTCAAGAGGTCGACGAGCCATTGACGTATTACTTTTCGAGAGACGACCAAGATATCCATGTTCAGACGAGCCGAGTTCGAAAGAGGCAAACTCCAGTATGGTCTCCGATTCTACCTCCTATCGACCCTCAAATGCTTCCGAGTCTACCGAGACAACAAGATTGTTCTGAAATGGTCTATTTGGTGGGCCTTGGCTAGTTGTGGCATGTACCAGGTCTGAAGGGATCACTCAGAAAACTAAGTTTTTAGGTCTACAACTACATCCAGTCTTTGTGGCTCGAGATGCAGCCGGATCCCTCCAAATCTGAAAACGGTCTGGCAGAGTTCTTTAACACCCTAATTGGTGCAATACTGTCCTTCACTATCCAGTATATGAACATCAATTGGGCACAATATGGAGCTCTCACCTTGGCCAGTTCCTCACTTCTCATTGGAGCGATCTTGCTCTTCCTTTCAAATGTAAGAAAACGTTACTGTTCTATTCTAGTGATTCCAGGCAAGCAACGCTATTTACGGATACGTTGGCTACGTTGTCATCACCTCAATCTATCATATGCTTATCACAGCAGCCAGGTATTCCTAATGCTTACTATCCACGCTCTGTCCAGTCCGATCAGCTCTGAAATGGTTCGAGATACGGTCCGGTTTGTTGATTAAGTGAGACTGTTCCGAGTTTGGTTAGACAAAATTGAAATGTTGTGATTACTTTTTTTGGAACTGACCTGAGCAGACTTTTTGATTCTGACCTTCGATTCGAACTGTCTCAACTATGGGGGAACGTGAGGGCTCTCGAAAGGCATCAATGCGCACCGCACGAACTCTTAGCTTCTATAGCTGTTCCACGTTCCTCGTAGCGTATCGACGCTCCATGACTAATATAAGAGTCGGGGCTCTGTAAGAGACTTTCTGGTTGCGATTGTTTCGTATTTCTTCTAAACAAGACGCTCTTTAGCGCGAACATCGCCTCGGCACTGACTTCAGCCAGTTACGGCCTTATCTTCGGATGGAATACCTTCGTGGCTGTATCTCTACAGACGCAGTTGACTCTGGCCGTAGCTGATTCTCACGGCTGGAACCTTCAGATCAGACAACAGGTTTGTTGCTATTTTTACTATCTTAAATACGGTTCAGTTTGTCGTCTACTCCGGCTACTTCTTCGTTGTCGGTCTTATATTCTGTGTCTTCTTGTTCGTTTCGTGTCTACTCAACGAGCGTTCTACGGGTGAAGAAGTCGAGGAAGATCGCATATGAATCATGAGCTTTATAGGATTTACGAGTTCAGGAAATGAATCATAAGAATTTCTCTGTACTTTGCCTCCCATGCAGAATGTGATTAATCGAGAGCACCTGCAAATTCCCCTTTCTCACTTCCATAATTGAGCTAGAACATACAACGAACATATACCCAGCACTTATACTCTATCCAAACCAGTCATTACCAAGGACTACCCTCGAACAGATTCCTGTCATCTACCCACGCGGCAGGTTACGTCGATGAAGTTAGTTCAGTTTATTATCTTTTCGCAGATTGAGATAGTTTGACAGATCCATACGCCTATGATCTGGGCCTTTACCATGGGACGAGTGCCGTGGCTCAGTCTATCGGATTGATCATCAATGTGATGACAATATGGCTGATTCTATCTCATTCTCCTGGAGAAATGTCCACCTACAAGTGGCATCTTCTGTACTTTACTGTGGGTTTCGGGTTAGGGAACTGGCTCGAAGAACAATGTCTAGGTTTTTTTCCGCCTGTTCTTTTGTGTTACCTGAGCACTAAGAAAAATTTCTTAGTTCAAAACCAGGGTTGGGCAACTACGGGACGAGTATGTATGAGTCGATCGAGCTCAGGCAGTTGTTTAATCTGACGGTACTATACGGGAAAGAGCTGTTTATGTTATAGTTCGGTCGAAAACAGCGTAAGCATGTACATTTCATACAATCCCTCCCGCTCAATACAGAGAATAGTTCCAGATCCTGGGCGCCTACATGGACATTCACTTGGATCTGTTCATGTCCGGTATAATCTACCTTCCCCTTCCTTGTGGGACTCTCAGTGGTCTGGCTCAAACTCTCTTCGGAATGAGTACTTTCCTCGGTCTAGTTTGTGTTTTGTTGTGTACTCTTACCTCATCGCGGATTCAGGTCTCTTCCATTCTGGTCATAGCAGAAATGTCTGTCTGCACTTGTCATCTTTTCATCTACCGGCTACAAATAGTACTGCCACATAGTTCGAGACTCAAAGTACGGGACGATCATCTCATCCCCGCAATCGTGATCTATCATATATTGTGGGACTTGATGATCCTGATCTTGAGCCATTTCGCTCTTTACGTCGAGGATCAAAATACGGCTAGAGAGCTTTTTGTTTTGGTAAGATCGCTTGCTGCATTGCTGGACCCTGTGAAAATTGCAGAAAAATCCGGCGATTCGATATCAGTCGCAAAACGAGGGATTCTTCGTGACGAGTGTGACCGCCAAGTCTGAGTCGATGATCGCGATGACATTTCTTCTACTGACTATAGGTGATTTCAAAATGGACGTTGCTTTGGCCACAAGAACTCCGTTCAAGCCACATAAAAAATGTGAGACTGGACAGTTTGGAAGTCCTGACAGACAGGGGTGAAGTCGATATTAGCACCACGGTGGCTTGAGTCAGCTGCTTGAAAAGAGTCCCAGTTTTCGCTTCGGGAGCAATCTTTAGAGTGCCCGGGTTTAGACCGAAGAAGAACAGCCAGATGTAGAGTTTGGAAAATTGGTAGAAACAACTCTTCATCGGTTCGGATGCCTCGAACACATCTGTAAAACTGTTCCTAACTGTCTCTCTCATAAATAATCCTGTTTTGCAGTGGTCTGCGGAACACTGAATGGATTTTGTTCGTTCTACTCCTTCAAATTACTCGAAAGAATGGCGAGCAACATGAGTGAAAGAACGCGAATGATGCACAAGAGCTACATGAAAGCACTAATCGCTCAGGTCACGCGAAACTTTTGACTCCAACTCCAGCAGTTTAGATTCTGTTTCCGACCCTTGTCATTGCTCTTCCCGGAATGTGGATCATGATATGTATTCTTCTGCAAAAGGACTTTTGTCGAAACCAAAATCTGAGCAATCTGCTGATGGTATCTATTGGATGGCATGGGGCCTGCTCGTCTCTTCTCATCATCTTCTCCAACTCTTCCTATCGAACACGATTGTCTAAGATTCTGTTGAGACATTTCGTTCAACCCCAAAGCAATCAAGTGACAATCGTAATAAGTGAGCACTCGAATCCCCGAAGTCGGTCCATGGTGTTGAGTTGACTTCTTAGAAAATCCTTTTTTATCACTGTCTGAAATGAACTATTATTGTTCTTTGACAATCAGAGCGTGAGCTCATTAAGTATTGCTCTTCCCTACACTCTCGGAAGCATCATGGGTACACTCAGATTGATTGATCCTTCGGAAAACTAAAAAAGAGCCAGCAAATACAAATAGAAAATTTTTTGCGTGTTTTTAACGATTTGGTCGTTGAAAATGAACTAGTTTTTCACTGAACTCTTGGAGAACAGGAAAGAGAAAGGTAAACCAGCGAACAAACTAAGTGAATTACTACATAATAATCGGAAAACAAGAAGGAATTTATTGCGATTTAGGCAACAAAACAAGGTAACAAGATGAAAGCTGATCAAGGGATTCAACGTTGCAGTATATCGGAGATCTAAAGAATGGTTTCCTGGATTCTAATCGGGGTCAGAGATGTCTAGGCGCTCCCGAGGCATGAGTTGGTTTGTGAATTCGGTCGACCCAATACGCTAACTCCAAGGAGCTCGAAGCCTAATGGCAGTTATTTTCAAGCAAAAGGATGGATTCTATCGGTAACTCTTGAAATGATGGCTGATTTAAATAGCTAGGTATATCCAAAGGACGTCTCACCTAATGGTGCGCCAGGAACAAGACCCACTTCAAGAATCGTTTTTTGCTGCTTCAGACGTGTCCGACATCGAACTGCAGTTGTTCCGACCTGCTGTTGCCCAAGACTCCATTTTAGGAGACCAGGGACATCAGCACTGTAATTGCAACGGCAAATGCCTCCTGCCAAAGACCAAAACATAGTTTTTCTCGTAATGGACGAGATGATAATCGAAGAAGAAGAGAAAAAGTTCAAAGTCTCGTCAGAAACCATGAACGCTTTTGTGAAAGCCGACCCATCACCAATAACTTTGTAGCCGATATTTTCGGTATTAAGGCAGCGTTTTTGAGATTCATAATGATCTGCGAGGTTGTTGAGTAGTTCAAGGGCTACAACTTTGAAAAATTGAAAAAACCCAAAATGTTTTCTTGATTTCCGAATTCACAAACCAACTCATGCCTCGGGAGCGCCCAGACATCTCTGACCCCGATTAGAATCCAGGAAACCATTCTTTAGATCTCCGATATACTGCAACGTTGAATCCCTTGATCAGTTTTCATCTTGTTACCTTGTTTTGTTGCCTAAATCGCAATAAATTCGTTCTCGTTTTCCGATTATTATGTCGTAATTCACCCAGTTTGTTCACTGGTTTTCATACTTTTCTCTTTTTTGTTTTCCAAGAGTTCAGTGAAAAACTAGTTAATTTTCAACGACCAAATCGTTAAAAACACGCAAAGAAAAAAGTTTGGCTCTGTTTTAAACAATTACCCGACAATTTTCGTTTCAAAAAGGTTTACCTCTAACGATCCTTCGTCATTTGAATTCAAAAATGCTTCAAACTCGGTAGTTTGACTTGCCAATGTTGATTGGACACTCCAGGAAAAGAAGTTTATACGTTTATTCACGTTTTCACCATCAATCCGACTTTAGGGTTCACTTTGTGGTCATTTCGAGGGAATGCTCGCCGAAACTCAAGTTATTTGCTGCGCGTTTGAACGAAAGTGTCGCAATTCAGCAACGAACTTTTCTTCCGTCTTTTCTGCAGTTTGTTGCTCCTAGATTCGCTATTTTTCGATTTCTTATGCTAAACTTTCAGATGCGACATAAGCTGGACAATAGAATCCGGACTCTGGTCGAAAATGGCGTGGCCACCGGCCATCGAACCATGTTCGCTATTGTCGGCGACAAAAGTCGTGATCAAGTAAGTTAAAAGGCTGCTTTTCTTGAAATATTTTCAATATTTCAGGTTCCGATTCTTTACCACATTCTGACCAAGTCTTCCGTCTCGGCCCGACCTTCTGTTCTGTGGTGCTACAAGAAGGATCTCGGCTTCACGACGCACAGGAAGAAACGCATGAAGGAGCTCAAAAGGAAGCAGGCTGTTAGCAACACTATAATTAGTGTAAGCTTTGCATGAAATAGGGAGAGGCTTTCTTTCTTTCTTTTTTTAGGAAACGGATCCATTCGAGTCGTTCGTCTCTTCGACAAATATTCGGTATTGCTACTATAATGAGACGCACACGATTCTGGGAAACACTTTTGGAGCTCTTGTTCTTCAGGTTTCTTCCTTATTCTGGTCATTTTTTTCACATTAATTTTTCTAGGACTTCGAAGCTCTGACCCCGAATCTGCTGGCGAGAACGATAGAGACTGTCGAAGGCGGCGGCCTGGTCATTTTCCTGATGAAATCGGTTTCCTCGCTCCGTCAAATCTATACGATCTCGATGGACGTTCACAATCGCTACCGGACCGAATCCCACACGGAAATTGTACCGCGGTTTAACGAGCGCTTCATTCTTTCGCTGGCCAGCTCTCCGAGCATAGCCGTTCTTGACGATCGTCTCAACATTCTCCCTATCTCCAGCCACATTTCGAATGTGGAGCCAGTGAAAAACTATTCAAAGCACGCGTCGGCGGCAGAGGAAGAGCTGAAGACGATGAAGGAGGCCATGAAGGACACGAAACCGATTGGATCACTCCTTGCCAAGTGCAAGACGGCTTGTCAGGGAAAAGCTCTCCTTCGGTATCCTTTTTGTGGGAATTTCGTCATTTTGTCCTATTCAGCTTATTGGATGTTATTACGGAGAAGACGCTTAATGCCACATGTTCGTTGACTGCTGCTCGTGGAAGAGGCAAATCTGCTTCTCTGGGTACTTTTTCAAACTTCTTTCATATGTAATCTTCATTTTAGGACTTTCGCTAGCCGGAGCTGTGACCTTCGGCTATACCAACATCTTCGTCACGTCGCCCTCGCCGGAAAATCTACGAACCCTGTTCGAATTTGTCGTCAAGGGCTTCGATGCGATCGACTTCCAGGAACACACGGACTACGAACTGATCCAGTCCACAAATCCCGAGTTCCGGAAGGCCATCGTTCGGATCAATGTCTTTCGCGAGCACCGACAGACCATTCAGGTATTCTAGTTCCCTTTTTTTGTGCATAATGAGATTTCAGTACATTCATCCAACGGATGCCATCAAACTTGGACAGGCTGAGCTCGTGGTGGTCGACGAAGCAGCAGCCATTCCACTTCCGCTGGTCAAAGAACTTATTTCGGGTTTGTTTTTGCAAAAATGTTGGCCTTATTTCCAAAAATAGGCCCGTACCTCGTGTTCCTGGCCTCGACAATTAATGGCTATGAGGGAACGGGACGTAGCCTTTCTCTCAAGCTGCTCCAGCAGCTGAGACAGCAATCCATTGGATGCGCGAAGGGAGAAACCGCCGTTCTGAGCAAAGGACGTGTTCTACACGAGATGACTTTGGACGAGAGTATCCGCTACAAGCCCGGAGATCAAGTAATTCATATCAAGTTAAATTTTTAAACGGTGGTTTTAGATTGAACAGTGGCTGAACCGAGTTCTTTGCCTGGACGCTTGTAACAGCAGCAATCGTATTTCCTCTGGCACTCCGCCGCCTTCAGATTGTGAATTGTGAGTTGTTTACAAGCATAGTTGAACACTGAGAGTGAACTGAGGGCGAGAAAAAAGAATCATATGAAATTTTAAGCGTATGGAGTTGTCTATTATCATATCGGTGCGTTTTCCATTGATTGACCCGAAAAAAAATAGCCAGAAAAATGTGTTTGCGCTGCCTTTTTGACTGGTGTCGAACTGTAAAAAAAAGACCTCGAAAACGAGAAAAAACCAATGGGCGGAATAGAATCAGAGACGTTTGGACACCAATAAAACACGATACTAGGAAGCCACCAATGCGAAGTCTCCGTACAGGTCAAAAGAGACGACTAGAGTCTAAAGTAATGAATCATATAGCAACATTTTCAGATTCTTCGTCAACCGCGACACGCTATTCTCATTCCACAAAGCCTCAGAGGCTTTCCTCCAGCAGCTTATGGGGATCTACGTATCGGCCCACTACAAAAACAGTCCCAATGACCTCCAGGTGCATTAATTTCCTATTCAAAACAGACGGTTTTTAGATGTTGAGTGATGCTCCGGCCCATCATCTCTTTGTTCTTGTGGCGCCGGTTAAAGAGAGTCAGACGAGTCTACCTGAAGTACTGGTCATTATTCAAGTCTGTCTGGAGGGAAATCTTTCGAAAGACTCTGTCTCCTCGTCGCTGGATCGAGGAAAACGTGCCGCCGGTGATCTGTTGCCCTGGACAGTCTCTCAACAGTTCATGGTTCCTTACTTTCTTTTGTCTATTTTATATTCTTTCAG
Organism: Oscheius sp. JU75; assembly: GCA_037178855.1. Taxonomy (NCBI): domain Eukaryota; kingdom Metazoa; phylum Nematoda; class Chromadorea; order Rhabditida; family Rhabditidae; genus Oscheius; species Oscheius sp. JU75. The sequence continues at coordinate 7,539,750 of JASJZC010000006.1, read as the reverse complement.
GACAGCGATTTTCCGACCCTCTTCGGCGGCAGAGTTGTCCGCATCGCTGTCCACCCGGATTATCAGTCAATGGGCTACGGTACCAGGGCCTTGTCGCTTCTCGAAGACTATTATTTCGGCAAGATGACCTCTCTGGAGGAGAGTAGTAGCAAGGAAAAGGTCAAAACTGTCAAGGTTTGCTTGATTTTTTGCTAAAAATAAAATATTCAGAACGCGGACACTGTTGCCCTGCTCGAGGAGCAAATCGCTCCGAGGAATGATCTCCCTCCATTGCTTTTGAGACTCACAGAGAGGAAGGCCGAACAGCTCGATTATCTGGGTATTGTTTTAAAAAATTTGTTGATTATTTCAACAACTTCAGGTGTCTCTTTTGGCCTCACCTTGAACCTACTCAAGTTTTGGAAGAAGGGCGGTTACGTGCCCGTCTACTTGAGACAGTCAGCGAATGAGCTGACCGGCGAATACACTTGTATTATGCTCAAACATCTCCTGACAGGTTAGATTTTATTAATTCTTCTTGAGAGTCGGGTTCCAGACAAAGAGGACAATTCGAAGTGGCTGAGTGCCTATTGGACCGAGTTTCGTCGTCGTCTGAATCAGCTTCTGGCATATGAGTTTACCACTTTTCCAGCCCAACTGGCCATGTCGCTTCTTCAGCTCCGGAACAAGACTATTGAGCACGGAGCTGATAGTCAGGGTGAGGGCTCTTTTTCTCCAGTGAAATACATGAAACTTGTTAAAATGTCCTGAACTCATCAGAATATCATTTTTCGGCTTTGTTAAAATGAGGTTTCCCACAATTAGACCCCGTTTTCTATTGCTGCGACCAAGGAAATATACCTCGCACCAGATTTATCCGAAAAACTAGAAGATAGCTTTCTTCAAAAGTTTCATACATATCAAACGGGTTTTTTGGCAATCTAACAAATTTAAAGTAGGCAGGTGACGTGTGGAAGAAGCCTTGTCTTACAAAGTTCTTGCAGATTTTCGTTAAAAATTGACTGTCTTTTGATCCTTATCCCAACCATTTTCAGTCCTCAGCCGAGAGCAGCTTTCCATGTTCCTCTCCAATTCGGACCTGAAGCGGCTCTCCCAGTATTCGAGGAATATGATCGACCATCAGCTTATCACCGACCTCGTGCCCATCGTCTGCAAATTATACTTCGAGCAGCGTATTTCCCCGGATGTGAAGCTGTCAGCAATCCAGGCAGCTGTCCTACTTGGCCGTGGTCTGCAGTACAAGTCGATGGAGAAAATCGGATCGGAACTCGATCTGCCATCGAATCAGGCAAGTTTTTAGTCCTTTTCTTAATTACAATAGTCCCTTCCAGATACTGGCCCTGTTCAACAAGAGCATCAGAAAGCTGTCCGATGCTTTCGACAACATTTGTGCCGATTCGATTCGCTCTATAATGGATGGCGGACAGGTCAGCGAAGACGTCGCCAATCATCTCCAGCCCTTGGCTAAGACTTTGGAGGTCTGTCTTTCCTTTGGTTCGCAAGAAAAACAAAGTTTTAGGAAGATCTAAACGAAGCAGCCACGGAAATTCGCGAGCGGCAGGAGCGGGATAAGAAGACGATGCTGGCCGAGCTGAACAAGGAGCTTCGACAATACGAGATCAAGGCCGATCAGAAAGATCTGGAAGAGGTTCTTAATCTCTGTTTGGCTTCAAACTACGAACAATTTTAGGCCTTCTCCGGCGCGAATATGAAGTTCTCGCAGCCGATCCAGACGAGTATCAGTGTGAAAAGCAAACGCGCCTTGCCGAAGGCCGACATTCCGGAGGAGAAGGATCCTCACGCCAAGAGAAAGATGAAGATCAAGAAGCGCAAATTCTAGGCTGTTTTGTTGCTCTTTATCCCGTTACTGTTATCTGTTGTTGTTGTTGCTTATGATACTAGCCTCCTTTCGCTCGTTCCCGTTGTTAGGTTTACTGTTCTTCATTATAAATCTTTTGAAGTCTGCAGTTTATTGCAGTGATATCTCTTGCTTCCTTTTTGCTCCAGTCCTATCTATGTCGTCCTTATGTTCTGCATTTCTAACATGATCTTCTAAGGAATTTCGGATTCCTCTATTTCAGAAAGATCTGGATAAGGTACTATTTCTTTATGGAGATTTAACGAGCGCACTAAAATTACCCGACAATAATTTAGGCGGAAAAGTTGAAAGATTACAGCTAAAGAAACGAAAACTGACTAGGGTCAACCAACTTTAAGGGATCATCTTGTGCTTCTCGCTGGTCGAATTTCCTGTCAAAATTCACTATTCCATAGTCACATGACAAACTGGGTACAAAAGACTCATTGTCAGTATGTTTCCTACCTGCTTTTGTCTATCTTTTCCTTCTGGATCAACGATCTTGAAGCTTGAGGTCGCGATTACCTTGCTGTGATCAGATCATCTTGCCAATTTCGTAGCTTTCATCTGCCTCCAAGTATGTCAAGTTTTACTAGTTTCCATCTTCCATCTGGTGTTTCCTTCTCGGTTGATGCCTCTTTTCCCCCGGCACTGTCAACGTTTCCAATTTGGTGTGTATTGTTGTCGCGGAAGTCAACAGAGCAGGTTGTTGTCGGATGTTTATCTCTGTCAGCAATCAGTATTCCTCCTTCTTGTTATTCTGTACACGAGCCTACCAACACTCTCTTAGTTCAAAATGTTCAATAGTCTCCTACTGTTTCTCCCACTGCTCGTCCTGTCCTACAACTTCACCCAACCCAACGTGGGTGTTCCCTGCAAAGGACAGAAAGGCAGTTCTGGAATAAGAGTCAGTTTAACGACTAATATTAATCGAAATTTCAGTATTTTTACGACGGGGAAACCAACGAAATCTTCCCTTTTTACTACACAGGCTGTGGAGGAGACGGTAACCGTTTCGAAACTCGGAATCAAGCTCCGGTCAGGGGTATCTGACTCTTTGAGCTTATTGGAGACCCATTTTCAGCGGATGACATGCCTTGTCCAGGCTACCCAAACAGCAACGGCTCTTGTAACATTCTGTATTTCAACGGCCAGCCTTTGAAAAACTGTTCGAAGAACTACTATTGTGTGATGTCGTGGACCGGAATGGGCGGCTACTGCTGTGATGCAGGAGCTAGAGGTCATCTTTTGAAGTCGGGAAATGTTCGCTTTGATTCAGATCGCAGTCTAGCAAACAAAAAAGCACCGATCTGTCTTTCTAATAAGCAGAAACCTGTCTCTTACCGTGATGATGACCGAGAGCTGACTCTGATCGGAAGGAACTGTACGCACGAGTTCTGTCCAAGTGGTTCTCGATGTTATCAAGGAGAATTCTATGGATACTGCTGTCTTGAGAAGTAAACGTTCCAAGCTTTAACTAGTGAAAATCTAATTTTGCTATCGTTATCGCCTCTTTAGTCTCAGAGACTATCAAAGCTCTCGTTACAACTTCCTAACAGACAGAGGTGAGAAATCCCCAGATGTTTATATTGTCCATTGTCCTAGTTAAAGCAAAGATACAACTTAACAGCAGATGGAAAAAGTAAACATTTACTTGCTCTTACAACAATAGGCATAGAACTCTCCCTGATGACAAGTGGAGCCTGCGGGGCAGAACTGATGAGAGCAATTTCGACCCAAAAGAGTCACATCCCCGTTGTACTCGTCCGAATAGGTCACAACTTCCAGTTTCTTCGCCAGACATTCCGGAGCTTTCCGGTTTTCTTCATCTCGATCGGCTGCTGCCTGATTGCAACAGAAACCTCCGTTTCCATGCCAAAATGCGTTACAGTAGTATCCGGCCGGACAGTCGATCTCCTTCTCGTCATGCGGTCCACTGCACTTTCCCTTTCCTTCAGGATAGCCAACACAGGCTTGAAAGTCGCCTGAACTTGATCCTCTTGTTCTGTAAAAAGAAAAAACATACCAAATTTTGGGGCAGCGTCTCTCTCCGGATAACTATTTACGGGCTCTCCACAGCCATGAACATCCTTGAATGGGAAGACCATGTTGACGGAGTCGTCGAGGTAGTACTGAATAGGGAATACGAAGAGAAAGCGGAACTATCCAACTTTGATTCCAGGCGTTCCCTTCTCTCCCTTCTTGCAGGGAGTGCCAAAATCGGGCTGTGTCCAGTCGTGAGCATAGACAATTGGCATCACTAGCAAGAGAAATCGGAACATCCTGTTGTTTTTAATTAGAACTATCAATATCGAAGAGAAGCAAGTCCTGAAAACTAAAACGCAGCCGAGAGGAGACTGGTGCCCAGGTAAGGTAGGACTGTTTGTGCGAGATAAACTGGCCTATCAAGGAAGTGGTCATGCTTTTAAAAAAGGTTTTACCGAGACCTTTTCGGTGTGACCAAAAAGAAGTAACTGCGATAACAAAAGGTTTCGTTGACGGCTTGTACAAATTCTCATGTTCTGAATACATCCTTGTAGCGATCATGCTTCAAGCAAATCAAACAACTTTGTTTGTATAATAATAAGTAGGAGTATAATAAGCCGGTACGTATGCAACACAATGTCAAAGCTTATCACTTGCAATGTGGTCATTTTCCCTGGATCTTTGTGCAGTTATATGAATCCAAATGGCTCCTGGTGATCCTCGAACCGTACGGTAGACTGGAAGTGATCTGATTCTAAATTGAAAACTGTCCTGGACTGAGATTGAATAGAGTCTCTCCTTTGTACACATGACATATGTGTCGTTCCTATTCTCTTCATCGATTTAGCATTCTTAATTAATAGTACCCATAAGCAAATGCACGAGATCAATCTTTGTACTCCATCAGCACTGAAATTTTCGCCAATTTCAGGTAGTAATCCGTCCTCAGTCTTTCTCTCGACTTAGGCACGTTTATAGCCAAGTCTAAAACAACTTATTACTAGGGATTTCGTGGACGAAATCTTCGTAGGACTGCTCCAGAAGGCATTTAGGGCAATCAATAGAAGCAAGTGAAGGAAAATTGTAGTCTCTAAAATTATACGTGAGGAAGAGAGGCCGTTTTCATTTCAAGAAACAAATCAAAATATGACGTGGATACGCGTATGCAAGTAGAAGAAAAGAGAGACGGATCACGCAATGATGGAAAGCTTATTTCTGGTGTTTTTCCGTAAAACGACATTTTAAAACAGGAAACCACTACATCTATCTTTCTAGAAGCTTAACACACTGTTTACTGGCAAAAGAACGATAAACAGACAATATACGGAAAAACACCAGTAATAAGCGACAAAACTGGGAAAAGCTTGAAAAATAATGAAAAATTGGATCCGCGCCAAAAAAAACTTGAATGCAGCGTGTTGCCTGCCGAAGTATTACCAAAACCTTCTTCAAACTAGGAAATGTGCTGCAAGAAAATGGTTAGAGCTTGAGCGTAGCTCGGAACAAATTTTTCTTTTAGGAAAGTCCGAGATCTGACATGTGGCAATCCAAAAAATCAGAGCTCGACGACTTCCCTCTTGTTGGTGTGTGGTACGTTATTGTTGCATTGCGATCCCATAGGCACAGTGCTGCGAATACCTTTGGCTGAACACCGTCGACTTCCTTCATCTATTCAAGAGACCCATTACTTTGTCTATTTATAGGAGTTTCTTTTTTTTAGAGGATCTTCACAGCTTATGCAGAGCAGTGTTAAAAAAACAGCCGACAAGGAATGCTGAAAGAGGAGTGCAACTTATGTCGCGGAAAAACTCTAAATTGTAATTAAACTGGCTGTAGTCGGAGAAACCGCAAACTATATATGGTTTGCTATTTAAAAGGTAGTCATAAAATCTGTCTCTTTTCTAATATGGCAGCTTTTTAGGTTTCGTTCGAAGCATTTCTGTCCAGCATGCGCTATCATTGTATTCAACCACTGTCTACGGAAAAGTACGAGGCTATCTTACAGTCATCTTTCGACTCGGCTTAAAAGCTTGCAGCAATTGCATACATGATAAACAGCCTCTAATCAACGCTCTCGTCTTTCGAAAATCCTATTAATCTGGAGGGATTATTGAACCAAAGATTTATACAATATGCACATGAAGCTTTAATGCTAGGAGTATAAACTGGCTTTGGTTTTCTGATTCTCAGCTCCTTGAGTAGTCCACGATTTGTAGAGCTGTTCAAAGTACAGATCTGCTTCAGCCGAAACAGGGACCACCACCACGAGCTGTCGTTGGCGAATGGGGTTCCAAAGAAGACAGTCCTTGGCAAAAGTCCTCCAAACGTCAACACTCAGAATTGCTACGAGGACAATGATCGTCTGGGCCCTGAATCCAAGTATGTTTACGACCAGTCACTACTGACCATATCATCGAAGTGGTCAAATAGCTGTCATAGTGGACACCGTACAAGTATAGAGAAGGCATCAAGATTTTGAAGCTAGCCAGCACGACAACGATCAGAACCAGAACGTAGGCAGTGTTTCGAAGGAGCTGAATATTGTGCTTACATTAAGGGTGAAGAACTTTCACCTACCTTGAAGACTTTTATATTTTCCATTAGTTGAAACCGTTTGCTCAAACAGTAGTCTTCATCAATTGTTGCCAGCAGGGCCGAGTTCTGTCTCCATAGCCAGAGGAACAGCTGGAAGACGTTTCAATGACACCAATTCCAATGAAACTTACAATGAAAAAGGCTCCATTGAGGACGATGGCATAAATAAGAACGGAATACGTGGAGAGCTTTAAGTCAAGTGACTCGGTAAGGAAGAAGCCGATGATAAGACTGAATAGGATAGCCGTTGGAGGAATATACCGGCGAGTTGAGGTTTCATAATCCTGAAAACAGTTAACAGTTTCACTAATTGTGCCGCCAATCTGTTATAAATTGTCCGCGTGTCTCTGTATGTTTGTCATATAACAATAAGTGGGTACATTGAAGATAAAGTGGCTCCAAGGCTTACCAGTCGTGAGGTTGACAGTTTAGAAATGGACAGGTTGACAGGTTCGAATTATATGAAGGTGCAGGCTGACAGAGAATGATGAAGCCATATTGGTATGGTGACCGAGAGGTTGAAGAACAGAAAGGTCAATAGACAGGGGGGAAAGAGTCAAAAAGAAAAAATGATAGGGATCATAGAGGAAAAGTCGCAGAGACCGAAAGGAAAATAAATTAACAGAGTGGGAGGGAGCTAGGAAACAGAAATAGTAGGTAGGTAAACTAAGGTCAAATTTTTGTCACTACTCTGTGCAGATACTCAAAGTTATATGATAAAACCCCGACAGAGGCCTAGACCCTATGATAGGAATCATCCTTCTAAATACAAAATCCTGGGGCGTACAAGTTAGTCTACCGCCCCAAAGAGGCGGTAGACTAATTTGTGTATATTAAAAGCAAAAAAAGGACGGTGAAGCCGTCGGAGACGTCTGGTCATTTCTTTTTTAATAAAGCCGCGAATTTGAAAACAACTTGAGCTAAGCTCTACAAACCAATAGCTTTCGAATACTTGGAATTCTATATGCGCGTAAGATATGAGAGATTAGTCAAACCGTGAGATAGTAGTACGCCATCCAGCGCTCGTAGACCACAGCCGGAAGAACATGAATCGTTGTACACGCATACATGGTTTGCAGATAGACGGCGACTCGATAGAGCCAGTGGCAGTCATCCATTCCGGTAAAATTCAAGATCATTACGATCGTCCGCCCCGTGGTACACCAATAACTAGTAGATACAAAGAATGACGTGATTACGGTCAAGTTAGAATGACATACTTTGATTCTCATCGAGAGATAGATAAAATAGCCTGCGACCACGTTCAATACTTGGACGAAAAAATGCTCTAGGCCGTAGAATGCGTAGAAGAGCTCGGGAATGGCCGAACTTCGGGCCAGATCAATGAACGAGAAGACGGAAGACACCCTTCCCGAACAGTTGACCATCATTCTGACTGGAATAAGCAAAAGTTGGCAACAAGCTGTTAATGAGGCAGCTGCGAAAAAGAACTTTCCGATGAACTCTAATTTATTCGTTGCCGATAGAATCTCATTTGTGTTCCGGTCGTCATGTGGGTACTCGGAACAGTTAATAAGATTTAATACATAGAACATATATCTTCAGACACGTTTTGTGAATTACCATGGGTAATACGAAGAGTAAGCCACTTTTAGTATTGAGCACTTTTAGGCAAAGACGGGGATTAGGTCGTCTGTCTGGAAGAGGTACTTGTTCACGTCCACATCGTCCTCCATCGTGCTATTTGTTGCTTCCGCGACTCGAGGTCCTGAACGGAAGTTAAAGATTCGTATGGGGTAGCATCTTTCTATTATTAAGCATGGCTTTTGACCAGACTGCTGCTACATTGTCCCTAACGGTATTACATTTGGTCATCTACAGGGTGGCCGATAAGTATTGGCGCGTAGAAAATGCGTTTTTCTTCGAAATCAGAAAACTTTTTGCACATTAGATGCCTAGATATGATGGAAAACATCTCGCAAAACTATGTTTTCACAGTCAGATCGAGAGATTTACTTTTAAATTAAAAATTTCAGGTGGTGGAAACTGCGACCGTGAAACAGCTTGTGCGGCGTAAGCGACATGTCAAAAAACTAATTACGTATAATTCCTAGAAGATGTGTTTCGAATAGCTTGGACCTAAGTTTCTACATTGTCAATTATGATGCCTTCGGTACTAAAAGAACGGAAAGATTTTTCTTAGGTGGATTGTTTAGGTCTCTTTTTTTAGAGTGATGCCAAGGGGGTGAAAGCGGTATCTATTGTTTTCTAGACAAACCGAAAAACTCTATAACATGAGACTATGTTGGTCGAATAGAGCATAAAAACTAGTGTTAATTCAGACTATGTATAGGCCTTTAAGACGAACTGTGGCAAACAAGGACTCCGCACCGTAAGCGCGCCAATACTTATCGGCTACCCTGTAGTTTAGGCCAAAAAGTTTTACCATAACACAGCGTTAGTAAAATCGATGGTATCTGATCTGTCAATCTTTGCTGCTCTATACAAAACCACCGAATGACTGACCCCATATATCGAAACTCACCAATGTCAATAAAGTAAAGTTCGTCGTCGATCTGAGGAGGAGATGCCTGTGGAGCGTGGGCAAATTTAGAAGATTCGAGCTGCTTGCAGATTCCTTTGTCATCCTTGTTGCTGAAGTCCATCTCAAGTTCGTAGCCTATCTTGCACGTGCACGTGACCGTCTTTTCGCTACAGTAAGCATTCTCGACGTCACAACGCTTTTCTTCAACCAAGGTCTCTTTGCAGTACCCGCCAACCGTTCCGTTGGCCCTTTCGTCGACGGAGTCCATGAAGATCACAGTTGTCGGGTCGTAGCATCTGAATTTTTAAACTAAAAATGAACAATCGGGACAACTGACCTTCCAGCGATATTGGCAAAGCCTTCTGGACAGGAAGAGACACACTTTCCGCCATGGACCAGTGGCTTAGCAACTGGACAAATACAGTATCCACTATCACATGTTGAGTTGGCTTCCCTCTTCGAGCACTGCTCATCAGAGATGCATCCTTTTTGGCCAGCAAACAGGACTGAAAAGCATTAGTCTTTGATCATAGGAAGTTCCCTAATCGTACCCTTCAAACATTTCCCGTCAATGAGGAAGAAACCGGGAGGACATTCCATCGTGGAAATTCCAGAGCTGGCAGGGGTTGTGGACTCTTGGTTGACTGTCTTGGTAGCGGCCAGCATGATCGAAGACGAGGAGCAGCATTGGAAACGGTTTTCCTAAAAACAGACTCTCTATATCATTTAATTGTATCTCACTCTTTCCGCAAAGACACAGGCGAATCCTTCCGGACAGGGTCGTTCGGCGCACTCGACAACACTACGATCAGTTCTGACCAAAGGACGTGAGCCGAGAGGACAGCCAGTAGAAACTTCGGCTAATTGCGATGACAGCTAAAAGTTTTCTGTTTTTTCTTCTCTCGGCCATGAATCACCTTGTTAATATTGAATGAGCTGAAGGTGTTTTGTTGTCCTCCGAAGTTATTTTGCCCGAAGGAGCTCTGTCCGAAACTATTGCCTTGAATACCAAAGTTGTTCTGTCCGAAATTGTTTCCTGCATTGAATCCATTGTGATTTCCGCCACTGTATCCTCCGAAAGAGCCCTGTCCAAAGTTGCTACCCGTATTTCCAGAATTGATCAGTACGGGAGGAAGAATCTTCTCATGGGACACACCGGGAATCGGGTCGGGGATGGCGATGTTGCCAGTCATTAATGTAGAGAGTCCAGGAACAGGTCCTCCTGGGAACGTGGCAGTCATTCCAGCCATCGGATTCCCGTCTGGAACCTGTACATTCTGGTTAGGGAGACCGTAGTCTGGTTGTCGAAAGCCCTTTCCAGGACGAGCGGCAGCATTTTCCGGCACTGCCATTGGCCGAACGGCCGTATCGATAGGAGCACAACAGAACGAGTCCTGCTTCTGTGGGGAGTAGATGCAGACGTAGGGAGCAGTCGTCGGGCAAGGATTGAGTTGCATGTGACAGGTTGGAGGATAGCCGTCTCTGGACACGTAGGGTACTTGTCTAGGAGGGCAGAATCCCTTGAATCGATCGGCTAAGTCTCCCTGAGTACAGCAGATGAACTGTCCCGGTCTGTCACTCTCTAGACACTGGTAACCGGTTGGACAGTTGTTGGCAATCGGTGAACAGAATCGGATTTCACTTGATCCTGGTTCATTGTAGGCTTCTCCTCTGGCACACTGTGGTTGAGAAGGTACTGCTCCGGTTGAACAGCAAAGATGATACTGAGGATTGGTGCTTGGTAGACAGGAATAGCCGGCTGGACACTTATAACTGCCAGCTGGACAGGCCAGAGGACGACCACCATACTCGAAAGCTGACGAGCCATGAGGACAGCGGATGTCAGAGTTGTCGGCACAGCAGACAGCCTTGCCAGTTGAGGAGAATTCGCACTTGTGACCATCGGGACAAGTGTTGAACATGAAGTTGCATTCCTGCACCTCAGCACCCAATTGAAAAGGTCGGTTGCCGTTCTTGCACATGGGCTGATTGCCAGGGGCGCCGCGTGTCGGAGGAGGAGCATACTTCTTACAGCAAATTGCAAGTTTAGGAACCGTGGAAGTCATGCATCGCGAGTCACGAGGACAGCCTCCAAGATCTGCTTGACAGACTTGGACCTGTGTTCCTTCGAGGAACACGGGGATGAATGTCTTCTGAGCACATTTGGGTGGCGTCATTGAACGACAACAGCTTCCAACTTCGAAACCGACATCTCGGAAGCAGAGGTGGTTGACTGGACATTCTCCGATGGCGTTGACTGTGCACGTTTGTCCGTTGCTGTGAAGTTGAGGTGGACAGGGAGAAATCGTCCTTATTAGAGCTGCGAGCGAGTCAGGACTACCTTCTTTTCGACCACGTTGGGGAGGTCGCTGAGCTGAACGAGTTTCCGAGCAGCACATGAAAAACCCGGCCACGCTAAATATACATTTGCATGAATTTAATTTTAGAAAAAACCTACTTGGACTCGAGACAAGTGTTGCCTGCTGGACACTCGTCAGCATCGAGATTGCAAGCGACGACAGAATTAGACCCTATACTTTTATTTTCTCGTCTGCTGAAAGACCTACCTGGAATAACATAGGGTGATCGGTTGTCCGGACAGGTGGTCACGGTCTGACAGCAGATTGGTTGATTCGCCGTGGATCGGACACACGAGGAGCCGGAAGGACAAGTACCCATGAGATTCAGAGTACAGCTCTTGGGAAGAACTTCTCCGACATCTATTACGGCAGTCATTCCTCGTGGACACGAGCCCAGAGAGTTCGAGTCGACGCACATGTCCTGACAGGCCTTTTGGGAAATGAAACGGTTGGGTGTGCCGCCACATCCGTTGTACGCGAACTGACTACACTTCTTTGTGTTACTGTCATAGTGCCACATCGAGCGTTGAATAGATCTGGAGCAGATGTCCCCTTTAGAGAAAGAGGCTCCACAAGCTATTGACGAAGAAGGACAACAATAGTTCTCTCCATTGCAATCGTAGCCGTGAGGACAGGGGACCATGTCGGAACAACGTTGTGGCTGTTGATTAGGATCAAGCAGTGGGGCCACTCCGCCACAGACTGAATCCACGGCAGCCAGACAATGATCATTGCAGTCGTCAATAGTGGCAAAGTTGTTTCCATTACCATTGCAGCCGTAGTATTGGAATGACTGACATTTTCTGAACATGTCTCTTCACTAGCTAGAGTCGTGACTACCTGGTGGTAGGATTAAAGTAGTAACGTTGAGTTGTGACAGATCTTCCGAAGCAGGGGGTACCAGCAGATACCATCTCATTGCAGGTCAGTTCTGTAATTTGAATCTTTAATTTTGGAAAACCAGAACTTGCCAGCAGTAGGACAGCAAATGGAGCTTGGTCCATACAAGGGGCCCTGACAAGAATACTGCTGAGGACAGGTGTTGACAGAAGTCATGGCACAGACTGCATTGACAGCTCCAACACGGTAGGCCTGGCCGTGCTTGCACTGCGAATCGACACAGAATCCCTCGCATTCTTCTAGTGCGTTAAAATTGTTGGCATTGCCTCCACATTGACTGAATTGGAAGCTACGACAACTGCCTGTGGCGATGTCAAAATAGTATCTGGTTGAGGCTGGTCGTGACGAGGCACATGCAACTCCCGAGTTCTTTGGTAGTTTACAGACGTTTTTGCGACTCGGACAGCAGTACTGAGTGCCGGAATTGGTCACGCATTGGTAGCCTTCCTTGCATGGGTTGCGTTCTCCACAAACGGTCGGCCCACCTCCGAGAGGGAGACCAACTGGACAGACACTCGTGCTTGGACAGCAACGGCCATTTCGACAGACGTGACCACTTGGACAGGGGGAGTCTGCTGAGCAGGATGACGGTTTGGCCAATGGTGTTTCTCCACCAGGACATGAATCGGTTTGACTTGATCCAGGAGGATTCGAGCAGCAGATATTTCGGTTTAATGTACTTGATTGGATGCAGGAGAAACCTCGTTGACATGAGCTGACTGAACCTGGGCTGCATTCGACAGCAGCGCCTGTGGTTGGTTGCAGAAAGGCGGCAGAGTTGAATGGACAGCCGAGATCCTTTCCGCAACATCTGAATATACTTGTTTGGTAGAGACGTTGACAAACCTTGTAACAGTTCCTCCAACCAGGTTGCACCCGAATCCTGTAGGACAGGATCCGGGATCGGAGAGCACACATGACTGCGGTTTGCCAGTCCTGGTATCAATAAAAGTGACTTGGTCGTTGGAGCACATTGTTGAAGAGGAGGAAGCACCCGGAGTAAGCGGTGAGCCGCCTTGACAACAGTACGATGTCCCAGTACGTTCGTACATTCGACACACGTAGCCTAAAAATGTTTGTTCACATGTTAAATTTTTGTTGTTCAAGTTTCAGGCCAAGCATTTCAAAGTTCTTACCATCAGGGCAGCTACTGATGCTCGGATTACAGGCCACGGGTGCAGACAAGATGGTCAAGGGAATGCCTCCACCACAGAGGTCGTCTGGATTCTTTCTGTGATTCATTCAATATTTAAATTTCCCACCTGGGGCCTGGTAAAAGGGTCTGCTGAAAGGATCCTCCACCGGATCGTCGCTCTGCTTAAGAGATTCGCACTCTCCTGTCTCCGAGTTAAAAATCTTTCCAGAGATGCATTTTCTTTTTGAAAATGTCCTGAAAAGATCTATGTGAATAGGTTCGAGGCGCGTTGCGGCTCAATTGGACTCTTTGTTTTGCAGAAAAAAAGGAATGTCCAGCAAGATGCTCTCACCCTTCGAGGTTGCAGTAGAGATACGATTCCGGGCTTCCAGGGTCCGGCTTTTTCACGTTGGCCGTCGGGTCGCAGTCTAATTTGGTGAAGATACATGGCAAAAACGCTAATAGGGACCAGGCTATAAGCTCTGGTCTGGGCCGCATTCTGAAAAATTGGTGAGTCATCAGGATTCGGAGAAGGACATGTTGAGGAAAAAAACGGACTTGAGAAAAGGAGAGAACTAGAGATGCTTGACACGAGAAAGTGGGAAAAACTGGCGAGCCGAAAGTGTTTGCCTTATTGGAACGAGAGGGCTCTGTCAGAACAATGTGCTTGACGCGGGTAACAAGAGTCGGGTAGCGGATTTGTACTCTCAGACAACTGGAGCAAGTGAATAGTATCGTCAGTTTAGCTTATTGAAAGGGTTAACTTGTTATTTAAAATTGAAGGGTCAGAGGTTACGAGTCGATGTTGAAAAAGCTTAAAAACATCAACTCAATCACAACCGAAGTTGCTTCTAAACTGGACAGGAGTCAACTCTGGCACCAAAAATACCATGAGTAGGAACCGTATTGCTAAGAGGGTACATGTAAATGAGCCAGGAAAGCCCCTCACGGTAAGGAGAGGATTTGAAGGGCTGGAAGACTCGGTAGTGAGACACAACTACCCCCGGAGGGCATCTCATGGAGGGAGGTCATGGTGTCCGGTCCAGCCTCTATCCCTCCGGGAGCAAACAGACGACTCTCCGCGAGGCAACATGCTCTTTTGGCGCGCGCGCGAACTCTGGACACCCCCAGCTGACCGGTGCTTAATTTCAATTGTCTTGTCTCGTCGCGCTTTGTGTTCCAGCTGTCTCGGGTTTGTTTTTGGATTTTCTCGCGCTGCAAGCAAGACCAAAATATCTGTGGAGTAGGGCGGAGAGTGGATAACACGCGACGGACATGGATACTTATTGGAGAGACAAAAACCGGCGACGCAGTATATGAGTTCAAAATAGAAGGTGGAATAACATAGATTTTCGGGAGCTGTTGCTTCTTAGACTGGTAAATAGAAGTACCGTCATTTTACACGGTTAATACGGTCATTTTGCCTAAATCAACATGTTTCTCTTACTTCCAGTTTGACCGAAACTCGCTGTGAATTGAAATCTGACTTCGACTTGACAATTAGTTCTCTTGTTATTCTCGCTGGTTGACAAAAGGGCAGATGAAGCAGAATATTGTTTCCCAAAACCGGATTCTACTGCTCTATCTGAAGAGTCCATCCCAAAAGATTTCCAATGCCACGCGCAGGAGTCATCTTCCAGTCCTCTCCTCTTCCGTCCCAGTTTTTGTCGAGGCTATTCTCTCCCGGTCATTCCAATATTTGTGGTTCACGTCGAGACTTCCATGTTTCGTCACCCGCTCTCAACCGGCCGACCACCCTGTTCTCCTGACATCAACACAGAGAGCCGGTCAGTCGTAGAGGTTAGTCATCAGACAGACAAACAGAGGACAAAAACATGCTTCATTAGAGGAGGAAAGTACTAGAAATGTGATCAAAATCCGCTTCGAGCGTGCATTCCAGAATGGACAGAGTGAGCATAGTTGAGCTGTTCGCTACCGCCGCCGTCCATGTGACCACTCCCATTACTGTAGAACTGCTCTGAATCATTTTTTGGTAACAGAAAAAAGACAATAACCTCTGCCTCCACTCCGAGCCCGTCTTCTCTCCACATACTGTTCCTTCGCCTCCTTTGCTGCTCGATGATAGGGCTTTCCGACCTGGATTTGTCGCAGTCCTTGAATATGACCGCTGTAGCCAGCGGCGGGAATATCTTCCATCTCGTCTCCTCGTTCCTAACAAAAGTATTTTCTAGCGATATTTGTAAGCTACCTTCCAAGCTCTCCTTGGTGGGCTGACGTCTACCTTGGGCGCACTCCAGTCCCCTCCCATAACAGTCTTTCCCTTTTCTGCCATCTCTCTGCGTTCCTTATTCCTTAGAACCTCGCCCTTGCTCCACCAACCACTCTCAACACCCTCAAAGGGATCCTTTTCGACGACGCGACCTGAAAACATCCATTCATGAAAAGGGAACAAAACAAGTACATACGTCGCGGCAGGCTTCGACTTCTTCCGGTAGCCGCTGTCATGGACATGTCGGAACGACTCATATGGCCAGTTTGACTTGGCTGAAAAAATGTATTGGATTTAGAACCAGACAAAACCCACAAATTCTGAGATGTTATTCTGATAGACCTGGATCTGACGTCCTTCGCTGTCATAACTTGGTTGAGGTGCACGAGGATGCGAGTCTCCCTGAACCAATGTTTGGAAAGAAGACTATTGAGCCCCACGTATCTTTGATAATCCTGCGAATATTGTTGCAAGCCATTTGCCTGGTATTGTTGTCCCATTTGTCCAGCATGTGGAGCGAACTGCGAGTTTTGCTGTTGCGATAGCCTGACTGGCCTCCCTTGTGCATCAAAACCCATCGAGTAGTTAGAACTTCCGGGACTCAGATACGGTATCTGAGAATGTAATATCACTTTTCCAAGCATACTTGATTTCTAGAGCCTCCCATGACATCGTCGGACATTCCATTGACGTAACTTACACCTGAACACATGACTATTTCACACCTTGAAAGATTTCTTACCCCGATTCACGACATCCTGTCGAAACGACATCTCGGACTGCTGAAAGTACACGTTTCGTTAGAAAAAAAAGGAATTTCAAGAGTAGTCGATAAAGAATCTCGGACCCCGTCAGTGTCTTTTCCATGGTGACATTGCGCTCGTGAATTATCCACAGACTGATGTTTAACGGGTGGGGGGACACACAACAACTTACCGTGCCTTCATCCACAAGAACATGTTCTGGATGTTGATTGGCGAAGTGGACTTCTGGAGCTGATTGGTGGAAAGAGGGCTCGATCCTATGAGAGCCGGATAGGTTCAGCTGGTGGGAAGAGGTTTGAGGATTAATCAAGTCCTGAAATGCTGATTTCTTTCAGTGTGTTGTTCTTATTTTGACAGGGAAAGTCTATGCGCAGATGTTCTCTTTGCATTCGACAGCCGGAAAAGCAGATTTGCCAGACGAATGATTAACGTGAATGCAAAAGAGTGCTCAAAAAATGCCAAACTGGTTGGAAAAGACGCGATTTTAAGTTCGTAAGACCTTAATCACGTTCTCGGTACAAAAAGAACTCACTCTTTGATCAACAGCTGGCGGTACATACCTCTTTCCGACCTGCCATTTCGCACCGGGCATATGCCCGGTGAAACCTGAACAAAAGACTTATCTGGAATGAACGTCTTCGTCTATAATGACTGCTTATCGATGCGTCGGTCTTGAACATGACCAAACTTACCAGAAACAGGTTGAGAGCTGTAGCCAGCGGGCATTTAAGCCATAGGCAAAAGGCTCTTGGCAACGGAAAGGGCGAGTCGATAAAGAAGGTGGAGGGACCGACAGAAGGGGAGAGCAATTTAGGCCACTTTTTGCGAAACAGAGCCAAGGTAATTGCTCTCAATCGGCGAGAGATTTTATGCTTGAAGTATTTTTCCAGTATTTCTCTCAGGCTGTTTCACGGTCATGTGTGCCCACTAGAACATGTGTACTGTCTATTTTACTCAGCGTAATCACGACAGATTTATTTGGAAATCTTCATATTATAGTTGATCAACATGACATCCTTCGAATGCCCAAACGTACATGTCCTTTCCTAAAATCTGATCTCTACCCAAAGGTACTTGAACATGACTGACCTAGATGGTTAGTAAAGTATGTCATATGATCAGCAGAACTCAAATCCTTTTGCGTGTTTGAACAGTATCTGCCGTCATCTTCGGCACACATGACCCAGTCGTCAGTCTTGGCCATCGGGTTGTTATACCAGATCTAAATTACCAGTCACTGGGCAGTGCTACTAATCTACCTCAAATCTGTGATGCCATGGTTCGTCCTCTCCGCCAAGAGGAGGAATGTGTGGAACTACGTCCATATGATGAACGATGCGGTACGAGTAGAGGAACTGAACTTGTCATTAATGAGAACACGGATCAAGTCACCGTCTGATCGTGCCATTGCGCGTATTCCTTATCCCCAGTTCTCGGCTGTCCGAAAGTGACCAACTTGGTGTGAACCGGGTCAGCAAGACCCAACTTGACCAAGTAGGAAGCGCAAGTCGAAGCCAGAGCTCCTCCGAGGGAATGGCCCATTACCTAACACACACACTTTGTTTTGCTTTCATAAACCTCACCCAGATGTCAAAATTCGGATAAGCATACTTAAGATCCGTGACAGACTTTGCCAGACCCTCATTCCAGAGCATGGTATAAGCGTCGGAAAAGTACTTGAAAATGTGGCCGTTGTTGTAGAAAGGCTCCTTCTTCCTGACCAATTCGGTTATAGTCGTCTATAAAGATACTTACTTCAACTCGCTCTCGAACTCCTCGTACAACTGAAGAGGTGTGTCAGTTCCACGGAAGGAGATAATAATCACTTTCTTGGTCAGATCGTAGGCTGTGTAGACGTGACAAGTGTTGTCTAAGTTATCCTTCTACTACAGCAACTGAATAGCTTACTGGTAGGACCATATTCGGAGCACTTTCTGTGGAAGTAATCCTTAACTGTCACCGTTGGAAGAGCATTCTTCAGACACAGATGAGGACTTGGATACATTCCAGCAGCCACAATAATAGGCATGGCAACATTTCTTCCGAAGTCATCAGTGTACTCGTACCCAGCTTGAGGCTGTGCCGGGCAGTTCAGCACGTTCTGAAACTGATGTCAAAGTTTGAACCAGACATAATTACCTTGATTGTCGTGTCACAATCCTTTTCGGTGAGAAGATGACAAGTATTGGTATCTACGCACCATCTGAAAAACTTTAGGTGGCCAGGAAAAAATTGAACGCTAACTTCCTTCCATTAGATGTGCAGGAGTTGCAGCTCTCTTTTGCGAAGATTCCAGAAGAAAGAGCCGTAAACGCCAGCAGCAAAGAGAGCCACATGGTCGTTTACGAAAGAACTGAAGGCGGTAAAGATAAGACTAGAATTCGGGCATAAGAGGTCAGATAGCAGAGTTTATGACCAGGATGTGGTGAAAGACAAAAAGCGGATGGGTGGAGTTCGAACGGATTTACGAAGATACGGATCTTGACCGTATAGTTCCGCCAGGAGAACGAGCCTCTAACTTTTTGTTTGAGTTTGAGAACTGATATAAAAGGATATTTAACCGTAGCAGGATGCTCTTTACGTTTTGGGCGTGTTTTCTAATTAAATCAATTGTTAACAATGTATTTGCATTTATTGTCAGAGAATAAATTGAATCTGTTAGAAAATTACAGCGGAAAAGAAGAAGGCTAGTGTTGACTTAGATAAACTTCAAAAATACTGTAGTCCCTATCTTTACTGCTGTTCCTTGTCATATCTTAGTCTTTGATGTGTCCATTCCAGCCATGCAACTACTCATTCTTCTACTTTTAATAGCCTCTTTTTCTGTATGTTGTAAGGCCGACGTTTGTCAGTCCTGTATTCAACAACAACATGTTTGGTGCGTGGATACAAGTATCTGTCAGGCAGCGAGTTGCAATGTAACTGTCAAGGTAGAACTGATAATATTCATAAGTGAGCATGAAATACAGGATCGTTTGAACTGCCCAACTGTTCCAAAACCTGGCTATGAGTATACAGACGACTTTGGCAGATACACGGCTATGCCGATCATTGTGGCAGCTGGACTAACCGATCCCACTGTCTGCTTGAAAAACGCTATACCCAATATGGTTCTACACAAACTGATCAACGCTCCTTGTTCTTCCTATGGAACCAGTAAGATTTGGCAGTGTTTCTGGAAAGACCCGTTTCAGATACCAGCTGTCAAGTGTATACCGCTTACGATGTCACTCAACAGATCATTGTCATTTCTTTTCGAGGAACAGACGGTGAGACTCAACTGCTTGAAGAGTTTGAGAGCTTGTTGGACAAGAAAGAGCCCTTCTTCGACAGTGGTCACGTGTTCAAGTTCTTCTACGATGCTTTCGTACTCCTCTGGGGAGAAGGACTGGAAGCTTCTGTCCGGAGTTTGAAATACCTGTATCCGAACTACAATGTCTGGGTAGGAAAGAAATCACCAGTCAATAAGTCTAATCCTAGGTTTTTGGTCACTCTTTGGGAGGAGCTCTCGCCTCAGTTGGGGCCTCCTACATCGAGAAAGTTGGCCTAGCTACCCCGGAACAGCTCCGACTCGTGACTTTCGGACAGCCACGGACGGGAGACAGGGCCTATGCCGAATGGCATGACAATACAGTATGCGTAGATTTGAGCACCTTCAGCCACAATTCAGTTCCTTTACTCGTATCGCATCGTGAATCACAAGGACCTCGTTCCTCGTGTTCCTCCTCTCGGTGGTCCTGATGAAATATGGCATCATCGTTATGAGATTTGGTATAACAATAAAATGGCCAAAGGAATGCCTTGGATTATGAGTGCTGAAGGAGACGGACACTATGGAGCCAATGCTCAGGTACTTGCAAACTTTGGGAAAGAGGAAAACATATTTCAGCCCGATGCCATTACTGTCGATCACATGACATACTTTGACAGGGACATGTACAAATGGGCTGGAAAAGGATGTCACCAAAATTAGCTATTGAATCAGATATAAATGTACATAAATAAAAATAATTTATTGCTTCACTGATCGAGATGACATCCGGCTGCGGCCCAATCATACATTTTTCGGTTGAAGTATGTCATGTGGTCCGCGGTGCTAGTGTCTGCCTACAAGTATCATTATACGACTGTCTCGGAGAGACACTTACCACTGTGTTGCTGCAGTAATGTCCATCGTCTTCAGGACAAAGAGTCCAGGGATCTCCTACGGCCATTGTGTTGTTGTACCAGATCTGAATCACGAACTCAACTATTGATGAAGTCTACCTCATATCGATGGTGCCAGACCATATCTGGTCCTCCTCTAGGCGGGATGTGTGAGACGACATCATGATGATTGACGATTCTGTAGGAGTAATAGAATGTGGCATCATGCCATTGAGCAAAGTCCTTGTCTCCAGTTCGGGGCTGACCGAACGTGACCAACTTGAGATAGGGTGGCGAAGCGAATCCCGTCTGGACTAAGTAGGAAGCACAAGTCGATGCAAGAGCTCCGCCGAGAGAGTGTCCCATCACCTACGACAAATTTTCCAATCTACAGAGAAAGGCTTACCCAGATTTCAAAGTTAGGATAGAGATATCGGAGATCGGAGACAGACTTGGCCAGGCCCTGATGCCAAAGCATAATGAAAGCGTCGTAGAAGTACTTGAAGACGTGTCCGGCATTAAAGAAAGGCTCTTTCTTTCTGCAAAAATAGGTTTGATGATGTTTCATGTATTCTTACTCGAAGAAACTTTCAAACTCCTCGTCGAGTTGAAGAGCTCCATCTGTTCCACGGAACGAGATGATGATCACCTTCTGAGTTACGTCAAAGGCAGTGTAGACATGACATCCCTGCGTAGTATCTATAAGAATATGATCAGAAACTGGAATGGCCCACTCTTGATAATTTCAGAACAAGGAGCGAAAATATTGGCGTGGATGGTGGCTGTTGGTATGGCATTTCTGAACAAATGATTGTGTAAGAATATCAAACCTTAAACAGATGGAGGGGTCATCTAGACCAGCAGCCACAATAATTGGCATGGCAACATTTCTTCCAAAATCGTCAGTGTATTCGAATCCAGGTTGAGGGGTGGTGGGACAGTTTAGCACGTTCTAAATGTTTCAGTTCAAAAACCAAATCACTGCTTACCTTGATTGGAGTCTGGCAAGTCAGCGGCTGACATTTGCCAGTCTCGACGCAATATCTAAACTTCTCTTTGTAAGAAAAACAAAAAGCACTCACGTGTGTCCAGCTCCTACACAGCTTTCGCATGTTTCCGCAGCAAGCCCGGATCTAGCGCCAGCTAGGAACAGTGACAGCAAAAGCAGCAGCATCACTGACGAAACAATGCAGTGCATAAAGATATAAAAACGACATTTCGAGACCTCTAATGAGCCAAAGAGCAAACACTTATCAAGTTCCTTCACGAAACAGAGAACACTATTCTAGTCTTATCTCTAGTAGAGGGCCATGCTGCTGCCTTTGCTGCTCTTGGCTCTAGCTCCGGGAGCATATGCAGCAGAAACGTGTCTCTCATGCCTGGCACAAAATCATACGTGAGATTTAAATTGCATACAGCCGATACAGTGAGTCCCTGAAGTTAAGTCTGTTGCAAATTTTGTTGTAGGACTCATCGACGATAAACATTACATGTTCTCATTGATAACTAGCCAAAAAGTTTCAAAAACAGTGTTCACTAAGAGTTCAATACTACCAATGACAATGTTGATGAGTCCCACAACGAACATTTACAGTGTTTAATGTAACTTCTAGATGGTGTGTTGAAACGACTAAATGTCAGCCGTTAACGTGTAAAACTCACATCAAGGCAAGCTCTGCCAAATAAGAAGAAAGCCAAACATTCAGGATCCACTGAATTGTCCACAGGCACCTCAGTCTGGCTACGAGTACTCGGACGACTTCGCCCGGAATGTTGCCCTTCCAATTATTGTGGCCGCTGGAATGTCGGATCCTACTAAATGTTTAGCGTAAGTTCATTCATTCCCAATCTAAACACAGGGAATTGATAGGAATGCCATACCAACAGCTGTCGTTTCTCAAGTCGTCGATGTTCCTTGCGCGTATCTGGGCCCAAGTAAGCTATTTCGATTTCTTAAGATCCTTAAAAGATGTAAGCTGTTTTGCCTATACGGCTTATGATTCCGTCCAAAAGGTGATCATTGTCTCCTTCCGTGGAACAGATGGCACTTATCAGTTGTTGGAAGAGTTTGAGAGCTTTCTAGAGTAAGTTCTTTGTTATACAAAACAAACTCAGTTAATAGGAAAAAGGAGCCCTTCTTCGGCAGTGGTCATGTCTACAAGTACTTCTATGACGCGTTCATGCTTCTCTGGCAGCAGGGACTAGAGGGCTCTGTCCGTAACCTGAAATACATGTACCCCAGCTACAATGTTTGGGTAAAAGCACTTTCCGCTGACAAAATATTGGCATCGTTTAGGTGATGGGCCATTCTCTCGGTGGAGCTTTGGCTTCGGTCTGTTCCAGTTTCATGCTAAAGCAGAGCTTGACTACACCCGACAAAACACGTCTCGTAACGTTCGGACAGCCGAGAACCGGAGACAAGGGCTTTGCCCAGTGGCACGACTCCACTTTTCTCTACTCGTACAGGGTCGTTCACCACAAAGACACTGTACCTCACATACCGCCAAGGGGAGGACCGGATGAAGTCTTTCATCACCGATTCGAGGTAGTTATGGCATTTTAAATATTAGAATGCAATTTAGATCTGGTACAATAACTCGATGGCTGTGGGAGATCCATACACCATGTGTGCCGAAGACGATGGTCTGTACTGCAGTAATAAACAGGTATGCTTTTATTTACTCAAAAATCAAATGTTTATAGATTGACTCGAGCCTAGCTGATCACGGAAGTTATTTTCGAAACAATATGTACGGCTGGGCTTCGCAAGGCTGTCATTTAGACCAATAAATAAATTTAATTTTTTGAAGGTGTCACTGCTGAGGCCGAGTTCATGGTCACGGGTTGACATTTTGAATCTCGTTGTTGCCGAAAACGTTTTCGAACTTTTCGCAGTCGATGTGCGCTCAGGTAATATACGACGACGAATGGTTCGAAGATGGGATAGAGAAGAACAGCCAGCATGGGAATATTGCCCATCCAGCTCATATCAAAAAGCATCGGTCCTATCATACACATAGCACAGGGGATGTGTAACAGTATGAGAGGAATAAAAGTCTGAAAGAATGTTTTTGTTTGTGTCCACATTCCAAAAAAAAACGGTCAGGGCTCCGCACCACCCCTCCCCCATGTCGTTGTTCAAATACTGTTGATTATCATTGTTTAAAGGTTGGTGTGCTATTTTCGACTCTCATGCTTACGAAGCTGTCTCTGGAACAGACATACTAACCTGTACGACGAGCATCTTAAACAGCACCCTGTGCATTTCTAAAGTGGCTGGACTCATTCGCGACATGGAAAGTTTCTGCAAACTATCAATAAAGGCAAACTAAGGACTCCTACAGCAGTTACGGTGCGATGTATCTTATACCCGCAAACGCAGATAACCGAGAAGAGGACTGTGTTGCAACCTAACAGACTGCATATTCCTGCGTAGCTGGTCCAAATGGGAGTCAGTTCTCCAGAATTAGTGGTTTTCTGAATTGGGCAGATCACAAAAATGTGTAAGTGTCTTACCATGTACAAAAACGATAAGCCATGAAGCTCTTGAGCTACAGTCAAGTTCCCAACAGCACTATAGACATCGAATTCTGTGCTCTCGAACATACTCCAGTTCAGATAGTTAATTGTACCGAAAACAATGTACGAAACAGCGGTGAACATCGTGATTTTTCGTACTGATAACAGACTCTTGTAGTCTTCCCTGAAATAGTCTGCGTTTTTGAAAGAACCGTTAAGCGGCGGGATTGCAGCTGCCTATCGGCGTTAAAAATTGAAAGTTGGTGAGTAGCGGTACTCCGGAAAGCCTATTTTGAATAAACAACCTGCAGAGCAAAATGTATCTGTAGACGAAGTGAACAGCTTCAAGGAAGATCTGAAGTCCGAACATGGTACAGATCCAGAAGATGGCATATTTGGCTGGAAGCGCTCCGAGCTGAGTTACTGGACCGGAAGAGTAGAGAACAATGAGGTGCTTCTGGTAGAAGAAACGCTAGTTATGTTTTATCAAAGCCTCAAGGAACAAAACATACGGGGTGTGAGACCGTGTCCACGATCATGTGGAGCATGTTCGTTGTGGAGAAAACTAGCATTATGATCTTGTACGAGCCGAGACTGTATTTGCACCAACAAATAGACAGAGGAATAGCCACCCAGTTGAGCAAACCAGCCAAGATACACCCAGCCACAACTAGGTAGCCGTATTCCTGTACGAGAAGCATTGGTGGAACTGATGATCAGTTATTCCATTAGACGTGCGAAAAAGAGAGTGAGTAAGACGACAGACGTTGCACTCCTAGCTACTTACAGCAACCGAGAAAGAAGTCGAATGATGTTCGCTCTCGTTATTCTTTTGAGATGAGTCTAGCTTTTCTTGGGGGCTGAAAAGATAATTTGAAGAGTCAAACAGGCTGACATGAATAACCTGGAAGGTTAGGGGTTAAGGTTACCGTGGATGTTGTGTACGAAAGCCTGGAAAGTCCTATTTCCGTGTACAAAAGAGAGGTCAAGCTGTAATGAAGTTGAATACAAACGAGATCTAGTTTAGCCTGAGACATAGATCTGAGTGAAAAGGGAACAACAGAACTGAAACCAGCTGAACATTTAAAGTTTCTCACGCTTGCTTTACCTTGTGAGTACTGTTAGTGGGAAATAAAAACAAGAAAGGGTGAGAAGCGGAGAACGTTCAGCGAACGACAGACGATAGAGGAAAAATCTTCCCGACAAAGCTACTACAGTGGTCAAACCCTTGCTAATCACTTTATTGTATCATATGGAACTTAAAGTTGTGTCTGCCATGAAAATTTGCATTTTTCTGCCAGCGAAGTTTATTTCGTGGAGAGCGAACGCCTAAATCTAACACTTTTCGCCACAACTCTCTCCTACCTGTCTTCCGTTGACACTTCTATGTTGTAGAATAATTCTTTTGACAAAGGGCGCAATCTCGACATCAGTGAGCTTCTCGACCTCTTGCAGCGTGAACCAGCGGGCTTCTTCCGTCTCATGGGGACATATTTTAATCTCGCTGTTCTTTGGATCCTTTAGCGACATTGACACAACGAAATAAATGTCTCCAACGCCGGGAAACTGCGAGGTCGGAGATTGTCTGTGATTTTGAAAGGTTCTTTCCTTACTCAATAGTGTCAACAAAAGCTTGACGACAACGGTTCAAAAGGCAATCAATGCGGGTACGCACCGGACATTAGACAAGATTCCAGCCTGTGCACTTTACCTAAAAAGAAGGACCTTCTCTCCGACGGCATGAACTCCAGTTTCTTCTCTGACCTCTCTTGCCGCCGTTTCAAAAATCTGTTCGCCAGGATCTGACAGCCCGCCCGGGAATTTCCAGCCTCTGTAGCCGCTGAACTTAATTTTATTCGTTTTCTTTGATTCGAAGCCTACTGTTTTCCTTTCTCTCTCATCATCAATATTCTTCCTTCCGGGTCCTGTACAACTCCACCTACTCCAATGTGGGTGTGGGCATAGAGCGGCAGGGTGTTGAGTCCTTCCGGCAGCCATTTGGTCATCATCAGGAAGTCTTTTTGCGCATGGTGATATTGAAATCCGTACCGGACAAGAATTGGTACAAATTCCGAGTCCTAAAACGTTTCTTAATCGGTTAACTTGTCGCATTTACCTGAAGAGGAACCTTGACCCAAACTCCGCGAGTCTCCTTCTCCGCCCAATGTAGAAGGGATTCTTGCAAGGATTCTTCAAAAGTTTTACGGCAATCTTCCGGTAGTTTTATAGTCTCTACCGTGACTCCTCCAAAAACGTCTTTTTTAGACGTGAATATCATTGCAAGTCTGTAATAAAGCTTTCTTCAAAAACGTTTTTTCAACATCTATTTTAAATTGTCCTCGCGTCTCTGTCTGTCTGTCTGTCTGTCTGTCTGTCTGAAGCCCTAATTGCCAATTAGTGTGCACTATTTTGTGCGCACACTAATTGTTTGCAAGTCAAGCCAAATCGAGTCAGTTTGGGAGATAGCTTCGTTGGGAGGACGTTGCTCCTGTCACGGCACCTTGATTAGATTGAATGCGGACAGGTTGAAGTGGGAGGAAAGGGTCACGACAGTTGGACAGAAGGAATTAGAAAACGAGCAGTTTTGGAAGAATCGGATTATTACTGGCATTAAACCCCAAGGAGCAATAGCATTACTTGGACAGGCAGTTGGGTCGAGAAATCGGAAAAATGGGTTCAAAGAGTGAAAGGGAAGTGGGTTTGAGGGATAGAAAGTGGGGTCAAAGAGTGGAAAGTGAGTTTCACTTATTAGAAATGACATCAGCAATCGTTTTTGCTGGGGAAAGGGCAAGGTAGATATGCCTCAAGGGGCCCAACAAGTTAGGCTAATTAGTATGCACTACTTTGTGCGCACACTAATTGTTGGCAAGTCAAGCCAAATCGAGTCAGTTTGGGAGATAGCTTCGTTGCGGAAACGTTGTTCCTGTCATGGTACCTCGATTGGAGGGAATACGGACAGGTTGAAGTGGGAGGAAAGGAACACGACAGTTGGACAGAAGGAAGTAGGAATCGAGCAGTTTTGAAAGAATCGGATTATTACAGAGCCCCGAAGGGGCGTAGCCTAACTTGTCTATTTTAAATTGTCCTCGCGTCTCTGTCTGTCTGTCTGTCTGTCTGAAGCCCTAATTGACAATTAGTGTGCACTATTTTGTGCGCACACTAATTGTTTGCAAGTCAAGCCAAATCGAGTCAGTTTGGGAGATAGCTTCGTTGAGAGGACGTTGCTCCTGTCACGGTACCTCGATTGGAGGGAATGCGGACAGATTGAAGTGTGAGGAAAGGGTCACGACAATTGGACAGAAGGAAGTAGAATTTTAGCAGTTTTGGAAGGAATGAAGCTTTATTTTGAGCCCCAAGGGGCGTTAGCATTACTTGGACAGGGAGCTTGGTTGAGGAATGGGAAATGGGTTCAAAGAGTGAAAGGGAAGTGGGTTTGAGGGATAGAAAGTGGGGTCAAAGAGTGGACAGTGAGTTTCACTTATTAGAAATGACATCAGCAATCGTTTTTGCTGGGGAAAGGACAAGGTAGATATGCCTCAAGGGGCTCAACAAGTTAGGCTACCGCCCCGAAGGGGCGGCAGCCTAGCTTGTTATATAGAACTTGAAACTAACTGTCTCAATTGAGGACGCGTATTGTTTTGAAAGAAACAAAATTTTGTTGGACGAATATAAGAAGCAATTTTGAAGAAGAAGATGCAAAACCTAGGAAACCGGTGCAATGCGTTGAATGTTCGTTGGCAGTAGGGCACCGATACCGCGGGAACGAGTGATAAGAAGGTACTGGATGCGTATGGGAGGAGATTACAGTAGGTAAACTACGTGGCAATACTCTACTACTAAAGTGCAATGATGTCTGTCTGTCCGTACGTCACCACGAGGCAAAAAATTCAAGACATGTCAAAAATTTAGTTGAAGAGAAAATTTGGAACTTCAGCTTTTGGGGGAGTGGCGCACCCACCTCTTTTCAATACAAAAACCAAACAAATGGACGGCTGGTTTGTGGCTATTTTGCCGTTCAAACCTCACATTGTATCTCTTGTCACACGACTAAATAGTCGGCGAATCAGTACTGAGTTCAATGTCGCCTGAGCAACGAATAGACCAATAGAATATTCTCTTGTTCCTACAATAGCCCCCTCACCGTTTCACTGCCTGTTCCGAATGTAACAGCTGTCCAGAGTCCTGAGCCTTTTTAGGGGACTAATTACCGTGGCTCTGTTGCTAATCCACGCAGCAATTAGGCCCCCGTGTGGGTTCTTCTATCCACCCCTCTTGTTGCCTCCTCTCCCAGGAGAGAACAGCCTAGCCTCCGATGGCATCTCTATTGGTCAAAATGGGCGCTGAGTGCGGCTGTCCATCTATTGGGGCTCTTGCCTTAGGAAGGGAGTGATTCTAACCTTCTCCCTCTCCAACATAATGGACTACTTCATTACATTTGCATGCCTCGGCTGCTGTCTCTGGAAGACCATATGACACGCACATTAGCCTTACACCGCCCCCGGCTCAGCTCAATCCATCAGTCTTTCATTCTTTTTGTCAGTGTCTCACTTGATCCTATTTCTCAGACTACTCGAATTTCACGGTCAACACAGGTCGTCGGCCTCCGAGCTCCTCTAAAAGGGTCGAGCCATTTTGCATAATTGATTGTCCAGGCGAGTGCCACTTGTTTTCTATGCACTCCAAGCGTATGACCATCTTAGTTTACGAATTTTCTGACTGCAATTACGCGAAGAAAGTGTCATTTTACTTGAGCCCAAGTGTAAAATTCGCATCTTCTCTCGTGGAACCCCTCCCTCGCAGCTGTCGTAATCAATCTTGTTAGCTAATCCTGGCCGCAGTCAAGAATAAATATCGGGCGATATTTATACCAGACAGTTCTCCAACAAGAATAAAAAGAGTTTATAGGTCTAGAGAATGCATAGACCCTAGACTCTCGGCTGACACCTCGGGCGATCGATGCTTGGCCCGTATTTCCGCTCGACTGGCCGTAGTGAGCATCTATTAGTTACTCAGCTTAATTTTGTCTTGAGAAAGCTGTTTGAACCCCGAGGGGTCGCAGGGAGCAGCTTGTTTGGCGTATTCATGACTACTTGTCGGAAATCTCGTTTGGGGTCCCCGGGTTCATTGCCCACTCTCTTTCCTCCTCTGCCAAACTCTGTTCGTTTATCTCTCAGCCGGCCAACGAGCCGGCAGAAAGTCTTTTGTCTGGCCAGCCTACGTCGGATAGATCTTGACAGCCTCATATCGCTACGGAATTGCCACTAGATGCCCCTCTCGTGAGAATTTCATTTTGTGCTTAGCTTGTTCCGCATGCTAGTCCTCTTTTTTTTTAAAGAAGCAGTTTTTATTTCCCAATGATTTTACGATAACTCATTAAGCTAAGGAATGTCACTTCGGGATCAATTTTTTTGCGGGAGTTTTACGGGACAGTTCTATTTTCCAGAGGAAAAACATCTCACGAACTCGAGATGGTTTTGTTGTTTTTGCATCCATTTCGTCTTTCCGTTCCCATTCTCAGTAATTATTATTTTTTAGTGTACAGAATACGGCCGTGGTTGTTCTTTTTTTGGCTGGCGTGGGCCGGCGACCTTGTCGTCTCTCGCGACCGTCCACGACCTGCCTACACACAGGAAGTAAATTACTCAAGATTTATCTCGAACCCGAAATCTTTCCAGGACCCCAGTTCTCAGTACGTCTGTAGGGGATCGCTGGCAGATCATGCTGCCTGCCAATGCAAGGAGGACACCGGGGAGCTGTCCTGCATAAATGCTCAATTTGTGGACACGGACATTTTCTTGAATGTCAATAACCATTACAAGTGAGTAGGTGCGGGACATTTCCGGCCACCCATACATATTGACCGCTATTATTAATTTCAAGCAATTACGCGAGAGAGCCTTCCAATAGACTGCTCTCGTTTACATGACAGCCCCGGCTGTCCCCCTCGAGGGCCATGAATTGGCCAGCTTGCTTCTAAAGACAGGAAGAACAGATTGACAGCACTCTGGAGAGTAAAATACCCAACTCTTTCAGATCCCTCGAAAAAGTCACGTTTCATGGAAATAACTTTCAAGATCTTCCGGCAACCTCACTTTTTGGAGGGGTCTCTCACAGCCGATTGTGGGTTCTCAACATTTCTGCTAACTACATAGGTATTTTTGTGAATGATTGTAGGAAAAGATAAAGTTCAGTGAATCTCAATCCGAATGCACTGAAAGGTCTTCCGAACCTGCGTATCCTCGACCTGTCCAACAATGAGATAGTCTTGAAGCAAACCGATGTGGACTTTCTGACCCATACTCCACATTTGACAGAGGTACGATTTCGCTGTATTTTCTTATATAAATTATTAGTTGTATCTTCGAAGAGCCTTCACGCAAACTCTCAACCGTACCATCCAATTCAATTTGATGATGAAGATGTTTCAGCGAGCAAATCTAGAAAATCTACAGGTTTCCAGTCTGAGTCATGAACCAATCTTTCTATTTTAGGTGCTTGACCTATCCTACAACTTCCTGTCAACGATTCCCTATGACTTGCCGTGTCCGTTTCCGTCTTTAACAAGATTCGATCTTCGACAAAACTTTATGAAGACCTTGCATGTCAATAGAACCTGCCTGGCCAATGTTAACAGTCTGGATCTGAGCAGGAATCAGTTCTTCACTTTGACTCCCTCCTTCCGAGAGCTTGCTTCAACGCTGAAGGAAAATTCGCTGGTCTTGAGGAATCCTTACCATTGTGACTGTCAGAGCAAGGACTACGTGACCTGGATCCGAACCACCAATGTGGTGAGTCTCTTACACTTTACTTAATTACCAGTGCTTTCAAGATTCGAGACCGAAACTCATTGGTTTGTGACAGAGCAAGTCCGCTGAACTATGTTGGGGCTCGTCTGGTGGAGGTCCCTCTTCACAAGTTGGACTGTTGGGTCAATCTGATGGCTATGTCCTCATTCTCACTCCTGCCATCGCTCCTCATTTTCCTCCCAACACTATTTTTGTAGCTCTTGACTTGCCTTTTACCACTAGGGTCCAAATAGTTGAAATGTCCGGGTAAGTTCTCCAGACGGAACTCACATTCTCATACACAATGATTCCTTCACTCAAGCTTTTTGGCATAATATTGGACACAGTTATATTTCAAAAATAAGACAATTCTCGCCCGTAGTGTTGTTCTTCTGGTGACAAAAGCCGTTAGAGTATGTTTCGAATAGAAAGGTGTCAAGGCTGCAAACCACACCGAGGTCTTCTCGATCCATGTAGGTGAGAAAGGAATGTATTTTGTGCATTGACTTAGATGGACTGCCGACCATCCCCTAAACTTTTGTGATTAATAAAAAAGGGCTGAGGTACATCGTCGATAGCTTTCTGGAGAAAATTCATCGGACAACTGCTCCCTTCTTCTCCAACCGACCGTTTCTCTCGTTTCACCCGGCGATTCAAAGCCCTTCTTCTCCTGAAAAGTGATATCCTACCTTTACAATTGGCAAAAGGCGTCGGTCTGCGACACATGTCAACTCTTATCTGGGAAAACACTTGACAGTTTCTGTAGCCTTTCAAGTGTTATCCTAGATTAGAGTTGACAAGTCAAGTCAGTTCATGATATTAAATGAGAATTGACAGTGTGAGTCGCTCCGCCGAAGCGTATGAGACTGGTCTCTAACTCAAGTCCAGTCAGCCAGCGAAAAACAATCATTTAGCTTCTGGGACTTGTCGCCACAAAAAACGTGCCGGTGCTGAGTGTACTCTGCCAAGTTTTTCAGTCACTCTTCGAACAGACTGCAAAAAGAAATACCAATTGTTAGTTCTCGGTTGGAGCGGATCGGACATCTGGAACTGTGTAGACTCGTGGCTTGCCCCACATCCGTTGCCGTTCAACCCACCGCCTATACAACATTGCTTAAAAACAGTTTAAGAAAACGAATATTGTGTTCTAACCGATTCGGTATCTAAAAATAGTGAAAGGAGAGTGAGTAAGGCGACGAGACGCATTGTGGTTTTGGAGCGAAAGTGCGCTTGGTAATTACACGTCCGGGAATCTCGACCTACTCGCAAAAGTAATTTATTCCGGAAACGAGTCAATAGTTCCTAATAAGAATATCGTAAGTCAATTGGCCGTTCATGTTGGCTGAGCCGTTAACAGTAAAATACGCGTACATCTGGTTGATAAAGAAGGTCGCCTCCTAAATTAAGACCTGTCAATAAATGTAACATTGACCTCAAACCTTTAGCATTCTGAGCATTCCCAGCATTTCTCCAACTCGTTCCGTGTGAGCGGACAAAGTAATGCGAGGGTTCCTCTCGAAGATATAACTGCTTAGAATTTGGCAGTACTTGGACCTTGCCTGGTTGATAATACACAAACCGTTTTCGGATATTCCCAAAGCTGGGAAATTGAATTTTCTTTTCTCGGGTAGACAACTCACGAGGAGAAAACAGAACAATAAACTTGAGAACAACAACCTCCCCAGCCGTAATTTCGAGTCGTTGCATGCTGCTCAGGAAGTAGTCGTGGTAACCAGTTAGATTGACTATCATGTTGTCGATCCTTAAATTGTCCCGGGTGATTGACCGAGAAGAATTCTCACCTCGCCTGATCTGCCGCTTTTAGATGAAACCGGGAACTTCGTGCCTTCAATTTGCTGCTGCTAAACTTGGCCTGCCACATTTCAAAGAGAGAGCCGAGAAAGCAGACATCCATTTGATTGTATTGGACTAGCTTCATCTGTAGTGAGATATTATAAGCGTGGAGGTGGATACATGGTGCAATTGAACCCGCAATGAATTTTCCTCAAAAACTAAAGTAAGACAAGAATACCTTGTCCTGCTCTACTAAGCTGTGTAATTCCGAAGCAGCTGTCAAAAAGTCTGCATAGTGGGTGACGGATCGACAGTAGGTGTGCATAAAACTGTATTCTGCATCAGGCTCCGGCGTCCATCGATCAAAAGTTATCTGCAAGAGTTTTCCCAAAAAGTTCGCCTCTCTTACAGCTGCTCTCGAACAACAAATTTGAGAGTTGAGGAGGACATCAGCAAGAGAAACATTCAGATTAGCATATACGTCCACCGGATCCACACCGTCGGGATTGTTGATGAACTTCTGAAGGGCCAGCAGACAATTGACATAGTCTGTAGTATTTTGAAGACAGCCCAGTGTTTTCAAGTACATAAACCCTGCGGAGACGCTCGTATTCACTCCTCTCTAAGTTAACTTTCTGGTCTTGGAAAACAATATCTACCGGAAAGTATGTATTGGCTTCGACTAGATGTGGAAGTGTGTCGTGTGTGAGAGAAACGTCCCAACAATCAGGTTTGTAGTCCCAACAGTTCTGCTAAACTCATACTTTATACAGTGACCATCGAACAACAGTTTAGAGACTGACTACGTCAGGCCCCTGTTCAACGCTGTCGGTGTCCCGTACCGAAAAAGGGCATCATCATAATTTTGATGACTTAACAGATAAGCATTTGACTCACATCGTATTTGCAGACTGTTGTTATCGGGTCTCCATACGTTACAGACGGGCACTCTCTATTTGTTACAGTTATCGTCTTCTCTTCAATTTTGACCACAATTTCATCTCGATCTCTTTTCGTGTATTTTTGCTTTCCCACCTCTAAAATAAGTCTCAATTTGAACAAAGAAATAGTTAACCTGAAGGCTTCATGTTGGCCTCGAGGCATTTACTGTAACGACAAGCCTGGCAGTTATCGAGGGCTCCAGGCAAGATAATACATGAGCTATTTCTTCGACACACCGCCTTTTTGGTACGTTTAGTTTGACGAAGGAAAAACACGCGGCAACATCTGGAAATGATCTCTGGCGTGAGAACGAATGAAAGAACTCACGAGCAAACGTTTCCCCCATAGTGCAGACCAGCTTTTTCAGAACCGCAGACTCTACAGTTCAATCCATACAAAGTTGTTGCTAGCATAAGAAGTCTGGAAGTCTGGCATTAAGGAAAGTTCAAGAAAATCCCTCTTTCTGAGAAAAGGTTATGACGATGTAACCAGACTAATTGAATCAATGTCAGCACCTAGCGACGCGGATTATGCCCGAGTAGTGTGAAAACATACTCAAATGTGCATCTGTTGCTGAGAATGAGAACGGATCACCAAATGCCGGATTCGATGATGTTTTAGAGGTTAGATGTTCAGAAATCAAAAATGAAAGAGGAGGTAGGGATCAATCTTGTAAGAAGGAAGTCCTCTAATGAGAAAGAGTTCTTGTCTCTGCGAAGGACTCATTGAAATGACTCAATGTACGGTGATTCGTATTCAGTGAAATTTGTTACGGAATGTGCGGAAAGGTTTCTTATGCAAAGATTTAATCGTTGCGGGACCAAATAACACGAACAGAACGGGAGAGTAGCCAATATACAGACAGAAAATTCTCAAATCTGACTGGCGCTACGAATTTAGTATGAGCAACTTAGCCCTGCTATCAATACAAAACACGCATGTTTGTCTAGGTGGGTCTCACAATTAGGTTTTTACACACAAATCTTGTGACGAGGAACATAGATCATTAGCAATTAATTTTTTTTAATTATTAAATTGTAAGAATTAAATTGTGTTAATTCTCAAGCAGCGGGCAAACAATCTCTTCATCTGCCTTCTAATAGTATGTTCTTCTTACACGTCAGAGATTAGAACGCACAACTCTGCCATTTCATCAGCCTAGCCTGATATTTGCCTCCCTCCTTCCTTTTCGAAATGAACTGCCAAGTTTGTGGAAATATTGGAGCACGATTGCATTATCGAGGAAAACTGTGCGGGTATGTTCAGCTTTTTCGAAAACATGAAATGTTCAGTCGGTGCCGGGTTTTTTTCATACGATGCGCCAAAGCACGGCCTCTCACGTGTATTGGCAACCAGAACTGCCTAATCACCACAGCTAAAAGGAAAAATTGTGCCTATTGTCGGTTCCAAAAATGCCAAGATTTGAACATGGATCTTAACAGTGAGTTCACGAGAAATGGAATATAAAGCCACTACAGCGGTTGGGAAGCAGAAGTCATACAAGACCGGTATTTTCTTCTTCCAACTTGGATTTATTCGATTTTTCATGGTTTGTTTTCCATTACGGAAGTTGTCGTTCAGTAAACTCAATCATATCCAAAATTTGCGTGAGTGCTGTCACGATTGTTTATAGCAAAAGATATAAGGAAGAACTCTTCTACTTTAACGCTAGACGACAAAAGTTACTGTTATAGAAAGTACATCACCGTGTTCTGCTTGGAAAAGACCCTGTGATCGTTCCTGCCGCTCTTCAAACTATCGTCATGCTTCATAAGTATGATTCGTCTTTGGGAAAACTCTCTTTAGAAAATCACTAAACGAATGCGGTCCTAGTCCGAGTCTTATTCCTGCCAACATGGACATTCCACTTCTCGAACTGTTGAAGGAACCGACTTTGTGCACTTCGCGAGATTCAGTTAGACTTTATTTGGATAATAATTTTTTCGGATAAAGGCTTGTTTTGACGATCCTTCTGACACAAAGGCCGATATCCAATATGATCTCCGGAGGACGGTAGGTCGTTGGATCGTCTCGTTAGCTGATTTTCTCAAAACAACTTACTTCTTTGATCAACTCTGCCCCGGCGATAAGGTACATCTATATGCTTTCCGATCATCCTTTTAGGAGGTTTTATGTCAACACGTTTCGACTACTTTCTTTGTATTGACAAGACTCGAAAGTCAAATGAAGAAAAGAAGTTCGATCAAGGACCTGGATACTCACATCAAACGGTTTCCGAGCACCGCGACTACACTTAGCTTGCCGTATGTTCTAAGAATACGTTGCGCAAACTTGTGATGAATGGCATACTTTGATTTTCTACGTTAACAAGAATATCGGCTGTAATACAAATTTTTTCTTTTGCAAAAAATCATTTTCGCTGTTCAGAAAATAGGGAAAACAAATTGGATGCACCTGCCGTTTGAAAGTTATTCCATTTTTATAGATTGACACAATTTGTGGCCTTCTTGAACAACTTTATCACCAACCAAATAGACCCTCTTCGAAAGGAATTGGGCATTGGTGAATTCGAGATCAGTTCGCTCAAAGTCATCTTCATGTTTCCAACACGTACGTTTTTTCAATACCATGTATTTTTTAAAAATTAATTTCAGTTCCCAATCTCTCAGAAGACGGCAAACAAAAGACTACATTGGCAAGAGAATTCTTCACGAAGCAGTTGGCTGATTTTATCGCGGAAACATTGCCAGAACAGAGTCAATCAAAGCAACTGTATAGACTGAAAGCACTTTTGGATTTGGGCCAACTTACAAGAGATGCCAGTCGTCTTGTTGCTACTACTTTTGCTGAAATTGTATCAAGAAACTACGGTCAAATGCTGGGAAGAATGCCTTACGACCTCTTTTTGAAGCATCATCCAGAATTGTAGAACACAGAAAACTTTATTTTCTTGTTAGTCTGGAAGAAGTATAAAGTATTCCTTCTCAGGCTCCGGACGTAAGAGGAAAACAATTAGTGTAATTAACAAATTAGCTACAAAGAGCACTACGAAAACAATTACGTCTACGGCTCCGTCAGAGAGGATATTTCGTCGAAAACAGATCTTCTTCAGTTTACGTACCGGCTCGCCAATCAGAGTAGCGAAAACGCAGACGATCATCTGAATGAGAAGCCAAATTGCTGAAAAGAAATAGTGGAGTTAAGCCGATGACGAAGCTATACCGAGTACGGGCATGCGAGAAGATCTTGGGACTTGGAGAACAATCACTGAGAGAAGGAACGTCAGGCCGAGTAGACCATTTATGCCCATTGAATACTGAAAACATGGATTCTTTCTGTTTTACTCGTCTAGAATCTGTTGTACATGCTATTCTGGCAATGCTTTGACCACAGTAGCTAGAACCGTCACTTCAGCCCGAGTGAAGTTTCGGTAAATGCGCGTCAGAAGTTTGAAAACTACTTCAGTAATAAAAACAAACACAAACCTTGCCGCCTCGGTCAAAGTCCAAAGGTAGGGTCAACGCCATCAGACACAATGAGGAAATAATCATTGTTGGTAGAATGAGCATTACCACGTAAAAAGTGGAATGTCTGTCCAGAATAAACTGGAGACTGATCAAAGAGTTTCCGGGAAGCACCGCATTATCGTCAGCTTGCAAATTCCACTCGGGAGAACCCTGAGAAATTTAAAGCAAACAAGCCTTACTTACAGTCAGTTTAAAATCTGATCCGTTAATTGTGTTGAGGGTAATTTGACCAGCTGTTCCGGACAAACTAACATAGAAAGTGAGTCCACAGTACTGTTTGTCGAAAGGGAAGGCGGCAATGTTGAACTTGCAGACGGTATCGAAACGAGCTTTCATCAGAAGGAAGACGGTTCCATTAGGATCTATCTAAAGAGCTCCACCGTCTGTGTCTTTCACAATCATGGATGCGGCGAGTTTTGACGCCCACAGCTAAAGGCCGGTGCGCATCTTTGGTGGCTTTCAGGAATGTTTGATCACCCTTACGCACTATAAACACATACCATGACTTCGTTGCTTTCCGTATCTCTGTCCATTTTGTGCACATCAATACTGAAAACATGGGTTTTTTATATTTTACTTCTCGTACCAGTTAAAGCAATCAATAGTCGGCAACCAAATTGCCGAAGAAGGTACTATTGCTTGATCGATTCCAAGAACATCGGAATCGAACTTTAACCGCTTGTCTCTCCAGGTCTAAACGCTTTCTCTGACTGATAGTTAACTTACGTAAACAACAGTGACAATATAGCTGACCAGTTGCTGTATTTCGATCTAAACAATAGGTTCCGTGATCGAGAAAACGTACAACATTTATTAAAGTGACAAACTGTAGCTCAATCAAGGCTTCAATTGGAACATGGAAGACGTCAAAAGGGGAATCGTGCTTATTGTAAGCTAGTGTGATGTTCTCAAGGACAACTTCCCGATATGTTGGAAACATTTCTTCTGAATTGGAAAGAGCGAAACAGAACAGAAGCAGCATCAACCTGAAGAGACAGCTCGGGTTTCCATTGAACAAACACTTCCAACATTAAATTCCGGTTTTAGTAGAGCAGGAAAACAATACCAGATCAGCGCATGAAACATATTCTACAACCAGGTAAATATCAGGTTGGCCCTTCGCACTTGTTTGCCTTTCCAAGTCGCCTGTCCCGTCGGCCTAATTTAATTACTCAGGTTCAAATTGCAACCTGAGCAGCATCCCACTGCTGCTATGAACAACACTGTGGGATTATTCAAATTCTCTTTACATGTCTTTTAAAACGAAAGATCACCAGCGAAATAGATGTTAGCATAACCTCAATGTTCTGTTGATAACAAGTTATTCGTGGTGAGAAAAGTAGCGATCATTTCAAAACCTGGGAGCGTTTCATTTGTTTATAACCATGAAATGTGTATTTTACAAAATCAGATATAAGTAAAAATATAGTTTGGTAATGAAAGATAAAACAAGTTTCGATACAATGGTTAACATCCACATGACCTTTTATTCCGTCCGATTGACCTTTAGCTACTGAGCAAAACACGTAAATACAGCAAATGCTTAAAACTATGCCGATGCCGGCCATAACTACACCAAACCAGATCCATGCTTCTGCCGACCTAGAGAAACAACCTTTCATTTCATACGGAAAGTTTGAAGTTGTCCCATTGTAGACTGGATACTTTTTGACCAATATACCCTGAAGATCTATCAAAAAACTTATGTGCTCTCGCTACCAGCCAATAATTGACATCGATATTACAGAGGTGATGATTGTGACAGTAACAAACAACTTCTGAGTTTGGACAGCAACCGACATAACATTCCTAAATGAGTCGATAGTTGAAACTTCTAGGACACTCACCTCCCAGCTCTTGTTGCCGGTCTGAACCACGGGTCCCATGCTGACCGTAAGAGCAGATACTCCAGTGATGTTGAAACGGATCAAACAACCGTACTCGCTGTCTACAGTTCCCTTTGACAGACAGTGCTTTTGAACGTTAAAGAACTTACAATAGCATCTTCTGGCGGGACATTGTCATTGTTGATGTTGTCAGTGTAAGCACATTTCTGTGTGACACAGATGGAGATGGTGTTTTCTACGACCAAGGCTAGCAAGAAGAAACGAAGGCAGGTGTGCATCATCAAAATGAGAAGAAAGAGGACGGCTCCGCACAGTCATCACTTTGGACACCCTCATCGATCAGCTGATAGCATTCATTTTTGAAAACATGCTTTTCTTCCCCCCCTTTCTTCTGTTTGATAACCAAATCTGTCCTTTGTCAAGTTTTTTAAAGTAGACGAGCCGTCAATGACGACTTCGCTGTCCCTTAGTCTTGACTTAGCATTGACAACAAACGGCTGCTCCGCTTCTCCTTTAGCCTAAGTTCCCAAGTTTCTCCAAAAGCTGACTTCTATTGGGTTGGCATAAAAGTCTTTTCGCTTTTTGTAAACATGTCCTTTGTCTTGTTTGCAACAATGACAGAGCTGTTGATATAGCACCTCGTGTAGCTCACTCAGTCCTCTATAACCACCATGCAAGACATCACTTCTTTTCTTCTTGTTCTCTATTCTCTGTTCGTCTTGATCCGGACTATTGATGACCGGCCACCCGACCTGCGACATGAGTTCCTCAAAGGCACGAATGGAGCCCAAACGGCGGCTGATATCAACGATGTTTATGGCCAAGGGACGACGTCCACGAGGGTATGCCAGTCGTGGCTCTATCGCTTTCGGTCTGGGGACAAAAGTGTCGAAGATGAGCCAAGATGAGAGGAAATCCTTTTTACCACGCCTGGTGACGGGGGATGAGAAGTGGGTAACGTAGGTAAACTTCCAAAGGAAGCGTCAATGAGTGGGTCCAGGGCAGGCACCAAGTCCTGATGTGAAACACTCATTAAAGAAGATTATGCTCTGTGTTTTCTGGGATATCGAAGGAGTGGTGCACTGGGAACTGCTGAATGCTGGAACTGTCCTTACGGCCGCCATATACAGCCAGCAACTTGAAAAGGTTGCCGTTGCACTTCGTCAGAAACGACCTCTGAAGTCGAAGGTCATCCTGCAGATGGACACCGCGGGCCCCCATGTTGCAAAACTCACTCGCTCCAAGATCCACGACCAGGGTTGGGAAATTTTACCCCATCCTCCTTATAGCCTGGACCTTGCCCCTTCCGACTATTATCTGTTCCAAACTGTCAACAACGAGATTGGAGGAAAACAGTTCGATTCCGACGGCGCTCACAAAACCTTGTTGACAAACTTCTTCGCGTCGAAACCCAAGGTGTTCTACGAGTGTGGCATCCGTAAGCTACCCGTGAAATGGGTAGACGTGGTACATTATAATGGTGATTACAACGAATGAAAAAGTTGTTTGGAAGACAATCAATTTTTGCATTTGAAAAAGCGAAAAGACTTAGCTGCCAACCCAATAAGTTTAATCCTTGACATGACTTGCCGACTTTTTTCTCGCGATAACGCACGGACGGACACCATTGCACTTTAGTAGTAGAGAGAAGATCGCTCAATATAAGAAAAATATAGAAGGAAATGCACAGTATTTTGAAGTGAACGAGACAAGAGTATCCTAGTAAATTGGGGCGTAAACTGGAAAAGTGAGCCTATTCAGGCCCTGTCTGTAGAAGCTTATACAGTTGTTAAGAGAAACCCTGACTTTTTCAAGGTTTTTAAGTCGCAAAAGCGCGATAGTCGTTTATCCGCTTTATCTTGTCGCTATCTGTCAAGACCTGTAAACTTTTGTCAATACTAAGTATAGCATACTAAGAACGGCCACATGCTTTGATCAACAAATGTACAATTTATTAAGGTCACGTTTTTGTTTAGTCCACATAGATGTCGGCTGGACGCCAGAACACAAGATTCCTCTTGTCGTACTGGCTTTCAGCCCTTGGAAGATGCTGATAGAGACCATACATTCGCTTTGCCTAAAAAATGAACTTTAATATCTTTAGAAAGAATGATTTACGGGAGTCGCGATTGGAAGATTATTCCAAATACCGTGGATTGGAGAGCAGGAGCCGGCAATGAAAAGGCAGCAGAAGAGAACTGAAAGCTGATCTCAGAAACCTTTCCGTTAAAATTATTTTTAATGACGGGGGTCGCGTACTTGTACAACGTTTATTTAATCTCGAGCTCCAACTTCCCCGCAATAATTCGATTCGAAAATTCTTCCGCTATCGTTATCTTGATCTCTGTGCTTGGAACAAATGTTCGAGTCCACACATTGCTTAAAAAGTAGACATGCTTTTGAAATTCGACACTGTGACATCACATAAAAGGGGCATTCGGACACCTTTTTGCAAGTCAGGCAGAAGGACGTGTACGAGAGATTTCATAAAGGCATAGTTTCTAACCGGGAAGCCAAGTTCTGTACGGATTTGGTCAATAGGATTATTTCACGGTTTGTCAGAGAGCTTCTAAACGGTGAATTCTGCTCAATGGCTTCTCTGAACCTAATCGCATCCGAATGAACAGTCGGATGCTCGTGACACGCTAATGATGTAAAGCGACATGTGACGTTCTATTCTTTCCAAGCAGATCTGTAAATCGGCAGAACTTGTTAGATGCCTTGTTAAGACAATTAACAATTACTCAAATCCTGTTTGAACGTCCAAAAGTACAGCAGTACTTTTATGAGAACGTGTTTTCCCAGAAATACAAAAATTCGATCGGAGACGGACTGGGGCTTAAAACAGAAACTTGACAGTTTAGCTCTTCTAGTATATTCTGACCCGGCTCAACCCAATTAGCCATATTGCACATTAGTTTGCAAGCAGCTATTTATAAACTATGAAGTACATATACTAATAAACGAGTTCCTATGTGTTCTCCCCACAATACCAGTAAGATGGCACAATGTTTGACTTGTTGCTCAGCTTACAACCTATAGAAGTGAACGTTACAAGGTAACAACTACTGTGGAAACTGAAACCACGACGCTGATAACTCTTACCTAGCAAAGAAGCACGCATGGAGTTACAGACGATAGTGAATCGTGAATTCAATCAGACCCCGCCTTGATGTCTTGATGAAGTCCCGCCCCAGAGTTGGAAGCGTGAGCAGGCAGCCGAAATCGGGGATGAGACCTACATTAAGATGATTGGGTACGGGTGGAATTACAGCAGACCTATAAACAACAAAATAGATGTATCATGTTTTTCACACATTGTATAAGATCAGGTTAGAAGTAAAAGATTATGGAGGTATCTTATCAGCGAGTTTTCGAGTTTATCTTAGAGTGTCATGTAGAGAATCTTTTATCCAAGCTTTTCTGATCATCTTCGTTGATCAGTCGTTGACTACATGGAACACGCCATGCGGTTTAATTGTGTTAGCCAAGTGTATAAATCGAATGAAAATCAGACGACATCATTGTACCCAAAGTAGCAAAGAGTACTCTGACTCAACTAATAGGAAGTGTTGTCACTTCGATTACCTTTCAGTATAACAAAACGACCAGTTGCTTTCAATGATAACATGCTACCTCACATGTTTTATCAGCGCTAATAAGTCTAAAATTGTAGCCAATTACCAAAGGGAGCGTACACGCGATACCTAGAATTGGTGAACTACAACGATCTTGCGTAGTGGGCCAGCAAGAACTATGGAAATATATGATATTTTCGATCTTCCACCTTTGCTTTCGGCTACTGAGCCCAAGCGCTCAAAATCGCTGGCCAGAAATTGGTAAATTTTGATGTTTTGAGCTTTACTTGCATTTTCTCAGCTCATTTTCATTTCATTCATGTCTTTCCTGTATGTCATCGGTACACATCATTGTAAGGTAAATTTTTTTTTTTGCAAAAAGAGCTGCAGATACCTACGAAATTGGTTTCAAACAACGGTTTGATTTGCCGAGCGATATATGGTAGATTCGCCCCAACTGTTTCTCGACATTCGCTTTAAACAGGGTAAACAGAATCTTTTCATTCAGATAGCGGCTTCTTAGCGGCTGACCGAGAGTGGGATGAATTTTTAATCCGACGTAAATATTTTACGAAATAGGCTAGAATGTTCAAGGATTTTCAGATGGTTTGCAGGTTCTGCTCCGTTGCAATGAATAGCTTGAATTAGCAGATAAGCATTTCTAATTGTTGTCCACCGCAGTTTTGAGAGACAGTGTAACGGAAATAGAATCAAGCTGGTGAGTCAATGCTGTAAATTTGTCCAAACGTTTGTCTCGAAATGTATGCACAGGCCGGAATGATTCCCCTGTCCCATAATAAAAACGGTCTTGCCCGATAATTTACACAAATGGGTTTGATCATACCGGACGTGCTTGAACTGATCTAACGCACTGGTTCGCTTTAGAACCCTACTCGACCTGCCGTTTGATGTATTGAGCTGGCTGTGATGTTTACGAGCCAAGGCTTTACAGAGGCTTCTGGCTTCAAGAGTGCAGTCTGTCCTTCCTTCTCCCACACAGCCTATGTCATTTTTACAATTCAGCGGGTTTTCATTCGACAGCCTCGCACGAAAAACAATCAGATTTAGAGTCCACCCACGTAAGGAAATGAATTCCTAGACTCGAAATAGAGATTCCGCCACGTTACGCTTGAAAAGACTAGTAATAGTCGGATGGGCAAATTTAGTGTTTGACCACACTATTACTAAGTTGTCTGCTCTTAGATTATTAAAACTTTTTCAGTATGGCGTGAAACCGAATGCGACGACAAATGTGGATTACTGCAAGGCAAAAGTGATAGCAAGCCTTAGGATTGTATATTTGTAGAAGAATACCCGTGCAAACACTCTTGACAAGAATGTCTATAAGTTGAGCTTCTCGTTGTCTATGGCTTCGCGTATTTCGCCAGTTAAACACACATAGCCGAATTTGTTTCTGAAGTAGACGTCATCGGCATGATAGCCCTGCTTTTGAAGATCAGACTTTTTCATTTTAAACGTTCCTGAAAAAAAAAACCAGGTTGAAAGAGAGGCACGTGAAGCGGGTTTACCTGTTTTTTCCATTTCTGGGAGAATCCGTATAAAGAGAGGGACTGCATATGGAGGAAGGCTTTGTGCGAACTGAGAAAGCATGTTATCCAGAAGATTGACAGCGTCTGTTCCGGAAAGGATGGTGATTGCAGCCATACCAGCCCTGCCTTCACAGCCTGAAGACATCAATATTGGATAGAGAACAACAACTAGTTATCTAACTTTATCTAAAGCGCGATGGTTTCTATAGAGGAGTCTGTCTGTTTGTTTGTTTGTTTGTCCGTGGCTACGAAACAGAAGCGCGCCAATTAGTTGTCTAGAAGTTTTCTTGTTCAAAAACAGTTACTGCCTATATTGGTTGACAAATCAACTTTGGATGCGCTATAGAACTTTGTTTTTCTTCGAATGAAGCCACTAGGCGTCAAACTGTAGGCAAAAGGACGGCAAAGCCGTCGGAGACGTCTTTATTACTAAAGCGCAATAGTGTCCGTTCGTCTGTCAATGGTGTCCGCACAATTGTCAACACTAATACCCAAAAAAAAGCTAAGGCTAAAAGGCTGCGAAGCTGCCGCCGGCAGCTGGTTTATACATTAAAGCTGTTCGTACTTTTTTAAAATTG
Source organism: Oscheius sp. JU75 (assembly GCA_037178855.1). Lineage (NCBI taxonomy): Eukaryota > Metazoa > Nematoda > Chromadorea > Rhabditida > Rhabditidae > Oscheius > Oscheius sp. JU75. Next base: position 7,495,189 of record JASJZC010000006.1, on the reverse strand, counting down.
ATCTTCTTTGAAAAGTCGGCATGCGCAATTCTTACCTGGGACAGATACGCCATAAACGGCACAGTCAATAATTCCCTCAACTCTCATCAAAACAGCTTCAACTTCCGTCGTCGAGACATTTTCTCCTTTCCACCTGAACTACCATTTTTCTGTATTTTCCTACTGGCACCTGTAAGTGTCTCCCATTCTGTCTTTGAAAAAAAAGTAGCCGCTCTTGCTCCAATGGAGAATGTCTCCTGAGAGAAATATTGGCTCTGCTTTAGGCATTGGATGTTGAATGACTTTCTTTGAAGTTTCGTCCTTGTCCAAGTACCCTTCGAAGTGATAAAGTGGGCTGTTCTTCTTGATTGTGCAGGCCAGAGCACCGGCCTCACCCGGCTTACTTGGTATGAGGAATCCGTTCTCGTCTTTTTCTAGCTCGCCCTCATTATCTACCCGAAAGAGGCGAATGGGATACAGCGGGGCAAAGGCCGGGATAATGGTCATAAAACCGCAGGAGCCCTCCTTCCCATCGATGTTAACTGAAGACCGTTGTCCTTGTAATGTGACTAACCAAGATTCGAGGTTCCCTCAGTTGATCCATAAAACTCTGCGATTCTACCGACATTAAACCGTTCCTGGAACTTGCGCCAAACAGCAGGTCTAAACATGTTCTAAATATAAATGACAGGCAAAAATTACCTTAAACCATTCCCTATCAAGAGTCTGACAGAATGGTTCTTTTCTTCCGGGCATTGAGGGGCTAATAAAAGATAGCGGAGAAGCTCTCCAATGTACTGACCGACCTGCAGAAAATGGAGCAGAAAAGGCAAAAAAAAAACATACTGTACAGTTGTGAGTTACGCAGTCCTTCCAAAACTGCCTGGCTGAAAATTTAGGACGAATCACACAAGTCGCTCCGTGAAGAACTGTCTGTCCTATTCCCAGAACTCCAGCCGAGGTGTGGTACATAGGTAGTGCGATATAGATTTTGTCAGTTTTTGGCTGGACTCCAAAAGCCAGTTCCCCACTTGAGGCGATGTAGTAGAAACTAGCAGAAATGGGAAATCGAGAAGATATATATTACCGAAAATGTTTGATTACGGCCGCTTTGGGTAGTCCTGTAGTGCCAGAAGTGTAAATGTAGCACAGGGGATCTGTTTTTTCTTGTGACTGATAATGTTTGTTCAAACCTGTAAACTTCGAGTGACTAGGCACTTCCGGCTCGTAGACAGGCATAATCGAGCAGAGCTCATCGACAGAACACGTTCCTTCCGCATTCCCACCGAGAACAAAAATCTGCCAATCGAGTGCGTTCAAAAGGTCATTATCGAAACACTCTTTTACTTCTGAAAAGTTATGCAAATAATTGAACATCAGGATTTCCTCTGTGACGGAGTCTTTTGGGTTGATGAACCGGTCCTCAACTAGTGATGTTCTGCAAAGTTGTATTCGTTTTGCAGAACATTGCTAGACTGGAGAGGAGGCTTTTGATACAAAAGACTGGCTCAAAGAAGGCTAATCGAGGAACTCACTCTCGTAATTGCCAAAACTGCACAACAATACTCGTGAGCTGGAAGATTTCAATGTGTGAGCGAGCGGTTCTCTTCTCAAATTCGTATTAACCCATGCAGACACAGCTCCTATCTGTAACCACCATTGCTAAGAAAACTCGCTAATTGTGTGTCTCAAGCCTGCTGCGCGCCAAAGCGAAAGCATGTTTCCGTCGATAAATAAGCGTAAGAATCACCTTGGCACATCCTAACCACGCGGCCACATAATGGACCCCGTTATCCATCAAAAGAGCCACAACATTTCCAGAGCCGACTCCTCCCTTCTGAAAACAACTTGCTGTGGCCGTCTTTACTGTTCTGACCATTAGCATGTGACCGTATCGACAAGCCATTTCGTTGAGTTGAACAAAATTGAACGAGGTTCCCAGAGACATGTCGTGGATGGCGATCTGCAATACATTCTGACGTTGTCCCTATAGTCTCATTGTCTGGACAAGGCGACATTCATAATGAAAGATATTTCATTGCGGTACTTTTTGCACCCGATGGCGGCCAAAGGTCAAGGTTTTACAGTTGCAAGCGCGTGTGATCAAAAAGCAGCCTACCTTCTCCGGGTTGCGTTTGACTGTTTGTAAAAAGTAATATTGGACTCCCACGTTCGCTTTAAATGCTCTGGCACAGCGGAATCGCATCCTTCCCAAAATGTACAGACCTCTGGAAGAAGCAGATAACGTTTAATAGCAGTAAACATACTTGACATCCCTTCTGATTGTTTTGAGAATGTTCCACGTCACACTTCGTCCATAGAATAGAAAACAATAGATAACTGGAAGGCAGACAAGAAGTGACAAAAGGAGAAGAAGCAGAATAGACCAGAGAGGAACCATGGCTTAAACTTTTGAATAACCGCAGGCGTCGGAAATCAAGTGACCCGATTGTTTCGCCCTTAGGAATAGTATCACGACGGCGCGCGGGAGGCGAGAGAGGCCGCTATCAGCACTAATCAACACAACAAACTGGTTTTATTGTGTTGCGTTACATCGAAGAAGGAAAAAAAACTGAAAACATTAAGTGTTTGTCCAGCTCCTTGAAATTCTTCGACATTTGATCCATACCCTTTTTTAACCACCGCCAATGCTCTTTTTTCTCCTAATTATTCCAATCAGCTCCGAAGAAAGGGAAAACAAAGTATGGCCGACCTTCCAAGAGCTCGTTCTGAACAATGGATATAATAAGGCCAACTCTCCCTTCGATATTTTTCACAATTCCACGCCGGTCTACGTATTCGCTAATTTTATTGTTCTAGCCAATGTGGTAATGAAAATGGAAGACATGGTAGAAACAAAGTTAAGATCGAAGCACAGCAGCTAGTCAGCTACATCGCAAATGTTGAATACGTGGGTTTGGACCGAAATCATAAATATAGTCTTGTAGCGATGGACGGATTCTCGTTTAGCTTTTGACCGCGAAATTCTCGGGGTCAATGTAACTATCATTCCCTCTGATAGTATCTGGATACCCACACTCGATTGTTTCAACTGGCTAGTGGAAGAGTTTTGTTTTCTAATTGTTCCCTTCTCAGCATCGATGTTCATCGCTTCGACAAAGAGACGGAGTTTAACGAAATCGGTGTGCACTACACTGGAAAGGCATGGATCGAACTGAAAGCTCGGATGGATACCATCTGTAGCATGGACATTGGTACGTTCGAACCAAGGGCATGCAGGCACTATATTCCGAAAGTTGAAAAAACAGTCATCGGCTGCAAATAATTTAGAAAGATATTCAAAAAACACAAGGTTAGAGGTAGGTAAGACATTGGGGTACATTCCGGGAACTTCGGACTTTGTACGAACCTGATTCGAAGAACAAAACTCTGTATAGAGGCATTTCCATTCGATACACAGTACTGTGGGCTGGACTTTCACGCCGGGTTCGGAGCTGTCGACGGACGAATGAACGTGAACTTGCCTCCTTTTGATGCCGCTCCGAATATTCTTCTGGTACATACACTTATAATAGAACGAGTAAACTTTCAGGGCACACCTGAGTGGAACATCTACCCGGACTTTCTCTCCAAGTTGAGTAACAAAACTGTCAATCAAGGAGAGCCAAACTCCATCGTGAGCATAAGATTTCGTCTTGTTCGAAATTCTACTTTCTATGTCGTCATGCTGGTACTGGTTCTTGTGAATTATATAAACGCATCAGATCACTCCCACCCTGATCGTTGCATCTATATGTCTGGCTGCTCTGACACTACCTTTAGACTTTTCCAAAGGGGATAAGGTAGCTCAGTTCAGGTCAGAAAGTAGAGTTTCAGTACATGATGGGTATCAGTGGGCTTCTTGGATTAACTTTTCTACTCGGTAAGTCACGCATGAATGTACACCACCGAATTCGAATGCGGTAATTTGACAACAAGATCTTTTTGAGCTTTTTTTGTTAACAATGACATATTTTTCTTTCATTCAGTCTGTTGCAGGTATTATCATTCAGCAGGTCCCCAGATCTAACAAAATGCCAATCATCGGTAACTCCATCTGTTTCACAAAGAACATGAGTTTTCAGCAAACTGGCTTCTTCTTGAAATGGGTTTGTGTGTTTTTGCTCTGGCTATCGATGAGCCCGTCCGCTTGGTCAAAAGATGGTGATCCTTATGAAGTTATCATTACAAAACTCAGCTTTAACACTAAGAAGCGTGACTACGACATGGTCATCGATGCGGTCCTTTTTGTTACAATCGCTGGAGGAAATCTCGCTCTGTCAGCAACCATCTTCATTCTCAGGCCGCAGTCACCTCCAAATTTGTCACCAATATTGTGAAATTCAGAATGAATAACTCTTGTTTGTCGTAGTCATTGAGCCTATTGGAAATAGGAGATGTCCTCTTTTCAGCTCCTGTCGTGACGCATGTCTCCTTTTAACAACCATCTTGTTAGAGCCTACGCTCCTAGTTGTTTTAACTAACATTGTAAGTTTCTTGAAGGCTGAAATCGAAACATATTTCAGACTTGGATAGACAAACCTTCGCTTTGACATAAACCTGTTGGGAATCAATTTTACACTAGCAACAGCCAGCACGGTCTGGATCCCAACTGCGGGCTGTTTCTACTGGTAGTTTTCTCTCTTTATTAACTAAAAGGTTTTTAGTATTGACGTACACAGATTTGACAAAGAGACAGAAACAAATGAAGTAGGAATAGTATTAGACGGAAGAATATGGATCGTTTGGACGCCATCTGGATATTGGTAATTTAGTTCTAAACCAGCTGCCGGCGGCAGCTTCGCATTTCTTTGACCTTTACTTAGAATTGACCACAGGCGGCTGCGCCGCTTCCCTAGTAGCATTATCTTCTACAGCTGGCTTGTCCGCTTGTCTCTTGACCTGAAATGACTTGTTAGTTTTTTTTTGCGTATTAGTGTTGACATGCAATTGTGCGGACACCATGACAGACGGACGGATAAAGACGTCTTCGACGACTTCGCCGTTCTTTTGCCATCAGTTTACATTGGCGGCTGCGCTGCTTTGTAGTTAGAAACAGAAATCTCCCAGTGGCTTCACTGTGAAAAAAAGCCAAGTTCTATAGCTCACCCAAAGTTGACTTGTCAACCAAATTAGGCAATAACTGTTTTTGAACAACAAAAATTCTGGACAACAGGGCATCAGCCACACTTGTCTATTTTAAATTGTTCTCGCGTCTCTGGCTGCGTGTTTGTCTAAGGCTTTAATTGCTAACTTTTGCCAATCACTTTGTGTGCACACTAATTGTTTGCAAGTCAAATTCTTTTGGGAATAGCTTTGTTGAGAGACTGTTGCTCCTGTAAAGGTAGCTCGACTGGCGGGGAAAAACTTATGTGAAACTAACGCGCGCACCACCAATGCATTTTCGGGCTTCGGAATCTTTTCCAACGGATTAAACGCAAAAATTTACCCATAGAAAAAAAAAAGTAAAAGAGTTTGTAATTTGCCAAAGTTGCCAGTTTGTGTACCTGGAACTTCTTGGTAGTAGCAGTTACATATCTGATACTTTTTGGGCGTAATAAGAATCAACCTGACATAAGTATGTAGAAGTATCAGACTATAAATTATTTGTTTCATATCCAGAATAGGGAAAGTTTCCACTTTACTAATAACTACTGACTGGATAGTGAAAACAGTTTTGTCGAATCTTTTGCAAGGAAACGAAACTTCGTTACAGAAGGATGCGGTTTTCGCTTGTCATAATCTCCGGATAGCGAGAGAATAACTATCGGTTTCTTGAGGGTACATCAAGTTTGGTTTAGGCTAATAAATCTCCAGAGAAAGGTTGCACATACTATTTCTGACCCCGAGTAAACAAAAGTTTTAAGATATTGTGTTACTCTTTTTCTTTGAAAAGGTAAGGAGTGAGCTTCTTCTTCTCATCAATCTTTTGCTCTTTCTCTCCCGATAGTCTCCTACAGAGAACTAAAGCCTAGACACAAAGTGGAAAAATTGTATTTTTGAAAAAGTGGATTCGTTAAAATAGCAGGGTTTTGACTTCCCCCTGTGTCATCCAATCGAACAAAAAGTGAGCAATAATGCGCACAAAAGGTAAAAGAGTCTATTCAAAGTTTGGAAAGTGGGCTCGAACCACAGTGAAAAGAAAATGGATTCGAGGGTTAGGAAGTGATTTCTAAGAATGGGAGGTGGGTTCCATGAACCCCGAAGGGACATAGTCCATTTCCAACAAATAGCGGCTGTAAGCCAAATATTACCCACGGAAATCGAACCCCCGACACCGCGATTCGTAGACCGCGCAACCTGGCATCGCGCCATGGATGCATTGCCGTTCCAGGCTTTGCTGAAGGACTAAGACAAATACCATTGTGTGCAGTACTGGATTTCCGCAGTGTTTTTTTTGTATAACAACAAAAAACAAACAACATTACGAGTGAATGGGGACCAGTCCATGGAACATTCGTCCCTGGTTGGAGCTTCTTCTTCTTCGGCATCGGTAGCGAACGTCGATCGAGAGTGAAGATGCAAAAAAAGAGGTTTCTATTTTGCTTGGAAAGCATAACGATAAAATAACCACATCAACAGAAATGACCAGACGCGGAAAATATACGGAAACAAGCAAAGTTGAATATGTTAAAGGAATTTTGAGTTCGCGCCGCATTTTTCGAGATCTGTGATGGGACCCGAATGCTCGTTTTCGAAAAACCTTTAAAAAATTGGCTCACTGCCGCTATTTGTTGGAAATGGACTATAGCTTCTTTTGATTAAATTGTGCAAAGTAATCATCAAGTTTAGAAACGTTATGTATTATATTCAGCGTGCTTCAAACAAGGCAACTACAAATAACTAATCGACCTTTTCGTTTTTCTGGCAATGGTGGGAGCAAACATTGTTGTTACAGTTGTAATACGACCGCTTAACCCGTCTGTTTCAAGCTCTATACTGTAACCACAATAAGTTTTGAAATAACTTGTAATATTCCATTCCAAAGCTGTATCGGTTTTAAGCCCAAATAAGCACTAAATGCTCTATTTGCTCTTTGAGTAACACAATCCGCCCTCGACATTTTCACTATGTGCGAATGCTTCTCTTCCTCATGGTCGTCCTCTCAGACGCACAAAAAGTCTATCCAACATTCCGAGAAGTAGTCTTAGACAATGAAACGGTGGGATACCACAAGACAGAATCACCTTACGACATCTACCACATTCCGCTAGATGTGCAAATTATTCCGACTTTTGTGGTACTTACTGAAGTGGTATGTCAGATTTTCAAGTTTGTGGTCTTCCAATTTTCAGATTGAGACTCAACAGCTTGTCAGTTTTATCTTTAATGTGGTTTTTGTAAGTTCGCTAATTTACAAAACAATAGACAGCAAAGGCTTGGCACGACCTCCGTCTTCAATTCGATCCTGAGATAATTGGTCTCAACACCACTATGGTTCCATCCAATCTGATCTGGATACCAACAATAGACTGCTTTAACTGGTATCAATTCTTTTTATCATATATTCCTTGTACGCACCTGTTTTACAGGTGGAAAAGCTTTTGAACGTTCTGCGAAGTTTTTCAGAATCTGTCAAAATGTAGTTCTGATATATTTTTGTGCGTACTGCGGCGCTGGAGGAGCTTTAAATATTGTTTTTCAGTGTTGATGTCAAAAAAATGGACAAAGAGACTGAAAGTAACGAAGCTATGGTTCGTTAATCGTAGTTTCTGAATACATAAACACAGATCATAGCTGACGGCGGTGTACAACTATTTCAAAAAGCTCGTTTTGACACCATTTGTCAAATGAATTTAGGTGAACAGAAAAAGGAACCAGCCTATCAGCCAGTTCATTTAGAAGCTTTTCCGTTTGATACTCAGTTCTGCGGAGTAACTTTCTACGTGGGTCTAGCGTCTGATGGCAGGATCTACCTCAATGTGAGCAACGTTTCCAACATCGACATACTCCTGGTGAATCTTTTATTTTCATGCTAAACCAGCTGTCTCAGTTTGCATCGGCGACTTCGTACTAACAATGGGTTTCCAGCGGCTTCATTGCGACAAAAGCCAAGTTCAAAAGCGCACCCAAAATTGACTTGCCACCCAATTTAGGCAATAACTATTTTTAAAGAATAAAACTTCTGGACAACATAATTTGCTCGTTTCTGTTTCGTGGCCTCGGAAAACAAACAAATAAACAAAGTTCGCCACAGAAACCATCGCGCTTTAGATAGTAGAGTTTTAGTGAAAAAGTTCAGGGAACACCTGAATGGAACATCGAATCTGATATAAATCTTGGACTAGGTGGAAGCGACGGCCTATATGTCGCAATAAGGTTTTCTTTAAAACGGAACTCCACCTTCTACATTCTAATGCTCATCGTTCCCACAACAATAATAACTTCCTTGTGCTTGGCATCTCTAACTCTACCTTTAGACTTCAGCAAATCGGACAAGGTACGTTAGTTGTCCTTTGAAAATGACTGACATACAGTACACAATGGGAATTAGTGGTCTACTTGGACTGACATTTTTACTAAGTATTATTATCGAACAGGTACCTCGCTCTTCTAAAATGCCTATACTCGGTAAAAAAAAAACCCTGCTTAGCAGCTGTTTTCATCAGGCCAATGGCTGCTCGTAGAGATGTCTTTTTGCGTCTTTGCTACAATTTCAGACGAGCCATTGCGGAAGATCAAAAAGAAGTATCAAGCATATAACGAATATAAATAGAAAGTTTCAGATTATTTAAGCAAAGCATACTATCGGATTCCACTATTGATTTTGCTGCTTTTACTGTCCTCTTTGGTGGTAACATGCTAACCACAATATTAATGTTTTCACTACGACCCGAATCGAAGAAACTTTCTGACCCTGTTTTGTGATAATAAGCCGATAAATGTGCGAGAGTCTATTTTTTTTGTTTGTCCGACGATGTACAACGTCTGTCGTCTAAGAGAAAGACAGCCTGGGAGATGCAAAGTAAGATTAGGAAATCAAAAAGCAAGCCTAAAAGAAACAAAATTCGCCTGAGAGACAAAAGCAAGTCTGAATAATCGCTCTGGCGACAGCCACGCCCACAGGGTTGCGCGATTATAAACAAGTCAGAATCGCAACTAATCGCGTTTTTTTAAAGTAATCGCAATCGCAATACGAAATCCTGACTAATGAAGACGCAATTCGCATCGCCCTTTTTTAGTGAGATTATGCGCTCACTAGTGCACACCTTTGTGCGCACCCTAACTGTTTGCAAGACAAGTCACTTTAAAAAAAACGCTCCCCTGGGAAAATCTTGCTTCAGACATAATAGCTCGGCTGGAAGGAAACTTGCGGGGTTGAAGTGCGAGCGCAAGGAACCAAGACAGGTTGACCGAATCGAGTAGGAACAAGGCAAAAACCATAAGTACCCAACTACGTGTTAAACCTTACGGCTAGCGAGATTACTAACACAAAATCAAATAGCTTAGATAAGGCGTCTGCCTGAATGTTCTATGCTGGAATAATGGAAAAGGACTTCGGTCTTGTTTATTGGTTCTTAGTTCGAAGTAATGATTAATAGAGACGATTCGGGGCTGTTCGTATCATTACGCGAGGGGTGAAATCCGTTGACCGTAGTGAGACGTCCAAAAGCGAAAGCATTCAGCAAGAACGTCTTCATTAATCAAGAACGAAAGTCAGAGGTTCGAAGGCGATTAGATACCGCCCTAGTTCTGACCGTAAACTATGCCATCTAGCGATCCGATGGGGTAATTTGCCTTGTCGGGGAGCTTACCGGAAACGAAAGTCTTTCGGTTCCGGGGGTAGTATGGTTGCAAAGCTGAAACTTAAAGAAATTGACGGAAGGGCACCACCAGGAGTGGAGCCTGCGGCTTAATTTGACTCAACACGGGAAAACTCACCCGGCCCGGACACCGTTAGGATTGACAGATTGAAAGCTCTTTCTCGATTTGGTGGTTGGTGGTGCATGGCCGTTCTTAGTTGGTGGATTGATTTGTCTGGTTTATTCCGATAACGAACGAGACTCTATCCTACTAAATAGTTTCACGATTTTCAAGTCATGTAGACTTCTTAGAGGGATAAGCGGTGTTTAACCGCACGAGATTGAGCGATAACAGGTCTGTGATGCCCTTAGATGTCCGGGGCTGCACGCGCGCTACACTGGAGAATTCAGCTGGTCTTCCATTGCCGAAAGGTATTGGTAAACCGTTGAAACTTCTCCGTGACCGGGATAGGGAATTGTAATTATTTCCCTTGAACGAGGAATTCCTAGTAAGTGTGAGTCATCAGCTCACGCTGATTACGTCCCTGCCCTTTGTACACACCGCCCGTCGCTGTCCGGAACTGAGCTGTTTCGAGAAGACTGAGGACTGCTGTCTTGAGGCTTCGGCTTCTTTACGATGGGAATCAGTTTAATCGCAATGGCTTGAACCGGGCAAAAGTCGTAACAAGGTACCTGTAGGTGAACCTGCAGGTGGATCATCGCTGATTCCACTATGGATTCTAGCTTTGATTTGATCCAGTCGTGGCCTGAATAGAAATAGAGCTTGTTCTTTATTTCTGCGACAGGATCAACCTTAGCATGTACAACCGCGAGGTTTCCCAAAGGTTTTGCTAGGCGGCCTGGTTGGACCGTATCTATTTGATTAGAGCTAGCAAAAGGACTTGCTGATGATTGTCGCAAATCTAGGGAAGTAACGAAACTGCTGGATGTTTCACCTCGCACCTATAGAATATGGCTGGCTATATGAGCTTTCACATTTGATGAAGGTGAGTCTTAATGATTAGTCCTTTGTGACTAGCGGCTATATCTATAACCAATTTAAAGTTTATTTTTTGCGTTGACCGTTTATATTTTTTATTAAATATAACGATCCTTGACTACCTTTAGGGATTGATCGGTTGCTTCCTTAATCGATGAAAAGCGGAGCTAGCTCCGTTATTTACCACGAATTGCGAACGCTTTGAGTGGCAAAATCTTGAATGCACAGCACCGCTGGCCTCGGCCAACGGTACGTCTGCATCAGGGAAGTATTAAATACTACCAGTGGCTGGTTACTGGTCTGTCGGACGGCTATAGCAGTGGCCTCTTATTGCTATACCCGTTTTAGTTCAGAATTATAGCAACATTGTGATTCTCTTTCTCTTGAGAAAGAGAATTATATACTGTAGATCTGGCGAATGCATAACAGCACCGCCAAGTAACTGCCGTGAAAGCTTGATAATGGTTAGTTACTTGGTGGCCTAGTGGTGTTGTTGATAGCAATTGTCTCAATGGATCTTAAGCTTGCTTCCTGATGTCAGTCGTGATTACCCGCTGAACTTAAGCATATCATTTAGCGGAGGAAAAGAAACTAACTAGGATTCCCAAAGTAACGGCGAGTGAACTGGGAAGAGCTCAGCGCTGAATCTCTCGGTCTTAGACTGCTGAGAATTGTAGCGTATAGTTGCGGTCTATCAGTTGTTCTATTTGTTCGAAGTTCCTTTAATTGGGACCATAATCCTAAGAGGGTGCGAGACCCGTACGGACTTTAGTTCAGCTGATATCTCTGTAACTCGGAGTCGGGTTGCTTGAAAGTGCAGCCTTAAGCCGGTGATAAACTTCATCGAAAGCTAAATATTGTAAGGAATGCGATAGCAAACAAGTACCGTGAGGGAAAGTTGCAAAGAACTTTGAAGAGAGAGTTCAAGAGAACGTGAAATCCCTGAAGTTGAAGCAGAACGAGTCGAAATTGTTAAGCAGTGAAGTGGTTTGGTTATACCGTCCATGTAGCTGTGGTACTGCGCTGGTTGCGCTGTCCGAGCTCTCCTGACTAGTCAGTGTTGCCCACCCTTGTGGTGGTGTCTTGCTTTCTGGAATGGTTTGCCGTGTCAGTGTTTAGCTTGCCCTTTGGGTGAGAACCGGTGTTAATGTCGATCACCGTTCTGTCCCGTCTTGAAACACGGACCGAGGAGTGTAACTTGTGCGCGAGTCAGAGGGTGTTAAACCTTACGGCGAAATGAAAGTAAAGGTCGATTAATCGGCTGAGATGGGATCCTTGCTTTACGGCTTGGCGCACCATCGCCCTGTCTCGAAAGCTTGCTTTTGGGCAGAGGTAGAGCGTACAGGTTGCGACCCGAAAGATGGTGAACTATGCTTGAGCAGAACGAAGCCAGAGGAAACTCTGGTGGAAGTTCGTATCGGTTCTGACGTGCAAATCGATCGATAGACTTGAGTATAGGGGCGAAAGACTAATCGAACCATCTAGTAGCTGGTTCCCTCCGAAGTTTCCCCAGGATAGCTGGAATCGATTCAGTTGAATCCGGTAAAGCGAATGATTAGAGGAATTGGGGAAAAATTTTCCTCAACCTATTCTCAAACTTTCAATGGGTTCGATGTCTCAGTTGCTTTAGTGAACTGTTGACATGAATGTTGGTTCCAAGTGGGCCATTTTTGGTAAGCAGAACTGGCGCTGCGGGATGCTCCGAACGTTGAGTTACGGTGCCAAATATTCGCTCATGAGACCCCATAAAAGGTGTTGATAGATTTAGACAGCAGGACGGTGGCCATGGAAGTCGGTACCCGCTAAGGAGTGTGTAACAACTCACCTGCCGAATCTATCAGCCCTGAAAATGGATGGCGCTTGAGCGAGTAACCTATACTCAACCGTTACTAGCTTGTTGCGTGAAGACGCCTGGCTGTAACGAGTAGGAGGGACGTAGTGGTTGCGTAGAAGGCTTCGGACGTAGG